>OY288259.1:1982071-4382071 GCA_958450325.1 Agrostemma githago
TTCGGATTCGAACGAAGTAAATATATTATCCTAATAAAGTTGGTAATGGGTCTTACTTTTGATGGGTTGATTTGGTGTCTTTATGTCAATTGTGATATTTTCATGATTTTGAAGGATTAGTTTCCTTATTTTTGTGGGATTGTATGGGAAACAAATTAAGGCCAAAGGTTTAGGGTATATTCAAGACGGTATATTTGTCTTAAGTTTATAACGAGTCAGATAGTTTAAGATAAGGTGTAGGTTTGAAGTAAAGAAAAAAAAACTTAAACCTTTCCCCTCCTCCCAAAAAAAAGTAGGTCTCGTTTAAGTACAAATGGAAGTAACAGTGGTACCAAACCTAATAGAAGTAGGTACGATTAACATAAAAGAGTATACAAATATAAAGAGGGTACGCTTGTTATAAAAATAGGTACAAAACAAAGTTGTCATTTAAAAGGTACGAATATGACATAGAGTGGTACTAAAGAGTGGTCTCTCAATAAGTTATTGAGAGACCGTCTCTCCCAAGAATTTGTGCCCAAAAAAAACCTGTTTAGTCATCTAATTCTCGGGAAGTGCAAGTTCTCATGAATTGCATTTCCAGTAAGTTATTTGGTTGCCCATTTCATGGGAAATTGTCACTTGCCCAGAAATTTCAATTCCTCCCTAATGGGGAAGTTACTCACCCAGCCCCCCTTGATGTGTATACTTCCTGCATTATTGAGACATTTCCCCTATGACAATCAAACAATATTTTTGTAATTCTCATAAAATACAAATTCACGTGAATTTGTATTTCTGGTAACTTCATCTTCCCATGGTAAACCAAACGAGTGGTAAACCCCCAATTTCTATTAAGGGATCGTTTTCAGAGATTTGTTTGGTTGTTCATTTGATGGGGATTACCACTCCCCAAACAATTGTAATTCCTCTCTATAATGAGGGAAGTCACTCACTAAGCCCCCGATGTGTACGACTTCCCGCATGAAATCATATCCCTTATGACAACCAAACAACTTTTTTGTAATTCCCATGAAATACAAATTCATGTGAGCTTAAGTTCCCGGTAACTTCATCTTCACATGGTGAACCAAACGAATCCTAATTATATAGTTTTAGTATTAGTATTCTAGTTATAATAATTGTCCTCTCCCTTTGTAGAGTTTCACCCTCATGGGTTTCGCTCTCTCCTATAGGAGAAATGTTGAATCTACGATAGCGGAGAAGACGTGGAAGATCATTACCACAATCTTTTTTTATATGGTATTTCAATTTGTGTCAGACTGACGGCTACAATCTATCAAATGAAATCAATTATCTTCAAAACCTTGGAAGATCCGAAGACCCCTTGTGAAAAGTTGTATCATTAAACAACGATAAGTTGAAAGAGGATGTGCAGAAGCGGAGATTTAAAATTATAGTGAGAGATTTTTGTTTTAACGAAAATTTATTTTACTCAAATTTCATAGTATTATTACTTAGTATATTCTTTCAATTTCGATATAATTGTAGATGTCATATGACCTTTTATTAATAAAATGATCTATTCGCTCAAAAAAAATGTAGGCTTATAGCAAAAGTCGGCATTTTTTTCTTGTTTAAGTATATTTGACCGTTTTAACGTTAAAACGGATATCTCCATAAGGCCAACTATTTAGACTTTAATGAGTAATTATGGCTAACTTTCATCAAATCCTACCGTTATACGAGTATTTGACTTTTTACGGTTTTCAAGGTGTAGTTTATAAGGTGGATTTTTTTTTTTGTAATTTTTTTTTATAATAAATCTAAATAGTTTAGTCTTATACTATATGCAGAGTATTTTTTTAATTTTGATTTTATAATCTATTTGATGTTTTGCAAAAATTCAAATAACGGATGTAATAATTGGATTTGATTAGAGGTCGTAATCAGGTGTATATATCTTTTTTTTGTACAACAAATCTCGCATTACAATAAACGAAACCTATTGTCCATGACATTTATATTTATATTTTGTAGTATTAAGTCGATCAACTCAACTTAGAAGATGACGTAGTACAATTCACCAAAACTTGAAAACCGAGCTTACTTGCGCAATTTATCTTATTTTCAATTTATATTTTGTATTTTTTACAAAAATTCAAAACTTTAATCTAAGGATAATGTTGAATATAGTCCATAAGGTTTTATTTAAGCATTAAAGCCTTCTAATTGTGGTGCAAACTTAGAAATTGAAAATCAGATTGCACATTCATCGATGCAATTAATACATAATATATCATGTATTAACACTTTGTTGTTACTTTTAACCTTTTATATACTGCTCTAAGGATTGTATTTATCAATCACTTTAATTTAATATTCTGTATTTTCTTAGTCTCTTAAAACTCAAAACTTTGAACTCTCTAATATCGCTCGAAACATTCATACTACTTTTTTTTATTGAATTTCGCTCGAAATAAACGCGAAAGTAGTAATTTACCCCCTTAAGTTTCGTCAATTGTGAGATTAAACTCCATAGGTTCAAATGTTGTAATTAGGCTCCATAACTTTGAATAGAAGTGAAATTCGATTAAATTTTTATTTTTAACATAAATTATATCATTAAATCATGTTATATACTCTGTATTAACTAATTGTATACTGAATAATTATTAATATTTTAAAAGCAATCAAATAATTTATTAACAAAATTTTAAGAATTTTTTAAATAATTTTAATATACTATTTGTCTATTTAATTCATATATAATCCATGAGATTACTTTTACAAATTTTCGAATTTATGTAATTCATTCAAATATTTTTTTTGTTCCAAAATATGTAAAAATTGCATACATTTTTATAAATATATAATTAGTTTTATCGTATATTGAGAAAATGTATAAATAAATGAAACTTTTGTTTTTAAGTTGCAATTTTAATTGAAAAATAAAAATTTAGATTGAATTTCACTTTTATCAAAAGTTATGGAGCTTAATTACTATCATTGAAACTTTATGAGGTTAATCTCGCAATTAATGAAAGTTAAGGGACTAATCACCACTTTTCCGAATAAATAAATATTGATTTTTTTGTTTGAACTTTTATAATCAGATAAGCGACGTTATAAAACCGTCCCATATAACAATCTAGGGGATCGTTTGGTTACTCATCCAATTACCGGGAAGTGCAAGTTCCCAGGAAGTGCATTTTCAGAGAGTTGTTTGGTTGCCCACTTCAATGGGGGAAGTTACTCACCAAGCCCCCCTCGGTGGGTAGAACTTCCCGCATGAAGTCATTTCCCACGTGGCAACCAAACAATATTTTTTAATTCCCATGAAATACAAATTCACGTGAATTTAAAGTTCTTCCCATGGTGAACCAAACGAGCCCTAGGTTAACCCTAACTTTTCAAAAACGATCTCAACTAATCGTGGACTCATGGTTGAGGGCCTGTGGCCCAAAAATCGGACCATATAGAATACTCCCTCCGATTCTTTGGGTTTTCGCGCCTCAAATCTCGCGCTCTAAAATCCACTTCTCTCCTCATCTCCCCAAATTCAAAAAATCAATCAATCGAGCATATCTGCAGAAAATCGAAGATGGAAGCAGAAATGGAGAGAATAGGTAGCGACATAGAAATGGAGAAACAAGTTGACGAACAATTTCTTGATGAATTCGATGAAGAAACTCAACTTTTCAAGGATCGTTTCCATCTTTCCGCCATTTCTATTGCTCAATCTCAAGGTCCTCTTCCTCTTTCTCCTTTACTTACTCTTTTTTTCGATTATTTTTTCGCGATTTCTTACGATTTTGTCGGTGACTTCAATTATTCGAGCAGCGAAGAGGATTGGAATGGAGATTTCTGAGCCTATTGTTGCTTGTATTTCTAATTTAGCCTTCAATTACGCCGGTATAACTTCTTCTATTGTTTGATTTCTAATCGATTTCTCCTAATTTGTTTAATTCTAGGGTTTCTGTTGAATGTTTTGTCATTTGTCGAATTGTTGTATTGAATCGACGTTTATTTGTGAGCTATACTGCTATGGTGATATGGTCTATCGATTGTTTGACGTATTAAAACACTGAACGCGTATCATTCGGTGTCGATTGTGTTTGAATTACGAGTTTTCGTATGTTGATTAGTTAGAACTCGGTATAGCTCCTCGTTGTTCAGTAACTATAATCGTTTTCGAGTAATAGCAACTTGTGATGCTACCTTGCATATTTTGTTTGTGTTACTACTCCGTAGTCCGTACTAGCTAATTGGCTACAAGTCACACAATTGAAAACCAGTAATTCTTATGCAATGTCAAGCATTGAACATGCGTTTTAGTAGTTGCGTGCACTTGTGGATGCGGTGTATTCTCTAGCTAGTTAATCTGTTGCGGTTTAGCTGTGAAGATTGTGATGTTGAGCCTTTTAAACCGTAACTTGAAAAGATAGTGTGTTTATTTTTTACCGTAGTTATATTGTTATAGATTGCTTGAACGCGAGATTTATGTTAGCACTTAGCACTGATGTTTATTGTTGCGTTTGTGTTACGAGTAGAAGTTTTCTTTTGTTAATTGGTCTAGAATCGGTATCATAGCTCAGCGATTATAATCAAGTACTTAATCGTAAATTTTGACTTATCTTTGTGTGAGAAGTTACTGTCAAATTATCGTTCAGCACGAGACTTGCTCTTTGTATTAGATTTGTGTACATGTGTTTAGGTAGCAGTTGTGGATTTAACATTCACATTTTTTTTTTCTTGTTATGTGATGCTGTGGTATTAGTGTGTAGTATGATGATGGAGACTTTTGTGTTTTCGCTTATCAGAGCATCTGGCCAAGGACCTTGAGCTTTTTGCTCATCATGCTGGTCGCAAACTGGTGAACACTGAGGATGTTATACTTGCAGGTATGCGCCACACATGTCTATGCGTGGTATAGGGTTCATTTTTGGTCAAACAATCCCGTCATATCTTCAAATATAAGCTTCAGTAAATCAGTCCGTAGCGCCTGTGATTGTGGATGCTGTCATTTCATCAAATATGTGCTGTTCATGTTAGCAGTGGCTTTACCTTGATCTGCTGTTCTTTTGTGTAATGCAGAAATACACTTCATCTGAGTACGAAAAATCTCACTAAAACTACTTGCAGAACCTAACACCTTTGTTTTGTAGAATATGTTTAGATCATTCGAGCTTGGATTTGACAGTAAAGAATCTAAAGATCATATATGGATATTTTATTATGAATTGTACATTTGGTTGAGATTTGTTTCCTTGACTTCAATTACACACCAAAATCCTTTTATCTCTCTTGCTTTAGTCCTTTCTTCCAGATTACAAAATAAAAACCGTGTTGTGCTCAACTTATCATGTTCTTTCGCTGACTGAATGCATTGTATTAGAATCTCTTACTCTGTACAAGTTATTCTGTAATCGTTCACATTTGAGTTGCGTTCGTTCTAGTCAGAGTAGGATCCTTGTTATGATCAAGGAAGTACGATTATTGCTTCGTAAGATTGAATCTCGAATCCTTTAAACATTACTATAATATTTTCTAAATTTTGTTTCAGCCCATCGAAATGAGAATCTAAGTCTATCACTGAGAACTTTCTGTAATGATCTGAAAGCAAAGGAACCTCAAACCGAGAAAAAGAGAAAGAAAGCTCCGAGGAAGGAAGACAGAGCTACAACAAGTGCAGTTCATATAATTGAGTAGTGACTTAGCATTTCTCTTACAGGTAAGTGTTCATAACATCTACTCCCCATTTTCATTTGATCATAAATTTGTTGTTAGTAAGTTAATCTCTTGTGAGACGGTCTCACTGTAAAGATATTGTAAGAGGTCTAGCAAAACACACTGTAAAATTATCGTGAAACCGTCTCATAGGAGAATTTGTGTGGTTTGAAATTGATTTATGATGGAGGGCCTATTGCTCACTAATCTTGTAAAGTGATGAAGTAATCGTCCTTCGATACAGTTTTGGCACAATTTTGTTATGGGTCATCCTGAAACTACCCGTATTGTTAAAAGTTTAAAACACAGGGGTAACCGGGTAAGACAATTATGCTGACGGGTTCAAATCTTAGATCATGACTCATGAGTACCGTCTTTCCATCTTTCATCATTGTACCAACTAATGATACTTATGATGTACTTGTTGCAGTAATCTATCATATACTGGTACTAATGCACGACAATTAGTATGGTATACTGTAGAGATGAAGCATGAATGCAGTAGCACTGTAGCAGGTCAGGACTCATTCGAGTTTGCCTTGTTATTTTATACTCCGTACTTGTATTGTATGAAAGCGTCTCCCAGGCTCCGTAGAATTGTGTATAACTGTATATCACGGACACAGCTGCACCTTAGCCCAAATACATTCACAATTTCATTACTTTTTTTCGAAAAACTCTCGAAAGGGCTTTAAATATCATGGAGTATAACTCAAATATGATTGAATTTTATGTTTAGTATTAGCTCAAATGTTTTAATTTTGATTTCTAGGGTATTGATCCTTTATCAATACTACTAAAAACTGGGAAGTACTCGTATCAATTAAATGTTGGTATATTACTCCGTATTATGTTGAGTCGGTTTGATCATATAAGACGGTCTCATACTCTCGTACTCATATTATGTTGTGCTTTAGAGTATTTTGCAATGTAAAAATTGGATCTCTTGATGTTTCTGATGTAGTAACTAGACAGACAGACAGACACTAGACAGGTTAATTCTCCTTAGACCATGTACATTAGAGAGGACAATTCTTTCCTCTTATTTTTTCTCTTTCATTCTATATTTTTGACACATCATCTTCTCTTTCATCCACCTCATTTTCCATTATCTTCATCCTCTCCATTTTTTCTTCTCCAATTTTATTCCACAATAGAGAGGATCCTCTTAATTACTTTTCTTATTATTTATTTTAATTATTTAATGATTAATATTATTTTTTATTTAACTTAATTAATTAAGTGACCAATAGCATGTGATAGCATGCACAAGGGCCAAGGTTAAAAATCCTATAAAATTAGAGGAAGTACTCATCTTCCTCTAAACAAGAGGACATTCTCTAATGATCCCACAATGGAGAGGACATCCTCTTAGAAGAAAGAGAGTGCTAAGAGAAGAGTAAATCCTCTCCATTGTACATGCTCTTATTCCTGGTCTTTGGACCTAAAATTGATGTTTTGGGCTTTTGCTGCTTGGTTTTCAAAAAACACAATAGCTGTAAGTATTTGTTATTTGTCTCTATTCTGTGCTGGATTAAAATTCACTCCTTCCCTCCTTTTTTTCTGTGTTGAATTAGTCCAAGTGATTCACTTTTTCAGTAGTTTGTCACTTCTATTTCAGTTGATCTTCTTATCGATGGTATATTTGTTGTAATTTTAAAACGAGTCAAATATATTCAATTGGGAAAGAAAATGCCAAAAAAAAATTACTACACCTTAGGCACATGGGCTCATATAAGAGGTGGTTACTAATTTGTAACCACCCCTCTATGTGCCCATGTGAGAGGATGTGCAACAATGGTTTTTATTCTCGGGGTTGTCAACAAGAACTTTATTTACGAAGTTCTTTCACTAAAGCATAAAGTTTGTCCTTAATTTTAAGAATCAAGTTCTAAAATAAGAACTTAGTTTGTAAGCACAGAGAAGTGTGATGATCAATAATCAATTGGTCATGACATAGAATAATGTGAGGTGCCTTTAAATTTTGTTCATTTCCCAAACAAAAAAAAAGTTCATCTATTGTAGATAAAAGTTCTTAAATCTTGGGGTTAAAAAAAATATGACGTGGCATAATAAGAACTTTATGCAAAGTTCTTCTATTGCTATTGCTCTGAGAGGTCTCACATGAGAGTTACTTTTCCATATATTTGACCTGTCATAAGCTTAAGATTGATATTTTGTCATATAATTTAATCTTTCACACTCAATTGTTTCCACTTGTCATTTTACAATTGTTCTTCTGTTTTCTGATATTTGTGCCAAAATCAAATGACAATATTTGATTGGGATGAAGGGAGTACGTTTCACCACTAAACGAGCCAAATGCATGTCATTTGATGATAAGACAAACAACTTAGGGATTAGTAACATTTCTCTCTTATATTATTGAGTAAGTCTCCCTTAAGACGGGTTATCCATTTTAAGCTTATAACGGGTCAAGTAATATCCATTTACCTAGAATAAGACCCCACCTTACCTCCTCTTTATGCTTTTTGTTTTTGTCTTTTTCCCAAATACTTGACCCGTTATATATTTATGACGGATATTTCCGTCACGAATTTGTCTATATTATTATGGGATAGTATTTGGATTCGTTTTATCCTGAAGTGTATACGTCTTTTCTTTAAAAAAAATGGAATGGTAATGGTTTTATTTGCAAGGGTATAAGGGCTATAATCCTATAAGGCTCGTCATTTGCACCGTATCATTTAACTGCATTTGGTTTGTTACAAGATGAAATTATAGGTCATTGAATGACGATGTGTTCGTCTTATACTGGTCTAATCGTATAAGATATTTAAACTTTTGACTTTTTTAATAGAAATCCTCTCTATTTTCTTCTTTTCATTTCTGTTACAAACTTATTTAATATTAATTCCTCATTTACCTTATTAATCACATGTACGGTAAAACCATTTTACAACGAATTGGACCGTTGAGAAAAAGTAGAAGGAAATGAGGTGGAAAATAAATGGAGAGGATGAATGTATGATTGTATGAAGTATGAACTACTTTGCCAAAGTTGGGAGAAAACTGAAAAGTGGGGAAACATGAGCCTCAAGTTAGATGACCCCATTCCTATGATCGAAAATTCTACTCAAATTTTCATATGAAACGGTTCCACAATATTGTCACTGTAAAATTTCTCAAAAGAGTGGTTACTTTAAAATTATTTTTATTTTTTTGTTGAGTATTCATATATTTTAGTGATATTTCACGATAATTTTACGTGAGATTATCCCATGAAAGACTACTCGAAAATTCTGAATGGACCATAACATATAGCGACGTCTAACCACAAATCCACTAAGTATATTATGTATATACGTTTGCATACCATAGAGGCTAGAACTTAAGGTTGGACAAATTGAGACTCAAATTCTTGAACCTCTGGATTCCGATTGTGATTAAGACACATCCACTACAACATTATACACGAGCACAAATTCTTACTTGTGACGGCCATATCCGTCATATGTGTACGACGGGTCAAGTAGTACCCATGTTGGGAGATAAGACAAAAGCAACATGTGGTAATGTCTTTTGTCTTATCTACCACATGGATACTATTTGACCCGTCGCAAGTTTGTAACGGAGATACCCGTCACAAGCAAGACCTACTGATACACGAGTATGGTATAAGGAGTACTCCATTTGTTATACTCCCAACTTTTTTAATAATTGAATGGTAAGTCAGGACGCTTTATAACTTGTATTATTACGTTAAATTCTGAAGATCGTTGTTTTCTAGGAACAGAATCGTCGAATAATGTTTATTTTTACTCAAATGGTAAGCAACTCGCTTGTCAATTTACAAGGATTGGGAGCAAATCCTTTTAGTAAACGGTTGGAGTTGCTTTAAGGGCACCTCTAGTATGGTAAAGTTTAATGCCTTGTAGCTTAACTTGTCTTGTCAAAATTTTAAGCTATATGGTTTTCTAGTTATGTACATACTTCTCCCATGGTAAGCAGCAATCATTTTGTAGTTTGCATGATCTTGTAACATTTATATCATCCCATAAGAGTTTGTTACGGAGTATTTATTTCTACGAAACATGTGCATATTTGTGGGTTTGTAAAAATGAATCATTGTTAATCATTTGAAAAAATGGTGAGTTTTGACTAGAATTGATCATGGGACCGACAGCCCGATTGGCCCCATCTCATCCGGGCCGAATTTTTAGCGGGTTTGGACACAATATTTTTAAAAATATATAAAGGTCTGATCCGTGAATCAGTTCCAAACCCGCTTGTTCGTGGGTCAAAATTTCATACTTGGCCCGACCCGTATCCGACTCGAACCCACATATAATCAATCACCTCTAGTTTTGGCTAAACAATGCAAATGTACCATACTTAGTTGTTATTGCAGAAGACAGAGATGGTGGTTTGATTCTCACGTGGGATGTCGATTTTGTGAAAAAGGTTCGTGGGAAATGGATAACGTTAGCTCGGAAGATACTGAATGTGTCTTTTATCATAAAATTGTCATTATTTTTCCTCCAATTATAACTTACCTATTGCTTCAATTTTCTTTATTTTTTTATGCCGGGGAAACCCGCAGCCTCTACTTTACCATGCACACCAGGTAAGCCTGTACGTAATGGAGTTTAAACCTGAGACCCTTAAAATAATGACCACAAATTTTATTCACTAAACTTCACCCTCGACAAGATCGATATTGCTTCAATTTTATTTGCATGTATACCCACCAAAACAAAAAATAAATTAAAGGGAATATATATAGTGGTTGTAAGAGTAGGCATGTGAGTGTTGAATGTGATGAATGATGACACCATAAGTCCATAAGTTATTACACGAGTCAGGACTCATTCTAATGAATAATACTTTTTACTCCAAACTTATTCTTTTATTTATCTTTAAACAATGACGGACCTAGGATTTTTCACCTAGGGACACAAAAAAAAATTCGATATTTTTTAAGTTAATAAATTAAATCACATTTTACGTTATTATTGATGAAATTAGTTACATTGATGATATTTTATACAAGCGACTCGGGTTTAAATCTCCTTACCTACACATTTGTCATGCTATCAAGAAGGATCAAACTCTTAACCAAATTACTACTCCCTCCGTTCAAATGAATTATTTGCCTTAACTTTTGGCACCAGAGTAAAGGAATCCAATGAGAAAGTGACATGTGGAGCAAAACTCATGAGAATGGTCAAATTGCATACAAAAAACATTCCTAAAATAGAAAGACAAACAATTCATTGAGACGCCCCAATATGGAATAGGCAAACAATTCATTGGGACGGAGGGAGTACAGGGCAAATGACTAAACCACTACACCAACACCAACAAACTGATATTTCAAATGGTTCAAAACTACTTGTTTCGAAAATTGTCGGGCCGACCCCTATCTTTAAATGTCAACATTATCAACAACAATTCATAATGTGTAGAGAAGTGTAAGTAAGAGTAAGTAAGAGTAGTAGTACCAAAGTACCAAGTACATACTCTATCATGCCCGTCCATTATTACAAATTCTTGTTTGTGATAAAAATATTCGTTACAAATTTCAAACGGGTCAAGTACTATACTAAAGATAAAAATAAAGTATGGGTGTGGGACATAGCAAAACTAGTTATCTTATTCATGTACTATGTGGTAAGTATTTGACTCGTTTTACTATTACAATGGATAGATCCGTCGCAAAAGAGACCCACCGGTCGGTCCATTATATTGTCCATATGTGCTCATCACTTGGTTTCAGTGATGCATATGGTTGACATAAGACTACGTACTTACGTACGTACAACCAAGAAAAGAACTGTTCAAACCTCTTTTGTTTGTTTTCGGACTCTTACATGAACTCATTACCGAGTACGAGCTTCACTTTGTTGATGGTCCATGCAAAACAGAAGTAGGGATTTGATGAAATTCATGATTACGGGTAGGTTAAAACTTGATGTCAAATTGTACGGAGTACGCATTTATATCTTTTCTTATCTTGAAAAATAAATATTACCCGTGTAATTATGAAATGTTACTGTCAGATACGGAGTAATATTGATAATAGTACTCTGTATATAAAATTCATGTTTTAATAATATTGATAATAGTACTCCGTATATTGATAATAATATTGATAATAGTACTCTGGATTCGGTGAAATTCATGTTGAGTAGGTTAAAACTTGATGGCAAATTGCACGATCCGAGTACACGCATTTATATCTTTTCGTATCATGAAGAATAAATATTACCCGTGCAAATATGAAATGTTACTGTCAGATACGGAGTAATATTGATAATAATAGTACTCCGTATATATCTAGATGTAAAAATTACGGTTATGGACTTTATGGGTGTCTGGTGGTTTGAAACAGGATCACGTTGGACAAGAAGAATCTTGGAATCGAACTATGTTAACCAAAAACTTGAATCGGAGAAATGACTAATTAACTGGGAATTGAAGAGACCACGCAACTCGTAATTAGCCAAAACAATCCTTCCTTGGTCTCATTCCGATCCCTCTCACTGGGTTGGATAGTCGTTTTCCTCGTAAACCTCTTTCAATGCATGGCGATTATTAATGAGGGCATTTATTTTCGAATGCTACTCTGAGTAGTTCTTATTTCAGCTAACTTATTTAAGAAATACGTAAGTTATTTTTCAAACATCTACAGAACGATCAGCTCACTGAAATTTTGGTCAAATAAACTAGTTTGGTCAAATAAGCTAGCTAAAATCATGTATATCAAGTAGAGCTTAAACTCTTTGGCAAACCAACTAAAAAGCTAAGCAAAATTTGATAAATATAACATAAATAAACATCATTTTATTATTATTGTGATAATTGAAATGATGAAAAATAAAATTTAAAAAGTTTCAACTAGTTTATTTCTCACGTGCTCTTCTAAATAATTTTATTAATTTAGTAAATAAATTACTTGTCAAGCAAAAAAAAATATTTTGGTTAAATAAGATAGATGAAAAAGTACCTAAAAAGAGTATGAGTGTTGCTCATATATATAGTAAAAAATAAATCAAATATCAATAATTATGGTATTGTATCAATCCACTAAATTATGGAATGCTATTTTTTAATTATCTAACTAGGTTTTTTATCCATGTAAATCACGGATATATTTCAAGTTAAGTGTATGTAAACTCAAGCTTGGATAAAGATAAGATTAGTTTGTTTGAACATATTGACGGTTTTAGAGATAAAAAAAATTCAAGTAAAACTTGTTCATTACGAAATAAGTATTTTTCTACCCCAACACTCTAGAGTTATCAACCCTATGGGGGTCGTGACTATCAACTCTGTGTGGCATGGTTAATGTACGTGTAGGGTCGTGACTATCAACCCTACACTCGAATAACCGAAATTGATACAGAAATTACCGAAATCCTAAGAAACACTTAAAACAGGATAAACATGTTTATAATTTTCGTCATTACGTTGTTAAATACATATATGAGATCATTTATAATTTTCTGACGACAATTATCGGCGTAGGTAAAAGGAAACATAGTCATCAAATTAAAGGGAGAAAGAGGAAAGAAAACATGTTACCTCTATATCCCTAAATGTTTGGTTGGATATCGAAATAAACGGGACTCGTAATCAATTAATCATCCACCACCATCACTCACCCGTCTGCCGTCACCAGTCATCGCCTACATTGACACCACCACTAATGGCGGCGAAGGAACCTCACAATCCTCCGGACGCTAACAATTCTCGCATCGCTCTTTCATCCTTTGCGAAATTCATAAACCCCACCTGGCCACCTGCCTGTCAATAACATATTCACCTGAAAATAATCCCTCCAAAACCACTAAAATCTCCTCGGACGATCGAATAAGATTTTTATTCATTTTAAGAACAATTTATCTTCCGATAAATCTACCAATATCTCCATATAAATCAAATCGTACGAGTAGATAATGTTAAGATTAACTCAACCACCGTTTTTTATAATAATATTAATTATTACACTCACTACCTTACTTTACCTTACTTTTTACCTTTGTTTACCCTCTCTCTCTATATCATTATCATAGTCATTACTACACCTCTTAGACCAATGTACTTTGTACAATGGCTAACCTACTTGCTACTAGCTTATTTTATCATCAATTTTTAAGTTACAATAATTTCAAACTACAAAACTAGACCATGCATGCCTTAGCTAGCCAATTTACAACTAGCTTAACAAGATCCACAAAATCAAATCCCATTCATCGGTTTTTTATCGGTTATTCTCACTGTACATCCATTCAAGTTAATAACTCCGAGAAGCAATTAGCTCAAAACTTACCTGAAGTCCTTTTAAGTAACACCAATCTACATAGACAACTCTAAGCTAATACAGTACTCCCTAGCTTACGCTTCATAATTTTTAGAAATTACGAGCAGATTCCTAAATTAAAATACTTTTATAAATTTAAAGACGGTTTCACACGAAACCCCCAGCCTCAAACCTCTCCCAATACTCCTATTCAAGTTAATAACCCCAAGAAGCAACTAACTCAAAACTTACATTGTGAAGTCCTTTAAGCAAAACCTAATGATTAAGCTAATACTACTCCCTAACTTATAAGTAATTTTTCGAAATGACAAGCAGATTCCTAAACCTAAGTACTTTTTAAAAGACGATTTCACACGAAACCCCCATCCTCAAACCTCTCCTAATACCCCACCTTACGAAGCAACTAGCT
Source organism: Agrostemma githago (assembly GCA_958450325.1). NCBI lineage: Eukaryota > Viridiplantae > Streptophyta > Magnoliopsida > Caryophyllales > Caryophyllaceae > Agrostemma > Agrostemma githago. The sequence continues at coordinate 1,996,438 of OY288259.1, forward strand.
CAAAACTTGCGGCTAATACTCCCCAACTTATACAACTTTACAAACCACAAACAGATTCCTCAACTAAAATACTTTCTCAGAAGATGGTTTAACACGAAACCCCCAGCCTCAAACCTTTCTTATAATACTCCTATTCAAGCTAATACCTCACCCCATGAAGCAACCAGCTCAAAACTTACGGCTAATACTCTCCAGCTTATATAACCTTTACAAATCGAAAACAAATCCATAAACTAAAGTACTTTTTTCAAAAGACGGTTTCACACAACACCCCAACCTCAAACCTCTCCTAATACCCCCAAGAAGCAACTAGCTCAAAACTTACGGGTTACGGCTAATACTCACTCCCCCAACTTATACAACTTTTACAAACCGCAAACAGATTCCTCAACTAAAATACTTATTCAAAAGACGGTTTCACACAACACCCCCATCCTCAAACTTCTCCTAATGTAGGAGTATTATTCAAGTTAATAACCCCAAGAAGCAACTAGCTCAAAACTTACGGCTAATACTCCCCAACTTATACAACTTTACAAACCACAAACAGATTTCTCAACTAAAATACTTTTTCAAAAGACGATTTCACACAACACCCCCATCCTCAAACCTCTCCTAATACGTACTCCTATTCACCCATCCCAAGAAGCAACTAGCTCAAAACTTACGGCTAATACTCCCCAGCTTATATAACTTTTAGAAACCGCAAACAAATTCCTCAACTAAAACACTTTTCAAAAGACGGTTTCACACAACACCCCTAATACCCCCAAGAAGCAACTAGCTCAAAACTTACGGCTAATACTCCCCAACTTATACAACTTTTACAAACCGCAAACAGATTCCTCAACTATAATACTTTTTTTTTTCAAAAGACGGTTTCACGCAACACCCCCAACCTCAAACCTCTCCTAATAACACTTTATATCCATTTTTTTTAAATTTTTTTTTTAAATTTTTTTTTTTTTTTTTTTTTTTGTTCAATCTCATGAATCTTTCATGTGTCATATGACACATATCTAATCCCTTTCACCAACAAACAAAAGATAAACACACCCAAAAAACTCCCTCTCTCTCTCTCTCTCTCTCTCTCTCTTTACTACCTTCAACTGCCTTTCTGTTTTGTCTCCTTCTCCCTTCTCCCTTCTCTCTTTTGCTTTCCCCTTCCTTCTCTCTCTTTCCCTCTCTATTCAGTTTCTACACATTTTTCTCCTCTTCATTTTTTTGGGGGTTTTTTTTCTTCATATTAATTAATTACTCCATAATTTTTACTCTAAGATTTACTCCCTGGGTAAAAATTCTAACACCAACCCATTTCAGATAATAATTTACCATCATAAAAACACAGTAAAAGTTTCAATTTTGCAATGCAGAAGATCTCTCATTTCTCTCTTTTTTTTTTTTGGTTTTCTTGGCAGTTGAATTGTTGATGAAGCAAGTATGTTGAATTTCATGGGAGTGGTAAATTTCCAAGGCTTTTAAGGTAAATTCAGGTAAATCAGTAAATGCTAATTTCATTTATTTATTTAATTTTATTTAATTTTATATTTGTTGGATTTTTTTTATTTAATTTTTTCATTTATTTTTAGTAGGAATCTCCGATCTATTAGTCAGTAGAGAATTATCAAGTGTTGGATTTGTTGTGTTTTTTTTTTAATTTTAAAAAAAAAAATCCCAATTTTTTTTTTTTTTTTTTTTTTTTTAAATTTTGTTGGTCTGAAATCAGAATATTTTATTGGACTGCTCACCTGATTATTCTCTTAATTTTTTTTATGATTGGCTGATCAATTGCTGTTTTACATAAATTAATTAAATCATAAAAAATAATTACTACTACCCTTTTCTTTAATTAATTTTAAAAAATTGATGTAGCAGTTGTAATAATTATTATATATATATATATAATTGAGATTATAATCAGGGTTAGATTATGAATTTATGAATTTATTATAATGACCTTATTCAATTTTTGGTCCCATTTTTCATAATTAATTTATTCATGATAAATTGATATATAATCAATTAATTATCATTATCATTTCAGATTCATCATACTTTATTATTTATATATATATTGTTAGTACAGTTTTTTTTTTTTGTTATGTTACCTTTTGTCTGATGTAAAAATTACCCAATTATTTTCTGACCATGTTGGGTCTCAAACCCTGAATTATGTTGTATAAAGACCAACAACAACAACAACAACAACAACAAAAAATTCTTCTTAAAAATTGTAAACCCTCGCCTTAGAAATTATCGTCTCATTTCAATAAAATACTCCTCACATATACTCCGTATATTCTTTTAGACACTGGTCGATCCGTGTCCCAATTAAAATTTTAAAAAAAAAATTGTTTATACATGTCTTTAGTCTGGTGGTTAAGATTAGTTATCGTGGATACTAGGTGTCAGGTTCGAATCCCCCTATTGTAATACGACTAAGTGCGCTCTTCGTTGATGAACCAATGTTAATTTGGTTTTTCTAATGTGTGTCCACTTGGCACACGTCTCATGATAATATCTTTGTTAAATTTACTTCAATTAACTTATTAACGTGTATCCAGTGAACACATGTTTGAAAAATCGATATAAAATTTATTTTTTAGCCCGAAAATTGGAGTCGGAAGCAAATGCTTGTAGATCTTGTGCAAAGCTAAAAACAAGTATATTTGAATCTTTATTATGTTGAGTATTTTGTTGGATATTTAATTAAATCATTTAATGGTATATTAATCTAGGCACACGTCTCATGATACTATCTGCCGAGTGGGCACACATTATAAAAACCGATATAAATTTTATTTTATAGCCCGAAAATTGGAGTCAGAAACATTTTGTAGATGAATCGGCGAATGCTTGTAGATCTTGTGCAAAGCTATATATATGAATATGAATATTAATTGTGTTGAGTATTTTGTTGGATATTTAATTAAATCATTTAATGATATCTTAATAACTTGTGATTTGGAGCTTAATTGTTGTATACATTTTGTTATGATGTGTTTTGGATGGCATCCATCATCCATGTTGTATATAATTAATTAAAGCAATTATGATTTTATTTTTTTAATATATTACACTATAGAATATAGTATATGAAAATCTGTTGATATATTTTTATTAATTGTAAGAATTAAATGATTAGAGATGAGGTGTGTCAGAAAAATTTAATTAAGAATTAAGAATTCCAGGATTTTATTCCCGGAATTATTGCGAAAGCCACGCTTTTTTAGCTTGAATCATATTGGATTATTTGGTGGTGCCATTTATAGGAGGAGGAGGAGGAGAAGGTTACTTCAAGTTTGGTTGTAGAAACAAGCAAAGCAAGAAAGAAATCTATGGTATTTTCGTTGTCGTCGTTGCACAATATGGTCAGAAGTAGTTGGTAAAAAAAAAAAACTACCTAATTTCCTTCCCGATTTCATAATAAACTTTTTTTGTAGGGAAAATTTATAAACATAACAACAAAAGTTTGATATATTTTTGGAGAGGAGAAGACGGGAAGTGTTATCGTTCAGAATAAAAGAATGAGGTCTGATGTGTATGTCGATTCAACAAGTTACATTGCTGATAATAATAAACACCTTGTTGGTGTCATTGGAGCTCAAAATGAGAGTAGCCTCTTCTCGAGTTCCTTGTCCGACTTGGTTCAACACAAATGTAAGCTTCTTAGCCTTTCGTTTTTTTTTGAATTTTAACCGTTTAACCCGTCTCTTTAAATGATCTCTTAACTATAGAACTTATTCATACTTATTACGTGTACAAAAAGTTGCATGGGGGTGATTGGGAACAAGGGTTAGCTCGAGTGGTAAAACTCATTAACTCCAACCATGAAATTGGGGTTCGATTATTAATGAGCGACTTAGTTAGGTCTTCTTCGGACCAAAAAAATTGAAATTTGGTTCAACGAAGAGCGCACCTAGTCGCATTACAATATAGGGGAGGGCCTACATTTAACCACTGGCCTTAAGATACCTTCGGTAAAATAATAAAATAAAAATTATTATGGTAACAAAAAATTGTTGTTGGATTTTTTTGTAGTGAGGCTATCGAATAAAATCTTGTCGCGTCAGTCGTCGAGCGTTGTTCCGCAAAATGGGCAGCTGGAACCATCGCCGGAAGAAAGCGAGGGTCAGACAATCAACAGCATTCTTCCTGACGAAGAAGAGCTGTTTTCTGGAATTGCTGATGATATGGGGCCGGTCCGCCAATCTAATGGCGGTGATGATTTGGAAGACATTGATCTGTTCTTTGGCAGCGGAGACATCGACATAGGAATAGGAAACGACCCTTTACAACAGGGCGGTCATCAAAGAAACGAGCAGTATCCTTGGAGTAATCCGCACCATGAAGCTAGCAGCAGGATGCAAAACCAGAGACTGCCACCAAACGGGTCCATGCTCGGGGATTCGTCTCCCCTTGAAACTTCGCAGCTTTTTAGAATGCCCTATGCTGCTGCTGCAGGTGCGGAGTTTTGTCGGCTTGAAGCTACTCAGGGCTTTCACCAGATGCAGCAGCTTGGTAACCGGGGCATCCCTAGTTTTCATCCCCGTGCGTCTCAAGTGCAGCTTCATAGTTTAGCTAATGGCATTAATAGCATTAATATTCCACCGTTCTCCACGGACGGTATGTCTGGTGTTGCTGATGAGTTCGATGCTATTCGTTCTAAAGTACCCGAAAAGCTTAATATGGATATTCGTCACCTTGGCTTGAATGCGCATGTGCTCGATGTGAATGAAGGAGGTACGCAAAAAAAAAACCTATATTTCATTTCCATTTCTGGCTTGTATTTATTTCAAACATGTTTGTTCGGAATCTTTGATTCTTAGAGCAACTGATACGAGTCATACGACAGACAGTCGTCATTTATTCCTGAATTTAGATTAACTTTCCATTTCGATGGATACTTACCCGATGTGCGTGTTTATTACATGCACGTTGTGTTTTCAGGGTTTGGATATTCTCAGGCTTTGGCGAGCAAATCTAACGCGTACCAGCAGCAGCAGCAGCAGCACCTAAGATCGTTACTTGTACCAAACTCCCCATCATATGTGGGAAGACTCCACGGATCACCGGGAGCTTCGCATATTATGATGAGCATGGGTTCACCTCGACACCAGCTTCAGGCGGGGTCGGCTCCAGTGCTGAAAGCATCACTCTGGGACATGCAGCAGCAACAGCAGCAGATGTATCTCAGTGAATCTCGTGAAGCGTCTTCTGGTTACCAAATGGGTTCGATCAGGAGCAGTATGGGGATTCCTGGATTCTCTCCGTCTCACCCTCGAGAGTTATCTTCTCGTGGTAGCTTTGATGTGTCGAAAAACAACGTTGGATTACATTCACCCCAACAAATGAGTCACATGTTTCACGAGAGGAGTTCGATGAATTCGCTGCCAACCTCTTTCGGTTCTCCTAGCGAACGTATTAGAAACCGCAGGAATGAAACTAACTTGAGTCATGCTGACAGGAAACATTATGAGCTTAACATTGATCGTATCATGCGTGGTGATGACAATCGAACCACTTTGATGATCAAGAATATCCCTAACAAGTATGTCAATTTATCCATAATCTTGCATGATTTTTATTTTTTTATTTTTTTTATGTTAAGCATACCATAAAAAAAAAGTTATTTTAACCGAAGATGTCTTAGCCTAGTGGTTAGGACTAGGTACGCTGGACAGACGTCTGAGATGCGACTAAATGAGTTCTTCATTGAAAAAAAAAAAGTAGTTTACGTCATTGGTATTAACCATTTATTGTGTTTTTCGTACCATTTGTTCTCTTCATTGTTCGACCTACCATAAACGGTTTATTTGATTCGTGATTGAGGCTATGTTGTTGATATTTCGCAGGTATACCTCCAAAATGCTTTTAGCGACAATTGATGAACACCATAGAGGAAAATATGATTTTATATATCTGCCAATTGATTTTAAGGTACATACTTTCGATTAATGAGATATGGTAAGTAGCTAATTAAGAGTGGATCCGAGTTTCCATATTTTTCCTGATTTGCTATCGTTTTTTGACAGAATAAATGCAACATGGGCTATGCATTCATCAACATAATCGATCCTATACAGATTGTCTCATTTCATCAGGTTTGTCAACGAGACGAGAACCGTATCTATAAAAAAAAAAAAGGTAGACCGTAGACATCTCCCATTATTAATCAAAATCGTGTTTTTTTTTTTGTCGCAGACATTTGAAGGTAGAAAATGGGAGAAATTCAATAGTGAAAAAGTTGCGACGCTTGCTTACGCTCGCATCCAAGGAAAGGCTGCCCTCATTGCTCATTTCCAAAATTCTAGCCTGATGAATGAAGATAAACGATGCCGCCCCATTCTATTTCACACCAACGGTCCAAATGCTGGCGACCAGGTACATCCTCACGCTCGCTTCACGTCAGTTCAGTCTACTTCAGTCGAGATCTCGCATCTAGACGCTGTTGTACAGTTTGGTATCGAAAATTGATGCATATATATTGTTGACGTGATGCAGGAACCATTTCCGGCAGGCTCCAGTTTCAGGAGCAAGTCGGGCAGGCAACAAGTGGGTGTGATCGAGGACAACAACCAGTAATAACTTATTTTTTCTGACATCCGAAAGCAAAGGGGGGGGCCATTTTCTTTCGTGGCCTTAGTTACTAAAGTCGTCTTCATCATCTTCGAACCATTTTTTTTTCTGAAAGTTTTGGGAACCGGAAAATTTTGACCTAATCTTATACTCCTCAGTACAAACTAGGCAAATTTTTGAGAATGCTGTAAATTTTTGGTCGAGGGCATTTGGGGCATTGGTTATGACTTATGACGAGTTCTATACCTATAAGAATCGAGTAGAGGTTGAGTCATTTTTTTAGAGTCTTCAATCGTCGACAAATCTTCTTCTTCTTCTCTATGGATTTTGAACATCAACTGCCTTTAGTTATTATTATTGCTATATTGTACTCTTTACTCCATTGTTTTGTGACTTCATTCATTCTCTGCTTTGCTTTGCTTTTTTCCTTTACCTTTTTCTCAAGTGCATGCTTAAATTATTAAGGCATGTAAATGATGAAGGTGAATCATTTGCTACTCTCTAGCATTATGATTCCGTCTTATTCATCCATATGGATATTATTTGATCTATCATAGATTTATGACGGTATGTTTATGAAAGATGTTTTATTTATGAGCTTACATGATTAATGCTTAAAGAGATTGAAAGTACTAATTATATCAACAAAGTGCACTTTCTTTTCTGATCATTCATGCAAAAGAAAAAAGAATTCCGACTCCTGGGAAGGGTTTCGGGATGCGCATGAGTGAGGACAAAATGCATTGGAAAGAACTCACGTTGGTCTGTAGGACCAATACAAAACCTGACGAGCTAACATTTCCGGTCCTAGAATTGGGTTAGGGTGTTAAAAGCTCCACAATGTACGAATCTTTGAGTTGATGTTCTTGACGTCTCCTCTCGTGACGCCGCCTTCCCTCACCTGCATCTATCGGTCTATGCCCGACCAATAACACGTAAAGTAGTAAAATAATACTGAAAAATGATCTCTTATTACTAACTTATTGAGAGACCGTCTTTCCATAGTTTTTGTATAACAAGAATCCGTGACGTATTGGAGACTTTATGGGAAATTTGTGGTGGAGGTTGCGGTAAACATATTTTGCGCGTGGGTGTGGTGTGGTGTGGTGTTTGCACCATTTGACACGAGATTATTGATTATTGTAGATACAAAAAAGGAAAGATGGACTAGTGTTGGACTAGGTTGGATAAGGGGACACTCTAAGTAAGGCAAGGGTCCCACATTAATTGACACCCCATGTTCCCAAACCGAAATATTCATCCTATTATTAGAACGCGTCAAATCTTCTAATTTTGATAGAAAAATGGGATATTCTATCTGATATCCCGTGCTTTTAGCTTTTCTGTATGGTATCTATACATTTTTATAATCACGATAGTAGGTCTCAAATTCGCCTTTCCCTCTAGTATGATGTACACACAACACGCTTCTTTGAAGAAAACAAAAACTTACGGAGTACTCGTACTAAACGTCGAATAGAAACCGTCCTTACTCTTTACTCCATCTGTATCGATGAATTGTTTGTATTTACTTTTGGCACAAAAAGGAAGGGGTCCAATGATGAGTTGACATGTGGAGTCAAACACATGAGGATGGTCAAATTACATATAAAAAACATTCCTAAAATAGAAAGGCAAAGAATTCATTGAAACGTCTCAATATAGAATAGACAAACAATTCATCGTGGGTAAACCTGACTCGAAGTCTAGAAGGCATAGTCTCAGGTCATACAACTCCCTTTCAGGAGCTTGAACCTGGGACCATTGGGCCAAAGACCACAAGTTTTAACCAGTAGGCAACATCGGCAGACAGACACCGTGCTTACTTTTTACTTCAGTTGAGTAGTCCGTAATATTTAATCCATTTTTTTGTTCAACGAAGAGTGTACTTAAACGCATTACAATAGAAACAGTCGGAAAGAATTTATTGTCTAGAATATCTCCGTCTTAATCACTGGGTCAAGACGGTGTAATATTTAATCCATTATAGTACACATAAACGTTTATTTCGGTGGCAAAAGAAAATAGAGTGGAATTGACGAACATTGAACACAGACTGTCCTTCAATTTCCCCTTCTTCCTCCTCTTTTCTCCTATCATCGTCATCATCATCATTTCCTCCAAATTATAGTGTTTTACAGTATCTCACAGCAATGGGGAACTGCTGCTCCGACGTCGCTGGCGGAAGGGAGGCGGTCGGCGGTGGCGGCGGTGGTAGAGGAGGAGAACACCGGAATAAACTCTCCGACGGTCGGAACGACGCCGTTGATCTCTTTCTTAAGTCTCGCGGTTTCCATGGACTCTACTCTCAAATCGAGGTCTTCTCTTCTTCTTCTTCTTCTTCTTGTTCTTATTTTGAATTATTATCGCTTAATTCAGCTGCTTGATGCTGTGTTTTTGCTTGTTTACGCTGATTATCGTGTTTGATTAATGTAATTATCAAATTTTTGTTGATTGAATTTCAGCTGTAATGTTGATTTGATGTTGTTTTGGTGACTGTTGAGTACGGAGTAGTGATTATTTGAGCTCAATTGCTGATATTAGATACGATTATGATTTTGTATGAACAATGTAATGTAATGCTCGTCGAAGTGATTTTGAAAACTGTCATTACTGTAACAAACACTCCGACAGACCACAAATTATAGTGAAAGACGTGTGAGACCGTCTCATGTGAGTTTTTGTGTATACAATAACTAATTTCGATGGATGCTGTATGTTTTGGTTGTTCATGCTGATTATCGTCTTTAATTACTGTTTATGTTGATTAAATCGTCTTTATCCTTAATTGATGTTGTTCCGTTGAGTGGTGAGTGGTGAGTGGTGAGTGGTGAGTGGTGAATGGTGGTGGAGTAATTATTTGAGCTCAATTGCTGATTAGATACGATTATGATTTTGTATGAACAATGTAATGTAATGCTCGTCGAAGTGATTTTGCAAAGACCGTCATTACTGTAACAAACACTCCCATAGACCACAAGTTATAGTGAAAAACGGTTGTGAGACCGTCTCGTATGAGTTTTTCTGTATACAATAACTAATTTCGATGGATGCTGTATGTTTTGGTTGTTCATGCTGATTATCGTCTTTTTTTACTGTTTATATTGATTAAATCGTCTTTTAACCTTAATTGATGTTGTTGTGGTGAATTGGTGATTGGTGATTGGTGGTGGAGTAATTATTTGAGCTCAATTGCTGATTAGATACGATTATGATTTTGTATGAATGATGTAATGTAGTGCTCGTTAAAGTGATTTCGCAAACCGTCGTTACTGTAACAAACACTCCGATGGGCCACAAATTATAGTGAAAGACGGTATGAGATTGTCTCATATGAATTTTCGTGTATACAGTAACTAATTTCGATGGATGCTGTATGTTTTGGTTGTTCATGCTGATTATCGTCTTTAATTACTATTTATGTTGATTAAATCGTCTTTATCGTTAATTGATGTTGTTGTGGTGAATTGGTGATTGGTGAGTGGTGGTGGAGTAGTTTATTTGAGCTTAATTGCTGAAATTAAAGTGATTTTGAAGTCAATGAAAGTGTCTGGAATGCATTAGCTAGGGCACTTTCTAGAAGTCAATGTAGGTGTCTAACTGTCTACTGTCTAGAGTACACTTTTTTTACTTGCTCGGCACAGTGTCAGATTGTTGGATTCTGTTTTTTTGTGTAACAACCCGGAAATGTTAGTCGCGCTAGCTTGTCAGGTTGTATATGGTCCCACGGACCAACACGAGTACTTTCTAACTCATTTTGTCTTCACTCATGCGCATCCCGAAAACTTTACCCGGAGTGAGCGATGAACAGCCAGTCTGCCACTTAGTTGTCTAGTGATTACAAACTTCCAATGACTGAAAGCATTGATATGGTAGAACTGAAGGAGGGTATTTATTTAACTATGTGAACAGAGAAAGTTTGCATAATGTTCTGTTCGCCAATTCGTGATGCTAATTGTAATTTCCCTTCTAATGCCGCAACAGTTGTCGTTGTCAGCTTCAAGTTTACGTGATCGGGACGTGCTTTCCAAGGTTTGTCATCCTAATACCTTATGCTCTACTGACAAATATCCTCAACATGCACCCTTCTGTTTTCACTTCTATTTGCCTGCATCAGTCGATTTTGCTTAGAATTTCATTATTTATGTCACAGCACAGATTCACTGGCATTCCCTGCTCATATTTGTCATGGCTAGCATGTATTTATTAATTTTAACAATAGTTGCTTCTGTATGATGCTTGTTTTTGAGATCCACTGAATCCCCAATTTTCTTCTGCTTGTGCTGTTATTTGAGTAATTGTGTATGCTTCAAATTGTGCATAATAGTGTTACATTGCGGAAGTCTGTGAACATATTTGCTGCCATATAATGTGAACAAGGCGTCGTCCAGTTGTGTCATATAGTCCTTAGTTGGTTACATTGCTATATTTGCAAGTTGCATGGGTATTTATTTCTTCACAGTAATCATGCTTCATGTGCTTTTATTCTTGAAGAGTGATCCAATGGCCGTTCTTTATATGAAAGGAAGAGATGGAAAGCTCGAAGAACTTGGACGGACAGAAGTCATCTTGAATTCCTTAAACCCTACATGGATTAATAAGATCACTGTAACATATCATTTTGAACTTGTACAGAATCTAGTGTAAGTTACTTGTGTCTCTTCTATGCAACTGGTCTGTTGATAACATACTAGACAGTTTGGTTGAATTTGATATCCACGTTTTTTTTTTCAGGTTTCGTGTTTATGATGTTGATACACAGTTCCATGGTGTAGATGCAAAGGTATACATACATATCATACTCTTGTTGCTCTCAGCAGTTTTTGTATTTTGTCTTTGTTGTTTCTAAAAATTGTTTTTGCAAGTTGGTGTTTATTGACCTCTCTTGGACATGTTAAATTATTCGATTCTGGTCATCATTTTTCAGTGTCGCCTATATCTTTTCAGATCAACTTTACTTTTTACGCAAGTTTTCTTTGGTATCTACTGGAAATTTGTCATAGAAGAATGTATAGTATTTGTAAGGGCAAAAAAGTAGAGGAGTAATTATCATGATGGGATATGCCCTTTTGTAGCCTTTTTTTTTCCTTCTTTAGAATTTTAGCTTTCTCAAGTTTATTTTATCTTTCTTTCTCTCAAAGCGGTTTTCCCTCTTTATTGTGCTTTTATTTTGGACACATTTTATTTTATTTTCATTCCTTTTTCTACTTTTATTTTTGCCCTTTCTTTTTAACCAATTCATATTGACAGTTCTTTATGAATTATGGTGGATTCAAGTTTGTCGATGATAGTTCATTTTGAGACATTATTATCATTGTTGCCGCAGTTGTATGTATAAACTCTCTAAATAAAAGGAATGACTGTCTTTTTTAACATGTTGGAATGTTTCTGTAGATGCTTAAACTAGATGAGCAACAATATCTTGGCGAGGCAGAATGTGCACTATCACAGGTAAAGTAACAGGGTAGTAGTCTAGTACTGATTACGGAGTACTTTATCTGCTTCTTTAGAATTTAGAATTTGTTGTTGCTTCGGAGGACCTCTCTTTAGCTATTCTATTGCTCACATACTGTGTGTTTGAAATTGTAATTTCCATGACTACAAATTTATGATATCGCAGATCACTTCCAGTTTTTCTTAGTTTCGTCTCATCTCAATTATCATACTGGACCTCGTCAACTTTCCCAGTATGAACAAAAGAAAATTGCAGCTGCATACTTCCTTTTATCTTGGACATCTTAGGCTGATATATCTTAACAACGAGTTCTGCGGATGTACAGGTAGTTACGAAATCAAACGGTCAAGCAACGTTAGACCTTCTGCAACGTGATGAAATGAGAACACCACATCCGAGAAGCTGTGGGAAGCTTACTGTTCACGCTGAAGAATCTATCAACTCAAAGACTGCTATAGAAATAGTGTTAAGGTGTTCAGAGTTGGAAAACAAGGATCTCTTCTCTAAAAGTGTAGGACTCTGATGGATTTTCTCCCTTTATGGCTCTGCTTTTGTATGCAACGAAAATGAAGTTGACATTTCTCAATCATGTTTTGCAGGATCCATTTTTAGTGATATCTCGGATTACGGAGAGTGGTGTTTCTATTCCAATTTGTAAAACTGAGGTCATTAAGGATGACTTGAACCCAACCTGGGACCCTGTTTTCTTGAACACTCAACAAGTTGGAAGTAAGGTATATGAAACTATACTTATATGCTCAAGTTTTGGAAAACTATTTTACTCTGCCATGGTCATTGCTACGTGAAACGATTCTTGATGTGTACTTAGATTTTGTATACAAATCGGAAAACTTGATTTGCAGATATCTTAGTCTGCGCTTTTTTAGATAACAGATTTTCGTCTGCTCTTGTGCAGGACAGCCCATTAACTATCGAGTGCTTTAACTTCAACAGCAACGGAAGGCATGATTCCATTGGGTGAACATACATTTTTATCCTTTCTCTTCACTCAAATACATGTTAGTTTTTCTACTCACTTTGCTGTCATGGTTAAAATAGGAAAACAGTCAAATCACTGGCTGATTTAGAGAAGATCCATTCTAGTGGAAGAGGCGAAAATTTATTTCTACCACCTCCCACTGGTCATGATTCTCATAACAAGGTTCTAACTAGACTATGCAACTGGATCTTATTTTCTCTTGTTAAGTCTATCTTGTGTAATGAGTTTGATAGCATGACTTAGGTGCTTAAAAGCCAACTGTTTGTGGATGCGTACTCGGAATGTGTCCAACACACATTTCTTGATTATTTAGCCGGTGGATGTGAGTTGAATTTTATGGTGGCGATTGATTTTACAGGTATGTTTCACCTAACTACTCTAAGTACCTTAAGTAGTCCTCAAATTCCTGATAGTTAATATTGCCGAAGTTCCCTAGAGATGGAGTAGCAGAACCGGACTTAGTAGAACCTGCACTGTATTGTACACAGTGCCACCAAAATCTCTTTATCACATAGAGTTTCATGTATTAACTTAGACCTCTGAAACTCCATAGCTTTCAATTATAGTAGGAAGATCACCAGTTGTTTCGAACCCTAATTGTTTTTTTTCCAGCTTCAAATGGGAATCCCCGTCTACCAGATTCATTGCATTATATTGATCCATCGGGTCGGCCAAATGCATACCAAAAAGTAAGATTCGTATATTTGATTTACTTCATGTAATTATTCTGAAACAACTGAGAAATAAATAAATAAATAAATAAACTCTTATCAGGCAATAATGGAAGTCGGAGAAGTACTACAGTTTTATGACTCAGATAAACGGTTTCCTGCTTGGGGTTTCGGTGCACGTCCAATCGATGGCCCGGTTTCTCATTGCTTCAACTTGAATGGAAGCACCAACTATTGCGAGGTTGGTGAGCACTAAGAGTTCTTATAGCAAACTGCCAGCCTTTATGGGTACTAATTCTTCAATATCTTATGCTTTCAGGTTGAAGGGATTCAGGGAGTCATGACGGCATATACCAGTGCTCTTTTCAATGTCTCGCTCGCTGGACCAACCCTTTTTGGACAGGTCATTAGCACCGCAGCTAATATTGCTGGTCAGGCTCTTGCATATGGACAGCAAAAGTACTTTGTCTTATTAATAATCACGGTAAATACACTTTCTTCAAACTAATACTGCCATCATGCGTCAATTGGTTTTCACAAATTTTTGTTTGTAACGGAGATATCCCTCATAATATATATTGCAACCCTTCAAGTATTTACCCATTTTGATAGAAAGACAAAAACAATCTCATTCCCTAGGATTCTAGGGAAGTAGGAACAATGCTTTATCATAATCTATTAAATGGATAATATTTGACCCGTTATAACAATACGACGGATAATCCGTCACAAGCTGATTGGTTTTATACCAGAATTTATGTTTGTTTCAGCAATGTGGAGTGATGATTCCATCACAACAATAGGCTTGTTTTGGTTGACCCTACTACCGTCGGTAAGGACTATGGAAGTGGTCGTCAAGTTACCTAAGGCCTTATTCGTTCCAATCGAAGTGGGCTCAAGTGAAGTGAAAGTGAAATGAATGGGGAACTGAAGTGTACTGAAATTAGCTTAATTGAACTTAACTAAACATAACTGAACTAAATTGAGCTGGAAACAAGCCGAAAAGAACAGCGCCTAAGAAATATCCACGTGATTCACACTATGATGTTGCTACCAACAATACAGTCAGGTTACCGCTCTTTGCCACTTTTAAATGGACTACTTGTTTCAGGATGGAGTGATCACAGACCTCCAGGAGACAAAGGATGCAATCGTAAAGGCCTCCGATCTACCATTGTCAATACTCATTGTTGGAGTTGGTGGAGCCGACTTCAAAGAGATGGAGGTATATTTTCTTCACAATCTGCATTTTCTCAATTAGTCTCACTATATTGACAAAGAAGGTTAACATTACAAATCTTGTTGTGACCAATATTTGTTCAATCTTTTTTTACATTTGCTTTTTATATATATTTTGCCAACATAAATAAAAAAATTTGTGTTTATCTCGATTTTTCATAGCTAAGAATTTAATGCACCTCATCGATAAACTCCCGTAATCTCCACTAGTTTTACCTGTTATGCTTGACTTGGGTTTGAAACCCCCTAGTATTGACCCATGCAAAATTGCATGGTTTGAATTAAAGAAATTATGTTACAACAAATATTTTAAATAATTGGTGATAAATCAAATAATTATCTAGTTTGCTACTCCCTCCAACCCACTATGATTTACCCATTTATTATTTTAATCCCTCACATACGAATAAAAGTGGGTAAATCATTGTGGAGCGGAGGGAGTAAAAAAATTTACCAATATCTAATTCTTTATTTTTACAAATGGTACTCCGTAATAAATTTGATAAATTTTCCAACGGTATCCTGGTCTTGTGATTATAAATTTTTAATTTAGTGAAGCGTTTCATTTTTACTAGTGGTGGGTAATTAATTTTTTTAGTGTAACATAGTTATTTGTAAATTAATATTTTAATCCCCAAAAAATTTGTCGTGCTGACATGTCGTCGAGACAATTTTTTTATATAGTACTCATATAAAGGATTAATCACAAAACATCCTTTCTGGCTCCGTTTATCAGCTCTTAAACTCTTTTTTTGCCAGTTCTTAGATGCTGATAAAGGAGACAGACTCGAAAGTACAACTGGGCGGGTTGCTTCCCGAGATATTATCCAATTTGTGCCATTCCGTGATGTCCAAGGTTAGTCGTCCCTTACTCTCTTACTAAGCCCACTCGGGATTTTCAGTAGAACAAACATTACTCAGTGCTTCAAAACCAGGTGGACCACCAACTCACTACAATCATCCGACGCTTATTGTGCAATTATAGTATCAGTAGTTGTTCTTTATGTTCGCTAGATAATGTATTATGATTTACTCCGTATGAAACTAGCATGCTTACATGCTCTTTCTTAGTTGGCAAAAAAAAAAAAAAAAAAACAGGTGGACCCTTGAGTTGAAATTTTTTAACTACTCCCTCCGTTCAAGTCCAAGCTTCCCCTTCCTTGTTTTGACACTATTCACAATCAAGGATAACTTTCGATATTCACGACAATCTATTAGAAAAAATATATTCATGTGAGATCTTGTTTGATTCGTCTTTAAAAGTACATTATTAATATCCAATTTTCATAATTTTTACTAATATGTTACGAAAGATATTAACGATGCAAAATGCGCGTTGGCAAACGTGAAAAAGCAAAAGGGAAGCTTGGACTTGAACGGAGGGAGTACTACTGTTTCATTGATATCTTCCACATTTCCTTTTTCAACCATTTCTTTGATTTCTTCCACTTTCTTTTTTTGCTACCAAACTTCTATCTTACCTAGGTGACCCACCCACTTTACTTTCTCTATACTTTACGTATTTTATTGTTTTTCTTAAGAAATGTGACACTTTTAAGGTGGAAGAAATCATTGAAACGGAGGGAGTAGTATTTTTGAATGGCTAACAATGAAAATTGCAACTAAGACTGCTTTGTCCTAAATACTCGTATTTCAGGTGGAGAAATTTCGATAGCACAGACACTTTTAGCGGAATTGCCGACACAATTTTTGAGTTACATGCGGACCAGGGGGATTCAACCCAAGAGAATTGTGCTGTAACAAGTACTGTACATAATACAACTTCCATTATTTATTTAGCTGTGCTCTTTTTCATGGCGGGTTCAAATATGGCAGCTTCAAATTTGCTGCTATTTTTTTTCCTTTTTTTTCGTTTGCCTATATTGGCATGAAGAATCGTATTTGGGTGTTGTGTACAGCATTGAGAATTTTATTCATCTTTAAATTAGCTTATGAACGATAAGTCGAATGTCGACTGAAAATGCAGCCATTTGCATCATTTGGCCACTACACGGCATTGTAACGACTACCAAACCGTGAGAAGCTAATTGATTTCAGCAAAATGAAGGTGGATGTTACAAGATAATCGGTGAAGCCGGAATCAGAAGTAAGCCAACAAATGACACAAGAAAGCAGCATTCCATGTGGTGATGCCATTACTATGGCAAAAGCGACGTCTAACCAGTAAAATTCTGAACTTGAGATATACGAGTAATAATCAAAAGAGCTTGATAAGAACGATACACTTAGCTAATATCGAGTGCAGCTCACTGCATTTTGGAGCTGAACAACCTTACAAAATGTGTTGAAACTTGCTCCAGTCAACCTGCACTTACTATGGTGCATATAAGTAAAGCTAACGATAAACGATTACTATGGTGCACTTACTATGTTTTACAACTTGGCGAAAAAACCGTGATTCAGCACTTCGACATGACAGACTGCAAGCTACTTATAATACTGCCATGCAAATCTCTTCTCCAAAGTGTCACTCGAGGTCGTTATCCGAAGGCACGTGAAGTGGGCTCGAAGGTGAATCATTCCCATCATCTGCTCGTGCTTTCTGAGATTTCCTTCCCCTTGTTTTTGCTGGTGCAGCGGGAGCGGGAGCGGGAGCAGGAGCAGCAGCATTCTTCTTCTTTCGACCTCGTTTTGCAGGAGCAGGCTTGGCTTCGTTTTCATCAACGGAGTTGTCCACTGGAATGGTTTCAGTTACGACAGGAGCTGAAACAGTATCCTCTTTATCTTCTACAGCAGCATTCTTCCTCTTTCGACCTCGTTTTGCAGGAGCAGGCTTGGCCTCATTTTCATCAACGGAGTTATCCACTGGAATGGTTTCAGTTGCAACAGGAGCTGAAACGGTATTCTCTTTATCTTTTAGAGCAGCCTCCTCATCATCAACCTCATTTTCTTCTTCTTCCGGAACATCTTTCTGAGATTTCCTGCCCCTTGTTTTTGCTGCTGCAACAGGAGCAGGAGCAGCATTCTTCCTCTTCCGACCTCGTTTTGCAGGAACAGGCTTGGCCTCATTTTCATCAACAGAGTTGTCTACTGGAATGGTTTCTGTTACAACAGGATCTGAAACGGTGTTCTCTTTATCTGCTAAAACAGCATCCTCGTCATCAGCATCAGCATCAGCATCCTCATTTTCGTCTTCTTCTCCTTCCAGAGTGTCTTTCTGAGATTTCCTGCCCCTTGCTTTTGCTGGTGCAACAGGAGCAGGAGCAGCATTCTTCCTCTTCCGACCTCGTTTTGCAGGAGCAGGCTTGGCTTCATCTTCATAAATGGAGTTATCCACTGGAATAGTTTCAGTTACAACAGGATCTGAAACGGTATTCTCTTTATCTTCTAAAGCAGCATCATCATTCTCATTTTCTTCTTCCAGAGTGTCTTTCTGAGATTTCCCGCCCCTTGTTTTTGCTGGTGCAACAGGAGCAGGAGCAGCATTCTTCCTCTTTCGACCTCGTTTGGCAGGGGCAGGCTTGGCCTCATCTTCATCAACGGAGTTATCCACTGGAATGGTTTCAGTTACAACAGAATCTGAAACGGTATTCTCTTTATCTTCTAAAGCAGCATCCTCGTCATCATCATCATTATCATCCTCATTTTCTTCTTCCAGAGTGTCGCAACTTTCTTCCTGGCATGCTTCTTCTTTCTCCTCCTCTTCAAATTTGCGTAACAGGGATTCTATCACTCCCATCAGCTCCCTGTTAACCTATCGGCCAAAATTACAAGGTATAAGTCATGAATGTTACGCAAATGTTATATTCACCGTTCAGTTTTTCTAGCCACGTGCAAGGGGGTAAACGTATACTATATGAATAAAGATGGGTAAACCTCGGCATTTTGTAAAAAGCCAGATAAGTCAGAAGGACATGAAGGGCACTTCAAGACAGTTTTCTGAGTGCGCAATTGCCGGCCACCAGATTGGCGCTCACGTATGAACTTCTGGCCCTCAAATGCATTATCCAAGCAAGCTTTGCAAAAATTGTGAGCACAAGGAGTTGTAATCGGAAGAGTCAAGACCTTATGACAAAGGAGACAGCTAAATTCTGCAAATGGAAAAGTTATTAGACAATTTGTTGAAGAATAAGGATTAAAAGTTAACAGACGAAGACCGACAAGGAGCTCATTACCTTTCAAAATCTTTGCTTTGGAGCTCTTCTTTGGACGAGAGCCTCCTCCGCCTCCCTTGGTCTTTTTGCTTGAGGGTGCAGGTTTTATCCACTTCCAACAGCCTTCCTTTTCCTATAAACAAAGATGCAAGATCTCATAACAGGTCTTACAGGTGTTGAGAAAAGAAATGACAAGTTCATATAATGATTCACTAGCAAGCTACTCACATCAAAATCCCAGTGAGCACCGTCTTTTCTTCCAGTTAGCTGCAAAGCCTGCTTGAGCTCAGGTACTTTTGGCAATGGTCTCGGCCTATCACCATGCTCATCACTGTCGTAGAAGAAACTCAGATGGTCATTTTTCAAGTGTTGTGATTATGTGTTGGGTTCAGAGTTGACTGTGTACTTACCTTGTCCATGGTGCAGGACTGTTGTCGCATCTAACAAATAGGTACCGGCACACCTTGTGTCTCTGAGCACAAAGAGAGCCAAAACATTAGTCAAAACAATGTAGACAATATCTCCTAGAGAAAGTAGACTGGCAAAGTTCGCAATGCTTCACCTTTCCATCTTTATCTTGTTCCCTAAGTTTGAGCCAACACTTCTCAATTCTGTAAATCCCATCATATCGAACACCCGTTTCTGGTGCATAATTGGAACGCTTTTCTTTATATGATCTGTATGACAGCAAAACGGCCACGACACCCATCATTATAACCATCAGTACTTAAAACAGGATGTTGCCAAATGAGAATATTTCACAGAAAAAATCCATGATATTACAGTAACTGCAATTAAAAAGGAAGTCATGAAGCCTAACAAATAGAGTTAGCAGCAATGACTTTTGAAATGTATAACAATACGATTAAGATGCTCACCTGACGACACGAACAGGATAGCCTTTATAGCAGCTCAGTCTTAATGACTCATTTGCCCCAGTAAACTTCTGATCAGACGACTGTTCCTTGTTGGTTCGCTTATTTCCACTCAGATCACGGCCCCCACTGGCATTGATCAAACAAAAGCCCAAAACTTAGAACCATTAAACAATTACTCAAATAGACTAGAATGAGATCATATTAGTTCAGAAATTGTTGGAATGGCGTTTTACGACACACCTTCCAGTGTAGATGAACCACTCTCCATGATCCTCATCATCTTCATATCCCCCAGAAAGTACAACTGATTGGGCCCCATGCTTCGATTGCCCAGCTATGCCGCTGACATGTGGGAAATGAGCACCCCACTGTCTACATGCCAGTCGATCTGACCAGGAGTCACCAACAAGCACTCCTGTTTTCCGTACTGGATCATACTCAGCAGTTATTGGTCCCAAATGATCAGGTGCAATGGTGACGAAAATCTTTCCACTTTTAGCATTTGCTTTTCCAGCTTTTACGGCTCTTTCAGTTGTGAAGGCTTCATCAGGAAGATTATCATTGTCAATGAACTGGAAAACTCTAGGGCCTTCAACGGAAGCAGGCTTTTGGGTCCTCGCCGCTCTTATTGCAAACACAAGCGACGAGTTAATCCTTGGCTGTGACGCCATTGATGCAGGAATAGATTTCCTGCATTTGGCACATGTCTTTTTGCCTTGTCCGACCCATTTCTCAAAGCACTTCAGACAAAAGTTATGGCCACATGGAGTCTGTCACAAGAGAAGAAACTGCTTGAGTTATATACAAACTCTAGCCATGCTTAACTTAAAAGACTCCATGACAACAAGAATTAAGGGAACAGTAGCATTCAAGAAAATGCGAGCAGGTAAATATTCGGGATCACAGCAGCAAAAAAAACAAACAAAACAGGATTACAAAGTACAAAGTTTATATGTAGTCAGTTTAAAATGGAATGTACAAAGTATAGATGATCGAGGAAATAGTCGACGAATGGCCTTAGCATGATTACAGCAATAATCAGTTATCAGTTATCACTGATCTTGTCACGATTGAGCAATGTCTAACGAGCGATAAATTCAATGTATTTTGAAAGATACAAAGTTGTACAAACGTAAGTCATAACCAGAAGGAATGCTACACAGTACAGCATTTCAATGTTAAAATGGGTATTAAAGAATGCATTTGGTTATGTTAGATTGTTAGGTGAAACTCCCAGCCATAGAATGTGATACTGAGCAAAGACAACACAAATGTAACCAAATAGAGAAACCACAAACTAAGAACACGTAAATAAAGTTGACATCCATCAAAATAAGCAAAATTGGAATTATTAGTCATGAAAAGGCAAAATACCAATATATTATCCAGTTATAGTAAGATACTTCATGAAAAGTGCGCCTTATAAATTGGTAAATCAACTTTGACTACATAGGAGCATGAATTCTCGAAACAACGGCAAGGAAACATTTGCGGAACATTTGGTGCACGAAAACAAACCAATGTACTTGATGTCGCACCGAAACCGACACTTACGAAACCTCGAACAGGAATATTTTACCGAATATACTCTGCTAGCTTCAATTAAGTAATAGTATCACTCAACGCACGCGACCACAAACGAACACTTAACATGCTTACAGGATCTTGTGAAGAGAGCATACACAATCTATATTAAGATATAACTGCCACATAATTGAATATACAATACAGCCAACATCCCATCTATATCGAGAATATTTCTACCAAATATGATATCACTTTATTCACACGACGATAAAACATGCTTACAAGCCTAACGAAGAAGCCATACGAGGGCAAATGCAATCTATGTTAAGATAATAGTTGCTACATACGGAGTAATAAATTATGCAATACTGCTAATATACTGTCGTATTTACCATATTCTATAGTTCACATCACTTCTCAGTGATTGAACACTAAAGAACAAGCCATATCTTCGAATTTTTAAAATGTAGCCACATATTAAAACCAAAGTAGACGAAACAAAAATAAAAAAATTGGAAACAAACTACAATCCTGCAACTCTACCCAAACTAAAAAAGACGGGATTTTCTCATCAGTTCTCACTTGTACCATACTTTTTGTGGGAAAAAAAGTTCAATTATCCATAATCGCTTGGCTATGAGTTCCGAAATATCATAATTCTTTATAATATGAAGTGAATCCATCATTTATCTAACAAGCAATACAAAAAATAAAAATACATAAAATAAAATTTTGAAAAAATCATTCAGTGACGAACAAAACATCAATATCAGCAATCGGAATAGACAAAAATCCGGAGAAACAATCCATTTTAACATAAATTCATCCATAGAAATGGTCCAAATTAGGATGTCAGACTTAATGTTAAACATGTGAAATGGTCCATATCAGTTAGTTCAACAACTAAAATTGGCTTTTCAAACAACACAAATTATACTACACATTACACATCTCTTCTATGGTCTACAACGGATGAAAAAATAACCGCTTCATGTTAAATAATTACCACTTTTTCAACTACTGTACTGAAGTCGCACCCACTTCTCGTAACTTTACCAAATCCATCGATTATTTGAAAAATTAAACAAAGTGCGATCTGAACTGAAGTTGTCTAAATTAAACCGATCTGAACAAAAATTAAAATCAAAAACACAAAACCCAACTACAATTATACTTCAATAGTGAAGGCAGGGGCTCAATTCTCAAACAGACGTGCAACTAGACGTGCAACTAGTCGCATTACAATAACGGGGTCAAGCAACTAAGTCATTTTGAACTGAAGTCGTCTGAATCAAACAGAAATCAAAATCAAATCAATAGAATTAAACTGAAACTAAACTACAATCATACTTCAATTGTGAAAATAGAGATTCAAGGTTCGATTCTCAGGCTACACTCATCTAATCACATTACAGTAAAGGGTGAGGGGGAAATCGAACATGCAACCACTAGACTACGACATTTTCGATAAAGGAGAAAGAGGGAATACCGTGACAGGGCGATCAGGAAGCTGCATACAAAACGAACACTTAATATTATCCCCTAATATCCCCATTATCTCATTATCATCCTTCACCTCCGCAACACCCTGGCCCACCTTCCCACCTAACAACTCCTGCCTCTTCCTCGCCTTCTCCACGTCGGACAACCTCGCATCCGCCTCGATGGCGCGGATGGCCGCCACTAGTCCGCCGTCCGCGGCGGCCGGAACAGATGATACAACGGCGGGGACGACGGTGGAGTCGGATGGAGAGCAGTCAGGGCAGTCCCATTGGTCGGAGGTGGGGGGAGGGAGGTGAGGGAGGCAGGTCACGTGCCAGGGGGTGGCGCAGGTGGAGCACGTGAGGAGGGAGGAGGGCGGTGGTTTGAGGTGGCAGCGCATGCAGATGCCGTCGCCGTCGCATGGGAGTGGGAGGGTGGCGGTTGACATTGTCACGTGATGGATGAGGGTGGTCACGTGATCTGGGGGAGTGGAGATTGAGGAGTGAGGTGTGAGGGGTATATATGGGAATTGGGAAGAGGAGAGGGAATGGCGGGGGTTTTGAATAATTTGGGGGAAATGCGGGAAATTGGGGGTTTTGGGGTTTGGAGAGTGGGTGGGATTTTTCTGGGATTTGCTTGGATTTTTAAATGAATAATGAAAACACCAAACACGGGATCGCTATGAAAGACTCGATCATCTTCCTTACTTTCTCTTCATTATCTATAATGATCCGGATTTTATTTCGAAAATATCAATTCAACAGTTGTTTATATCATTGCTGCTCTGTGGCCCTGTTGGTTAAATAGCAGTAGCAGATTTGTAATAGCAGATAACAATGGTAGAATACGGTTAGCAGACTGTGTTAGCAGGTTTAACTATCAAATTAAATTACCAGACTCAAAGAAAAAGTGTTTGGTAATTGAATCGAGTTGTTTTCATGTATATAAATTTAATAGGTTGATTCAATATGTTCCTATTAGCCGCATATTCAAAAACAGTAGATTCCGGTCAATATGCTATCGCAATATGTAGTTTACCAAACACATTAAATCAGTAGTTTGACGGTCAATCTACTATTTAAGTCGGAATCCACTAATTTTTTCCTAATATACTGTTTACCAAACCGGACCTATATAAAATGATTAAAAAAGAAAATAATTACTCGATATTATAACGGAGATAATGGAGAGAAAATGATGGAGAAGATGTTAGTCTGATGTGTGGTGGGGGACTTGAGACTTTTAGGGAGGTGGATCATGGATGGATGGGTGGATTGTTTGTTTATTTATTGAAGGTTAGTAAATGGTCAATCAAGTATTCAAGTAAGTGTGCTTTTAGGTGGGGGGAGGGATGAGGTGGAAAGAGGGGAGTCGGTTTTTAATTCATCTGATAGGTGTAGCGGTGTGGTTTGTCGTCTGGTTTAATCTGAAATAAAAGAAATAAACAATAATATTCGTATGTGTTTCAATTGTTAAAATATACGGTAAGAACGAAGTATTGGGGTTGATTCACGGAAAATTTGTACAGATTGCAATTAAGTTCTCGGTTAGAGACATTGCATAGTTTCGATAATGTTCCTAAAAATATTGCTTGAAAATAAGGACACAAACTACGCAACAGATATATAGACAGGAATCATGTTAATAATAAGTAGTAGTGCACCGCAACACATAAATGATGTACTCTTTATGTTTCATTCATTTGTATACGTTTGATTTTTTAATGTTATTCATAAGCGAAGTGAATGTTGAATATAACTTTTAGTAATAGAGTATAAGATAGATATAGTAGTCAGGTAAGATATTGTTTAAATTGTCTAATCGAATTCATTGTCAACTTTTTATAGATTTTAGTAATTACTTCGCATGTAATTGAATATGTAGACAAAAGAAAACAAACAACGATGTACGCGTATAAAATAACATATACAGATGGATGAAGGTAAGGGAGCATTGCATAGTAGTCTAGCTCAAAACAAGATTCTAAGTGATTATGTTACGATAATGAAAGTGTTGATATATTAAACTAATCAAAGGCGTGGTGTATGTTGCCTAGTGGTTAAAACTTGTTGTCATTCATTCAAATCAGTTCAAGCTTCTGCAAGAGCGATTATGTTGTTTGTTTGGTGTGCGTGTTTGCAAATACTTTACACCCAACAACTTTTAACATAATTGTCCACGTATTATTCTGGCAATTGATTATAATATAGCCAATTATAGCAATTGAATATATCGAATAAGCGAAAGCATACACATGGTACAGATCGAGAATGCAAGAAATACCTTTATCATTCCGAACAATGTCGTTGATCGATGTTTGAAATCTAACACGAACAATGCAGGGATGTTATCCCCAAGAATAACACAGCGAACATTAAGCATCACGATCTAAATTGTCGTCGTTTGCGTATAAATCATATATGGATATGCGTGGAGATGTTTTTTCACACATTTGCGTAGATGATCGTGCATCGGGGAAATGCCATATTTATGAAGAAAAAAACAAATTGATAAACGACCTATGGAACTCACTTATACGAAGCGTTACTTATACAAAATGATAAATACATTCAACGCATTATTACACGATTTTGTATATGAAATTAAGTTTATCATTCGCCTAGGGTTTGATTTCGTCCACCGACATACCTTAATCACGCTATTAGAACCCCGTTAACAAGTCATTGAATAACAAAATAGGGGAAACACACGCATCTAAGGGTTGAAACACCCCCTCATTCAGGATTCGTTAATGAACAAGTAACAATTCCAATACCTCCCTCCCGAACTCGTAATTTGTATCTTAGGTTGACACTGAATCCACTCATGTGGTGTATATCCCGCTAAGAGTCTAGGTCTTTAAGATCATGCTACATTTTTGTTCGTCCCTCTCTTAATCGTGAGGTAAGAGTTTTGACCGAATGTCAAGGGCAATAACATTGACTTTTCACATCCGTATTCAACCTAAATCAACGAGGCAAATCAAAAGGGCAGTCAGTTCCTATACCTAATCGGGTCCCACCGATGGATAAAGGTCAAGGAACCATGACCAATAACCCAATAAGACTAATTAAATCCTAACCCCTCACAATTCCAAACTCAACCTCCAGTGACCCATTAAAACGTGTCAAATAACATTATAAGGTAATACTCAAGCCGTATAAACTACTCGTATCTACATATCAATACTCAGCGATCATAAGAGAAATTTAGTCCGTGCGAGTTTACATTGAACTCTCTAACAGAGTAACAATTCAAATAAACACACCATGAGCACTTAGATCAACGGGTAAAGAATCGTTCTAACTTGATCAGATCTCTCACATTCGAGAGCTTTGTAAACGCAACAATGTTAAAACTCATGAAGGACCTTCAGTATACGTATGGGTCCTACACTCCTAACCAACTTGACCCGTATCATATTCGGCGACTTCCATAAAAAAACAAATACTCGTACAAGTATCAAGGTGTCACTGAAACCCGACCACAAAATTAACGGGTTTTGGTTAAACTTCCATGACCCAATAATTTGGGGGAGCAACAAGGCGGTTGAGCTACAATTTCAAAACCTGGAAGAAACACACACAGAGGAAGAGGAAGAGGAAGCCATGAAAATGTCGAGAAATTACTTATCACTTCCGCTACGCTTACTCTCTCACATTCTCACCTCCTCTCCTTCCTCCCTTCTTCATCCTCTTCTCTTCGCACCCCGCTTTTCGCGCCATTGTTCTTCATACAATCCCTCAGGTCTCTCCCTCTTGTTTGTTCGTCAATTGATTTATATGCCATATTCTGCTATAATTTGATTTGATCGCTGTTTTTTTCTTTATTCATTTGATTTCGATTCGATTCGATTCGTGTTGCTTTGATGCTGTTAATGAATAATGATCCCATTGATTGGATATTTTTCTCGAATTCAAGAATGGAGAAGTAAAGAGATGACCGAGACGGAGGGAGTATATAATTGAAATATTGAATTTGAATAGTCGGATAATCGATTTTCTAGGAGTGTTACGTACTTACAATTTGAAGAATCGTATGCCCTAACTAACGGAATTGCAATAACTTCCTTTAACTTCGATTGTGTTTTGTTAATTATGGCAATGGTTGTAAATTTCGTTCTTCTAATTGGTTGGAGACTACGATGATGTGGTACACCCGTTGCAGCAAAGAATTTCTCATGGTTTACTCCCGTCATTCCACTTTTATTGTCCTAGTTCCTTATTTGCCCGTCCCAAATTTACCGTCATCTTCCCATATATACTCCGTGTATAGTAAGTAAAAGTAGTGAACTCCCTATTTTATCCGAGAGCTTTCCATTCTCATTATACCATTTACTTCATGGGTAAATCAATTAGTCAAAAAGTATTAATAGGAGTATTTTTTAAAACAACACTTTAGTCAATGTGGACAATAAAAGTGGGAATGTGGGATGAAGGGAGTACTAATTTTGTAGGTCAATTTGGTTTTCTTGTATTGGGATCGTTTCCATAGCCTAAAATTCTAAAAACTACTGAATAAGTCAGTTGTTGAACTGTTTTCCGCCTTTTAAACAACAGTTGCCCAGTAAAAAGCCCTCGTCCCTCGTCCTTTGGACGAGACTAGAATAGGAGTATTGGCCTGTATGTATGCAATCTTATTAAATCGAGCGAGTAGATCTCCTCTGACGAAATACACGATGTAGACATATGAATCTTCACAAACATTTATATGAAACGGGTTTTACACTCCAGGTGAACCCAATAATCATTTACTGGAATAATGCACACATATGTTATAGGTGAATAATTAGTTGGTTTCAGTTGTACTGAGTTATGTACATACTTTTTCCTGTTAATTTCTTATTTTTGTTTGTCTGTTATTGGTTGTGAATTGGGGAAGGTTCTTATAGAAAAGTATACTCCTAAATGTTTGTGTTTGCTTTGATAAGGAATGGTTTCAGATTACATCTTGCTTCAGCGTGTTCTTCGTGCTTGCAAAACCTCATTGGATGTAAAAACAGCGGTGAAAACCCATGTCAAAATAGTGAAACTGGGATTTGGAACGGACCTATCTCTAGTATCTACACTGCTTCTAACATATGTTAATTGCGGTCAACTTCATCTTGGTCGCTGTCTCTTAGACGAGACAGCATGTTGGAATGTTGATTTGATGACTGGCAATGTTATGATCTCAAGCTTCATGAACAGAAGAGACATTGATACTGCCAAGAAAGTGTTCCATAATATGCCTCGTAAAGATGTTGTCTCATGGAACTCGTTGATTGGGGGCTGTGTTAAAAATTCGAGGTTTGAGGAAGCGTTAAAGTTCTTTAAAAATATGTGTTCTATTGGCGTTGAGCCAGATGAGTATACTTTTTCTTCGGTTATTTCTGGGTGCGCGCGGTTAGGAGCCCTTACTCAAGCTTTAAGGATACATAATGTCATGATGGAGAAAGGAATTGCGTTGAATGACATATGTCTTGCAGCACTTGTTGACATGTATGCAAAATGTGGAAAAATTGAAATGGCAAAAAATATTTTCGATAGCAGGCTTAGCACCAATGTGTCTGTTTGGAATGCTATGATTTGTGGCTTATCAAGGTATGGACTTGCCTCTGAGGCTATTTCAGTGTTCTCAAGAATGAAAGAAGCAGGTATTTCTCCTGATAGTATCACATTTCTCGGAATTTTGACTGCATGCAGTCATTGTGGTTTAGTTGAACTCGGACAAAGATACTTTCAGATAATGCAAATACAATACTCCATAGATCCTGAACTCGAGCATTATGGAGCCATGGTGGATCTCTATGGTCGTGCTGGACATCTTGATGATGCTTATGCTATTATCAAATCAATGCCTATAAAGCCTGATTCAGTTATCTGGAGGACACTTCTTAGTGCCTGTCGAAGTAAAAAAAATACAGCATTGGGTGAAATTGCTGTTACCAAGGTATCGTCACTTGATGCAGGTGACTATGTCTTACTTTCAAACACTTATTGTTCATTGCACAAATGGAGTAGCTCCGCTAACATCAGAGAAACTATGAAAATGGATGGAGCTCACAAAGCTCGTGGGAAGAGTTGGATTGAGTTGGCAGGGGTCATTCATTATTTTAAAGCAGGTAAACAAACACACCCAGAAATGGAGGCGGTCAAGGAGATTCTTAGACAATTGACTGTAAGAGCCAAGTTAGAGGGCTTTGTTCCTGAAACAGAGTTGGTTTTGATGGATGTCTCTGCAGAGGAGAAGGAGGAGAACTTGAATTTCCACAGTGAAAGATTGGCACTGGCTTTTGGAGTTCTTAAAACAGGTCCAAGAACAGAACTCCGAATTTCAAAGAACCTGCGAAGTTGCTCTGACTGCCATTCTTGGTTTAAGATAGTGTCAAGGATGTTGACAAGGGTAATTATTGTTAGAGATAGAATTCGATTTCACAAGTTTGATGGTGGTACATGTTCTTGTGGTGATTACTGGTGATTACCGAAGTTTTAGTACCTGATATCTCTTTGGAACTCAAGGCTTATGCGAGAAGGTGGAGGTGCTTTCCATCTTTTTTGGAGTATTGAAGCAGGTCTAAGAAACGAGCTTCGAAATTTGAAGAACCCGCAAACTTACTATGATAGTCATCCATGGTTTAAGATAGTGTCCACTCTGTTGGGGTACTCAAGGATGGTGACAAGGGTAACCATCGTCATAGATACAGTTCAATTTCAAAAGTTTGATGGTGCTACATGTTATTGTGGTTGCTGGTGACGATCATGAAACAGTGCAAGATACACTTTGGATCTCAAGTCCTGTGAAAAAAATGTACTTCTCGTATATTTATCTCTCTCATTTTCTTTTCATTGGTATGTTAGTTGCGAAGGTGATGCTGGACTGGGTGGATGAGTTGGATATCTGTTTCTAGAGCCTTTTCTTGCCACACATTATCCACAAACATCATATACACCTTAAATTATTTGCGTAATTGTTCGCTCCCACAGTATTCCCTCGTGAAAGCTAAATTTCCCACATCTCATGTCTAGCCTTCTTACTTTCTTGCTGATACAATAATTATCCTGTTTTCACAACTTAGCTGCTTAGGCATTGCCTAGATGTCTGGTGTTAGTCAAACTTGACCTACAAGGTATTGTGAGTTGGGTGGCACAAGAATCATGATCTTGTGTAAGAGAGTCATCTCTGAACATTAGTCATGCCTTAAAGATGACTTTGAAAGATTTGATTCGTATTTTACTAGATTTTAGATTTCTAATCATGTTTACATCATTTTACCCGACTCTTTTTTGGGTTGTGACTCTTGACAATACCTTGTCTATGCTATTTGCTGCACTATGGAAGGATCGTGATAGGTTTATTGATGTTGAGTGTTGATATTCAAATTTTCTGTTTTTAGATGGCTTTCTCTTGTTTTGTTAACTTGCATTCCCTGTTTTTATGTAGATCACTAATGAAAAAGAAGCAATGGCAATGAAGGCCAATTTGGATTCCAAAGTTGAATTAGAATTATATGAGAAACATCAGCGTCATAAATTACCAAACTTCCTATTGGTATAGACTGGAGGCACCGGACTGCTCATCGGCGATATGAACATTCTTTCTGCACAAGGCCAAGAGATGAGAAATTGAGACTTTCTTCTGTTTTCCTCTGCTGGTGGCCCAATCAAATGTCCTGTTTTCCTCTCGTCTAAAATGAGCAATTTGGGGAAGTTGGAAATTCATTGATTGCTGCTAACAGGTAAGCAGAAACTTTTTGATGAAGCCTATTTTCTAAAGCACATATGAATGATGCATTACCATTCAAATCCCCGTCCCTTACTCGTAGCATTTACGTCGTCTCATCATGGGCAAAAATTAATAAACCTTTTTTGAATAAATGAACCTTTCTGAAAAATGAATGCCTATTGCTTCTTGACTGGTCTTTACTTGTCTTTCTTTTTCGCTTCACCGGTAAACATTATAATAAGATTGGGTTGCTGAATTGCGGAAGGTGATTCCTTTGGCCATTTGGTGGTGTACTTGGATTGAATGGAACCACCATTTTTTTTGATGATGTCTTCTCTCCATACCAAGATTTCTATATTTGGAGTCATATACTCTATCCAAACCAAAACTTGACTTTTCATGTTTTGTAGATAAGATTATGCATGATGGATTGAGACCGTTAGATGAACACAACTCATATGGCCGTATGTTTTTAACTCCCAAGTTTGCGTGGGGATTGATTTAGATTATTAGTGATAGATTTCTGGGTGGGACTTTGTGGTGTGAGGCTTGGTTCTACGTGTCTGTCAACCTTTCTGGGTTGATCCCCCCCAAAGAAAGTCCTCAGAGGAGTCTGATTAAGAGTGATTCAGTAGCGCAACAATATGGTTAACACTTGCAGATGAAAGAATGGTTAACTTACTGAAACTGATTGTTCATATTATTGGAGAATCATAAGGTTACAATGTGAGCCAACACACAGCCAAACGGACAGGAGTTGTAAGAAATAGCTATGAGCGGCAAAAACGTAACCACAAATATTTTGTAAGTAGTTGACTTGTCTATGGGAGTGACTGTTGGTGGATTGCATAAGTTTTTCTAGAGGTGAGAGGTCCAGGTTGCAGAGACTATCTTTCCAGTTTATCATTTTCTATATTATCAGGCATCTTGAATAGGCGTCAGTGGCAACTTTCCTCCATATATGTCTGGTAATTGGCTTTCCTCCATAATTTCTAGCAAGTTTGATTTCAACTGCTTCCTGTCCACGAATTCTATCTGCAAAGAGCGAAGAGAGAAAAAAACTCGTCAATATAATCACGTCAAACCTGACCTACAGTTGACTCTAACCTAGCCCTCTGCTCACTTAACTCTTTCACCAATTGTAAAATGCCAATTTGAGATCTATCATCATGTGTTTGTGAGAAATTAGAGTAAGTAGTTCAGCAACTCATATTTTCATGCTGTGTAAAGTTGTAAACTGTATTCTAGGTTTGTCATATCACCTTCGACTTCGTGTTGTTGTCAATGAATGGGTAGACCATCTTCCACATTATCATGAAAACTTTTGGTGCATCAACTAGGTACAGCTTCCCTAATCTTTCTGGATAACAATCCTGCACAATCATAACAGCAGCTCATAAACCTCATTTTGTGTCATTAGAAGTCCGAGTAAATTCCTAAGTTAGCCCAACAGCTTTCTTCGACGAATATTAAAATTTAATTATAGTTAACCCCAATGAGCTGTCTCTAGAGCAATAGACGTATGACATCAAAAGCTCAGATGTTTCCGCTTGTCGGTCATGGTTATTAGGAATAGCTTCTACTCAATACTTTCTTGAAAGCAAGTAGCAAGAGGACATTCACTTGGGTATGCTCGCAAGATTATTGCATCAAGTAAATTACAGATTCCCTAAAATAGGGTACATGATCCACAGACCCTGTGCGTGTAGTAGATGCCCCTCTCACAGTTTCTGCTGTGGATTTAGCATTGCCTATAACATGCCCTCATTTTATGGCCGACTCAACAATTTATTGGCAAGGATCACAGCTAGTTTATAAATATCTCAGACTACCAGCCAAAATTAATGGAAGTTTGATGTTTAAGGTATTGCAAGGGTTGGATGACAGATAACGTGTAGAAGAGAATTGTGAACATTAATAATTACTAACATTAAATATTTAGGTAGGGCTTGGGAGTCTAAACTCTATTTCCAATGAAGTCAGTTAGTGATATTTCTTTGGTTTTTGGGTGTGCTTCCTGTCACTTTAAATTGCCAGTCATGCAAATTTCA
Source organism: Agrostemma githago (assembly GCA_958450325.1). NCBI lineage: Eukaryota > Viridiplantae > Streptophyta > Magnoliopsida > Caryophyllales > Caryophyllaceae > Agrostemma > Agrostemma githago. The sequence continues at coordinate 2,029,139 of OY288259.1, forward strand.
TTTTGGGTCATTTGGTAACAACCTCTTTGTGCCCTACAACATAGAGGAAAGACTGTGTACATCCGACCCCTCTTACCCCACAATTTGCAGGAGTCCTTGAGGCAGTGGGGATAATGTCGAGCTGAAATAATGTCAAGCAAAGAGTCTTATACTCTGATAAATGTCTGTAATCACCAAGGAACGTCATTCACCTGTAGAATAGAGAAAGCCCCAAGATATCCACGGATGTCACTGTTAGCGTATCCAAATCCTTTGATGTCAGCGATAGCTACAAATTTTTCTTGTCCAGCCGGTATACTGATTTTAAAATCAGAATAAATGTGATAAAATTTAATTGGAAGGAATCTCAAATTGGTTACTATTGTGATATATTAAATCAATACCCGAAATCAGAAATCAGAAAATTTGAATGTAGTCTTATTCTAGGGAAATACCTTGCGGTTATCTTATCGAGACTGTAGACGCAAAATCCTGTGTAAGGCAATATGATGCAGATGGTGTTAATGGTTAGTCTGTAGAGTGGGAGATATGTGTAGGAGACTAGGAGGAAATAATAGGAAGAACATACTCTTGAACTCATCAAGACCTCCTGCTTTGCTGTTTTTGGTATGCCTGGCTGCATATATAACTGTAACGGATCGCCCCTTCTTATCTAAACCTCCCAGAAACACTTTGTTTTCGGCGAGATCATCCTGTATTTCAGCCTCTGAGATATAACCTTTTGGTACAAAACTCTTCCTCCATTTGTGGTACTTCAAAAAAAACAAACCAGCCTTCTCCACTTCTTGGTTCCGAGCTCTTAAAAACCTCCTCAGTGTCAAGTCATCCACCTCCTGTCACACAGGCCTTGAAAATTATGCTTTTTTTGACGCAATATGGTCTTGTTTGAAATCAAACTTTTTTTCCATGCCGTGATGTTCTTAGTCTGCAGGAAGTTCTTGTAGGGATTGACATTGAAGTGGGTTTGTAAACTTCATGTTAGGATTACGTCAACTCCTCGATTATCCTCTTTATAAAGTCGGGGTTAGTGGGTGTTTTTATCTATTTATCCTAGGAACATTCTGGCAATTGCAGGAAGCTGTTAATACCAATGAGTACATCATACAACATAGCAACCGTTTTTTTGTGATTTTGAGTGTTGTCACAAAGTAGTTGAGTTTTGTTGTAAATTTTCTGAGCTTTAATGCTTTAATGTAAAATTTTCGAGCTAAATCACATAAATATTTTGCTCAAAATCTTACAACTCAGCTCAGAAACTTCTATAAACTCAGAGTAATACATACAAGCACAACTACTTTGAGGCGGTTGTGCACGGGTGGTATACTACTATTTTCCCGTTAATACAGGTAGAATACTTTGGCTAAACTTTAAATTTAACACTAGCTGAAACTATTCCTCTTGCAAAACCATGATCTCCAGAAAATTTGTTCACACTGTGGGTTATTTGCAGGAAATTAATGAAATAGAGCACCAACAAATGCAAAGATGGGGTTGGAAAAGAAAACCTTAGACGACGGATCGCGTGATTCAACATAAGCTCTCATAAGGGAAAGATTATGCTCCTCCTTGTGTGTAGCTGTAGTTGCTTCTCCTTCATTATCACTCTCTGATGGCTGCAGGTTACCTCCATTGGCCTCCTTTTCATGATCCGTTTTTTCGACGTTATTCATGCCTTCTTCCTTTGTGCTGTACTCTGTTTTGTTATGCTTTTCTTTTCTTTACTTCACTGGTTTCTGGTAGTTGGATATGAAGGAAAGCTAGTCTTAAAAGCTATTGCAACCAGAGCCCTGTCCACCACAAAACTGTATATTCTTAATCGTTAACACTCGTACGTTTTACTAAGATGGGAAAATTCCACCGAAAAGTTGGGTTTTCAAATCTGTCCCCATACTTGTTTGCTCTTAATAAGTGAGAATAGAGTCCCCACGTCTGAAAAGAAAGTCATATTGCATTTGATACTTGAATACGACTCGAAAATTAAGATCCTCTCCGTATATTACGTCCTTTACCTTCTTTTGTTAACTATTAACTCGTACTCCGTAGAATTTTGTGGCTTAAGACTTAAGATCCTCTCCATATCTTTACTCCTTTTGTTACAATTAAGGGTTTGGATTATTTTTGAGATATGTTGAGTCATCCGTAGTGGACTTATAGAGTGAGTGTAGAGCGGTTCACAAACAAGTGAAGTTTCATCTTAAAATTAATTAATGATTAGAGTACTAACGGTCTAACCTGGTCTCCTTACTAATTCTACTGACGTGGGACAATGTTTCGATTGCACATGAGAAAGAGACTTCAATAAGGCACCTTCCATATCCAACTTATTTGACCGTAACCGTTTGTTTTGATGATGTCAAATGCTTGTGATTTTTGTATGCTAAATGTTTATCTTAGATTCTAAAGACAACACCGTCAAAAGTCAAATATTGATCAAGCAACAACTAATGAAGAAAGGTGAGAAGATTGAAGCTTAGACATAGTGAAGTTAACTCACTTCAGTGCTCTTGGTATAACTTTACACGATTTTTTTTCTTCAGGAAAACAAATATTCTTTACATATTTTAAGCAAGCCATTATGAACCTTTAATATTCTTTGTCTTAAGAATAAGGATTTATATATTTATTATAAAAAGTGTTCAAGCTAGTCAAATATTTTATCCCTTGATTATTACTCCCTCCATTTTTATATTTCTTCCCGTTTTTTAAGATTTTTGAGGAAGAAACATAAAAAAACGGAGGGAGTATTAGCAACTAACGTGTGTTTTACTCGTATGAAAATAATCTTTTTCACGTCAACAATGGGTCTTATTCAATCAGTTGACTTGGTAAGTAGAAAGCTGGAATACTTACGTGGTCAAAGATGTTGCTAAAACTAAGTGATTTACTTTTTGGGGTTTATTAAAATAATCTTTCCAAATGGATTAATTCTAAAAAATCTTAGATGCGGCTTGGCCTTGCTTGTGTAAAAATGTTTATCCTTATTAAAATGATTTTATTCACAAGTTATGTTCCGGAAAAATCATTATCGTTTCATAAAACTGTTTCCGAAAAGAGATTTTTTACTTGAAAAAAAAAGAAAAAAGTTTTTAAAATTATATGAAGATGAATTGCTATTGGTAAAGATTGAAAAAATATGAATGAACAAATATTTATTCTATTTTATTAAAATGTCTATAATATGCAAATTTGTTATTTATGAGTATTAAATATCTTAAATATAGTACTAGCTAGAAAATATGAAGTAGAGTATTCTTTAATCATGCTGTGGATAAGGTATATTACTCCCTAGTCCTTTGTCCCTATGTCCCTATATTACTCCTTAGTCCTTAGTGTTTTTCTAGTTTGCTTCACACTGCTAGTTCCACCTCTCTCTCTCTCTCTTTTTTTTTTTTTCAGTAAATGCTTATCCAAACTTGTACTAGGATTAATTGGACATGAATTATATAGAGAACGTAGCCATCATTTCATTATACATAAGTATTTATAATTTCAGTTTTCTCCATTTTACTTCATTGTTCATTTATAGTGCACATATTAATTGGTTTCCATGTAACAACTTATTTGAACTTGACTAAACTAAATTGAACTTAATTCACTTGAATCGAATGTATTGAAAGTCTGAAATTCCTCCTCGTCGCCGTTTGATGATGTCTGATTTGATTAATCCTGAGAATAACGATCGAATGTCTGCTTTGATTTTGATTTTTGTTAGTTTAGGTGCTAAATCAAGTTATCAAGTTATAACTTATACCCCGTACTCCGTAAGTAATTCTAGGTGTGATCGTTATTTGCTAAGTAATTCAGACGGAATGAATCTCAGTTGTTTACCAAATCAAATATGGTAGTTATCAGTCGAGTTTCTGAGAGTCCAGCACTGGCGATTTAAGTACAACCTGGTGAACCACACTCGTCAGGGAACACGAACATACCGATGTCTAAAGAAGCTTTTTTGAAGGTCCAATGTTGGCTCAGACACTACTGATTTTGCCACCAATTTTGTCACTAATTTTGCACTGCGGATTTCATCTCATGACACGGCGCTTTTTATGTATAGACTTCACAAAAGGTAAGGAATCGAAGTCCTGAGCGCTTCTTTAAAAGACGAGAGATCGTCCCTCTTAACTTAGCTGTACTATCAGTGAGTTTAATAATACATATTCTTGCCCCCATTTTAAAAACCATATCCCTTCTTTGTCGTTGCTACGAATAATGGCAGAAAAAAATAATGACTCTGCATTGACTTCATTAAATAATACTCCCTGCTCCTCATAATTTGTGTGGAAAGCCTCTAAACTTTTACCATTTGATATATCTCTGTTATACGTTACAACTATTGTACATTATAGTCTGCGCTCGGTTGGAGTAAGCGAGCTGTCACACTTGAGCAAACTTTTGTTCTTACTAGACATAAGCATTGGATCACGAGAAGGTAAACGGTTTTGTAGATGTATTATTATGCGTGAGAATCATGCATGTTGCTACACTGTTCTAAGTATGAATATACTAGTTACGAATTATTTGTAGCAGGTAATGATCTTGTTTTATTCATTATTTGGTGTTGACTTGGTTAATTGCATATTGTACATTAGATGCATACCCATAATTTATAGGTCCAAAACAGTTGTCTCTTTCTCTCAACTACCTTATAATTCAATCTGAAGTACTTATTATTGATTAATTTCAAGGTGTACCCAAAACTAGTCACATTGTTTGATTTTCATTCTCGAACTTCTCTTCTATCTGAGATTTTGACACCAACCTGTTCAATAGCTAACTCACTTCACTTCAGTTTGAAACTTTGATAGTCTAACACTCGACACTGGTTGTGAGAATAATGTTTAATGTCGTGTCCATGGATCGCCTCTTTACTGCAGCGACAAAAGGCGATGTGGAGGTATTAAGGGAGGTTCTAAACGGAATCGATGTTGGAGAATTGAGTTCATTTTTCTTGGGCAGAAAGGAGGAGTTGGCTGGTAACTTGATTCATAGGGCAGTTAAAAAAAATCACTACACCTTATCAGAAGCTCTTAAGATTTTACCATTCGATGTGGTTGTTGAGTATGTATGTCAGGTCGACGCAACTGAAGGCTCGAACCCGTTACATTACGCGGCTAAACAAGGTAATATGTTCATCGTCAAATTGTTGGTCAATGCCTATGTCACTGCCTCCACTTCTCTTAAGGACCAGGTGATCTTTCCGTCTCAGTCATTTTTTACTTATTATAGCAAAGTGGCGTGAGCCACTACTCAAAAGAGACCACGATGAACTAATAATCATTTGTATTATTCAGAGAACACCGCCATGGTTAATGAAGAACTCGAAGGGGAAAACACCATTACGTAGTAGCTTGATGAAGAAGAAAAAGAAGACACAGGAATACATAGCAAGGTACTTAGTCTCTAGAGAACATCATTTGATACGGAGTTTAGGCGATCAAAAGTACCCTTATTCATCACGCGATCGAAGCTCCACCATGGAAGTGGATAAGACCGAAGCTAGCATCTTATTCTGCGCATTGCGCGACGGTTTCTCACTTTTGGCAGAGCAAATTCTGACGTCTGGTCTGCCTTACAGTTACAGCGGCAGCAACGACAATCCCGAAAATCCTCTCTACTATGCATCCAAGTCGAATGGTATGATGATGGATTTGCAAAGTAGCCATCAATTCTATAAGAGTTCATATTTTTTTCATAAGGTTGTGTGCATTCGACCCCAACCTTATAAAATAGATGACTACGTTTTTATGATTTTTTTGAACTTTCAACGCTTGGAGTAGATCATGTCTATTAAATTTTGTTATGGTAAAATAGGAATATTAATAATAGTTGGATCTGAACCATCGCCTTAAATTTTGGTTATGCTTTATGTAACGTGGCACTGGTATCACAGCAACGTGACCAAATATTGCTCTTCAAGTCCAATGAGCATTTGAGTGAGAGGGCGTACTAGGAATATTAATAATATACTCCGTAGTTGGGTGTCAACGGCTTTGGTTGAGATGCTTCATCTAACACTGTTTTTAAAAATGATGATGATGCAGTGCGAGTATCCAGGTTGCTGCTTGAAAAGCATCCAAAATTTATCGAAACAGAGCCAGGTTCACCAGGCTCAGTGCTTCATAGAGCAGTTGAAGATAACGCTGAATGGCTGGTTAAATTGATGCTTTTAGAGGAAGAGGACACATTTCGAAGCTGCTCTCGGCTTAGGAACGAAGCGTGCAGGAAATCGATGGTTTTAGAGGAAGAGGACACGTTTCGAAGCTGCCCTCGGCCTTGGAACAAAGCGTGCAGGAGACTGATATGGCACACGAATTCTAACTCATATGGTGATACTCCTCTTCATGTTGCAGCAAGAAAAGGTTACATTGAGATTGCAAAACTTCTAGTACTCGGGTACGAGTCTGCTATTCGAGATGAAGCTGAAGAGTGGGATGTTCCCAAGGCTGAAACTGCGAATGATAACCTCGGTGTTAATCCTTTGAACATTGAGAATTCCCACAAGGACATACCCTTGTTTGTGGCCCTCAAAAATAAGCATGATGATCTCGGAGACTACTTGCTTTCGGTAACCATTTTTAAATTGACGTATTTGAAGGATAAAGAACACAAAAATGCTTACGAGATCGCTGAACAAAATGGTTGTGAAAAATCTAGAAGTTCTATATTTGAGAGATCAGTTCGTACTACTGCAGAAGATTTTTTACAATGGGGGTCACAACTTGGTGACAAACTCCATCCCAGTGTTCTCAAGATCGTCCACCATTTTGCTTCTGGAGATGCAGGTTTGACACTCAAATAGTGTCGTTATTTGATGTTCATAGGTTCAATGTTTCTATGTTTAGTTTGCTAAATAATCTTTCATTTTGCTTCTGCAAGCGATGAGTCAAACGTTAAGATCAGAGAGTGCTGGAAGGCTTGCAATGAAAGGACTTTCCATATTCGAGAAAGACCCAACAAAAGATGCAAAGACACACCTTAAAGAAGCAGCGGAAAGAGGGGAAGATTGGCTTGTGAAACTGCTTTTGGAGGGAGACAGTAGTTTGATAAACGAGTCAACACCAGCGTGGCGAATAGCTTGTTCAAAGGGTCACTTATCCACGGTTTTTGCCTTTGTTGAGCAATGTGATCAACAAGAGTTCATCAAGCTTTGTTAAAACAGCAAACAAACGCCTCTTCACCATATAAATTTGCTGCAACATGAGCAGTACAAGAAATTGCTGTCGAATCCAGTAATGCAGAAGCTAAAGAATCAACTTGACAGCGATGGTGCCACTCCGTTGCACCTAGCCATTGTACGCACGGACTTTGGTCTAACAAAGGCATTGCTAGAAACTAAGGGGATAACAGTCGACATCCTGGATCAGAATGATAAAACAGCCTTAGAATTACTGGAGGAGAAGTGCGAAACCAATCTTGAGTTCTTTAAGCTGTACAAAGAGTTGCTAGAGAGACCAGTTATGACGCAGGAATTGAAGAATCGGAGTGACAAGAATAAAGATACGTCTCTCCATCGAGCCATAAAACGCAATGACCACGAACTAGCAAAAGAACTCGTAAACACTAAGGGTATAAAACTCGACATTCCGGATCAGAATGATAAAACAGTGTTGGATTTGCTTGAGGCCAAGTGTGCGGATGTCGCTTTCTTTAAGCTGTATAAACATTTGTTAGCAAGTCCGTTCATGACGCAGGAACTGAAAAATAGGGTTGACGTCAATGGATATACGTCTTTGCACCGAGCAATAGAACTGAAAGATGAAAGTCTAACTACGGCGTTGCTGGAGACTAAAGGCATAAAACTTGACATCAAGGGCAGGAATGGTAAAACAGCCTTCGATTTGATCGAAAAACACTGTATTATCAAATCTGCCAATGGATACTGGTTTGAGTTGTACAAGAATTTGTTGGAAATTCCAGATAGGTTGCAGATGATGAAGAACCTCAGAGGTATTAGTAAAGCCACTCCTTTTCACATAGCATTAGAACACGAGGATCTTACGCTGGCGAAAACATTGGTGTGGAATGACAGTATAGAACTCATCGCCAAAAACAGAAATGATAAAACGGCTCTAGATTTGATAGACGAGTTGTGTGATAAAAAAGGTATGCTATGGTATGATCTGTACGAGGAGATGTTAGATAATTCAAACTATGTGCATGAGTTGAAGAATCGACAGGTTGGAATCGAAGAAGAGACTCCTTTGCACCGAGCAATTAAAAATGATGATACTAAGCTGGCAAAAACATTGTTTGAGACAACGGGGGTTGACCTTGACATCCCAGATAAGGATGGTAATACCGTCCTTGATTTGGTTGAACAACAGCTACAATCCGCTAATTTTGACAAATGGGTGTGTGTTTGAATGGTTGTTTTCCAAATTTCCTTTTATACCTCACTTCAGTTCAGTTTAGTTGATTTCAGCTGACTTAAGTTCAGTTTAGTCATGTTATAAGTTCATTCTACAACTGTAAGTACTGTTGATAACATATGAAATTGATTGCTTCCAATCAAACGTATTGCAGGTTGAGATGTGCCGTGATATAAGGCTGGACCCAAGCCTCAAAATTTTCAACTTCAAGTATCTACAGCGGAGGACATCACTCAAAGACATGAACAACACACTTTCCGTGGTAGCAGCTCTATTGGCAACAATCACCTTTGCAGCGGGGTTCACTGTTCCAGGCAGTGTGGACGACACAAATGGGACAGCCACCCTAGGAACAAAAGCAGCATTTCTCGTGTTCTCAATTGCAAACACTCTAGCAATGTGTAGCTCAATGGTGGTGTTGTTCATGGTGATCGGCGCTATGATTTGGGAGGCCCATCCTAACGCCACTACTTTAATAGACTTTTGTGTGTTCTTTCTTCAACTCTCCTTGCTAGGTACGACTGTGGCATTTATGACCGGGGTGTATGCAATTATGGCTCCTAAGGTTAGATGGGCCGGATTTGTTGTGATTTTCTTGTGTTCATTAGCATTTGTGGGGGCTTTAATTGTCGTCATCTTTTTCTGGCCCCTCCTTTATAAGCCCTTCAAATTGATGAAAGATGGTGTGTGTAAGCTTGTTAGCCATTGGGGATGTGGGAATTGCTGTGGTAGTAAAGCCAGTTCCGGTGATGCTGCACCGTCTTCTCCTTCTGATAGGATGAAGCTTCCTTTGCACAACCCGTGAACTACACTCAATACTCATACACACCTAGTATTCTTATTTGGTAGGAACGGCTTCAAGCTCATTAGTCGTATTATTTCAGCCATTGTGTAATCCCCTGGGATTTAGGTATGATGTAATGTTTTCATTTGTTGGATTTTGCACTGTTTGTTCGATGAACTGTCGTTTAAGTAATTGTTCTTGTCATCCTCCTTTTAAAAATGATCATTTCAAGAGTCAATTGTAAGATGAACCCAGTTTTAAGGGCCCATCTTAATGCTATGTCTGAATGCCACCAAACGTACCAACGTTTTGAATGTTTGAGCTCCGTCTTTCCAAGCTTCACTCTTGCATTTTTGGCACCATTGTTGCCTTGTTGTGGGAGTAAATTTTTCATAAAGTTACTAGCAGACAGCCTGACATTATTTTGTTATCAAGATATGGTTGATGTGTTCTTCAACCGAGGCTCTAATCCTTATTGTATGTTGCATCAACTTTTCTCCGATATTTCAGTGTGCAGTGGATGCAGTCTTTCTTCAGCAGGTCAGTGACTACATTTTCCGCTGTATTCCGTCGAGAGTGAACTTACTGTCATTATAATGTTCCTTCCTTATTGTTGGTTGAGCGTTCTCTTCCTATTTAAAGTATGGTATGACAGTCGGTTTCTTTCGTGTTTGTCTTTTTTAGCTTATTCATGGATACACAGACGCTGTAAGCCTCTTGTATTAGTAAAGTAGAACAAATTTTAGACATTTCAGATTGAAGAACACAACGATTAGATCATATAATTATACATGTGGTGTTTCACTTGCCAGGGACGAAGTTAGTGGCGTAAGCCCAGGCATTGTTAGCCACAGGATCGGCAAGATGGTCGTATAGGTTCTCAACAGGTCCCTTGCCAGTAACAATGGCCTGAACAAAGAAACCAAACATGGAGAACATAGCCAACCTTCCATTTTTGATCTCCTTCACCTTCAACTCAGCAAAGGCCTCGGGGTCCTCTGCGAGCCCTAGTGGGTCGAAAGCTCCACCGGGGTAAAGTTGGTCAAGCCCTTCACCCAGTGGCCCCCCACCAACACGGTAGCCCTCGACAGCACCCATAAGGACAACTTGACAGGCCCAGATGGCTAGGATGCTTTGAGCATGAACCAGGTTCGGGTTACCAAGGTAGTCTAGACCACCCTCTTGGAATATTTGGGACCCAGCCTTGAACCAGACCGCTTCCCCGAATTGGACCCCGTTCTTAGACAGGAGCTCGGGGAAAATGCAGCCAAGGGCACCAAGCATTGCCCATCTGCAGTGGATCACCTCTAGCTCGCGGTTCTTTGCGAATGTTTCTGGGTCAGCCGAGAGTCCAGCAGTGTCCCAACCGTAATCACCGGGGAATTCACCTGTAAGGTATGATGGGGTTTGCTCTGAGAAGGGGCCCAAGTACTTGGGCCGGTCTGGACCGTACCTGCAGTTCAATGTCGTGTCGTTTTGAATCATAATCTATTCATCATATGAATTTAAGATTTCAAGTGCTTGCAGGACTCAAGAATGAATGATTTATGAGTAAAACATACCAGATGCTCTCGGGAGCGCTCTTGATGGTACGACGCATGGAGACACGGCCACCATTGCCACCGACCTTGCGAACGAGCTCATTCTGTGGCTTCAAGACGGTCTGCCCAGCAAATGCAGATTGTTGGATGGTAGAGGTGGCCATGCCTTTCTTTCCTTGCTGTAAGTACTAATTACTCTCTAATTCTCTAGGTTTGTGGTTGTTAGATGTGTAATTACTGTGGAATAATGGTGTTTGCTTATAAATGGAGTTTGATGGATATGTTGTGGATGAACACAACACACATCAGCTCATTCTCATTGGTCAGTATTTCTTGATGGATTTTCATCATGATTTTGTTCTAGTTGGATATCTTATAAGAGAGGTCCTTCCTCTGCCATGTAGGACTGCAAGATTTCTTTGTATGGATTTGTTTGTTCTGAATTGCTAATGTATGATTGTAGGCCACATATACAAACGTCTATTAAAGTTTACGGTCATTATCATATCCGTCTTAAATTTAAACGGACAAAGTATCCCCCTACCGTTTTTTTTTTCTGCCATGTATCTAGAATGGGTGATCTATTTTGTCCATGGAACCGGTTTCTTGTGACGGGGATAGAGAACGATGGGGTAGGGACGACCTTAGGCGGGTTAGCAGTTAAGCTTTAAACATATTCAAGAAAGATGGTATTTTACCATTGACGTTCCTTAAAAGCGTACTTCTACTGTAGATGTCAGCTAGCGTAAAGTCACGAGGGATTAGTCATGACGTGATTTGAATCTCGTCAATGACATCTTTACCTTTCTGACTTCCTTTGCAAGTCCTTAAACCTAGAGGCAATGGGAACGTTAAGAAACTTACAACGAGCCTATCATTTCATACTCGAATAGACGAACACACCAGTGGATTCTTTGTCCGAGTTCAAATAATTAACATTACTAAGTTGTGCGATTATTATCTCAGGAAGTAATCACGATGGTTCATATCGCAGAAGCTCTTACGGAGATCCAGGTCCCTGAGTTTATTCACGCGGCTTTGTTAGGCTCTATATCATCAGGCATCTTCAATAGGCGTCAATGTCAGCTTTCCTCCATATATCTCTGGTAACTGGCTTTCTTCTATATCTTCTAGCAATGTCGATTTCAACTGCTTTTTGTCCACGAAAACTATCTGAAATGGCGAAAGCCCCAGTTAGAAATATGGTTAGAAATAAATTGCTGAATGCATGATGATACAAGTCAGTAAGGGTTAGATAGGAAGCGAGTTTTGTGGCGATATTACCTTGGTCTTTGTGTTATCATCAATGAAGGGGTAGATCATCTTCCAGACTGCCATAAAGATTTTCGGAGCATGAACTATGAACAGTTTCCCTAATCTTTCTGGATAACAATCCTGCAAACTCACACATCAACAACAACATCAGAGCCTTAGTCCCAAAAAGATTTTGGTTCAGCTAACATGAATCAATATCTGAGGTCGTCAAGTCATCATCCATAAAGGAAAAAAAAGCGAACAATGAAAAAGAATAATAATAAAAATACAGTTTCAAACGCAAAATTAAGTTACCCAAGTTAAAAAAAGTCTGTTTAGGTCTGAAAATAATTTTGAAAAATAAAATAAAAGAATTAAAAATAAATAAAAAGAGCAAAAGGATAGTCCTCATATGAGACTTAAATCTGTTCTATGACAGGTGCTAGGTGAGTCGGACGTACGCAACCTTATCTGTTGGTTGGTTAGAATCACAGTGAGAATGTTTTCGGATGAATCAATGAAAAAACGATGCTAATGCTGATGGTTAGAACTTAGAAATAGAAGGCAGCATTAGCATTCACCTGCATAATAGAAAGACCTCCAAGACATCCCTTTATATCACAGTTGCTGTACCCCCATCCTTTCACGTCCCCAATCGCCACGAACTTCTCTTGTCCTGCCGGCATCCTGAGTGAGACACTTCAGCTCATCAAATACCGAACCCAAACCCAAACCCAAATCTTTCACATTTCGAAAAATTGAAAAAGTAAGTTAAGTTACGGCCAGCCAGTCCTGAACATACACTAACCTTGCTATCATCTTATCAAGAGTGTAGACAACAAAGCCTGCTTAAAACAACATGATTCAGCTAATGAAAATGTATAGGGTAGCCGGGTGGGTAGGGGATGGTAATAATAGGAGGAGGAAACATACGTTTGAAGTCGTCAACGTCTCCTGTTTTTGGGTTTTGAGTATGTTTGCCTCCTAAGACGACTACAATAGGTCGTCCCTTCTTATCGAATCCTCCAGCAAATGTTTTCTTTTGAGCAATGTCAAACTGTAATTCAGCTTCAGAGATGTAACCTTTTGGCACAAAACTCTTCCTCCATTTCAAGTACTTTAAGAATAACAAACCGGCTTTCTCCACATCTAGGTTTCGAGCTCTTAGGAATCGAGTCAGCTCCGAGTCATCCACCCCCTGGTGCATATATATTATATACATAATACATCAGTAATTCAGTAGATGGTACTTGGTATTTGGATTATGCAGTTATGAACTTTTTCACAGTATGGTAAATCATAGGGCGATGTTTGGAACTTGATTCATGATACTGGGATCACGGGGGGATCGGCCCAACAACACATCCCTTTGATAAATTTTTAGTCGTAACAATTCAGAATTTCTAAGAGAAGTTTTGTAATACTCCGTACTTTATTATGACATCGATCTATAACTTAACTAAAAAAACTCCACCATTACTCTGTAGATTAAATCTTCTAAGAAATCGTCTCACCTTAACTTAACATGAAACTAACATTAAATTCACTAGAAATTAATTAAAAAAAAGAGAGAAAATTACAAATAAATTACTGTAATAACTATCTCATCATCTTAGAGGTCTCTTAAAAGAAGTTGTGTACGACAAATTATAATCTACAATTGTACATTTGTACCCAGCAACTAAGCTAAAAATTAGTAGAGTACCAAAAAAACAAAGCTAAAAATTACTGTAGTACTCCAATTTACAGTAAAAAAAATACGGAGTATCATTTTAGGTTAGATAGTGGTCATTTTCAGTTAAATAGGGTGGTCAAAACCTAAAATAATCACTTTTTTTTATAAATTACAAATTTGTATCTCTGATGCATAACGGTCGTACACAATAATCGTTTGTAATATACTCCGTACTACATCCAGGCCACCAACTTTTACAAAGTGATGCATAAAGTAACAACCACCTTATCTCATCCCATACTGGAAAAATATGCTCCCCTAAGTCCTACATACTCCACATGTGAATTAATGGTGAATAATTTGTTTTGTGGTTTAAAACCAAGTTACTAGCTCGCACTATTTGGACTATAAAACCTCTCCTCACTATGTTCTAGAATCAGGGACGAAACCAGAATTTGAATTTAGCATTTTGAATCTAGCCAAGCTATCGGAGATGAGTGGTTCAGCAAGCCCCTTAGCTAGCTAGCTAGAATTCCGTTTCTTATCATGTGTGTCAGTCTCACATACCCGTTTATTATGTACCAAAAGAAGACGGTTTTGAAAAAAAAAAAAAATCGGTACCTTCGAAGAGGGATCATGAGACTCAACAAAGGCTCTCAGGAGTGAGAGATTGTGAAGTTCCTTATTAGCATTGTTGTTGTTGCTGGTGGTGGTGGTGACTGTGGTTGATGCATCCATGAAAGAAAACAAAGGTGTGACTTGTGAGTAGTAGTAATAGTAATAGTAATAGTAACAGAAAGAGGGTGACAAAGTAAGGTAGCAGACATGTATGATATATGATATATCCACCTCAATTTTGACAGACTTGCCTATTAATTAGCTACCTTCGTGTGATAGTGTGATACGTACTCTCTTGCTACAGATATATACGTCTTTTGTGCCAACATTTCGATGGGTCGAGCCATGTCTCATGTCAATTCGAAGGGCTGACATGTTGTGCCTGTGCCTGACCCGTGGTATACGGTTTTAAAATTTACCCGTATGCTTAGATGAGACAGTTTTTTTTTTTTTTTTTTTTTTTTTTTTTTTTTTTTTGCTATTCGCTATGCATTCTGCAGTAATTATTATGTACAACCGTTGTACTGTGCGACAATAATAAAAATTTATAATTTATTATAAAAAGCGATCATTTTAGGTTAGCTAGTTACCACGTTTTCGTATCAAAAAGTGGTCACTAAATAACCTAAAATGGTACGAGTAACATTTTACATAAATTCCTAGTTTTAAGGCCCGTTGTATGGTACAACGATTGTATACTATAATTTGTGTTCTCTTTTTGTCTAATTCATAATAGTTGACCCATTATAAAATTATAAGAGATATATCGACCGCAAACGTAAATTTGGGATATATGGCCCATATGGGTACTAGTCATGCCAACTGTGAGAATTTATTTTGGTCTGATTTTTCCGTTGGACGTACGTTTCTCATTTAAATGTTATGTTAGTTTGGTACCAACACAACACATCTTTCTTAGTGCCGACAAGGAAGTCTAGTTATTGTTATGAGTTTATGACTATAGGAGTAATGCACCATGTCTCCAAAGTCCACCTCTCTTACATGTGCATAATATGGAGTATTAATTAATGTGGGGTAATTGGTGTAATATAAAGAAAGTAGTAGGGGTAAGATGGTATTGTTAGGTGAAAAAAAAGTTTCCTTAAATGGAAATAAGGAAGAAGATCAATTCAGTCCAGTAAGGAAAGAGAGAAGAACACTAAAACTCGGACCTATTTTGTCCATAATATGTGATGATTAATAAACTTAACTAGATAAGTAGTGTCATATGGACCTGTTGGACGGGTCGGGTTATGGGTCAAATCGAATATGGGTTGGTTAAATACGGATCACAAGTTAGGCTGGGTTAGAATACGGGTCCGAAATAGTTTCGAACGTCTATTTTTTTATAGCTCTTTAATTATAATGTTTTTATTTTAAAAAATATTAATCAATTTTTTAAATTATTTTATTGTTAAATGATCTGATGCTCGTAATGTCTTGGATGGAATAACTCTCGTAAACCGTTCTATAGTATAGGATAAGCCCCAACTATTTAAGCCCGACCCAACTTGAAAGCGTGGATTTTCAAATTAAATGGTGAAAGCTGTTAAAGACAAATGATTGTTATTTTGGATTTTCAAATTAAATGGTGAAAGTTGTTAAGACAAATGATTGTTATTTTTTTTGGGTTAAGTGTTTGATTGATTGGTCTTATAATACTATCAAATTTAGGTATCTATGAAATCCGTCGACGAGTTAAAATGTTTACCTAAAATCCACTGGCTCTTTATACATCGACAACTTAATAGTGTAGTGGTGTAGTGCACGAACTAACTCGTGTCAACTGTCAAGTTAGGATCGTGGTCTAGGAAATTGTGGTTGAGTATCAAATTGATTGATTGGTCTTATAATATCAAATTCAGGTATCTATGAAATCCGTCGACGAGTTAAATATTTACCTAAAATCCCCTGGCTCTTTGTACGTCGACAACTTAATAGTGTAGTGCACGAACTAACTCATGTCTAGTTAGGATCGTGGTCTGGGAAACTTTGGTTGAGTACGTTTTGGTTTGATTTGATCTGAATGCAATAATATAATCACAGTATTAAATTTCATAAATGACAGAAAATTCTATCAAACAATTTGATTATTTTTTATAATATGACAATCATAGCTAGGCTGTTAGGAGTTGTTTTATGTCTAATGTTTCATGTTTGTATATTCGCCTTTGCTCGATATCTGTATATTTGCCATTGCTTGATAGCTAAGTCTGAACAATGTAGCTGTTGTGTCATGTGGGCGGAGATGAAACATGTGTGAGAGATATTGCTGCTCTTGTCGTCTTCGCCTCATCTTTCGAGTTCCCAACTACCATTTCCTTCCCCTTGTATCCCATATGAACAACCCGGAGATCATATTTCGCCAGACAAGGCTTTGATGAAGAGGGGCCCCAATGCCTGTCAATCCCGGAAACAGAAGACGTGCTGGCAGGCTGGCACTCACTCTATCTTTGGTTCAGGAGGATGCAGGAATGCAACTAGGAATTTGAGGAATCTGTTTGTCTCCTGTTAAACGCCCTCGAATGTCATGTAACAACCGCCATCATCTTTTCACGTAAGTGACTTGACATATCTGCAGCATTCTTACTATCTCTATTTCAACTTATAAGAAAACTCACTGAATATGATAGGATAGGAGACAGACCCAGAATCCTCAATGTCGTAGATTGCATTAATGCGTCCTCCTGAACCAAAGGTAGAGAAAGTGAGTGCCAGCGTCCGGGATTGACAGGCATTGGGGCCCCTCTTCATCAAAGCCTCCGCTAGAGTTTGCACCTGTCTGTCGAGCTAGCCAGATATCGCCTCGTGGCGCTGGAGATTCACCTGTCTGTCAACGAAGGGAGTACTGTAGTATTCTTGTATGGTAAAAACAATCTCCGGTTCATCTTATTATGGATATGGATCATACCCTTTGGTTGATGTTTTGAATAAATGAACGAGACGGAGATAATATTTGGTGTAATTTGTTTAAGTTGATAATTTACTATTTTATGAAATTCAAAATATATCTGAAAAAAATACCTTCAAATTTATTCGACTTATCTCATTTTTCCAAACGGTGTTACTATTATGATACCTGGTTCAAATCTATTCGACTCCGTTCAATTTGTCTTTTATTTGGATTTGAAGTATCATATTCCGTAGATTAACTCCCTCGTTGTAAACTTGTAATGGTGATCCATCTTACATTATGACCTCCGTATGAACAATATGTCGAACCTTACCATCAACTTTTGACTCTGTTCACCTTCATCGAGGACCTCCATTAGACACCACATATACGTCAAACCGACACTGATGTATCAGATGTTTCATTGAACGGTTTACGCCTTTAAATATATCGTATAGAAAATTTTAACATTTGAAACCTTTTAAATTTTTAATGTGAACATATCCAACGGGTGTCCTGTTCATCCGATAGATAGATATGAGAGTGGAAATTTAGAGTTGACAATCGGGTCACTTCGGTCGGATTTGAATCGATTCAAGACGGGTCGTGCTACATCAGATTAGAATACTCTTTCGAGTCAAGTCAAATCATTATTGAGTCGGGCCATTTTTGGGTCAACTGATATGTTAGGTCTATACGGAGTCTTCATTATTTCTCAATACTCCCTCTGTTTTTTTAATATAAGTTATTCTCATTCTTCAAGACAACCTCTCCTATCTTCAATATCTCTCACAACATAAGAAAAAAAAAATACTCCCTCCCCCCCACATTGTTGTTCCCATTTGGGAATGACACACGGAATAAAGAATGAGTAATGAAAGGTGGTAAATTGTTTGGTGGGGTTCAAGATGTCAAATCAGAAAAAGTAGCCAATAGGAAGAGAGTATAATGGATTAATAAAGAAAGTTTTGAAATGGGAAAATCTTAGTGGAGTTTCCTTTTAAGGAAAGTGGGAAAATCTTAGTGGAGGGGAGGGAGTAATATGAAATGTATGCTCATTTGAAAGCTCTTTTCGTAAGGAATTTTATGGTGCAATTTTTAAAAATTTTGGAATAATATATTTACATAAAAATTAAAGTCAAAGTCTCACCTCGAAAAAGCAAAACGTCATATAAAAAAATACAGAGGGAGTAACAATTACTCTTTCCTATTCAGAGTATTCATCTCACTTTTCTTTTTGAGCTTAGTTTGGTTTTCTTTCTACTTTCCTTTTTTTTAAATAATTTTAATCATTCTTTATTCTTCCTTCAATTTTTTATTCTTTTCCTCCCCACTTTATACCCCACCTTTTACCCTTCATATCCCACTTTTTATTCATCTCTCTTGCTTTATCTCCACCCTTTATTATTATTTTACTCCCTCATTGGTTTCCCCAAAATACTCTGAATACGAGGGAGTACTTTTTATTTAGCATTATTTGGTTTTATTAACGTGCTATTACGTCAAATATATCAAGTTATACAGCACGACACTAAGTCACTTTCGTTTTAATCAATCTTAAAGTTTAACAATTACAGTATCTGATCGTCAATTTTATTGGGGTCGGGTTGGGTTTGGGCTCGATTCGCTGGTCGGTTATATCGAGTTAACGGTCATATTGGGTCGGGTCTCCACCCCATCTTCACCTCTTTCTCTCTATCTTTATATGACTCTCTCTCTTTCTCTTCTCTTTTCCGGCAATTAAAATCATCGCATCGATTAAATTACTCGCCTAAATCCGAAACCCTAGATCTGCAATCACTCGATCCCCTTCTTCCCAACTTTATTCAACATCAATTGGTAACTTCCGAATTCTGCAATCTCATCTTCATTTTGATCGTATCGACATTTATATGAATTCAATTTCTTTCAGCAAAAATAAATAAATTAATTTATCTTGTGTATTTGCTGAATTGCTGCAATAGATTGATTAGGTTTAGGTAAGATTAAGAACTGGAGTGAAATCGGTACTTTAGAGGGGATTAATTGGGGAAATTTTGTTGATATTATGCTGCTTAAGTTGATGATAATCAGTTGAAATTAGGGTGGGAAATGAGCCGTTCCCCGTCGTTTTCTCTGAAGTCTGAGCAACCGAAACCTCCGGTGGTTGATACGGAGGGGTTACGTCGATGGGTTGTTGCATTTTGTGTGATTAGGTTTGATCTTGAGCAAGGTCAGGTGATTGAGGAGTGTTTTCCTCCTGGTTGTTTAAATCAGGATGAGGAGCTCGAAACAGCGTTTAGTTCGTTCCCTGATTCCGTCTCTCAGAATCATAATAGGTCGAGTATCCACGATTGCATTTTCTTCTTTAGGTTTCGGAGGCGTGGGGATGTTGGACAGGCCAATGTACCTTCTACGGAGATAGTTGGAGTGGGTAACGGTAGGGATTCTTCGAGTAGGGAGGTTGGTAGGGTGAGGAATGGTGGAAATGATGATGCGTCGAGGTATTTGTATGGGTTTGTGTTTAATAGGCAAAGACACGATGAGAGGCTTAAACGGGGTGGGGAGCAGAAATCGGTGGTGATTTTGTCTCATAATCCGTATTCTAGTGTGTTTAGACCTTTGTTGCAAATCATGGGTCCTTTGTTTTTTGATATCGGGAAAAAAGCCCTAGAGCACATTGCTGCGTATGTGTCAACATGGCCTGCTCCTATTCCCGGGAAGCTAATGGAGCTTCCCATAGGTAATGCCACACTCAAGGCGGAACTTCCTCCGTCTTATAGTTTGCCTTTGGGGGGAAGTACATTACTCGAGGATTCTGGTTCGTTGATGATTCCATCTCTTGCAGCAAACCAGTCCATCCCACATGGACTGTTTCACGATGCTGACCTTTTTGGTATATTTCGTGGAATTCTCTTGCAGCTTTGGGTTCTTTGGGAGTTGGTACTCATTGGGGAGCCGATTCTTATATTTGCACCTACTCCTCCACAGTGTTGTGAAGCTGTGGCGGGTCTTGTGAGTTTGGTTGCCCCTTTACTTTGCAGTATCGACTTCAGGCCTTACTTCACCATCCACAATCCTGATTTTGCCCATTTGAACTCGCTTCAAGATACCGACACCTTTCCTCCTATGATATTGGGTGTAACAAATCTTTTCTTTCTAAAAGCACTGCGTAATCTTCCACATGTTGTGTCAGTTGGAAATCCGGTAGCTACTTCAAGCCGTGCTAGCATTGCTATGCGGTCCGCGTCTGTTAGAGCAGGTGGGCAGTCAGAAGGGTTGGGTATACAACAGCTTTCTTTGAGAAGATTTTCTCCGTCAAGCTTGTTGAATGCAGTCAAGTTACGAAGAGAAGGCCCCCTTTGTCTGATGACGGAGCACAAAGAAGCTATTTGGACTACTTATACTCCGACAACAAAGCCCGACACATCTATCTTAAATAGGCTAATTGATGCTGGTGCATCGCCAAGGGTTGAGGAATCTATGTCAGTTGTTAACAATGAGATTCTGCGTCGACATTTTTTGGAGCTCACTACTAACTTCTTGTCGCCCTTTAGCCCATATTTCAAGATTAATACACCCTCTGAAGGGTCATCACCATTCATTGACCCTCCACCCCTCCCTCCTTTTATTGCGGAAGAATTTCTATCATCTTTAGCAGACAGAGGTCCAGGAAAGTTCTTATCAAAGCGGCTGAGATCGAACTGGCTTTATTTGTATAGGTAGTGAGTTTTAATCTTCTTCGTATGCTTCTGTTTTTTTTACAGTTGTCTTAATCTTTTAGAGGTAATAACTGCAGTTGGTTTTTTATATTTATATAGGCGTTTTCTCAAGGGGAATAATTTTAAGCCATGGTTTACTCGAAGACGTTTAGTTGCTGAGCAAGAGCAGCAGAGATTCTGGAAACAAGCACGATTGAAGGCGGACATTCAACCCTTTTTATCTAAGATGTCTGAAATTGAAGTTGTGGACTCTTTCAATGCAATTGAAAGACATCTTCTTGGAGAATCGCAGGTAACATTACATGCACCGTCACTTTTTTTTGTTGCAGAGATTTTTGATCTGGCTTTCCAGCTGAGTCTCTGAAACTACCAATGAAGCTAAATACCGAATATTGTCTGGCTTTGCTTGTGGGTAAAAACTGTGTGGAGTCAATTTTTTTGAAATGACCTCATTTCACAACTATGATGTTTTGGAATTGGGCATAATACGAACTGTTGCAATTTGCATTACGAACTTTTGTTCATCCCTTGTGGCCTTTAATTCATTCTGAGTTTTTCTGGCGAGGACCCGTTCTAATTTTGATGTTTCAATAAATTTACTCCTTAAATCGTTTGACTAACTGCGAAAAATTTGACGTTTCTTGTATTTCTTCTTGTTGCTGCTGTTTTGACTTTTCAATCAAAATGTTCATTCTATTACAGCAATCTGGAATGACTGGTGATGACTTGATGCAAAGCCAGGAGAAGCTGCAGGGAGATCTGAAGGCCGTGTTTGGTGTTTTACCAAAGGATATGCAACAGCTCCTTCTAATGAATCCTGAACGAGCAGCTATTTTACAGGATACATGAGAAAATATTTTGAAGTTTTACCTGTGAAAATGCCAGTAGTAGCTTCACGAGACTTCTGTTGAGAGGGTTCCTCTTCTCACATAGAAGTGTTCTAGAAGAGTTATTTATTGGCCGATCTTCAGGGGTAAGGCTCCTGATTTCTTTCTTCATTTAGCTTTTCCAGGCAACACAGTTGTACGACAATAACCCATACTGTTCAGCCTCAATGGCTTCCGCCTGTGGCATTGTTATTAAAGGTTGGATGTAGTCATTTGTAGAGGTGGTCAATCGGGTCGGGTCGGGTCGGATTTTGGTTGGGTCATTTTGGGTTTCGGGTTTAGGTCAGTTTGAGCTGGGCTATTCTGGGTCGCCTCATTTTCGGGTATGTGTCATTTTGGGTCGAGTCATTTTTGCGTCAGTGTTAAAACACTTTGAATATACACTTTGTGTCAGTGTCGGTGGTAATAACATAGTTTACTCTGTAAGTCTCAATTCGAATTACAATCCAATATCCTACTTGCATTTCGTTTCAGCCATATTTCAAAGGCGACGGATACTAAAGCTTCAATGTCAATGGAATTGGATGCAGGTAACGTTATTGAACGACTTGAGGAAGCATTTAAGATGGAAGAACCTATTGCAAGCCAACAATGACGCAAAAACTCCTGTAGGTTAAATAATTATATGCATTCTGAAAATCTGAAGTCGGGATTCAAGAGTCGTTGCAGGAAAATGGCTTTGAAGCTGGTAAAGTAATCGCATCACACTGCCTTATTTTTTTTTGATATAATCTGTTGATATCTATAATATACTGTAGTTAAGTATTTGGGATTCAAGAAAAATTCCTCACCATGAAACTTCTGCTGATATATAAACCTGTAACATCACAAGAATCAAGATGGGATGCTTAAATAGATGAATTCATTGTTCGGAAAGTTACACCGTGTTTCCTAGCTTAGTTGAGGTCTTTTCGTCTTTTTTTTTTTGGTAAGGTAGCGTGTCGTTACTCGTAACGTGACTAGAAATATTGTCGGTTTAAAAAAAAAAATCTAAATGGGACCTATATTTCATATAGTAATTGTCGGTTTTTAAAAAAAAGCTTAAAGCATTTAGATTCTAAGTATTTATATTTATAGAGGTTTTCACCCTATTTCGACGTAACTAGAAAGACATTTCGAACCGTATGCACCTTATGATACTCTACGATATTTCTAAAATGTATGGTGTAGTTACCGTGAGAATTTGGAGACATTTAAATTTCGACCGAATCGGGCCGAAAAACGTGGATAATAACCTTCGAAATCGTCTGTTTGAGGTGATTTTTCGAAAATTTTGTGATATTTTGATGTACATTTAAATAGGTACAGTATGACATAAAATGATTGTCGGTTGTTAAAAAAACTCTTAAAGAAGTTAGATTCAAGCATATATTAAACCTTTCGTCATATTTCAACGTGACTCGAAATATAATCTAATGACCTCTATATGTATTTATTTTGAACTGCATGCACCTTGTAATGCTCTACGACATTTCTACAATGTATGGTGCAGTTACTGTGCGAATTTGAAGACATTTAAATTTTGACCGAATCGGACCGAAAAACGTGGATAATAACCTTCAAAATCGTCCGTTTGAAGTGATTTTTCGAAAACTTTGAGATATTTTGCAATTCATTTAAATAGGTACAGTATGACAAAAAATGACCGGTCGGTCGTTAAAAAAACTCTTACGAAGTTAGATTCGAGTATACATTAAAGCTTTCGCCTTATTTCAATGTGACTCGAAATATAGTGTAATGACTTCTAATTGTATTTATTTCGAACCGTACGCACCTTATGATACTCTACGACATTTTTACAATGTATGTTGTAGTTACTGTGTGAATTTGAAGACATTTAAATTTTGACCGAATCGGGCCGAAAGACGTGGATAATAACCTTCAAAATCGTCCGTTTGGGGTGATTTTTCGAAAACTTTAAAATATTTTGTTGTTCATTTAAATATGTACAGTATGACAAAAAATGATCGTCGATTGTTAAAAAAATCTTAAAGAAGTTAGATTCGAGCATATATTAAACTTTTCGCCATATTTCAACGTGACTCGAAATATAGTGTAATTACCTCTAAATGTATTTATTTT
Source organism: Agrostemma githago (assembly GCA_958450325.1). NCBI lineage: Eukaryota > Viridiplantae > Streptophyta > Magnoliopsida > Caryophyllales > Caryophyllaceae > Agrostemma > Agrostemma githago. The sequence goes on from OY288259.1 coordinate 2,052,943, forward strand.
GAACCGTACGCACCTTGTGATACTCTACGACATATCTACAATGTATGACGTAGTTACTGTTCGAATTTGGAGACATTTAAATTTTGACCGAATCGGGCCGAAAAACGTGGATAATAACCTTCAAAATCGTCCGTTTGAGGGGATTTTTCGAAAATTTTGAGATATTTTGCTGTTCATTTAAATCGGTAAAGTATGACATATAATGATCATCGGTTGTTAAAAAAACTCTTAAAGAAGTTAGATTCATGCATATATTTAGTATTTTGCAACATTTTAACGTGACTCGAAATATAGTCTAATGACTTCTAATTGTATTTATTTCGAACTGTACGCACCTTATGATACTCTACGACATTTCTAAAATGTATGGTGTAGTTATTGTGCGAATTTGGAGACATTTAAAATTTGATCGAAATCGGGCCGAAAAACGTGGATAATAATAACCTTCAAAATCGTCCGATTGAGGTGATTTTTCAAAAACTTTGAGATATTTTTCAGTTCATTTAAATAGGTACAGTATGACATAAAATGACTGTTGGTTGTTAAAAAAACTCTAAAAGAAGTTAGATTCAAGCATATATCAAACCTTTCGCCATATTTCAACGTTACTCGAAATATAGTCTAATGACCTATAAATGTATTTATTTCGAACCGTACGCACTTTATGATACTCTACGACATTTCTACAATGTATGGTGTAATTACTGTGCGAATTTGGAGACATTTAAATTTTGATCGAAATTCGGCCGAAAAATGTGGATAATAACCTTCAAAATAGTCCGTTTGAGGTGATTTTTTGAAATCTTTGAGATATTTTGCTATTCATTTAAATAGGTACAGTATAAAATAAAATGACCGTCGGTTGTTAAAAAACGTTTAAGGAAGTTAGATTCAAGCATATATTAAACCTCTCATCATATTTCAACGTTACTCGAAATATAGTCTAATGACTTCTAAATGTATTTATTTCGAACCTTACGCACCTTATGATACTCTACGACATTTCTACAATGTATGGTGCAGTTACTGTGCGAATTTGGAAACATTCAAATTTTGACTGAATCGGGCCGAAAAACGTGAATAATAACCTTCAAAATCGTTCGTTTGAGGTGATTTTTCGAAAACTTTGAAATATTTTGTTGTTCATTTAAATATGTACAGTATTACATAAAATAACCGTCGGCGGTTGATAGACGTCATTTTGGTAGTCATTTCACCTGCATTTATATCTCTATTTGTCTTGATTTGCCTTCAATGATATCGTCCTCTAATACAAATCATACGTAATTTTACCATGTCATATCTATCAACATCCAATTTTAGAATACTATCTAAGATTTCACTTATGCAAACAATTTCATCTAGAGGATTATACACCTGGTTGTACATAGCTCTATGTAGATAACTCTATGTACAACTGGTTTTACGATTTTGAACTTTATCATAAAGATTTCGAGTTTTGTTGTAAACTTTATGAGCTTTAATGTAAAGTTGTCGATTTAAATTACATAAATGTTTAAGCTCAAAAACTTACAACTTAGCTCAGAAACTTTTATAAGCTCAATAAATATACACAAAAGCTCAAAAACTTTGTCTTCGTTGTACAATAGCATTGTACAATCAGGTGTATAATCCTATTCGTGCCCCACAGCCGCTTATAAAAACACACATATGGACATATATATAAGCTAAACAGATTAAGCAAATGTATCATATAATTTCGGTCGGAAATAAACTAGTAATGACAGTCCCAAATCCTCTGTACAAACCTGGTATTCCATGACCTCTCAATATGCTACATCAATGTTTTGTTTTTGTACCTGTTTTTATAACAAACCGAGACTCCTTCTGCAGGCTCACGTAGTCACGTGTGTCGAAGTGAATCCGAGCTCAGGAGTAGCTTTACCCTGCAATAACAGAAATACAGTTTTCAAGAGACGCGTAATTGAAAACAAGACAGCCATCAATGTTTCCTGAAGACGAAGAGCACGAGGTTTAATTAAATCATATTCTGAAATCGTCTCATATGTCGAGTTCAGAGTAATTAATTGCTCCAGCAAATCAATACTGTATCGAACAATGAATTGATGATCAATACTCGTATCTAACTAAAGACGAATCACCAAAAGTTTAACAAATTACTCCCTCCGGAGACTATTTTTCGCCCCACTAGCCCAATATATGTGAGGGGTATTTTAATGAAGTGGGGCAAAAAATAGTGTCCGGAGGGAGTATAAGCGAACGATTATGAAATCGTCTAAAATGTAGAGTTCGAATCAGAGTATAAACTGCTCCAGCAAATCACAATCTAAACCTAACGATGATTTGATGATCAATTAACGAAGAAAATACGAAATTCATCAATAATTAAACAAATAATCATCGAATGAATTCTAATTAATCGTCTAATAATCACTAAAATATCAAGAAGAATCCACAAAGTAACAGGCCAACACCTACAATCAAAAGCAACTACAGAGTGTGATCAATCAACGAAGAAAATTCAAAATTCATCAATAATTACACAAAATAATCATCGAAAATAATTCCAATTAATCGTCTATTCGTTAAATTACCTAGAAGAATCCACGAAGTAAACGTGGATTCCTCCTCAATTAATTAAGAAATCAATCCAAAATAACGCAGAAAAATCAATCAACCAAATGAATTCGACACTTTAAATTCCTAAATCCTAAGAAATTAGGGTTGGGGGAAGTTCGAATTCACCTGTAGTTGAGGGAAAGGTAGTGCGCGCGAGATAGAGATTGAGAGGTACGCACAGGTGACTCGAAATATAATCTAATGATCTTTATATGTATTTATTTTGAACCGTAGGCACCTTGTGATACTCTGCGAGATATCTGCAATGTATGGGGTAGTTATCGTGCGAATTTGAAGACATTTAAATTTTGACAGAAATCGAGCGGAAAAACATGGATAATAACCTTCAAAATCGTCCGTTTGATATGATTTTTCGAAAACCTTGAGATATTTTGCAGTTCAATTAAATATGTACAGTATGACATAAAATGATCCTCGGTAGTTAAAAAACTCTTAGAGAAGTTAGATTCGAGTATATATATTAAAGTTTTCGTCATATTTCAACGTGACTCGAAATGTAGTCTAATGACTTATAATTGTATTTATTTCGAACCGTACGCACCTTATGATACTCTACTACATTTCTACCATGTATGATGCAGCTACTGTGCGAATTTGGAAATATTTAAATTTTGACTGAAATCGAGCCGAAAAACGTGGATAATAATCTTCAAAATCGCTCGTTTGAGGTGATTTTTCGAAAACTTTGAGATATTTTGCAGTTCATTTAAATAGGTACAGTACGATATAAAATGATTGTCGGTTGTTAAGAAAACTCTTAAAAAAGTTAAATTCAAGCATATTTTAAACTTTTCGCCATATTTCAACGTGACTCGAAATATAGTCTAATGACCTCCAAATGTATTTATTTCGAACCGTACACACCTTATGATAATCTACGACATTTCTACAATGTATGGTGTAGTCACTGTGCGAATTTGGAAACATTTAAATTTTGACCGAAACCGGGTCGAAAAACGTGGATAATAACCTTCAAAATAGTCCGTTTGAGATGATTTTTCGAAAACCTTGAAATATTTTGCAGTTCATTTAAATAGGTACAATATGACATAAAATTACCGTCTGTTGTTAAAAAAACTCTCAAAGAAGTTAGATTCAAGCATATTTAAATATTTTGCCATATTTCAATGTGACTCGAAATATAGTCTAATGACCTCTAAATGTATTTATTTCAAACGTTACGCACCTTATAATACTCTACGACATTTCTATAATGTATGATGTAGTTACTGTGCGAATTTTGAGACATTTAAATTTTGACCGAAATCGGGCTGAAAAACGTGAATAATAACCTTCAAAATCGTTCGTTTGAGGTGATTTTTCGAACACTTTGAGATATTTTGCTATTCATTTAAATAGGGACAGAATAACATAAAATAACCATCGATGGTTAAAAAACTCTTAAAGAAGTTAGATTCAAGCTTATATTAAAGCTTTCGCAAATTTCAATGTGACTCGAAATATAGTCTAATGACTTCTAATTGTATTTATTTCGAACGTTACGCACCTTATAATACTCTACGACATTTCTACAATGTATGACGTAGTTACTGTGCGAATTTTGAGACATTTAAATTTTGACCGAATCGGACCGAAAAACGTGGATAATAAGTTTCAAAATCGTCAATTTGAGGTGATTTTTCAAAAACTTTGAGATATTTTGCAGTTCATTAAAATAGGTATTGTCTGACATAAAATGATCGTCGGTTGTTAAAAAAAACTCTTAAAGAAGGTAGATTCAAGCATATATTAAATATTTCGTCATATTTCAACGTGACTCGAAATATGGTCTAATGACCTTCAAATGTATTTATTTGGAACCGTACGCACCTTGTGATACTCTATGACATTTCTACAATGTATGGTGTAGTTAGTGTGCGAATTTAGAGACATTTAAATTTTGACCGAAATCGGGTCGAAAAACGTGGATAATAACCTTTAAAATCATCCATTTGAGATAATATTTCGAAAACTTTGAGATATTTTGCTGTTCATTTAAATAGGTATACTTCTATACTATGATATAAAATGACCGTCGGTAGTTAAAAAAATTCTTAAAGAAGTTAGATTCATGCATATATTAAACCTTTCGCCATATTTCAACTTGACTTGAAATACATTGTAATGACCTCTAAACATATTTATTTTGAACGGTACGTACCTTATGATACTCTACGACATTTCTACAATGTATGGTATAGTTACTGTGCGAATTTGGAAACATTTGAAATTTGACCTAATTGGGCCGAAAAACGTGGATAATAACCTTCAAAATCGTCCGTTTCAGGTGATATTTCGAAAACTTTGAGATATTTTGCTGTTCAATTAAATATGTACAGTATGCATTAAAATAACCGTCGATTGTTGATAGACGTCATTTTAACCGCATTTATATCTCTATTGGTCTCGATTTTCCGTCCTTAAACCGCTATTTAGCTCATTTTAGTAGTATTAATTAGTACGAGTAATATTTAATTATAGTTATTTGTTAATAATGTTATATTTCGAGAAATCGATACCGCTTCTTCTTAATTTGATCTTGTACCTCAATCAACCACCATTTTCATCACCTGCCTCTGAACCAAGTTCCATAGCCAGTCCAGGTTCACCCGCCATTGCTCCACCGCGCTACCCAAATGCCTCCGTCATTTACCGGCGAAAATCCGGCAGCTTCACGCCTGCCCATCACCGGCAAGCTCCGACCACCATCATTTTCCGACTCCACTCCAGCCCAGATTCCGACCACCGAGTATCACCTTCGCCGGCGCCGCCGTCGAGACCCGCTATAGCAAATGGGATTCAATTGAGGATGCAGTGATGCGTTTTGGCATTTGATTTTAATTGAATCTAATTGATTGAAGAAGCTAAACACAACAAGTAGGTATCATAGATGATGGAGCATGTACCTGAAATAAGTCGCCATTGTTGATCACGAGAGCTCCGTGGATGGGTTTCAATTGGATCCAGTTGCCATTGTATTTGACTTGTAGCCCTCCAACTTGATCTTGCAACAAGACTGTCAGAATTCCGGGATCTGTAGGGTGTAGTTACTATGTGAATTTGGAGATATTTAAATTTTGACCGAAATCTTGCCGAAAAATGTGGATAATAACCTTCAAAATCGTCTGTTTAAGATAGATTTTTCGTAAACCTTTCGTCATATTTCAGCGTGACTCGAAATATAGTGTAGTGACTTCTAATTGTATTTATTTCGACCGTATGCAACTTATGATATTCTACTACATTTCTACGATGTAGGGTGTAGTTATTATGCGAATTTGGAGATATTTAAATTTTGACCAAAATCGGGCCAAAAAATGTGGATAATAACCTTCAAAATCGTCCGTTCGAGGTGATTTTTCGAAAACTTTGAGATATTTTGTTGTTCATTTTAATAGGTCCAGTATGACATAAAATGACCGTTGGTTGTTAAAAAAACTCTTAAAGAAGTTAGATTCGACTATTCGAGTATATATTAAAGGTTTCGCCATATTTCAACGTGACTAGAATTATAGTCTATGACCTCTAAATGAATTTATTTCGAACCGTACGCACCTTATGATACTCTACGACATTTCTACAATGTAGGGTGTATTTACTGTGCGAATTTGGAGATATTTAAATTTTGAGTGAAATCGGGCCGAAAAACGTGGATAATAACCTTCAAAATCATCCATTCAAGGTGATTTTTTGAAAACTTTGAGATGTTTTGCTATTCATTTAAATAGGTATAGTATGACATAAAATGACCGAAAATTGTTAAAAAAACTCTCAAAAAAGTTAGATTCAAGCATATATTAAATATTTCACCATATTTCAACGTGACTCGAAATATAGTCTAATGACTTCTAATTGTATTTATTTCAAACCGTACGCACCTTGTGATACTCTACGACATTTCTACAATGTATGGTGTAGTTACTGTACAAATTTGGAGACATTTAATTTTTGACCGAATCGGGCCGAAAAACGTGGATAATAACCTTCAAAATCGTCCGTTTGAGGTGATTTTCCGAAAACTTTGAAATATTTTGCTGTTCGTTTAATAGGTCCCACTATGACATAAAATGACCGTCGGAAGTTTAAAAACTTATTAAAGAAGTTAGATTCAAGTATATATTAAACCTTTCCCCATATTTCAACGTGACTCGAAATATAGTCTATTGACCTCTAAATGTATTTATTTCGAACCGTGCGCACCTTATGATACTCTACGACATTTCTACAATGTAGGGTGTAACTACTGTGCAAATTAGGAGACATTTAAATTTTGATCAAAATCGGATCGAAATAATAAACTTCAAAATCGTCCGTTTGAGGTGATTTTTCGGAAACTTTGAGATCTTTTGCCGTTCATTTATATAGGTCCAGTATGACATAAAATGACCGTCGGTTGTTAAGAAAACTCTTAAAGAAGTTAGATTCAAGCATATATTAAACCTTTCGCCATATTTCAACGTAACTCGAAATATACTCTAATGACTTCTAAATATATTTATTTCGAACCACACGCACCTTATAACTCATTTATGCTTGCTTGCTTAAGCGAGCATAAATAACCGGAATCAAGCGAACTCAGCAACATTTCAACACCAATCTCTTAACTTATTTGAACATTTTGCTCAAAAATCTCTAACTACTAAGGTTCGAAAAATTAGATTTTTTTTGGCAAGCTAAAATCTTGACATAATTATCGACATAATTAACAACAAAAATGATAACCATGCAAAGCTGGAGCTCCCATTCCGAAAAAAAAAAAAAAAAAAAAAACTACATGAACATATTACACAGGATAAAATAGTTGCCAAAAAGTTGATAAATTTCATTAAAATCTATCTATAACTTTCCAGAAGACGAACAAAAAGACGGGGATAATCAGATAGCGCTACTGTTAGCTTTACATTAGTTGATATCTAGCATCAATAGGGTTTCATACCAAGCCGTCGACTACACAGGTGATATAGAAATCTTTTTCTTCCCAACTTCCACCAAAATGGTGGTACCAAAACTCGACGACTCTTTTTCTTAGCCTTTCCTGCGGCTACAACATGAAACAAAAACAAAAAAAAAGCATTTAGTAAACAGAACAGCATTGAACATCGAAGGGAACCTGCATTCTGTCGACAACTCAGAAGCTGCAAATTGAACCCACCGCAGCCTCAATCTAATCTAATGAAGATCAAGTGTTTAAAGTATTTTTCGTTTGCGGTTTTCACAGTTTACATTTTCAACGGACTCGCTGTTCTATCAAAGAAAATTGAATTGTAGCACTACATAATGTCACAGAAATTTTTATTTGTGATTTTCAACACTATTTACTTCATGACTCTAAAATAGTCTGTCAACAGTATTCTACCGACAATAGGGCGATAGTGCAAATAGTTGACTGTCCTAGTCGACCATGGTGAAAATGTCGTCGTGTTGCCAGGGAGAGCAAGAGATAAGAGGAACAGACAATAATAATAGAAAGATGATATATACTCACTGTTTTTCCCTAACAGGTATGATTCCCAACATTTCTGCAGTTTGATCAAGTTGGGACCCAGACAAGGCCAAAAGTTTGTTTGAATTTTCAGAACGTCTAAGAGCGTTTGCATGCCAGCAGCGGTAGGTGAAACACCGTTAAATTGGTTTTCAGGGGTTTCACCAAGTAACACCTGTTACAGAGCAACGAGATTTTTACATTAGTCGAGCATTAAAAAAACCTAAAACTATATACACCAGAACAAGTCGAGGATGAATCCCGAATACTTTTCGAGAAAAAATATTGCTATACAAGGAAAACACTGACTATTCTAGCAAGGACATTCAAGTTGAATGATTCGACAGTTGTTTACTTTTAATACAAGGTACCTTAATTACAGCAGTAGCAGATGACGATATTGAACGCAGATTATAGCTGAAACCCAAAATAAATACGGAGTAAGAAATTAGAATGATGATCAAATGTGAGGAAGAAGAAGACATTCTCATAGGCAGTTGACCACTTACCCTCCTTCCAGAATTACCAGCAATTTACCCTCCGCAAGAGTGCTCAACAAGTGAGTCATGCAAGCATAACCAGCCGGTGTAACCTGCAACATTTATTGTATGTATTACTCCCTCCATCCCATTTTTATTGTCATCGTTTCCTTACTCGTCCATCCCAAATTTATTGTCACCTTTCCAAATATAGTAAGTAAAAACTGTGAACTCCACCTTTTACCCCTAGATAAATGAGTTTCACATTCCCACTATACCATTTACTTCATGTTTAAATTAATTAGTCGGTATTAATGGTGTAAACTAAACTTTAGTCAATGGGGACAAAAAAAGTGGAACGGAGGAAGTACAAAATACCAACTAAATGATTTCTCGAGATACTATAATAAGGTAATAACATTTCCGTATGATTCCTGATAAAAATTGAGCTGAAAATTGCATTATATGCTCTATTTCTTAATAGAGCAATTTAGTGATCACTTTTGCTTTATTCTGTCATCTTCTAAATATAAATAATAGCGAGTGATCGGCTTCATTAAATATGGATAACCTTAAGGTCACTAGAATGAAAAAGTATCTTAATTCTTACATCACAGCCACCCAAAGGATCTCCTCTTGCTGCATCGAATCCAGCTGATATGATAGTGAAATCAGGAGCAAACTCCTGCGCTGCACGTAGATAATGTCAATAGTGTTGTAATTGTTCAAAGAGCTCCACAATTCAAACTACAAACATAATAAGAAAAACTCTGCCACCAAAGGGTCTCTGCCTCACCCTTATATGTCTTCGTCTAAACCATTTGACAACTTGTTAGGTTGCTAAAGCACAAAACGAGGTTTAGGGGCTTGGAATTTACAAAGCGCCACTTTAATTCCGTTTATAAATAACCCAAAGTCAAAAGAACAATTTAAATAAATAAATAAATAAATAAAAAGGTAAGAAGCTCTGTAAATAGTTACCTATGGGAAGCACAGCATGCTGAAAAGCAAATAAGTAATCCTTGTCACCGACACCACCACGGCTCCAAGGGACATTCACACAGAAACCTTCAGCACCCATCGTGCCAACCTGCAACAAAGTTCATTATGGAAATTTAACCCTACTAAACTACCCATGCCAAATTGCCAAGTATGATAGCCCAAGCCGTCAAAATAATAAAGAACTATCAATGACGTGAATATGACTACAGAAAGCAGTAGAATGGTGATGGGCGTGGGGATGGGGGAAGGACATGACTAAAGCCATTAGAGATACCAGTACCCCAGTAGGCATCTCATAACATTAGTTTCAAGTGCGATCAATTAAATATTTATTTACTAATTCAGGAAACAAAATAGAACACTAGGCTCACGGACCCACCCTAGCATCTTACTAGCCGTAATACTTTTCCACAACCCAAAAAATCCCAATACAATCACATATAAATCAATCACACCAGGGAATAAAAAGAGCCAGCTATAAGAACACGGAAAATTTACCTCATGAGCAGCTCCAGTTCCAGGGTAAAAGTTGCCTCTCTCGTGTCTATGCAATGAAATGTACAGGACCTAAACAGGTTCATACCCAAAATAACGGCCTTAGCATATTCTTTGCAATATATATTGTATTAGGATAGTAGTGGGAACATTTTAGATAACTACAAAGAATGATGGTCTTCCCAAAAGAGAAACGGCCCAAACAAGCAATGTTTACAAAGATCCCCAAGCCTACATTCATCCGCACAGGACTAAACTCACTCGAACATCCACATAAACGAAATTTAGATAAATTTACAAGGCTTACCGACTTGTTTTTATCAAATATCTCTTGTGTGCCATTTCCGTGATGCACATCCTGCAAACAAATTAATCTAGGTGAAAAAGCTTCTCAATATATGTGCACACAATTTTAGTAGTGCATAAAAGTTTTTTAAAAAAAGTACAAAGAATAAAGAACTGAATTACCCAATCTAGAATCATCACTTTCTTCGCTCCGGCGGCTTGAGCAGCTAATGCAGCAATGGCTGCATTATTATGAAGGCAGAAACCCATAGATTGATGTACACCTGCATGATGACCAGGAGGCCGAACCTGGTGCATTGCAAATACACTTAAGACAACGTACTTCACGTAATGATTTATTATCATTAAGAAAAAAATATATTCAGTTTTACCAGGGCAAAGCCATTCTTGGCACGTCCTGAAAAGATTTCTGATGCAAGATCAGCACATAAACCTGCTGCAACTCGTGCAGCTTGTGCTGAATGCTCATTTACATAAGTGTCTGGAGTGAAGTAGCTGCAAAGTAACATATAAAAAAGGTCAATGCACATAGCTCCACTTCACACATGGAAAAAGGCCAATTGAACTTCTAAGTAAATTGGAGCAAGTTAAAAACCATCACATTCTTTTCTTTTGCGTAACATGATTCTGAGTACAAATCAAAAGAAGAAACAGTACAATAAACTAATAACCCAGAATAAAAGGAAAGAAGTGATTCCATTTCGAGTTCAGTAAACAAAAATATTGAGGACGCAAAACGACATTAATCTTTCTATTTATACATGGCATACAAACTCACAAGAAGCCGAAGTACCAGGTTTTTACTCTTATTGCAAACTTGAACCATTTAATGACATGATCGGTTATCGATCACAACATCACTGCATGACCACAGGAACATGCAGTAACTAGTACGCCCACATTTCACACGTCAACAAAACGAAGTTCCCACGGATACAATGAAGACGAAAAAAAAAGTAAAGAAAGAAATATCAAGGATATAGTAACAGGAGTTAGAGAGGTAGACCTAGAAAGCATCTGGCGGGTGAGGTCAACAGCTTCAATATTCTCCACGGAATGAACCTGAAATTACACAGCAAGCAGTGAAATTTTAGTGAAGAAATTAATTATACATGTGTATTTGTGTGTGTCTCCAGGAAAAACGTGACTACAAATCTACAAGATCAAGGTATAAAAGAAACAAATTTTATTTTATAAACAACAAAGGAACCAGCAAATCATAAAACTAAAACTCAAAACTGAGTCATTAAATTCAAGACGTGATTTTCCCTATCAAACATGGACTCTAAAGCACAAAGGAGCACACATGTGAACGTTGCTGTGACGCATGCATTATTCAACCATCGTTACATTGTCCTATACTAAGGCATTCACAGTTACCTTTTTTGACATATTCCACAAAATCACCTCACTTCTATTATCAAACCTTTAAAAATAAAATGTACTCCGTATTATCTACCCTTACAATTTGAATAAAAATCGCACATATCGAACCTAATTAATCCGCATAATTCCGTGCAAAATTAAATGGAATGATTCATGCTATAAAGCATTTTTTAGCCCTATAAGAATCCTCTCCAATATCTCGGAGAAAAAGGATGATCCAATACCTATTAATGATTGAGATTCACTTTAAATGTGCTCCAAGAATCTGTAAATGTTAATGCCTACTCCATTCTCGAATGTAATCTTTTCTGTGATATAAACACTCTTTATTTCTGAAATTCTGCTTTACTAGATTAGCATAAGAACTGTACCATTCTGGAGCCACTAAAGAGTACCACCTTAAAGCCTATCAAACAAGCATGTTAAAATATACATCCCCATACAAGGGCCAATAAGCAAACAACAATAGAGTGCAACCAGTCAGCAACATAGGAAAGGAAACAGAAATATGGAGTATTACTTTTTGGAGTTCTTCTCGAGTTATTTCTCTGGCAACAATAGGACGACATTTTCCAGGAAATATTCCTACAAAACCAAATATGGTAGGAAGCAAGCACAAGATCAGTATCCATACTCAATGTGGAAGGAATCAGTGACAATAGAGGTGCTTGTAACTACGAGAGCAGATAAAAACTAAGATGGAAAGTGGCAAAACCTGCAGTAGAAAGACTAGCTGCAATCGCTCGTAGACGGTCAGGTCTTTCAGGATGAGGATGAGACTTCATTTCAGGCTAGTTTAGGTAGAGAAACATAGGATTAGGTTTTAGCATCAAACAACAACAAAAGCAAGACTCGCAACAAAAGTTGTTATTAGATATCTTGAGAGATGATAATTTCAATCTAGTATAGATTTCAAATTTGAAAAGGAGTTGAGACACCAATACCCATCATTCTTCGCAATTACTCCCTCCGACTAGCCAAATTCTTTACGTTTTTTTTTTTGGATATTTCAACCAATTCTTTAAAATTCCTTTTTAAGTACAAAAGCAATCCTACAATTCAATTACCGAGCTACCCTTTTTACCCACGTCTCCACCAGCCACCGGTGCCCTTTCACCACCACACACCAGCCACCGTCAACCATCCACTGTTCCTCGCCCACATACTCCTCTATCCACCCTCGTCGAACTCCTCCCCCAGCCTCCACATATCAACAATTGAAACTCCCTTCACCGCCCATGAAACCCACTCTCCCACCCTTGAAAAACAGATCTATGGTTTCTAAAATTAGAGGAGGGGTTTTGTGGGGTTGGGTGTAGGTTTTCAGGTATTGGTGGGGTGTTTCGTCCTGGTGGGGCTATCTTGACCGAGTGAATGGTCGAAGATGGAGATTTGATGGCATGCTACAGTGGTGTTTTGAGTGGTGGGGGTGATTCCCGGGTGGAGTGATGCTGGGCTGATTTAGCTTGCTAGGGTGGTGGGTGGTTACTGGTTGGGGTCATGGCTGGATTTAAAAAGAATAGGGTGAGGGTGAGTGCAAGGGTTAGTAGATAATAGTGACCACTTGCATAAAATACTCGTTCAAAACATAATGTTAAGAGTTGGACGGAATACAAGTATGCAATAAGCCGATAACCAGTGCCTCACAAAGTCAAAGGAACACCTATAACGCATTAGGCAAGGCTGTTCCACACGATCCATTATAAAATTCCATTGAGAAGAAGAGAACTGTATCAAATGTCAACTCACCATGTTAAAGTATAACAAGCCCATACAATCCAAATTTCCGTTTCAACCCGTATGGAATAACTAGATATTAACAAATATTATTACATCACTTGTTTCTAACTTAAAATCTAACTATCATCTTGATAGGGCCGAGCTATTTCAAACCCCTCATGTCCTACTTTCAATTTTCTCTCTAATAATTGGTTGAGAGTTGAAAGTCTTCCAAGTACAAAAAAGTAAGCTACATAAAGGTTGAAGGGTAAGTTGTATCTAAAACAATAGCTCCAACAGTACAACTACAAAAAATCAAGGGACACATACATTAAACCAGAGAGAATATGTCAGAGCACGAGAAATGAGAGCATACTTCTGAGTGCAGTAACATTCTCTCATCGAAACCAATTGCAGTGGAACAACCCGCAGCTTGATTATACGACAATGATTCTGCATGAACCAAATAAAATAAGATAAAGGCAGAAAAATGATAAGGTAAATCCAACATTCTCAGGTAAAAGCAGTTCAGGGCATACACAAGTGCAAAGTTCAGCATGAGATTGCATTTATTGTACAACTTTATAAGACACAAAAAATGAGAGTATTGCGGAATAAAACATTGTTATACTGAAGTGCTAGAACTGGAGCTTCAACATTAAAAAAAAAATAAAAAAAATAAACTGCCAACGGACACATGCTACAAGTACAAAAACCCTTGATTAAGTATTATGGTATATTATGATTGGTATCAATCATTTATGGTTTGAATTTATATAAAGTATTTAGGTACTCCCTCCGTTTCATTGAAAGCTTCCACTTTTCCTTTTTTGTAAATTTCTTTGATAGATTCCACTTTCTTTTTTGGTATAACTCTTCACTCTTACCTAGGTGGCCCACCTACTTTACACTCTCTCTACTTTTGAATATTTTATTATTATCCTTAAAAAATGTGTCCATTTTTAAGTGGAACCTTTCAATGAAATGGAGGGAGTATAAAATTATTTACGCATCCTTAATTTATTTTGAACATTCAGAGAGGCATGATTGCAAGGGAACCACAAATTAATTTTAAAATTTTAATGGCCCGTTTCGGAAGCATTTCTTATCATTTAATTTAGCTCCTACTATTTCTTAACCCATTGAAATACGCTCCATGCCTACTTAGAAAGATGGACTCAGAGTACAAAACTAGTGTAATCTGTGAAGCACCAGAGCTATAATGTTCTCTCCTTTCTAATGGAAAGTGAAGCTACTAATGGCAACATCAAGACTCAAGATTCAAAGATATTAGAGGGTATTAAGATCAAACCTTAAAGGCTTTCTGTATATCCCCCTCCCATTGCTCAAATTATTTCCTAATTTTCAGTTTTTTCTCCTATACAATAATTTAAAACATAGCGCAAGATGCAGACTATGGTTTTCCAAGGCAACATACTATCATCAAATTTTACAAACTCCGAACTCACTTCTCAGTATTCCAATAAAAGTAAAAGCCATCCTAGCTATACTTAGTTTTAAGTTGTTTAGTGCCATCAACTTGCAACTGAATTCTTTAAAAATGGTGGAACAATTGACGTTTATGGCTCCAGATTAGGAATAGTTCTAACTCCAAATTCGGTGAAATTATGGTATTTGTTGTTGCGACAAATGACCAACTAACAATAGTCGATAAATGCAGTAGATTACAGTCACAATGACCTCCAAAAACTTTGGAAAACACTGTTTTTACACGTCGCGCTCTTTATTAGATACCATGAGATTGAGATATCTAGCTCTTCATGGAAGCATCTACTTAGAGCAAAATGTACGTAGACCGACAAACAGCATTTAAGGGCAAAACGAAGCTCCAGGCATCACATTTATATCTAGTTTTTATTGTGTTGTTTGCAATGAGTAAAAACAGTTGAAGTAAAAAACACTCAGCAAAAATGTACCCGTGTATCTTTCTACCACTTCCGACTCAACGTGGGCTCCTGGTGAAACAGCGGAAGCAAAGAATCCGTGCTTCAGGATTCCTGATTCTTTGTGCTCATTACATGCCTGAAGTACAATAGAAATAAACACTAATGAAGTTGTTAAACAAGTGCATTATTCAGCAGGAAATACATGTAAGGAATCAGGTGAAGACGACAACGTGTCCATACCTCACAAAAGTCCATACCATCGATATTGAACAATGTACAATTAGTGCAAAACCACTTTTTAATTGATAGACGCTCCAATAAGGGTTCCCAATCACTATCATTTTCATCATCCTCCACGTCATCGGGATTGGTGCATAAATCTTTCAATGTCAATTCTCTATGAACGCTTGCCTTCTTCTATGATAAAGGATCACACGGTCATGTTTCACAGTCTATGATTGCAATTATGACTAACAGCTGCTACACTACGTTTCAAACTAATACGTCACACTTACAAAATCAACATGGGAACTGTCTTTCGTAGACTTGACAGATATATTCCCTTCGCTACTATTTGCATTCGTACAAGGGCAGACACCGTCCACCTCATTGTTAACCCGTCTACCACTGACCTCTTCGCAAATAATTCTATTACTTCTATTTCGGGGAGGAGTTTCGCCATTTCCATTAGTATGACCCAACTGAGCTGGTTCTGGGGTCATCTTGCATTAAATACTCCCTCCACTAAAACCCTTCCTTTCGTAACCTGGTCAGCGAGCAATCATACAAACACCGATTTGTCAATTATGTTGGACAAATAATGTATTAAACCAACAGCGCGTTAATAGATTGCATTTTTCATCATCCATTTCATGGAGAACCTAAACGTTCTAAGAAGACAAAAAAACAATAACCAAGCTAGCACTCTGAAATTTACTGAATATACGGAGTACTAAATAGTACCACTGTGTATAAGTGTATAACCTTTACTAAATAGTACCACTCTGAAACCCTATCGCCAACCTTTACCTAACCTATGTGCACTTCGATCAAGTGAACAACACAAAAAGGGTTACGAAGGACATAGTTTCCAACCCTTGTCAAACAAGTCCGCCTTATAAAGGAATTCGCTGCTAAAGTGCTAATCATGTAAGTCCGCACTAAAACCCTTTCTTCACTAGCCCGGTTGCAGCTTGCAGTGCAATCACGTGAACACCGATTTTTGTCAACTTTGACAAATAAGGTATTAAATCAACAGCACATTAATAGATATCGTTTTTTCTTAATCGGCTTCATTAATCATGCAACCGGTCTAACGGAAAACAGAAACAATAACCAAGATACCAAATTTGAATTTACTGAAAATACTAAAGGGTACCATTGATCCTTACCAATTCCTCAAAAATAAAATCCATCCCACATTCCCTCAAAAATGTTCTTCCACATGAGCGCCAAATAAACAAAATCGATAACGTAAAAGTCGAAAACTTTTCAGTTTCATTTGCAATTTTACAGCAATCCACATCATGATACATACAGTCATATATTTCAAATAGAAGCTATTACTCTTAAACACTTCATAATCGGCCGAGCAGTAAACCTAAAGTACGGAATCACATCAATCTCGCATTCATTCATTTTCCACGATCAAGATTCGACCAAAAATCAAAATTTTAAAAAATAAAAAAATAAAAAGAACAAAAACCCTACATATATAAGCAAGATAATTCAAAATTAAACGAAGTATATACCAAGCACAAAGCAAATGAAAGTAATCATCAATGAAGAATTAAAAACATGAAGAATCGAAGAAAGAGGGGAAGGAGAAGGAGAAGGGTTTGGACTAACCAGAGAAGAGAGGGGGAAAACCGGACAGACAAGTATCGACTCTGTGGACTGGGATTTACTTCAACTTCCTTTCTGCTCGATCTTCGCAAAATCCCAAGTACTGTACAACGAGTAGTAAAAATAGGTTTAATGAATTGGGTTTGTTTGAGTCGGGTCGGTTTGGATCGGGCTATGTACGATATGATTAGAGCTGGCAAACCGGGCCGGGCCCATCTTGGTGGCCCGGTCCGGCACAAAAAAAAGCACGATCCGGCCCGGCACGGTGATGGCGTGGCAAAAAGCACGGGCACGGCACGGCCGGTCCCAAGTCGGGCCGCGGCGCCAATTTTTAGAAAAGTCCGTGCCTAGGCACGGCCCAGCACGAGGCACGGTTGGGTTGGCACGACCCTAAATCCCAAAAAAATGAAAAATCCTAAAAATTTGGTCGGACACGACGGCCCGGCACGACTTAGGCACGATCGGACCCGGGCTAGGAACCGTGCCTCGGCGCATGTTCTCAGAGTCAGGCACGGCCTGACACGGCACGGTGGGGCCTGCCAGGCACGACTGGGCCGGGCTGGACGGACACGAAACACGACTGGGCCGACACGAAACACGGTCCGACACGTCCGAATTGCCAGCTTTAGATATGATGAAGCCAGGTAAATTGATGAGTCACTTTTGGGTTATGTAATCGAGCTGACTTGGATTGGATTGGATCAATTCGGGTTTCATACAAATGGAGAGGAAAACAAAAAAATGTACTCCAAAAGCCCAAACAATTCGGGTTAATATGAATATTTTTTGGTGCCCCAAAAGCTCAAACAAATCTAAATATTTTTTCAGAAATAAATTAATTATCGTTTCGGACCAGATTGAAAACTACGTAATAAATTTTAAAATGGGGCGCTCTAGGGTTCGGATTGAGGTTATTTTTTGGTGGAGCAAACCCGTCATTAGGAATACCATATTTGTGAAATACTCATAATAATTTTGCAGGGAAAAAAAATTACCCTTAAACCAACCATTGAGGTTATTGAGCAAAAACCAGCCACTCCCAATGACGGGTTTAAATTTTTTTTTTGCATTTATATCTCTAACGTCTTGTTTTGTGTTTTTGATGTTAGCATTCTTGGCCCTCGTTATTTTCTTTTCCGATATTCCAATATTTTTTTCTCCAACCCGCGTGCCCATATCTGTCTCTATTACAGAGTAATACGGAGTAATTATTAGAAAAACTATTGTTTTCAACCTGCGATCCCTGTTATGTAACAAATGAGCATTCGCAATAGTAGTAAAGCATTTGATGGATGTAAACTACGCATGAAAAAACCAATAACCAGAAAATTAACTGTTCAAGTGTCCATGGATGAGAGCAGTGTCAAAGACATAACATACTTCATGGCTTCATGCATCTCAATTGTACCTTCCCTGGTATTTTTCTCAATTTCAAAATCTTACCGCTTGTTTACGAGGTTGATCTAATCGAAACAGTACTTCCAGTACTATAACATGTCGAAATATTTGTTAGCGAGTTAAAATATATGTCTCAATAGCATAAAGTTATAAGCATATTACCAATGGGCTGTACATACAACCATCCCAACTTCTAAAGGAGCATCTAACCTGTCATCATGTAAGAGAGACGATATCAGATGGTCGGATCACTATCACATACGGAGTACTACCATTTTCAGAAGAAAAAAATAATTAGGGAAGTTGCATACCGATGGGATGTGGAAAACGAATCCGTAAATGGAATATTAATTTAACCCTTGAGATGACTCGCCCTGGGTCCGAGCATTATCAATATTAGGAGTGGCACCAGATGTCGGTCGAGTATACAACTGAGTGGCATGAGCAACCATTCTATTGGCACGCTGAATGTTATCCTGTGCTGTGGCCCCTGGATTAGGAACAGGGGTCCGGGCCTGTCCCTGGGCTGTCGTCGTGCCTGCACTCATATGCTGGCTCAAAGCAGCAGAGTAAGCCGGACCAGTGAGGGCCCCGCGCATTCGACTTAGAGGTCGCCAGGTCTGCTCGGGTTGCTGTAAATCGATGAGATTCTCGGTTCTAGAAACAGCCACAGGCGTGACTCCTGGGTTAACAGGCCTCATCCCAGGCGAAGGCGTTCTGCTTAAATGGGTTTGAGATGATAACATTGGTTGCTGATGCCTCATTTGTGTAGGTGGTGGAGATGGGAGTTGAACACGTTGAACGGAACTTGTTGAGTTAGTAGGCCTCGCACCAGAGACTAAAGCGGCAGCATCTTGTTGAAGATGATTACGTGGAAGTTGGGATGATGACCGCGCTAGATGTGGAGGCTGGCTCAATGTTTGAGCCGTTCGCATTAGATGAGGAGGCTGGCGCAATGATTGAGGTGGTTGCATTAGATGTGGTGGCTGGCTCAATGTTTGATGTGGTCGCATTAGATGTGGTGGCTGGCTTGATGTTTGAGACACTCGTGGAGCGTACATTGGAGATGACATGGAAGCACCCTGTCAAGAAAACCCCAGTCAGCAAGTACACCAGGCAAGACACTATTTATATAGAAACAAGTAGTTCTCGAAGAATTTCAACTTAAACCCTCTTCATCGAATTCCAAATTAAACCCTCTTGTCGAAAAAGAAGGGAATCAATTTCAAGTTATAGAGTAATGATCGATCAAATGAAAGGTGAAGCGCAAAATAAAATACTCGTACTGTTTAGCGTGTACATAAATCTTACTTGGGAAGTTGGACGATTCTGAGGTGAAGGCACGTTTGACCCATGAAGTATATGCAATGGCTGATGATGTCGTTGCTGAGGTGACGTGACTGGCATCTGGAAAAGAGCAGAGGACCCACTTGCAGCAGGGGGTATGCTCATTATAGGTCTTACATGTTGCTGTGAACTTGAAGTGGGCATTGGTACAGCTAGAGCCTGAATAGCCGACGACACTCGAGTCACATTTCTGGGAATTGTACGACCATAGAAGAAATCTTGAAATGGCGAGTTGGAATGGGATAGTTGAGAAATTCCAGTAGAACTTGTAGGTTGAATAATCCCTTGAAAGTTATTAGGCTGTCGATTAAGGGACGGAGAAATGGCATCCGTCAAAACTGGAGCAACCCCTAAATTACCTAACACGTCCCTCGAGCTGCCCCCACTGACAGACTGTGAGAAGGGTATTTGAAATAATTCGCTGGCACTTGGAGGAATTGAAGGTGATGTAGAATTCGGGAAAATGGGCTGATCCTGAAGATTATGATGGACTGAGGGTTTCTTATCTACAAATTCGGGCCTGTCACTGGTGTCCATCTCATTATCCTCTCCCGTGAGATCAAACACATTGCATTGCCCATCGGATTTACCAGAAGACTCCTCAGCTTCATGCATAACCGCCTCCTTGTTCGTGGTTTTATCGATGGACTCGTCTTTACCATTGCTGGACGCAACCTTCCATGAGCCATCCGCGTAGATAGTCACCTCTGGCACATTTTCTCCCGCCTCCTGTAGGACCTGATAGTACATTGCAATAACAAAAATTACTCTGTAGGTAAAAAAAAAAAGGTTCTATCTACTGCAACAGATGTTGGGACATACACAAAAACCTACTTACCTTGACCATCATCCGGTCAACGCGAAGATCGGTAAAGTTGACAGACTGATTACAGTGGGGGCACCGCCATGATGGCCGTTTTATGTTGAGTTCAACGTAGTTGCTTAAGTCAAAGCACTACAGTGAAAAGAAAAGAACAGTTGAATGAGAAAATAAAACAGCAGCAGCAAAATCGTTCTCCTCTTCTTTTCGGGGATCAATATTGAAACTAGAGAAACACAGCTAGTGTAGATTCCCCGCCATCTTCTTTTATCAAGATTCCACGCCAACTGCTCATTCCGTGAGTAACGCAGGAGGAAAGTGGTATAGATGTTGTAATCTCTCTGTGTGTTGGTGGAAATTGGTAAAAGCAGGTGGCAGGGACTCCGGACTCTTCACTAGCTGTGTTTCTCTGGTTTCAATATTTATTGTCCAAAACTGATCTTTTCTCCCCATTGGTCCCCAAAAAGAAAAGGAGAACGATACTAGTTATCATTAAGTGAATCAACGAAAAGCACTGACCTGATAATGATTGCACATGTGCCCTTTTGCAGGTATTCTAATGCGTTTGAAACTGGATGACAAAAAATAGTAAACTCTATGACATACATGCAAAAGTACCAGGGAAGAGCCATAAAAAAAATCGTACTTAAAAGACTAATACGGGACGTCACTTATTAATCTGAAATCCTAATTTGTTTTGAGAAAAATGTGATAACACCAAATGAGCAGCGGATGTCACTTATTAATTTGTGAAGACTGACCATAATAGCATGCTACTACAGCTTTATTGTTCAGTTAGTAGTGATCAGTAACAAACTAAAAGCTGAAAGGTAAGAAGAAGCAATAGAGAACTGGCAGATATACTATGGAGTAATTATTACCTTATGGGACAATTTAGACTAATACGGGACGCACCTTCAACGATCTCAGAATCTGCCTCTGCAAATATTAAAAACATTTTTAAAAAACATATAATGAACTAGGCCTACCATTTATATCTTAGTTATAATAAAGACTACAAGAAGTCCAAAGTTTTTTTTAGGGAGAAAAGCAGTAGCAAATTGGGTTTGTTTTCTTATGGTCAATCAAGATAGAAGTAAATTACAACTAATCAAAAGACGATGAAAAAATCAACACTGGTCTCACTTCATACCCGAGGGAATAGCAGGTCGCTCATAATCTTGTGGTGCTGGGAGATCAGAAGTTTGAAAAGTGCTCATAGCAGCAATGACCAAAATGTAATTACCTGTATAGTATGTACAGATTTAAAAGTGTATCAGTTGATTGAAAGGCACATAACGCGCACATACATTTAGGATACTACATACCATTGAATTGACCCACAGCTTGAAGGAGATTTGTTCCGAATTTAAGCAAATGATTGACTATACTTGGAGCTTGAGGTCCTGGATCCTAATTAACAAGTACAAAATGTTACTGTGAAGGAAAGGAAATGTGCCGTCTAACATCAAAACTGTGATAAGATTAACAACAAACCATGAACACATTTGTTCTTTTCTCCACTGGCCTCCCATTCAGCAAGAGGCTGCACCCAAGTTAAAGACTCGATTAAAAGAGGGATAAGGGAGCGAAAGTTTAAATAAACACAAAAAAAGACGGGGTTTAGAAAAGGAAAATATGACATACTTTACTTGCTGAGGACTAATAATACAAGAAGATGTTTCAACATTGTCTTTCATAGCCACTAGTAATCTCTGTGCCACAAGAGTTAGACATAATGCAGTCAGTCATCTATCCCCATGACCAACAAAAAAGGTAATCCGTAGTTGGGAGGAACGGAAAAAATATATCAACAAAACTGTAAAGAAGATATCAAACATTCAAAGCAACTGACACTAGTCCACCCATTCAAACAAATTTTGGTTTTTAAAATTTTAAAATTGTCTAGGCCAATCGCTACAAGTATTGCTGTAGAAGGCATCAGCTAAGTGCTAACTTTCACAGCATACACGAATTTATAATATGATCTTAAAGTTGTAGCATCAAAAGAGAAAGTGTTAAATCTGTAACGGACTAAATGCTTATCAATCTGGCCTTAATACAAGTTCAACTTCGTCATACTTATGCATATATTAAAGTGCCTTTTGGCTTACAACTTCATCCAAATGATTGCCTACCAAGTATATTTTCATCTAGAGTAGCACAGGTGTCTTTGCGATTATACCATAAGTTGACAACTCATACAAGACTATTCAACACTAAACAATTACTCCCTCCATCCCAAAGAGATGTTCCCATTTGAATATTATAATCCTCACATGAGAACATAAGTGCGGAAATCTTAGTGGGATAGAGGGAGAAGTACATAGTTTTTTTCCTGATAAAAACAAGAAATTTCTCTAAGTATAAGCTTCCAACAAGTTACAAGTTAGATAACATAAATAGAGAGACATAATGATGCATACAATTCTATCATCTTTGGAAAGTGCCAGATCCTTTGTGATATGAAAATCCATCAAGTACGTCCCATATCCTGGCTGCAACAATGAAAAGATAAGCAATTACACAAAAACAAAACGGCAACTAGGCTAGCTTATCAAAAAAAATTAGGGTGATAATCATAAATAAAGATACACCGGGGTCACAAGCCTACCTTCACTTCCAGTGAAGCAATTAGATGGCCTAGTTTGTACTGTGGATAATATCTGCAACGTAAATCAAAGGCAACATGCCAGTTTATTTAATGTTAACTCATGATTAAAAAAACATTGTAACCAAACAACAAAACAATACGTTTTGAAGAGAGAAGTAGACTACTACCGCGACATTACTGTGGAGAGAGTTGGCATCAAGTCATTTGTTTCAATGTTGATGTCTCTCTTGGTGCAAAAACAGTTCCCAACCTAAAGCGGAAGTTCAATACAACTTAGATCAAGCCTAAGAAGTAAACATAAGAACAAAACAAGTAAATCGGACAACCATTAAATCTCACCTCATCCGCAAGAGTTAGAAGTTCATCAGTTTCCTTAGCATTGAACCACCCTAGTTTGCAAGCGTTCTGGAACCAAAGTAACAGCTTTAGAAATCAGGATAAACTAACATGTTGGTTTGCGAATGCAACTAATAAAAAATTAACCGTGTGTCACACTAAGCAAATGGAAAACTCTTGTATACTCCGTAAGTTTAATTGAAACGAGGAACTAGTGTTGGAAATATTTTTTTTTAAAAATTTGTCCCACTGAAATTCAGAAAAATTGTCTAAAACAACTGCTTTTTAAAAATGTAAATGCTAAATACAAATAGTGTAATACCTTGACAGATATCATAAGCACCATGATAGCTGATTGCAGATAGAACTCTTTTTTACGGGAGCAAACCTACATAAGATGATAAAAAAGAACTGAAAATACCGACAAACTCAGTGAAACACAGCCTCTATTGCTTGTCAGATATAACACCAATAATGGATTGACAACCAGAAACTATGCAAGGAACTTAAATTTAATACTCCATGGGAAGTGTAAATTCTACGAGAAATTTCTATTACTACCAGAAACCACAGCATTAGAATAGCCAAGTTCTTGACGTAAACAAACAAAAGGGATGTAAAAGTCCATCATCACCTGCTTCAAAACTGGTGTTAGTTTATGTGCTTCAGCGGGAGGCTCATTGTTTGCAACCCCGAAGTCTATTCCCCTGCATTACCATAAAAATAAGTAACCATCAAAGACAATTTCCGACACTTACATAATGCGCAGTGTAAAAAATAATGAGTCTAAACTCTAAACATGAAAAATGTTACAAGAAAAGATACGACTTCCAACGTAAATGAGTTCCATGCAATAGTCCCACGAAGAACCACTCGTGAATCTTGGTATAAACCCATTTAACGTATCAACATCACTACGTTCTACAGAAACACGCTGAAGCTCCTTTGACACTATTATTACCTACTTATTCATACAATAACCATTTACAAGAAATTGAGATAAACAAGCAAATTTACTATATCTACATTAAAGAAATTTCCAAAAATGTAATGCTACATTGTTCGCACCAGTACCGCTGCAATCATTCTCATCCTAATTTGTTGTCGAACCAACACAATAACACTAATTACAACGTCATCCTGGACTGGTCAGCCACCCTCTGCTGCTAGTTAACCGCCGTTCCCAAAAACCACCAACTCTACTTGCCCCCTTCCACACCACCAACCTCGGTGGAATCCTCTCCAATTCGACATCCAGAAACCTAACTTCGAGGCCGTCAAATTTGCCTATTTTACACCATTCATAACACCGAGAGCTGACTCACAGTAAATTGAACCACGGTGAGGTTTAATGAGCCATTTCGCTCAAATCTACTCTACATTAATTTGCCATATAATCACAATTCCAGACTATTACAATTAACCTAAATTCTCGTAGAATAACGGTAAGCAATCACAATTCCAAACTATTTTAATTTAAACCTAATTTCTCATACTACAACAACAAAAACAACAAAAACAACAAAAACAACAACAACAACCAGAATCAGCAATGTGAAGAAAAAAAAGAGGGAATTTACAATTAACCTAAATTCTGGTTGAATAACAGTAAGCAACCACAATTCCAAACTATTTTAATTTAAACCTAATTTCTCATACAACAATAACAACAACAACCAGCAATGTGAACAAAAAAAATGGGGAAATGTGGAAGAATTAGGGTTTAGTGTAGTGTACCTAATTTCTCATACTACAACAACAACGACGACGACGACAACAACAACAACAACAACAATAACAACAATGTGAACAAAAAAATTGGGGAAAAGTGGAAAAATTAGGGTTTCAGTGTAGTGTACCGAGCGAGAGAAAGGCAAAGGTGGAAGAATTTCTGAGGATCATCTCTTTGAGACAACATTGCAAGCTTTTCAGCAACGACGCCAATTCTGAAGGAATTAACTTTGGCAAGTTTGTGAGAATCGGCAGCGACGACGGTTGGTTGTTGTACCTGTAACACGCTTGTTCCGTTCATCTACTCTCTCCTTCTCTTTTGAATTTCTCTTTTGTTTCTTTCAGCTTCGTCTTCACGGGTTAGTTAAACTGTAGTGTCTGATCGGAGTAATTATTGGAGTCTTGAACCCGTCTCGAAACTAGAGCTGATCACATGCGGGCTTGGGTCGGAAATGGATCGAGTTAAGTGTGATTTTTTGGCTCACGGGTAAGCGGGTTTGGGACGCGTTCGTGGGTCGAGCCTTTGTATATTTTTGAAATATTGTGTCCAAGTCTGCTAAAAATTCGGATTGGATGGGACGGGACGGGTCAATCGAATGGTACGACCCACGATCAGCTCTACTCAAAGCCCGTATTACAAAACGACCCAATTTGTTATACCGTACGGGACCGTCTTATCGTGCTATTAATTCCGTTAATGACCGTGTTTTTTTTTTTATAATCGCTTAATTCAAATTAGAACTGACAAAAGTTGACCTGACCCGATGATAAATCGATATGACCAGACTAAACTCGGAAAATTAACGATCCGAAACCGACCCAACTTGATTTGTTTGTGTCCCGTTACCCGATACAACAAGATGACCAACACACCAAACCGAACTCAACCAACCAATTTGAACTCGACTCAATAAGATTGCAGACAATTATTAAGCTTAAAAACATGTTCATTATGCTAAAATTTGGTTAATATGTCATTTACCAAACATGGTTTTATGTTATTGCAACGAGGTTTTTTTTTTTTTTTTTTTTTTGCCCAATGTTATCTTTCACACTTACTTATTTATCTTTATCTATTTCAAATGGACATTACTTGACCAATCGCAACCGTCACAAACAAAAAATTGGCATATAAAATTAACAAACTCTTTGCTAGTCCTTTAAATCTTCCTAATATATAAGTCCTATCCGATCTATTCAACTTGATTCGTTTTATATCTAAGATGTGCTCACTATATGTTATCTTAAATAAGAATTCACGTAGATAATACTGTAAATGACCATGGAAAATACTAGATCACGTACTCCGATCCTTCCATAAATAGCAATAATAATATGCAGAAAAACATGGTGCCTCATCAAATAATGGCACTCTTCTGTTCTGTTCTGTTCTTACACTGATCCCACTCAAATATTGTGGCTTTTTTCCATGCCTGTTTTATTCTAAACAAAAAATAGAGACGGTATCTCGTATGTATGTGACAATACATAATCTCTTAACTTATAACACGATTTTATGATTTGAGACGATTTCATAGCTTGATCATCGTAGGTAAATGCTAGGATAACCACTCCTCGTCCATCCCGTCGATGTCTCCTATGTCCACCCTACACAAAATCATCACACATACTGTATTTAGACGACCACCCATATATATATATATATAAAAGTAATTCCGATCACATATACATACTGCACATACATATATAACACGTACGTACATACATATTACACTCTTGTTAAAATTTGACCCGTTATATTAGTATATGTAAGCAGGAGCGGACCCAAGGGGGTGCACTGTGCAAAGACCCTTATTGGTTCGTGATTTCGAGTTCAGACTCAATTCGATCAACACATTTTTTGACATACAAACGAGATGGGAATAATCCGAAATACTAAATTACACCCCGTATCATATTATAGAAAATTAGGGTAAATAAACATACTTTGAACTTATTAACCCGACTTGAACAACTATCGACTCAAATACATACTCTAATTCAACCCAAATTAGTGTCATATTATAGGTAACACGAATTCTTGTTTTAAATGAGAATATTATCATCACAAACACAGAACGCCTCAAATAGATAGATGAGACCGAATGTGATGAAAATGACTTAGAGTTTGTCTCATTTATCAATACGGACTAGTTTTTTATATTCATTTTAAACTTAAAACAGATATATCTGTGTCAGAGAGACCGAGTATACATAAGGGGTTTTAATTACCAAGGCAAAGAAGTGCCCTCAGAGGAAGAGTAGTCTTGCACATTATGGTCATGATTTGCACTTAACCAAGGTGGAATCTCCTCATCAAACTCCACACTTTTGAGAACCTTCAACCACCAAGATGACTTCACCAAATCCAATGTATCATCCCACTCTATTTGATGTTGTTCTCCTATTGACCTAATCTTAGCCATCTCCTCCTCATCCAATGAAGAGTGCATGTCCACCCCCACCCCCACCCCTTCAACCGGGACTGAGATTTCAATCCCGGCCAGCTGAGCTCTGGGGGTGGGGGTAGTCGAGGTCGAAGATGAAGATGAAGATGATGAAGAAGATAATGAGTACTTGAAATTTGAAGAAGTTGTGTTATTATGATAAAAATTATTAGTGTCTAAGTTTGCAAATGCTTGGAGGTTTAGGTTTAGGCCTAGGGTTTGGTTTGGGAGTGGAATGCTACTTATTAGGCTATCATCATGCATTAATGATGCCTCAATCATTGGTAATGATGAATTAATACCCCATGGCCTATTATTATAAGAATTATTATTGTTAGTATTATAATTGTTGTTATTATCATATGATGAAGAAGGATAATATGGTAAATTTCCCATCATGGTAGTATTATTATTAGTGTCACTCTCAATTTTCGGTATAATCGAGTGCTGCTGAGGAATCTGATAGTCTAATCGTTGTTGTTGCTGCTGCTGATGTTGATGTTGTTGTTGTTGTTTATGTTGTTCGGTGGCTTGTTTCATAGCGGCTCTATGAAACTTAAGAGCAGTGACAATCTCCTTTCGAGCCTCAGCCATGTTGAGGAGCCGCTCCTGGTAGGGGCGGCTCGTGTGGAGCCGCCTCCGAACTTGTTTCTTATGACCTTGATGACCATTACTATTATTATTATTTTGAGTTTTGGGTTTTGCCATATTATTATTAGTACTAGTACTATGGCAAGTAAGTTGAGAAGGGTGAGTAGTAGTAGTAGTAGTAGGGTAGTGTCCTACAATAGTAGGGTAAGTGGGCTTAGAATTAGAGGAAAGTTGGTTGAGAAGGGTGTGTATATATGCACCAGAAAGGCGGCTTTCATCATCATCAATTGTTGTTGTTGTTGTTGTTGGAAGGTTGTCAATAGCCATTATTTCTAGTGTATGTAATGTAACCACACTTTATATGGATTCTAGTGTTTTTTTTGTTTGTTTTTGTTATGGGAATATGGGCTTACAATTTCCTAACTTGTGGTGCAACTTATATATATATATATATAGTAAACTAAGTAAAGTACTATAGATTATTTATTGGAGTATGATTATTGAAGGTTGACTAGTACTCCCTCCGTCCATAATTTATCGCCCCACACCATTATGCACAGAAAATAAGAAAAATGTATATAATGTTAAAGAAATGATGGTGGGCCACAAATAATGGGTAATATATTAATTAATTAATGTAGGTCAAGTGTAGTATTGAAAGTGAGGATGGTGGGCCACAAGGATAGTTGGGTAAAAAAGGTAGGATGAAAAAGGAAAGTGAGGGAATGGGGCAATAAATAATAACCTACCCAAAAAGGAAAGCGGAGCGATAAATTATGAACGGAGGGAGTAATAAACATTTATATACACAAAATAAAGTTAAAATATGAGTGGCTAATTTTTGAAGAAAAAAAAAATCCATGTTATTTTATAAAGAAAATCAGATCAAGTCTCCCAGTTATAATTTGAGGTTATTTTACCCTTTCAAATGATCTTAACAGAGTTAGAAAAGAATGTCTGATGACGGTCGTAGCAGCGAGCGACTTTATTAGCTTCTAATCAACAAAATGTCTGATGACGACCATAGCAGCGAGCGACTTTATTAGCTACTTAGCAACAATGTTAAAATATCGACTTTTTTAAAAGACTGTATTTCGAACTTTATATCTTTATTAATTTGAAAGTTCCTGCAATATCCGGTTAAGTACGAACGAATTGGGTTGATAAGGCGTAAACTAACGCCTTTAATAATTTATTTAAAAAATTTGCCCCCTCACTTGTCAACTGAGCTAGTAAGCCAGTAGCTTAATGAGGTTGTAAGAGGCACAGAGTGACATACCTGCACTATTGCACCACATACGTCCGTGGGCGACAGACTCGAAGTCTAGAAGACATAGTCTCAAGTCATACAACTCCCACAAGTGTTCGCGCTTGTAGGGGCTTGAACCTGAGACCCTTGGGCCGATGACCACAGGTCTTAACCACTTGGCAACACCCTTATGAGCTTCATTTTCCCTTTGTTTAGAGGTAAACTCCTACAAATTCAGGGCAAATTACTCCGTACTATGTAAGCGGCTTGTGAAAAAGTTGAGTCTGAGGGCTCGCTTGGGATGGGGTTAATTATTTGGGGGGTAATAGAGCAAAAATGAACTAGAAATGGATGAACTTATTGCTTGATTGTAACATTTTATAGTGTAACAGAGATACGAGGGGAAAATAATTACCCCCATTGAGGGTAATGCATTACTTGGGGGGAGAGGAGAGTAATAATTTCCCCCCAAATAAGCTATACTTAATTTTCTCCATTTCCGCTTAATATCATCACTACTTTCCATTATTTTCTAGTTCATTTTTGCTCTATTACCCCGAAATAATTAACCTCATCCAAGCGAGCCCTGAGTATAATAATCTCGCTATCCATGGAATTACAGAATCTAGTCATCCAATGGACAATCATATTACCCACGCTTAAAATGTATATATACATTTAGAAAACGAAAAGCAACTTAGTGAGTCTTCAAGATAGAACCGGGTTGATCACCAAGTGAGAATTGCATTCCAAGATGACATGGTCGAGTCCCCGATCACAACTCGCAAGCCTTCGTGAGCCTGAAAATGTTCGCTTTTGCTTCCGCTACCTCGGATAACCACCGAGTAAGTCGATTAGCATTTATATTCACCTTACCGATTTACCGCTGTAAGGCTCATGTGGAGCTATTCAAGGGCCACTTGGGTCCTCTCCGGTTTTTATTCTCCTTTTCATCCATTTTCTCTCGACTGTTCAGATTTTATTGTGCAACGATCTAACGTTATTAGTAACTGATAAGAGGAAATGAAGAAGAAACGAAGAGAATCTTTGCTCATTCAAGGACCCTTGTGCCATTGAACATGACCCGACCAACCTTCAAAATACGATATAATTCCGATTAAATTGGACTTAACTGAATCGAAATGGATAAACTAAACGATATAAAATGTTATCGAGGTTGAACTGAATTGAAGTCGACCGGGAATAATGGTGGCAGAAAGAGGGAGCATTTGATGAGTCATAAGGAAGTCATTAAAGTGGAGTTTGGAGAAGGGAGTTTTAATTGGACGTAAAATGCGGCGACCACGTGGCAATACAAAAATAGTGTTGCAAGTAGAAAACCAACCGGAATGGCCTTTGATTGCGACTCTTCATTATTATCGTTTGTCAGCCATTCATTCATTCACCCCCTCTTAAGTCTTAACTAGAGGTGATCATATGCGGGTTTGGGCCGGACACAGACCGGGTTAATTGTGAAATTTTGACCCACGGATAAACGGGTTTGGAACGGGTTACCGGATTTGAAACGGGTTTGCGGGCCGTGCCTTTGTATATTTTTAAAAATGTTGTGTCCAAGCCCGCTAAAAATTCGGACCGGACGGGACGGGCCAATCGGACGGTACGTCCCATGACCAGCTAGCTATAGTCTTAACCCCCCCACTTTCATCACACACACTTTATTGGAACATTTTCCACATAATATTGCTACTTTACTTACTTACTAGTCATGGTTCAACCGCCCCCCTCAGGCCGTCGCTAGAGATGGAAGTTGGTACGTGGGTTGGTAGGTTGGCACGGTCCAACACGACCCACGATCCATTAAGGCACAAGTTCATTCAGCATGACACGGCACGCTATGGGCCGAGGATCGTGTTCGGGCCATAATTTGAGGGAAAAGATTCTGCCTAGGCACGACACAGCATGCACGGCTTACCTCTTGGCACGCTCAAAATGTAAAGAAATAAACTTAAATGTGTGAATTGGTTACGCATGTACAAGCACGACACGACATAAAACGTTATGGGTCGTGGGTTGTGCTTGGATGGGCCGCCCCTTCTTTAGACTGGCATGACACAGAACGACACGAGGCCCACGTCCCCATGCCTAGGCTAGGCCGTGCTATTTTTCCTCCGGACACGATATGCCAACACAAGGCACAACACGACACGACACGACCCATTTCCATTTCAAGCAGCCGCCCTTCTCGATCCTACCCAAAAATAAACCCGATAGAATTGGAAAACTTTGATAAATCGAATCCATCACGAAAGCAAGCAAAAACAATATGAACCGAATTGACCCAGAAGCTAATACGCGATAGTTAGAGGACGAACCCAGACTTGGAATGTGACGAAACTAAAAGTTCAAGTTGCAAAGAAAATTGATAACCACTTCAATTATTTGGCACTTGAAGCCCATTAGATCTCCCATATAACGAGTCAAATACTATCCACTTCAAATATTGACTTTTACATGGGATAAATTATTTGACGTGCTACCAATTTATAATGAATATGTTCGTCGCAAGTAAGAAATTTGCGTTTAAGATTAGGAATTGAGGAGTATGTGGTTGATTCAGTAAGTGGGCAATGAATGACAGACTAATAGGACCACATCAATAATCAGTTTTCTTGCAGTACAGAACGCTTATCATTACATTACTCCCACCATCTTTGAGATATGTCCTTGTACATCCTACTACACTATCGCACTTGAATACTCGATTCCTTCGTCTCGTTCATTTATTTATCTTTCATCAAAAAAAACTCCTCACAACGAATATAAAAGACAAACAAATGAACAGCTAGAGAGAGTAGACCATAGTACAGCTACAGCATACCAAACCCAAGTTTAAATCTAGTATACTCTAATTGCAACTTTGCATGTTCGAAAAACCGTATAGATTTCATCATACTCCCTGCGTCCCAGTCAATACTTACATTTTCCATAAAATGAACTTCGGAAACGAGTACGAAGAGGTTAGGCATTGTCAATTCACGGTATGCAATGTGTGAATAATTCAGCTTAGATTCTACTCCCTCCGTCTCAATCGAGATAAATGACATGACTGAGACAGAAAGAGTAGTCGGCTATGATTACTTATTTGTCAATCAGTGCATGAGCCCATGATCTTAGGACTGACTACCTAAGAGAAGGTAGACTAGACTAGACTGGACCCTGAATCCAGCACGCAGTAACTCAGTTTTTTCATGCAATGTTTCACGATAATTCAGTAAACCTCAAAGTTACCCTTCTACAATTATAGTACTAGCTAGCCGCTAGACTGTCTTCCGAACCAACAGTTTCTTTCGAAGATCAAAGGAACAAGTGTATACGATAGTTCAAATATCGACAGAGCGAGTTGTGAACTGTACTCAATGCAAATCAACTGCATTATACTGAATCCTGTTGCATTCAGAACCAGCAAGTACTCGAAGCCGAAGCAGAAAAAAAATTACAGTACTACTCTACTTAATAATCAATCAAGGGAAATATGGAGGAATTAAATGTGGACAGTGTCTTACAGAGGACAACCTAGTTTTAATGTACACAAATTCTTGTTTGTGACGGAGTTATCCGTCATTTTCTTGTAACAGGTCAAATACTATCCATTTGTATGGAAAAAATAAAGCACTACAAAACCAATATTTTGTCTTTTCTATACAGATGAATAGTATTTGACCCGTTATAACAAAATGAGAGGTAACTCCGTCACAAGGCAGACTAGGTGATTAATGCAAGGAGATTCGAGAGTGGTAGGGACTAAGGGAAAGGGGGGGCTCACAGGACCTGCAACCTTCCCCCAAAATTCGTTATTTGCGGCCCTATACTTTTAAGTTTTACCCCCCTTTTTTGCTGCTACACATTTGTTAAAAGACTTAAGACCATCCCCACATTTTATTCAACAAAAGTGTAAAAACGGAATCAGCATACCTCGGTAATATATGCTTGCCCCAACGAAATCAGTCGTAAATTTACAGAAAAACTAGTCTAGGAGGTCGATCTCAAGTGAGATGGTGTCACGATATTGGTAGCATCTTCCTATGTGAGAGGCCCCACAATAATCGTATTGTGTCATAGTCGGGTCACACTCTAAAGAAAGAGGAAAAAGACCCGGTCCTTTTTTGGTTCAGCTAATCTAAAGTGAGCTGGGTTTGTAATGAATTGGCAAAAATTGACCATGATATCGAGTCACGGATCCAGAATCAAAAGAATATGAGAGGTAAAAAAGTGAACCTGGTCGGCAATGAACTCGGAGAATCTGATCATCACTGTCGTCCATTTGATGAGATGATGCACCTTCCTCAGAGTAATATCAGCCCACTGCCCACATATTGATGACTGTTGTTTGCCAACTGAGCAACATTTCTGCAAGTTATTACACATCATATCATGCACAACTGCACAAGAAATGCCAAAATACAGATAACTGTTGTCACCTGTCTACTAAATGGATTGCTCAATTAAATTATTGAGCTGCAGTTGAACAGTACGTTTTCAGAGACGGTTCAGGTCCGCATCTAGTAAGAATATGCCCTGGTTCAAATTAGCATCTGCATTACAGCATAATTGCATCCCTAAATCATACTCCCGAGTTCCCCCATCTCAGTTACATTGCTTTCTTTTCAGTAAGAGTAATCAACCTAACAGCTAAAATAATAAAATTAGCTTCACTTGTGAGTTATATCTCGATTAGTGAATGAGTTCTTGCGACTCTGCTTAATATGTTTCATTTTAAGCTAAGACTGTCTTAGTCCCACAATATCGGGAGTGTTCAGACGTCTTCATCGCTGCATGTTTGTAATTCTAGCGATCTTAACATCATGAAATTAATAGAGGAGATTTACTGAATAAGTGAATATTTATTACCCAAGGAAAACTAATACTAACCCTTAACCCTACTGCTAATAAATTAGTCATCTTTTTACACAAAGGATCACTGCATAGAGTGAAACGGTCTCACACAATAATTCCGCTCTCTTCACCACGTACACAAAGTATTTTAATTTCCTCCTTCCTCCATCATCCTGACAACAATTACACTCAATCTGGCTCAACAATTAACTCGATAACATGCACAAAGGTGAAAAGATAAGATTATATGAGCAGAAACCCCCAATTAATATTGATAGATTTGCCAGCGGCTGGTACCAGTAAAATGAAATGCAGCACGGGACCAATCCAGAACATGGAATCATACCAGTATAATCTTCTTAACATCAATGAAAACGACATAATTACTACTCCGTAGTTACTAACTTACTACTGTCTTAGACAAACAGATGGAATCATGGAAGCGTAATTGACATAATTATTGAGATGCGACACTTATTACCTGGTTTTGGCCCGGAAACACAAAGTTAAACATCTGTCTCCATTAACATTAACACCAAAGATTAAAACAAAAACACATATACTATTCGGGCCTGAGCCAGACGCTTGACAGGCCTAACAAGCATTGAAAATTTTGGGAGCGAAAAAATCAAGCCAATATAAGATTTCAAAATTACCTCGTTTGTTTGTAAATTCTGTCCTTGAGCAGCTGCAATAATTTCAAAGGAAATAACTTCTCTTCACTCCCTGGTATTTTTCTCTCTCCCATGTGAAAAAGGGATGGAGGCCATCTTCTTCCTCTTTAAAATCTACCAAATATTACGGCCGCATGCAAGGGCGAGAAATTGACCAGGTGCTAAGCAAGAGGACACTTCAAACCACCAAAACATGTCTATTTCATTAATCTGACAACGACATGCCAGTGCTCGGCAGCAATAAGGCAAGATGCATTTAGTATACAATAATCTACTATTTTACCAAAGCAGTAAAAACATGAGGAGAATCCGAAGCCAAACCTTGAATTATTCCATTTCGGTTAAGAAATAGAGCTCCTGTGAGCTGATCAACTATCAACACAAAAAAAATCGGGAGAGAAAATGGTATTGCAGATTTGCAATACAATACAGAAGGATGGACTTATGAAGCAATGATCATCAGACTAAACTTTATGTAAGAATTAATTTCTTTCTTGGGAGTATTATAAACTTAAAACAAAAGAATAATTTGATGATCAAGTGTAAGTGTATGTTTCTTTCATTTCTTTTTCTCTTTTTTTGAGAATCCTATATACACAAGCAAAAGAATAATAAATCAAACATGGGATTCACCCCACATCTCCAAAAAATAATTGTGACACTTTCCAACCCCTTCGGAAGTAGCCACCCTATCAGGAGTAGCTCTCGTGACATTCAGCCTATCTCCTGCAATGGGTTTGGAAAGCTCGCTATGCTTTACGTTGTGCCTAAACTCGAGCACAATTTGCTCAAACACTTCAACTTCGAACATATACATTTTGATTTTGGGGTTCATCTTGTCCCTCACAAATGAAAAGGCTAGCTGGTCTCTGTGATTATATGCATCTAACTCATTGAACATTAGGCATGAGAACAGATTGCTTGCTACTCCATGCTTTCGTAGTATTATTGCTGTGTCCGGAACATCTGCACTCAACAACAAATTTGATCCGTGATATTAAATCAACTGTGCATTGCATAATGGCAGATTACAAATTTCTTGTAGGATGACGATGACAATTGATACAAGCTCTGAAC
This sequence comes from Agrostemma githago, assembly GCA_958450325.1. Taxonomy (NCBI): domain Eukaryota; kingdom Viridiplantae; phylum Streptophyta; class Magnoliopsida; order Caryophyllales; family Caryophyllaceae; genus Agrostemma; species Agrostemma githago. The sequence goes on from OY288259.1 coordinate 2,089,324, forward strand.
TGGCGATAAAATATGGTTTACCTGAAGGGTACGGGAGCTTGGAAGGAGACCAAGGACGCATCCCGTTCTCACAGTAACTCTCCATTTGCGTCTTAATGGCTTCAACATCCAACCATTTTCTCCATCTAGTAGTTGCCATGGCTTCTTCCATGGTATGAGTGAAGAAGGGATGCCTCGAAATTGACATGTCCACTCCCTCCTTAATAACAAGGGAATGAATCAAAAGCAGAGGATCAACCACAAGCTGCAATTTCGCATCAACCCAAATGCTATACTTAGCATTAGGGAAAAGCCTGTGGACTAAGTATTTTGGTATCACCCCATTCATGGCCGGGTTTCCGTATAATCCCTCAGAGGAGACATTTACTAGTCTCCATGCTCCGATCCTTATGTCCTTGTTTGATTCTTTTGGAATTATGTTGTGATTATAAAGTCCTCTTAAAGTAGCATCATCTACAAACATGAAGAAGCATGCCATTTTTAGAGTCATAGAGCCCAACCCCTTTGGTTGTCGAATTTTGTCGTGGTCACCAAAGATCGCTGAGACTACGACCACTTCTCTACAATTGTCCATTTCATCTTTCTCTGCAAATCATCACACATGTGCTAGCTTCTCATTATAGTTGCAAGAGTGAAGCTTAAGTTTATGTTTCTGATTTTGCTTAGATTTTAAGACTCAACTTAACTTTGGATGCAATCGTGTTAAAACTTGAAAATCATAAAAGGGTTTGATCGAGTGAGTTTTAGAAGTAAATTAGTGACGCTCCATTAATGTGAAAACTCGCAAAATTTAAGAAAGTTAGCGAAATAAACTGTGAATCGAAGAAAGAAAAAAAAAGACGGAACTTCCGTATTACAAACCATGTTGATTGATGGGGAATGGCGTCAAGAATCCACATGGGAGTTCCTCCCTTTGTTCTAGCTGATCAAATGAAGAAATCCTCCTTTCTATGCTAAAGTTTCCACCAAAGGTATTAGCCTTCCCATGAACATACTTCAATGGCAGATGAGTCCAATTTTGACAAGATTGACGAACCTCCTTCCAGGTTGATGAATAATCTTAAAAAGTCAAACCAGAAGCACCCATTAATAAAATTAATTTCATGAAAAAAAATTCTTGGTCAGTTTAAGTAAAACTCAAGGATATAAAGATTGATACCTGAGAAATAGACGGGTGAAGAGCAAGAAGATCGGAAAGTAGGAAGGACGTGCTTATGCTCGCCATAAGACGAAGGGTAGGAAAACAGAGGCGACTGAATAGGGTCGAAGGGGGAAGAGCGAAAGAGAAGACATTTGTTAGTTGGTGAAAGAGAAATATATAAGGCAAGGGAGATTGAGGTGAAGAGATACAGACAAGAGGCACAAAGCTTCTTTGATCGGCATAATAGAGGGACTGATGTTTTCACCACTGGAATCTTTGGCATTGCAGTCTCACGGCGCAAGTATTTTTATGTTGACAGGTTTCAAACTCAAGTCATGTGGTCACCCCTTGATGCCTCGTAACAAAACATCAACCTCGTTCTCCAAACTGTGAACAAAAATTAATTCAAGTACTCTCCCGAAATGCCCAACACGGCTTGAAATCGATATGACTCAGACAACCACTAGAATACTAGATGATGAAAAGGGTCTTAACAAGTGCATAAAACTTGTAATGCCTCATTATCTTACATAAAGAAGCAGAATTGTTATCGTACTATACACATTACTCGTATAACAACAGATTCACTCGAAAAAAACAATTTGTATAAAGATCTCATCATCAAAATGCAGAACAAATTAAAAGGGACGTCAAATGATCGACCCATTTAAATATCATCAGGAACCCAACCAACCAAGAGTCACACTTTGATGAACTTTGCCATCAATTTCGGTTATCGGGTTGTAATTATTTTAACTGTAATGTTTAGTTGAACTACCATATCAACCCATTATTCACATTATTGGTGCTTAAATCAGTTATAGCTGTGTCATACTTTGTACTTCACGTGGAATGCATTTTGTTTTCTCCATTACAGTATAATATATCATGATGCCAATATAAAAACCCAGATTTGTTCTTTAGTAATCAAGGATGAATGCTGGTGTAACGGCAAAATATAAACATATCAAGAGATCAAAACAACTACGGGTTGGATGTAGGCTTATTGTCCCAATAAAGGAGCGATCTTTTTATATAATAACGATAAAGGAGCAATCTTTTTATATAAAAATGACAGTTTCATTGTTTTATGGTGTGAGATCGTCGAAAAAAATATGGGGTATGAAGAAGAAAACAATGAAATTACCAGTTAGAGAGGATTGATGAGAAGAAGTGGCGGCTATGTTTGAAGATTGGTTGAAGAGGGGTAGTGTGGATTGGATATGGCACTGAAATCTGAGCAAGAAAGGAAGGAATATGTTGTTTGTCAATATGTGGGGATAAAGGAGGAGTATAAAGGAAGTGTCAGGTTAAAAGCCACCAATGAAAAGTGCTGTCAGATCTATTTTTATTCATGCTTTTTCCTCAGATCTCTGAATTTTGGTTTAACTACCCCCAGGCCCCAACTTCTTTAAATTTGGAAAATTTGTCACGAACCTGAAATAACCACCCGTTGTCAATTAAGGGTCGAAACCTAACCCAACATGTAAATGGTGCAAGTAGGTAAAGTAGTATCTCGCAAGTCGCAACAATAATACGGAGTAGTACAAGGATTTTGGAAATGAGTCCAATAGTAAATCCATGAGGGCTTAATCCAAAGCGGACAATATCGTACTATTATGACCCGTGAACAAAGGCCCAATAAGGGGTATCCACGCTTCCGCGCATAAGGATGATATTTTAATTTTGTAAGTATATTATTATATATTTGAAACGACAATTATTTTTTTCATAATTTTTATTACAAAAATAATTTAAAAAATGAATTTTACTTAACTTTTTGCCTTCATTTAAGATTTATGCATTTATATGATAATGGATTTATAATTTTTTTAAATATAAGTACGCTAACTAATTAATAAAGAGTACTACCATTTTTTTATCGAATATGATTGAATATATAAAAATCCATTTTTTATCGATTAGAGTGTTTGTTGCGAAAAAGATTGATACTTATTGAACCACGACGGAAAGCCTTATGTCACAAAATGGAAGTTTAACCCGACAATGTTATGAAGTTTCGACCCAAATCAATTTCCTCTAGAAGGCAAAACTCTTTAGATCTGCACAGCCCAGGCATAGCCCACCCATGACCCTGGGCTGGGCCTGGTCCACCATATTCCGGCCCATAATTTATTTATTTTAATAAAAACTGTAATACGGGCCAGGCCGGGCGTGGAAACAAAGAATCGAGTCCAACTCGGCCCGGTCGGTATTTCCTCAGGGTTGGAGACGGGCCCAGTTAGCGGGACCAGCCGGGTCCCGGCCCAGTATAAACTGATTTAATTATTTCATCCTATCAATGAATTGAATCGATTGGTAGCAAATGGACTAAAATTTACCATGGTCTCGACTCTCGAATGTCAAATACAAACTCAAAAGAATATGAAAAGTAAAAGCGAACCTCGTACGCATGGAGCATAGAGGATCTGCTCATCACTCTTCATCCGATTAGACAATGCAGGTTGCTCAGCCCACTGCCCACATATTAATGACTGTTGTATGCCATCCGAGCAACATTTCTGCAAGTTATAACTCGTACACATTGTATTATACTCACAAAAACAATGTCAAAATACAGATAACTGTCGTCACCTCTCACTTGCCAGCTAAATGGATTGCTTAGTTAAATTACTCCGCTGTTAGCCTGTTATATTAACAGTTTAAAACGGGCTTGATTTAAACTTTTAAGGCGGCGAGAGAAGATTTGGAACAGTATCACAGGCTCACAGCCTACCCAAGTATCCTTTAATGACAGTAATCAGTTTTAACAGCTAATCATACACATTTAGCTTCAATTGTAATTATTTCTCGATCAATGAATCAGTTTTTCTGACAGTTAAATACGGAGCATGAGTGTATGACTCGATTAAGCTAGCTAAGACTATATTAGCTGGACAATAACGGTAATGTTCCATCCAGGGGCGAATCCAAGATTTACCCATTGGGGGGGGAAATTGAAAAAATTTACGGTTTGTATTTTGAATTTTTTTTATAAGTGAATTTATAAAGTAAAAGTAATTGGTGGAAAACCAAGTTTTGTTTTATAAATTGATGTTGATTTTGAATTTTTTTTGCTTCATTTAAGAAAACTTACAAAAAAAATACTTCGTATATGTATTAGGCAGAGTGACTAGGAAATATATATTCTTTTCGTCTAACTCATTTATTTGTATATCTACATTAAAGGGAGTTCTTATTAATTATAATAATATTTCAAGATAATGGTGCATTAAGCTTATGTACATCATTGGTATAATTGTACCGCTGTAGTCAACTCGATAGGAGAGGTTTTGGGTTCGAATCTTACTATTTACATTGTTTTGATTGAAAAACTCCAAAAACTTTAAATGTGGACAATGGGATTCGAACCCCTCACCAATGAGCTACAACCACCATTGTGATTATTGAAGTTAAACATACTTAATTATTTCTGGGATTTGGGTGAGGGCATCCGCCCCAGGTTCCATCGCCTACATCGATACATGTTTCAAACTTTACACCTATGGAATGAGTTCTTACAAAGGTAGATGTTTATAGCTTAACGGTATGCAACAATTAATTTCTTGGAGTATAAAATGAATTAACTAATGTATCGCCATGCATGCACAAAGGTGGAAAGATACGATTATACGAGCAGAAACCGCTAGCAAAATGAAATGCAGCACGGGACCATTCCGTAACATGGACAAAACAAAAGAACATATGAGTAATATTATATTTAGGCCAAAGCCCGACGCAGGGCAGGCTTAACATGCATTTCATGGTCCCTGCAAGTAAAATTCAGGAAGCGAACAAAATCAAAAATCGGAATTACCTTGTTTGTTTGTTTGTACTGACCAGGCACCACCACAATTGGTTAATTCCATCCATGAACAGCTGCAATAATTTCACAGGAAATATATATTTCTCTCTCCCATGTGAATAGGGGGATGGAGGCCATCTTCTCCGTCTCTAATCTGCCAAATACTGCACATCTGCACGACTGCACCCGCATGCAAGAGCGGGAAATTGACCAGGTGCTGAGCAAAAGGACACTTAAAAACACCAAAACATGTCTATTTCATTAATCTGACAACATACCAGTGCTAGGCAGCAACAAGGCAAGATGTACATTGTACTGTTCCATCAAAGCAGTAAAAACATTAAGGGAATCCGAAGCCAAACCTCGAATTATTCTGTCTCGCTTAAGAAATAGAGTTCCTGCGAGCTGATAATTACGGTGTATCAAATAAGAACATGATATATTGCTATCTATATTCTATAGCATTGATCCTTCCATCCATCGGCATTGGGGGCAGTAGTTTGATAGCGGGAATAAAACGGCAAAACATTTAACAGCACATTAGTACATCAAAGACATAAATTGCATTAAAATCGGGGAGACAAAATAGTACAAAACTACAAGTACACCACCAGTCCACCACTAACACAATACAAGCAAGTCTGAGACCGAAACAGTAGTTTGGCAGTGGAAGGACGGTTACAAACGGAGACAGTTATCATATCAGCTGTGGACTGTAGAGTGCTCAAAATAGTCTACACACAAAAACCATCTAGACATCTAGTGTTCATAGAGCACAATCCTAAGGATTCATCTTCTCATACAACAAAAAAGATGGGAAGACGAGGCCTGTTAAAAGGCGCACTAAAGTAAATATACAGACAAAGTGAGGACATGGCAGTAAATATGTACAAAAGACACGATCGAAACATAGAGCACATAAGATTGAGGCGTATTACCCGTCAACCTCAGAATGTTCGCACAAATCGTTTTTCTTAGGGATGGATTTCACAAGCTGTAATCTCCACATAACATATGCCAAAAGTTCTTCCCGGTGAGAGAAGGTGAAGTCCAAGTGGGCATACTCGTACTCTGCATACGAGACATCAACTCCAGCTTCATTCATCAAAGTGTAATGCTTTCTCACCATTGATGGACGAATGACCTTATCCTTTCTTCCCGCCACCAAATCAACTGGAATGTCAATGAGATCATAATACTCCCCTAAATCCAGAGGCTCCGGAGAGTCATATACATGCATGTTGGCATCCCGACTTCCATAGTCAAACATCCTAAACTTGCCGGATCGCTTCATTTGGGCCAGATGGAGAGCAACGTAAAATGATACCCCGGGCATGTCATTCATGTTGTAGTGTGGTATACCCAGGACCCCAAGCCAATTGGAGCTATCTCCTCCAACAACGTAACTCATTAAAGTTTGAACTACGCCACCCACAGCAGGGTAGTTGTGGAAGTCACGGGCCAGTTTGTTCAGGAGCATACGAAAGAATCTGGTCGGTATATAAAACGCAGGCACAATCTTGACCATGATAGGAGCAATTGCAAGGAACAAATGCTCCATTAGAGTAAAGACGAAGTTTGAATCATCATGGAAACCAGCAGGCGACAATAATATCAATCTTGAAAATCTATGGGGCACTTGTTGCAGTCGACAGGTCACAACGTACATAAGAATACCAGCACCCCCTAAGCTGTGACAGATTGCACAGAGATTGTATGGCTGCTCTTCACTGTTTTCTTGATTAAGTTTTGGGTCGCGTAACTTCAGCTCTAAAGTTTTCACCTCGTGAATTTTCTCTATCATTGCAGGTATATCCTTTGTACTGTGCTCATTGATGGAATAGCACCAATACCTATGTCAGATATTAACATGTTAGTTATTCCCTCCTAACTGAGTTAACTCTCCCGAGAATTGAAAGCAGCATCAGAAATGCAACATCTAGTTTCCATCAACGGAGAAAGTAAATAACAGCAAGATAGTCTTATTATAGTAGCAATAAATCAAACAAAGAGACACTCCAATAATACAGAGTAATAAATACTACTCCCTTGAATTATGACATTGAATAATATTAATAAAAGAGACACATGAACTGAGAGAACTACTTACTGTCTAGAAGAAATAGTCCTGTCGATATGTTCCCTTGAAACCAAACCACGAAAATTCCCAAGATAAACATCATATCCTGGAACACGACATAATTATTTAAAAGTGAAAAAAAGGATATTGTTTAATTAACATCACGTATTCACGACTTCACGTAAACAATAATATGAAAATCACAAACCTTGATCAAATGCTGCAAAAGCAGGAGAGCCTACCACTCCATTGCACACCCAGCTGAACAGAAACAATATGTTAAAAGGCATATTGATGGAAATACAAAAAAATCATACCATGACACCATGCCATGCTTTCGATTTATTTCTTATTCAGCGGGAATACTCTATTCAGTAACTTGCTTCCTTACGAGTTACGAGCCAGAAACTGAACTTTCAATTCATAATTATATGGGTGAAGTTATATATCAACTCTCGCTATAATTTCAGCTGCACCCCCATTCAACAGTATATATAAACCAAAATTACCATTTACCACTCACAAACAAAGGCACACAAGCTACTGTAAGTACTGTGAGATTCTGCTTCCATTTTTAAGACGAAAATAAGTTTTTATGATCAACCATCTAATATGTGTATGCTGTTTACACTTCACAGCACAGCCAAGTTCCATGATGCTTGTATAAATATTGATTTTGGTCATCCACTTACATAAACAACCCATATTTTAAAAGGTGTGAAATGTTCTTTCATTTAGCTTACCGTTAGTATCGGACCTAGAAATTATGGAAAATGAAGCCAGCGTAACATGCCGGACCAACTATTATTTCTTGTATTAAACCAGCTTCGATTTTTTCCCAGCTTAATTTCCAATGGACCAAAGACTCATTTTCGTTGGTTTCGGATTATGATGCAACATTGCAAAGTAAAATGAAAAGAATCTAACCCCATGGAAGAATCCATTACTCCATGCTGCAAATAAACCGCCTTCTTTGAATCACGTCTGGAGAAACATGGATTTTCAGCAATCAGAATGGTGACGTTCATTACACTAACCTACCAAACAATTCCTTTATCTATAAACATATAACAGGATGTGAATCGAGTAGGCAATAAACATAAATAAGTACCTCGGGATTCTTTCGAGAAGCAGAATATAACCATCTTCCGTAACCACATGAATAGCTTCATAAGGATACCTAGAAGGTTAAAATATAAGAAAATGAGGCACACTTTAAAAAACACTACTCGTATATTGATGCTCATTAGAGCCAGAAACGTTCAAAATCAACTGCTTTAATAAAATGAGCATCATCAAAAGTCAATCTTACCCAAGTTCTGTTATAACATCTTGACAAGTTCGAGCATCTGTATTCAAGGGATGAAAAGTAGCCTTCCTCTCAATTGGTGCAGCGTCACTCTCCCCCAGTACAGCTTTAGGAACTGTCTCGACAGATTCACAAGTCATATCAGGACAGCTTTGAGAAGGAAAAAACCATCCTGACAGAATGCTGAAAGCTTCTGAAGGCGAAAGAAGAAAATGGGCCACTTTGTGCACAGCATCAAATATTGCTTCAATGAGGAACTCAAGACCAAGGTGAAGATCCTAAGGGATAAAAGAATGTAAACGAAAGGATTCTACTACATAAACTTCAAGCACTGTTTTCTAAGTCATACGTTACCATATACTTGAGAAATAATATAAATTCATTAAGGGAAATGCAAGGTAGAAACCTCTATAACTCCTCGCCTGCGATCTGTAGCATGTTGAACGAAGTGTTCCCTTAAGCTCTGCAGTTTTCGTAGAGGCTGAGGATTCGGAGGGCACTGTATAAGAGACAAGCTATTCCTTCTTAGTATAAGAAGACGGAAGGTCCAAAAGGGCAAGCCCAAGAAAGAATTTATAGGAAAGAAAATCCATGAAAACAGAAATGTATCCAACCATGGTACATTGCTCATCTTGTTCCGTCACAGTGCTGGCCCCATTCACATGTAAACTAGGAGATGCATGCGAAGAGTATCCATCATCTTCCCCATCAGAAGAGTGATCTAACCTTGATGTATTAGAGTCCACGGACAACTCGTGAATCAACTGGTTAAAAGAAGAAACACCACTGCCACAAAAAGAGATAAAACACACCCAAAAAAAGTGATATCAACAAATCGATATAACTAAAAAAAGAGTAACTTGTAGCAAGGACTCAAGTAGCACTGGATTTAACAAATACTCTGTAACACCAATGAATCATAAATTTGGTCAATGGATTTAAGATATATATAGTAAGCAGCATATGTTAAGGGGTGTTACGACTATAATCCGCGCATTGATTAATATAAGTGACAACAAATGAAGTGGTAGAAAGCAAACATAAGAGAAGAGATGCGGCAAAACTCTTAAGTATGAAGTACCGACCAATTAGCGAATATTTACAAGGCAGTGACTAGAAAGAACAAACACTTACTTCCCCATCCAACGTGGAAGCCAAGGACCACGAAAAGTTGGCCTTAGCTCCCAGCCTTGAATACCTTCCAAAATAGTAGTCTTCCCGGGCAAAAAAACCAGAAGAATAGCTGAGATGCCATTTATCAGTCTCACAGTGTGGTTTAAGGATTCATAGGTAAATGTCTTCACTGACCTGCATTCGTCACAACGATTCTCTAAATTATATTGATGACACAAGCTTTGCACTAAATTTCAACATGAAAAAAAACACAAACAAGGGCGATCACTTTCCCGGCCCAAAGATCTAGCTTCCACTTCAACCACCTAACCAACCTAACCATCTATTTACTGCTATTTCACAGCTTATCCTGATTGTGTTGTCACTGTTGTCAAATCGAGACAAATATAATAGTTGGGCCACAACCATCGCCTTAAGGTTTTGATTGAGTTAGTTCATCTAATATAATTACCACTTCAACCACCTCGCCACACAGTAGGTAGTTGCCATTTGATCAGGATTATGAACGTGACATCGAAACCCTTTCCAAGGCCAACAACACTTGCCATGCCACCTTTGAAGTTTGAACTAGATCCTATGCCTAGATAATCAAAATTTTCAAGTTCTTTCCTAGTTTACCTTATTCCATTCGCCTGTCGGGAAAAATGTGTTTTCAAACAAAGGGGAGCGGATTTGAACTTGGGACAATCACAATCGTTCCATCTAAAGGCCTATCCAAAATGTGAACAAATAACATAGAACTAGAGGTGGGCTAATAAATTAACCCACATTGTTATAGGTGTCCAAATAGCATAAAACCAAAGAGAGGGGGACAGGGATTCGAACTTGCGACAATCACAATAGTTCCGTCTAAAGGCCTCCCCAAGAATGTGACCAAATAGCATGAACCCAAACGCGTGCTAATAATTTAAGACACGGTTTTATAGGTGTCCAAATAGCATAAACCCCAAAGGAAGGGGAATCGAACTCATGACAATCACAATAGTTCCGTCTAAAGGCGAGTCCAAAATGCGCTAATACATTAAGACACGGTTTTATAGGTGTCCAAATAGCATAAACCCGATGATAATCACAATAGTTCTGTCTAAAGGCGAGTCCAAAATGCACTAACACATTAAGACACAGTTTTATAGGTGTCCAAATAGCATAAACCCAATTACCCAAGGGAGGGGAATCGAACTCGTGACAATCACAATAGTTCCGTCCCAAGGCGAGTCCAAAATGCGCTAATACATTAAGACACGGTTTTATAGGTGTCCGAAACGGTTTGCCGCATGTCCAAGCTGGTAGAAATGGTGCCCGAGCTACATAGCATACCTAAGTATGACATCTCCGTATCACATCACATTCAGCCATTAAAAAGTTAACATGCATGATCGACTAGCTAGATAATCCCAATACTCAATTATCACATAACCTATCACTAACCGTTAATTCATTTCATGCTGCAATAAATAACAACAAAAATTGCAGAAAATTGACAGACATTATTGAATTGAATTGAATAAATAGAAAAGGAATGGAAGTGAAACTCACTCCTTGATAATTGCAATGAGGTTATCGACGAGGCGAATCACCATTGATGGAAGGAAATCCGAAGCAAAATGGACGAAAAGAGGAGAAGAATAGCTGTATATTTTTTGTTGGTAAAATCTGGAATGTGCAGATATATAAAGGATATTTTGAAAAATGCAGCGGCGTCGAATCTTGGGTTGGGAGTAGTTGACGTGTGTGTTTGTTAAGGTAGTGATTCGATGTTTGCATTACCTTGTCGTGTCGCCTCCTTGCTCTTCCCCATTTCCCAACCCCACTTTGTTCGTGGGGATGGTGGAATCATAGATCGGATCGTGTCGTGTTTGGAAAAAAAAAAAAACGGGGTTTGGTTATGGGAAGCGTTTTTATTGTGTTGGTTGGTGGTTGGTTAAACATGGAAATAGATCGGGTCGGGTCTTGTGTCGGCCCATCATGTCTAGTGGGAAAAAAATGGTACTCCCTCCTCTCCACAATGATGTTCCCATTTGTAAATGGCACACGGAACAAGGAATGAGTAATGAAAGGTGGTAAATTGTTTGGTGGGGTTCAAGATGTCAAATCAGAAAAAGTAGCCAATAAGAAGAGAGTATAATGGATCAATAAGAAAAGTTTTGAAATGGGAAAATCTTAGTGGAGTTTCCTTTTAAGGAAAGTGGGAAAATCTTAGTGGAGGGGAGGGAGTACGGCCTAGACATGGGGAAGTGTGCCTCATATCGTGCTTGTGTTATGAAAGGACGGCTCATGCACATATTGTGTCGGGTCGTGTCGTGCTTGAACGTGCCTAACTAATACCTCAAATTTACTACCAAGACTGACTCGTGCCTAGTCACTGTCTTTCTCCTTGAACTGTGGCTCAGACACGATGCATGGCGTGTTGTGTCGTGTTCAACTATGTGAAAGTGGATTCGTGTCTTAATGGGAAGTGTGCCTCATGTCGTGTCAGCGTTAAGAAAGGGCAGCCCAAGCACGACCCACAACACATGACGCATCGTGTCGTGCTTAACCAATTCTTCAAATTTAATCTTATTTCTTTACATTTTAGGTTTACCAACCACCAAGACCGTGTCGTGTCCAAATGAGTCGTACTTAGCCGCAATCTTTTTCCTCAAACTGTGACATAGACACGACCCATAACATATCATGTCGTGCTAAGTCGTGTCAAGGTGGACTCGTACCTTAACGATAGGTCCAAATTACCAAAAGTAAAGTGAAAACACATGGGAAAATGTTTGAAAAATCAAAATAAAAAGCAAGTGGTAGTCTTCGTGTAGGATGAAGAAGAGAAACAAGTGTAGCTCATCTGCAGTGATGACAGTAATGATGATGATGATCTTGCTTCTATTAATGGCGATTACTATCACCATTACTCCTCCTGCGGATTCCTCCTCTTCCTCTTTCTCCTCCTCCTCCTTCTCCAAAATGGTACTCTTACTACTAATATCTTCTCTTTCTCATCATTTCCCTCTTCCTCTCTTCCGTCACTTCATCCCTCTTTCTCCAACACTCCTTTTTTACCATGTACTGTAATCAATCATTATTCATTGCTTTCTGTCTTCAATTCTGTGTTTTTTGGGTTTGATTTGTTCTTGCCTGATCTGGGTTGACTTAGTTTACTAGGGTTTTCACCAAAGACTTCAGCTTTATGCATCTTTTTTGAGTTTTCCACCCATTAATGCCTCTGTTTTACCCTGTTTATCATTTTACTGTTACTGTTACTGTTACTGTTACTGTGTTTGTTACATTCACTATTTCAGTAGAAGTTACCGTCAATAGCTCTGCTTTTTTACCTCTGCCTGCGCACATTTTGTCGTGTATGAGACGGTCTCAAGTTGGTTACTTTTATTATTACTCTCTCCGTTTCAATAAATTCTTTGCTTATTCCGGGTGTGTTTCAATGAATTTTTTGCCTTTCTATTTTAGGAATATTTTTTATACGTAATTTTATCCTCATGAATTTGGATGTCCCCTCGTCATTGGACCAATGCCAGAAGTAAAGACAAACAATTCATCGGAACGGGAGTGTTATTTTAATTCTATTAGCATGTCTCACGTTAACTTGGTACTAAAAATGTTGGTGGAAGTTTGATATTGACAGTGTACTAAAAATATGTCAATCTGTTAAGTTGAGAGTTACTAAAAATATGTTTGTTAAACCAGGACACTAAAAGGTTCAAGTGTGGTTGTGGTTGTGGGGATGGCAGCAACATTTCAGGAAGCAGTAGTAATGATAATTTTACCATACAAGATGCATTCCAGATGCTTGATGCTGGTTTTTTCAGTAAACAGAAGGTGCTTCTTTCTTGTCTTTCACTTAGTTTTCTCATTAATACGATATAAATATAACGGTTGAACCTCAACCGTCGCCTCGTCTGCCTTAAGGTTTTGGTTGAGATGTTTCATCTAACACGCTAGCTGAGCCCTCGTGACCTTTGATTGTTTGCATTTGCTTTTTTAGCACTATTCATAGGTGAATGAAATCGTCAATGTAACTTCTAATATATAAGATAAAATATAATCATGTGGGATCTTGTTTAAATTGTCTAATCGTGTACGTTATAAATATCAAATTTTTATAATTTTTAGAAATACGTAACTAAAACTTCAAAAAAAGAAATACACGTAACTTAAGATATACAACAAAAGAAAACGTGCATTGGCAAGTGTGAAAAGCAAATGCAAACAATCAAATGGAACGGAGGGAAGGGAGGGAGGGGTAATTAACATGAGTTGCCATGTTGGAAGTTGGAACTATGAACATGGGTGCAATTTCTATTGTTTGATTTTTGTAGATGGTGGATATAGTAAAGGAAGCTTCGGAATTCAATCTTCCTACAACAAAAGCTAATCGAAAATTGGTTGCGATGAGTAATGGAGGATTGAAGTACCCATCTGTTTTAGTTTTCCGTCCTGAATGGGATATTAAACAACACGAAGAAGAAGCAAAAAAGAACAGATTTGCATATCCCTCTTTACCTGACGTTCGGAAGCCTGCAAACGAAGAAGACATTGCTTTCATGAGTGTGATATTTCTGAACTGTATTCAGTCTAAATCACTTTACTTGACTTCATTTGATGGGTCTTATCTATGTTTTCGATCTTGAGTTGTTGCATTTGTTCAGGTTCTTGAACTTGGGCAGCTTATTAAGACGAAAAAGATTTCATCTGTTGAGCTTACTGAAATTTTTCTCCGGAGACTGAAAAGGTATAAACCAGTGCGCTAGTCCTCCTATCACCAATTGCGTTTAGGATGGAAGCTCACGTGTTTGTGGGCTAGTCTACGAAACAAATTTTTTAGAACCCTTGGTAGATTCTTCTAAAGATTGTTGAAGTTCGTTTTATCCCATGTAATTGTAATTATTTTGGTTCTTACTTGCTAATCTAGGTACAATCATGTTCTCCAAGCTGTCGTTACGATAACAGAAGAACTCGCATACAAGCAGGCCAAAGAGGCCGATCAGCTGCTTTCTGAGGGAAACTATCTAGGTATTTCTGTATTTTTTTGTTTCCCTTTGTCACTGTAAACGACTCCGTACGTCAGTCCATGCTAGCACCTCAGACCCCAGACTCCGTATGTTTACATGAACTCTTCGTATAATGTCTTTAGGTCCGCTTCATGGGATACCATACGGATTAAAAGATATAATATCAGTGCCTCATTATAAGACAACATGGGGGTCTGGCCTTTTCAAAGATCGAGTACTTGACATCGAAGCTTGGGTCTATAAAAGGTACTCAAGAAATCAGAGTGCCTTCAAAATACAATAATACGTAGCATTTTTCCCACTCAATTTCACCGGGCAATTATAGCATTTGTTGCAGCATCCCGCTGTTAACAATTCATGTTCTAATAGTACGGGATGTGTCTTGTGTGTGTTAGGCTGAAGTCCACTGGTGCAGTTCTTGTTGCGAAGCTTGTAAGTGGATCACTGGCTTATGATGACATCTGGTTTGGGGGTAGAACACGGAATCCATGGAATATAGACGAGTTTTCTACTGGCTCATCTGCTGGACCTGCTGCATCTACTTCCGCAGGTTTTCTTCACCTCCAAAAATCAAAATGAATACACATCGAGTATATATTTTTGTAAACAGGCTGTCCATGTTGTTACAACAAGGCAAATATTAATATAATCATCAAAGAGATTAGTTTTTCATTTTTTTTTTCGGTGATAGGGATGGTGCCATTCGCTATTGGATCGGAAACTGCTGGATCTATTACCTACCCATCTGCTCGATGTGGTGTGACAGCTTTACGCCCAACTTTCGGTACTGTCGGACGTACAGGTGTAATGAGCATATCTGAAAGCTTGGTAAGATTTCAGTATGTTCAAATCCGTCTTACTCATTTAGCAGAAAATTTGGATTCTCAAAGCTGTTCGTTCTATGTTAACAGGATAAGTTAGGACCTTTTTGCAGAAGTGCTGCCGATTGTGCTGTAATTCTGGATAATATTCGAGGGAAGGATCCAGATGACCTGTCATCACGAGATATGCCGTTTTCCGATCCTTTCCACGTTGATCTTACGAAGCTCACAGTTGGATATCTTGACGATGCTGAAATGGAGGTAAGTAACACTGATTTCGAAATTCAACTTTTGAAGTATTGACGACAGATGTCTGAACTTTTTTTTTGCCGACATTTCAGGTGGTTGACATTCTCGCATCTAAGGGTGTTAAAAGGATTCCTTTCAAGCTAAATTACACAGTCGACTCAGTTCAAGGAATCTTGAACTTCACAATGGATGTGGATATGTTGGCTCACTTCGACGAGTGGCAGCGCTCTGGGGAAGACGATTCTTATGAAGCCCAGGATCAATGGCCATACGAACTGCGTAGAGCAAGAGTTATTACAGCTGTGGATTATTTGCAGGTACTACTCGTTTCTCGGACATGGAATTTATACCTCACGAAACACGTCAGTCACGTGATGACGTCTTAATTGAATGTGTGTTGATATCATTTCAGGCTCAGAGGGCGAGGGGGAGATTGATTCAAGAAGTGCAAAATAGTTTTTCGGTAGATGCATTCATTGGTAATGCAACTGACTGGGAGAAGGTCTGCATGGGAAACCTTGTTGGCATGCCGGTAATGGTTGTACCAACCGGTTTTTCCCAAATTGATAACCCGCCTTCCAGTGGTACGCGAAGGAGGAGGACGATAACAACCGGCATTTATGCTCCGCCTCACCATGATCACATCGTACGCTTCCGTTTATCACATTGTTTTCTCTCTTCTTTCTTTTGGAGATAAATGTTTTATTGTGATTTCAAGTGCCTCTTTTTATGGTTCATTACCTTTCGCAGGCGTTGGCACTGGCGATGGCATACCAGTCAGTAACTGATCATCACAAACAGCGTCCACCAATTGACGATCTTGGGCCTAATGACTCAGTTTCAAATGCACCAAGTTCCACGTATCCACCGCGACAATTGCGAGGTTAATATGGTCTTACTGCAAATACCGCACCTATGACTTGTAAATCTCAGAATGAAAATTCCCTTGGAAGACGGTTAACTCATCGATGTTGGGTAAAAATTCGGAAGGCGATGATTTTCATTTCTGACTACCTGTTTCTGTTTGAAGTTTTGGTGCTCAACCAGGGGGCAGTTTTAAGTTTATGTACTAAATTTTGAACTTAGTAAAAGGCCAGCGGTGTCGAGGTTGCTATGCAGGGATATGACTTTGAGGGTTCAGGCAACAAGTGCACTACTGCACTGCAATGCTAAACATGCCTAATCATCTGTATCGGAAAATGCTAACACGGTTTAATTGACCCTTTAATTCATCAAGGAATGTCATATATTTGCAGTTAGACTCGAAGTAGACAGTGCTTGGTAGTACTCCAGTAGATATAGTATGTGTATTTCTATTTCTATGATGTTCATTGCTCAGCCCAGTGTAGAAGGTGAAGAAAGTGTTCAGACTTTGGCTTCTAGATCTAATACTATTATGGGCAAACTGCCAATTTGGTCATAGTTTTTCGTTGCAAGTTTGAAACGACAATATTATCACTCTACATCTCTCGGCTGCTTTTTACCGTGTTAGGGCTCGCTTGGGATGAGGGTAATTATTCCGGGGATAATGAAGCAAAAATGAATTAGAAAATAACATAAAGTAGTGATGATGTTGAGCGGAAATGGAAAAAATTAAGGAAATACTCCCTCCGATTCTTTAGATTCGCAACGTTTATTATTTGCACAAATAATAAGGTTGTGAGTGGAGATGGTAGATCTCACCAATAAAGTAAAAAGCTTACACAAACAAAAACCTACCTATTATAGAAATGTTGCAAACTAATGAATTTGCCAAATATGGAATATGTTGGGAATAATGTTGCAAACCTAATGAATTTGCCAAATATGGAATATGTTGTGAATCTAAAGAATCGGAGGGAGTATAGCTTATTTGGAGTAAATTATTATTCCCCTCTTCCCAAAATAATGCATTACAATTATTCCCCTCATATTTTTTTACACTATAAAATGTTAGAGTCAAGCAACACGTTCATCTATTTATAGTTCATTTTTGATCTATCACCCCCAGAATTATTACCTCATCTCAAGCGAGCCCTTAAAAGTGTCCATTAAAGCCGTTTAAGGCAAAGAAACAAAAAGGAGACTTGCCCGATGATGTTTGATAATAAAGGAGGCAATATGAGACCAAGACCGTCTTTGAGGAGTGACGAATGTATAGTGGCGGAAATTTTATTTCATTTTCGCCTGAAAATTTGACAAAAGAATCGGCAACCAGGATTCTCTGTACCGTGATTCTGTAGAGACATGCAAAAGGACATTTCGATCTGAAATTTCGGAGGTGGTTTCAAATTTCAAAAGATGAAAAAAAATCCAAAAATACATTTTCACGAGAATCTGATGGGAGTGACCAAAAAAACTACTAAAAATCCGATAAAAATACCCGTTAGATCCTCATTTACACTCCTACAAACAACTGAATTACGGTCCTCCTCGAGCATTACTCGAGATTTAAATTATCTCAGTAGTAGGGATCACAGTGCTAAACAAAACAGAGGCACACAAACCCGCCTCTCGTCTATCTTTCTCTTTTCTCAGTCACGCCTTGTTCTCCTGCGTGGAGCAGCGTTCTCGTCCTTCTCGCCCTCGCCTTCCTTCTCTTCCGTGGTTGTGCTCTCTGGAGCAGCTGGTTCCGCTGCCTGAGGGGTTGGGGCCACCTGCACAAAATTGATCGAGTTAGCAATGGTAACCAAATTTATCTGCACTAACCGAAGATGTCTTGACCTAGTGGTTAGGTCTACTAAGTAGACTCTTCGTTGAGCCCAAAAAAATAAATTTATTTGCAGTAAAACAACTTCATACAAAACTAGAATATATAACCCATGAAAATTCACGGGCATATTTTAAACATTGATATATAAAAAGGTTTATGTTCGCTTTTGAATAATAAAATTGTCGATTTTTTTTTTTTGTGATGCAATGTCAGTCTTTTGGCTTTTGCATTAGCAAAACACATGAATATGATAATCTAACAGGTGAGATTTGGTAAGGTATATTTTCAGATTGGCTAAGCAGATCCAACCCGATAAGGTTAAAACGAGGAAAATCTGGGTTCAGGAAGTTGCAGGGATGTAGACTTACAGGTTTCTTGCCGCCGAAAAGAATCTTGTACACAAGACTAACAAGGACAACGGCTAGAGAAACGAGGACACCGATGGTGAGATTGGGTTGTGTCTCTGCCTTCTCAATAAGTTCCTGTGGAGAAAAAAAATGGAGGATGAATAAGTACACCATTGAAGAGCATAAATGAGAACAAGAAGAGCTAGAATTAGGTTTCGGCAAGGTACTAACAACTAGTTTGGATTTGTAAGCTTCCAAGAACGGGACATCTGCAACCTTGTAGAGGAGGTCGAAGACGGTTTTCTGAAATGGAGAACACGAAGAATCAATATACTGACAAATGAGAAAATGACGATGAATGAAATTCTGGTGATATTATTCACTGGGACGAGATTCTTACCTTAATGCCGGATAAAATTTCTGGTTTTTCCGCAGCAGCTTCCTCGGCCTTTTGCTTCTCTTTCTCGGCGTTGAATTTTGGTTTCCATTGTGTTTCCCTGTATGACTCTGCGGTCTTCGCGTCATCAGCAATTAGAATATTGTCGAACAATATGCCATCTTGCATGGTCCAGATCTCAATACCCACGGCAGCAATTGGCTCGAAATTGGGAGAAGAGAGTTCGAAGTAGTTAGGGTTAGGAATCTCTTGTGGCTTCCAAATTCCCTTATAGGCTGGGTTGTCGATGAGTGGGGCGTACCATTTTCCCTTGTAAGCTGGGTTTCTCTTCGTCGGCCTCTTCCACTCACCACACCCGGGTGCTTCAGCACATAGTGGGTTTTCGATCTTTGGTGCCTCCCACTCACCATCTTCTTCGTCATCCCAATCCTCTGGCTTTGTTGCTTCTGGGTCATCAATTTCTTCCAACTCATCGTCCAACCATCCTTCGGGTTTTGTTGCTTCTACATCTTCGATCTCAATTGGTGCATCCTCATCCCAGTCATCAGGCTTAGTTGCATCAGGGTCGGGAATTTTCTCTCTCTCATCCCAGTCCTCGGGTTTCTTATCCTCTGGGTCGGGAATTGTTTTGGTTGGGATGATAGCAGGTTCGAAATCATCACCAGTTAGGAAGTTAGCCTTCTTCTTCTCTTCACCGTCAACCAAAATGCTGACACCATTGTCAGGAGTCAACATGGCCGTATACACGTGGCTCAATTTATCAGACGGCACAGATGGTGGAAACTTAAGATGGTGCTCAACGTATTCACCGCTCTTTGGGTTTTTGTGCTTGAGGATAAAATGAACCTTGTTTGTTGACCCGCATTTGTCGGGTCCAAACATGATAGAGTAAGGTGATTCATTATCGAACTCCTTTGACACCCATCCAGCATCTTGAGGACGGAGATACTTCAGGTAAGCTCCTCCACATTCCAATCCGTTCTGGAAGCGAGTTTCGAATTGAAGAACGACATTTTTCTCCTTCAAGTCCACAGGCGTCTCAAGTTCTTTCACGATGGCATACTTCCTTGCCTTCTCGCTCACCACGAGCCCATAATCGTCATGGCCTTCACTCTTTTCATGCTTCCAAACACCTACGCAAAATCAGGACGATACAAACGTTATCCACTAGCCACAGACCCAGTGGTAATCTAGCACATAGGATCCAACGTTATCACGTAGCTTACGAAGTTCAGACTCATTTGCCTCAAACTGTACACTGAAGTTCAATAGATCCAACAATTACTACGATTGGCAGCAACTAACAAGTACAGAGTAATAACCATAGAGCTTTCACAAATTCTACGTTTTAAGTGGAGAACGGATATTGTTTTTGGCTTCTTGCAGACTTTTAAGCAACTTTTCCAAATAAAACAAAAAACATAGCCAAAGGGAATAATTGCCAATTTGTTTTGTAGTGTAGCTGAAAGTTATGTTACCCCTTAACACTTCGCTCACTAGTCACGACACTCTACTTTCACACTGCATTATAACAAACAAACTTGACAATAGACATAAATTTAATACTCCGAGAAACACAGGTTGAAAGCGTTCAAATCCCTTGTAGGCTTACATTCTTTTGAAAAGTAGAACGGAACTACAGCTCTATGAGTAACTATGCTATACACAATTATCCAAAGCTAAGCTATTACGTGTTCCACAAGAAGAGATAAAAAAACTGCCCTTGAGAGACCACATAGTTCATAATCAGATGGATACATGGATAAGGTGGTTGTGTAAGTAAGCAAGTGCCGTTAGTGAATACTTTGTACAGCATTTAGGTAGTGTACTCCGTCTACTTTGGGATCAAAATTCAAGAAAAGAATAATGGGTCGATTTGGATCACACAAAATCCATTAGCAAAACATAACCATAACAAAAACTTACTATAAATGGAAATAGATACCTATTGACTACGGAGTAATAACCCAAAAAGGAAATAGATAGCTACTCCATTCAATAGGACAGAGGGAGTACAACGCTATGTTTTAAAAAATTCAAGGCCGACCCATTAAACATAAATAGAAACTAACACCAAAAACATATAGTTTCGTGATGACCATGAAAACGATATAGAATTCAAATTTCAGCCGGCATTGGTCTAAACATCGGATAAACTGATCATTAACTTTCAAACCATCTTTAAAAGTAGAGATTGGAAAAAAGGACACAAGCTTTGAAGATGTGACAGAAGCAACAGTCGAAATACTAAAAGCGGCAATGTTAGTCGCAGGGGATTGGGATTCAAACCAGGACTTGTAAGACATCTTCGGTACCAAAAATGGTACTCCCTCCCCACCACTAAGATTTTCCCACTTTCCTTAAAAGGAAAGTCCACTAAGATTTTCCCATTTCAAAACTTTCCTTATTCATCCATTATACTCTCTTTCTATTAGTTACTTTTTGTGATTTGACATCTTAAACCCCACCCAACAATTTACCACCTTTCATTACCCATTTCTTATTCCATGCGCCATTTATAAATGGGAACATCAATGTGGTGGGGAGGGAGTAATGGTTAACTTAAATTTTTTATGGAATCGTTGTATAACCTTATAAGTTACACTCATTCCGATTCTTTGAAATTGCAACATTTACTCCTAAACATCGTCGCAATTCTAGTGAAACTACCCTATTAGAATGTGCGTGTATTGTAATGTCATTGTCCAAATACAACGGTCGTACACAATCGATCATGTTCACTTAAACATCACAACTAACAACTGACTATGAACTATCGGTGTCACTGTACGCATCCAGATCTCAATCCACAGTTTTATTGATCCGAATTCCGTAAATTACTAATCGCATTAATCGTAGACATACAGATCACAATTCACAATGTCATACAATTCAAATCAAAAACAACATCAATTCATTCAACATTCTCGATCTAAAACCCTAAAAACAAACTGTAAATAGACAAAAATGTTAAAAAAAATTACCATTATAATCCGATTTCTCCGACACAATCCATCGTCCCTCGAACGACTCATCAAATGATTCATACAAGATCTGCTTCCACCAATCAAACAATCGAATCAATCAATCGAATCAAATCAATCAAAACACAGTAAAAATCACAGAAAACATTAATGTTAAATACCGTATATACATTAATATTATTCTTAATTCTATCCTAGATGATACTCCTTGTATTCACGATTCGCAACATTTGATTATAATAATCTTCGCAAATCAATCGGAGGGAGTACAGAATACCGTATATACGTTAATATGCCGTAATACTAAAAAAAAAAAAACAAATAATTCGAGAATCGTACGGGATCAGAAGCGTGGAGAGAAAGAGCGAAGCAAGCAAGAATCAAGAACCCTAGCAATGGAAGCTTGGACGATTTCCGAGTCTCCATTAATGGAAGCTTGAAGAAAAACGATGAGATTTGAGATGCGAGAATTTGAGAGGTAAGTGAAGAAGATATTTGTTGTTGTTGGGAGAATGGAGAATGGAGAGTGGAGAACTGGAGATATAAGCGCATCTGCTAATGAAGAAAAGTCTAGGAGTTTTAAGGAGTTGAGCAAGTGTGTCACTTCTGGTTTTAAGTGCCAATGGCGGAGTGACACGTGGAAGTGGACCAATTGTTTTAGGACATGTCAGCGTTTTCTACGTTTTACTCCGTAGTTAGTTGTTGGATCACTTATGGGTTATGGATTTAGATTTAGCTTTAGTAGTTGCCTACTTAGGATCCACCTCTTTTTTTTTTTTTTTTTTAAACTAATTATTGTACTTTATGAGACATAATTTTTGTTTGTATCGGAAGTATCCATTGTAAGCTTCTAACGGGTCAAGTATCAAAAAAACATAAATGAAGCGGCGTGGAATAACAAAATATTTGTCTTATTATGCACGTGCTACGGTATTTGACCTGTTCTAATGTTTTCCGTTACTTCTCAAATTTTGTGAGTTTGTTTCAACTAGCCTGATCAACAATTCATGGAATTTTTGCCCATTTTTGTTTCGGGCTCCATATCTTCGAAAAAAAATGTATTATGGGCTTTGATTTGGGCTGTCGGGCCGGGAGATTGTATTAAACCATGATTCAATTTAACCTTAATTCCATACACGTGTCTGAAATCACTTAAGGATATACCAGGTTCGATTTCATGCCCGAACAACAAGTGTAAGTAGTCTCTTTTACATGATTAATCAAAGGCCGACAATGTTGCAATGTGTACCGGTAGGGGTGATAATGACGTGAGACAGTCCGCGAGTAACTCAACCTTGATTCGACAACCTAACGAGTCAAGCCGACCAATCATTGGCTAGGCTCGAAAAACTCACGAGTAGCTCGAAATAGTGTACCGATAAGTTATTAGTTAGAGCAATATTTTGGTCTTATTAAAATAAAATATTGTACTCCGTAATAATAATTAGATACAGAGTATACATTAGCAAGGGCGTGGTCAATTTTTTTCGGGTTTGGACCGTACTTGGCACACCCTGACAGGCTGACACAATCGCTCTACGGCTTCCCCTGATTGACATTCAGTCACACCCCCAGTTCTCTCATTTTTTTGTGACCGTTAAATTCATCGAGAAATGGGTGCGGGCACAAAACAACGCGCAAAAGAGCGGCGTGAAAAACGGGTTGAAGAAATCTCTCGTCTCCGTACTATCCCCTATCCCGATCATCAACGGTAGTATTCCAACTTTACACTCAACTCATAATATTACATACCTAGCGGTTCCCTTGTATTGTAATGCGACTATGTGTCGGAATGACCCGTGATGAAATTTGGAGCATAACCGGTTTACTGACCCATTTTGCTGAATCATATTCGGATTGGGCTTTACTGGAAATGCAGATTTGGGTATTAGACTATAGACTATAGATACTCTTATTGTGAGATACAACATCACTTGTTTTCATACTTGAAGAAGTTCGTGCTTAGTTCCTGTTCTTTTCCGCTTATTTTATTTTTTTCCAGTTGGGTTCAGTGAGGTCGGTCCATTCAGTTGAATTAAGTTCAGTCACATTAGGCCCTGTCTTTTCCCGCGTATTTTGAGCTAACATTAGTTCAGCCTTATAAGTTCATTTTGTCTCAACCAAGTCAAATATTCGATTAGTATCAGTTCAGTTAGACGCGGTTTAGTTCAGTTAATTAACCCCACTTGAGGAAAGAATCGAAAAAGATTCAATTTTTCTCAGTCAATTCCATTCGGTTTGGCTCAATCAAGCCAGTTTCATTTTAGTTCAGTTCACTTCAGTTAAGCTCGTTTTAGCCGGAAATAAAAGTGCATTTACGCTTTACACTATCATATAGAAGGCAGTAAATCGGTGACGGGTCAAATAACATCATATAGATAAAGCAAACCCAACCCAGGGAGTATTTGCTTGTGACAGATATTCTCGTCACAAACAAGAATTTGCCCATAGATGGTCGGTCGGAAAAAAAGCATGTAGCTTTGCGACCGTGCTGTGAATGAATTTCATTCTAAACGAAGTGTGAAACTATTTATGTTTGTATAACAATTGTTGTTTCTGTGTTTTTGGGTGTCATAGGTGGTGGACTTCTGAAATTATTGCAGTAGTGACAGGAGGTAACAGAGGTATTGGCTTTGAAATCAGCAAGCAACTTGCAGGTCACGGGTTGACTGTTGTACTTACGTCGAGAGACGCTACTGCTGGCATCGAGGCTGTAAAGGTCCTACAGGAGGAACTTGGCCTTCATGTCGAGTTTCATCAGTTGGATATTGTCGATCCTGCATCTGTCAAGGAGTTTGGTGATTGGCTTAAAGATACGCATGGTGGGTTGGATATTTTGGTAAGATTGCGTGCTGTGAGGTTACGGCTTCATAGATTTTGATTGCAAGAAGACGTATACGGTAACATGAGACAATTATTATCTGTGACCAGTTATTTTTCGTGTGAACAGGTGAATAATGCAGGGATTAACTTCAATGTTGGACCAGAGAATTCTGTTGAGCATGCGGAGCAGGTCATAAACACGAATTATTACGGCACAAAGCAAGTAGTTGAAGCTATGATTCCATTAATGAAGCCTTCTACCTCTGGCGCTCGTATTGTTAATGTGAGTTCACGGCTTGGGAGATGGAATGGCAGACGAAATGTAAGTCCTTGATTCTAAATTTGTTGTTTCTTATTGCCTTTGTGGACCAAATTATCGTATTTACAAGCTCATATGAGCATTTAGAAAATAAGACGGCTTTTATGGCACTTGAGAGTTGAGACCGTCTCATATGGGAATTTGTGGTTTTTCAAACTCCGAAGAAAATAAGACCTCTAATGACATTTCAGCACATTTTTCTCTTTTACAGAAGATTTCAGATGTTTCTTTGAGAGAGCGGCTTTCTGATGATGGCTCGCTTACAGAGGAATTAATCGACGACACTTTGAAAACCTTTCTCGAACAAGTAAAAGATGGGAGTTGGACATCAGGCGGGTGGCCTCAGATCTACACAGACTACTCAATGTCGAAACTTGCCGTTAACTGTTACACAAGCTATTTGGCAAAAGAACTGGCAAACAGGCCTGAAGGTGGTAAAATCTCCATCAATTGTTTCTGCCCTGGTTGGGTGAAAACGGCCATGACTGGTTGGGCTGGAAATATGTCCGTTGAAGATGGGGCTGACACTGGAGTTTGGCTTGCATTGCTTTCTGGACAGCAAGCGAACGGCAAATTTTTCGCTGAAAGACGTGAGATCGACTTCTGACGAGTTCCACAGAAGGTCAAAGGTATTGGTGGTAATAAACTCATCTTGGAAGTCTTATGCTGAAAGCCTGAAACAACTACGAATACTAGATTTTGTTTTCTGTATGAATCTTTCATTAAAATGTTTTAGGAGTTGTTTTGGGTTCGGCTCATTTCTGGTCTTAGGTCTAGATTTACAGGTTCATTTCCTAAAAAGCGAATTAGACGGGGCTGTGTTTGTGGGCGGAGTCAATTTTTTTCTAACATGTCTACTGATGCATCATTATAGCTTTGGCGAATAACTCAAATTGATGCTCCATCGTTTCAGGTCAAGGAAAATCCATTTTTGGAGCGGGAATCTGATGATCATTGGATCTGCACATCACAAGATTCTAGATTCAAAGGCTTCTCTATCATGTCTGTGGAATTGGTGAAGATAATTTTTGTAACATCTGATGTCATCTAGCAGTTCTGTTTGGATTTATGTACAAGAAACTGTGCAGGATGATTGTACTGCATTGTACAAGATATCAGCCTGTAAATCTAATGGAAGTATTACGAAAAAATAACCGTTTTTGTATTTCATGTATCAGTTTATTTCACTTTGTTCGTCTTGATGAGGATGCAGGGGAAGGGACTTATTATTGACATGCTAGACACACGAATCTTCGATTGTTAGAGATTTTGGAATGGTGTCTATCAGTTGTCTTCTAATTTTTCAGGTAACATCGGAAGAAGACCCCCTTTGGATCTCGGAAAAGAGGCTTGTGTTGGTTACTGAATTGCGTATGTGCATCAGTTATGAAAAATCGAAAGAAGGATATACTTTGATATATTATGTATATATATATATATATTTATCAGCTTGCACTCTTATGTCTAATTTCTAATACAAAAGAATAGGCACAAGACAGTTGCATCCTCTACAAAAAAAAGGGTTACAGTCTTACAGACAAAGATGTAGCTGATTCCAAAACTTCAACATAGGAACTTGGAACTTAGAAGTTGTTGTTTACATACAAGTACACAGCACCGAGCAGCGCGATTCCAACAATGATGGCGATAGGTAAAGCTTTCCTGCAGAAAGACGGAGAAAACAAGAGTGACTAATTGTTTGAAGGAGTAAAAGTGTAAATAAAGCATCTGTCAGGGGTTAGTGATTACATACCCGACAGCTTCGTCTTTCTTAAGCTGTGCCTTCCGCACATCTAATTCGTTTGCGTTCTTGCTTACAGTTGGTTCATACGCCCTGAATCTTCGCTTCGGAGCACCACACACTGCAGAAATTCTACTGTCAGTCGTCACAACACAAAAGACGCGTGTAAGTTTGTAACAGCTCAAGTAGGCGCGTGCAAGGGTGACTTACCAGGGCAGAAATAATTGTCAGGTAACTTATCAAATGGCTTCCTGTCACTATATATGTATCTGCATACCAAGAAATTTTAAACGATAATGATAATGATAATGATAATGATAATGACGGAAAATCAGAAGTTTGGGGAGACAGACAGATTGACTGACCCACAGTCGCGGCAGATATAGGATTGCTTGTTGGCGACACGCATTGAAAATCTAGGCGCGCTGGCAACGCCAACACTTGGAAGGGTAATCTTAGAAGAAGCGAACGACGGTCGCAGAGCAAACCTGTCAAGGGGTCGTCTCAGACCGAGACCGGTTCCAACAGGAGGCACCAATGCTGATGGAACTGACATCGCCATGATCTTTCACTATCACCTGCCTCTCTTTTCTAGGTGAGTGTACTGTCCCTCCCTCTTACTTAAGCAGTTAAGCTTCTTCTGTTTACAAAGAAGATAAGAGAAGGGAGGTGTAGTTTGAGTTTCTAGTTGTGAATCTTTGTTAAGATGGAAATGGTTGGTTGGTTTGAAGTTTAACCAAGTGGACTCGTGGCTTCCTCACTCCCCACATGATACCAAAACTCCTTTTTTCTTGTCTGCCTTATCTCTTACAATGAAGGGCTACCAATAGAATTTGCTTTTGGGGTACCGTCGCAAGAGTAAATATATTACTGACGGGATTCAAACTCAGGTCATTAGTAGGAGTATCATTTTTCGGTACAAAGATTACGTTCTTTTCAACTTCTTTTCAGCTCACTTCATTTTAGGACCATGAGGCTCATTTAAGTCATTTTGTCTCAATAATTCAGCCTAGTTGAGTTCTCACTTCAGTTCATTTAAGTTGTCTCAATAATTCAGCCTAGTTGAGTTCTCACTTCAATTAAGTTAAGTTCAGTTCAGTTGAGTATGTTTGGGGAGTCATGTTCTATATATTTACTTTGGTCAGACGTTGTAATAAATTGGTAAAAAATACATTTGGCATCGAGTCTTGGACTTCATATACGAGAGAGAAGAGAAAATTCAAATTTTTGTGTGTATATATCCCACATTGGTGATAGGATTAGGCTATGTTAGTACTATACTTAACTTGGGTGCCGTGTCGCGTGTCCGACACTGACACAACACTTTGATACTTCAATTTAGACCAAAAAATTGAAAATTTTGCCCAAAATAATCGTGTACCCGTGTCTGATACTATGTTACCGACATGACACCTCGTAGAAGAGTCTAATTAACGCATATTTTGTTATATAATCTCACATTTGACCCACTTACCCCGCAATTTGCGGGAGCCTTTGAGGCAGTTAGTAGGGTAATATTATTGTTGTAGAAGTAAGGCTATCTTATAAGTACAATGTATGAAATTCTAACTAGAAAGTAAACTATGTCTAACTACTGTAGTAACTACTATTACTGCTGTACTGCTATTATTACTGTTACTGTTACTGTTGCTGCTGCTACAACCAAGGTTGTAGGTCATAAACAGGGCCTGCAGTCCAATTAAGAACAGCCTCCCCAGGATTCAAATACACATTCGGGCCGTGAGGCAGTTTCCGGGAAAGCCCATCAAGAACCTGATGAAAAGCGTCACCCGGTTGGGCAGGCTGATGAAACAACAAGGCCTGCTTAACCGAAGGGTTAGCCATCAGTTTCTGTTTCCTGAAGATGTCTTCAGGTGGGATTGCTGTCAGGATGGAGTCGAGATCAGGAACGTCTTTCTCGTCTACAAACACCCCGATCTCAGCCCAAGGGATGACGTCGGAAAATGGAAGAACAATGTCGTCTGCAATGATGACGGGAATGCACCCGAACGTGACTGATTCTACCAGTCTTGGACTCCATGGGGCCCACCCTAAGGGACAGAGACAAAACACTGATCTCTGCATGTCTTGGTAGTACGTCGTTGGGTGTTCAGCTGAGATGTCGAAGAGTGGATTGTCTTTGAAGTTCTCCCAAATCGCTCCTCGTATCCCTCTGCACAATGCAGATGATTAGTAAACATAAACATATTGTTGGGTCCCGGTTCTGAGAACCTAATAATCGACAGTTAGTTAGTCTAACCTGGAGTAATAACCTCCTTGAGGGTCGTTCCCAACGTCATAAAAGAGACCTCGAAAGTAAACAAAGATGGAGCGAGGAGTGTCGGGGTGTATGACTTGAGGTAGCATCTTGTGTGGTGGACCGTAAGGCGGAATCACCATGGAATTCTGGTTCATGCACGCGTGGTTTGTTTGCCCGAATGTTTGTAGTAAGGTCGCGCGTCCTAGCAACGGAGGAATCCCTCTTTCAATCGCCTTTTTTTCCTGCAATACAGCACACGTTTAAAGAGTGGCTCTTCTACATAGACAGAGAGCGCAATAAACTAATAACCCAACTATCCTTGTTTGTGAATATATAGTCAACATGTTTTACTTTTACCCTTCTACAATTGGTCTCTCTTAAAACGATCATATTCATTGACTGTAAGATCGATTAAAAGTACCTAATACTAACATTCCGCTTTGATATATGAAAAAAAAAACATTGGACTTTCTATATGGTACCCTCCAACTTTTGACCGTCAGTAACTTTTGCATACGTGCTTGAAAATAGTTAAGCTTTTTTTTTTTTTTTTTTTTTTCAAATTTAAGATCTTTTAAAGACGGTGAATTTGAAAAAAAAAAGTATCACTTTCCGAACTTTGAGTAGAGAGTTATTGTTAATTGAAGAATTTTCGGACAACAAACTTTGACTTCACGTAACTTCTGCTTACAAATTTAGAAATCAGTTTTTTTTTTCCATGTCAAACTGAATATCTCATAGAGACGATCGATCCCAATAAGGCCAGTAGAGTTGGAAGGGTACCACATAGAAAATCCCCAAAACTTTTCGGTACTACCTACCCATCTTATTAGAGCTGATCATGGAACGTGCCACCCGATTGGCCCGGCCTAAATTTTTACCCGCCTTTGACTACTCAACTTTTTAAAAAATATATAAAGGCCCGGCCCGTGAACCCGTCCCAAACCCGATTGTCCGTGGGCCAAAATTTCACACTTAGCCCAGCACGTGTCCGACCCGAACCCGCATATGATCACCTCTACCGCTCTACGTCTTATATATCTACATAATCTACGTTATTTGACTGGTTCTAAATTTACGAATCTCGAAACATAGACATATATGGTGTCTCACCTTGTAATGGAAGCAAGGACCAAAGTCATGAGGCAGCACAAAGAAGTGATCAGCACCTTGAGACCTATTCCAGTAAGGCCAATTGGATGAAATGAAATGAAGAGCACTTCTCATGATAAGTGGAGATTTATCGTGCATGGCATAACCTTGAGGAGTCAAATCACATGTTGTATACACAGGTGTGTAGAACCAGTCTGCTTCTTCTGGGTTCAATGTTCTAATGCTGCTTGTTTCCAGGATTTGGTGCATTACTATTTCTGCTGCAAACATGTTTGTTTCACATCTTTCGTCTTCTTCTAACCTCTTTTTGTTGTACTTTTTTGGGAGTTCGTATACGTATACCTTTAGTCGTCTTTCGAGTGACCCATCATCGCCGCTGCTGCCACCACCTATACATACATAGTCAAATTAACGTGAAGATGTTATTAGAATAGAAACACGATGCAACGTGACATGACTTGACCTGATCGATAGTTTGGGAGAATATAGTCAAAACCCAAAAGGAACTAAGGATTTGTGGGAGTGTGGGAGTTGTATGGCTCCTTCAAGACTTCGAGTCGATCTGTCGCCCTATGGGTGATTTACCAGGCTATTGTACGTGTACATACGTTGACGAATATACTACGTGAAATATTTATTATTACTGAGTGAAATTCGTTCCTAGTGATATCACACATCGTCCATTTATTATATTCAGGGTCGACCAATGATATTCGGAGGTCCTGTTCCAACTTCAATATTGAGGTCCTTAGTATAATAGAATACTATTAACCCACGACCTCAAGATCAACATTATTAACTATCTTGATCCTATTAACCCACGACCTCAAGATCAACATTATTAACTATCTTGATCATTGCATCAATGTACTACTTTTGCATAATCAAGGTAAATATTGAGGTCTTTAAAATCGAATGGATCACCTATGGGCCGCCCTCCTTACCATTTTGGGAATGAATGAAAATGGGAATGAAGGAGTAAAATCGAACCTGAAAGAATATGACGAGTTGGATGAGAGTGAGACAACGATGATTTATCATCGTGATCATCATCATCATCAATCGAAACAAAAGCAGAAATGACAATAACAATCAAAACCCACCTCCAAAATTCCATTTTTTTTAAAAATCTTACGTAAAACTTGTCTTATATTATAAGGACGATACTTCACTTATTTTTGTTTTTTTGTTCAACGAAGCGACACTGTACTTTTTTTTTTTTTTGGTTTTTTGAATTTGAAAGGAAACATAAAAGACGGTGTGTATATATATATATATATATATATGTAATTTTGTTCATGCCATGCACGTAGGGTTTGGGTTTTCTGTTCAACAAAAAAAAAAAGCTGGCAAAAGAGGCAGAACATCGACATTAAATTTCATGTTATGCACGTTGCTCGATCTCATGGTCTCCTCTTCATTAAAATAAATAAGCATGAGCTCTAATTATTAATAATAACTACATTTTCATAAAATACATACTATTACTTCATATTGTTGTACATACTACATACTAGTCCAATCTCTACTTATTGGAGATTTTACGGTTTGTATAGCTGATACTTTGACCATATTTTCATTCTCCAGTGATATATTTATATACGGAGTGAGTAGTATTTTTTTCATATTGAAATTACTCGTATTAATTATTTTATGAAACGATCTTGTTTTGTTAACTAATAATGTAAATATACTCCGTAATTAAATTATTTTTATTTGATAATTACACAAAGATCAATACGTATTTTACAAGTTTTACTTCAATGGGTATGTATGATATCCTCAAGAATCTCGGGCTCAAATCACTTCAAGTGCGAAAAGCAATCTTATAAATGACTTGAGTCTATATCTTCAAGACCTCGAGCCTTACTTACATGTCAGCTATATATCACGTATGTATGACTGGGGTCACTTAGTACGTACCTAAGGAAGCGGTTGCAGATACATGATCGAATTGAGAGTTGAGTATGATTCAAATGATGCATAGACGACAAATTCTACGTAATATTAGGTAGTTTTATTACTCCCTCCGGACACAATTTATCGTCCCGCTTTCCTTATTTGGAAGGTTTTTATTTTTTGCCCCACTTCTCCACTTTCCTTTTATATCATACCCAAATTACCTTATTACCCTTCTTTCTATCATTTATTACAAGATTATTCACTCAATTAACTTTACATCCTATACTTAACCTATAATATTTGGGCATGTGTCAATAATTTAGGCCCACCATTAATTTGTTCATATTTTATATTAGTCTTCTTATTTTACGTGCAAAAGGCTATGGGGCGAAAAATAATGTCCGGAGGGAGTATGTTATAATTAATTAGGTGGCGACACTGATAAAAGCGTATTAATAAATGTACATGTCTTTGTAGTATGTTACTGTATCAATATATGAATATATATAAAATTAATTAATTATATTAAGCCGTCTATTTCTTTTATATTCACGCTATTATCCTATAATCTTCTTTTGAAGATTTTGAGTAGGTGATAGGATCCTCCGTCCCTTGATATTATTGGACGTCTAACACGATTTATATTACTCTATTCACGAATTCTTATTTAAAACGGGTATATATATATATACAAATGGGATAATAGTATAATTTGACCCGTCTTAACAAAGACCTATTGATATGATAGTCGTATATTCTCATTTGTAACGGAGCATTATTATTATTCCTATGTTGTTTGCTTTGTCTGTAATATTATTCTATCTAAACGAGTAAATGGACAATATTTGAAGTTGCATCCAAACGTTTCAGTGCTGCTAAGAGGGTATTTGGTGACAAACAAACATATTTGACTTCCGACACCCTCCAAACGTGTGTATGCTACAAGGATTGGAATATCGGATTGTATGGATGCCAACAATGCGATGACAGAAAACAGGGCGAGGTCGAAAATGAGAGTGACAATGACTCTGACAAAACAAGCACCAAATCTACCGCATGCATGTATAATACTTCATTCCTTCAATCCTCTGTATCTTAATTAATGTTCTTCCCCTTTCAATAAAATACAAATGGGAATAACATTAAGATACCGAAGGAGTATATTACAATTTCCATAGAAATTGATTTTGGGATTATTTAACCTAAATAATCCCAACTATGGGTGACCTTCTCAAAATAAACTAAACTCCATTTAATCTCACAATAAACCAAGTATTAACCTCTTCTTCTCATAGTAGATTTAGACGACTGACTAGTGAGTAGTGACAGACCGGTTGATCTCAATTTTCATCGTCGAATGAGAACAAAGAAAAACAGATAGCAAGAATCGAGGTCATCCATGAACCTTCTATTACTATATCAACACATACAGCTACAACACGTCTTTTTGCGAATTTAGATCCTGGTATCGCTATTCACTGTCATGTAGAAAGTTTTGAAAGTAACGGGACAAACCATCAAATTAGACAACCAAGTTGATTTGATTTGGCTACAGTATACTGTAATAACTGTATTATATTTACATGATTGCAGTTGTAATACTGTAATGTAAGAAAACTAACATTTCCTCTATAAAACTTTAACTTAGTCAATCACTTTGCTAACTGAAACCAAAGAATAGCAGGTAACAGCACGAAAATAAAGCAAGGAAGTTGAAGTTGTATGTGCATTCGAGCTCTGTACATTGAATGTCGAAGAAGAAGTAGGCAGGCCGGCCAACTATACGCCGTATACAGCTAGTCTTTCATCAATGGTGACGCGACAAACCGGGCATTTCTTGCATCTGTCACTACACGAACTGCACACAAATAACAGGTCGTTTTAGTCAATAGAATGTTACATTACTTGGCGCATACCTGGCGCTTAGGGAAGATTTACACATAATAATCAAAATAGAGAACTGACCAACACAGAATCCGGTGTCTACAGGGTAGAAGGACGATGCTGATCTCTCTCTCAAAGCATACTCGGCACAGAACTTTTTCCTGGAGGACAACGACCATATGGTATATGTATGAGTCAAATTACGCAGTATCACCGTTTAATGCAACTGATCCATAACCAACCAATCCACATGATAATCTCCGAACTAGATTAAACAAATTTTCCTGTTTCCTGTTTCCCGTTGAGCCGAATGCCCGAATATTTGTTTTTTTGACTTTGGATTATGATGGTATGAAATATACGAAATGTTGAAATATGACGTATAGAAATTCTGCACATATGCACATCAAATGTGCATCAGCAGTTAAAGAGGTGGTGAATCTTACATTCTGCAATCTTTCAAACTCATCCTGGCAAATTTTAGTTATCTCAGTTTGCTGTCCCAGAGCAGCCTGCAACCTCCAGACCTGAATAAAAAGAACGGAAATTACAGAAAGACAGATCAATCATCGATGGCATAAGGTAGCACCACCCGTTCTTTTTGGAAACTTAAGAGTTAGCACAGCAGATGACTAACCTCCTCAGCGAGATCCTTCTTGGGCATCTTTTTTACAACCTCGGGTGGATAATTGCAGAATGTGTTGTATCTGAATAAAGCGGAGAAAAAAACAGTTCAATAACTATTGCTAATAAAAAGGCAGGAATCACAGAATATAACACAAATGAAAGGAAACGGTGAAACATAAAGAATGTGTGCTTGAATGCAAACAAAAAGCAGAGGAATAAAGGCAGCATGAAGTAACCACGAGGTAAAAAAACTGAAAACATGCGCATTATCAGCGAACTAAGTAAAAATACAGACCCTGATGTTCCTCCTTCATGCAAAAGGCGTGCTTGCTCCTCCCGACTCCCCTCATCAATGGACCACCAACCAAGTAGCCTGATTTAAAGCGGAAGGGGTTAGGTTAGCATACATTTGCCAGAAATTCAAGATTGTTGAAGTAACAAGTACCTAGAATATTACAGTACCTCGAACCACGGTGCATAAATGTGAAACAGTCAGAAACTTTGGCGGAATAAGTAAAATAACGTCTCTGTCCAGCCTCACTGTGTAACAAGAGAACAATTTTCTCCACCAATTGCGATGTAGAAAATAAAACTCCAATTGATTGCAGGAGAAATATAGGCGAGAAAATGACTGGAAGAGGGATAAATCGAGCGCTCGCAGGAGTTCCCTGAATGTTTGTTCAATAGTTTGGAATTACGCATTAATGATTTCTATTCTTCAAAATATTTACGGTGAAAGCAAATGGGAAGAAACTAGGAGAATAGAGACCGTAACTATGTTCATATATAATGCGGGTCAATTCAAGATAAACATTATCGTGAAGCTGTCACATATGAGAATCAGTGTAATTTTTAGTGAGCAAGACAGTAACTCGAAGAGGAAATTCACCTCCAAGTGCATGCAAAGTAGGACTTGAAAAACTATAATCGGTAGCTTCATAAGATGGCCACCAATCTCGGGCAAGCCACAAAGCGACTCTTGATTTTGATCCTCTTCGGGATAAACAACCAACCCACTGGTCCAATCGAGATAACTGACAGTGTTAGAAGATGAAGTGCATATGGTCGAGTTTGAAGTCCTGTGGATCAGAGGGTTGGTCCATTTTGTGCAAACTAGAAACGAAAAGCACTCGGCAATACTGCAAAAGAGTAGAGATTTTCAATCAAGTATATACTCAAGGCGGATCCAGACGGACAAAATAACGTCAGATGACTGCGACAGAGTAACAAATATAATACTTCGTACCTGAAGTTGATAAACAAATCCCACCATCCCAAGGCACCGATATCACCTGTACCCGAAAGAAAAAAAAAAAAGATAAAGAATGAAAAAATAGTAAGACACAAACATACACGACTGCAGGCGATACATGAGTCACAATGAAGAATTTTTGGTACTACATGCAAAAAAAATGTAAAAAAGCAAATTAGCATCGGGCAGATATTACAGTCCACAAATCATTTATACTCGTATATTATAAGAATGGTATCAATGCGAGTACTAGATCGTGTCCCTGAAATGCACTGAGCAAATATTTAGCCTAATGATCTTACAGATAACAAAGAGCGGAGAACTATGTTTCAAGAACGTATTCAATGATTTACCATAGTACAATTTATAAGGACAAGAATGATACCAGATAGTTTTAACATGGTGAACAATGTAGCAGCGAGAAAGAAAACCATGGAGATAGCGACCCAGAAATGCTGCAGAAAACATTCGTCATAAGCACTCTATAGTCTATATCGGAAAACCTGAAAAAGTGTGGTTAAGCCCGAAGGAGAGATAATATAAAGTGAGAAAAAAGGAAGTAAAACTTACTGGAAGTGTCTCCCATATTGCTTCATCGGTCAAGCTTTCTTCATCGCTTGGTATTAAGGCCCTGCACATTCTGTAGAAACATCCGCACATCAGAAAACACGCTAAATGAAAAAGTAAGATGCAAATGGGCTTATATTATAAGAAAGAAGAGTAAGAGGACTATCGCCGTGATAGAATATTGAAGCTGACAACAAAAGGCCGTTGAAGTGATGAACATAGATATGACTCTGCGTTTCATATCCATGCATCAACTTTTACACTTAAGAATAGACAGTTTTAATCTAGATATCAAAAAATAAGGATGTAGCAACAACGATTGATGATCCGATACCAAGAAAATAAAGTTTATACCTGAAGTTATCAATCAGAATAATTGCCTGGAATGTTAATAACGGGATGAAAACAACCTTCAGGCTCAAAACTGGAACATTGAAGTCTGAAAAGAAGGACATTTCACTCTTTAATAAGTATTTATTTCATCGTCATATATTCATATGCAAGGAAAGACGGAATCTTAAAATCAAAAGAAATAAAAGAAGATATACTGAAGTACATACTCTGAAGACTTTCAAGATATATACAAAGGAGTAATTCAAATGCGACAATCAATGGTGTAGCGACAACAGCATGACAGGGCGCCCACTGTTATTTGTAGAGAGATGTGTTAATTTAGGCAATATAGGTAAGCTCTCAACAGAAGAAACCATCAGTAAGTACGTGACTGGAAGACAAAACATACATGACGATCATGCGGAACTGAAGGAGCAGGCATTGAGAATCTTCCTCGGGCAATGATCGCATGAAAAAGCCATATAGGGGAAAACACCGTCCTGCACATAAAACCCAAAGTCAACCACTCACATACATACCCACGGCCCACCCCACTCTATGACGTCGTCGAACTTTGATTGAACACAGTGGTTCAATACTAAAGGTCAAGAGCAGGAGATTAGCTAGGATTTGGATCCGATCACATGAATGACGTAAAGTGTAAATAAAAGGAGAATCCTTGATGGCTAAATTTAGGTGTTCTGTTGGTAACGTGATGACTCGATGAGTAAGACTACACTTTTGATTGCAGCAACAACTGAATTTCAACAAGTCCTGAACATTTTTCCATATAAAGAAATGCGACATTGACTGGTACTATGAATCTATTATGTCTTGTGCTTGATCCAAGCAAAAAACAAATAAAAATAGAATAAAATGCTATGATTAAGAGTGGAGGCTTCATCACAATTCACAAATTCACAATATCGTCTCTCTCTTTTTTAATCGAAACCACGGTCAACATACAAACTGAGAACTAATTTACATAGTGAAGTTTCTTTTGGTCCCGACTTACATATGGAACTAAACCTACCAAATTCAATGATGTGAAGAATAGGACCATGAACTTCAAAGGTCCACCAAAGTACCAGAAATCCACAGACCCACAAATCTTTGCGACATCAGAAATTCCGAATGACAAGAAGAAGGACAATGCATGACGCGATGCACACCTATTCGCAGTCGAGTTCAAAGCACCAACCATTGTCATCTGCTTAGCTCAACTTGGCATACATCCTAACCCGTCGATCCGAAACTCACCAACCTCCAAGAAATTGACTTTCTAACATAATTTGATATCCCCAAAAAAAACCAAAAAAAAAATCTCAAATTCTGAGTTCTGACACATTCCCAGCTCAGAATTCAACAATAGTATGATCCAATTACCTTGGAAGAAAAACCCAGATACCAAATTCTGACACATACCCAATTCAAAATTCAGGTAGAAGATTCTAATGAACATCAATCATTGAGACCTAATTCACATGGGGGGGTAAACCAACCCTCCAACACCAAGTCCCCAACAACTCAAACTTACTAAAAATACCATATAATGAACAAAAAGTACATAACTTTCATCATAATCCAATACCAAAAATAGAAACCAACCTTACAAACAATCAAAACATTAGCAAAATACTAAAACAAGTAAAAAAATTTAGGGTTTTATACTTTTATTCATCCTATAAGGTAACAAAATTGGTAAAATCAATAAGGGGGTAAAAAAAATTACCACCAAGAGTAAGAATCCATATGATCAAGCTTATAAACAAGGAGAGAAGTGAAGGATAAGAGAAAAAGATGTGCTGCTAATCTCATCAAAGACTTTGCAATTTTTCTCCAATTCACTGCATTTCTTCTTCTTTCTCCACCCATCATCATCATCTTCTACCTCAACTCAACCCAGAAATTACAGAAATTTACAGAAAAAACACAAAGAACTCAACTTTTTTATTTTTTTTATTTTTATTTTTTTTGGGGATTAAGTGGGGTCTAGGGAAATAAATAGGGGATTAAATTGGAAGGGAGTTTTTCAGTGGGAGCCATTAATGAAATTGATTTGTGGGTTCAGATTTTTTTTGGATTTTTGGATTGATCTGAAGATTGAATTGAATTGGAAGGGGGAAGAATCAAAGGAATATGGAAATTTGATTTGATTTTTGAGTGAAGAACTTTTGCTTTTTATGTCAAGTTGTATTATTATTATTATTATGGATTGTTTTTACTTTTTACAAGTTTTAGGAGTAGAAAGGAAAAGAGATACACACACTTAGAAATAAAGGAGGTGACTTTAGTGTTTGGTCCATGCCCTCAAGAACAAACCTATGGGTTGGTGCAATAGTTTTATAATCATCTTAAAATATTACCGAGTATAACGATTTTTCTAATATGTGTCTAATGGATAAATGTTACTCTAATAAACTAATTAAAGCAACGTTATACATGGATATTATTATAAGAAATTAAAATATTAAGTTTTAAATAGTCCGTTAACGTGTGTCTACTGGGCACACGTTAAAAAGGCTGATATTATTTATGTTTTAGCCTAATAATTAAAATTGAAATATTTTTATACGGAGTAGTAATAAATAGGTCTCAGATTCGATTTTTTTCCGTTATTATAATGCAAAAATAAAATATCTAAAGGGTTAAAGGTTGATTGAATATATGAACATTTTGGGAAGAGATGGTAGTTGATGATTTTAATAGTTTAATATCAGTATTTTATAAAGGTTTTTTCTATTACATGTCCAAAAGGTTGGTGCTAATTATAGAAATATTGTTTAAATATAATTATGAAAAATTGATATATTTTCTCATATTTGTCGTAAAAAATTATGCAGAAAGTATATTTCTTTAATTGACAATCAAATAACTCACCAAATTTTCAATTCACATGAACTAGAGTTGTTATGTTTCGTGAAGAACAATCAAACAAATAAACTTGGGAGATTTATTCACGAGAATTGATAACGTCACAACTAAAATATATTACTCTGTATGTCATTTATTATGTGTCTTATTATTCGAATAGCTTAATTTTTTGTAAGTAATTATAGAGCGATGGATTATACGAGTATTTTAGAATGTCATAATCGATCATCATTTGATTGATCAAGGAGTTTAAATTTCTTATGAACTTCAAATTCTTGGGAAATAAGTTTCTTCGTTCACGTTGACCAAAAAAACAAAAAAAATGTCCATTCAGTTCAGATGAATTTGACTGAAGCGTTTGTCATCTACGGAATATGAATTAAATTCTAACCGAACTCCCAATAACCAATGGATTGTTGCGCTTTGTAGTTTCTTTGATTGCGTTTCTTGTTCTTATGTCCCCGTGATTGTAATCGAGCTGCTCATGCGCTTGCGCATACACTAGAGCGAGTTTCGAGAAGCGGATTTGGGAGGATAGAGACCCGGCTTTTGTTGATTCAATTGTGTTTTGAGCTTCTTCAATTCAGTTAGTCCCGCGAGTTTGGGATTCAAAAAAAATTGTCGATCAAACCACTCACTTTTTGAAATTCGTAGGATTTTTCAATGCTCGTATTTTGAAGTGACAACCAAACAACCTCTTAAGCTGAATCATATTGTTGGACAATCACATCGAATCTTAGCTAAATTGCATACTAAGTACTATTCAATTTTGAAAGAGAATCTCAATTAGTATAATTATATTTATTACTAGTATTATACTCCCTCCGATTCTTTAGATTCGCAACATATTCCATATTTGGCAAATTCATTAGGTTTGCAACATTTCTATAATAGGTAGGTTTTTGTTTGTGTAAGCTTTTTACTTTATTGGTGAGACCCACCATCTCCACTCACAACCTTATTATTTGTGCAAATAGTAAACGTTGCGAATCTAAAGAATCGGAGGGAGTATCTAAATAAATGACTTGTTTTGACATTTTGGTTTGATACTACTAATTATTTGACTTTTTCTTCGTCTCTTGGACACTAGTGAGGAGAATTATTATAGGGAAACTTAATTAAGACGTTGTTTTGTAACATGTACAGATGGTAATTTATCTACTAGACACATGTTAATAGTTTAATCACGACAAGGTTCATAATAATATTAACATTATACTCGTGAATTGTTATATTAATTCACGTTTATCATACTTAGACAACACGATTGCGAATTTTTCAATGATTAAACTTTAACGTGCGATCAACTGGATACAAATTAGAATAACCGATTTAAAGAGTAGTCCAAAGGAATCAAATCTAATAAAATCATGGTAAGCAAATTTAATACTGTACTTTACAAAAGTATAATTGGAACAATTATTATTTTATTTTTTTTAAATAGTATTTTATTCATTGGAAAAAGTCTAGATTAAAAAAGTTTTATGACCGTATTATCATTATACAGTTACTAGTGTGGTAATAATAAAAAAGGATGTAAATGTTCAACAGGCACCAGTGGTCTAGTGGTAGAATAGTACCCTGCCACGGTACAGACCCGGGTTCGATTCCCGGCTGGTGCATTTCTCAAGCTATGATGATTACATCGCTCAATGTGGCTCCTTTGGGTCTGCCACAATTATCTGATTCAGATGATGATATGTGAGTGTTTCTGAGCTCTTCTTTTTTTCACCATTTTTACGGTTTAATTTTGTGAAAATTATACGTACGACATCATATTTAACAATCGTCTCTCTTAAAATGAATATATTCATTCTAAGATTAAGAAAATTTTGCCCGACTCAAAGTACTAATCGATGCAGATTCACAGGGAATTTTATGAATCGGTATAGTTACAGGCTTACAACATTTACGGCCATAGCTGATGATGCTATATGTAACAGAGGATAAAATATGATTATACACCTGGTTGTATAATAACAT
This sequence comes from Agrostemma githago, assembly GCA_958450325.1. NCBI lineage: Eukaryota > Viridiplantae > Streptophyta > Magnoliopsida > Caryophyllales > Caryophyllaceae > Agrostemma > Agrostemma githago. The sequence goes on from OY288259.1 coordinate 2,130,976, forward strand.
GTACAAGCAGGGCAAAGTTGTTGAATTTTTGTATATATTTATTGAGCTTATAAAAGTTTTTGAGCAGTTTTTGAGCTTAGACATTTATGCAATTTAACTCGATAACTTTACACTAAAGCTCGGAAAATTTTCAGCAAAACTCGAAATCTTTGTGATAAAGTTCAAAATCTTAAAATCAATTGCACATAGAACTATGTACAACTGGTTGTATAATCCTCTAACTGGTAAGTGGTAACAGAGATAGATGCTCAAAACATGGAGAAACTGCTTCATAGCAAATGTACATGTACAACATTTATAGCATCAACCAAAGTTTCAATGCAGCTTCATGTCGCGAATTACGACACCAAAAAAGGGCATCCTAAGATCCTAACTACATGGATCAAAGACAATCGATAGGTAAAGGTTAAAACGCATCACCCCTGATATGAACAAAACTAGGGGAAATGCTCAGGCTGGCTGGCATAGGAATTACGAAACTAGAGAAACTGCTTCAACCATGGCCATGTCTCAGCGTCTTTTGCTAAATCGCTCTTCATTTCACGAACACGCAGTATTACTTGGTTCAATTCCATTTGATCTAATGGAAGTTTCCCAAACTCTTCCAAGAATTGGTGGGCCCTTGCAGCACCCTCGCAGATTCCATCGGGATTCACTCTCTTCCTTTTCAGTCCGACCTGCAATGTGTGGGAAATGACGAAATAAGTCAACTTTTGGTCATCGTAATAGTGAAGGTGTTTGGGACGATATATGCAAACGACTATCGACTGAGATCACAAATTGTCATATGAAGCCTCGTGATAAGAGAGTCCTCAGATCAACCCATTTGTTGTCGACTGTCATGGTTATTAGGTAAGGAGATAAGTCGTAAAACACACAATTTTGAGTATCATTTTCAGTACCTGTACATCTTTAGTGGGATCATCAGTATTCACTGTCGCAGGAGAAAAATCTTCCAGTTCAGCTGCCTTTTCTCTAGCAAGAGACACGACGCTTTCAGGAAAATTAGCAAACTCGGCAACATGGATACCGAAACTTTGATCACAAGCTCCTGGTTCAACCTGGAAAACAGTACAAAGAGGACACACATTCTTAAGGATAACCCTCAGCCTAGCAAGTCGAAGGAGCATGTAAAGTCGATATATGTTACTCATGTGTCATGTCACTGAGTTATGAAGGACCTCTTACCTATGGCATTCTATCGTCTTTCTTGTGGATACAAAAAACATATCCGGGTTCCAGATAAAATTACACAGTACGAGTATTTCGTAACAAACAACTAAAGGGACTTTTTTTTTATCATGAATGTACCTTGTATAGCATTGTCAGTTTCCGGCTTGAAGAATCAATGTGTGCACTAACATGATAATTCGCAATGCCAGCAAACTTTCTACTTTGAGGTTGAACATCACTATTATCATGGCCTAAAGCTGTTAGTTCATGAAAGTGGGTCGCGAACAAAGTAGGGGCTTTAATGACGTCAACAATGTGCTCACAAATTGCCCAAGCTAAACCTGCAGTAGAACATTGAATTCGTAAACTGAATACTGACCTAAAAATATGACTGCAGTATCGTATAATGTGGAGGCACTCTAATGTCACGGTTATCGTGAATTGTAAAGAAGTGTCAAAGGAGGCTCAGCTACTTCCTGAAGAGGTCTACAGATTAAGTCGCGCAAATGAGCAAGAACAAGATATAAAGGAAAACTAACCAAATCCATCATAAGTAGATGTTCCTCGCCCAAGCTCGTCAATTATTATGAAAGACTTGTCTGTGGCCCCCTTTAATATTGATGCAGTTTCAAGCATTTCTTGCATGAATGTAGACACTCCTCGCAACTGCAGGACATAAGATGACGATCACAATGGGATTTTTTTAATATGAAAGTTTTAGATCAAAGCCAAGCGAGCAAGAATTTTGAAGGAACCTTTTTTCAGTTTTCACTCGAGCAAATAAGATGTTAAGATGATTGTTGCTGAGTACAACAATAGGAATCATGGAACTGAAACCATAGAAAACTCACCTGACAGTCACCAGCACCAACGCGAGCAAAAATGCAATCACGAACAGAAACACTGGCCTTGTCACAAGGAACAAACGAACCTACTTGTGCCATCAAAATATTCACTCCAACCTGAAGGGATGAATAAGGAGGTTAGAGGCAAGGTGGGTGGCAGATGTACGTTTGTGGATGACCCATAATGCTTCGTGGCGCACATGATACACACACACACACTCAGTGAGCCATATTACCTTATATCAAAATACTTACGAGTTACGACAAAAGAAAAGTGAACTTTTGGCTCCATTGGAAATAAAATGTACCCAAAAAAACCTTCAGATTTTATACAGCTGACATGCTTTATGCAGTTTAATCCCTAAAGGAAATGTATGATAGCTTTTACACATCATTTTCAATCTATGGAATCCGCTTTGAGATAAATCCGGCAATGGATTTTCGAATGTGAGATGTTCAGCGTGTTGAGTTACAAATATAGTGTGTGAACAGAATTACAGAAATAATGGGTTCACCGTATTTTTCAAACATTGCATTCAATTGAGTATAATTTCACTTCAGTTTTCAGACACGAAATGCAAGTGATCTAATATATTCAGTGTACTAAGAAAAATATTGAAGCATGGAAATAGGATGTCGACGAATGTTACAGACAGTAACATCTATGAGGACCTATAAATCATCAACGAGGTCGTAAACTATATGCTTACTTGTCTGATGAAAGTGGATTTTCCACCCATGTTGGGCCCAGTGATTATTTGGAACCAACTTTTTTCTCTGACCTGGTTTTATGACGAATAGAATTACTTGTTAGAAACAAAAGGCATCTAGCAATGAAACCTATAAATGTTTACAACAGGGACTCACAAGTTTACAATCATTTGGTATAAAATTCACCCAGTCTTGAGCCTCCACACAAGGGTGTCGACTCCCTTCTAAAATGATGTCTCCAACGTCCTGTCTCAGCAAACAAACAGAAAGCAACTAATCATGCATGAATGTGTGAAACATTACCACAACATCTCATTGCCTCATGGAGTAAGCGCTGTCAATGTTACGCAGGCTTACTCCTGTGATAATAACATCGATTGGCTATTTTTTTTATGACCGGAAATCACGTCAAGAATTCATCTGTTACATCAAAATAAAATTGTCTAAGAAAAGGGGCAACTTAATGAACAAAGGCTTACAGAAGATGTGATATCAGGTCTTGTATAGGGAGTTGGACAGCTAGCAGCCAAATCAGCAAAACCGAGCAACACGTCCAATTCGGACAGTAGCACAGCTAGAGACTCAAAAACCTGTACAACCGAAACTTTCTCAATGCACAAACAATCATCAAAAGCATGCAGATGCAGAAGATAGTACTCCGTATATATTACCTCAGAGAAGCTTGCGGCAGTCTGTACTACTTTGAGTACAATTTCTTTTTGGCAGTTTTTGTACTCATCCAATATCCTTTGGAATTCATCCCCTAACTTTTTGAGCTTCGAATTTGTGAACTTAACACCATCCTTTCTTGTTTCAAGGACAATAAATTGTGTTGAAAGCTTTTTTCTTACTTTAGGCTCCTCTTTCTTCGTGATCCTGAAAACATGTCCAAATTGTGTTCCCCTTTCCAACTTCAAGACTTTATCAACAGCAAGATCAAGATCAGTTGCTGTTTTCATATGAAGGCTTTCTATTTCACGTTCAATTGACGCTTGCTCGTCTCTCAATTTAAGAAGCCTTGAATCATAATTACATGAAATCATATACTCGCCGTGCTCTAGTTGATCAAGGTCGACAGACGTTTCAACAAGAGCAATGAACTTGTTCAAGTGATTATCATCACTCCAAATTTCAAAAGGCTCCAAAAATCTTTCTTTAATCAATGCAGAAAACTGTCCATCATATCTTTCAAGAGCACTCTTGATGTAAGGAAGCCTGATGCTTGACTGTGAGGAGGAACAAAGTAATTACATGAATGAAGATGATCCACGATTGAAAATAACTTTGAGGGCAAAAATATATATGCACTGAAAATAATTGCCACCAACCTGATAGAGTTTTACAACCTGATGCAGACTGGCTCGTTTCTTCTGAATGGTATGAGAAAGTCGCTCTATATCTGATATTCTTTTTAAATGTTGCCTAAGATCTTGACGAAGTTCTATATCCTCGACAAAAACTTGTACTAAATCCAGTCGAGCATTTATTTCATTCACATCTAGTAGAGGCTGCTTCAACCATGTGTGAAGCAGCCGTTTACCCATCCCAACAGTACATGTTCTATTCATGAGACCAAATAAACTAAAATTTTTGTTTGCATCGGTTTTACTCTCCAGGACATTTAGCGCTCGCATAGCTGCAGAATCTAATCTCATGAAACTGTCAAGGTTATAAGGCAGAACACTGTATTTTCCGTAATTACTTGCATCAGGAAGCAAGTCCATATACGATATTAAGGAGCCTAAAGCACACGATGCATATTCAAACCCAAAAACTAAATCACGAGCGGGTTCAATCGAGCCTTTGACAAGCCTACTAAGATCTGGCACCAAATCTCTTGACATAAACTCAACCTTTTTTCTTTCAGTTACCATTACACCACATCTTGACAATGCATCGAGCAAGCCTCTACTTTCAGTGGACTTAACCAAGTCAGACGGGACTAAGCACTCCTTGCAACCAAGCGAAACCAAAGAAGATTCCACATTAGTGAAGTGGCTGTCATCTAAAAACTCAGCCAAACGAATAACCCTTTTAGTAAGGTCAATATAACTTAGTCCAACAGTGCATCCAATATCCTTATAGTTTAGAAACAAAGCGATGGTGGCTGGAGAATCCTGCATTTCATTATTAGCGAACAAAATATCTTCAAAACTTCCAAGGTTTCCGGGACTCCCACTCTTCACAAGTTTCCAATTTGAACTACTACCCTCATACAGCTCAATAGTGTGGTCAGTCCTTTCCAAAAGCAGATCGCGAACAATAGTTTCAAACATGCTTTTACTGACAGTTACACTTGACAGGCTTGCAGAGCCATTTCCCAACTGTCTCAAGACTGTGGTTGTGTGGTAATAAGTTCTTGCTATAAAAGTTGCATTCTCTCCATGCGCAGTAAAATAATCCTGGTTAAGACGCACGCACAATTCTTTATCAGAGGCCAGGGACAAAAACAATCATAAATACTTTATTTGCAGAAGTCGAGGGTAATGAGGAGGACCATAGAGACTTTAGATAGACGACAAAAGATGGGCAGTAGACTGGTATAGTCACTCAAGTGGAAAAACTTCAACATATCTCTAATATGATTACGTCAACTTGTAGACGATAACTATCCTTGCTCAAAAAAAAGTAGATTGATGTAATGGATGACGTTTCCGGACTTAGTAGAGGCTAAATTTCTGCCACCCTCGACATTTTATCAGTCAAGGATGAAGTTTAAGTAGATGATTCACACCAAATTCGCAGTAAATGACTAAATCAATTCCGTTCCCTCTCTAAACTAACTATAACACCTAACAGCGACAGAAATAGAATGTTTTGCTTGAATTGAGGTAGTTATTACGGGAATAATAACTAAGGAGGAAAGCGGTTATCTAATAGACTATTACCCTTTCTCTCCCGGCCTTCCCCGTACCACAACTACCGCCACTATCGAAGCACAACTTTCACTGAAGGGATGGGTTTGAGTCCAATTAGAGTCTCTTGAATTTCTACACGATCACGAGCGATTACAAACCATGTTACGATATTTTTCTTCTCATATCGGTGATAAAAACAATTGAATTAGTCGCAAGAAAGACAAGGAAACAATCGGAAACCAAAATGAGCAAAAATGGCAACATTTCCACAACACGCAGTGAAGATAAACTCACCCGACGATCGAAGAACCGAACAGGCCGAGAATCCTAGCAATAAAAACACATAAACCCAATTTCATAAGCACCATAACTGATTAAATTCCCGAAAAATTAAAACTTTATCCGTTGTTAATTAAATCGCTCACCTTAGGTAGGGTTTTGAAAAATGACAAAAACCCTTGAGCCTGCTTAGCATCTAAACACAGCAAATAACATAAAAAATCCCAAAATTAATCACCGAAACACTCTGTAATATGATAACGAACAGATAATTAACGAAATAAATTGGGAACTGGGAATTGGGGATTAGGGTTTTACCGAGCTTGAGTTCAGGGAGCACAAACAAACAATTAACGCAATAGATTGGGAACTGGGGAATCGGGGATTAGGGTTTTACCGAGCTTGAGTTCAGGGAGCACAAACAGACGATTAACGCAGTAAATTGGGAACTGGAAAATTGGGGATTAGGGTTTTACCGAGTTTGAGTTCAGGGAGCTTGGTTTGATCGGAGAAAGGCGAATCGTCGTCCATTGATGAATGCAGAAGCTGAATAGTCTAGCAAATTACAGAGAGGCGGAATTGAATTTCAAGTGTTTCTGGTAATGGGTGATTTGTAGCAGTGTTTAGGGTTTTGGCGGGAAATGTAACAGAGAGTTTTGGCGGGGAAGATTGTGCTGTGGTAGTATTGTAGCCTTGCATGTTGCCCAATAACTTGTATGAGACCGTCTCACGGTAAATTTATTGTGAGATGGTTCATATAAAAGGTGGTTACTAACCTCTTATGTGCCCATGTGAGAGGTCTCACGATAAAATTATCGTGAGAGGATCTCACATGAGAGTTAGACCCTGTTCTTTTCGGCTTAATTTCAGTCCGTTTCAGACCAGCTCAGCTCAGCTCAGCTCCAAAATTTTTCTTAAAATTATTAGATAATTTATATAAGAAATTATTAGTCTCAGCTTCTATAAATTCAACTCAGCTTCTATCAGACCAGCTCAGTTCTTATTAGACCAGCTCAGCTCAGCTCAGCCTTGTTTCAGCCGAAAAGAACAGGGTCTTACTGTGCATGTTGGGGGTTTAGACACGGCAAACAGATCGGGTTTGTAAATAAAGTAGACTCGATATGATTGTGTTGATTGAATGATTTGAGTCAATCGTAACTGGACTTGTTTAATTTGTTTATAACCCAACTTGATATGCGGAAGCTCCGTTCTTTAATTAAGTCATCTTCAACCAATTTAAATGATGTACGGAGTACAATTCTAACCCACTAAATTGTTTTCCATAACAACCTTGGATTAGTTAGAAACAAAACTAGTAGTAATAGATCAATATGACTCGTTTGTATAATTAATGCTCTGTTTGAGTGTTTTCAATCTTGTTAAAGTAGGTCGAACATATGAATAAAAAAGTGGAATCTTTCGATGGTTGGAGGCAGTTGGTTGGCTTCGACCTTACCCCAACTTGATTCATTTGTTTGTCATGTTCGCGTTGACCCAATCACTTGAGTGGATTGCATAGCATAAACTCCAACCCACTAATTTCGTATCGAGTTACTGTGTTGAGTCAATGATCGGCATCCCTCAGTTTTCACCAATTTAGCGCTGAGCTGGATCCGACATGCATCTTCGAGGACCGAAGCAATTGGTAATCGAAGTGGTTGGTCAAAATGGTCCAACATGTATTCGACGGTAGTGTCACAAGTGAGGAATATTGAAGACATTGGCATGTGATTGGGCAGTGATCTGATCACGCTCGATCACACGTTTTTTAGTTCAAACCACTTTTTACATACTTCAATTCAGTTCCCTTCAATCAAGTTCACATTAAAATTGGCGTTGAACAACATATTGCGAAATAGTACTAATAAATCAGACCCAATTTCAACGGTTTTAAATGCCTCATATAGGTAAATATGAAAATAGAAAGACAAATAAATGACTGATACACCATAAAATGAAATACGTAACAAATAGATCGTGAGAGAGCGAGTACTTTAAATGAATACTCCAATTACGTATTTGTTGATCAAACCCGACAAACCCGCATAATAACTCAAAAAAATTTTTTAGCCCGTCATTTACCAAACGGGTCATACCCAACGCAACTCTAAAATCGGCCCAAAAAAAACGGGCCGAGCATAACCCTAATCCCATACATAATTCAACCCGGTCCGTAGAAAAAAAAAACGCGATAATAATCTCTATTCGATTCCTCCATTTTCACCTCCTCCAGCCACCTTCATCGCCGTCGCACCACACGCCGGCGACGTCAACCCTCCAAAGTCCGCCGCCGCCGCCGCCGCTGCCGCCACTTCATCTCCTAAGTTAGTCCTATATAATCTTCGCTAGACTAATTATTATTCGATTATTAGTCTGTTTACCTAATTATTATACTGTTAGTTTTGCTTAAATTCCCAAATTTACAAACCCTAGTTCAGCACTTAATTATTACTGTATTTATTATTCCCAAGTTTGCAAACCCTAGTTTACTAATTTGATGATTTGACGAAGATTAGTTGTGTTAATTGTGTATGGTAACTTGGGTTGATTTGCTGATTACATGTTTCGAATTCGAACTTCATTTTGTGTATTGTTAGTTCATTGCGTTTTGTTTTACCGCTTTCGTGATTACTGTTAGCATATTGTTGTATGAAAAATATAGTGGGATGGATGATGCTTTAATGCTATGTTGGATTAAGGTGAGCACAAATTTGCTTACTCCGTCTCAATGGATAGTTTACGTTTGCTTTATTTTGCATGAAAAACATCATGATATGATGTTTTAGAATGCTATGCTGCGTTCAGGTGAGCAAAAATATAGTCGCTCGTCTCAATGAATCGTTTACGTTTGTTTTATTTTGCATGGAAAACATCGTGATATGATGTTTTGGAATGCTATGTTGCTTTCAGGTGAGTGTACATAGTTCTAGATTTTGCAATACGAATATGCTTTTACACGAATTTCCGCATATAACTGTATGTGATCTGGGTTGCTGAAAATGAAACCGTATACTGCTTGATGTTTAAGATTTTTTTTTTTTTTTTTTTTTTTTTTTTTGTGTAGATTTCCTCTTTCAATTTCCTTCGCAAACCCTAATAACTGCGTAGTATGAAGTTTTAATAAATTTCTCTTTCTCAACCAAACCTTAACAAACCAAGTGGCCACGGCCGCTGTAGAATCCACTGCTCAATCCTCCATCATCACCTCGGAGTGTAATGAGGAAGTGAAACATGATGATTAATTGTGGGGATTGATATTTGCATCTGAAGATAGTGTAGTGTTGTGAATTTGTGATATATCTTTACCTAGCACAATGTAGTTGTTTATATAACTTACATCTTTGCCCGAGTTAGATGATATATGATCTGTGATTTTTGTTTTCTTCAAAGTTCCCTCACTCCTAATGCTGCGTCCCCACTCCCGACTATAACCAATATGAAAGTTGTGGTCATTAACTCCAAGAGTCCAAGTGTGTGTATTCTATCTGTTATCCCTCAATGGTGTTTACTTATGGTTCATTATGTCAGGTAAACCAACAAAAAGACGTTGTAAACATCTGAATGAAGCAGTATCAATCTCGCTTGTTTCTAGGTAGACTGTTCCATTATCACCATAATGTAGTTTCACCTTGCCGAGAAGGAACCGGGGCAGATGTGGCCTTGATTCCCTATTTTATACATGCTGACCGTTCTCTGGGTGCACGGCAATACTCACACGCCTTAAATAGGGCACCTACAAATTTTGATGATATTCTTTCTAATGGCGGAGTTGAAGCGGAGAGAGTTAAGGATTATCACCGACACTGGAATATAAATTCCGGTTCTCATCAACAATATCCCATCAACCAATCAACAGGAAATGCCACTGCACACCAACCTTATGGTTATCAACAACAAAATACACGTTTTCAGTCGCCAAGTTTTAATGCATATCACCCAACAGGTAACGCGGGGCCTTCTCAACAACAGTTGACTGATGCTAATGGTAGAGATTCATGTCAAAACAATGAAAATGTTGAGGACGCACTAAAGGAGTTAGATGATGCATGCAAAGAATGGGATCTTGTCAGCGCTGTAACATGTCTGGAAAGTTTGAGTTCTAAAGGAGTAGGTATAGATTGGTCCCGTTACTCGACTCTTCTAGAAGCATGTGGGGAGGCAAAAGCTTTAGTAGAAGCAAAAGCTGTTCATGAACATATTCTTAAATTTGCCTCTCCTGTCAGCACAAGTATTTTTAATAAGATATTAAACATGTATGGGAAGTGTGGTTCAATGGATGATGCGTATGATACATTCACCAAGATGCCCGAACGAAATTTGACATCCTGGGATCTCATGATAAACTGGTATGCAAAAAATGGTCTCGGGGAGGAGGCAATTGATATGTTCACTAAATTCAAAGAGGCTGGATTAATACCAGATGGTCAATTGTTTCTTGCTCTATTTGATGCTTGCGGGGTTGTTGGTGATGTCACTGAAGGCATGTTACATTTTGACTCGATGATCAAAATCTATGGCATTGCTCCGACCATGGAGCACTATGCTAGCATCGTCCATATGTTTGGCAGTGCATGTGATTTAGATGGAGCGTTGGAGTTTATTGAGAAAATGCCGGTGGAGCCAAATGTGGATATATGGGAGAGTCTAATGAATATATCAAGGATCCAGGGGAATACTGAACTTGGAGACCGATGTGCTCAAATTGTGGAGCAGCTTGACCCTTCCCGCTTGACAAAAGAATCAAAAACCGGACTGTTGCCCGTTAAAGATTCAGTTATTCCCAAGAGAAAAGTGAGGAAGACGAGCCTTTCAGAGCATAAACAACACGAATACAGAGCAGGGGACAGATCCCATCCAGAACAGGAGAAGATTTATACACTCTTAAGAGGGTTCAAGGAATCTCTGAAAGAAGCTGGTTATGTACCAGAGACTAGATTCGTTCTTCACGATATCATCCAAGAGGAAAAAGAAGAAGCTATTATGGCACATAGTGAGAGACTCGCTTTTGCTTATTCTCTTCTTACTTCCAGTCCACGTGCACAAATGACCATAATGAAAAATCTTCGGGTGTGTGGGGATTGCCACAATGTGTTTAAGATAATGTCGAAGCTCGTTGGTAGGAAGATAGTCATGAGAGACCAGAAGAGATTTCATCACTTTGAAGGTGGAAAATGTTCTTGCAATGATTACTGGTGAATCACAAAAGAGGTACGAGAGTGTGGACCTTTTAGTCTCTTATCTGTTCTAGTGCCATTTTTTCCGAATGTCTGTTGATGTGGCTGTTCTAAGTATTTGTGATAATATGTTTAACATCACTCGAGATTCGAGTCACATCACCGCTCTCAGGCTTATTAACTCAGTGGAAAGGACTCAAGGAGGGCACAATATTTATTTTGTTTTGTTTTATTAAGAGAGACACGATGGTGGTTTTTGACGCCAATGGGTTTCATATTCAGACGCGAGTAAATAACTAAACCATTGAAGCTATACCACATCTGCATCGAAAAACTAGTACTGTGACACAGTGACACCAAATATAGTGCAGTTTGAATGCTGTAAATATTTATTGGTGAAAATAGGTATCTACCAAACTATATTTGGCAGGTCTTCGGAAGTGTGTTTAGGTTTCATTTAAGCTCGTGTTGTTTCTTCTTATTGCTTTCGTTCATGCCTGCATTTTCTACTGACAAAAGCTTTTTGGTTAAGCTAACCATTCGTTTTCCTCTTCCCAGATTTTTAAATGCACGAAATACCATTTCGCAGTAGATATGATGGAGTACTTGGCGGATCCAATGTTGTATGTGTAGGTAACTACACTTGCACCAACTCTTACTTTTATCGTTCCATGCTTCTTACAAGTCTACATCTCCCCTCATCATTCATCAACAACATCAATGACAACGGCTTCATCTCAAAAACCCAAATTTGATTTGAAGCTAAAGTGGATGGTGAAAATTCTTTTATGTTCCTTTGGACAAACGGTCATGGATTTCACGGTACAGCTAAAGATGTTGCGAGACTTCAGTCATAATTTCCGTCTAAATCTTTCTTATGACAGATGAATGTTAATTTGCATCCCGCCAAGCCCTTCCCGTTCTATTTCCCTCCAACCTTATGTGTTATCCAAACTACGGATTTAGTATATACTCAATACTTTTTTTGTAAGATTTTTTAGGGTTTAGCTAATTTTTGTATGAATTGGAAATCGCCTCGTGTAATTGCAGTATGAAGAGAATAACTTGGCATGTCTAAACAAGGACGATTGAAGTGGGGCGAGATACAAGGGTAGATTTTTTAGTGACAAATTTCAAACTTAGGTAATGAGCTCTAGTCTACTACCGTCTGATGTACTGAATTTCTGCATTGATCGCAAGCCTCTTCGATGCATTCAGGCAACGATTATGCTACTCCATCTATCTAGCTCCCCGAATATGGGTGTAACAACTACAGTCTAATTTATCCGATTACAGACGAGACGAGATGAAATTGTGTTATGTGCTCAAAAGTTGCAACTCTTAACGTCTTTTAGTTTTTCACCTAGTGATTAGTAGGTTGAAAGCTTGTGTGTTCATGTACGGGTTAATTAACTTAATTATATTGAAATGGGGTAGAAAACATTCGTTGTTAGTTACAATCGAACATAAAACTATGAGAATACCCGTAAACATAGGATAGACATGACAATATACTACGTACTACGTAAATGCTTACTTCCACTTGAATTTACAAGAAAAAAAAGTGAATATACATACGAGTATATTTTTACACTTAAATTGTGGAGTACTCTGTATTTATATCCTCCTTTTTTTTTTTTTTTTAATATTTCTTTCTGTTTCAAATCTTAAATAAAGGAAGAAACATAAAAAAACGGAGGGAGTAGCATCGACCAAAAAAACAAGTATCTGTAGTATATTTCCTAAACATTTTATACCAAAATCTTAGCTCAAATATCCCATAAAAATGGATGTAATTTCATTATTTTTGAACACTCAACTTTTTTGTCAACCCATATAAATGAAAAAACGATTTTTTTTAAAAAAAAATGTGTCTATGGAACATATATTAAGAGTCTAATTAAGGAATCAGTTGCAATAATATATCGTTAAGAAATCGAAATCTAAACTCAGAATTACCTTAATTAAATAATCGGATACTCTTATTATTCCAAAATCCCCAAAATCACCCAAAATTTTGTCAACCATATTCTTCCCCTAAAGATTCTCCAAACCCTAATTTCCATTAAATAACAATATGGATCACCAGAGCAGATTCTCTCTCACAAAACAAAGATTCAATCCCCAATTCCTTCAACTGCAATTCACTTCCTCCACCAAAACCCCAATTTCCAATGATGATCCCTCCCTCACCCCCTTTCGACCTCGCCGACACCTCCCTCGCCGCCATTCACGGCGCCGACGCGGCGACTATGTTGCCGGATTCCGGCGACGGCGAGTTTTCCGACGGTTGGACCCGGGAAAGTAGCTCCGGGATGTATAGTATCGGGTTTGAAATGTCCGGTGTTGGTTCATCGTCGCTCAACGTTGACGGTAACTGTGATGAGGTTGACCTCACTAGTTTATGTAGTGGTGAGTTTAATTGCGATAATTGTCTGTGTTTTGATTATTATTTCCGTCGTTAATTCAGTCACATTATGTTTGAGCTTAGTTTTAGAATGATGATGTTTTCTTCCATTAATGGCTTAGTCTTGTGTAAGATCGCTGTATGTCGGAATCTTTCGCCATACTGTAAGACGGATGAGTGTTTGAATTGTAGCGTAATGGCGAAAATCTATTAGAGCAGTGATTATATAGCCGTTGTGTTAGTATTAGTTGTTGAATTTGCTATCATTGATTGTTCGTTTGTTTAGTTTTACCTTGAAGTCATGGAAGACGGCTTATATCAATCTGGAGTCTAGTTGACGCATATATTGACGGTTTTTGAGGCGGAAAAGGTTGTCTTGAGTGGCTTAGCTTACCATCAACCCCGTAATCTATGCTCAAATTAATCGTTATCTTTCTATTTTGAGTAAGGAAAGATGGCCATGCAACATTATGCTCATGTTAATCCTTCCCAAATTAGAAAGTCGAGATTAAAAATGGGATGAATTGAGTATATTTATGGGTGCGGGTAGTAATATTGTAAGTTGTAACGGCTAGTAATATAGTACGGAGTACTCATTATCATAATGCTAAAACCGTTGATAGTGTAGTGAGGCCTTTAACTGTCATAGTAAGCTCAGGTTGAGGATGGAGATTGTTTGTAGTACCCCGTAATTATTAGGGAAAAGATGATACAGAGTATAATGTATCGTCTCTAGTTTTCCTGTTCAAAGTGCACAGGCATGTTAAATAGAGCTAGAGCGAAGACGATGTGCAAAAATGGTATTACTGTTACCTCGAGTTTCTAGAAACTTCCTTGAACTGCTGTAAGGTAATAAATCTTGCATATACACTTTGTTACGACAATCTTATCTAGATATCACCCTATTCATTCGGTGCATTGAAGATATAAAGTTCACCACTGGTCCTAACTTGATTGCTCATCAATTTAATTGGTAGGTGATATAGGTCTATTCATCCACAATCTGGTATAGTGAATTTGATTTACAAGGACCTATGTGTCAATTGGGAAGCTACTTGTGAGCACGTTTCCCGAGAGTAACGAGCTTTGGTGTCCAAACCTGTTTTTATCAACATTCTTATGGGAGTTACTCTTGTAAGCTACTTAGACTTGTCTACAGTTGTGGGAAAGGGGTAAACATCCAAGTGTTGAATCCTCCATGATCTAATTGAGACACTGAGCTGAATTCATCGATAAAGAGGTTTACGCATGCCTTTTTGTTGTTGTTAGTAAAAATGGTCGTCATTTTGGTGTTGTAGATCACATGTTTTAGTAAGTTTTGTATTGATTATTTCTTTTTTCGTTTGCATTATTTTTTATCCATCCTCTTTAAAGTCTTTAAAACTTGATCATATGCCCAGTTGAAGTTCACTTCAGAATGCAATAGTTGTTCTAAGCTCCTATGTATATTGCACTTAATATAAATATCTTGCAGAAAAAAGAGATGACACATCAAAGGCTGATGTGTCTGGCCATGATATGAACCCAACTGCAAAACCACTGAAGGAAAAGACAAGCAAGGCTGAAAGGCGCGCTCTACAAGAGGCTCAGAGAGCTGCTAAGGCAGCTGTAAAAGGTTTTCACATCATGTTTGCTGATTAATTATTTAGTGTAGTTCATTTTTCAAAGTTGTATGAGAAGCTCCAAAGTGTATTCTATTTGCGATACATATATGCCTGACCTATTTCTACCTTGGTGGCGTTTTCTACTTGCAAATTGTTAAAACCTTAATAGACATGAGTCCATGACTATACTTACCCGATTAGCAGTGGCCAAAAAGAGCGTCAAACACGATATGATCCTGTGAAAATGCACCCAGATGGCCAAAACAGACCTGCGAACTTGAGTGACCCAACCACAAACTGGGTTTGTGTATTCACCTGTGTTAGGATTAATAAATAACGAATGTTAATTTATTAACGAATCTTCTGGCATTCATGGCATGTAATCGTGCAGCTGAAGCTTCTGGAAAGGTGGCTGGTGTAACGGACAAACTTGCTAAAGTGAAGCAAGCGGTACAAAAGAAAAATGCTCCTTTGGTGGCACCATCAGTGGCTGTTTCTGAAATGAGAGGAGGTGACTGGCCATCAGAGAAGGACAAGAAAATTGGCAACCCAACTCCTCGTATGCTCTTTGATGATAAGAGCAAAGTTAACAAAGCAAGAAAGCGTTCTGTTGTCAAACACACCGAAGTGAAAAATCAAGTGGACCTTTTCGGGCATTTGCCTCAGTATGATTACAAAAATAAGCTCTCAGATTTTGAGTCCAAATTTTTCGAGCTTGATCAAGTTCATTCGGCTGTGTTCAAGGTAAACACATACTCATATACGTGTCTGTTCTGTGAACGGTTCTGCTTCTCGAATCTGTCATTATAGTCTTTGATAAATATGGTTGATTCGGAGAGCTGATGATCCCGTCGGATTTCAAGTTATGGCTATAAAGTGGGAACTTCACTGTTGAATTCCTTTCTTCCCTGTATTCTGACCTAAGTTTATACTCCGTATTAGAAGTATTAAGTTCAAAGATGACCCTTTATTTGAAATATTTGCCATCTATGATTTTTTTTACTATCTAAGCACTTAACTTTCTTGTATTGAATGGCAGGTTGGTTTGCAGAATTTGGAAGGAAATATTACCGGGAGTAATGCACGATGTATAGCAATGCTATATGCTTTTAAAGAAGCCATTGAAGACTATCACACTCCACCTCAGAAAGCTCTAGTTAGAGATTTACCAGCCAAAATCAGCAGTTGTATATCATACCTAAATGAATGTAGGCCCCTCTCTATCAGTATGGGAAACGCAATAAGGTGTCTAAAGATTCACATTGCGAAGTTGCCTTCAAGTGTGACGGAGTGGGAGGCAAAAAGTACTTTATGCTCTGAGATTGATCGGTACATAGCTGAAAAAATAATAATAGCAAACAAGGTAATTGTGAATCAAGCTGCCACAAAAATTAGGGACGGCGATGTACTTCTTACCTATGGTTGCTCTAGTGTTGTTGAAATGGTATTGGTATATGCACATGAGCTCGGAAAAAAGTTTCGTGTTGTAATAATTGATTCACGCCCGAAGCTCGAAGGCCAAGGATTGTTGCGCAGGATGGTTTCAAAAGGGTTGAGATGTACATACACTCACATTAATGCTATTTCTTATATTATGCATGAGGTTACAAGGGTTTTTCTGGGAGCTGCATCCATATTTTCTAACGGGGCCGTGTATTCAAGGACTGGTACAGCATGTGTTGCTATGGTTGCTCACTCATTTCGTGTTCCAGTGTTAGTTTGCTGTGAAGCATACAAGTTTCATGAAAGGGTCCAACTTGATTCAATTTGTAAAAATGAACTTGGTAACGGACTAACGGATTATCTTTTTTTTTTTTAAATTCCAAATATTTTTAAAAGTAGCCAATTTGCTGACATGTAACATTGCTCTTTTTGGCAGGTGATCCTGATGCTATCGCAAAGGTACCTGGTAGAAGAGGCGTAAATTATTCGACGAGTAAAGAAAACTTGCAACTCCTGAACATACTGTGAGTGTTATCGATTATTGCCTTACGGATAAAAATGAGAACACACTGTTAGTTGGAATATATTTATAATTAGAATGTCTTGCCATTTACAGTTATGATGTCACTCCATCGGACTACATATCAATGATCATCACTGACTATGGGATGGTATGTATCATCTTGCTTTATTTTTTTTCCTCTTTTCCGATAAGTACGAGAACAAGAAAAATGGCTTGAAATTTCTCTCTCCATTCCATTTTTATCGCCCTGCCTTTTATTTTACGAGTACAAAATCCGGGGATTCAAAACAATAGATGACAACTATTGACTCGGGAGCAAACCTTGTATCCGATAACATGGTTCTATTAAAAATAATACGGAGTAATCAGAAATTAGTAGATGGACGTCTCGGGCTCCAAGCATAGTTTTTCATTCTAATGTTTTGATGGTACTATTTATTTAGGCTTCTAACTCTAATGTTTTGATGCTTGCGGAATGCAGATTCCCCCATCAAGCGTTCCTGTGATTGTCCGTGAATACAGGAACGAACATCTGTTCTGAATTCTGATGTGTACAGGTTTGTGCTGCATAATCCATTTGGAGGCTAACTGATAGAAAAAATTACTGGTAGGATATATGCTCTCAGATATCTCAGCATTTTTGACCTAGCCATTCTTTGTAAAGTTGAGATCTGAATCGGCTTTAAGTGATTGTAAACCCTATCTGAACGAACAGTTGGGACTTGGGGGTACAAACTTTGCTTCGACGGTGGTAATAAATCGTTGTCACTCTTCTGGTTCCAGTGTTCTACAGATTACATCACCATTTTCATCACGGATTCTGTCGGATCGAAACTATCTTACAGGGTTACAGTACAGTAACAAAAAGCGGCGAGTATTTTTCCGCGTTTTACTCTACTTCAGAGCAAAAAAACACCCCTGAAAAAACTGGCTCTTCTTTATGTTTTTTTTTTCCTTTCTTATTTTCGGTCCACCTTTTTTATTTATTTTTGGTATTTTTTTTGAGAATAAATAAATAATTTTTTTTGAATGGAATGTGTATATCCGATTATCCGATCATCGGTTCTATACTGGTTGAAGAAGTTTAACTCCTCCGATTCTATCCCAGCAACTGATATGATACGGTTCATTGATGACCTGAAGCTTTCGACATTTGAAGAATGAACTTGAAACTCGATGTTTGAAGAAAAAATAAAAAGTTTAAAATAGATACTACGGAGTATGTAGTAATCACAATTTTAAAATTCAAATTTCTACCACCCTGTAAGTCTATAACCTTCCAATTAACAGAAAATAATTCAATGAAAAAAAAAAAATCGATAATTATCATATTACGATAGCTGTCTTAATTATTACTCCCCCGATTTTAAATGATTGTCACATACGGAGTATTATATTGAAACGGGACGTTGAAAGTCAAAATGCTGAAAACATTGGCGGGAAATAATTACACAGAAAACTTCACAAAAAACTAAACTCGGACAACAATGGAAGGTAGCGAAAGCGAAGCAGTATTCGAGAAATTGAACTTCAATCCCCAATTATTCATCAACGAAGCCTTCAATCTTGCCGATCAATTCACTGATGAAGCTTTCCATTACTTTCACCAGTAATTCCTCTTCTTCTTCTTCTTGCTCTGATCAAAACCCTAGCTCAATTGCATTTACTTTTCCTGACCTAATTGTTGCAATTTTCAGGGAAGCTTCCAGATTATTGAACATAGATGACGTTGACAGATCTCAGGATCTCAAATCGGTACTACTATCTGAATTTCAATTGCACTGGCTTCATATCCCCATTTGTGTTCATCTAGGGTTTTTCCTACTTTGTAGGTTTGATTTTTTCGGAATTTACGCCTGTTCGAATGATTGCTAGTTGATGCAGTTCGGTGTGACATTGTGTTATGTGATTCGGTTTTCGATTTTTGAGCTGATTTACTTTTGGTTTTTTTATGGTATATTATGGTTCATTTGTTTTCAATTCAATGCCACATTTGGACACAAGTTACACTATTGCAGACTTACAGTATGCAACCGTTAGTAGGTTATGGTGGAAGAATTGTTATTTTTAACAAATTTGAAGAAAAAATTATGAATTGTTGAAGTCCTTGGGTCATTTTGGTTTATGATTTGTTTCATTTGTGTGCGGAGTAGATGAAAACGGGTCTTAAAACCTTTATTAACTAACAGATCGACGCTCTCAATTGATGATTCATTTTAGACAAAGCTACGTATTGAATGTAATCCTCTATCATATGATGGTATATGCTTGACTGTTTGTATTTGATTTCATCCATAATTCTGCGGCTACTTGTTTGTTTCACTTGATAAAACTTTTGTTTATGTTGATAAAGCATCAAGAATTTGGATGTGATCCTAAATTGAGCAATTCGTTTTGGCAAAATCCGGGTGAAGATAAAATGGGGATGGGGTGGGCAACCTAACAAATGAACTATGATCAATCTTCAAAATAATATTTGGACTAACGAGATTCTCAAGCATTTGGATTGTTGCATCATGATTGCGTTTATGTAAATACTAAATTCTATCAAATGTTATCGTTTTGAATGTTCCTTTGTTCATGTTGTACCTTTCTCATATTGGCCATCATACACCCTACCTTGTCCGTGTCTGGCTAAAGTTTAATTCTGGTTTCAATTACTGTAGGGTATTAATTACGTCCAGAGAACAATTCAAGAATCCTTGGATAAACGTCTCAGTTTGTGGGAACAGTATTGTCTCCGTCATTGTTTTGCTGTACCTAGTGGGTTTTCGTTATCCCCAGAGGTATGTTTTTACATTAGCAATTGTAATCAAATCGATCAATTTCACCCAAAAATGCACAGTGTTTTATTCACTTTGTGGATGTTGGTAACCTGCTGAGAAATTGGTTTCCATACTTTTGAAATATTTGATTTTTGGTGGTTAAGTCGGAATTTCCATGGAGCATTATGAGTAATTTCTCCATTTATTCAAACATGACCCTTGAATCTTGAGATGCACACACACCTTTTCTAATCACATTTCAATGATTTTAAGAACTGTTAACTCTCGCCAACATCACATTTTTAACAACATGGCCGGCGTAGATGCTTTTTGATATCCATGGCTTCAAGAAATAGCAACCTCACTCAACCTCATCATTGATAAAACGGGTTAATCTGAAATTCTCAACGCTTTGATGCCTGCATTTGGGGAGAATTCTGTTACTTAGTGCATATGCTATATTAATTTTGTTTCAAAAGAAATTAGCTGTCCATCCCCCTTTTCTTCTTTTCCATAGCCAAATGTACATCATGTTAGGACCAAGGTAGCATTATGTAACATTTTACCTCATTTATATCTAATTCCTACGGGCATTGACCAATGGCCCAACGTCAATTAAAAACCGGTTGTAAAGGGCCTGAAGGAGTTCAGCAATAGTATCTAGCATGTGCTAATCATGTTGTGCACCAAAACAAATGTATGCTAGTCATGTTACCTAAGATCTTGGAGTGATTGTGACTGACAATTAAACTCCCATGAATCCATGTCATCGGGTAATATTGACATAAACATGGGAATTTATGGATGTCACTGTTGTTCCTCGAGATATGATTTTATAATTTTGAAGTATTATTTTTATTTCCATTGTATTAACGTTCTTGTATACCGTATAGAACGGAGCATCTGATGATGATGCCATGGACCAAGACGATACTAGTGATGAGCAGATGGATGCACAACTTGATTCATTAAGAAGCAAGCTTGCCGAGGTGAGCAAGAAGTAGCATTAAATCCGGTAACTTTTCATTTCACGTGTATGCATGGTGTTTCCAGCTCCAGCTCCAGCTCCGTGAAGTTGACTGTGACACTGGCTCGGCAAATGAAAATCTCTGCTAATTGCGTGTCTTATTGTTCATTTTATTTTGGTTGGTGAATCCAGGCTAGGAAAGAGTGTTCTCAGTTGAACCAAGAACTTAAGGAGCTGGAGTCAGAATCTGCTTTCACCAACCAGTGTGCCACAGCAGTGAATGAAGCGTTGCAGTTGTATGATAATTGTTCTGCGCAGGATGTGTTTCAAGGTAACAATCACCTTCCTCTTGCGTTTGAGCCATTATATTACAGAAAAATGCCATGCTTCGGTCTTGCTTTTGGTTGACTTGTGTTTCTTTGTCGGATCCGTGATGTATGGGAGAGTAGTTATGAGAATGAGCCCTCCTCATTCAGACATTATTTGGACTCTGAAGTTGTGTTTTGAAAACCCTGATGGCTGATGCATTGCATCTTTTTGGAGGCAAGGTGGTTATGAAGGGTCACGTCTTCTGAGAAACTGGTTTAGAACAAGTTCGAATTTTTCAAGCGACAAAAAAATACAACGTTGATCGAAAATAAACAATGGTAAAAAGGAGAACCTAAGAATTGCCATTTAGTTTCCTTTTAAGTGTTTTAACACATCGAGTAAGGCGCTGTGCCAATCTTCACTGAAATGCAGGTACTTCGATGGCTTATAATCTTCGGTATGCCTTTGTTTTGATTCTTGTAATTCCTGTCATCCTGTGACTTTCTTCATTTTTTCTTCTATTAGTGAGTTGCTTTCCTGTCTAAGAATTCCGACAGTAAGTACTCTGCAACGGGATTTACTAACGAACTGAAATGAACTATACAAGATGACCGATCATATCCGAAAAATTGAAGTTCATACTTTTTGTATAACAACATTTTAAATTATTTTCGGGGATCCCGGAAACAAAATTAAATGAACTTGACATTAGTGGCAACATTCTACAGAGATGCTGAAAGTTGCTTCTGAACTCCGACGAAAGATGGACCAACTGAAGACTAAACCGAAAGAAGATATGGATCATAATCATATAGAGACGGCAGATACTGCAACCAGAGGTACGCCCTTGTTCACTTGAGCTTGGAAAGCTACTTCCGCATCTCAGCTGTCTTATTTATTGGAAGAAATCCCAATTCCTTTCATCTTCGTTGCAGGTTTTCCTAATTTGAAGCCGGATACTCTACAGGGGTTTATAACTGAGATGAACTTGTGAGGATCGGTTGGCGTAGTAGCCAATGTCTATCAATTGTATAATCTTTCTCAAATCAGGTGATTGTCGATGATCCTTGTTCTGTTTGTTAATCGAAAATGAGTTCCTCCTTTGTAAACTGTTAGATGTGTAAAACCAGGTTAGACTGTAAGCTGCAAAAATCATGCTAGAGGCTTATTGCTGATTGTGTGACCTGCTTTCTATAATTTGTGAGAAATTATTGTGTACAATCGTTGTACCACGCGATAATAGTAAAAAAAAAAATCAATTTATGGTAAAAAGTGACCATTTTAGGTTAGTTAGTTACCCGTTTCAAATAAATAGTTACCACTTTTTTGTATCAAAAAGTTGTCATTATTTAACTTTAAAGTGGTAACTAAATAACCTAAATGATACGAGTAATTTTTATCATAAATATCTAGTTTTAAGGTATGTCACGGTTGCATACTAGGAGTTTAATTTGTGATTACGAATTTATGATTCTGAGACGTGTCTCCCTTATGATGGTTACATTCGTCTTGAGATTATAACGGGTCAAATAACATGCTACTCCGTATGTGGTTAAATGAGACAATTTTTTTTGACATTTCCATGGGTTTTGCATTTGTCATAGTCATATTATTTGGTCCGTTATAAAAAAATAATGGCAACGTAGTAACGGCTTTTGAGGTAATCAATTTAATTAATTACGGTCTTCCTACATTCAAGCTAGCCGTTATTGTGACGTCTTGAATATGAAGGATGAGTCTTTCGACTCTTATTCAAATCAGTGGTGATAATAAGATGAGACAACTTACGAACAATTTA
Organism: Agrostemma githago; assembly: GCA_958450325.1. Lineage (NCBI taxonomy): Eukaryota > Viridiplantae > Streptophyta > Magnoliopsida > Caryophyllales > Caryophyllaceae > Agrostemma > Agrostemma githago. Next base: position 2,153,832 of record OY288259.1, read on the forward strand.
ACTTGATCAATGTGCAACTTGTATAAGCAAAACACAAATTCGACTTGGATAATCATATACTGTAACTCGGTAATCAATTTAATTAATTACGGTCTTCTTACATGAATTAACTTCGATAATTATATAAACTTACATTTTCTGGGATTTGGGTAAATTCGAAATCAACTCGAATTCGATCTTGCTTTGCTTGATGAGTACAAACCATACTAATAAGCCAATCTACTCTTCCACTCAGCTCGTTAATTCTAATCTTGGAGCACAGGAAGTTTTAGTTTTGAGGTACTCAACCCAAATTTGGTATGGTGATTTTGCACGATTTGTCAATAATCTAATCACAATCCACAAAAACCCTTCAAACCTTAAATTAGTCTCTTTTCGGGTAATACATTACTCCCTCCCGTACATAGACGGATAGACCATGACAAAACATTACTCTGTCTGCCTCACTCAATTATTTACCTTTGATTTTGGCACAAAGATAAAGAAAGGATTAGACAATTTGTAGTTATTGTTATTGGATGACAAGTGAATTATGATGATTTGGATGATCATATTATTCAACAAAATCTATCCTAAAATAGAATGATAAACAAATCACTAAGACGACACCTTACAATGGAATATGTGAACAGGGAGTATAAAGTACGAGTAATTCTTTGTGAAAGATCGTCTCAAAAATAAGTTACTATGACTATATGATCGAGTATATAACACTAATCGTTAACGATAATATTGAGATATAGTTTCGTCTATTTTTTAATGCAATATTTAACCCGTATATCAATCTAACGAGTATTTCCGTCACAACCAAAAACCTTCAATAAGGGCAAATCAGTCCTTATTTCCATGCACGTAAGTTCTTAATAACTGGCATCTATTACAAAAACCAACCCATATGAGATCACAATTCAAGTTCTACTAAACTTCCCACTTTCCAAATCAAACTGCATGAAAAATTTTCACATCAAAAAAAAAAAAAAAAAAAAACAGTTGTGATCCCAAATAATAGTTCATCATTCATTCCCTAATCACAATACAATACACTCTCCCGTTTCACGAAATCGCTCAGAAAAAAACCAAAAACAATGGCGAAACTAAGCAACATTGTGATCACAACACTGAATCTAATAACAACACTAATCTCACTAATCTCAATCTCAATCTTCATCTACCTCCACTTCATCAACGCAAGCCCATCACACTGTCAAAGAACAGTCGAATACCCGATCCTAATAGGCGGGTCAACCCTACTAGCAATATCCTTAATGGGTCTAATAGGGTCGTGCTGTCGAGTCACAAGTTTGTTATGGATATACCTGGTCGTGCTCGTAGGGTTGATACTCGGTTGGTTTATATTTACGGTGTTTGTGTTCTTTGTGACGAATAAGGGGGCCGGGCAGGCGGTGTCTGGTGTCGGAATCAGGGAGTACAGGATCGGGGATTACTCGCATTGGTTGCAGAAACATGTAGTGAATGGGAGGAATTGGGATGAGATTAGGAGTTGTTTGGTTGATGCTAGGGTTTGTGGGTCACTTGATCTTGTTTATAGTAAACATGGTGATGATTTTCTTCATTTTCATCTCAGTTCTATTCAGGTATGTAACGGTTTTTTTAACGTGGGTCCAGTAGTGAGTATTGAACTGTATGTTTGTTAATACGTTGGAAAAATCATGTTTTTGTACATCTTTATCAATTGATACATTTTAAAAAAACTCGATTGGTAATCTAATCTAATCTAATCTATATCACTAATTTAATGATTTCGAGTAGTATAATATCGTGTTTTTTTTTTTTCTAACGTGTGTCCAGCGAATATTGAACTGTAGGGTTGGTAATAACTTGGAAAAATCGTGTTTTTGTTAAGATTATTTCATTAATATATGTGGAGCTAGTACATCTTTATCGATTGATACATTTTAGAAAAACTCGATTGGTAATCTAATCTAATCTAATCTATGTCACTAATTTAATGATTTCGAGTAGTATAATATTATCGTGTTTTGGTTTTTTTAATGTGTGTCTAGTGAATACACGGTTGTTAATACGTTAAGAAAAACCGTGTTTGTTAAGAATATTATTGATTGAGTTTTTTTTTTTTTTTTTTTTTTTTTTTTTTTTCACATGACATGATGACACATTTTAGAGGGGGTAATATTATTCTCAAGTGAAGAGGGAATTAATTAATCCCTAATTTACTTTATTCAATTTTATTTAATTTTTTGGTGTTTCGATTTTTCATTTGGTACACTTTAATATGTTAGAAAAATCGTCTTTTTTTGTTCGACGAAGTGATATATATAAAGGATAATTGATTCAATATGAGACTTATTGTAGGAAGTCCGATTTTAACCAATAGACTAAATCATCTTCGATTCTTACATAAACAGGAAATTAATTTATTCCTAATTAAGATTAAGATAAGATAACATTATCTTTTTCTAAGAATCATACATTCAATATTTCCATTTATATTTCGTTATATGATTCCATGAAGTTCATAACCGTCGTGTTTGAATACATTAAATTTTTTCTGTGTTTAAAGTCATCATTATTACATACTTATTAGTGTTTAATCACGTTTTTTATACGGTTTTAGTCGAGATAATCTTCTAATATGATTACAAAAAATCTCGATTTCAAATTTTATAACCCTCAAAAATCTCACAAATCAAATTTTATAAACTTAATATTTCAATTTATCATGATAATATCCATGGAAATGTTGCTTTAATTAACTTATTAACGTGTGCCCAGTAAATAGAACTTAATATTTCAATTTATCATGCTAATATCCATGTAAATGTTGCTTTAATTAGCTTATTAACGTGTGCCCGTAGGCATAGAAAAACCGTATAGGAAAATAATATAGCTGAAGTAACAAGAAATACAAAAAAGTAATTTCGTTGTTATATTATTATTAATTCATCTCATTTTGGTACGGTCTCTTATTAATTATTTTGTTTATTACACAGTCGGGTTGTTGCAAGCCACCAACATCGTGTGGATTCACCCCAAAGAACGCGACCTATTGGGTGAGCCCAGACCCGAAGACAGGTCCGGCCCCAACAGATCTAGATCCCGACTGCCAATCATGGAACAACGACCAGAAGACGTTATGCTACGATTGTAAGTCGTGCAAGGCGGGGGTGCTAGCAAACGTAAGGAAAGGATGGCGGAAATTCTTGATCGTCAATGTAATTATAATCGTGTTTCTATTTTTGATATATATGGTCGGTTGTTGTGCTGTTCGAAACAGCCATCGTCTTCCTACGTATAGATCCCATTATTATCATTGATCGCGTCTTAACTCCGATCCTTACTTAGGAAGACGATCGTCTTCCTAAGTATAGAATCATCGTTTTATTTTACTAGTAATTAGGGTTAGAGTGATTTTAATTAGTTGTTGAATTACTGAGTTTTCTTTTGTAATTTGGAACCTTGTTTTAAGACTATGTTTATCCACAGACTCATCTTTTTCTCTCAGACTCAGCCACCTCAGCTTTCCACTCACTTTTTATTCTTCAGACTCAGACTTCCTACAAAAGTACATTTTATCCACAGACTCATCTCAGACTTTCTCACCTCACCTACCTTATTTTATATTATTTTTTAATTCATCTCACCTCAACTTTTTAACTACCTTATTTTTTTTATTTACATCATTTTACCCCAACTTTCTACCTAACTTATTTTTTTTATTTACCTAGTCTATGTTGATTTTATAACTCGAATAATTATAATTAAATAATTAATAGTTAAATAAATCTTGTGACATACTAATAATTTTATTTCCAAGTGGTAATTATTAAAGGTAACAATCGGGCGGATGAGTTGAGTTCGGGTTGGCTTGTCGGTAGACCTGGCAAACAAGTCAACCGGGTCGGGTTTAGGTCAGGTGAGTTTCGCGTTGACTTTGAGTCGAACCAGATAATTTCGGGTTTGCTATTTCATCCTTTTCAGAGATATCGACTCATTTTTTATAATAATAGTCGGTCAATTTTGGGTTACCTCGGGTCAATTCAGGTTACGAGTCAACCTCGAATCTTTAGTTTGGATATCAGATCGGGCTCGGGTTGGCTTATTCGGGTCGGATCATTCGGGTCGAGTAAGTTTTGTCATGTCTAGTTGTCGGGTCTGGGTCAGACCGGATTATTTTGGCCATGTCATTTTGTATTGAAGTGAAATGAGTTAAAGTGGAATGAGTTCAACTGAACTGAATTGAGCTGAGCTAAACTAAACGAAAGTAGCCTGAAATTTAACGACGACGACGACAACAACAACAACAAAACAGTTTATTATTGTAACAAGCTTACTTGTTCCAAAAAAATATTAATTATTATTGTAACAACAAATAATAATAATAATAATAATAATAATAATAATAAATATAATAATAATATATTTAAAAGGTGTTATTGACTTGTGGTATACTGGTATCGAATATAGGTTTAGTAATCGTACACGTATACTATTTTGATAAGACGGTATTATACTATGAAATTAACTCATTAACCCAAAAAACAAAATTATTAGTTTACTTCAATAAATCCCTTTATCTTTTAGTAATTATGGTGGGAGAAGATCTTTTATGACTAATTATAAATGAAGCATAAAGTGATACTGACAAGTGGTTTTGGTTTGATTGTACCTGTCCAAGGCTACAAAACAACCTACGTAACAAAAAATAAGACAAAAATGATGGACTTCATCCGTTCAAATCCAAAGGGTACGTTTCCCTTGAACACTATTCACAAGAGAATTGTTAATATTCTCGATAATTTATATGGAGTATGAGAAAATATAGTCAAATAGGAACATAATAATAATAATAATAATGCTCGTTAAGGGAGTGGGTGCCCAGATAGTATCTCGGCTACCCACTAACTTCTTGTAATTTGTTTTCGTTATTAATGCAAGCTCCAGTTGATAATAAAAAAAAAATAAAAAAAAAATAAATAATAATAGGCGGAAGAACGTGAAAAAACGAACATATCCTTTGAATTTGAACACATATTGGGCCGTGGGTCGTGACTCGTGCGTGAGGTTGTTTTCAGAGTATCGAATCTTTACAAGTATGTTTCCGTTGTGTATCCACATTTTTTATGAAAATTTAATTTGAGTGTAATCGAAATTAGGGTTCTTATATTTCCCCCAAAATTATACTAAAACCCTAAACCCTAAAAAGTACTCCTAATCCTTCATCATCTTCTATTCCAATTTCTGCCAAACGCCATCGAGCTTCACCAACCTTCGCCATTTTCATCGAGCTACACCAACCTACCCAAAATCGGACCGGAACGTCTGTACTGAATCGCAATCGAACCTCGGAATAATCGTCATGGACCAGGTTTTTGTTTTCTTTTCGATTTCAATTATGCATTTTTCTTTGTTATTGTTGTTTGAATTAAGTAATCGGACCGTCTCTAATTCAATTGGAGTGGACTTAATGATGTATAGTCTTTTCTTGTTACCAATCTCTGATTTTTTTTGCTGCGATGCCATTAAAGATTGTTATGCTGCCATTGAAGGTTGTTGCTATTCATGGTGAATAGCAACAACCTTCAATGGCAGCATAACAATCTTAATTTGGCTGGTGTTTTTGCTTGATTTGGCTGCTTAATTATGTCGGGAATTACTGGAGGTAGTGTTAATGTGACGAAAGATGTGATTTTTTTCGAGCAACGACCTTTTTCCCAATATGACAGGGTGCAGACTCATGTCCCACATCGATGTTTATGTCATCTTTATAAGCATATACAGAGTAGAAACTATACGAGGGGCACACGAGTAAACCCGTGAGTGCTTGGCTTGCAGCTTGCTATTATAGACTTGCTCATACAATTTTTTTCCTCGGCAGAAAGAAATGACTGAGAAGGACAACGAGGAGCTCGCTGGTTTGCTCACCATTCTTCCTCCTGTTGAGTTCTGTTGTGTTTATGGTTCAAGTCTACATCCAAACAAGGATGGTCAGGTTAGTATAAACTATAAACGGTCACAATTTACTATCCTAAGCTTTTTCACTTCCCATTTGATGGTATGTGACTTTCTCGATGTGTATCAACAGTCCCGGATGATTGACTATATTCTTGGTGTTCGAGATCCTATCGAGTGGCATTCAAAGGTTGGCTTGAAGAGAATCATACGGAGTATATTATATTTTGCTCTGTTAGTTACTGGACTGCTTTTTCTCAAAAGTGATTATATATTTTCTGTTTTTGGCATGAAGAATTTGGAGATGAACAAAAAGCACTATGTCTCATGGATGGCGTACCTTGGTGGAGCGGAAATGGTGTTTCCTTAACATACAATTATTTCTCTGAACTTTTATCGCTTTGTAAATAGCGAATCTTGAATTTTGGAGTGAAACTGCTGAGCTTTGTGAACCAGATTACAAGAGTTGCTGATGACATTGGAGTGGGGGTGCACTTTAACCCTTTTGTCTCTTGGAATAACAAGGTAAAAGATCGATTGTTATTAGAACATTTTTAGGGTTGTCGGTTATATAACTGAAGCTTTTTAAAGTGACAACGATGTTGTACTTTTCATTTGGTACTGAATATAGATGTTCTGAATCAATTTGCAAATTTTTTTGGCTGCAGACCTACAAGTACGGTGTGGTCAGAATGAGTGATTTAATTGAAGATGTACGGGATTGGAAAACCTTTTATTTGAGTGGTCGTCTACAGAAGCCTGTATGTATACATTATTGACAGCGTGCCTTTCTTTTCTTCTCCTTCTTTTGTCAGCTGTAAAAGAAACATACCCGAGAATGAATGCTTCTATCTCGCAACAATTAATCCTTATATGAGACGGTCTCACATGTGAAATAATTGAGTAATTCATTAGAATTTGAATTGGTCTCGCTGATGCTTGCATATGGCACAGGTTTATATTTGCTGTTGATAATGTGCCTACTACATCACGCTAAACATTTGAACTTTATATTTGCACACAGGTCAATATTGTTGTCGATAGTGGGGACATCATCAAACAACTGAACCTGTGTAATATACGAGCAGCGTCATCAGCTGCATTACTATTGTTACCTGAGACATTCCACGAGGTAGTTGGTTAATATTTCCAGAATTCAAGTATAAAGTAACCGTGGTTACCCTGTGTTAATTCTATACAGGAGGACCTTTATGCAAAAATATGTAGCCTGTCTTATATGGGTGATCTCAGAATGCTCTTTGCAGAAGATAAGAATAAGGTATGACAGACGTTTGCTGCTTTTACTCGAAAAACTTGAGCTTCGCATTTTGCTGTAGTTTTTCCGAGTTTGGGCTTTTGGCTAGTAAAAGCCTTCAGATGTAATATGCCTAGATACATGCAATGTACAGGACTTGAAGTTTGTTTTCCAGCTTTAATGTTCGTCATTACATAAGCCTACAATTTTGGCCATTAAACCTTTCACACAGCTTAGTTTTACCTATGTACTGGTATAGTGGTATGACACCACATCATCCCGTGACTATTCTACTCCGTATCATTCTTTATTCATGAATTCGACCTTCCTATACTATTTGTTTTGGGTTTGTGGGAACATAGATAGATACAGCTATAAAAGTCTTGCGATGAAGATGCTCTACGATCTAGCTTGTCAAGTTTGCTCATCTTCTTTTCGGATATGGGATTGAGATTCTTGAGAACGAAGGTTCGCCAGTTTTTATTGCTCATATATAGGGTGCTTACGTTTTCCCGTTGCTGCAGGTGAGGAAAATTGTGCAAGGGCAGTTGGAATTATTCAAAGGAATTTATACGCCTGTTCTAGAAGAGTTTGCCGCCAAAGACTTATTAAGGTTCTCATCCTCCGGTGCTTTAACTCAGGTGAAGTTGCATAGGAATTTTACTTCTATTTTTGGCTGCTTGAATAGGCCATACTTTTTTCTTTTAAAAGATGAATCCATGAAGACTATTGGAGATTGACATCAAACTTCAAATGATGTAGGATTGCGGTTTACCTGCTGTTCAGTCTCTTGTCTCTCGTCTTCCTACAACAGTCAAGAACTCTATGGGAATGATGCTAGGAAAGCCTGAAACAATGGCCTCTGGTATAAAACAACCTTTTTCAATAATTTTAATGATTTACGCTATCGGCCCTATCCCTTTGTTTTTGCATCTTAGTCTATGCATAGTTCCACAAATGGTTGATTGTCGATGAGGGGGTATAGAATCATGCTGCGGGTTTTATATGTTAACTTCTGTGTTTCCATAAACTGTCTTTTACAGTCGCACTCATAGAGTCAACCTTTTGAGGCATAAAAGAGTGAATATTATCGGTCTTAATACAGGTCGACTTGATGTGGTTATAAAATCGAGAGCAGAGGCAGCAAACTGTGTGGAAAAGATCATAAGACAAAAAGTGAGGGTATCGAGCGTGAGGCAGGCTGTTTCTGGTGTACTGACAGTAGGTGCTGTTAAAGCATCCAGATATTTTGCAAATAAAATCGCGAAGGCCTGGAAGTCCCGGGTTTAATACTCCATTTGGAAAACCAAGTCATCACTCGGCGAAGACTCTCAGTAGAGTTATGTTGAAGGCTTAATTTTTGTCGGAAAGTAGGCAAGTTTTGGTAGAATTAACATTCGGGAGAAGATGGTTCTTCCTCGAACAATCGCTCGCAAGAACAAGTTGAGGATTAGTTACTACTCTGAGAATTCAATCGGCGAGAAATGGAGGATAGAAAAGGGAAGGGAAGAGACTCAGGTAATGACTTCTGCTTCATTTGGTATATCATTATTGTTTCTAATGCATTTAGATAGCCAACAAAATATCTCACATTTTTTGAAAAATCATCTGAAATGGACGAATTTGAAGGTTATTATCCATGATTTCTGACTGATTTGGTCTCGAAATTAAATGTCATCAAATTCGTAAACTAACTACTTTATACAATGTATATATGTCTCGGTGTAACAGAAGGTACATATGATTTAAAATAAACAAATTTAAAAGACATACAATTATCTTTCGAGTAACGTTGGATTAGAACGAAATCTTCGATATATATACTAAAAACTGAATTATTTAAGTGTTTTTTTAACAACCGTCGGTCATTTTTTGTTATACGGGTCTTATTTAAATGAACAACAAAATATCTCACAATTTTCGAAAAATCACCAAAAAGGACGAATTTGAAGGTTATTATCCACGTTTTTCGGGCCAATTTGGTCCTAAAATTATATGTCATCAAATTTGAAGAGTAACTGCTTCATACAATGTAAAAATGTCTCGGCGTAACATAAGGTACGTTTGGTTTAAAATAAACAAATTTAAAAGACATATAATTATCTTTCGAGTAATGTTGGATTATAGCGAAATCTTCGATATATATACAATAAACTGAATTATTTAGGAGTTTTTTTCAACAATCGTTGATCATTTTTTGTTATAGGAGTCTTATTTAGATGACAAGCTAAATATATCACATTTTTCGAAAAATCACCAGAAACGGGCGAATCTGAAGGTTATAATCTACGTTTTTTGGGCCGATTAGGTCCCGAAATTATATGTCATCAAATTTGAAGAATAACTACTTTATACAATGTAAAAATGTCTCTATGAGTAAAAGAAGGTATGTATAGTTTAAAACAAACAAATTAAAAAGACATACACTTATCTTTCGAGTAACGTTGGATTATAACGAAATCTTCGATATATATACAATAAACTGAATTATTTAGGTGTTTTTTTTATCAACCGTCGGTCATTTTTTGTTATAGGTGTCTTATTTAGATGACTAGCGAAATATCTCACATTTTTCGAAAAATCATCAGAAACGGGCGAATTTGAAGGTTATTATCCACGTTTTTCGGGCCGATTTGGTCCCGAAATTAAATGTCATCAAATTCGCAGAGTTACTACTTTATACAATGTAAAAATGTCTCGGAGTAACATAAGGTACGTATGATTTAAAATAAACAAATTTAAAAGACATACAATTATCTTTTGAGTAACGTTGGATTATAGCGAAATCTTCATTATATATAAAATAAACTGAATTATTTAGGAGTTATTTTTCAATAACCGTCGGTGATTTTTTGTTGTAGGAGTTTTATTTAGATGACAAGCGAAATATCTCACATTTTCGAAAAATCATCAGAAATGGACGAATTTGAAGGTTATTATCCACGTTTTTCGGGTCTATTTGGTCCTGAAATTAAATGTCATCAAATTCGCAGAATAACTGCTTCATACAATGTATAAATGTCTCGGAGTAAAATAAGGTACGTTTGGTTTAAAATAAACAATTTTAAAAGACATACAATTATCTTTCGAGTAACGTTGGATTATAGTGAAATCTTCGTTATATATACAATAAATTTAATTATTTAGGAGTTTTTTTTCAATAACCGTCGGGTCATTTTTTATTGTCGGGGTCTTATTTAGATAACAAGCGAAATATCTCATATTTTTTAAAAAATCATCTGAAACTGGCGAATTTGAAGGTTATTAATTATCCACGTTTTTCGGGTCGATTTGGTCCTGAAATTAAATGTCATCAAATTCGCAGAGTAACTTCTTTATACAATGTATAAATGTCTCGGAGTAACATAAGGTACGTATGATTTAAAATAAACAAATTTAAAAGACATACACTTATCTTCCGAGTAACGTTGGATTAGAGCGAAATCTTCGATATATACACATGAAACTGAATTATTTATATGTTTTTTTATCAATCGTATGTCATTTTTTGTTCTACGGGTCATATTTAGATGTCCAGCAAAATATCTCACATTTTTCGAAAAATCACTAGGATCGGGCGAATTTGAAGGTTATTACCCACGTTTTTCGGGTCGATTTAGTCCCAAAATTAAATGTCATCAAATTCACAGAGTAACTGCTTCATACAATGTATAAATGTCTCGGAGTAATATAAGGTACGTATGGTTTAAAATAAACAAATTTAAAAGACATACAATTATCATTCGAGTAACGTTGGATTATAGCGAAATTTTCGATATATACACATGAAACTGAATTATTTATATGTTTTTTAACAATCTTTGGTCATTTTTTGTTATAAGGGTCATATTTAATTGTCAACAAAATATCTCACATTTTTTGAAAAATCACCAGAAACGGGCGAATTTGGAGGTTACTATCCACGTTTTTCAGACCGATTTGGTCCCGAAATTAAATGTCATCAAATTCGTAGAGTAACTTCTTTATACAATGTATAAATGTCTCGAAGTAACATAAGGTACGTATGGTTTAAAATAAACAAATTTAAAAGACATGCACTTATCTTTCGAGTAACGTTGGATTATAGCGAAATCTTCAATATATATACAATAAACTGAATTATAGCGAAGTCTTCGATATATATATATATATATATATATATATATATATATATATATATATATATATATATATATATATATATATATATATATATATACAATAAACTGAATTATTTAGGAGTTTTTTTCAACAACCGTAGGTCATTTTTTGTTATAAAGGTCTTATTTAGATGAGTAGCGAAATATCTCACATTTTTCGAAAGATTACCAGAAACGGGCGAATTTGAAGGTTATTATCCACGTTTTTCGTGTCGATTTGGTCCCAAAATTAAATGTCATCAAATTCGTACAGTAACTTCTTTATACAATGTATAAATGTCTCGGAGTAACATAAGGTACGTTTGGTTTAAAATAAACAATTTCAAAAAAACATACAATTATATTTCGAGTAACGTTGGATTATAGCGAAATCTTCGATATATATAAAATAAACTGAATTATTTAGGAGTTTTTTTCAACAACTGTCGGTCATTTTTTGTTATAGTGATCTTATTTAGATGACAAGCGAAAAATCTCATATTTTTCAAAAAATATCCAGAAATAAGCGAATTTGAAGATTTGGTCCCAAAATTATATGTCATCAAATTTGTAGAGTAACTACTTCATACAATGTATAAATGTCTCGGAGTAACATAAGGTACGTATAGTTTAAAATAAACAAATTTAAATGACCTAAAATTATCTTTCGAGTAACGTTGGATTAGAGCGAAATTTTCGATATATATACATGAAACTGAATTATTTAAGAGTTTTTTCACAGTCGTTGGTCATTTTTTGTTGTACGGGTCATGTGTAGATGTCCAACAAAATATCTCACATTTTTCGAAAAATCACCAAAAACGGGCGAATTTGAAGGTTATTATCCACGTTTTTCGGGCCGATATTGTCCCGAAATTAAATGTCATCAAATTCGCAGAGTAACTACTTCATACAATGTATAAATGTCTTGGAGTAACAAAAGGTACGTATGGTTTAAAATAAACAAATTTAAAAGACATACAATTATCTTTCGAGAAACGATGGATTAGAGCGAAATCTTCGATATATATACATGAAACTGAAATTATTTAAGAGTTTTTTTCACAGTCGTTGGTCATTTTTTTGTTGTACTGGTCATGTGTCGATGTCCAACAAAATATCTCACATGTTTTGAAAAATCACCAAAAACGGGCGAATTTGAAGGTTATTATCCACGTTTTTCGGACCGATTTGGTCCCGAAATTAAATGTCATCAAATTCGCAGGGTAATTACTTCATACAATGTATAAATGTCTCGGTGTAACAAAAGGTACGTACTGTTTAAAATAAACAAATTTAAAAGACATACAATTATTTTTCAAGTAACGTTGGATTAGAGCGAAATTTTCGATATAAATACTTGAAACTTAATTACTAAAGAATTTTTTTAACAATCGTTGGTCATTTTTTCTTATACGTTATTTTTAGATGTTCATCAAAATATCTATAATTTTTGAAAAATCACCAGAAACGTGCGAATTTGAAGGTTATTATCCACGTTTTTCGGGCCGATTTGGTCTCGAAATTAAATGTCATCAAATTTGAAGAGTAACTACTTCATACAATGTATAAATATCTCGGAGTAACAAAAGGTATGTATAATTTAAAATAAACAAATTTAAAAGACACACAATTATCTTTCGAGTAACGTTGGATTATAACGAAATCTTCGCGATTATATATATACAATAAACTGAATTATTTAGGCGTTTTTTTTCAGCAACTGTCGGTCATTTTTTGTTATAGGGGTCTTATTTAGATGGCAAGCAAATATCTCACATTTTTCAAAATAATCCGCAGAAACGGGCAAATTTGAAGGTTATTTATTATCCATGTTTTTCGGACCGATTTGATCTCGAAATTAAATGTCATCAAATCCGCAGAGTAATTATTTCATACAATGTATAAATGTCTCGGAGTAACAAAAGGTACGTATGGTTTAAAGCAAACAAATTTAAAAGATATGCAATTATCTTTAGAGTAATGTTGGATTAGAGCGAAATCTTCGACATATGTATACTAGAAATTGAATTATTTAAGTGTTTTTAACAATCGTTGGTCATTTTTTGTTATACGGGTCATATTTAAATGTACAACAAAATATCTCACAATTTTCGAAAAATCACCAGAAACGGACGAATTTGAAGGTTATTATCCACGTTCTTCGGGCCGATTTGGTCCCAAAATTAAATGGCATCAAATTCACAGAGAAACTAATTCATACAATGTATAAATGTCTCGGTGTTACAGAGGGTACGTATGGTTTATAATAAACAAATTTAAAGGACATACAACTATCTTTCGAGTAACATTGAATTATAACGAAATTTTGGATGTATATATATATACACAATAAACTAAATTATTTAGGAGTTTTTTACAGCAACCGTCGGTCATTTTTTGTTAGTAACAGATAGTGCATAATGTTTTAAATAAACACATTTAAATGATTTTAATTTCGACAATCTTTCGAGTAACGTCGGATTTGAGCAAAATCTTCAATATGTATACTTGAAACTGAACTAATTTAGATTTTTTTAGGTTATTGTACACGTTTTTGGCGCTGATTTGATCACGGAATTAAATGTCTCCAATATTATAAATGACAATCAAACAAATTAAATTGAAGATATAACATAATACAATATCTCACATTAGTCAACTTTTGGTTAATTTGTTGAAATCCAACTCTCAACTTTTGGTTAATGATTTTGATTCAGGGTAAAAGGGAGAAAAAGAGTTTTTGATTTTGATTCAGGGTTGATTTTGGTAATGACTTCTTCATTTCGTGTAAAATTGGTGTTTCTATTACATTTTTCGGACTACTTTTGCAACCTTAATCGCGTTAATGTCACTTTTTCGGTTCCTATCTTTCCATTTCCTCAAAACCTACCTACAAGAAGGCAAGTAAAAAACATATCCAAACGAAAAAGGTAGATAAATGGCACGGATATACCCAAATAAGGAAAACGTAAAACAATTTAGCAGGACGCAAGGAACTGGTTTCAGTCATAGTTAATCTAAGCATCCATTACATTACATACTTCAAAATCACCCTAATGTTCTGTGATGTCGGAAGTTGGAAACCGTGGTTCTTTACTTACTGACGATCTAAGCATAAAATCACATGAGAAACACATAAAATCGCGAGCGACTCCTGAACAAGAAACAGACACCTCCAAGAGTCTGCGTCATCCAACGTCTCAGGCAGTTCTGAAGTGGTGAACTTTTCAGTATCATAATCAAGGGAAACGAGATGAGTGGGTTGATCAAGAGGCCCCTCGCTAACATCATTTCCAAGCCAGTGAGCGGCCCCCCTCAAAAACAGGAGGTATAGTCGATATTGACAGCATTATCTCTGACAGCCCATTGTCGATCATTAAGTAAGTGTATAAACTGCAACACGCGTCTGAAGATACTCGAGAATTTCAATTGATAAGGCTATGATTTTATAATCTCCAGTTTGCTGTGAGAATCCAAATATATAGGTAACCCCCATGTCGCCGGAAGGAAGGGGGCAACGATTTTCTAATACTCGGATTACATGTTCTTATTCTAACATCACTTTCGCTATCAAATTGGAGTAAAAGCAATGAATCACATCGACCATCAACATGGTAATATTCAGAAGATTTGAAGACGGTATCAATTTCACAAAGAGAGTCAGATTTCCGAATCGTTAACAAGCAGCCATCATATTCCAGGAATCTCAAAAACTCGAGAGCTATTAATTTGATATAATTTGTAATCCTTATTATTATATTCCATGTTACGGAGTATTTTATTATTTGCATATCAAATTAATTTTAATAGACAGAGCAATTAGGCAAATTAATTTTAATAGAAAAACAATTAGACAAAACATTTAAATAGTAAAGCATTTAATTACAATGCACACTTTGCCTTTTAATCGACATATTGAAGACGTAAATCTTAGAAAATATCGTATTTTATTCCAACTCATTTTTTTTTTGTATTCGAAATTATACTTAATAGTAAAATGTGAATAAAAGCATTATTGTTGTTGGAAAATATGGGGAATATATGTAATTTATCAAAAAGAGGACGAACTATTACAATCCTCCATAAAGTTGAAGTAAAAAAGTGTTTAAATTTATTTTGGATGACGGAGCATCACTCTCGTTTCAAAGATCGTAGCGTATTTTTTTCTGCTAATATTGTAGACGTATTTTGGTCGTAATTTTTTGAATCGAGTAAATCAATTAATGTTGTTGGTTAGATGCAATTTACTAAAAAGTTGATTAACTTTTACAATTCTTCATAAAGAGTAATTAAGAAAGAGGTTTTAATCTGCTTTCAACAATTCGGTTAAGGTTAATTGACGAATAACTTAATCGTTCGATTGTCATTCGTTGTAACCAAAGCTCGTTTGACTAAAGTAATAACTTGTTAGGTCGACTGATCTACATATCTAGTCGCAAATTGTATCGTCATTCATTATAATAATTTTATTCCATCTTATGTTATTTTTAATAATGAAATTAATTTTGATATAAAAACTTGAAGGAAAATCAATAATGTTAATGGGAAAATGCAATTTATTAAAAAGAGGTTCATCTAAATTCTCCATAAAAAGACGTTCTAATTTGAACAATTTGGCCAAAGTAAATTAGTCGAACACTCGGTTTTAAACGTAATGGGTGCCATTGTCGACCAAACTTACTCTGAAAATGTAATTCTAGACTGGAATGGGTGTCATTGCCATCTCATATATTTTTTAATTGTAATATAAGTAGTTACTTTACGGTTTTGATTGATAGACTAGATTTGATTTTCTATCCACATAATTACCTGTAGACGGTCATGTACTTTACGTTATGGACTACTTATAAGATTTTGAATTACGACATTCTTATCGAGTAATTTTTCGGTCTATGCAACTATTTTATCTCACTCTTATATCTACAATAAAAAAGACTTTACCCAATTATTAATGCCAATGAAATTCATCAAGATTTATAAGAGGTAATATAAGCAACTCGACTTCATATAAGAAAAATGAAGTACAATATTTTCTCGGAATAAAAAAAAATATAACTCCAATTACTATTATTCCAAACAAACTTTGTTGCTAAATACTTCGTATGACTTACAAAATATGTATCAGTAAATAACTCCTTCGTAAAATTTTATTTTTTAAAAAAAAATCAACAAATATAAACGTTTACCGAAGAAAAAAAAAAGTTGATAAAAAAAATGAAAAATATTTTATTGTTGATGAGAGGTAATTAAATGATGGAATCTTGAAAAAGGTAGATTCTTTAGGTAGGACATGTGGCACATTAGGGTTGGTGGTTTATGACCCCCTTCATACACTAGGTGTATGTCTATCATCTTTCGTAGTATTAAATGTCGTAAGTACACTATCAAATGTTCTTTGTCTAAAATTTTGTGTGGGCATAGTATATATGGGCTAAGTAACACTCCGTAAAACTTTTGGTCATTTTCATTTTGGCTTCCGAATATGAAAAAAATGTGGATAATACACTTCAATTTGAGGCATTTTCGACCAAAATAAGTTTATCGCGTAATTACACCATCAAATGTTCTCTGTTGTAGCTAAAATTTTGTGTGGGGTAGTATATGTCCTAGAAAATACTCCGTAAAATTTTTGACCATTTTTTTTCAGACCCCGAGTTTGTGAAAAACGTAGATAATACACTTTAATTTGAGGCATTTTCGACCGACATTAGTTTATCGCGTAACTACACAATCAAATGTTCTCTATTGCGGCTAAAATTTTGTGTGGGGTACTATCGCCTAAGTAACACCCCGTTAAATTTTCGGCCATCTTTGTTTCGGACCCCAAATTTATGAAAAATGTGGATAATACACTTCAATTTGAGGCGTTTTCGACCGACATTAGTTAATCGCTTAAAGACTATATCAACTGTTCTCTGTTGCAGCTCAAATTTTGTGTGGGGTTAGTATATGGCCTACGTATGGTTTCAAATAAACAATTTAAAAGAAGTTCGTCAATCTTTTGAGTAACACGTCAGATTAAGGCGGAATCTTCTATATATATATTAGAGATTTAGAGTTTTTTTCGATATAGAGTTTCTTCGATATACACATTTAAAACTGAACTAATTTAGAGTTTTTTTTAGCAAAAGTCAATCATTTTATGTTATACGGGTTGTATTTAGATGACCCACAAAATATTTCACATTTTTCATGAAACAAACGAATTTGAATGTTATTATCCACGTTTTTTAAGGTGATTCGGTCCTGAAACTAAATGTCTTCAATTTCGGCGATGACTACTTCATACATCGTAGAATAGTCTCCGTGTAACAGATGGTGCGCAATGTTCCAAATAAACACATTTAAATGATTTTTGACGATCTTTCGAGTAACGTCGGATTAGGGCAAAATCTTCGATATGTATCCTCAAAATTGAACTAACTTAGATTTATTTTTAACAATCGTCAGTCATTTTATGTCATACGGATCGTATCTAGATGGTCAACAAAATATCTCACGTTTTTTTAAAAATCACTTGAAAGGGATGAATTTAAAGGTCATTGTCCACATTTTTGACTTTGATTTGGTTGCGAAATTAAATGTCACCAATATTCCAGATGACCATCAAACAAATTAAAATGAAGATAGAACATAATTCAATGTCTCACATTAATCTAACTTTTGGTTAATTTGTTGAAATCCAACTCTCTCAACCACTTTTTGATTTTGATTCATGGTTGATTTTGGTAATGACATCTCCTTCATTTTGTGTAAAATTGGTGTTTCTAATACATTTTTCAGGCTACTTTTGCAACTTTAATGTCACTCTTTAGTTCCTATCTTTCCATTTTAATCCACGTTTTTTGGGCTGATTTGGTCCCGAAATTAAATGTCTCAAATTTGCAGAGTTATCCTCCATACAATGTACAAATGTCTTAGTGTAAAAGAAGATGCATATGGTTTAAAATAAACACATTTAAAAGGCATACAACTATCTTTCGAATAACGTCAAATTTAATTTAGAGTTTTTTAACAACCATCAGTCATTTTAGGTTATACGGTTTCTATTTAGATGGACAGCAAAATATCTCACATTTTTTAAAAAAAATTACCTGAACCGGATGAATTTTAAAGTTATTATCCACGTTTTTCGGAGTGATTTGGTCACGAAATTAAATGTTTCCAAATTCGCATATCAACTTATTCTATACATTGTAAAAATATCTCGGACTAACAGAAGATACGAATGATTTCAAATAAACACATTTAAAAGACGTTCGTCAATCTTTTGAGTAACACGTCAGATCAAGGCGGAATCTTCGATATATATACTCAAAACTGAACTAATTTAGTGTTTTTTTAGCAAAAGTCAATCATTTTTTGTTATACGAGTTGTATTTAGATGACCAGAAAAATATTTCACATTTTTCAAAAAATCACCTGAAACATGCGAATTTCAAAGGTTATTATCTACTCCGTACATTTTTTAGGATGATTTGATCCTGAAATTAAATCTAAATTACTTAAGAGTTTTTCTAACAATCGTTGGTTATTTTTTGTTATACGGGTCATACTTAGATGTCCGGAAAAATATCTCACATTTTTCGAAATCACCAGAAACGGTCGAATTTGAAGATAATTATCCACGTTTTTTGGGCCGATTTGGTCCCGAAATTAAATGTCATCAAATTCGCAGAGTAACAACTTCGTACAATGTATAAATGTCTCGGTGTAAAAGAAGAGTACGTATTGTTTAAAATAAATAAATTTAACAGTCATACAACTATCTTTCGAGTGACGTTGGATTAGAGTCAAATCTTCGATATATATACTAGAAACTGAATTATTTAGGACCTTTTTTAAAAATCGTCGGTCTTTTTTTGTTTTACGGATCTTATTTAGATGTCCAACAAAACATCTCACATTTTTTGAAAAAATCACTAGAAACG
Organism: Agrostemma githago; assembly: GCA_958450325.1. Classification (NCBI taxonomy): domain Eukaryota; kingdom Viridiplantae; phylum Streptophyta; class Magnoliopsida; order Caryophyllales; family Caryophyllaceae; genus Agrostemma; species Agrostemma githago. The sequence goes on from OY288259.1 coordinate 2,173,091, forward strand.
GGCGAATTTGAAGTTTAATATCCACGTTTTTCGGGCCGATTTGGTCCCGAAATTAAATATCATCAAATTCGCAGAGTAATAACTTCATACAATGTATAAATGTCTCGGAGTAACATCAGGTACGTATGGTTTAAAATAAACAAATTTAAAAGACATACAATTATCTTTCGAGTAACGTTGGATTAGAGCGAAATCTTTGATATTTATACATGAAACTGAATTATTTATAATTTTTTTTTTAAATCGTTGGTCATTTTTTGCTATACGGGTCATATTTAGATGTCCAGCAAAAGATCTCACATTTTTTGAAAAATCACCAGAAACAGGCGAATTTGAAGGTTATTATCTACGTTTTTCGGGCCGATTTGGTCCAGAAAAAAAAAATTATCAATTTCGCAGAGTAACTTCTTTATAAAATGTATAAATGTCTCCGAGTAACTTAAGGTACGTATGGTTTAAAATAAACAAATTTAAAAGACATACAATTATCATTCGAGTAACGTACGATTAGAGCGAAATTTTCGATATATACACATGAAACTGAATTATTTATAAGTTTTTTTAACAATCATTGGTCAATTTTTGTTATACGGGTCATATTTAATTGTCTACCAAAATATCTCACATTTTTTTGAAAAATCACCTGAAACGGTCGAATTTTAAGGCTATTATCCATGTTTTTCAGACCGATTTGGTCCCGAAATTAAACGGTCAAATTTGAAGGTTATTATCCACGTTTTTCGGGCCGATTTGGTCCCAAAAATGAATGTCATCAAATTTGCAGAGTAACTAGTTCATACAATGTAAAAATGTCTCGGAGTAACATAAGGTACGTTTGGTTTAAAATAAACATTTCAAAAAAACATACAATTATATTTCGAGTAACGTTGGATTATAGCGAAATCTTCGATATATATAAAATAAACTGAATTATTTAGGAATTTTTTTCAACAACCGTCGGTCATTTTTTGTTATAGGGATCTTATTTAGATGACAAGCGAAAAATCTCACATTTTTCGAAAAATATCCAGAAATAAGCGAATTTGAAGATTATTATCCACGTTTTTCGGTTCGATTTGGTCCCGAAATTAAATGTCATCAAATTTGCAGAGTAACTACTCCATACTCCCTCCGTTCAAGTCCAAGCTTCCCCTTCCTTGTTTTGACACTATTCACAATCAAGGATAACTTTCGATATTCACGATAATCTATTAGAAAAAATATATTCATGTGAGATCTTGTTTGATTCGTCTTTAAAAGTACATTATTAATATCCAATTTTCATAATTTTTACTAATATGTTACGAAAGATATTAACGATGCAAAATGCGCGTTGGCAAACGTGAAAAAGCAAAAGGGAAGCTTGGACTTGAACGGAGGGAGTACAATGTAAAAATGTCTCGGAGTAACATGAGGTACGTATGGTTTAAAATAAACAAATTTAAATGACCTAAAATTATCTTTCGAGTAACCTTGGATTAGAGCGAAATCTTCGTTATATATAAAATAAACTGAATTATTTAGGAGTTTTTTTCAATAATCGTCGGTCATTTTTTGTTATAGGGGTCTTATTTAGATGACAAGCGAAATATCTCAGATTTTTCCAAAAATCACCAGAAACGGGCAAATTTGAAGGTTATTATCCACGTTTTTCAGGTCAATTTAGTCCCGATATTAAATGTCATCAAATTCGCAGAGTAACTGCTTCATACAATGTATAAATGTCTCGGAGTAACATAAGGTACGTTTGGTTTAAAATAAACAAATTTAAAAGACATGTACTTATCTTTCGAGTAACGTTGGATTATAGCGAAATCTTCGATATATATACAATAAACTTAATTATTTAGGAGTTTTTTTTCAATAACCGTCGGTCATTTTTTGTTATAGGGGTCTTATTTAGATGACTAGCTAAATATCTCACATTTTTCGAAAAATCACCAAAAACATGGGAATTTGAAGGTTATTATTCACGTTTTTCGGGCAAATTTGAAGGTTATTTTATCAACGTTTTTCGGGCCAATTTGGTCCCGAAATTAAATGTCATCAAATTTGCAGAGTAACTGCTTCATACCACGTAAAAATGTCTTGGAGTAACAAAAGGTACGTATGGTTTAAAATAAACAAATTTAAAAGACATACAATTATCTTTCGAGAAACGATGGATTAGAGCGAAATCTTCGATAACATGAAACTGTGTTATTTAAGAGTTTTTTTCACAATCGTTGGTCATTTTTTTGTTGTACGGGTCATGTGTAGATGTTCATCAAAATATCTATAATTTTTGAAAAATCACCAGAAACGTGCGAATTTGAAGGTTATTATCCACGTTTTTCGGGCCGATTTGGTCTCGAAATTAAATGTCATCAAATCCGAAGAGTAACTACTTCATACAATGTATAAATGTCTCGGAGTAACAAAAGATACGTATGATTTAAAATAAACAAATTTAAAAGACACACAATTATCTTTCGAGTAACGTTGGATTATAACGAAATCTTCGCAATTATATATACAATAAACTGAATTATTTAGGAGTTTTTTTCAACAACTGTCGGTCATTTTTTGTTATAAGGGGTCTTATTTAGATGGCAAGCAAAATATCTCACATTTTTCAAAAAAATCCGCAGAAACGGGCGAAGTTGAAGGTTATTTATTATCCACGTTTTTCGGACCGATTTGATCTCGAAGTTAAATGTCATCAAATTCGCAGAGTAATTATTTCGTATAATGTATATATGTATCGGTATAACAGAAGGTACGTATGGTTTAAAACAAACAAATTTAAAAGATATGCAACTATCTTTCGAATAATGTTGGATTATAGAGAAATCTTCAACATATATATACTAGAAATTGAATTATTTAAATGTTTTTAATAATTGTTGGTCATTATTTGTTATACGGGTCTTATTCAGATGACCAGTAAAATATCTCACATTTTTCAAAAAAACACCAGAAACGGATAAATTTGAAGGTTAATATTCACATTTTTCGGGTCGATTTGATGCCGAAATTAAATGTCATCAATTTACAGAGTAACCGCTTCATACCATATACTCCAAAATTGGTAATGTCACTCTTTAGTTCCTATCTTTTCATTTCCTCAAAACCTACCTACAACTCTACAAGAAGGCAAAGTAAGAAACATACCCAAACGAAAAAGGTACTCCCTCCAACCCACTATGATTTATCCACTTATTCTTTTAATTCCCCACATTAAAATAAGAGTGGGTAAATCATTGTGGGGCGGAGGGGGTAGATAAATGACACGGATACCCACATAAGGAAAATGTAAAACAATTTAGCAGGACGAAAGGAACTGACTTCAGTCATAGTTAATCTAAGCATCCATTACATACTTCAAAATCACCCTAATGTTCTGTGATGTTGGAAGTTGGAAACAGTACTTCTTTACTTACTGAAATGGAAAGTCGATCTAAGCATTCATCTGCATTGCAAGCTGATTTACATTTACGTCTTGATCGGTTATTTATGCAAAGACAAACGGATGAGACATCATATTCTCAGTTTCAAACCCGTTGCACAACACCAAACTCTCACAATAAGGTCCCAATGTAAAATAACGGCTTAAAGATTTTCCGAGCACATGCAGTTGACCAGTAGCGATGCTATAGGACACCTTCCCAAAAATAATATAGCCGCCATCACCCCCATGATACAGTACACTCATTCTTTCAAAAATGTTCATGCGTTCAAGAGTATTCGTGTGAGATATCAAATCACCACGGATCGAAGGACCTGAAAACCATAGAGTCCAATCTCTCCTTCCGCCCTCCTCTTGCTTCAACACCCATATTTTGGTAATCACACGAGAAACACATAAAATCGCTAGCGACTCCTGGACAAGAAACAGACACCTCCAAGAGTCTGTGTCATCCAACAACGACTGAGGCAGTTCTGAAATGGTGACCTTTTGAGTATCAAAATCAAGGGAAACGAGATGATTGGGTACATGACTATTAAGAACATTTTTAAAACAGTGAGCAGCCCCCTCAAAAGAGCAATACCTACGGAAACCACCAGAAAAGCACTTGTAGTAGTCGGTATTGAGGGCATTATCTCTGACAACCCATTGTCGATCATTAAGTGTATAAACTGCAGCATGCATCTGAAGAAGATCCTCGTGACGTTCGGATGAGAAGGCGATGATTTTATAATCTCCACTTTGCCGCGCGAATCCCAATACATAACTAATCGATTCGCAGGGAAGAAGGGGGCAAGGTGGAAGTAACAAAGATTTTCTAGTACTCGGATTACAAATCCTTATTCTACCAAGACCCTGCCTATCAGACTGGAATAAAAGCAATGAATCACATTGACCCTTAAGATAGTATGATTCAAAAGTTTTGAGGACGGTATCAATTTCATGAAGAGAGTCAGATTTCCGAATCGTTAACATGCGACTAAAAATTTCGACAGTTATTAATTTGGTGGAATCAAACAAATTGCCGTAAAGTTTGACAAAATCAGGGGAATCAATGATAGAGCACCAAGATTTGCATACGCACCTGAATCGTAACAGGGATTTTACAGGCAATTTTGCCAGAATTTGAGTGATCACCTCTTCTGGAAGGTAGACTATTACACGAGTGTTGCCTCGATTATCCATCTTCCACTCCTTCAATTCAATTCCCAAATTGATGACAATGCCCTTATCCATCTTCCACTTCTTCAATTCAATTCAATTCCCCAATTGATGACAATGACAATGAAGTGAGTGAAATGGAGTGTTTTTCAATTGGGATTTAATCTAATCTAGGGTTTTAAATGGAGTGCTTTTCCCCTTTCCTCATACAGTCATACTCATACTCATCTTCCGTTCCCTAATTCTGCAACTCCAACTACCCATCTCCTTTATTAAATGTATTAAATACGGAAAATAGGATTATACACTTCAATAGCATTGTACAACCAAGACAAAGTTATTGACCTTTTTTGTATGTATTTATTGAGCTTATAAAAGTTTCTGAGCTAAGTTGTAAGTTTTTGAGCTTCATGATTTAACTCGACAACTTTACAATAAAGCTCAGAAAAATTACAGCAAAAACTCGAAACCTTTGTGATAAAGCTCAAAATTTTAAAACTAGTTGTACACAGAGCTATGTACAACTGGTTGTATAATCCTCTAACTGATTAAATACGGAGTACTAACATTTGTCGTAAATGGGTAACAGGGTAAGGTTTACTCATCTATTTAATATTTTGTAATCGTGATAAAATTTAAAACAATGACTCAAATGAAAATATATACTTTAAAACTTACTCTCTCCGATTCAGAATGATTTACTTTTTGTTTAATACATGTGAGGTATATTTTAATCGAAGGTGAAAATTATTCTGAATCGGAGGGAGTACATATTTACATAAATGTTCCTATCTACCCTATATTTAATATTAAACAAATACAGAGTACGTAACTTTTACCCATTTGTACTTTTGATATAAACCATAGAATTTCTTAGAACTTGTACAAAAATTAAAAGGGAAGGTTTGACTTAAACGGAGTAAATAATAGTTACTCCACCACCTATATTTCACCGTATATGTACAAATTCACACCCTTGCTATCAAATTTAGAGAAAAACAAGACCAATTTCCCAAATCACAATCACATATCACAATCAACCATAATACAATCAAATTAAATTACCGATTGATTAATCACAAAAATTCATATGAGACGGTCTCACAAGAGACTTACTATATGGTATAAGTTGAAAATTTCCCTTTCTCTACTTTGCAAGTGGTAAAATTTATGTTTTGGAGCAGCTGCCAAATTTATTTTTGTGTCCCACCCGTGTATCATACCATACACTAGACATTAACAAGTTACGATATTTGTTGCATATTTTATTTACGCAATAGACGATGTGTCATTCCGTGTACGGTGTGACACACAAATTAAATGACAGGAGATGCACACTCGTCAATCATAATCATAATTTACAAAAATCAGTATAATTAGCAAGTACTAGTAACAACTAAACTGCCCTATAATCTGTACAAAGATGCTTAGAAAGTTAGAAACAAACCCAAATCACAGTTTTGAAGCCGGAGTAGGTTGTGTTAATTGCTGTCGGAGGACCCTCCTCATTACTTTGTTTGTCGCTGTTCTAGGAAGAGACGCCATCGGAACCACTGACGAAACCTGCAAGATTCCAGGAAACAATTACTGCCAAGTTCCCGCAAAAGTGAAATGTTTGGGGGGAAAGAAGATGAGGGATGGAAGTTGAGCGACCTTGAACAAAGGATTGAGTTGCTTTTGGAGGGCGGAATTGAAGGACGTCTTCACCTGGTTCAAGTCGGGCTTGGGACCGTTCACATCTTTAAAGACCACAGCAATGACGAGCTGTTCAGGTCCGCCTTCAGTGGGTGGGACACCAATGGCCGCTGTCTCAAGGACACTGTTGTCCGCCCCATTACACACACGTTCGATCTCAACTGAACTTACCTAATCACACACACACACACACAAACACACACTATTGCTCAGAAACTGAGGAATCTACGAGCAGCCTTTGACAGATTCATGGCAGACTGAGTTGCTGACCTTGATACCGCCTAGATTCATGGTATCATCAGCGCGACCGTGAGCTCTATAGTACCCTTTAGAGGTGCGCTCGAATACATCTCCATGCCTCCGTAGAACCTACAACACAACAAAACCATATTACAAGGTTTTTTAGAGGAACGGAGAGGGTGGACAAGAATTTGAAGTTGTTAGGTACCTTTCCCTTCCATTTAGGCATTCCTTCAAAGTAGACTTTGTAGTGATCAGCATTAAGAAGTTTGTCTGAAGCTCCGAGCATTAGAGGGCCAAGTGCCAGTTCTCCCATTCCTGATGCATTTGACGGCTGCAACACGAGCCAATGCATACCTTTCTTTCAGTTCGTTACTTGGTTTTATCTGAGGGTACTACAAGAAGATGTGAGGACAAGTAGGGGTAATGATGCTTACGATAGGAGTTCCATGGCTGTCGAGAATAAAAAGGCTGCAGCCCAAAGACGGTGTGCTGAAAGCAGCCAATACTTGGGCCTGCAGTAAGGATCCGGTTATAAATCCACCCCCGATTTCAGTACCACCACAAATTTCAATGACAGGCTTGTAAGATGCTCTTCCCATTAGCCACAGATACTCATCCACACTCGACGCTTCCCCGGTAGATCCAAAGCAGCTAACACACAACACGATATCAACATCGTACAGACAATATTCAGCTTAAACATGATTTCCGGAGTAAAAAAACTTATCACGTAAACTTTCATCAGAAGGTATTCATGACTCATCGGAAATATGGAAGATAACATACCGGATAGCTGACCAATTGTATCCTGAGGTAGAATTCGTACTTTTCCAAGCTCGGACAATGCTAGGAATTACTCCAAGCATTGTTACATTAGCGTCCTATGGAAAAAACATTTATTTCCTCCATTCATTTGGATGAAAAATGGCACGAGTTTAAGGCTAAAATGACGCAAAAAAAAGGGGAACAGATATTATGAAGTTTTCAAGACTCACCTGTACAAACTTTGCGAAACCAGAACCGAGAGGGGAGCCATTATACAAAGCAATGGAAGCATTATTTAACAACGACGCATAGATTAACCAGGGACCCATCATCCAACCAAGATTAGTGGGCCAAGCAACAATGTCACCCGTACGAACATCCATGTGACACCAAGCATCTGCAGCTGCCTTAATGGGAGTTGCGTAACTCCAGGGTATTGCTTTAGGTTCCCCTGCAGCCGCCAATAGTTAATGTAAAAGCGATTCCTCTTTAAAGTCTTTAGAAACAGAAGACACGCATGCATATTGGGAAGTACCTGTTGTTCCAGATGAGAATAGGATGTTTGAGGATGCTTCCGCTGTTTGGTCAGCAGCATTATATTCCTCTGACCTGCAAAGTAATCTTTTTGTATTAATGCCCATTACAGTTGTGACGATTCCTACAATCAGCTATAAAAGCGTAAAATCTGGTTTTGACTTGGACAGGATAACAAGCGCCGTTAAGCAAAAAGGGAGAAAAGACCAAAATTTTACAAAATGAGGGAAGCCTTAGGCACATACTTCTTCGCTTTTTCTCTGAAGTCATGCCAAGAAATGTCACCCTTACGTAATTTTACACTGAAACTCGAGTTGCCTGTAGGGATAACAATGGCCAGTGGTGCTTGAGCATCAATCACTCTCCTGCACAAGTTAATCTTATTATACTAAAGAATAAAAGTAGTACCGAAAACATGATTTTCTTGATGTTTAATCTGCATGAAATAATACCTGTAGAGAGGTATAGCTCTGCCACCACGAATGATATTATCCTGCCAAATATTCCAGCAAAAATAACATCTTTGAGATTTACAACTGCAACATCTTAATTATAATATGGCGGCGGCATACATACCTGTGTAAATATGGCTTTTGCTTTTGCTATTTTTAGCCTTGTTGCTATTTCATTTGGCGCAAAACTATCAGCTATTGAGACAACTACGTTTCCAGTAAGAACTATAGCAAGATAAACAATCACAGATTCAACATGCATCGGCATATCAATTGCTATTGCCGATCCACGTGGAAGACCCAGTGCATCAAGTGCATGCGCAACCAACCTACCAAAATTAGGAATTATACATTGATTGTTAATGAAAATCTTCTGTCGATCAGGTAGGTATGTATAGATTAATAACATAATTGGCTAATACGAAGTACTAAAGATCTCCAATCTGTCGATGAACTTACATGTCATAGTCGTAAAAGGCTAAACTTACCACACCTCTCTGCGTAACTCCTGAAAAGTCATCGTCTTTACAGGCAAATCATCCTCTCCTTCATCCCTCCAAACAACAGCAATGCTATCTAAATGCCTCTTCGAATTCAGATTTAAGCAATTCTTTGCTGGATTTAAGGTACATCCTGGGAGCCACTGGCCTCCCGGATAAGATGAGTCCTCACGCAAAATTTGGTGCGGAGGTCTGCTAAATGATATGCGCATTTCTGCCAATATGGTTTGCCAAAAAACCTAAAAAATTAAAACGGTTATGACAATAGCTGCCAGGAAAATGTTTTCCATATAGCAAAAATCGGTTGAATACCTCGGGATTCAAGACAGAGAAGTCCTGGAAATCGGAGAAGCTGGACATAGGATCCCGGTATTGATGACCGAGAAACTCTTTTCCACGTCTCTCCAAAAGCTGGCCGACATTAGTTTGCTTGGCACTTTCCCTATGAGAAAAGCAATCAGTCATTTTTCGCAAAGAAGCATCGGTCTACTATTCTCACATGAACACTCAAAATGAGCAAAACTCGAATCATAAAACACAAATTAACATCCTTTTTTTTATAGAAATTCACACAATCAGATGAAGTCACAAGCTTTACGACCATTCTCAACATGAACACTCAAAATGAGCAAAACCTGTTGGAAAATTAACTATAATCACCCACGCACAACGGAAGCACCGATAGATAAATAATGTAAAAGTAAAATAAATCGCAACCTAATACTAATAAGTTGAGACGAGATTTAGGGTCAATACCCAGGGTAAAACCTACTAGCCTAAATGACTGAACTCCACTATAAAGATAGTGCCAGTACAATGTAACCGGCCCAAATTACAATACCGAATTTGAACCCGACAATAATTTCGAAATACAATCTTGTACCCTCTAGACCTCCCGTAGAATTGTTAAAACCCAAATCAAATCCAAAAAACCTTACAAAATCAATTAAAGTCACAAACTTTACTACCATTCTCACATGAACACCCAAAATTGAGCAAAACCCATATCATAAAAACACAAATCAAATCCAAAACACCTTACAAAATCAATCAAAGTCACAAACTTTACTATAATTCTCACATGAACACCCAAAACTGAGCAAAACCCATATCATAAAAACACAAAATACAAAATTAAATCCAAAAGAAATGAAAGATTCATACAAGTCAGGCAACCAAGCAGGAGGATCAGGACCATAATCTTTATAACACCCATAATACATCATCTGATGAAATGAAAAGGGTAATTCAGGGTTAAGTATTTGTTTTGCAATAATTTGCCATGTATTTGGTGAAGAAGCTCCGTGAATTTGGATGATTTGGGTAAGTTTCTGATGAATTTCTGCAGCAAGTTCAGATTGTATTCCTTGTGCTTCAATATCTGAGATACTGATCAGATGAAGCCCCTTGTATGCCATTTTTTTTCTTGGTTATGGGGTTTGGTTCGAGTTACACTTGTTTACGAAAAAGTGTGTGAGATTATTTGCTTTTTGTTGGTTGTGTGTTGTTATTGGAGTGATGATGATTGACAGCTAATGCCAATGTTTGTTGCGTGTCATATCGAGTTTGTTATTTCGCGTTATCTTCAAGAATCTTATTTCGAATTTTGGATTGATTGGATCAATTCGATTACTAAGTCGTTTTGTGTATGTTAGTACCGACCTATCGGGTTATTTAAGATTGATCGCTTCAAAGTTCAAACATACTCCTTCCGATTTCTTATCATTGTCTCACTTTTCTTTTTTGTCTCACTTATTTTTTGTCTCACCTTCCTTTTTAGCTATCAATCATTTTTCTCTTTTCCTTTTTTTTTTTTTTAGCCACTCATTTCTCGGAAAAAATTTTGGGACAATAATAGAAACTCGGAGGGAGTATCATTTTTGGATATGGGATTTTGGTCATGACATTTTCGAGTAAATAGTTAAAACGAATTTGTTTAACTTAAATTACAAAGAGTATTTTGCAAAATAAAATTTTTTTTAAAAAAATCTATACTTATGAAGCGTGGTAAACTCGTAATCAAAGTATCCTTCTTTATCTTGATGTGTAATATTAATATGATCGATTTTTCAAACGTGTGTTCATTGGATACACGTTAATATTTCAATTAAGAAATGATCATCATTATATTGTCTAAGTATGATAATTAAAAGTTAATATTTCAATTTATCGTGATAATATAATAGTGATTGATTCCTTAATTATCGTGATTCAATTAACGTTGTCGTTTTAGGTCACTTCGAATTAATATTAATATGATTAACCAAACGTTTATAATCCATCGTTGTTTTTACTACTGCCAAAATAAAAATAATGAAGGCAATTGAATAATGAGAGTAGCAGGCAGAAATGCCTCTGCAAAAATGAAAGTTGAGATATCAACAAGCACAACTTTACACTGGATGTAGCCCAAACAGCAGTAACAGCAGTAACAAAGAACAACTTCTTCTACTTAGACCCTGGAAGCAATCTTACAGTTCCGGAACTGACAGTGCCAGTCCGCCCTGGGATAATACGAGACGGTGTAAAAATTTCAGCAAATGAGAAATTGTATGACTCGGTGCCCAACCGGCTTTGCGACCAACCCCTGCCTCCTGAGAAACCGTCTCCCATGATCCAGCTGTTTTTGAATCCCATATTTGTCAATGTCTTTGCAACTATTTTCGCTGAGTCTGAATACCTGCACCAGAAAATAATGGTCTCATCGGCAAAACAACAGCAGTCGAAAACTCAAAATTGAAAAATCTGAAAGTGAGAAGCGAGATGACATACGAGTCCATGATAACGATATTGGAGCTCTTATTTAGCCGTTTCAGAAAAGATATCTTCAAAGCCACTATCTCAGCTTCGACCTTTTTTGTATTCCTCAGTTGGTTTTTTAACTTGCTTGCCACTTCTTCGAGCCTGTTGGTAGATAATAAGGTTGGGTAAGACAATTTCCGACTAAGTTGGGTCGTTAGAATTCAAAAACATACACAAACTAGTTTACTTACGGAATTGCAATCATCCGGTTTTTGGCACTTGGGGGAAGCAATGGAATGCCTGCCTTATTCTTGTCTTTCTCTGATCGAATATCAATCAAGAAATAGTTTTGTGTGCACATCATGTCCAAGGTTTGTGCAGGTGTAAGTCCACCTGATAATACAATGTTGAAATCACCATAATTTAAAACTCGGAAATCCATTATCAAGAAGGATCAAGAAACTCTAGGAAAGAACAAGAAGCCAAGCAAAACAGACCAAAAAGATGATTCATCAATGGAGAAATTACGAGTTAAATTTCAAATGAAAGCACGATTTACCTTTGTACCCACGAAAGTTAAATGTGATGAGAGACCATACGGGAGGAAAGAGTAGATACGTAAGAAACAATCCAGCTGCAACTGCCTCAATAAGAGCGGGATCTGAGTTTATGATAGTCTCAAAAGTTGAAGATGCTACGGGTCTCACATCTTCTATGACTCTACCCGTCTGTTCTGCAGCACTTGTTACAGTCTGTCACCACAAAATCATTTCGTCATTTTGAATTCAGGTCACAAAAGCAAACGCAAAGAATTCAAATCACAGAAGCATTCACTGTTGGGTACCTGAGCAGCAGTTGTGACGGAATCAGTACTTATCCCAGAGCTCTGCATAGCTTCCTGCGCTTTCTTTGATGCTTCAGAAAAGACAGGAGAAGCTGCCTTGAGAGCCTCCTGTCCAGCCTGCTGCACAAGAGGAGTTGCAGCATCTATCCCTGGCTTCACAGTTTCTACTACCGTCTGGAAAATCCGCTGTGCCGTTTCAAAAAACTCCGATCCCCCTTGCTGAACTTGATTAATGGTTTGCTCTGCCTGCATATTTCAAATTTTCAACAAAATACATCACATGGGCACCCACCATTTATCAAATCATCTAGTGGGTTTCAATCAAAATTCAATTTTTCAACAATTTCCTGAAATGGGCACCCATGATTTCTCAAACCATCTAGTGGGTATTAGTCCAAAATTCATGTAAGAAATTCTCCTTCCCTCTTTCCAAAGAGAAGCATCAGTAATTCAGTAGCATTTTTACATTTTTCAACAAAAAGATCACATTTTACCGAAGATATCTTAGCTAAGCGGTTAAGACTAGGTACCACGTGACGATTTCGTCCCAGGTTCGAATTCCCCCTCCCATTGTAATGCAACTATTAGTTGAACAAAAAAAATCACATTTTTATGACATGAGCACAATTAGGTACAAATACACCACCACCACCACCACCAGAAGCCTGGGGTCGGCTAACATGAATCATTATCCGAAATCATCAAGAGAAATAAGTAACATGGGCAGTAATAAAATCACAAATTATGAAGTGGGTAGGACTCAGAAATACATAAAGATGCTTACTTGAGTAAGTGAAGAGACTAACTGATCTTTAGGGAGAGTGATAGCTTTAGCTTCAATGGGAGTTGTGAAGAGGGTTACTAGGGAGAGGGAAGTTGAAGTGGGAAACAGGAGAAATTGAGGTGGTTTAAGATGAATCTTTGAGTTAGAGTGTGGTTTAGAGAGGAGAGTTTTATGAGAAGATGAAGGAAGTGAAGGTTTAATGGAGGAAGAAGCAGTAACAGCCATCTCCATTGCCATTACTGTACTGTACTGTACTGTACTGTTACCTTACACTTACAGTCACAGGCTCTCTCACAGGCTCAGAGGTGAGTTCAGGATGTTTGAGTGATCAGAAATCAGTAGGAGTTTGGTTTTAGTGATGCCAATTGAATGGCTCCAATTGTAACTGGAATGACATTTGGATTTCCTGATGTAAAAGTGAAGGGATTTCATGGTTGGTTGGCTAGTTGGGCCAACTTGCAACTTTGTTTTGGGTTGGAGACCATGTGTGAGTGACTTGTGAGGTGATGGAGTAATTGGCAGTTGTGTTTGTAAAATTCAAATGGTTGATGTAGACAGTAGGCCTGGCCAAGCAAATGAATCGGCCCCGCTCGATCAGCACCGATTTGCTAGTCTGGATCTAACCGACCTGCTCGCAGACCGGGCCAGGTCAGGAAAATTAGAAAACAAATCAATATAATATCGCTTTGTGTCCATGTAAATTAGCCAACCCGACTTCATTTAGTTGTTGTATCACGGATCTGTAGGTATCGTGTCTGATAAGACAACATTAGTGGCAAAGTACACTCAGTATTTGGTTTAACAACATCACCCAAGAAACCTCGACAACATTGATCTTTCACATATTCGCAACAAGAACACGATTTAACTCTCCTCTTTCGAAAGAAGAAATTCACTCATAGATGGGAAGTAGAGAGGACAAAATATCATAGTCCCTCTTATCTCAATAACAAGTCTAGTGTCCATCTGCTCTACTTTATGAGAGGAAAATAGAACAAACGTAAATTATTGACTGGGACATACGGAGTAATATAATTCAAAATTTTAAAAGTAGTCAAAAACATGCTCTTCTGAAACCAATCAAGTCATATCTGTTACTTATAAAATGAGAGAATCCCACAATATAGGATTGCTAATAATAGGTATGAACATGACCTATACTATGATTTTGCATTTATGCCCTATTACATCACAAGGCATATCAACAAGATTCTCTTCTCATCTCACTTCTACTGTAACTTCTAAGAGTTCTAAGTTCTAACCAACCACATGTTGTATACTTGAATCTGTAGTTTTCACCCCCTTTCTGCCAAATATTCACTTTAAACTTCCCCCCAACTTCTTACTTATTAAGCTTCCTTCTCAAGCTAGTTTTGATACCAATACAACCTGGACAAAACAAACATGCATCTCATAAAACAAAGAAAATGAAGCCTTTCGGACAATGACAGACCGGGAACTGAGGGAATTGAGAATCGTGGTTTCAATGAGAGTCGAGTCGAGTCGACTATTGAAACAGCTAAAGATGCTTGCAAAGAATGAAGGGTAGCTCAGTTATAGTATGAATCGGCAGCAGCACAGAGCTGCATGCCTGCATCAATCTAATCAGGCTCCAAAGGACCACTTCACGACATTACTCGGGCTGTTACTGATACCTGAGCTACAGAGCTAGTAGCATCTAAAACAAACAGTCGTCTTAAATCATGATACAAGCAATTAAGAACGTTAGTAAATATTCGTATTAACAGAGACAACACAGAGACAGAAAACACACTGCACCACAGTAATAGCATTGGGAATTTGAGTAGTTAACTTGGCAATATATGATGAAAAGTATCAATGTCTCACAAAGTTTCGGACTCAAATAACACACGATAATTTAAACTTTAAAGCCATACAGAACAAGAAGAATAAGCAAAACAACGAAACAGCAGATTTGATTCAAGTCAAGTGAAAGAGCGAGCAATCAAGACAAGATAGATAATCAAGTCGAATCTCTAACAACAGTTTAAGCTGTAAAAAAAAGCTATACATCACAAATCGGGTCAAGACACGAGCAAGAAAGAAGAATCTGAGCAGATGAATAGCTCGCGATCACACATCTGATTAAGCTGCAAAATCATAACAGACGCTTAATAATCGAGCAAGGAAACCACCACAATGTACAGTTCTATATCAAAAATCATTTCCTGTACAATTGCATCAATAGCTAGCCAATCTATAACTCAACTAGACTGGTGAAACCGTGAAAGGTTGACGCTTTGTATGATTGTATAACCATATAACATACCTATAACTCGTTAATTCTATGAAACTCTTACTATTGACATTAACGATCTATAACGACAATGGGAGTAACTACATTACCAATACAAGTATATAATCACCACCAAATAGCCTCTCTTTCATGCCAGTTTCGCGATAAGATAACCATGAAACTGAATCATCGTAGGAGATAAAGTTAATTTCTTGGAATACTAATTGAATCGGATTGATCTCACATCACGTTAATATAATACCGTCTCACGTAAACATCATAGTATAAGACCGTCTCACATCACGTTAATCATCATGCCAATGACGAAAAGCATCATTTTCCAAGCAAATGAGGCCTCAAAGGAGACGAAATCAATGCATTTTTTCAAGAACTGACAAAAAATATAAACCAAAACATACCCAATAACTATGTCTATCAGTAATCACGAAGAATGTTATTTGACTCGTTCTAATCTTTAGACGAATAACTCCGTCATAAGATAAACAAACTAAAAGAAGTACGCAAAAAAAAAAACCCCAGAAAACTGAATTTAATAACTAACCCAATTCAACCATGTTAATGATTGAACAATCAAAAGTACGCAAAACCCTAGAAAATCGAAAAAAAATTAGATGAGTTGAGCGCTGGATGCAGAGGTTTATCGATCAATTGCTGCAATTATATACATAAACATCAATTATTGTTCAGCAAAAGATCGATCAACCGCTGCCTCCAGTGCCCTTCAACCAATCATCAAATTCAGATTAACAAATTACAATAATAATCCCGGATTAACAAATTACAGTAATAATCCCGCAAAAACCCAGATCTCAAAAATCAAATGTATAATGTTTTAGCATGATTGATTGAAGTAATTTAACAATATAATGAAATAATAATCATAATGGAATGCGATTAACATTGATAATCATCACCTATCATCTTAATCTTAATATAGTAATTGATTGATTGATTGAATGATGGTGATAAGAGTGGATTAATGGGTGATTGAAAGGGGAATGATGTTGGGTGCATTTATTTATAGAGAAAAGGATTGGGAATGAGAAGAATCAAGTTGCTTTTGAGTGTTGAGTGATTAGTGATGACGGCTCAAACTTTTGTAATGTCAATGTAGGCATTTAGGTCGGGATCAAGTTGACTCATTTTATTAACGGGTTTGAGTCGAGGTTTGATAATCTGTAGACATATCGATTATTGGGCCGTGTTTATTGAATTAGTCTAAATTGAGTGAGAAACGAGAAATGATTGAGTGAGTGAGGTGGGCCGTGTTTGTACTTTCCAAATATAAATGTGACAAGAAAAATGACATGAAATTGAGTGAGTTGGGTTTGGGTTAAGGGGTTCGTGACCTGTTTATGCGTGGTACGAATGGATTGTTTGTCAGGTCTACTACAAATGATTATGCTTTAGTGTTGTAAGACAACTTGAAATAGAAAGTGTGAATCGTTTTCTAAGACGTACATAGTAGCCTAGTAGACTAGCTACGTCTATTAGACATTTACAGTGCCGACCAATGAAATTTGGAGGCCCTGTTTCAACTTCAATATGGAGACACTCAGTACAATAGAATACTCCCTCCATTCTCTTGAATAAGCCCCATATTCCTCTTTGTACATTTTTTTGGATTAGCCCCATTTTCTAATAAGGTAAAGTTTAAACTTTTTTTTTACTATTTTACCCTCATATTTCTCTCTCCTTCACTCATTTAATATACTTACTCTACCCCACCCCATTTCTTAAAAAGACAACAAATACCCCTACTTTACCCCTTTTCCTTGGTATCCGTACCCACCCCTAAGGGGGCTTATTCAAGAAAATGGAGGGAGTACTAATTTTGTATAATCAATGTAAATATCGAGGTTTTTCACCTACTTGGATCTCGATTCCTAGAATCGAATGGATGATGGATTATGAGTACTGGGTTTGTGTAAGATTAAACCTAGTTCGTCTCGTTTTTGGTTCAATTTTTGTCGTCCTCCAACAATCTACAGTCCAGTCAAAAGTCCAAACAAATGAAAGGATAGTTTCATACTTCCATGTGGACCATGTGGTACTCTGTTATCAAACTGGGACGTGACTACATTCAAATTAGACCCGGCCCCATTCATTCGGCCCATCCCACGTGACACCTTCTGCCATCTCACTATCTCCTATTCTAACTTGTGTCATATGGTCCTCGTTTAGATGGTTTTACTTGCGACGGATATATCCGTCATAATATTAAAATAGTAGGTTAAATATACTCAACTTTTTTTCCTACCATTTCACTCATCTAGGCACATGGTTTTGTCTTATTCTACATTTTTTTTTAAAGTGAAGATCAATATCATTAATAATAAGCCATCCGGCATCTACAAACGATGTCAAATTGAACTGAATAAAGATTTGTGAAAAATAAATAAAAAGCATCGTTGAGACAAAGATCACTATTAGAATAGTGCGCTTCTGCATAGCCTTCTATATGTCGTTGTTTATTGACACAGCCTTTCGCGAATGAATCTATATATCTGATGAAATAGCCTCCAAGCTGATGAACTTTCTCTATTTTGACAAATAGTAGACCAAGATCTGACCTCAATTGTATCGCCGTACGTAGGGATTCCATTGCTCTCATGATTTTGCACATAGTTCTTGAAATTTAAGCCTTATAATAATGTAAAGGACTGAAACCTCGAAATAAAGGAAAAAACTTTGAAATAAAGGACGAAAAACAATCTCATAAAAGAGAAACTTTTATTGAATTAGATTTGATAACTAGTAATTGAGACTTAAACAATTTTTGGGGTTATATGTTATAAATTCAAGACGGATATTTTCGTAACAAACAAGAATTTGTCCTCGTTATTTTGGAAGTCGCTCTTACTAATTACTACCCATTTCGAATGAGTAACCACTAGATTAAAATACCATTATTTTATCCAATACATTAAGACACCGAGGACAATGTTAGTTGATTAATGAAGTAAAACCTTGATGGCTAAGCAAATAAAGGGAGAATTGTCTTTAGTTTAGCTAGCTTTACACATCCGCCCTTAAATCTACACCTCTCTTTGGCTTCCTTCATCCTAGCTCCCTCACCTTTTCTCCTTAACTGATCAGCACATGGTTGGAAGTAATCACTTTAGAGTTTAGAGACATACAGTCGATCTCCTTTAGAGCTCGTTTGGTTCGCCATGGGAAGATGAAGTTACCGGAAACTTGAAATTCACGTGAATTTGTATTTCATGGGAATTAAAAAATATTGTTTGGTTGCCATGTGGAATTGACTTCATGCGGGAAGTTCTACCCACCAAGAGGGGCTTGGTGAGTAACTTCCCCCATTGTGGAGGAAGTGGCAATTCCCGGGAAGTGGGCAACCAAACAACTCATTGAAAATGCACTTCCTGGGAACTTGCACTTCCCAGTAATTGGACGGGTAACCAAACGACCCCTTAAAATAGTCTCCGCCAAAATGTATTATCAACAACCCAAATTTTGTTTCATTATTCTAATTATGTTTCTTTAATTTTATCATGAAAGTATATTCAACCGAAATTCTGAGTTGTGAGTCTTGTGACATGCATACTTACATGCATATCTTCGTTGGAACCCAGAATTTTCCACCGAGATAAATATATTAAATGAGAAAAACGTATCGAAAATACGTAAACTACATACCCTTATAAATAAAGTTTTCGATGATGAAAAAGATATATAGAGAATATAACTTGCATCGACCCCATATATACTCGTAACTAGTAAGTCAAAAAAGCAAAGAAATTTGATGTATTTTGTATCATAAAAAGGCATATAAAAGCACCCTACCAAAACTTTTGCATGTTCATGTGATTGTTCTCATATTTCCACTCCCCTGTTAAAGCAAACCAAACAATTTACAAATCAAAAAAAAAAAAAATAATAATAATAATCGAAGATGTCTTAATTTAATGGTTAAAACTAAGTATCCTGGATGCGATTAAGTGTGTGTTTCGATGAACCAATAAAAAGTCAGGAATGTTAATTTATTGCCTTTTTTTGTTCATTCTACTAAAGGAGATTAATTTTTTAATTTTTTTTTTTCATTTGATCTAAAAAATTCATATAAATAGTTCATAAATTCCTACTTAGAATAATCTTAACAAAGCAACTAAGTAAAAAAAAATGGCAACAACAACCTTACTACCAAACCAACAACAACAACCACAATTTCAAGAACAAGTTCCATTCCCACAAAATGTGCCATCCAATTCATGGCACAACAACAACAACAACAACAATAACAATAGTAGTGGATCAATTGGTCCGTTTTTTGGGGTTATTTCGGTTGTGGTCATTTTATCTGTAATATCGTGTATAGTGGGTAGGTTTTGGATTGGTAAAGAAGAGACGCCTCTAGAGAGTATTAATAACCGAAGGGGATGTTGTTTCGGGTGGTTTAACCGGAAAGGCGGTAGACGGCCTCCGTTTGGTGGCACGGTCATGGCGGCTGATCATTTGCCTGACGAGAGAGGCTACGGTCACGGTGGTGCCTAGAACGAAGAGGCTGATGCTTGGCCTAATATATATATATGTTGTCCGTACGTATTGTTGTTGTTGTTGTTGTATGAGTGTACGACCTTTGGTCAATATAGGAACTAGAATGAATGATTTGTTGTTGAATACAACCCTTAACTTGTTGTTGTGTAAAATTCGTTTTTGATGAATTACATAGATTGTTACTATCCTATTTGGCTATTTGTCATCCTCTATTTGTTACGAGTACATATTATCGTTTAATATAATCAAAATCGGAATTTTCATAGTCCTCGCTCTATGAGATTTGCGAAATGCATTAAGATATACATACGATGACATACTACTGATCTAAACTAGAGTTGTTTCATAGTTACTGTTCATTGAATTATTGACCGTTTAACCCCTAGTTTAACCCATATTTGATTTATTTTTCCATGAACGACCTCAGAAACCTAAAACACACCAGAAGGAGCATAAGTAGCCTCGATTCCGACAAAGAAAGTGAGACAAAAAACACGTAAAAGAAACGCTACAAATCAAGCACATTACTCGACAAGACCCGTCCCATGCTCGGGCAGTCGGGCCAGATCCGAGTCCAACAAAACCAACCTAGCCCGACCGGTTCCGCCAAAATTTTAAAATAAACAAAAAATAACGTATTATTCTACCTCCACGAACCAGGTTCAGGTCGATCTAGACTATCCTCTTAACTAACAGTATAATGATTTATTTTTCTATCGTGTGCCCAATGCATGGGCACATTTTAAGAGGCTAATTTCGAAAAGTTTATCAATGATATTATCATGAGAAATTGATATACTCCCTCCGATTTTTTATTATTATCTTCCCCTTTGGTTTTGGGGAAGAAGCACACAAAATAAAAGAAGGAAAGAGAGAAATATAAGGGTGATTCTAGACCACATGTTGATGACCCAAAATGGAAATAGGGAAGAAAGGGTGTTTCAGCCCAATAAGGAAATATGGAAGATAATAAAAAATCGAAGGGAGTATTATTTATATTTATCATACCCAGACAATATAAACGTGAATCTTTACCTAATAAAATTATTAACGTGTGTCTAATGATCACATGAACCGAAATGTGGAGATCATGATGATGAAGCCAACTAATGAACTAATGGAGCACCGACGCGGTTTTGCTCCGTTACATATTTAAATTTACGTTACATAACTAACTCACCCTTCCTCCATTAATTACTCACCTCAAACTTCTCCATTCTCCCTACACCCTCCATTTCCCCAATTCCCCAATTCTCTTCTTCCTCCTTCATTCCCTTCCATCACCATTGTCGTCGTTGTCATCATCATCGTCATCATCATCACCGTGGTTGTGGTTGCGGTTGTGGTTGTGGTCAACAATGGAGGCGGTAGCAGGGGACCAATTAAACCAACTCCGACAAATATTCGCCCGTTTCGACATGGACGCAGACGGAAGCATAACAATGCTCGAACTCGCCGCCCTCCTCCGTTCCCTCGGCCTCAAACCCTCCGGCGACCACCTCCACACTATCCTCGCCTCCATGGACCAAAACGGCAACGGCTCCATCGAATTCGAAGAACTCGTTCCCGCCATTTTACCCGAAATGACCGAGCAGATTCTCGCCAACCAAACCCAACTCGAGCAGGTTTTCAAGACCTTCGATCGCGACGGTAATGGCGTCATTACTGCTGCTGAATTGGCTGGCGCCATGGCTAAGATGGGTCAACCTCTCACTTACCATGAATTGACGCAGATGATCAACGAGGCCGATACCGATGGTGATGGCGTTATCGATTTCAATGAGTTTGCTAATATTATGGCGAAATCCGCTGCTGATTTTCTCGGTTTGCCTATCTCTTAATTCAATTCAATTCAATTCAATTCCTATCAGATTTCGACATTCCGGTTTTCGTCTGATGATGATGATCTTGTAAATGATGGCAGCTGCTACTACTTCGATTCATTGATTTTTGAATTTATCATTCATTGATTATTGTGATGATCTTTTTCGTTTTCGTCTTCGTTGATTAGATTTTAGATTAGATGTGGAATGGAATCACTTCTCGAATTTCTGTAGGGTTCCGAAAAGATGATGAAATTTCAGGGAATTTCAATTGGGATTGAGGAATATTAATATTAATTACGAGTAATTAATTGAATTGGTTGTTCAATCGTCACTTTTAAGATTTTGGTTGCGACTGCATCATTCTGACAAATGATTACTGATATGTTACTGTGTATGAACAAGATGGAGATTCATCAATCTTCGTCGTATAATAATCTCAGGTAAAAATCGAACATCTAATCTACTGGCAGAATGGGTATTAATCTACCCTTGAATCTATAAAATTTACCGAAAAAAAAGTATGGGAGTATGATTTCAACCTGAAATCTTCGTGGCCTAATGGATCCGGAGCTGAAAAAATATAGCTTCCGAGATTACATTAGGGCACGATCACACGTGAAACTGTTTATTCGACTGCCATTGCTGAAGCATGAATGATACTGGATCGGTCGCCTTCTGTAGGCTGACATTGAAGTGCATTCTGTTGCTCTTCTTGTTTTTTTCGATGATATGTTCTTTTCGTTCCTCACTGTCTGAAAGGACTAACTTTATTCCGAGCAAAACCTGGCTGAAGGATCATCACAGACCAGAAACATGGAATGTGCAAGCTGCATCAGTAGCGGAACAAGGAAGCAAAAAAAAAAAACTAATGTCTAATGCGATAACAGATTGCAGGTTCATTGCATCACTGTATAACAGATTGCAGGTTCATTTTGGTTTGAATTGCGTGATGAAAATGTCGAGTTACTGTGTCTGAAAATGTCGAGTTGTTACAGAAAAATGGGAGAATATTACCTGAAGAAGCATGGAAGGTGGGGCAGCAGGCTCAGCATTGACATGACTTCGTGTCTTTCTTCCATTTACGGCAGAAGGGCTGTGAGCAGTATTGATTATATCCCAAAAGCTCCGTTTTTTTGTCGACTGTAGAGGAGACTGAAACCTGTGGCCACCAGTTTTTGTTTCTCCTGCTACCTTAGGTTTAACACTTGCTCTTGGAACCAACATTTTTAGCCCTTCATCGTCTGTTCTCGTCCCTTGATATGATTTCGTCATCAACTCCTGAATTTTATCATCTTTCTTCTTCATCTGTGATGAATGTTCTCTTTTCATTCTTGTGATTTCTCCTTCTAATGCTTTTACAAACATTTGCAGCTCCCTCACTTTCTCTTCAGGTCCTTTCTTTTTGTTTTGTTCTGGTGTAGCTAACAGGGAAATCATCGGCTTTCTCCTGTCGTTTGACTTGTTTGACGAGGGAGGAGGCGGAGATGATATAGAGCTGATTGAAGGACTTGGGGACAGGTTTGTAGCCGTGGATGGAGCTCGCAGAGCTTGTAGTTTCTGCTGTTGTTTTGCGAGCTGTACTCGTAGATCTCGGTTTTCCTTCTGTACTTGAAGTAACAGTTTCGCCTGCTCAGCTACTGATTCCGGTGCTTGCACCAGCTCTTCGTTCGTCTCATATGCCTGGAATTTCACAATGAAAAATCAGTCAAATACTGAATGATTACTGATGCAACAGTAAAACTGAAATCTGCTAGCAGTAAAAAACTACAATGATGTAGCACCTTGTTTCGGATCTCCTTGGCCCGATCAGCCCAATGGAGGGTATTCTGTGTTTCTCCGAAAGTGAAGTTACTAGGACTAATATTCGCAATCATCACCGTATTACAAGCTCCACCAAGAGAGTCCTTAAGAAGCTGAGTTAGTTTCGAGTTCCTGTAAGGTATGTGCTTCTTTCCTTCGACAAGAGCATTTATGCAGCTGCTTAATGCTAGAAGAGACCGATTTATGTTAGCACCTTCCATTGACCTCACTGTTCTCTGATCTGTCGCCAACGCTCTCTCAGACCCTGCTAGATCAATCAACGACAGCTTTCCTACTCGATTCACCAGGTTCATCGAAGCATCTCTAGTTTGATATTCTACCATAACCTGCATCCACAGTAGCTACCAAAATCAGAAATTTCCATTTTTTTATCAGATGTTATTTTTCAGTTACTACAGGTTCTGAAGTAGTTACCTGAAGTATAGCATGCGATCTGGAAGAGGTCTCGTTCGCTCTAGTTGGTTCAGTAGTTCGGTTCTTATTCCCCTGATGAAGTAATGCCATAACCTCGTCAGTAGAATAAGCTCGATACTGTGATAAACCAGCTGCCACGATACCCTGCAGGAAGTTGCATTACATCACATCAGTTCAGTAAATCGAATAAGTTTTTTAACAGACAGTTGATGTTTCGATACCTGTTTATCTTCCCTGAGGACTAAAGGCCGTCCAGGGGAAAGCAAATCTCTGACGGTCTCATTATAAACCTCGAGATAAGAAAGATGGACAGTATGGTGACCTTCGAAACTTCGCTGCTTGATCTTAGCATACAAGTCTTTAATTGCCAACACCATCACACCCGGATTTCCTACTGTACCTAGCATTGTGTATGTTTTTCCCGCTCCTGTCGCCCCGTAGCAGAATACTGACCCGTTTCTCCCTTGCAGTACTGCTTCCACCAGATCCGCGGTCCTGAAAATTCAACTCAACTTATAATCTCGTTCTTTCAGTCTGGTTTACCAGTCCGAACCACTTTTTGAACAGTCGATATTTAATGAATGAAAGTAACAGTAAATGGTAAAAAAAAAAAAAAAAAAAAAGTGAAAAACTCACGTTTTAGAGTAAACATCAAGTTGAGTTGCAGAATCAGGAAAAGAAGAATCAAAGGTAAAATGTCTGCCTCTCAATCTCTTCAACCTCAAGTAATCATTTTCCGAAGCGAATTCAGTCAAGTAAACGTCTCTACGGTTTACTATCCGAATACAACTACGAGACCCGGATTCCTTCTCCTTGTTCATCATTGGCCTAAGTCTAACAAACACCATTATCCTACTACTGCTACTATTCCTCTGCCTCTCAAACAGGGGATCCATTTCTTGACCCGTTTTTCGCCCTCGAAACGATCTTCCATCCAATTGCGATCCCAACGACAATTTCCTCGCTACCGTGCTCGATATTGGCGCCTTTCTCGGGTAACTTGACCCGACATTCTCCTTTTCTGTGATTTTTTTATCATCAGTCGGGTCAAATTCGGGTTTTCTGAAGGACCCGTTTCGATCAAATTGAGGTGGGATTTGAGGGAATGGGTGATTTCTTGAATCAAATTCATTGATTTTTATTGATCCGTTTCTATCCAAAGCTGAAACGGGTGGGGTTATCGGGTTATCGGGTTTTTTGAGGTTTTGAATTCTTGCATTAAGTGAAGCTAATTTTTGCTGCTCATACAAAAGAGTTAATGATTTGAGCTTGTCTTTCAAACCATTATGCTGGTTTCGAAACCCGAAACCTAATTCATCTCCTGTTCTTGCTCTTGTTCTTGTTGATGATGATGATGGTGATCCACCATTTTTATCTTCATTGATCAAGATATCTGACCTTGTTGAAACTGACATTTCTCTTATTTTTTTTAATCTTTTCTTTCAAAATCGAAACATACCCTTTTGAATTTCTCGAAAACCCAGATGAAATATCTATAAAAGTTTCAATCTTTGTGAAAATTCTGTGATTAATTCAAGATTTTGGGATTTTTTTTAGAGAGAGCAATGAAGGTCAAATGTTTGTGATTTTTTTTTGAAGTTTTTGAATGTTTTGCGGTTTGTAACGGTCAAATAACATGGTTGAAGAATCGTGGGGGTCCAATATCTGGTTTTATTTATTGAGTTAGTTAATGAGATACTCCCTCCCTTCCATTCAATGGTTTACATGGAGGGGTTCACAAATTTTAAGGAAAGTGGTAAAAATAAGGGTATTATTGGTAAATTAAATGGTTTTATGGGGTCCACCAAATTTAAAGTGAAGAAAAAGTGGTGGTATTTTGTGTAAATAGAGGAAAGATAAGAGGGTTATATGGCAAAGTCTTTTGCCAAAAGGAGAATGTAAAGAATTGATTGGATTGTCCATTTATAGTAAGTGTAAAGAATTGAATGGATGAGAGGAAGTATTATTTTAGTGTTAAAATTTCAGATTGCAGGCTATATTGTGAATGCAATAATATTATATGGGTAGATTTCAATGATTTTGAGGTCATTACATACCAAATCAAAATTGATGCTTTGTATAATTGTAATAATTTATGTCTGTATCTACGTAAAGTCGTGTTTTTGTCTAATTGAATCTGATAAATAGGTCAAACATAAGCCTCGTAAGTTGTAAGTGAAGCATATAAACTGTGGGTTCAAAACTCGAAATCGACGGGTCAAGACTACACATCAAAAGGTCGTACTAATTTGTCTAATTGTACTAATTTGTGTCTGTATGTATGTAAGGTCGTGTTTTTGTCCAACTGAATCGAATAAATAGGTCAAATGTAAGGTTTGTAAGGTGTGAGTGAAGCATATAAACTGTGGGTTCAAAACTCGAAATCGAGGGGTCAAGGACTCAAGGCTACACATCAAAAGATCAATTTCTTATTGAGATTATTTATAAGTTTCAAATATTTCGATACTTATTTGTTGTAGTAGGAAAATCAGATAATATGTTTCTCTAAAAAACGATTGTTCCAACTTTGTTAAGAAGACAATAACATTAGTTTATGGGTTATTTCCTTACTATTATGTTGTTTAGGTGTGAATCCGAACAAGGTATATCCTGAAGCGGTGTCAGACACGTGATATGAAATTCAGATAAAATCGAAACGATACCCAATACGGCAGTACAACCTCTTGAGCAACTCGAACTGAAGTGTAATACACGGTTTTAGATATTCGTGGTCCGAAACAAGAATAACCAAATAATTCACATAGTTTTATCAGATCAGTTAAAATGACACCACAAATACGAAGGATAACAAAGATATTCTTAGCCTAACAACGAACAAACTTATATAGCCCGCCATGTCAAGTTTGTTGACGATGAATTTTTCGATAAAACTCCAGTCAAAATCAATCCAAATATACCCACTGTATTGAACACGACTTACCATGCCCTTAAATATACAAAATTCACACAAGAAATCTACGAAAATCTACCCATCTAATCCATTAAATCCTCCGAAATCCGATAATTACTTATCAACATAGACAAACCAAAGATTTAAAAGAAAGGATTACCTCAAACGATAAGAGCTCATTTACTCTTATCAGCGACCTGATACGTTCTTCTCTACACCAAAAAAATAACTCGACCCATGCCCGACTCAAACCTTTTCATTCCCCACTAGGCCTCTAAAGATAAGAAACCGAGGCAAAGAAAATTGCAACAAAAAAAAAGGTGATATGACGAGCAAGAGCTCAACTCTCCAAACCATATACGAGCTCTGCAAGAAATCCTTCACTCCCCTCGCAAATCACCCTCCTCCTCCTCCTACCATACACAAACTTTCATCTCTCTTAGGTATTCATACATTTTTCCCCAATTTCATTTGTATTTCTTTGAGTAATTTTGTTTTTTTTTTGTTTTTGATTTTTTATGTTGTAGAAGTAAGTTTTGAGATGTTTCTGCAAATGGGTATTCCTTAGTTTTTGTGAAGGATTTGTGGGTTTTCTGGGAAAATGCTGAATTGGGTGATTGCAGTTTTTTGATTTGGGTATTGTTGTTTATGTTTTTATTATGTTCGGTAGAAATTGATCAGAAAGTATTGAATTGTGTTCAAGTTGCTATCTTTTAGGTTTTTTAGGTGTGATTAGTGATTAATTTCTTGATTTTTAATCGTCGAGTGTTATGAATCTATGATTGATGAATGTTAGTTTCAATCTAATGATTTTTTTGGTAGTTATGTTGAACGAAGCTCGCACTTAGTCGCATTAGAATATAGTTGACGGTTTCCTCATTTTATTGAATTGTAGCTGAAAATAGGTAATGGTCTGTGGCCTATTGGATATGAAGGATGTTCAACATATTAGAACATGTTGATCAATTAATCTGGTTTTACTGAAAAAGGGTATAGCTAAATATGCATGCAGAATCGGTTTCATGATCCAGACACCGAATCCTAGCTTGAAATTTAGAGCGAGGCTGTGTAATCCGATTTTACTGAAAAAGGGTAGAGCTAAATATGCATGCAGAATCGGTTTCATGATCCAGACACCGAATCCTAGCTTGAAAATTAGAGCGAGGCTGTGTAATCCGATTTTACTGCAAAAGGGTAGAGCTAAATATGCATGCAGAATCGGTTTCATGAGCCTGGCATCGAATCTTAGTCAGAAAATTAGAGTGAGGCTGTGTGGGGGCGTTCAGCGTTTTAGAAAAATACTCGGTAGTGTTTTGATGATTTAGGTGTTCTATGCGAGACTGCCTCCGTTCTACCCAACATACTATTCGACTAGGGAAATTGTGTGCCTCTCCAAGGAATTGGTCTTAGTACATCATGAAGTGGTTTGATTTGATGATTCTGAGTATTGTTTTGCAGACATCTTAACTCCGAATAGTGTTGGTCTAAAAGAGGACAATGTGGATGATGACCGCGGGTATGGTCTCTCTAACCTCAACCCATTCAATCGAGTGGCTCGTTGGTCTCAACCGATAACATACTTAGATATCCATGAGTGTGACAGTTTTACGGTAAGTGTGTCTTTATTGTTGATATTTACTGACATTTACGGAGTAATATTTTTGTTAGTCCCATCATCTTCATACCAAATTCTGACTAGGATATGATCATCAGATGTGCATATTCTGCTTCCCCACATCGGCAGTGATACCTCTCCACGATCATCCTGGGATGACCGTCTTCAGCAAAATTCTTTACGGATCATTGCATGTGAAGGCCTATGACTGGGTTGAACCCTCGAAGGTTATAAAAAGCAACGAATCAGGCTACTCCCAAGGTATGTTTCCGAGTTGATTGATTATGCTGAAGTATCTACATCTTTTATATGCTTTCTGAATGTAATACTCGATTTCAGTTCGGCTGGCAAAATTGACAGTGGACAAAATAATAACAGCACCCTGCGGGACCAGAGTTTTATATCCCGCAAGTGGTGGAAATGTCCATTGCTTCACAGCAGTTACTCCTTGTGCTGTCCTCGATGTTCTCACACCGCCTTATGAAGAAAATGCGGGCAGGAAATGCACCTATTATCACGACTATCCCTATTATAGCTTCCGTAAGTAACTCCCATAGTACTGTCACTCCATTGCTATACTCTCGTTTCTTAACCCATATATTCTACTTTCCAGCTAATGATGAAGCTATCGATGGCAATGACAAAGACTACGCTTGGCTCGCTGAGATAGAAGCCCCAAATGTGTATATGCGCTCTGGCACGTATCTTGGTCCTCCTATCCAGGTGTAACTCATCATATTTTGATGATTATCTCGAGTTTAGTAGGTAATGTCCGCTGGTTTTAGAAGGATTTACTTATTTTTCTTCTCAGCACGAGGATACCGTGCTCAGACAGGGGTTCCCTCTGTAACAAGCTACCATGTCAGTAAATCCATTGTATGAGATAGAAGTTCGATGATACCGAGTAGTAGATAATAAGCACTTGTATTTGCACACTTTTGAAGAGAATAGAAAGAAATACAGTCTATTGTTGAATATTTCGACAACTTTTTTTGATTTATTATGTTTATCCTTTGTACGGAGTACCTTCATTTTTCCTCGGAGCTGTGTCAGTGAGGTGTTGGGGCGGGGAGACGATGAAAATGGTGCATATACCAAATTTGTTTTTTATTAAGTTGGGAGAAAAAGGAGTTGAATTAGGCTCTTTACCAGAAAGAACTACGAGTAGTAACACAGGAGCATATCCCGAATTACCCTACAAGGCTACAATGGTGTACAACACTTGAGGGGTATATTGTTTTTTGTAACGAAAAATTCTCACAAAAATTGGGCAGAGATGGATGCAAGATCTTCGCCTTTTTGAGTGTTTGATTTTGATTGTGTGATTCCTGAACTGGAACTTTGTGGCGTGTTTGATAGAGTAGATGATGATGGTTTTCTCCGTTCTATAATGATCTGAAAGCTTCGCCAGCATAACGTACATCGCCAAGTTCCTCTTCGATCCTCAGAAGCTGCAACGAAATGGTGGTGAAACTTTTACAATGGTTCACTCGCAAAACAGGGTAACAGAAAATCTAATACGAGAAGGGCTCACATAAAACACGCCCATTAGCCATAACCAAATTACGATCATGTAGATGCGAGTGTGACTTGGCAGGTGTGAGACTAGATCGGTTCAAACAGCAGATAAGCAAAGATTAATCAATCAATTACCTGGTTGTATTTGGCTAACCTCTCACTTCGGCATGGAGCACCGGTCTTGATCTGTTAAAGTTAAGATATCGGGTCAAATTAGGCCAACACAGGAGCCAGAAAAAAAAAACAGGTAACACGTGACAAACAGTGAATGTTACCTGCCCACTAGCTAGCCCAACAGAAAGATCTGCAATAAAATTGTCCTCTGTTTCACCACTGCGGTGGCTGACCATGACACCCCATCCAGCTGCCTTTGAGTCTAAGGCGGCTTGGATGGATTCGGTCACAGTACCAATTTGGTTAACCTGTCACGTCACGTGCAAATCCGAGTGAAAGATTAGAGAGCCAAGGATATGAAAGAACAAATGCAATACATCTTGATTTCAACATCAAGGCTAACTAGCAATTTCCATTACCATCGACGCTGTCATTAATAAATATTCCGTAATCAGTTACTTAGATGTAAGTCATTTATCGTTCTCAGTTTCACTTCCACTTCCACAAAAGCCAATAATGAATTCTCACATTCTTTATCACTCTGCGAACAAATATCGAAAACATACTAAACACAAATATGGTAAGCTTTATAATACCTTCAAAAGCAGGGCATTGCAAGCCTTTTTCTCAATTGCCTCAGCGATTCTTGTCGGGTTAGTCACTAACAAGTCATCTCCCACCAGTTGGATGTCAACTGAAGATTGCAGCGAGGACCACGAACTCCAGTCGTCTTGGTCAAAGGGGTCTTCAATTGAAACGATAGGGAAATCTCTCACAAATTCTTGGTAGAGCTCACAAAGACTTTGAGCTGTAAGCACATGCGCTCCATCATTGGGTTTGTTTTTGAAATTCAAATCATATTTCGCATCCTTAGTATAGAATTCAGATGCAGCCACATCCATTCCAATTTTAATCTGCAAAAAGTTACATCAAACTGGTAAACGCAAGACGGCAAGAGACTGACAACTATAGGAGCTTGATGTTTCAGAAGGAAATACGTGTGCTCTTACTTTGCCAGTATAACCAGCCTTTTCAATTGCATCCATCAGTAAAATCAGCCCTTCACGATTGTCTTGCACATTGGGTGCAAAACCACCTTCATCTCCAACGTTGCAGGCATCTTGCCCATACTTTGCTTTGATGATCCCCTTTAGTGCGTGATACACTACAAAATTGATATATTTACGAGCTCAATAGAACATCAGAGAATAAAAACTCAAACAAATTTTACGCAGCTAAATATCGAACTCTGCACTGACAAGAATTTCTGACATTCTCTAGGAATATGTGCAACGATACAACAACAGTGAAATGGAAACTTAGAAAAAACACTCACAAAAAACGAAACAGAGTAAATTATGTGCATGTGCATCACTAATTTCATAACAGCAAAGGGAATAAAATCGAAATGCCAACCTTCACTGCCCATACAAAGTGCCTCGGCAAATGATGACGCACCAACTGGCAATATCATGAATTCCTGCATGGCAAGGTTATTGCCAGCATGGCTTCCTCCGTTGATCACGTTGAAAGCTGGAACTGGCATGACAAGCTCTTTGGTCCCTGATATCTCTTGTATATGCTTGTACAGAGGTATCTTCTTCTCCCCAGCACCAGCTCGGCAGAGACTCAAAGATACTCCCAGTATGGCATTAGCTCCTATTTTCGACTTGTTGGGAGTACCATCTAGCTCGAGCATCAGATCATCGATTTTAGTTTGATCCCTGGCAGCCGAAAAGGCAGGCAAATCAATTACTGGTTCCTCCAAAACAAACTAGACTCGGCAAGGAAACATAAATTAGTTTGATTTCTGGAAGACGGAAAGGCAGACACACTGACACAGCAATTATTGATTCCTTTACAACAAATCGAACTTCATCCTATTTTACGAATTTTTGGAACTTCATCCATACCAGTACGAAAAAACTATGCATACAACAAACGACCTAAATGTTCGCATCCCTATCAAATGTTCATAGTTCATACTATACGAACAATGACGCTACAAGCCAACGTTGTGTCAATCGATCTAAAACAACTTCCACATCGCTTTCTAAGGCTCGCTTTCATTCTTCTCATCCTCATCATATAAACCTAAATCTTTTTCTCGCGCCTCATTTTCATCCAATGTTTTAGATGCATAACGTGAGATACTCAAAACTAACTCCCATAACTACTCCATTGCGAACGAATTCAAGGAAATCGGAAATTATTACTCCGTACAAGATTTGAGAGAATTAAGAGGGGCAAATTGGACATTTACCACGACGCAGAGATCGCCATGGCCGAAGCTCAAGAGCTTCGCAGATGATCATAACCGTATGAAATACACGATGCATACTAGTAACAACCTAAATTTCGGCATCCATAGCCAAATCTTCAATCGATAAAAACGATGCTACAAAGTCAACGCAAACTCAATCAACCTAACACAATTTCAACATCACTTTCTAAACCGCATTTTCATACTCTCTATACACTAAATCGCAACACAAATTCTCACCTGAGACGGTTTCACAATACGACATCCTCATTCGTCAACTCGCAAAATCCCGCCATTTCAAAATTCAAACAATCACAAGAAAAAAAACGAGAAAATAGTTACAGAATTGAAATCGAACCTAACATCGGCGCCGATAAGGTTAGGTCCAAGAAAATCATTGATATTATGAACAGCACGCAAAACACCTTTACCGCCATAAACAGAGAGATCACCATCACGAAGCTCAAGCGCTTCATAAATGCCGGTGGAAGCACCGGAGGGGACGGCGGAGCGGTACAAGTTTCCGGCGGCGGTGATGAGGTCGACCTCAACGGTCGGATTACCACGGCTGTCGATGATCTGGCGCGCCTTGACGGTCTTGACGGTGTGTTCCTTAGAGAGCTTCGGCGGCGTTGCGGCGGTGGCGGCGGCGCGGATGGAGAGGGAGCGAGGTGCGGCGGCGGTGGTGGTGGTGCGGGTGGGGAGAGGGGTGGAGGATAGGTAGGGTTTAGGGAGGAGAGAGGTAGTCATTTTTCGGAGGTTGGGAGGTTTGTCGAAGCTGGTAGGATGAGTCAAAGGAGGAAGGAAGAGTGTGGGATCGGGTACTTGCCTACTTGGGTTGGTGAGGAAAAGGGGGAGGTTTGGGTTGGTGACTCACTGACTGTCGTTGGTTGGGTAGGTAGCTTTGGGTTCATCGATTCATACAATAAACCAAATTTTTATGTTGAAATGAATAAATGCATGAATAATAGTCCGTCCGTTTCATTTAATTGTTTGTATTTATTTATAGTTGGGTGAAATCGTTAATATAATTTCTAATATACTCTGTATAAGATAAAATATAGTCACATGGAATCTTGTTTAAATTGTCTAACCGAATACGTTATAAATATCAAATTTGTATAATTTTTAGAAATACGTAACTAAAAATATAGACAAAAGAAAACGTGAATTGAAAAAAATAAACACAAACAATCAAATAAAACGATATAAAGTAAAATAAATAGAGTATTACTTTGATCGTGTCGTTCATTTATTTATTTTTATATTAATTGTAAATATTATTTGAATCAAAGTCAAATAAGTAAACTAATTAAAACAAATTTCCAATAATTTATGTTGGATTAATGGATTTATCGAAAATTAATGTACAAAAATTGTTTTGTTTTTTTGTTTTAGATAAATAGTTAATAAATTATTTATCTAATTAACGTTATTTCAAAATATTTTTCATTATTAAATCAAAGGTCGTCAATTTCAAAGGATGGTCTTCCAAAAAAAATGGAAATATTCGTCATTACTTCAATTGGTGGCTTTTTGATTTGCAAGATACTAGTAGATCAATAAAGTAATCAATACGATCAAATTTTGGGTAGATTGTCATTATACGTGGATCTTTGGGACTCGAAATGTACAAATATACAAGGAGTTGTTAAAAATTAAACCCTAAACGTACATCTTACTTATTACTCCCTCCGTTTCTATGATTTCTAATAAGTAAAAGTAGAGAGGGAGTAAAGTAAGTGGGCCACCTAGATAAGAGAGAAGTGTGATAGAAAAAAGAAAAGTGGAAGAAATCAAAGAAATGGTTGAAAAATGAAATGTGGAAGATATCAAAGAAACAGAGGGAGTAATTTATTACCAATATCAATGGTCTAACCACTACCATACAAGTGTGATCGACAGTGAATATGTTTGTAAGGATGGAGTTTAGTGATTAAAACTTGTGGTCATCACGACATCACCTGAGGGTATCAGGTTCAAGACTTCAAGCCCTGCAAGAATGATCTCGTGGAAGTTGCATGACGTTGTTAGACTATGCCTTATGCCCTTATGGACTTGGAGCTTGTCACCCTAAGAGACGGTGGACTTGATATGAGTTGTATGGTTTGAGACTATGACTATTGGACATCAAGCTACAGCTAACACATGAAAAAGGTACAACAAAAATGACCCCTTCAATAACTCAACGAGAGACCGTATTTCCATAATTTTTGTTCATTGTATTGTACCAATTTACCAAAGCCACAACTTAATGAGTGATTTTAATAGTATTTGACACATTTTGTTTATAATTTCATCAGATAAATGATGTGCAAGTGCAACCCACTTGCGTGAGTAGGGGTGTTCAAAAAGGCACCCGGTCCGTCCGTGGGTTTAGTATTTTTGGGTTGTCGGTCCGCGGGTCAAGTCGGTCCGGTCCGATCCGGGTTTGGACCGGTGAACACCCCTAGGCGTGAGCAAAAAAATCCGAACCGATTTTAAAAATCGAAACCAAACCAAGACCCAATTAAAAAAACCGATAATCTGGATCTGTATAGTTGAAAACCGGTTCGGGTACAAGTACCAAATCATGTGTAAGAAATTGAATCCACATAGAGATCAACCAAGCCCATACATAACACACCATAAATCAAAAAGCCCAATAATCAAAGAGGAATAGGGTTGACTGGGTTTTTGCGAAGTCTAAGTAAAGTAAAACCCTTCGACCCCCTAAAATCATCATAAACCCTAATTTCCGCCATTCATTCACCTCCTTCCTTCAACCTCGAAGCTCCAGCCCCCTCCCCCTAAAAAATCAAAAGAAATGGGAAGCGACAGTGAGGCCGAGAAGTCACACCAGAAGGAGAAGAAGAAGACCCCATACACTCTTGCTCCCATTGCTAAACCTCTTGCTGGCAAAAAACTCTGCAAACGCACCTTCAAACTTGTTCGCCGAGGTCCCTTTTTCTTCCCTCTAATCACTCCCATTTGCTGCGTTTCATTGTTTTCTGGGGTTTTTTTTGTTTGCGATGAACATATCCGTCTTAAGATTACGATAGACTGGTTATAAGTTTAAGAGATATATTTCCGTCTTGAACAAGAATTTGTGTTTATTATTTTCTGGGATTTTTTCTGTTGATGTAATTGAATGGTTTGATGTGATTTTTTTCGTTGGTCATGTAATTATTGTACTCTATCCGTTCAAGTCGAACCTAATAATTTTTTCGATATTCACGACAATCTATTAGAGAAAATATATCCACGTGGTATCTTGTTTCATGATGGAGTGAGTATCGGTTTATTAGTCCTTTATTGTGATGGGAATATCTGTCTTAAGATTAAGATGCCGGTTTGTCTATTTTATAATGTTTGACTCTTTATAAGTTTAAGACAGGTTTATTATTTTCTGGGAAATTTTGTGTTGTTGATGTAATTGAATGGTTTGATGGGTACTGACTGTACAGCTGCTGAACAAAAATGTTTGAAGAGAGGGGTGAAGGAAGTTGTTAAGAGCATTCGTCGTGGCAGTAAAGGGTACCTTCTTTTTTCATTTACTTTTACTATTTTGTCAGCTGTTTCTTGTGTTAAAAGTCATTCAGAAGTGCAGGTAATGCTAGAGTTAAGGCTTTGTGCGTCCGATCCCCTTACCTTGTAATTTGTCGAGGCGTTGGAGTAATGCATGTATTTGTGTGTGTACGGGGCTAAAATTTTGGTTAATATACTGTGTTATGAATAATAATGATTATGCAATTGTGTCGAGTTCAGCGTGGTGTATGAGATTTTGTTGGTGCAGTATGTGAAATGAAGTAATCTTGTTTTTGTTCAAGTCTAGGATTTGGTTGCTAAAGACTGTATGGTGGTTTTGTCGACCCGTGTTGTTGATTTTGTAATATTTATGTTCGAGTTAGGTTATATGATGATTATCGTATATGCAGTTGGTTCTTCTGTGAATGTTACTCTCTTTTAGATTTGCAATGTTTTCTTTTTTCACGGGATTGAAATCAGTGTGTGATGTTGATAACTGATGTGTTTCTCTAAAGTTATTCTTCGATATATAGATGGATTGTTTTCCACTTGTGCTGATTGACTCTTCTGATTCCTGTCAATGCAGAGTGTGTGTGATTGCAGGAAATATTTCCCCCATCGATGTGATCACCCATGTTCCTATTTTATGTGAAGAGAACGACATTCCTTACATCTATGTCCCTACTAAAGAAGTAAGTTGGTTCACCGCTGTTCCCTGTGTTAAATTCTTCGATCCATGGTTCCTTTTCCCTCTATCCTTATACTCCGAATGTGATTTCCTCCGTCTTAGTAATGTGCTTGTGCAGATCCATGAATCGATTGCAGTTTCCCTATTCTGGTGTTGAGTGTCGGATTTGGCTGCGTGGAATGGGTTGAATATTGAGAGTTGATTGATTATTTGTATTATGTGTAGTTGTGTGTCGATAAAGTACTATAACACGCCGTGCTTCAGTTATTCAACCCTCTTATTCCTACGCTCCTCATTGTTTCAGGATCTAGCAAGTGCGGGTGCTACAAAGCGACCAACCTGCTGTGTTTTGGTGCTACCCAAGCCCACAAAAGGAGAGTTAAGCCAGGACGAGCAAGAAAAATTGAAGGCAGATTACGAACAAGTTGCGACTGAAGTTCGTGAATTAGCATCAACTCTGTACTGAGAAATCTCCTCCCTCTTGATAGATAGGGCGGAATTAAGTTTTTTATGTTATTAGAAGTGGCTAGTCTTGTTTTGTAACCTTTCCGCGATGTAAGTTATGACCCTAAACACGGTTTCAAACTTGGTATGAAAGATTTGTTTCAGTCTTGATCTCGGAAACTATCGGCATGGCCGACTTGGTACTTTTTACTCCATCATGCTCGCAAGTAGCAGGTAACCAACATTGTCGACAGAAATCGAATAAGCATCTTTGTATCAGCTTTTGTGATTTATAAAGTGAGATAAATTCCTCAAGGATTCCTGCTTTAATGCTAAATAAATAACAAATGAAAATGTACAAACGAATGATCTCTTAACTAGTTATCGAGATTAATGTTTTAAAGATTAAATTCGGTCCAAAAAGGAATACGTGTAGGAATTGATGTTCAAAAGCATGTTACTCCATTACAGGAAACCCGTACAAATGTTTCATATAAGGATGCGACATTTTTTTACTAAACTTCAGTACTTCACAATATGTATCCTATTTTTTTTTTTTTTGGTTATTTTTCATTTATCTGAATCGAATTTGGATCATATACTCCCTCCGCTTTTTTATTATCTTCCCCTTTGGTTTTGGGGAAGAAAATAAGGGGTAGGAATGTGTGGTTCAAAATAAAAGAAGAAAGAGAGAGAAATGTGAGGGTGATTCTAAACCACATGTTGATGGTCCAAAATAAAAATAAGGAAGAAAGAGTGTTTCAGCCCAATAAGAAAATAGGGAAGATAATAAAAAATCGGAGGGAGTATTTTCTTGTTTGGTTAATTGGTTTAATCGATTGGGGTGTTACTGAATACAGATTATACCAACTATCAGATGTAACCAGATATCAGATTGTGTCAAGTTAAATAAAGACGGTTTCTCAGCCATTAAGATATTTCAATATTATCACTTAGTTTTAATTGAGTTGGATTTGATTTACCGGGCATACACTAAAAAGGTCATACGAGGGAGTTACTACTGATTGCACGAACAAATTTGATCACAACCCAAAAATGTTAAACTAAGTTTTTAATACTCATATTTATTTACGATATTTATACAAAAAAAAAAATCTTATATGAGACGGTCTAACAAAATGCTCTCAAACTTCCTCAAGATTCTGCAGTTTGACACCACACCATTATAGTGTCACACAGAGGAGAAGTGAGTATATAATAAAGCAAAGCAAATCCTGCAAAGAGAGAACAAAAATGGAGATTGAAGGAAGACCTGCAGAAAATGGATACCACATGCCTGCTGAATGGGAACCCCATGATCACACTTGGATGGGTTGGCCTGTATGTCTCTCTTCTCCCCCCTCCTTTTCTTCATATCTCTTACTTGTTCATTTCAATGTTTTCTGCTGTTTTATTGTGATTTCTTACATGGGTTTTGTGATATGTATACTGGGTTTGCTTTGATTTTTCTGTTGGGTTTGCTGAAACTGTGATTTTGGTTGATTTAATTGGGTATTTTGCCAAATTCTGAGAATTTATGATCCTGGTAGATTTCACTTTTCTGTTGAGTTTGCTGGAAATGTGCATTTGGTTGATTTAATTGGGTGTATTGCGAAAATCGGAGATTATATGATCATGGTCTGCTGGAACTGTGCATTCGGTTGATTTAATTAGGTACGGTATATTGCAACTCTGAGATTTCAGATTTTGCTTTGGTTTTTTCTGTTGGGTTTGCTGGAAGTGTGCATTTGGTTTGTCTAATTTGGTATTTTCCGAAATTCTAAGGATTTCGGACCCTTGTTCATCTATGATAGTTACTGAATGAGGTGCTCTTTTGAGCTCGGATTTTGGTGCTGAACCTACATCTTTGTTTTGATCCAAAATCTTTCGAATTTTCGTTTCTGATATGGGAAATACACGGACGAACAGTTTCCTTTGTAAAGAGTTAGGTTTATCTAGGCATCTAGCTAGTTGATATGAAGCACCATCTAGCTAGCAGCCGTGTACTGAGCTTTGGTATCACATTCGATATAATTGTGGCTCTTGAGTTCGATTTTCTTTATGAATAATAGGAACGTCAGGATAATTGGAGAGACGGGGCAGTGCCTGCTCAGCGTGTGTTTGCCAGAGTAGCTTCTGCGATATCAAAATTCGAGCCTGTGACCATCTGTGCTAGCCCTTCCCAGGTCAGTTTCGATCATTGGCTTTGTTTGGAAGTTGGAACTCACCTTATCTGGATGTGGAATTAAGCTGTTCGGTATGAATTGTTCAGTGGGAAAACGCAAGGAGTCAATTGCCATCGCATATCAGGGTTGTAGAGATGAGTATGAATGATTCTTGGTTCCGTGATTCAGGACCAACTGTGAGCATTTTATTTTGATGCCTTTTCCGTTTAAATTTCTTGAAATTTTGATTGCTTTATGTTTAAGCAGTACTAATGCACTTAGCTGATTCCTTTTTTTTTTTCTGGTAGTTTGTTGTCAGCAAAAGTGCTCTCAATTCAGGTCAATTTTCGAAAAAAGTTGCTGGGATTGATTGGAATTTCAACAGTTGGGGCGGTAAGACATTTTAGCCTTTATGTCGTTTAAAATTGTGTTTTACCGAAGAAAACTGTCTTCGTCCTTTACACGAGGCCGTAAGTTTTGATCTCGAGGATGTGCATTTTAGCTGTAGAAGACATTAGGCATCATCGAGTTCATTCTTGTATGTTTGTAGGCGTTGAGGATGGCTGCTATACAGATTGGAGCCACGACATCCTTGTTGCTAGGAAGGTTAGTTGCGTGTCAACTTTGACACTATTGTTAATCTACACATACTAAATTTTAATTTCGTTTTATAGCGCAAAGAGTAGAGATCA
The DNA here is from genome assembly GCA_958450325.1 of Agrostemma githago. Taxonomy (NCBI): domain Eukaryota; kingdom Viridiplantae; phylum Streptophyta; class Magnoliopsida; order Caryophyllales; family Caryophyllaceae; genus Agrostemma; species Agrostemma githago. The sequence continues at coordinate 2,213,030 of OY288259.1, forward strand.
ATGCTGATGAGTTTCTTTCTGGTAGATTCTTGAGATTGAGAAGCTTCCGAGGTTTCCCCATTCCATGATTTTAGAAGGTGGTAGCATCCATGTTGACGGGGAAGGTAATGTTTACTTACATCTGCCTCTAATCTTTTTCGGTGAAACTATTTGTATGCATTTTTTCCCCTGTTCGTCGTTTTTAATTTTGAGTTTGAGGTATGTTGGATGGGGGCGAGCTGTTAGTCAACTCGTCCTTTTCCTTTCTGTATTTTTGCTGTTTTTCTTACAGATTTGTATTCTTCTCCCTTATCAGGAACGTGCCTCACCACCGAGGAATGCCTCTTGAACAAAAACAGAAATCCTCATATGACAAAGGATCAGATTGAGGATAATCTTAAGGGATACCTTGGTGTTCGGAAGTTTATTTGGCTACCACGTGGTTTACACGGTATCTCAACTTACGCCTAAGGATGTAGCTCGTGCCTCATGTTCCGTAGATATAAAATCAACTCACTTTTAGTTTTGTGTTTTTTTTAGGTGATGATGATACTAATGGTCATATAGACAATATGTGCTGCTTTGCGAAGCCCGGGGTGGTGCTTTTAGCCTGGACAGACGATGAATCAGATCCTCAGTACGAACGATCTGTCGAAGCCTTGTCAGTTCTCTCCAACAGCGTAGATGCCTGCGGTAGAAAACTCGAAGTAATCAAACTTCACATCCCCGATCCTATGTTCATGACAGACGACGAAGCTGCTGGAGTCATCCAGGTAAACAAACATCTAATTTATGAATACTACCTATGGTTTTCGGAAACATGAAGAGCATGTGAATGTGTATTCTAATAGGACGGAGAGGCTAAACCGAGGGAGCCTGGTACAAGGCTTGCTGCATCTTATGTGAACTTCTACATTGCCAACGGAGGAATAATAACTCCTCAATTTGGAGATGAAAAGTGGGATGCTGAAGCTGTTCGTGTTTTATCAGAGACCTATCCCGATTATACGGTAACAGATGAATGAATTACTTGTTTCATCTCCATACAATTTTTTTTTTCATAATAGCGTTTTCAAAACGACAGTCAAATTTCAGAAAAGGGTGAATATCTTCGACTGTTAATGCTTGAATCTTTCTAATACTGCAAGAATAATGAATTCTCGGTGGTTGGATGGTAGGTTGTCAGCATCGAAGGTGCGAGAGAGATCGTGTTAGCAGGTGGAAATATACATTGCATCACTCAGCAACAGCCAACCAGTAGAAAGTAACTTTTACGTGCTCTTCTGACCTGCGTCTTTGTCCAACGTTTCCTGCTTTGGTGTTCGTCACCCCTTCAATAACAACGGACGAATTGCAACAAGACGGTTTTGATGTTCTAAGCACTAACACATTACCATTTGTACCATCAGGATGTAACCGTACGAATTGCAGCTGATTCGATCATTGAATTGTGTATTCATGATCCTGTGATTCGTGATACGTCTATAGTCCAAGAGTACAACCAAATCGTACACTCGGCCGCAGGGCGTGCAATACTATCGTTTTAGTTTGGATTTGACATTGGTGTATTTTTACGGTTTACACTCGACTCCTCTAATTAAGTTACGCCAAACATTATCAGTTGATCTAATTGCTTGTATACCCTTTTTACTCATTCGGTTGGATTTTTTTAGTCATTTGGTTGGACCTTAACGATTATTTTAAAATTTTGTTTGAGACGTGGAATGAAAGATAACGTAAACAAATATCAAATCATGGGTTCAAATCTTGACATCCTCGTGCACTAAGATCGTCTTCAATCAAGAGTAAGTTAATCACATCACTACCCATTTTTACTCCCAATTTCATCAACTTACCTTAACCCGTTCTCTCTCTCATCTAAAAGGTTACCGGGTCGTGATGATATTCTTCCTAATCGGTCTCACCAATCATGAAGCAATGAAATTCGAGTGAGGAGACAGGATAGACCGAAACTTAGACTGTCCATCAAAGATATGAACTTTGTAATCGAGTATTCCTACTGTTCAAGTCCACCTCCTCTTTTGCTTTTTCACGTTTGCCAACACTGCATCGTTAATATCTTTCCTAACATATTAGTAAAAATTATGGAAATTGAATATTAATAATGTACTTTTAGAGAAGAATCAAATAAGATTCCAAATGGATACGTATATTTTTTCTAATAAATTGTCGCGAATTATTAAGAAAGTGAGAAAGGGGTAGACTCGACTTCAACGGGAGTAAAAGAAAACAGGAGACGGTGACAGTGAAGCAGTAAACACAGAAACCTCTGATCTCACAACACTGCCGTACTCCATAATTCAGGGTAACATTCACACTACACTGAAACTGAAACTGAAACTTCCTCAAATTCAGAAGAATATAACCCAGAAACTGTAAAAAAAATACCAGAAATTGATAAAGATCAGCAAAAATGGGGTGCACATTTTCAGGGTTGAATGCATTATATGATGCAGTAAATGGAGGATCAGGAGGAGATGTTTGGATCAATGATATCAGGTTCAAGATCATCAGACAACTTGGTGAAGGTGGTTTTGCCTTTGTTTTTTTAGTCAAAGAGTTTCTTCCTGATGCTTCTTCTACTTCTCTTTCTTCCAAGCTCAAAGATCCTTCCTTTCTCTCAGGTTTGATTTTCCACAAATTCGATATCAGTCGTATTAATGTGACGGGTCAAATAATGTTCATTTCGTCACAAGCAAGACTGCCTCTTTGTTTTTGAGATTAGATGGTTTCTATTGAATTGTACTGGTTTTGGTTAGAGTTTGGTTGTTTGGTTGGTTGTTGAGGAATTAATCATGGCAATTTGGGAGATTTAAGATTCTGCTAGTAATCATTTGATTATTTGGTTGGGCGATTATGATGCAGACGGGTTATAGATACCAATTAAGCTAGTTGACATCTGCTCGTGGTTTTCCGATATGATGACATTTTCATTTTGGGGATTAGATGGAGTTAGTGGGTGTTCATAGTTGTAGCATGGTTATCGGATTCACAATTCGCTCCTTTAGAGTTGTGTCATGTGTATTTTTTGTAAGCGACATGATAGAATTCATTTTTGAACGATTCACAATTCACTAGAGTACCCAAAGGCCAAGGGAATTCGGTACTCGTGAGTTGCAGCATGTTGAATTTGATCTAAAGGGTGTTGTTTTGATTGTTCTTTATGAATCTTGGGTTTTGGTGGGTTCGTGTTGGTTTGATTGATTGATTTGTTAGTTTTTATTTGGGGAATTTGATCATGAGATGGTAGAAGGGTGGAACAAGGTGACGGTTGTGAATGATGTGCCGTTTATTGCAGATGACGGGACCTATGCTATGAAGAAAGTACTGATTCAAAACAATGAGCAGCTGGAACTCGTAAGGCAGGAGATTCGTGTTTCTTCCTTGTTCACTCATCCTAATCTACTACCCCTCCTCGATCACGCGATTATTAAAGTCAAGGTAAATACTGTACTACATTGAAGAACAATTTCAATTTCAATTTCCGAAGATATCTGTGGTTTTGTGTAAGTACGTGTTACTGCCATGATCTACGCCTCTATTGTCTGTGGTGTTTTTTTCTTTCAATTTTGTGTCTGTATACTCTTATGTTTCGCGTCTGTGTTGATTTCTGATTGAATTTTTTTGATTTGATTGCATAGACTACTCCTGAACAATCTTGGAACCACGAGGCGTATCTCCTATTTCCAGTTCATTTAGATGGAACTTTACAGGACAACGCGACAACTATGAAGGCTAAAAAGGAGTTCTTCTCGGTTTTGGACGTGTTACAAATATTCCGACAGGTTAATTACTTGACAACCATCTTGTACAAGTCGACCTTTAGTGACTCACATCATGCATGAAGTGTCACTAAAGGTCAGTCGGCTGAATATGTTGCGGTTCAGGTTTGTGCAGGACTAAAGCATATGCACAATTTCGATCCTCCGTATGCACATAATGATGTCAAACCAGGGAATGTTCTGATCTCACGCAGAAACGGACAAGCACCTGTTACTATTCTCATGGATTTCGGAAGTGCTCGACCTGCACGCAAGCAAATTCGTTCGCGTACAGAAGCTTTACAGTTTCAGGTGCAGCTTGTTTTCTCGTCTCCTCCATTTTTATTTTTATTTTCCTCCATCTGCTATTTCTAGAAATCTAAATTCCGCTTCTTCACTTGATTTTTCAAGGAATGGGCATCGGAACATTGTTCTGCCCCATATCGAGCTCCAGAGCTGTGGGACTGTCCAAGTCACTGTGACATCGACGAAAGAACTGATATTTGGTCTCTAGGTTGCACTTTGTATGCAATCATGTAAGTATCTATCTATCTATCTATCTATCTTTCCGGTTGAAGCGTGAACATATTTGTCTAATTGATTGCTGCATATGTTACAGGTACGGTGTGTCCCCATTTGAGTACGCGCTAGGAGAAGCAGGAGGAAGCCTACAGTTGGCAGTCGTGAATGCACAGGTAAAATGGCCAGCAGGACCCAAGCCTCCATACCCCGACACACTTCACCAGTTTGTGACGTGGATGCTTCAGCCCCAGCCTACAGTCCGACCACAAATCGACGACATTCTCATTCATGTCGACAAATTGATATCCAAGCACTCTCAGAACTAGATACCGGCACTTAGTTTACTGATCAAGCCATTCGTTTAATGTACTGTACTTTGCTTGTACACCACAGTCGACAGTAATGTAGCATCATCATCTGATCTGATTTTCAGTACAGTTAATTCAAATATATTTTCAATCGTTCTGTGAATTCTTCAATGATCTAGCATTATAATGCACGATACAAAATGCAATAAACGATTCGTACATAACTTCAAAATAAATTCATCTAAAATTTACGGATGTAAAAAATAAGCAGTTTTAACACGTGCATCAGGTGTAACAAGTCATCGTAAACAATAATCAATCAATGCTATGATTTCTGCAAATGTTTATCGAGCAAAACCCTAGCAAGATTCCGAAATGCGACACAGACGTCGCCGCCATCAGCGAACCTAGCAATCAACTCAACAGTCTCCTCCTCCTTCCCAACCTCCAACACACCACCACCACACTCAAACAAGTAAAACAATCCGCCAATCGCGTACTTGACTGTATTCCTGACAGGACTGGATAAACACTCAACCAGCGCCGCAACGCCGCCGCAAGAGACGATGATCCGCGCATTGGCGGCGTCGGCGGCGGCGTTGCAGATTCCGGCGGCGGCGAACTCGACGAGGCGCTCGTGAGGTTCGGAGAGGCAGTCGAGGAAGAGCTCGAGGACGTTGAGGTCGCGGAGGTAGGGGTAGTTGTATGGGTCGTATGCGAAGTTGGCTAGGTTTGAGAGGAGTTTTTCTTTGGTTTGGATGGGGAGGTTCGGGTGTTGGAACTGGGTGACTAGGTGTTGGAGGTGGTCTTGCCTTGGTGTTCCGTATTTTCCGGTTCGTTCTGCTTGTCGCTTCTCGTTCGTGAACATTTTGGGTTTGGCTTGGTTGACGAACAGAGTTATGACGTCGGTCGGGGTAGTTGGGTGGCTGGAGTCGGTGGTCGTGGCTGGGTGGGTGAAGGTCGGGTCGGGTCGGGTCGGTCGGGGTGGTTGGGTCTGGATCTGGGTGGTGGGTGGTGCGGTGGGTGAAACAATGGAGTGGTGTAAGGCTGAAAGTTTGGGGTTTTTTGTTTTGTTTATTTCCCTTTTTCTTTTTTTTAATGTTAATTTCCCTTTTTCTTTTTTTTATTCGTTTTCCTTTCCTCATGTAATTTTTTATTTATTTATTTTTTTCACTTGATTTTATACTTTTTATACCTTTATATGTCAAAATTCAAAGTTTATGTTAGTCCGTATTAATTATCGTATTTTTGTATTACTATTGATAAAAATTTAATTTCACTTTTTGTTTGTCAAATTCAATAAACAAGATAATTAAATAAATCATTAATCAATGGAGTATTATATTATTAATAATCAAATTCAGAAGCGTTAATTGAATATAAAAATTGAAAAAATGAAGAAAGATTAAATTGAATCTCAGTGTAATAGGCTAGTGGTTTTATCAAGGGTAAAATAGGAAATGTTGAGGAAAATTCGTTAAAATTGAGTAAAAACTCTTTATGAAAAAATAATCCCGTAAATTAGTTGAGAATGAAAAGCTGCCTAGAGATGTGCGCGTGTTAACTCGTTATCCACGTTTTTGTACTAAACTATGAGTATTAACTATTAGTCTAATACGTTTGTCTCGGACACCTAGTATTAATTACTCCGTATTAGGTCAAGACATTTTCGAAAGTGGTGTTTTGCTTCCCAAATACTTTTTTGACAGACTATAAGTTTTACCATGCGTTTCGTAAATGAATTTTTTTTTGATCAAATCCGAGATCACGTGATAAAGATAGTACTCCCTCCGATTCATTGGATTCGCAACGTATTCCGTTTTTGACAAATTCATCAGCTTTGCAATATTTCCATTTTGGGCCATATTTTTCTTATGAAATGACTAACCTACCCTTCACTTTTCATTACTATATTCCAAAATATTCAATCTAATATGATTATATTACTTAATCTTACCTGACATCACTATTGTGGTACACCAATTCACTTTCCTTATTTTTTGTGTGAATAGTATTTTTGTGTGAATAGTAAATGTTGCGATTTCAATGAATCGGAGGGAGTAATACTTAAATGAGGAAAAAAATTGACGATTTCGAAACCTGTTTCAATGAGTTATCGACAGTCAAATATTTTGATCAAAGCGAGGTTAAAAATGAAGAAAAAAGTAATCCCAATCAGACACCGTTATTTTAGAATTATATTTAGACACTTTCAATTCAATTTAAACGAGATAGGTAAAATATCCATGTCTTGAACAATTTGACGACATGGAAAGTATGAGGACGTGGCCAACATTAAACCTTGGTCTTCACTTCATCATCTTTCTCATTGCTCTCACACTGATCAAAAGTTAACTCAAAACAATGGCGAAGCTACTGTACACCACAACGCCACACCTCCACTCAATCCACCGCCGCACCTTCCACCTCCTCACCACCGTCACCGTCACCGCTACCGCCACCGCAACCTCTACTCTCTCTCTTCCTCTCTTCCATTCTACGCCACGTCAACCTTCCTACTTCCCTCTCTACTCCCCGATTCCTCGCCGCCGTAGCCGTAGCTTCTCCGCCGCCGCCTTCGACACCGCCGAAGATACTCCGAAGCTCAATGACGCGACGTCGGAGAAGGAGGAGAAGAAGAAGCTCGAAGAGGAGTATCCTTCCGGCGAGTTCGTGTTCGAGGATTTCTCCGCCTGGAAGAAATTCGTTGTTAAATGTCGTATGTTGATTGCGTTTCCATGGCAGCGTGTTAAGAAAGGCAGTGTTTTGTCCTTGAAATTGCGTGGCCAGGTTTTCCTAATCCTTTCACTAAACTCATAGTTATTGATTTACAGATTGATGCTTATCAGCCGAAGTAGAGTAATTAAATTGATTGATTGTTTGTTTTGTGTATAGCTAATACTCATCGTCACGTTTTGGTTGACATGATTCATCTAACGGTTTTTGGTTCGGATGTTCATTTTGTATACGGAACATGAAATTGCGTGGATACGATTTCTTATCTTTTCACTAATTCATGATTTTGATCAATATCTGATGCTAATGTCCTTTGATGTGAGCTATGAAATATGGAATAGGAATTACGGCATTTTGTTGCAGCATAGATGGAGTAGCAACTGTAAGAAGTTGCTGTCACGAAAATAGTGCTTAATCGTAATTGGTGTGAACTTTGGAGCGTTAGGCATTAGCGAATTGGATATGTTGTGACAATGCTAATCGATAAAACTAAAGTAATTCCGTTGAGTGATTGTTCTGGTTGTTTGCATTCGGCCATCAAATGATGAAATGGAATATTTTGATGACGAGCGTTTTGTTGTTTTGAAGTTTAGATAAGTGATCAGGTGAAAAGCCGGTTTGGACAAGGGTTGTCGCTGCCTCAGATATGTGAGAATTTGATAAAGGCAGCTTATGATCCTAGGATCACAGGGGTTTATCTTCACATTGATACATTGAGTTGTGGATGGGGCAAAATTGAGGAACTTCGGAGGCATATTTTGGCTTTCCGTAAATCAGGTCAACTTTCCAACTCCTTGTTTTCTTGTGCTGATGTATCGTGGACACAGTTGACAGTCATCAAATTGATAGTTATGATGTGTTTTGATTGTTTCAGGTAAATTTATTATTGGATACATTCCAACATGTGGAGAGAAGGAGTATTACCTGGCCTGTGCCTGTGAAGAGTTGTATGCACCTCCAAGTGCTTATTTTCGGCTGTACGGTTTGGCGGTTCAGGGATCATTTCTAGGAGGTATCTGTTGTTTTTATTGTCGTTGTAATGACGTATTAGTCATGTTTTTCATTCTCGCCCAATGCCACTAGTGAAGCTCCCTCTCTACAAAGTATTCCATAACCTTTCTCCTGGAAAATGATAATGAGACTTCAGAGAAACTTTAGTCAGTTAAACTCAACTTTCAAATGTAATGGGATGGCCATTTGATGCTTCATGAAAAACAAGCGCTGGTGATTTTAAGTGCCATTTTGATTAATCCCATTATATACTTGGCCAAAATAATACTCCGTGATGAATTTTTTGGCACCATTATAAATCGATGAATCTAACTTGTAGATAAAATCTGTCTTCAGGTGTTTTCGAGAAAGTTGGGATTGAGCCACAGGTTGAGAGGATAGGAAAGTATAAAAGCGCTGGTGACCAGCTTACTCGTAAATCTATCTCTGAAGAAAATCGGGAGATGTTGACTAGACTGCTCGACAACGTCTATGGAAATTGGCTCGAGAACATTTCGGCTGTAAAAGGTGCTTTGGTGTTGTATGCTTGCGCATGATTGACAAAGCATCTTTTGCCTGATCTGACGCGACAATAAATGCTTTACAGTTTTGTCTACTGCAACTTCTCTACAGGCAAAAGCAAAGATGATGTCGAGAAGTTCATCAATGAAGGAGTGTACCAAATTGAGAAGCTCAAAGAGGAGGGATGGATAACTAATATAAATTACGATGACGAGGTTTGTAAAGATCTCTTAATTCCATTTGCAGCACTCAAACATTTTGATAAGCAAGTGTAACATTGCTTACTCATATTCCGGCAGGTGATTTCCATGCTAAAGGAGAGATTAGGAATTGAGATTGAAAAGAAACTTCCAACCGTTGATTATAGGTTGTTAACTTGCTGTTATACATATTTCTCACTGTCAGAGTACGCTGTTTCACCCTTGCAAGGGAAACTGAGATCTCCGGCAGGGTAATACAACTTTCACTATTTCTAGAAACTGTTTCTTAGTTAAGACGACAATTTTATGTGTAGGCGGTACTCTGCTGTGAAAAAATGGACCCTAGGATTATCTGGTGGTAAAGATCGTATAGCTGTCATCAGAGCTTCTGGAAGCATAAGTCGTGTTCGCGGCCCTTTTAGTACGTCCTCATCAGGAATAATTGCAGAACAGTTGATTGAGAAAATCCGCAGTGTTAGAGGTTTGTCTTTTTTTGGTAGTTATTTTGTTTTTCTTTGCACATTTTAGAATACTATCATGAATGGGTTATAAATGTATGCTTATTTCTTCATTTCTAGATTGACATCTCGTGGTGGTGGGTTACTGTGGTAGACCCATTTGAAAAAAATTAACATTTTCAATGCTCTGCTTACGTTTCATCTGTTTAATTAATTAATTTTGACGGACTTCTTTTCCAGAATCAAAAAAATATAAAGCTGCAATAATCCGTATTGACAGCCCTGGAGGTGATGCTCTTGCTTCAGACTTGTAAGTATTGCTGTACTCGTACTTCAGATATATAACCAAATATAGCCGATTGTGAAAGTAGTGTACTTAGATAAAAAAAATGTGTTTTGCTCTAATCTTGTTACACGGCAATAAAATTGTTATAACGTTTAGTACTCCGTGTTATTTATATGCTCATGTGGTATTAAGCTTTGAACATATATAATCTAGGATGTGGAGGGAGATCCGACTTCTTGGAGCCAAAATACCTGTTATTGCATCAATGTCTGATGTTGCAGCTAGTGGAGGATACTACATGGCAATGGGAGCAGGGGCTATCGTGGCAGAGGGTCTTACATTAACTGGCTCAATTGGAGTTGTCACAGGTTAACACTTCGATTATAGGATTGACGTTTAACAATCATTTTGGCAGAATGCTTTATTCTCACTAATGCGTGTAATTAAATCTCGTTTTTTTATTGGCAGGGAAGTTTAACTTGGGTAAGCTGTATGAAAAGATTGGTTTCAATAAGGAAATCATATCGAGAGGGAAGTACGCTGAGCTCACTGCAGCTGAGCAACGCCCATTCAGGTGAACGTTTCTTTCATGACGGTTTCTGTTTTTGTATCTGCTTCTATATTAATTAATAAATCACGTTTGTTATAGACCCGATGAAGCGGAGCTATTTGCCAAGTCTGCAAAACATGCATATACTCAATTTCGAGATAAAGCAGCTCATTCAAGATCAATGCCAGTAATTGTTCCTCTGTCATTCATACCTTCTGTTACTTTGAAGAATCATAATGCTTCTGTACTCGGCAATTAATTCATTATATACAACATATGCACGCACGTAGGTAGATGAGATGGAGGAGAATGCACAAGGAAGAGTCTGGACTGGTACCGACGCAGCTTCTCGAGGGCTTATTGATGCCATTGGTGGAATGGACCGTGCTGTTGCCATAGCCAAGCAAAAGGCTAATATACCCCAAGAAAAACAAGTACGTATGCACGCCCTTACTTTTCTGTCGAGACTGGTAGTTACTCCAGTATCGTGGCATTAGATGTCAATTTGCATCGTTTCCTATTTTATTTATTTAGATTTTGTGATAGACCGTGCGGTTTGTTTTGTGCTCATACACTATGCTCTAAATTACGCAGGTGACTTTGGTTGAACTGGCAAAACCTTCTCCGTCATTGCCAGAGCTTCTTAGTGGCATCGGAAGTACACTAGCCGGGGTCGACACAACTCTGAAGAATCTGATTCAGGACATGACATCTTCGGATGGCGTCCAGGCGAGGATGGATGGGATCATATTCGAGAAAATGGAGGAAGCTTCTTACGGAATTCCTCTCATTAGTATACTAAAGGATTATCTGGGTTCTCTCTAAACTAAAATTTAGCCGCCTCTTGTATAATCTCGCTACTCCACATTCTTGTCATCGCTTTATGCCACATTCCAGCTCTCATCCAGGCGTTTCACGTAGCGTCAATCTTGTGGGTTCATGCGTATCTTTTCTTCATCATACACATATTTTTCAAAGAATATTGATGTATACTCGTAGGAAATAGGAATGAGGGATGTATAGGAGGGATGAAGGACGATAGTTTCTCTGTTTATTTTATACTCTATATACGGACTGCAATATTAGCCCATCGTGCTAATAAATACTCGTACTGTACAACATAAACTACGTTCAAAGTTTAGAATAATCGGGTTTACATCCGAAACACACCAGTCAGTTGAAAAACAGCAGCTTTACATAAACTGTAGTTTATAACTTCTACAGAGCTAAAACATTGCTCACAAAATAAGAACCAGTGCAATGCTAAAATAAAGGAGTTTCCAAGTCTCAGGCCTTGAACATCTACGAATAAATAAAGGCGTTTGTTCACACGACTTACATTCGAGTATTTTATGAAGTAACGATCTAAAAATGCAAACTCTATTCTAAAATCCCCGAGTAATATTTCAACGTATAACAAACATGTCTCTTTCCAAAAGAGCTCTATATCTACATCGTGTCAAACCCTAAATAACTCGAGACAAGTAATCAAACGATTGACATCGGGCCTTTCTCCCTCGCACGCATACTAGACAGCAGGAGCTGATCTCCTAGTTCTCCTCTGTTCATAATTTGGATCATCGGTAGGTAACTCAAAGCGACACACAGGGCAAGTGTTCCTAATCCCGAGCCAAGGGATGATACAATCGCCATGGTATAGATGAGAACACGGCAACTGCTTTCCTTCTTCTCCAACCCCAATCGCCTCCTTACAAACAGCACACAGCGATTTCTCACTAACAACATCGTCTTCACTAATCACCACCGACGGAAGATTCTCCACCACGGCTTTAGAAGCCGGAGGTCGTCCCAAGATTGCACTCTCCCCATCCATTATTTGCCCAAACATCATCTCATACTCGGCCGTATCAATGAAATCATCGTCATGATCACTGTAATACGGTTCTTCACCTTCTTCCTCGATCTCAATCTCGATATTCCTATCCAAATTATTAACGTTCAACAAAACCGCCCAGTCCAAATTCGACAACCTCCTCCCTCTTTCCAAATCCTCCTCGGGTCCAGAGAAGTTCAAAATCGATATCCCACCATCATCAACCTCAACCTCGTCCTCAGGATCGGCCACCAAGTTCAACACTTCCCTCTCGTCGACTTCAACCCCGTTACCCACCACCTCCTCCCAATCGAAATCATGATTCCCGATCACTTCCCCATGATTCTCCTCCTCATCATCAACCTCCTCCAAATCCCAACAAACCGGGATACTCAAATCATCATCTGCATTATTCACATTGTCCACACCAAAATCCTCCTCGAAATCGGAATGCACATGAATCCCAGATAACATATTATCAAGCCTATCGACTTCACCATCGGAATCCGAATCACCCCAAACAGCCCTCAATCCACCACCAACCCTAGATGAACTCCCATCAAAATCCCTAATTCCATTCTCTCTCCTAGCAATGTAAAAATCATCCCCACAATCCGTTATCGCAAACCCACAGAAATGTTCATCGTCATGAACCCTACAATCCCCATGTTCATCATCATCATTATTATCACGATTCCCAAATTCCAACCCTAACCCTAATTCCAACTCCAAATCATGAGAACCCAAATCACCACCACCTTCTTCAATCACCCCAAAATTCGATTCATTCGACGCAATTTCAACCGCGCCAATCAAATTAGACTCCTCAACGCGTTGATTAATCAAATTCATAACAAAAGTTACCTGATTTTCGCGAACAGAAGACGAAACTGAAACGGCATCGTTTCCATGACCCAAATCGTCGGCTAGGTCAAAATCGCAAACGGGACCCATCATCCGATCATGGGGGGGCCAAAAGGAGAAGGAATCAACAGTGGAGATTTCTTCAAGGAAGAGATCGTGGTCGAATTCAGGAAGATGGAGGAAAGAGACTTCCGCCATTGATGGATCGAAGAAATCAGATGAGAAAATTGGGGAAGAATGTTTGATTGTAAAGAGGAGAAAATAAAAGATTTGATTTTTTTTAATTAATTAATTAATCAATTAAAAATAGCAGACGTTATATATATAATTATATACAGTATTCCATTGTAGGAAGATAACAGTACGATGAAAATGAAGGTTTGATTGTGTGTAGGAGAATCCTCTTTCTTCGGGTCTTTATTCGCCAGAGACGGTTTCTCATACTAAATCGTTCTACACAAAAACTTGTATCACGATAATTTATCGTGAGACGGTTCATATATGAGAACTTGTATAAGACCGTCTCACAATAATTTATCGTGAGACGGTTCATATAAAACGTGGTCCCTATGTGATAAAATTATCGTGAGACGGTCTCACATGAGAGTTATTGTTCGTTCATATATGATATACGTATCATTTTTATTTATTTATTTTCTCTTTTATTTGACGTTTGTCGCTTTGATTTATAAAAACAAAAAATTACCAAATCGTTGGTTTTGTCTTTTTTTTTTTTTTTTTCAAATTAGAATAAGTTTTGGAAAATCATGGTTTGGAGCAATTTTTCCGAACATGTTAAATCTGAACCAGGGTAACTGGATGTCCGAAAGATTGCTCTTTGGTAACAAACGATTTCACAAATTGTTTTCGACTACACGCATTTGATTCAATCTTACACTTAACACCAGCAAATCGCGTTCCCTCAGGTCAGGAACTACACGCATTTGATTCAATCTTACACTTAACAGTTAACACCAGCAAGTCGACGATATCATATCGTCGTGTTAGCATCTCAAATTCGATCAATTTGTCGTCAGTTTCTTCACCAAGCTCAACAAATCCTTAGCAGAACTACCGGTCTTACTCACGGCCTTCAAACAATCGTCATGCAGCTTCCCAATCATTCGACGGTCCAGTATATCCCCGTTCACAGACTCTGCAATGGTCTTGGCCAGGGAATGTGGATCAGGAACCGTCTGCATCCCCTCGCAAACCCTGACCCCGATCTTCAACTGATCCACCACCACCGTCGCATCAGCAAACTGATCCGCTGCCATTGGCCACGCCAGCATCCCTACTCCCGCCATTATCCCCTCCAAGATCGAGTTCCAACCACAGTGCGTAAAGAACACACCCACTGCCCTGTGCCTCAGTATCGCCACCTGCGGTGCCCACCCCGTGATCACCAAACCCCGGTCCACCACCCGGTTTTCAAACCCGTCAAGCTGTAATGGGTTTCGGACGGACCACACGAACCGGACTCCACTCGATTCCAACGCTTCACCCACGGCCGCCACCTGGCGAGTTGATAGGGAAGTCTGAGTCCCGAATGACACGTAGACCACCTCGTTATCGGGACAGATGTCGAGCCAAGACGTGATGAAGTCAAGGTCAACGGAACTGGGCCCACCTCGGGTAGCGAGCCCGGGCCCACTGGAAGGTAACAACGGGCCGACGGCCCAAACCCGATTATGACCCAAAACTTTCATCAAATGATCCAAATAAACCCGCTCCAGCCCGTCAAAGGTGTTGACCACGAGACCCCAACTCGCCATGTCATCATTAAAACAATCCCGAACCACCTCCGAGTCAGCCTCACCCTCCACGTAGGATCGGTACATATACGAAACATGACCGAACGGGTAGTCCGGGCAATTGGGCAGGTCAGGAAACGAAACGACGTCGTCTGGGTGTTTCCCCTTGGGCATGTTCCGCCAAAGGGAGTAGACCTGGGAGAGAGCGAAAGCACCGGACGGTGAGAAAACGATGCGTTTAATCCCGAATTCGGTGGCGAAACGATGCGTCCAGCCGGCGAAGAAGTCGGAGATGATGACGGTGGGAGGAGAAGGGTGGGATTTGAACCAGAGGGATAATGGGTGGTGGAGGTGGGTTAGGGTGACGATGAATTTGCGGACGGCGGGTGGTGGGAGGCCTTGGATGTGCTCCACCGTGTCGGCGGTGGGGAGAGAGAGGATGAGAGGGGTGATGTTGGGGGAGGAGAGGAGGGGGGTGAGGAGGTGGAGGTTTTTGGGGGTGGTGAGGACGGTGAGGGTGAGGGTGGGGGAGAGGGTGGCGAGGTGGTGGGTCAGGTCCAGGAGGGAGATCATGTGGCCTTGTCCTGGGAACGGGACTATCAATACGTGGGTTCGACTCGGACCCAGACTCAAACTCGAATTAGGGCTCGAAGTCGTCATTGTAATCAATAAGGGTCTAGATCTGGGATCTGTTGTTCTGTTTTTTTGTATAGGAAATGCGAATGTGGATCACAAATTCTGTGAAGTCAACTATTCATGTTTGGAGGTGGTGAATTGAGTATCACAAATTTTTAATTGTGCTAAGTCGATAAAATTGACTTGATCTGAATAAGTCAACTTTATTCGACATTCGAATTGTAGATTTGAAATTGATAGTTAATCCAACTATTATTATAAAAAACGAATCAATATCACTAAAAAGATTAAAAAGAGCAAATCCAAAAACGATCCGAACTCAAAATGACCTGTCTCAACCCGAAGTCAACCCAATTTCTATAACCCGAAGTTGACCCGCTTCGAAGCTTACCCACTTGAACCCATTATGCTACGTATCCTTCATGGGCTTTGGCTCATTACACTGCTCATATTATTAGGTGTGAACTGAGAAGTGAATATATATTGGAGATACTATATCTCGGTCCATAAAGATTATCCCGGTTTATAAAAATGACAAATTCTTGTTTATGACAGGTAAACCTGTCACAAATTTTTAACGAGTCAACTAGTGTGGATAAAACAAAAAGTATGATGATAGAGAATGACTTGTCATTATTCATCTAAGTGGATGATATTTGACCTGTTTAACCTTGTGACGGATATATCCAAGTGAAACTTATTCTATAAAAATACACCCGGTTAACGATACGATCAACACGTTTCACATCCGTAGCAAGGAACACGTTTCCTAATTCTAAAAGGGATAGTTTTCTTATTATAGAGGATTTGATAAGTAGTGCATTTAATGCCAACATACGTTTGATTATATATATAAGAAATTTATCTTCCAACAAATTCATAACGCCAACAACATCCTGACCCGATTATGGAGATAACAAAGAACATCCCACACGATGTGATCGCCAACAACATCCTGACCCGATTACCCGCCAAATCCCTCGGTCGATGCAAATGTGTTAGCAAAGCATGGAAATCCCACATCGACGATCCCAAATTCGTCGAATCCCATCACAATTTCACCATCCAAAGCGAGTCGAACCTCTCATTAATAGTTTCGACAACAGGATCATCCTTGTACATCTTCGACGACTTCCTAGACCCTACCACGTCGTCCCCTCGTCACGCTACCCCTCTCGTCTTGCCTATTTCATTCCCAATAGACACGGATTTCAAAATCCTCGGGTCACAAAACGGGTTGGTTTGTCTCGGAAGTGGTAAGACTCTTAACCGATATTGCATGTTCAACCCCAATATGCCTCGGTACCCCAAAATCCACTCATTTTCACATAATGTGGATGAATGTCTTCCGACTGCAGGATTTGGTTACGACATAATAAGCGAGGTTTATAAAGTTGTTTACGTATGTATTCTAACGACGTACTATGGACCACGACTCCAAGGAATGATTTATAACTCTACAACCACGTCTGGGTCTGGGACGGGGACGTGGGCACGTTTGGAACCGCCTATGTACTACGTAGAACCACTACCAAAGGTTATAACCAAATGGGTTTTTTGTGGTGCACTGAATAACTCGTTACATTTTGTTGGACGAACTGATACAAACGTAATAATCACTTTTGACCTCCACGACGAGGTTTGGGGCGAAAAGAGTTTGCCTTGTTGTATCGAAATTGATCAAAAGGAGGTGAATGAATTGGGATTAGAGGAAGGGTATGAATCCTATGAGGTGATTGATGTTTGTATTCTAAAGGGATGTTTGAGTGCTTTGGTTATAGACCATGGGTGTAAGTGCCCTTATTTTTGGGTATTGAAGGACTATGCCAAGTATGAGACATGGACCAAATTGTTTAAGTTACCAAATTTGAGGAATATTAGGTGGACAAATTGGTACACATTGCCAACTTTAAGGAATGTTAGGGT
Source organism: Agrostemma githago (assembly GCA_958450325.1). Classification (NCBI taxonomy): domain Eukaryota; kingdom Viridiplantae; phylum Streptophyta; class Magnoliopsida; order Caryophyllales; family Caryophyllaceae; genus Agrostemma; species Agrostemma githago. The sequence goes on from OY288259.1 coordinate 2,230,377, forward strand.
CCTTTATTATTGGACAAGTGAGTATAAGCCTCTTGTGTTGTTGTTGCATGAGGATAATGGTGTTGTTTGGTTTGATTATGAAGAGGGCAAGACTGTTGAGATCGTTGAGATTGGGAATGGTAGTGTCCCAATTTCGGATGCCAAGATTGTGTTCGCCGGGAGTTGGATTAGTGTTCCCAGTGTAGGGCCGCCTAGGGACGATTTTGGAGGTAGAAAAGGTGGACGTAATAAAGGTAAATCGATAGAAAGTGAGGATGGTTTGGTAAAAGAATCATCGCGGCTGGAAAAGAAGACGAAGAATATGGAGAGAAAAAAGACTAAAAACAAGAACAAGAGTTCAAAATGAATTTTAACTATCGGCTGACTTTAAGTCTCAATTTTATATTGTATTGCAACTAAATACGCGTTTCGTTGAACAAAAAAACCTTTTTCTTTTTCATAGTTTTATTATCTATGGTTATACTACATGATTTTACTAAATGTTATCATAAATACCGTTTAATGAGTTTACTAGTTTCGACATCTTGAAAACTGCAGTATTTGTTAAGTTAGTTTTTGTGTATAATTACTGAACTTATACCCCGTACAAGTTTTTAGATGAGTTTAAGTTTTTGTGCTTAAATTATTTGATTTACCTCGACAACTTTTCACTTAACGTTCAAAAAATTTACAACAAAACTCGAAAACTTTGTACACAAAATCATAAAACCACTTGCTATGCACTCCCTCCGTTCCTTATCTTTTGGAAAATAGGATTATACAAAGTTTTTGAGCTTTTGTATATATTTATTGAGTTTATAAAAGTTTCTGAGCTGAGTTGCAAGTTTTTGAGCTTAAACATTTATGTGATTTCAATCAACAACTTTACACTAAAGCTCATAAAGTTTCCAGCAAAACTCGAAATCCTTGTGATAAAGCTCAAAATCTTAAAACCTGTTGTACATAGAGTTATGTACAACTGGTTGTATAATCCTCTAATTGCTATCTTTTGCCCCGTTTCATCAAAATACTTCACACGTACGACTAGGGATGGCAATTTCACCCGCATCCACCCCGCACCCGATCCATCCGTTAAATAAATGGGTGAAAACCCGATTAAATGGATGAATAGCGGGTGATGGATGAGACGGGTGATGGATTGGGTCGGATGCGGGTGGAGCATAATCTCACCCGTAATCCGTTAACCACCCGACATCCATCCATTTAAAAAATATATATATTATAAAAATTACCCGAGAATAAGAGAATGTCCCATGTTTTCCTAAAACCTTATACATTTTTATTTCCTAGACTAGACCTAACTCAAATAATACTACCATGGCAACAAAAAATGTAAGTCGCGAGTTAGGTCTCGCAAGAAATTGTTTTCGATTTGGTATTTATTTTACAAAATAATACTCCGTAGTACAAGTGAATCACCTGTTAAATCACCCGAACCACCCGTTTCATCCGTGGATGACGGGTGGATCGGATATGGATGACACTCCTAATGGATGATGGATGGATCGGGTGGGCGAATAGAGACGGGTGATGGATGCGGGTGAGGCTTCACCCGATCTGAATCCGACCCATTGTCATCCCTAAGTACGACTGATTATTTGGTACGGTTGTACCAAACCCGCAAAGTCCGGAATGCTGGGTTACCCGTGGGCCTGTCAATACTGTACAACATACAGTACTGTACTGCCTCTTCAAATCCAATCAAGATATCCGATGGCCCATTAACGTTGGGCTCTACTACTATTTCTACAGCAGCTCTATAAGATCACGTGACTAGATAGGTGGGGGCCCAACCCGACCCGAAAGTCCCACGTGATACCCTTACTATGAAGGGCAATAAAGTCACTGTCACCGCCCAATACAAGCCACATACATCATGCTTCTTTTCCTCGACCACGTGCGTGCCTTCATCTATCAATGCTCAAACCCCCCCACCCCCACTCAACTCAAATCTCCCTCACCCCCAACCCTTTTGTTTCCCTCCACAAATTTACTTCATGATTTTATCTGTTCAGTTTACGGGTCAAATAATATTAGTTCGTACTTCGTTCCAATCATTTGTAAACGTTTGTTTTACGTACCTATTTCGATATTTTTTTTTTTTTTTCACTTCATCCATTCAAGTCGAACTTTTGCTTTTGCTTTTTGGACAAGTACTAAAAAATTGATTGTTTATTATTTGTACTGGACACACGTTAATAAGCTAAATAAAGCAAGATTCCCAAAGATATATTATCATTAGAAATAGAAATATTAAGCTTTATTTACCATACTTGGACAATATCTATTTTAATTTTGCTTTATTTTGCTTATTAACGTGTGCCCAGTGAGAACACACTAGAAAAATCGTATTATTAAAGATACGTAAAAATTAAGTACGGTATTTGTTTAACATTAAATGTAGGGTAGCTTGTGGCATTTATGTAAATATGTAAGGTTTAAAGTATTTGTTTAATATTAAAACAATGACTAAAATGAAAATGGGTAGATTGGACTTGAACGTCCCGAAAAGAAATAAGAGAATATTTGACTTGAACGGAGGGAGTATATCTTTAGTTACGTGTTACGGAAGGAGAATTTGAACCTGAGACCTATTGTCGCAAAGCACCTAGTTTTAACCACTGGGCAAGACATCTTTGGTTGTCTTAATGCATTTTGTTAATTTTGATTTAGGGTATTTAATTTGTATCTATATCATGTTGAAGTTGGAACAGGAACGGATCTCTAAATTTAATGGGCCGACTCTAAATATGATATTTGATCATTTAATAGGATAGGATTGGGGAATCAGGATTGATTATATGGGAGTGAAATAAAGAATATAGGAGGTCAAAATAATGTATGGATGTGGATATGTGCACATTAGTAGAGATTTGGGTGCATGGTAGAAACTAGAACTAGAATGTTGATCCATCCAAATAGCGCCCATGCTTTGCCACCTTTTGTTTTCACTTCCATGAAGAGCAACGTGGTGTGTTTAAAGAGTCTAATTGTTTGTGTTTGGAATTTTTGCTATATACCCTTTGCTTTGCACCGAGTAATTCGTAACGTAATTTTGATAAAATCGATTTCAACCTAGTTATTGGTAAATATGGGGTTGAAGCGCGCGATTTAAATAGTTATCACATTCCAATGGATTTGTTGCTTTCATCTAAATAATGAACTCAAAAAATTATACCCAATTGAAATACTCAAAACTAGCAGTAACAAAATCATTAAAATACCCTTCAACATTACGTAAAGTTATTCTTCATAACGATATACATGTCGTCGCTTTTAAAAACGAAAGTATGTAAGACAACAATGTAAAACAAGTGATTTTTTCCGTTAATCAGTCTCTTTTAAGATGGGTATGCATATTTTATTGTCTTAAGATTAGTATTGGTCAAATATATAGCTGGTCATGGGACGTACCGCCCGATTGGCCCGGCCCATCCGACCCGAATTTTTAGCGGGCTTGGACACAACATTTTTAAAAATATATAAAGACCCGGCCCGCAAACCCATCCCAAACCCGCTAACCCGTCCCGAACCCGCTTGTCCGTGGGCCAAAATTTCACAATTAGCCCGGCCCGTGTCTGGCCCGAACCCGCATATGATCACCTCTAGTCAAATAGCATTCAATCTCGATAGAAAGATCAGTGTTGAAACTTCTCTTTTCAAACTCGATAAGAGAGGATATTTCAAACCTGAGACCTACTGTGGACCTGTGGCAGAACACCTAATCTTAACCACTAGACTAATACATTTTCAATATATTTTAAGACATATACTCGTATCACGATTTTTTTCATGTCTAACAACAATTGCTTTTTGTGCAACTAGACGCACATTTAATCGTATATAAAAAACGGAGTGTTCATGGGAAGTAGGAAAGGCGAGTGTAGCGTCATTATTTTCGTAAGTAGGTTGTAGTAACGGAGTTAGTTAACGGTGAGGGTGAAGTAGGAAAAGCCAAAGGAAATAACGGAGTTAGAAAAAAGAAGTAAAAGGTCCCCACCGCATGCGGACCGGCAGCCAGTGTGGCAGATGAACGGCCAGGGGATGGGCTCACGTGACTTGTTACTTCCCTCACTCACGTGCTTCATAGGGGGCTGCTACTAGCCTACTACAGTACTTGTGTGCTACTGTACTACACTACCATTTTTACGTAAAACAAGTTTTCCTTGCGACGGATATATCCATCAGAAGGAAATAACGGATCAAATAATAATATTATTGGATTAGAAAAGATAAGGTTAGTGGGTAGGACATGACTTTGTCTTATTCACCAAAGTAAATACAATACTTATTATTTGATCGTTACAAACAAAAATTTACCTTTTTCTAGAGAACAATTCCCCTATGAAACCATATTACCAAAATTTATTGTGAATTTGTGATGTACTAATAAAAAATGAAAAATAATACAGAGTAAAAATAATCAGCTTAAATGTGAGGTCTTACAATAAACTTAACAGAGTAGTTTTTAATACTAATACAAATAGAGAAGTTACCAAGCTTTAATCTATTTTCAAACTCACAAATTATTAAGTAATTTCGTACTTAATTACTGTGATACGGTCTCATACTAGTTTTTGTGTCATTCTATAATTACTAAGTTAGTTTTGACCATTCAATTAATAAGGATAATAGTTACGAACTTGCGAAGTACTCCGTACCTTTTTTCATCTTGTCAGAGAAATTAAACGAATAAAAATGACGGACACAAACATGTAAATTTCGTTACTAACTTGCAAATGTAAAACAAAACCCTCATTTCTTTTTTCTTCTGCTAGAAGAGCAATACCACTCCATGGAAAAATATACGGAGTAAGCTTTAAACATTAAAATGGGAGCTTTTATGCAAAGGGATAGTGAGATAAAACTAAAAGTAAAACTAAGTAAGAAGTAGGACTATAGGAGTAATAAAAAAACACAAAAAATTTACTCCGTACCCTCTAAAAGATGAGATAGTAATATTTTTTTCGTTTCATTTAATTTTTTACGGTTAATTTATACACTTACATTTATCATCTTTTTTCATATCTTTAATTACATACTAAAAAAATTACATGGAATAAATATTTGACATTTATAATGCAATTGATTAGACAATTTAAACAATACATTACTGACTATCTTCTACTCCATATTAACATAAATTTTTTAGATTTTTTTTATTGCGTCATTTCAACGTAAACTACTCCGTACTTACCAACGTTGTCAAGCGGAATACGTGTTTGAAGAGGAGTAAATTAAGCGTTGAAATTGACCACTCAAAAGAAATCACCAAAGTTAAAATTAGTCTAAATCTGAAAGCATGAGGTTCAAAAAAAAAAAACACAACAAAACTGAAAGCATGGTTTCGCCAGTTTTCCCATACCCACAAAAATCAAACGGAAATTGTCCGCACCTAATAACGATACCCTTTTTTTCATCGATGAAAACAAATATATCCGACTTAAATTTACATTTAATTTACAAACTAAATAATTCTTAATATATTTATACCGTGATATAATTAGTTTGTTACTCCTTCCGTCTCACTAAAATTGTCTCAAATATTTAATCTTAATCACTATACTAATAATACGGTACATCTTCGAAGATTTATAAGTTTTTTATTCGTAGTTGTGTATAGACCTGACAAAACTGATTCGACCTGAATAAGGCAACCCAACCCGACCCGACACTCGGAATGAAGATCCAAGGTTGACCCGTCACCCGAACTGACTTACTGACCTGAGCTAACCCTAAACTGGCTCGACTATTATTATACTCTCTCCCATCCATTCAATTCTTTACCCTTACTATAAAGACTTTACTTTATAATCTTTATATCCCTTTTCTATTTACATAAAATAACACTATTTTTCCTTGCTTTAAGTTTGGTGGACCATAACACCATTGATTTATCAATAATATCCTTACTTTTACCACTTTTCTTAAAAGTGATGAAACATGGTAGGTAAAGGCGGAAATAGAAAACGAGTCGATATCCTCAAAATCTTTAAAATATCAAATCCAAAAATGATTCAAACTCGAAATGCGGTCCAAAGACAACCCGAATCCTATAATCCAAAAGCGTTTGACCCGAAGTCGATCCGGTTAACCCGTTTCCTAGTTCTAGTTGTGTCTAGGAGAGTGGAGTAATAAAGTAGGGGTGTAAACCAATGCGGATCTTCCGTCCCATTTTGTGTCTCACTCGGTGTGCCACACCATACACTGATTGACACATAAACAAGTGTATGATATTTGTTGAGTAAGCGAGGTGTCATCCAGTGTATATGGTGACACACAAAATGAGACACAAAAATGGGACGGGTGATCCACCCTGGGTGTAAACGGGATCGGGGGAAAATGAAGGGGGTGGGGGTGGGGGTGGGTACCCAGAAGCAGAAGAAAGCGTGAGTTGGGCCACGTGATTTGGGAGGCTGCGTTATGGTAGGCCAGCCATGTTTTAATCACGTGATGCGGTGCGTCATCCACGCATTCTTTGACACGTGTCTACCTACTTTACGTCTCCTCCTCTTATTTAAATCTCCTACTTTCATTATTGTTTTATCATCAACTTTAATTTTTTCATTAATTTTAATTTAATATTACACCCCCCGTTATATCATTATCTTAGCCCAAAATAAAATAAAAGTAAAAAATAAAAAGAATAATATTATAAGGACTAGACACTAATATTTGATTGTTAACTGATCCCTATATTGATACTCTAACCTCAGAGAATGTCCCTCTTCATTTAATAACCCGTTAATTCTACTGTGATTCTGTGAGACGGTTTTACAATAATGTTATTATGAGATTTACTGTGACACGGTCTTCGATAAGACTAATATTTTAAAAACTTTAATTTCGCAAGAAAATCGTCTAGTTTAAATTTCAAAATCAGATTAATAAATAGTCGATAATCAGTTTGGATTATATGATTTTATTTGTTAATTTATTAAAATAATCGTCAAATTTTCATTGATAAGTTAAATATTTACTCTAAAGAAAAGATACACTTTATAAGCATATACTGTATAAGGAAAATTTACAGAGTACTTAAAAACGATTTCATGTACAATTTTTTTAGGGAGTTTGACTCTTAGCTCATATAAAGAGGTAGAATGATTTAAATATGTGGTTGGATTGGCAAATCCCATGCCACCGTCGTCGTGATAAAAGCTAATTAGCCAAACTTATTCATTATAAATTGTTATAGCCATGTACAGACCTACAGTTAGTCTTGCTTGTGACAGAATCATCTGTCATGATATCGCTATAATTGATCAATTACTGACTATTTAGACAAATAAAGACAAAGTACGTATTAGTATTACCCTAGCTATATGTTTTGTTTTTGGCCCCGTTTGGTAAACAACATATTGGAGAAAAATTAGCAGATTCCGGCCTAAATAGTAGATTGACCATCAAACTACTAATTTCATGTTTTTGGTAAACTGCATATTGTTGATAGCATATCGGCCGGAATCTAATGTTTTTGAATATGCGGCTAATAATAGAAGCATATTGAAACACCATATTGAATTTATACATGAAAACAACTCGATTTTCCATAATCTGCTAATTACCAAACATTATTTCTTAATATTATGCTAATTTAATTTGATAGTCAAACCTGCTAATACAATCAACTAACCGTATTCTGCTATTGTTAACCGCTATTACGAATCTGTTACTACTATTTGCCAAACAAGATCTCCGTCCTTTTTTTTTTCTTCTAAATAAACATTATTTAATCCGTCATATTAATATTAGTTTAATTTGTAAGCTAGGTTAGCTAATTATCTGTAAAATGAAAAGAAGAGGGGGGGATTGCAGTGCTGTATACATGCATCTAAATCGCTGTCTATGATGAACTGGAATCTTAGACCTCACTTTAAAATCATCCTCTCTTAATTAATTACTCCCTAATTCTTTTAATTAGCTTTGCTATAGCATTTTTGCATCCGCCTAACGTATTGTATTTTTGCTTCCTCGTGCTTCCAATTATTAGACCTATCTTTGCAAGTCATTCCCTCCCCCCTCCCATTATTATTATATTTTTATACCCGTACACACTTATGTGTCGATCAACTAATAATTAAAGGTCGAGATTTGTCTAATTTAATAATATCGACTCATTTTCTATAATAATAGTTGAACCCGGGTCAATTCGGGTTACGGGTCAACCTTGGATTTTCAGTTCGGGTTACTTTCGTTAGGAGTATATTATTGTTACAATTTTTGCATTTTTTTTAGGTATTGACCAATAAGTGTTTTTTTTCAAAAATAAATAAATTAATATAATGGGTTTAATTAACTCAATCTGAAAGAGTTTAAGCAATAAACATGCATATTGTACTCCCGATCTCAGAGTTATAGGACAAGTTTATCAACGCTATACTGTATATAACAACGACTTGACTGTTAAATTAAGTACGTCCTTGATTTTTGATAGCAAAATTTTAGGTGATTAATGAGATTGACCTATACTAATGAATAATAATTTGAGAAATATATTGAAACTAAACTATAATAAACATATACTCCGTATGTAGCTAATTAATTAATTAATTAATTAAATTAATCTGACTGCACACATTGATCATGAGTTGTTTAATTAGCTTTGCACTTAAACGTTAGTTGGGTACTAATTGTAAATGGTATATATGAAACCTAATAAACTATAGGGAGTTGTACGTACCAACTATAGTTGATAATGATAATAGTAGATAACTAGATATGTCATGTCATTAACCAAGTTAATAGGAGACAATAATGACCCATGATTATTCAAAATTATCCTAGTAAAAAAAGTAACTTAACACTCCACATATTACTTTAGATTACTTTTATACACACCCTAGCTCATTCCATACTCGAAAATAGGTCTGGTCACGCGTCATCAGGTTCAGTCCAAATCCGACAGTTTTTGGGCATGTTAGAATCTCGGGTCGATGTTAGGGTATATATGGGCTCAGGTCGATCCGAGTCAGACCGTGAGTCGGCTAGCTAGGAGCTAGGTCAACTATTTTGTTTGGGTTTAGAGAACGAATGAATAACGCACTACTTCGCAAGTGAGAATCGAACCTTCATCCTTACGATTGAAGTAAAGAAGTTTTTATCACTTGAGTTTACCGCTTCTTCCCTGGCCGAGTATGAAACAGGGGTGTGTATGTAAAGATGCATGGCATGGGCGTATGGATGGATGTAAGGTGATATGACGCATGAAAGTGTGATGGACATGACATATTGTCATATTATTGACATTGCATGAATGCAGAATGCTGTAGCTTTCTTCAATTTGATAACGGCTTTCCAACTCCCACACTGCTCTACATGTGCACCCTATTACCCTTACCCTTACCCTTACCCTTACCCTTACCCTTCACTTCTCTACTCTACTCTACTCTACTTTTTTATACCAACTCTTCTTCTTCTTCTTCTTCTTAATATTATTACTCCTATTACGGACTACACAATTTGGCTGATTTTTTCTAAACGTAACCACTAATTCTCACATCGTTAAATAATTTACAGGAACACTCATTTGGTAGGTACGTACTTGTAAACCGAAACCCCGACCCCTTTGATGATATTTTACTACCCAATAATATTGTACTCGAATTTTCTTGAAACTTTAAGAATGTAAGACCAGCTGATACAAGTAAGCGAATTGAAATCGAGTTGCAAAATGACAAATTTAGAAAAAGGTTGCTAGCTAGCTAGATTGATCGACATAACACCGTGCACACTCACCATGCTAAACCTCGTTATCTACCTAGGCAAATCGGATTTAGGAAATCGTCTTTGTCAATCAATAATAAAATTGACGTTATTAAGTACATAGAAATGTAGAATAGACCTTAGAATGAGGAGTAAACCGCGATATATAGACGAGTAATTTTTTTTAAAAAATTTGTGACAGGGATATCTGTCATGTGAATAGGATAGGTGGGTGAAGTAGCATAGGTGGGTTCGATGGTAGGTTCGGATGGCACGTCGAAGAGCAAGAAGCTAAGTATGTAGGCATCGCCATCAACTAAAGTAGAGAAGAGTAGTACTAGTACGACTACTACTCAGCTCCCGCCTGGATGCCTGCATGCTCGATCACTATTTTTGCTTACTTACTTTTTTTGCTGCGCCGTGAAACCCGGGACTCGTCCCTCTCCCCACTCCTCCTTGCTTCTCCTCTCCTCTCCTCCCATGGGCCTCCCATGTGCATGCCTCCCGTTTTTTTTCACAAATATTCCAATCATTTTTACCATTTTATACGCAAAATATAAAAATACGTTTATATTTCAATTTATTCGTTTATTCTATGTTGTAACGATTTCTTAAATATTTATATCAAAAGAAAGCGATAAAAATAATGTTGATAATCAACCATTATGTTCATCATAGATCACATAATAACAACCTGTTGATCGACTCATGGAGTTATATTTTCACTCTAGTCCATCTTGTTTGATATTACGACTTAAAGAGTTGAAAAAGGATAAAAAAAATTAAATTATCTTATTAAACGATCCCACGATAAATTTATTTCAAAATCTCTAATATTTTCGAATGTCCATATATAACAAAATTATGGTTATCAATTTATTACAGATCACATAACTACCTATTAACTCATGTAGATATCTTTTCCCTATACATTATCTTGTTTCATACTAGTAAGTGAGTACAATTATTCATTCTAACAATGTCAACGGCTATGATAATCGACTACCTTGACACTTTGTAACGTAACACAGACTATAAAATAAACCGTAAAAGCATTACTCCCTCTATCCATTTTTAATCTTCCTACTTTCCTTTTTGGATTGTCTATCTTTAAACTTCCTACTTACAATATTTCCTCTTTTGGTTGATTTTTGTGGTTCATATCATTTTTGACCCCACATTTTCTCTCAACTCTCATTTTCCACCCCACACTACACTCCACCCTTAATTTTTTTGCCTACTCCCCCATGAAGTTTAAATTTGGATGGAGGGAGTACTAATTAATTCATGTTCTCTCAAATTTACTCCTTCCTAGTTTGAATATTGTCAGTATTCCTCCCATTTTTCTTTTTGAGCTTAGTTTGATTTTCTTTCCACTTTCATTTTTTTGATGTACTTTTAATCATTCTTTATTCTTTTCCTCAACACCTAAATCCAACCCTTTTTCACTTCATACCCCACCTTTTACACTTTTATACCCCACTTTTTACCAATTTCTTAATCTCTTCCCAAAAAAATTGGGGAGGAATACTCTAACTGAAAGGGATTATTCAATATTAATCAATTTTTTTTTTTGGTATACTGTGAAACCGTCTTTCACGAAAATATTTGTAACTCATACAAAGTAATCGTATACGAGTATTTATGTTGCATAGTGACTCAAAGTTACTCGTATAGAGAGACAAGTGAGAAGAATAGTACTGTACTCCGTAGAGTAGTGGTATGTATGTACTGGAAAGAAAGTGGTATAAATTTCATCGAGACCCACAAAGGAGAGTATAGTACTCGTACGAGACCTACACCACTCCACTCTCCACTCAATCACTAAAACCCAAATACGGTCTGAATTTGTGGATCCATAAAAAGATTCCCCTTCTATTTTTTTCAAATTATACTCCTTCCGATTTTTTATTATTTTTTCTTTGGTTTTGGGAAGAAAATAAAGGTGTAGGAATGTGTGTTTCAAAATAAAAGAAGGAAGAGAGAGAAATGTAAGAGTGATTCTAAACCACATGTTGATGGCCCAAAATGAAAATAAGGAAAAAAGAATGTTTCAGCCCAATAAAAAAATCGGAGGGGATATTAACTTAAATATAAAAAAAAGTTGCTAAATGTACGCAGTATGTACTCGTAGTAGTAGTACAACAGTCCCTTGGGATCACCAAAGTTATAAAAATACTATAATAATCACTAAATTAATTAATCATATCATTATCCTCCTCTACATCAACGCGATTCTGTCTCTTTTAAAATCAACATATCCGTAATTTGTAATCATACACAACATTGAGATTTTTTTTCAAGGAATTGCACAATTAATCACATTACAATAACGGGAAAGACTTCGAAAGTGTGATTTATCGTGAAGGACTGAATTAAGACATCTATCTGCGCCTCTTCGGTGTAGTATCACTATAATCGAGATCACTAAACTCTAAAAATACTGTAATCGCTAATCGTATAAAAAGTAATTAATTTGTTAGTCATACCATTCTCGTACTTCAATTAATGACACTCGGCGACCTTTCTTAAATCCGACATATGTAACTGCCGAATAAAACAGTTAAACAACATCTTAAAAGAAATATATCTGTTACTCCCTACGAATCTACGACAATACATCGAATAATAATAAAACCCTAGAAGATACTAAATCGGGTCGGGTCGGGTCGGGTCGGGTGGAGGGGAGACGGCGTTAAGAAAGGCCCGCCGCAACAGCGTGAAGAAAACGGCGTTTAGTAGGAAATAACGGAGACTGAAAACAAGAGAGATAGAGAGAGAGGGGGTGGTATAAAAGATCACATCAGTGCAGTAAACTCAAAGTTTTCTCTTTTATAGGAGAGAGAAACAGGAAAGAGACTCTCTCCCACTGAAACGAAGAAGAAGAAGAAGAAGAAGAAGCCATTTTTGCGAGGAGAGATAATAATAATATTAATATTAATAATAATACTAATAAACTTCAAAAGATCCACAATTTTATTAATTTCTATAATAAATTATATTTAATTTATTATTATTATTACTTTGTTGATTTTACTGCAATTTCGATAATTATCGTATTATGATTTGGATGAGCTAAGGTTAGTAATTTTGGTTTTGTTTTGATGTTAGATCTTAGATTTATTTGATAATTCAACTGAATTATGCTTAATCTAACTGAATTATGCGCGATTTAGCTAAATCGCGCATAATTCAGTAGTTTTTTTTTTTTTTTTTTTTTTTTTTTTTTTGAATTTCTGGATTCGGAATTCGAGTTTTCCAGGTTTATCTTGCTGAATTATGCGTAGTTCGTGTTTGTGTAACTGAATTATGCATAATTCAGTGATTTTTTGAGTTTTCGATGCGAAAATTATGTAGATTTAGCTAAATCGCGCATAATTCAATAATTTTTCTGAATTTCTGGATTCGTAGTTCAAGTTTTTCTTGCTGAATTATGCGTAGTTCGTGTTTGTGTAACTGAATTATGCATAATTCAGTGATTTTTCGAGTTTTCGATGCGAAATTATGTAGATTTAGTTTCGATTCAACTGAATTACGGTTTATCTAACTGAATTATGCGTGGTTTAGCTGAATTACGCATAATTCAATCAGTTTTTCGAGGTTTCGATCCGTAATTCAGGTTTTTCTCTCTGAATTATGCGTAATTCAGGTTTGTTAAGCTGAATTATGCGTAATCCAGTGATTTATCAACGTCCGATGCGTAAATCGAGTTTAAGCAGACTGAATTATGCGTAATTGAACTATTCATAGCATTACCGATGCATAATTCAGGTTTGTTAAGCTGAATTATGCGTAATCTAGTGATTTATCAACGTCCGATGCGTAAATCGAGTCTATGCAGACTGAATTATGCGTAATTGAGCGATTCGTAGCATTTCCGATGCGTAATTCAGGTTATTTTGGGGGAATTTTACTGCAGATTTCGGAAAAGATTAATCGGAATGAATGCAGTTTGCATCAGATCGTCAAATTTTCAACCGATGAGTTGTTATTAACATGCAGAATTGAGATTGAGAGTAATCAGTTGCATGTTGTAATTATTGGATCTGAGGACCTTCTGACTTCTGTTGTTTTTGGTTTTGATGTTACAAAACTGAAGTACTCACTTTATCATTCATTCATTCATGGAGCTCCCTCAATCCCGTCCTTTCGGTACCCCACAAGGTATTCATTCATATTATTCTCCTCATCGAATCATTCGTATACATATTTCCGTCTCAGTTATTTGTTTACTCTTATACGAGTAATATTTTCACGTGATACCGTCCCAATGTTTCAGCAAGGAAAGCAACGCATGATTTCCTGTCACTGAACACAGTTAGGCAAGATCCAAGGCATTCTCCACAGGGTAAAAAATCTACTATCTTTATTGATTTTTGTGGGAAAAAAAGGGGGTTATGAAATTGTGTACTTGGATTAAAAATTTCAGCTTTTGGGATTGGTGGGGGTGTTTTTGTTCCTTTATGCATGTGACTTAGGTGAGTGATGACTGATGAGTGTGTGTTATATAAATGTTAGGATATGCTATGCATACTTTATCATTGTTAATATATTTGTTAATTGAATCAATAATTATGGTCTATTACAACCTCTAATTAAAGTTGGTCTAGGGAGATCGTCACCGGTCACTCTATACCGAAAGGGTTTATGTGATGTCCATCGATTCTTATACTCAACCCCGTCTCTAAAATATCTTCCAAAATACCAAACGATGGCCACATATATATCTTGTGTCTATCTGAGGGAGTACTTCGTATATCTTGTGTTATTTACTTATTTCTATATTGATTCTCGGTTCGGTCATGTGGGCTTGATTGGTAAGAGTATATGGAATGGGATATAGAGGATCTAACTCTGTACGGAATATGGAGTAACATTTTGCTTTAAAGAGTTGGGGTTTGATTTCGGGCCCAAATCAGGTAATGATGGAAGTGAGTAAGTGAGCCATGTCCCATATAACAGAAATAGCAAGGTGGGCATTGGTTAACCATGTAGGTCTGGACAAGTGGGCCATGGTGTTGGGGGCGGCCCATATGATGTTGAGGGGACAGGAGACTCAGTGAGGCCCAACCCAACCCACACATTTGATAAAGTCTTCTGTGTGTGGTGGGTCTTCAGAGAGTTATAACGCACGCCCTTGATTTGGATGGGATCATGTGATGCGTTAAGGTCTTATACGGATGCATTTATGAATGAATGAATGAATGAAAGAGAGAGGATTGCAGTTGTTTACTTTGTACGTTTTCTGTATTTGGAGTTTAGCTTTTGCCACAGTAGTTTGGACTGAGATTGTTTAACTCAGTGACATTCGAGCGAAAAAATAGAGGGGTCCAAAGTAAGAACCCTTCACCTCAAAGTTTGATTGTTCACGACTCGATCATTAAGACAGCTGAGGGCGGAGACTGTGTTTGTTTGAGACGCTAATAACTGGTGGTCGGAAATTCAAGGTTGGAAAACCTCATGAGTTCTCCGCCCTTCCTTTCAGGTTGCTTCAATAGACAGGAGCCATGGTTCTCTAATGAGACGGACTCACAATAAGTTAGTTTATATAGAATGTGTGACACACTAACTAAGCTTACGTGAGACGGGGTCATGGGGGATTTATACATTGTGTTTGGTATTATGATCATCAATACTGTGTATAAATAAACACATGCATGAATGAATAATGATGATGCCTTTATACATCTGAGACTCTTGAGTCTTGAGTCATTTTCAGTGGACTTATTTGTCCAACATTAACAAACTCATTCATCGGTTTAGACTTTGTATCAGAGAATTATTGGTTGTCCATTATTTTTCTAGATACAGTTGCTTTTTTAGTCATCAAATAGTACTTTTAAAAACATATCTTTATCCAGGCTTTGTTCATGCATTGACCTTGTATCAAAGTTGAGCTATTCCTTTCATATCATTGCGAAAGATTGAGTGAAAGTCCATGAAATGCTATTTGTGTTGGTGACATATCGAGTCGAAATGCTTATTTCTTACTAACTCCATTGAAGTTTAGCAAACAGTCTTGTAGTGAAGAAAAAGACAGCAGTGTTTTGTAATGAGAACTATATATACTGTAGTTTTTTTTGTTAACTGTCAAGTTACTTCAAAAGTGATCTGAAGTGCCTTGTAAGAACATCCATCTTGTCAAAAAAAAGTTATCTGAAGCGCCTTGTTAGGTCTTTTATTACTCCTTCACAATAGTTTGGCATAATCTATAGGTTTCTAGATCGATTTAACTCCATTGACTATCCGACTCTTCTCCAGCGATGTTTTTTTGTGTGTAATGTCATACGGAGTAGTACTTTTCATAATACACATGCAAGTTGGTGAAAATAGTTGGTTGCTTATAACATATAGTGCATTGCCATGTCCATCAATATTTCATATCAAAAAATTGTAAGTAACTCATACTTTTTGACGCGTGAAATTTCAGGAGAATCTCTTAAAACTCACGATTTTCTCCAACCATTAGAGGGAGAACAAACGAGTGGAGTCAGAGAAGATAGTGCTGTTGATATTAATGTTAAACCTCAACCAGTAGGTCCTTCAGCTTCAGTTGTAGAGCATCTATTACCCGGAGGGATTGGAACATACAGCATTAGTCGCCTCCCCTACATTACTCAAAAGATGCCAAAGCCAGAAGAGAATGGGTTGCCAGTGGTTTCAGTGACCAGCAGCGATAGAAATGATGATAATTCAAACTGCAGCTCTTATACAGGTGGTAGTTTCATGTTGTGGGACGAGTCCGCAACCAAAAAAGGACAGACAGGAAAGGAAAATTTGGGGAATGTAACTTTGGTAAAAGGTAAGCAGTCTCTCGGAGCAACGATTCTCTTTGTTTGGATGTATGCAAATCATATTATCTGGCTTCAAGAACAATGTGTTTTTTTTTCTCTTTTCCTTCGTTGGCTCCTATGTTCTTTCTATGGAAACCGTTTTAAGTTTTTTTACACCTTAACACTAATATAACTTATACTCGTACTAGACTCTCGATAATTCTATGGAGACCTGAAATGTCACAGTTTGTACTATCAAACAAGTTTTATAGACAGCTATCTGCCTGTGGATCTCTTTTTAATCCTTTATGACACGTTTATCCTACTCTTGATGAACAGATCCAATGAAGATTGGCCATTGGCCTCTGGATCGGCCATCACAGTCATCTTCCAATCGCCGCAGCAGTGTCAGTCCCCTTTCATCTTCCCAGTAAGTCACCTGTCCTGCTCCGTTGCTCTTCTTTGCAAAAGTCTTTGTTTTATATTCTGTGGATGACAAGGAGTTTGAAAATGTGACAGAGCACCTGTGCCGAAGAATCAAAGCTTCATGGAGATGTTGAAATCTGCAAAGGGCTCTCATTCGATGGAGGAAGAGGATGAAGAAGATCTAAATGTAAAAAAGGAAAGCAGTTCTTCTCAAAGAGGTTAGCTGACTTAATATTTTTGTAATTGGGGACGCATTCTACGCTGTTTGCATCTCAAATATGCGCAAACCTCACTTTTCTTTGGTTATAAAAGTATTACGAGTATGAAATAATGCCATTGTTGTAATTGTCGTTGCTGCTGTAGAGGTTTTATAGTTTCTTATCCTGTTAACTGCGTTATTCCTTTTTGAAACGGGGCGTTGGCCTGATCTGGAGAAACCATTTTGCAGGAGATTTGCGAGTGAAAGTTGACGGGAAGAACAGTGATCAGAAGGCTAACACTCCAAGATCTAAACACTCTGCTACGGAGCAACGAAGAAGATGCAAAATCAATGACAGGCAAGTTTACATTAGACCCTCGTATGCAATAAAATGATGAAACATGCTTTTGTCTCGTCATAGCTATCCATGAGGCCATGAAAGCTTCATGATAAGCCAAAAAAAAATATAAACCAAAGAAATATAAGTGTGCTTCATATGCGATTCTGATCTCTGTAGGCTGTGTTTGCAGGTTTCAGATGTTGAGAGAACTTATACCCCACAGTGACCAGAAGAGAGACAAGGCGTCATTCCTGTTAGAGGTATGAGTACATGCACAATCTTCATATATTTACTTGAGAATACTTCAGCCGCAGAAGTTCACTCATTCAATTTCTGGCATTTGATGCAGGTCATTGAGTACATTCAATTTTTACAGGAAAAAGTTAATCGATATGAAGGGCCATATCCTGGATGGAACAGTGAACCAGCAAAGTCGATTCCATGGGTAAGTTTCCAAAACTATTGGAGATCTTGTTAGTAATATGCGAGCAACCACCTTGTCCACTCTAGCTAAAGTATCTTCAGATCACCCGTTATGAAGTTTTTCCGTTTGAGACGCCCTCACATGTGAAACCAGTCCAAACCCTCACTATTCCTCAGTTAACCATTTCATATAATTTTATTTCTGTAAAAATAATTTCTTTTGTAATGCAGAGTAACAACCATGGACCATGTGAAACATTCGTGGATCAAACTCGAGTTGCAAATGGTGTTACCAACCCTGTATTGATGTTTGGTGGAAAGCTTGACGAGAAGGTCCCAGCTGCTCCTCCACTAAACATACCTAGAAATGTCCGAGAACAAGCAGAATACAGTATGACTAATTCTATCAAATTCAAAACAATGGATCAACAACAAGCTGGAATGGCAGCAATGGCAATGCAGGCAGATGTACATCCTCCTCCTTTCAGGAGTAATTGTGCCGTCGTTCAACCTCTCACCAGAATCCCAGATGGAAACGATGCATGCCTCCCTCAGTTAGAGTTACGGCAAAGTGGAACTTCTGAATGCGAGGCTTCCGCTGCTGGTGTTAAATTGAAAGATCAGGAGCTCGCTCTTGAAGGTGGTACAATCAACATCTCTAGCATATACTCTCAAGGGTACGCTATGTCGCTATACTCCCTCCGTCTCTTAACATTCTATTTTTTTTCTTTTACTGCATATTTTACATATCCGGTATCAACTGAAGACTGTTTCTCTATCGAACATTAAGTAAATGGCAAGTTTTTATTTATTTTTCCTCGCATCTCTGCTGACTTGCGCGAACCTGTTTTTTCAAACAGGTTGCTGAACACACTAACGCGAGCTCTCCAGAACTCTGGGGTAGATCTATCACAAGCCAGCATCGCAGTCCAAGTTGACATAGGAAAGCGAGCCAAAACTAAACAAAGTATTCCCGATCCAACCCCAAAGGTACATGTACCATTATATTATCAAACTCTTTAAAACCCTTTACGTTCCCAAATCACAGTAAAAACTCGAACGAAACTTCATCTTCCTTCTTTTCTTTTCTTTTCTTTTCCGTTATGTCCAGAATGTGGAGGGTCCCTACAACAGTCAATCACTGCAACGGGGTAGAGTCGAAAATATGAGCAATGAGTCGGATCATATGGTGAAGAGGCTTAAGACTGGCTAAAATGTACGTAGATTATTTTGCTTTGTTATTACATCCATTTTTTTGCGGACGATGTATCTCCCTCCCTCCTCCTCCTCCTCCTCCTCCTCCTCCTCCTCCTCCCTGCCCTTTGGTGGTTTATACATGTTGGCCCCTCCATCGACCAGAGTGACAGGTCGAGAAGAAGTTAGAGAGCCAAATTGTACATTGTTATCGATTCTCACCCCTTTGAGCTCTGGGTGACATTTATATGAAATATTGATTAGGTAGAAGAAGAAGAAAGTAACATTATTCTTTGTCTTAGATAAAAGTATTTGATTTCTGCATCTTTACTTCAATTTCAAAGAGCTTTTCGAAGTTTCCCACTCGACATGTATGATTCATTCTTCGACTTGTTGCTGAGTTACTATTGAAAGCTCTTCTTCGATATATACTCGTAAAGTCGTAATAACAGATGCTAGAGTTTTATGTAATTCAACAACGTTGACGCTAATATCGTTGTCTCTTCGAGGTTCATTGAATTGTGAATTCATTTTTATATCGTTTGTTAGTACTGAAATTGTTTTTTGTTATTTCGATTAACGTCTATTGGTGGTAAATCTGAAAAGCCGTTTGAGATGAAAAATCGGGAATGAGAATTTTAAAGTACTGTACGTCGTAACTGTTGCTCCCTCCGTTCCAACCATTTGTATACATTTGGTTTTTTAACAATATTTGTAGGCGATGAGAATCTTCAACGTAACTTCTAATATACTCGTATAAGATAAAAGATAGTCATGTGGGATCTTGTTTAAATCATCTAATAAAATACATTATGAATATCAAATTTTATTTGCTTCTCCCTCTGTTCCAATCAATTCCATACATTTGTTTTATCACGTACACCCATGCACGTTTTCTTTTTCTATATCTTTAGTTACGTATTTCTAAAAATTATACGGATTTGATATTCATGATGCACTCGATAAGATAATTTAAACAAAATTTCACAGGACTATATTTTATCGAATATATTAAGTGTTATATCGATTATTCTTCTCACCTATAAATAGTACTCCCTCCCCTCCACAATGATGTTCCCATTTGTAAATGGCACACGGAATAAGGAATGAGTAATGAAAGGTGGTAAATTGTTTGGTGGGGTTCAAGATGTCAAATCAGAAAAAGTAGCCAATAGGAAGAGAGTATAATGGATTAATAAGGAAAGTTTTGAAATGGAAAAATCTTAGTGGAGTGCGTGGAAATGATTGAAAAGGAGGGAGTATTATCTAAGACATTCTGATTTTTTTTCACAAACAGATACTCCTAAACATGTTGAAATCATCATCCCATATGAAACCCTAGATTACATTCCATTCGAAAATCACATTCATTTCACTCAGTTCATCATCATCGTCATCAATTAGGGAATTGAATCGAACGAGTGGAAGATGAGTATGAGGAAAAGTTATTCAAATCGAGCTCAAACTCGTGAATTTGTCTACATTCCAGAAGAGGTAATTACTCAAATTCTGGCAAAATTGCCGGTAAAAACCCTGTTAAGATTCAGGTGCGTATGCAAATCTTGGTGCTCTATCATTGATTCCCCTGATTTTGTTAAACTTTATGGCAACTTGTTTGATTCCACCAAATTAATAGCTCTCCAGGGTTTGGGATTTGGTCGTTGCTGGTTAACGATTCGAAAATCTGACTCTCGTCGTAAAATTGATACCGTCTTCAAAAGTTCTGAAAGATATTATATTGAGGGACGATGTGATTCATTGATTTTACTGTCCCATATTTATAATGGTGTTCGTAGAATGATAATATGTAATCCGAGTATTAGAAAATCGTTGCTACTTCCTTGCTCCCCTCTTTCACTTTCCGGCATGGGGGATAAATGTATATTTGGATTCGCGCGGCAAACTGGAAATTATAAAGTCATGGCCTTCGCACTTGTAAATGACGGGATGCGTGTTGCAGTGTATACACTTAATGATCGACGATGGGTTGTCAGAGATGATGATGGCCTCAGTACCAAGCACAGGTACTTTGCTGATTACAGTAACTATTGCTCTTTTGAGGGGGCACTATACTGGCTTGGAATTAATAGTACTAGTAGTGATAGACCCAATCGTCTCGTTTCCCTTGATTTTGATACTGAAAAGCTCACCATTTCAGAAATGCCTCAGTCGTCGGATGACACGGATTCTTGGACGGATTTGTTTCTTCTTCGGGAGTCACTAGCGGTTTTGTGTGTTTCTCGTGTGATTACCAGGATATGGGTGTTGAAACAGGAGGAGGGCGGAAACAGAGGTTGGGGTCTATGGTTTTCAGGTCCTTCGATTCGTGATGATTTGAAATCCCATCTAGATCCTTCTAGAAGCATTAGCCATCTTGCAAGAATAAGCATATTGTATCACGAGGGTACTAATGGTGGCTATATTTTTTTTGGGAAGGTGGCCTATAGCATCGCTACTGGTAAACTGCATCTGCTCGGAAAATCTATTAACCATCTTCTTCATTTGCAAACTTATTGTGAGAGTTTAGTGTTGTGCAGCAGGTTTGAAACCGAGGATATGACGTTATTGTGAGAGTTTGGTGTTGTGCAGCGGGTTTGAAACCGAGGATATGACGTCTTCTCCCTTTGTCGTCTTGCATAAATAACCCATCAAGACGTAAATGTACACCAATTTTTAATGACTCTTCTGTTTTTGTGTCTCTTTAATGGCTTGAAAATTAGGACATTATGATGCTTAGATCGACTTTTCATTTCAGTAAAGAACTAGTACTCCAACCGAGTATATAACACTCCCTGGTACTGTTTCTTCCAGCAACAGGACATGAGTGTAATTTATAAGTATTGTAATGGATGCTATGAGCGTAATTTTCTTCCAGCATAACAGAACATGAGTGTAATTTGTAAGTATAGTAATGGATGCTATGAGTGTAATTTATAAGTATTGTAATGGATGCTCTGATTAACTTATAAGTCTATGACTGAAGTCCGTTCCTTTCGTCCTGCTAAACTGTTTTACGTTTTCCTACTGTACTTTTTTTGTTGTTGTAAGATTTTGCCATCTGAATACAAATGGTTAATATTTGACGCATTATACGGATATATCTCCTTCACAAATAAAATTTGTTAGCCCATGAAGGGTAACAAACAAACTGATTCTCTATATATACGATAATGAAAGGAAGGTCATACAATACAATTCCACATGAAAGCATTAGAACTGAGAGTAAACGCGACTATATTGGACCAACTGATGAAGAAACTAGGCTACCAGTAGCAGTTTTTGTGCTAGATGAATGAAACACTATTAACAGTGGAGTAGTATTAATGTTAGAATACACATTTTATGGTACTATTAGTTAAACTGGGAAATAGGATTATACACTTGGTTGTACAATAGCATTGTACATTTGTACAGCCAAGACAAAACTATTGAGCTTTTGTATATATTCATTGAGCTATAAAAGTTTCAGAGCTAAGTTGTAAGTTTTTGACTTTAGACATTTATGTGATTTAACGCAATAATTTTACACTAAAGTTCAAAAAGTTTACAGCAAAACTCGAAACATTTATGATAAAGCTCAAAATCTTAAAATCAGTTGTACATACACCTATGTACAATAATTCTCTAATTGAGTCAAACTCTCAATTTTGATTAGTTTATTTTCAATTTATTTTCTCAAAACAAAATATTAAAATGAAAAATATGAGAAAATAATGAATTGTTAATCAAAATTTATTTCGTATAACTAATCAACTAAAAATTAAACTTCTATATATACCGTGCCCAGCACGGGGTCTATACTAGTGAAAGCATTAAAACTGAGAGTAAACACGACTATATTGAACCAACTGATGAAGAAACTGCAAGAGGGTTTAAAGAGGGAAGGGGTAAAATGGGTAAATTACTTTAAAAAATTGACACGTTAGAGTCAAAATGTAGACAACGAGAAGCGAAAGTGACAGCCATAACCTACACTTGTGCTAGAAGTTGAGTATCTTTAGGAAATATTAAGTTTTTCATAATTGTTTCCTAATTCTGGTTTGTTTTGATATAAGTTAGTTTGATGTATATATATATACTTGTGTCTTAGGTCGTGTAAACACACAATTTGAATCAATATAATCTTGTTATTCGTGGAAGATGGGCAAGACGAGGCAAAGAGGTTCAAATCGAGGCAACACTCGTGAAATCGTCTACATTCCAGAAGAGGTGATCACTCAAATTTTGGTGAAATTGCCGGTAACAACTCTGTTAAGATTCAGGTGCGTATGCAAATCTTGGCGCTCTATCATTGATTCCCCTGATTTCGTTAAACTTTATGGAAACCGGTTTGATTCGACCAAATTAATAGCTTTCGAGGGTTTGGGACGCGGTGGATACAGTGGCTGCTTGTCAACGCTTCGGAAATCTGACTCTCTTCGTAAAATTGCTACTGTCTTCCTAAGTTCCGGAAGATACTATCTTGAGGGACGATGTGATTCATTGCTTTTACTCAGATTTGATAGTGATCATAGAATGAGAATATGTAATCCGAGTATAAGAAAATCATTGCTCCTTCCTCCTTGCCCCCTTGTTTCCGGCAGTACGCTTAGATATACATTGGGATTCGCGCGACAAGTCAGAGATTATAAAATCATCGCCTTCGCATATGACAAGAGGCCGCATGTTGCAGTTTATACACTTAATGATCGACGATGGGTTGTCAGAGATAATGCCCTGAGTCCCGAGTACACCGACTCCTTTCTATATTTAAGTAGATATTGCTCCATTGAGGGGGCAGCACACTGGCTTCAGGTGGCTATGTCTAAACCCAATCTTCATCTCGTTTCCCTTGATTTTGATACCGAAAAGTTCACTATTTCAGAACTGCCTCTGTCGTTTGATGAAACGGATTCTTGGATGTCTCTATTTCCTGTTCGCGGGTCGCTAGCCCTTTTGTGTGCTTCTCGTGTGATTACCAGAATATGGGTGTTGAAACAGGAAGAGGGCGGAAACAAAGAATGGGCTCTATGGTTTTCAGGCCGTTTGCGACGTGATGAGTTAATGTCCTATTTGGATACTTATAGAAGCATTGACATTCTTGGAAGAATAAGTGTATTAATAAGCGTATTGTATCACGAGGGTACCGGCGGCGGCTACCTTATTTTTGGGAAGGTGTTATACAGCCTTGCTACTGGTCAACTGCACGTGCTTGGAAAGTCTATGACCCGTCATCTTAAATCGGAAACTTATTGTGAGAGTTTGGTGTTGTGCAACGGGTTTGAAACCGAGGATATGACGTCTCCTCCATTTGTCGTGCATAAATAATCCATCAAGAAGTAAATGTAAACCAATTTTTATGGGAAGACTCGTTCGTTTTTGTTCCGCTTGAAAATTAGGACACTAAGTTTGACGGGCATAGGTTAAGAAGTTGTTTAGAGATTGAGATAATGAAATATAAACTTTTAATTTTCATTCTTAGAACAGAAAATTAATCAAGTCAATGTTTCTTTAACTATTCTTAACATGTTTAACTATCTATCTTAATTTCCGACTCTTTAAATGAATTGATAAAATACATTAATTAATGTCCAGAATTAGATTTCTTCAAATTAACCAATATGTAGTTTAATTTGATTGTATTCTGGTTGATTGTGATAAGTGATTGTCATTTGGGATATTGGTCTTATTTTTCTCTAAATAAATTTGACAGTAATGGGTGTTTGGAGAGAACAAAAATAAAATTAGTTTGGTCATTAAAAAGTGACTCCGTAATTTACTTGAAGAGTCGGATTGTCAGAACTTAAGAAAAAAATTATCCATATGAACAAACAAAGATAAAATATACTCCCTCCGATTACCTATTTTCTTCCCTATGTTTTTGGGAGGAAAATGAGAAATATTATATTAATTAAATGAGAAAAAGTGGGGGAAAAGTAGGAGAGAAAAATATTATATTAATTAAATGAGAAAAAGTGGGTGAAAAAGTAGGAGAGAGAAATATTATATTAATGAGTTTATCACTAAAAACCCTCTTCTATGTTACTGATTTTTGAAATTACCCCCAAAAATGGATTCCGTTAAAATTACCCCGTAAAGTTGTTAAAAAATTAGATTTTGCCCCCAGTGCTCCTTTTGTCCCCTTTCCGGTGAGTTTTGCTGATTTTCTTCCCATTTTGCCCCTCCCCTCACAAACACCCTCCCTCCTCTCCTAAACCTCATTTCACTCATTCTAAGTCACTCAACCCTACCAAACCCCCAATTTCCCCCAATTTCCCGGAACCCTAACCCTAATCTCTGAAATTGACCCAAAATCGACCCATAATCGAGCGCGTGACCCATCTAAAGGCAATCGATCCACTTCCAAAGGTAATTTCTCTTCCTTCCTCTTCCCATTTTCGTCTCTTCTGTTTTCGCGGTTCTGCAAAATCAGATTAGGGTTTAGTGTTCGAATTGGAATTGAATACTACTGTTCGAATTGGCTGCAATTTACAGAAGTCACTATATCGAAGAACCCAGAAACAATGACATCAACACAAAACCCAGAAACAACGACGACATTAACGCAACCCAGAAAAAACGATGACATTAACACAACCCATAAACAACAACATTTACATAGATTGAAGTTCGAATCACTACCATTGAAAACAATAACCCTAAACCCTAAATATAAACCCAGAAATTGGAAATAAACACAGGAAGTAGTTCGACTCACTACCACTGAAATAGTTTTCAATTGAAGCACGACATAAACACGGGAGTTAAACCCTAATCAGATTTTGCAATTCAATTCAAACAGTAGTATTCAATTCCAATTCGAACACTAAACCTTAATCTGATTTTGCAAAATCGCGAAAACAGAAGAGACGAAAATGGGAAGAGGAAGGAAGAGAAATTACCTTTGGAAGTGGATCGATTGCCTTTAGATGGGTCACGCGCTCGATTCTGGGTCGATTTTGGGTCAATTTCAGAGATTAGGGTTAGGGTTCCGGGAAATTGGGGAAAATTGGGGGTTTAGTAGGGTTGAGTGACTTAGAATGAGTGAAAGGGGGTTTAGGAGAGGAGGGAGGGTGTTAGTGAGGGGAGGGGCAAAATGGGAAGAAATACACCAAAACTCACCGGAAAGGGGACAAAAGGAGCACTGGGGGCAAAATCTAATTTTTTAACAACTTTACGGTGGTAATTTTAACGGAATCCATTTTTGGGGGTAATTTCAAAAATCGGTAACATAGAAGGGGGTTATTAGTGATAAACTCTAAAAAATAATCCCTAAATAAATCTACCTAAAACATAATTATATATTTATATTGTACGTAATTCTTGCAAAAAAAAAAATATTAATTCGACGGTGATGGAGCAGGAGTAGGAGCAGAAGCAGGACAATGATGGACGATAATACCCTTCAAAATCGGCAGAGGATGCTTCACGAGAGGTTGACAAACATCTTCGATTTTCTTAATCGTATTACAACAATCCGAACCAACTTTAATCTCATGGGTAGTCAAAAAATGGTGAAAATCGCGTGCACATGACTCTGTTACCGCCTTGTCGTGTACGGCCATGTAGCATTCCTTGTGGTGGTAGTGGTGGGGGTATGATTGTAATTTTACGTCAGAGTCGAGGTTTTGATCAGAGCCGGTTTTGGTTTGGGGGGAGGATGGAGGTTTGGATTGGAAGGGGAGGTGGAATGGGAAGGGGAAACGGGGGTGTGGGAGGTTCGGGGATGGGTTCGGAGGTTTGGATGGGAAGGGGAATTGGGGTCGGTCTGGGTCGTAATGTGGGAATTCGGGGTGGGTTCGGTGGAATGGTGGGATTAGGATAGCTTCGGGTTCCACGTCAGGATGGATGACTTCGAGGTTTTGATCAGAGTCTGTTTTGGTTTGGGGGGAGGAGGGGGGTTTGGATAGGAAGGGGAGGTGGAAAGGGAAGGGGAAACGAGGGTGTGGGAGGTACGGAGATGGGTTCGGAGGTTTGGATGGGAAGGGGAATTGGGGTCGGTCTGGGTCATAATGTGGGAATTCCGGGTGGGTTCGGTGGAATCGTGGGATTAGGATAGCTTCGGGTTCCAGGTCAGGTTTGGGTTGTTGTTGTTCTTGAGCATTGGTAATAATTGCCAAGAACGAAACTAAGAAAGTGATTAGAAAAGTAGTCTTCATGTTACAGAAAATTGAAGTCGATTGTATTGACTAATAATAATTGGGAGATTGATGTGTGATTATGAATATGGGGCTAACGGGGTTTATATAGTCGTTGTGATGAATTAATTATGATTTACGGGTTTAATCACGATTAGGAATATAAGTATTAGGGTACAATGCTGATTTTATTATTACTAGGTCGGGAGTGGATAGACTACGCGACCTAGTTGATGTACTAACTAATGTCTTTGATAGTAATAAGAAGTACGAATAATTTCTTCAAGAGTTTAATTAGAATTCGAAGATCAGATGCATATAATAATACTGTACATCATTTAATTAATATTATTATTATTATTATTATTTTATTTAATTAATTTTCCTACACGAAAATTTAACATTTTTGTAGTCTTGTCAAATTACGAATACAATCCTCTAATTATACTCGATCACCTTTTTCTCGTAGGAATTAAAAAGAGTACTCGTCCATCAACTCATCTAATCAAGTCACTAATCATATTTTACTCAGGATTAGAATTTGATTTATTATTATCGTAATAGATCGTATCAGAACACTATATAAATTAAACACCATTAATCCATCCATAAACTCACAAAACCGTGCCTAAAAACACAAGATAATCGTAGAAAAACACACAAGAAGATCGAAACAATTATGAAGACGACTTTACTAATCCTTTTCTTAGTTTTGTTCTTGGCGATTAGTATTACCAATGCTCAAGAACAACAACCCAAACCTGACCTGGAACCCGAAACTATCATAATCCCACCATTCCACCGAATCCACCCCGGATTCCCACACTACGACCCAGACCGACCCCAATTCCCCTTCCCATCCAAACCTCCAAACCCATCCCCAAACCTCCCACACCCCCGTTTCCCCTTCCCCTCCCTATCCAAACCTCCATCCTCCCCCCAAACCAAAACCGACTCTTATCAAAACCTCGACACCAACCGTCCTGACCTGGAACCCGAAGCTATCCTAATCCCACCATTCCACCGAATCCACCCAGGATTCCCACACTACGACCCAGACCGACCCCAATTCCCCTTCCCATCCAAACCTCCGAACCCATCCCCGAACCTCCCACACTTCCCATTCCACTTCCCCTTCCTATCCAAACCTCCATCCTCCCCCCAAACCAACACCGACTCTTATCAAAACCTCGACACCATCCATCCGGACCTAACACCGTGCCAAAAGGACCACAAGGAATGCTACTTGGCCGTACACGACAAGGCGATAATGGAGTCGTGTTTACGCGATTTTCATTATTTTTTGATGACTCATGAGATTAAAGTTAGTTCGGATTGTTGTCGTGCGATTCAGAAGATCGAAGATGCTTGTAAGCCTCTTCTGAAACGTCCTTTGCCCAGTTTGATCGCTCGTCACTGTTCTGCTTCTCCTCCTGCTCCTGCTCCTGCTCCATCGCCGTCTAATTAATAATTATATTATAGGAGTAGTACTTATATTTTTAATTACGTACAATTTTAATTATTTTTTTAAGAATTATGTATGATATTTTAGTGTTTTTAGAAAGAATTATTATTTTTTATTATTTTGTTGTGTTTTTTTTTACGTAGTTGTATTAATGTGCATGCATGCAGCATGTCACTAGAGTTCTTTTTATTAGTTTTTATTTATTTATGTTTTGAGTTTATCACTAATAACCCCTTCTATGTTACCGATTTTTCAAATTACCCCAAAAATGGATTCCGTTAAAATTACCCCATGAAGTTGTTAAAAAATTAGATTTTGCCCCCAGTGCTCCTTTTGTCCCCTTTCCGGTGAGTTTTGCTGTTTTTCTTCCCATTTTGCCCCTCCCCTCACTAACAACCTCTCCCCTCTCTTTAATCCCCTTTTACTCACTCTAACTCACTCAACCCTACCAAAACCCCCAATTTCCCCCAATTTCCCCCAATTTCCCAGAACCCTAACCCTAATTTTGCAAATCCACCCAGAATCGATCCAGAAATCAGCGCGAGATTCAATTGCGGACGTTCGATCCACTTCTAAAGGTAATTTCTCTTCCTTCCTCTTCCCATTTTCGCCTCTTCTGTTTTCGCGGTTCTGCAAAATCGAATTAGGGTTTCGCAAAATCGAACTGTGTCTCGATTTTCTGGGTTCATAAAAAACATAGGGTAATTTCTGGGTTTACATTTAATTAGGGTTTAGGGCTGTTGTTTTCAATGGTAGTGATTCGAACTTCAATCTATGTAAATGTTGTTGTTTCTGGGTTGTGTTAATGTCATCGTTGTTTCTGGGTTGTGTTAATGTCATTGTTTCTGGGTTCTTCGATATAGTGACTTCTGTAAATTGCAGCCATGTCCGTCCGTAGCGGGGTGCAGTCATCAGCTGGAGGCGAGAGATGTCACTGCGGCAATGAAGTTGCGCTGCTCACTTCTTGGACACATACGAATCCCGGTCGATGCTTCACGTGGACATGTGGATGTTGGTAAGTCTAGGATCGGCTTCTTGAACAAGTAGGATTAGCAAAAATGGGAGTTCTCAAACAACAAGATGCTGCTGTTGGAGTTGGACATGGATGTGGCCTCAATTCTGATGACAATGATGATGATGATATGAGTATTATCTTGAGGAATTTTTGTTGAGTAATTGCAACGGTCATATGCACAGACAGCAATGGTGTATTGGTGTTGGCGCCAAATTAGAAATTAGAATTACAGAATAGATAGATACGCATTAATGAAGTAGATATAGGTGAACAATCTAATCTAATGTAATGTAATGTAGATTTGCAGATCTTCTAATGTTTTGGCTTGTACTACTTGTTCATGAATGATGATGATATTCTTCCGTGTCCAAGATTATATGATTCGAAATGATCCAAACCTAAAATGACTCTTTAATTTTGAATCAAATGATAGAAAAAAGTGCGTAAACTCTTTAATTCCGTTCATGACCAATTTAGGCCTTTTAGTAATCTAATCTTATACAAGTTCTATCAAAGGATCATGATCTCACTTTTTCCCGAGGTAAACACCATTTAGTAAGCTGTTGTACTGACATGAATGAGAATTTGATGAGCTAAACACGGTGCATACCAGAAAAGCAGCAAAGCTCACCAATAAGATTCGTATGAATAAAGCTATAGCATTTTCATTCCTTCCGGTAAAGAACGTCATCCTTGGTTGTGGAAGTGGTTGTGGGTGGGAGCGAGGCTTAGAACTACTTTGATCCGACAACAAAAAGAATAAAACAAATTATCCTGTAGTAAATACACTATGAAATTGTCTACACATCCAAGACTCGCCTGATTTGGCGCAACAAACTTCAATCCAACTATCATGGGATCTAAATGCTCAATTTCACACAGAGTTCCCAACTTGAATATTAATAGCAAGATGCAACAATTTATGGCAAACACAATATTGTAAGGAAAAAACGATGCTCAATTTTATTAATGAATGAATTTTCAATCGACTGGATTACAAAAGATACTGTACTACTATTACCATCTATCTGCACAGCTAGGTTTCTAATCTCCTAAAGCTGTTGTTTCTATATTTGCAAAACATAACACATTGTACTGTCATACATCTTTGTACCCCAAAAACACTGACTTTACATCTAATTACTTGGTATATATAACTACTACTGTTCTTCTAATTAATGCAGAAACAAGATAAACAAAGCTGACAAGTTGTCAATCTTGCCTAATTACCCACAAATCAGGATCTCCTGAGCATGCTGAACAACAGATTCTGGTGTTGATCATCCAAGCAAACACTTCTTGACCTCTCTTTTGTCATTGTCCTCAACAAGCAGCCGACATCATGTGGACATGTCACCATTGCCTTCCCCATGGTTTGAGCAAGTCTAGGATCGGCTCTAGTATAGTAAATTTCGAAGTCCCTTCTTCCCATCAAACGCTCCCCTAGATTTCTTAAGTATTGGACATTCAGATTTCGAGTATTTAACCCACATTCTAGATGCATACCACCCCCAACATATTCAGTTCTACCATTGACTAGAGCAAACTCACCACCAAAGAATGTTCGCAGATTGAATTCCACATGGAACTCCATCCTAATCAGAATATAAACAAAATTACTTCAATTAACATTTCCTTCATGACAAAACACATCCGGGCATTGAAAGTGCAAAATAAACCCAACTGAAATCGTTTTCAATTGAACCACGCCATAAAAACAGGTGCCCCCAAACAATAAACAGTAGTATTCAATTCAATTTCGAACACTAAACCCTAATTCGATTTTGCAAAACCGCGAAAACAGAAGAGGCGAAAATGGGAAGAGGAAGGAATAGAAATTACCTTTAGAAGTGGATCGAACGTTCGCAATTGAATCTCGCGCTGATTTCTGGATCGATTCTGGGTGGGTTTGCAAAATTAGGGTTAGGGTTCTAGGAAATTGGGGGAAATTGGGGGTTTGATAGGGTTGAGTGACTTAGAATGAGTGAAAGGGGGGTTTAGGGGAGGAGAGAGGGTGTTAGTGAAGGGAGGGGCAAAATGGGAAGAAATACACCAAAACTCACCGGAAAGGGGACAAAAGGAGCACTGGGGGCAAAATCTAATTTTTTAACAACTTTACGGGGGTAATTTTAACGGAATCCATTTTTGGGGGTAATTTGAAAAATCGGTAACATAGAAGGGGGTTATTAGTGATAAACTCTATATTAATTAATGAGTAGTGGAAAACTTTTCTTAAATGGAAAGAAGAAAGAAAATCAAACCCAGCCCAAAAAGGAAAGAGGGAAAGAAATAGGTAATCGGAGGGAGTACTCTATTTGCTATTGTAAGTTATTCTGATTTGTTTTATTTAGTGCGTTCAATTTCAAGTTTTTCACAAACATATACTTCCTCCGTTCTAATAGGTTCTTTATATTTGAGTTTTGTTCTTTATATTTGAGTTTTGGACACTATTTGTGAGTAAGAGAAATTGTCGAGACACTATTCGTGAGTAAGGAAATTGTCGATATAACTTTTAATATATAAGATAAAATATAGGGTGGTACTTTTTTATACTTTGACATTACTTAATCATACCTCAAAATTACTACTCTACCCCTCTCATTTCCTCCTCCTACCTAAGTTTTTAGAGAGAGAAAAATCCAAAATTCAATTGCATCAATTGGGATTCTTCAAAAAGTTTTAATTTGCGATGATTCAAGTACAAATTGAGGTCGTAGATTTCAAATTCAATTGCACTAATTAGGATTCTTCGAAAAAGTCCTAATTTGTAAGGAAGCGAGTGAAAATCGAGATTAGGAATTTCAAAACAATTGCGCCAATTAGGGTTCTTTTAGAAAGTCCTATTTGCGATGTATACCAATTAGGGTTCCCGGAAAAGTCCTAGCTTGCGATGAATTTCAGAACAATTGCACCAATTAGGTCATTCGAAAAAGTCCTAATTTGCGATTAGCCAGAACAATTGCACCAATTAGGTCATTCGAAAAAGTCCTAATTTGCGATTAGCCGATTATACAAATAGAAATTGAGATCAGAGAATGACGACAAGAACCATAGATAATTATAATTAATTGACATTGATAACCCTGATTTTCAATTAAAATTACTACTCCGTATATGATAAAATATCAATTGCCAAACTATGATCCTTAATGAATTCGCAAATAATGATTGATCGATAAATAAAATTGATGAGGTTTAAGTAAAAAAATTAAGAAAAAATTGATCTAAAATAGGATAAAAATAATGAAGGTTCCTTACTTCCTTGAATAAAGAAAGGGTAATATTGGAAAGATAATGAAATTTTAAGGAGGATTGAGTAATGCGCAAGTATAAAAAAAATAATTCCGAAAATATATAGTCAGGTGGATCTTGTTTAAAACAAAGTTAAAAGAATCAAATGGAAGGAACATGTTGAAATCATCATCCCATATGAAACCCTAGATTACATTCCAATTGAAAATCACTTCATTTCACTCAGTTCATCATCATCATCATCATCATCGTCATCAATTAGGGAATTGAATCGAACAAGTGGAAGATGAGTATGAGGAAAAGGTATTCAAATCGAACTCGAACTCGAACTCGAACTCGTGAAATTGTCTACATTCCAGAAGAGGTAATTACTCAAATTCTGGCAAAATTGCCTGTAAAATCCCTGTTACGATTCAGGTGTATATGACGGGTATCTAATTCGGATGCGTGTTGCAGTGTATACACTTAATGATCGACGATGGGTTGTCAGAGATGATGATGATGATGATGATGGCCTCAATATCGACTACAAGTACTTTGTTAATTACAGTAGCTATTTCTCTTTTGATGGGGCAGTATACTGGCTTGGAATTAATAGTACGGAGTACTAGTTATAAACCCAAACATCTCGTTTCCCTTGATTTTGATACTGAAAAGCTCACCATTTCAGAATTGCCTCAGTCGTCGGATGACACGGATTCTTGGACGGATCCGTTTCTTCTTCGGGAGTCACTAGCACTTTTGTGTGTTTCTCGTGTGATTACCAAGATATTGGTGTTGAAACAGGAGGAGGGCGGAAACAGAGGTTGGGGTCTATGGTTTTCAGGTCCTTCGATTCGTGATGATTTGACGTTCCATCTAGCTCCTTCTAGAACCATTAGCCATCTTGGGAAAATAAGCATATTGTATCACGAGGGTACTGATGGCGGCTATATTTTTTTTGGGAAGGTGCCCTATAGCATCGCTACTGGTAAACTGCATCTGCTCGGAAAATCTATGACCTGTCTTCTTCATTTGCAAACTTATTGTGAGAGTTTGGTGTTGTGCAGCGGGTTTGAAACTGAGGATATGACGTCTTCTCCCTCTGTCGTCTTGCATAAATAACCCATCAAGACGTAATGTAAACAACTTTTCTTATCGGCTTGAGAGTAAGGACACTAAGGTTGAATTATAGCAATGTCGACGGATGCTTAGATCGACTTTTCAGTACTGTTTCCAGCATCACAGAACATGAGTGTCGTTTTTATGTATTGTAATGGATGCTCAGATTAACTAAACTAATGAGTCTATGACTGAAGTCAGTTCCTTTCGTTCTTCTAAACTGTTTTACGTCTTCCTTGTTTGGGTATCCATGTCATTTATCTGCCATACTTTTTTTCGTTTGGATATGTTTTTTTTTTTGCTGGTGTAAGATTTTTTCATTCGGACACATTATACGAATATATCTCCGTCACAAATAAAATTTGTAAGCCCATGATGGGTAAGAAACAAATCATGATTCTTTATGTATACGATAATGAAAGGAAGGTCATACAATACAACGAGAAGCGAAAGTGGCAGCTATAACCTACACTGGTAAAATACGAACGGGAAGATGAGTGGTAAGAAAACATATTGAAATCAGTATCATCATCTTTCTTTTAAATTCTCTAAACTAACCTAACGATAGGTAAAAAACCTAAAAAATCTGCCTCCTCTTCCTCCCAAAACCCTACAAAAGAAAAAGAAAAAGAAAAAATTCTTCGTTCGGGGCTGCCATCTACCAATTTCGGTAGTGGTAAGCCCCAAATTTTAATCTCTATTACAGTATTATTATTAATCTTATTTAGTTTTTTTTATATAATTATGAATAACTCTTGTCTCCTCCTTGTGAGGTTTTGCCCCCATCAATTGATGGGTTTGCTCAAGATCAGGAGAGCAATGAAATTTCTATGTTCGGTGATACAGTTGAGGTCAGATCTTGGTCTACTATTTGTCGAAACAGAAAAAGTTCATACCTGTGAAGACTATTTAATCTATAGATTCCTTCGCGAGAGTATGTGTCAATAAACAGCGATATATAGAAGGCTATGCAGAAGCGCATTACTCTAATAACGATCTTTGTCTCAAAGGTGTTATTTATTTATTTTTTAC
The DNA here is from genome assembly GCA_958450325.1 of Agrostemma githago. Lineage (NCBI taxonomy): Eukaryota > Viridiplantae > Streptophyta > Magnoliopsida > Caryophyllales > Caryophyllaceae > Agrostemma > Agrostemma githago. The sequence continues at coordinate 2,265,419 of OY288259.1, forward strand.
AAATCTGTATTCAGTTCAATTTGACATCGTTTGTAGATACCGGATGGCTAATTATTAATGAAATTGATCTTCAGTTCAAAAAAAAAAGAAAAACATATTGAAATCATTGGTTTGAAAAACAGTTAATTTCACTAAGTTCATCATCATTATTGATATTATGCCATATTTATGTCGAGATATTTTGTTAACTTGTGCTAGAAGTTGAGTATCTTTAGGAAATATTTAGTTTTTCCTAATTGTTTCCTAATTCTGGTTTGTTTTGATATAAGTTAGTTTAATGTGTATATATATACTTGTATCTTAGGTCGTGTAAACACACAATTTGAATAATTGAATCAATAAAATCTTGTTATTCGTGGAAGATGGGTAAGAGGAGGAAAAGAGGTTCAAGTCGAGGCAACACTCGTGAAATCGTCTACATTCCAGAAGAGGTGATCACTCAAATTTTGGTGAAATTGCCGGTAAAAACCCTGTTAAGATTCAGGTGCGTATGCAAATCTTGGCGCTCTATCATTGATTCCCCTGATTTCGTTAAACTTCATGGAAACCTGTTTGATTCGACCAAATTAATAGCTTTCGAGGGTTTGGGTCACGGTGGATACAGTGGCTGCTTGTTATCGCTTCGGAAATCTGACTCTCTTCGTAAAATTGCTACTGTCTTCAAAATTTCCGGAAGATACGATCTTGAGGGACGATGTGATTCATTACTTTTACTCAAATTTGATAGTGATTATAGAATGAGAATATGTAATCCTAGTATAAGAAAATCATTGATCCTTCCTCCTTGTCCCATTGTTTGCGGCTGTAGGCTTAGATATACATTGGGATTCGCGCGACAAGTCAGAGATTATAAAATCATCGCCTTCGCATATGACAAGAGGCCGCATGTTGCAGTTTATACACTTAATGATCGACGATGGGTTATCAGAGATAATGCCCTTAGTACCGACTACCAGTACTTTCCTCATTTCAGTAACTATTGCTACTTTGAGGGGGCAGCACACTGGATTCGGGTGACTAGGTCTAAACCCAATCATCTCGTTTCCCTTGATTTTGATACGGAAAAGGTCACTATTTCAGAATTGCCTCTGCCGTTTGATGAAACAGATTCTTTGATGTCTCTATTTCTTGTTCGCGGGTCGTTAGCCGTTTTGTGTGTTTCTCCTGTGATTACCAGAATATGGCTCTTGAAACAAAAAGAGAGCGGAAACAAAGAATGGGTTCCATGGTTTTCAGGCCGTTTGAGACGTGATGAGTTAATGCCCCATCTGTATAAGTACAGTGTATTAATAAGTGTAACGTATCACGAGGGTACCGATGGCGGCTACCTTATTTTTGGGAAGGTGTTCTACAGCATCGCTACTGGTCAACTGCACGTGCTCGGAAAATCTATGACCCGTCATCTTAAATTGGTACCTTATTGCGAGAGTCTGGTGTTGTGCAACGGGTTTGAAACTGAGGATATGACGTCTCCTCCATTTGTCTTGCGTAAATAACCCATCAAGACGTAAATGTAAACAACTTTTATGGGAATTCTCGTCCGTTTTTGTGTCTCTTTATCGGCTTGAAAATTAGGACATTATGATGCTTCGATCGACTTTTCATTTCAGTAAAGAACTAGTACTCCAACCGTCTATATAACATAGACTGAAGTCCGTTCCTTTCGTCTGCTAAACTGTTTTACGTTTTAATAGAGTTATTTAAAAAATAAATATAGTTATATACTCCCTCTGTCCACTATTTATCGCTCCACTCCATTAAAATACTCCTCACATATATTCATGGAGTGGGGCGATAAATAGTGGACGGAGGGAGTAGTATTGTTGAATTAATCTAACTTTCCCGCCCCTATTCTTGTTAGGGTTAGTTGGCTAATAGAATTTCAATCAGTTTGTTAACAGTATTTCTTTACGAAGCTGGCGTCTCATTTCTCCTCAATCCTCACTCACACTTGCATCTAATTAAAACCTCGAAAAATCCGTAATTCGACAGACGGCAGCCATGAATATGAACTCCGATGAACCTCGAGCTCCTCCGCCCTCATCAACCGCCGTATCATCACCGATAAATAAGCCACAGTGTGATTTCTTGCAGAAATAAAGATCTTCGATTCTTACTTGTGGACGAGCATTTCTGTTCCATATTCAGTCTTCTCTGGGATTCTGATACTACTTCAGTCGATGAACTCGACGTCTTAGCTTTCTGTATAAAGAATCACCATTTACATTTCTTGGAGTAACTGCTGCAGCGAACGGGTTGGTTGCGGTCCTCATCTTCAACTCCCTAACTTAACTGTACCATTTGGAATCCGTCCACTAACCGTCACAAAATCGTTCCTGATTTCACTGATATATTTTTTGGTTTAGGCTATTCTTCCTCAAGAAAGGATTATTTTCTTATAGACATGTTAATGTGAATGCACGTTATATATTTAGAATTTTATATTTAGTGATTATTTATAAATATTTATTGGTAACTTGTTTTCACAATTTTAATCATTATATTTTGATTTGAGAAAATTATTTAAAATAAAATTCCAATAATAATTAAGGTAATTGAGTAATCTCATTAATACATATTTAATATTTTAATGAACATATTTCTTTTACAAAACTAATAATAATAATAATAATTTATAATTTTTACTGACAATTTAATTATTATTTTTTGTCACAAATCAAATTACATTCTCTTATGCATTCAGGACATTTATAAATGTTATTAACAAATTAAAAGATAACATGATACTCCAAATATTATTAGAAAAAAAAAATTTACTCCAATTTTTTTATATTACAATCAAAATTTGAAAGTTCCCATCATCAAAAATTTATTTGTTTACGTCAATAATACTTCGACTCCGATAAACCTAGACATTTTGTTACAATCACAAATGTCTTTTTCTTTAGCTAATAAATAATACTACGTAATTTTATTTATTAAATAGTTTTTTTTTCTAAATTTACATAAATATTTTGACTTGAATTTGGACATTATACGTGGTAATTATTTGAATTTATTTGTGTTTTGTTTCATTATTGGAGTCTTCAGGCTTTGGAGGAAAAGACTTCATAAGAAATTGACACGTCAACAAGTGTTATTCTCTTATTAGTAAGAGGATTACACTTACCTATCATATTCGGTTAATCTCTAGGTCGACATTGATTACTCGCCTAATTTCAATCACCTTACTAATGTCGGGAGGATTACACTTACCTATCATATTCGGTTAATCTCTAGGTCGACATTGATTACTCGCCTAATTTCAATCACCTTACTAATGTCGGATTTTACGAGGATGATGTTCTGTATTGGAATGTGTGGAATGTTTCTGGCAGTATTATCGAGCACGCGCCAAGGTGTCTATCCATGTCGTCGGGATATCTTCTTACATCTAACCAGCCGATGTCTGAAATCTGGCGGGTCGACCAAGGTGTTCGATTAACTGATCCAGATTCAGTATGGACCTGTCTCCAAAAATTTCCTGCTAAACAATTCGGCACTTTGTTTGGGTTCTTGAATGATCATGCACTTGTGACACGGTTTAACACGAGCATTAAGGTACTGAGGACAACAGTGAGGTGGTCAAGGGAGTTTCTGGAGATTTGTCACCACGGTTGTCTGTGAAGGCTTTCAAATATCAGGAACAATTCGTGGATTTTCCTGATTCAAGACCCGCCTTCATCACTACTGCCAAAATGCCAAGCTCATCGCCCTTCTGTGCAGCACTGCTCGCTCTGCAGCATCTAGATGCTGAACGTACGTACAGTAGCTTCAAGAAAGATAAAGTTTGTGTAATTTTTGCTATAAATTGTTGCATATAGCGTTCACAGACGCTACTGTTGTGCGCGCGATTATGTTTTACTAATCAGCAGATTTGATTCTAGTTACTCCTGCATTACAAATTACAGTCGATGGCTATTCGTCTAGAAGTTATATATTCAAATTTGTAGCTGGCAAAAGACCAAATAAATTCAGCAGCATTGTATATGAACTCACATCAGTTTCAAATGTCCGTGTGTATATATATAGGAGGGCTTATGCATATCGGTGGACTGACACAGTTTAGTATCGTAGTATACAAGTTTATTCTGATATGCTCCAAAGAGTGCATGATATGTTTTGTGGGTCGTGTCGGAGTCAAAATTTGAGGAGAAAGGTACTGTTCTTAGCTTAGGCATGTCAAAGATACAAATAAGTAGAGCTTAAAGCGGAATTGATTGAACACACTTAAGCACAACAAGGACACCAGTACACAACGCGACACGAAACGTGATTATAATTTGATTCTTCATACTATGGTTTAGTTTGTATGGAAGCATGGTTATGAATCAAATGAACTGAACAAAACGATCTTAATTAATTGATCGACGTCACCGTCTTCTAATCCTCCCCTTGCGGGTTGACCCTCTAAAATCGAGTAAAATCATCGCATGTCATTACCTTGTGACAAACACAAACACTCACGTTGTCGACAATCCTTTAAAACATATACTCCGACACTCCGTACTAATAAAATTACTAAAATGACCTTTCGATATATTTTTCTCCAACGAAATGTACAAAAGTAATAATCGTCTAAAATATTTTTATCTTAACAACTAGACTAAGAGATCTATTTCGATGATGTAATAATCCAAGTGGTGGAACTCACTCACATGGATTATTGACCAACCCACAAAAGTCACAAACTGTCTCCCCTGTCCAAATCAAATCATCTTCCCCCCTCCTTTTTTTCCCAGACTCCTTCTCCAATCAATTTAATTCAATTCAATTCAATTTCTCCAAAAATCACAATCCTCTCACAACAATGGAGTTCTGGAACAAAGCCAAGAGTTTAGCAGAAGAAGCAGCGAAGAAATCCCAGGAACTCACAAAAGAAGCCGCTAAAAAATCCCAAGAACTCACATCTTCCTTCGTCACCACCTCTCGCATTGCCGATATTGTCTCCGAAACCGCTAAAAGATCCAAAGATTTGGCTGCCGAAGCTTCAATTCAGATCAAAGCCGAGGCGTTGAAGCGTGCCGATCAAATCAAATCGCTTTCTATACTTGATAATTCTGTCGTTTCTTTGGAAAAAACCGATGATACGGTGTCGTCTGAGGAACTTCATGAATTTGGTGTTACGGAAGAACTCAGGGAGTTTGTTCAAAGCATTACTCTTAATACTTTCAAGGATTTCCCTCTTCCTGGTACGAAATTTAATGCGATTTTTAGGGATTTGTGTAATGTGGGTCTGTTTTTACTGCGATTTTATCATCTGGGTGTTTGTTGATTCATGCATTCTTTGGTTGTTTGTAATCTGGGTAGTTTTTGATTGAGTTTTGATTAGATGGGTGTTTGTTGTTTATTGGAAAGATTGATTCTTTGTGATTTGGGTTGTTTTGAATGCGTTTTCGCCATCCCGATTTTTGTTGGTGTTTGATTTGATCGTCGTTTGCAGGTAGTTTCAGATTGAATCATCATCAATTGAACATTTCTTAGAAAATGTGGTTTGTGATTGGATTCTGGTGATTGAATTATCTGAAATTCTTAGTGCAGTTTGATTGTATGGTGTAATAATAGCCCTTATTTAGGTTGGATTGATCTTGAAATGATAGATATCTGTTGTGATTTTCGGAATACGATTAGACCTCATCTGGTGTAGCTGTGTAAATGATGGAGAATGAATATCCTTGCAATGCTGTATTTCTGAGCAAATTCGAGTATTGAGTTGATCAATGGCGCTCTCGTCTTCCACTAATTAGTGTTGTTACAATGGTGTTAGATGATGCTGAGGTATCGGATGTTCCTACAGTCTCCAATGTCCAGCAGGATCTTACAAAGTGGCAGGCCAGACACGCCACGCTCGTGCTTTCCACAGTAAAGGTAGTATCTTGTACGACATGCCTTCTTATGTTTCTATCATTCTTCTTGCATCGTCGTCTCTATGATTTCAGGGGGAGGGTTTTGTATGTGTCGGTATTATTCACTTTGGAGATGTAGATATCTTATTGCAGACTTATGTCACGTTGCAGGAAATCTCAAAGTTGCGCTATGATCTTTGCCCACGCATAATGAAAGATAGGAAATTCTGGAGAGTATACTTTCTGCTCGTCAACAGCCACGTAGCCCCGTAAGTTACTTAGTTGTTATGTTAGATTCACATCTTATTTTTTACCTTGAGAACTTACTCTTAGTTGTACCTTATTTAGTTAACCTTTTGCTTTTTCGTTGTGTGTGTACGATCAGTTATGAAAAGAGGTACATGGAGCAGGCGGAACTAAAGGCTGCTGAACAAGAAAAGGTTGAGAGGGCAAAGGAAGAGGAACTTGCGAAAGGCGTTTCAGTATTGAAACCAGATGGAGCACAGCCAACTAAGCCACTTCAGAACGCAAGGTCATCTACTGAGCAAGATTTGGATGCGTTTCTTCTGGGAGACCTTATTGACAGCGATGAAGGACCAGGTGCATTTCCGATCCTATTCTTCGTAATCATGAGGAAAATTATGACTATATTACTCTGTGGGTAACACAGATGTCCATGTATTTATGCCACTAATTCCGGTATATGTTCTCTCTCACGTATGCTTTCCAGATGATGAAGATGATGCTGGTTTTGATGATGACTTTGACAAGATTGGTGAAAGCTCGGTAAGACAAAGACTTAGTATTTATTGGTGCCATTGTCATCTACTGCTTCGTATGCTCAATGTTGCCGTGTTAAATCCTAACCAAATTGAGTCTATTGTTATTTTGATTAATACTACTCTACTTGTAAGTTTAAACAAATGATGCCCTGAAACACGCCTTAACCATAATCTTGACAAGCCTCCTATAACCCCATCTTTATTCCTTTTCGAAAAGTGCCAGCTTTTAGTATTCTGGCTGTAAGACCCTTGATCTCGTCTCTAATATATAGTATCGTAATTACCAGGATGACGAGCACGCAAAGGAATCCAAACTGTGACGATGTTGTTCAGCTCATGGAAAACATAGAGATTCAAGATGGTGGCAACTTGAAGTGATTATCAGATTGTCCGATACCAGTAACTTAGCACCCCTGAAATTCCTAGTCGTATACCTTCAAATGTGAAGAGAAACATTTTGTGATAGTGAGTAAATCGTGCGTGGGTGTATAGGATTGTATTGAGGTTATAGACTTAATAGTGTTTCATTCATCTACCACAAAAACTGCTACTGGTAGCCTAGTTTCTTCATCAGTTGGTTCAATATAGTCGCGTTTACTCTCAGCTTTAATGCATTCATGTGGAATTGTATTGTATGACCTTCCTTTCATTATCGTATATATAGAGAATCAGTTTGTTTGTTACCCTTCATGGGTTAACAAATTTTATTTGTGTAGGAGATATATCCGTATAATGCGTCAGAAATTAACCATTTGTATTCAGATGGCAAAATCTTACAACAACAAAAAAAGTACAGTAAGAAAACGTAAAACAGTTTAGCAGGACGAAAGGAACGGACTTCAGTCAGACTTATAAGTTGATCGGAGCATCCATTACAATACTTATAAATTACACTCATGTCCTGTTGCTGGAAGAAACAGTACCAGGGAGTGTTATATACTCGGTTGGAGTACTAGTTCTTCACTGAAATGAAAAGTCGATCTAAGCATCATAATGTCCTAATTTTCAAGCCGATAAGAGACAAAAACAGAAGTGTCATTAAAAATTGGTTTACATTTACGTCTTGATTGGTTATTTATGCAAGACAAATGGAGGAGACATCATATCCTCGGTTTCAAACCCGCTGCACAACACCAAACTCTCCCAATAACCTCATATCCTCGGTTTCAAACCCGTTGCACAACACTAAACTCTCACAATAAGTTTGCAAATGAAGAAGATCGGTAATAGATTTTCCGAGCACATGCAGTTGACCAGTAGCGATGCTATAGGACACCTTCCCAAAATAAATATAGCCGCCATCAGTACCCTCGTGATACAATATGTTTCCATAAATATAGCCGCCATCAAGATCTAGATGGGACATCAAATCATCACGAATCGAAGGACCTGAAAACCATAGACCCCAACCTCTGTTTCCGCCCTCCTCCTGTTTCAACACCCATATCCTCGTAATCACACGAGAAACACACAAAAGCGCTAGTGACTCCCGAAGAACAAACGGATCCGTCCAAGAATCCGTGTCATCCGACGACTGAGGCATTTCCGAAATGGTGAGCTTTTCAGTATCAAAATCAAGGGAAACGAGATGATTGGGTCTATAACTATTCCTATCATCAATTTCAAGCCAGTATACTGCACCCTCAAAAGAGCAATAGCTACCGTAATCAGCAAAGTAGTTGCAGTCGATATTGAGGCCATCATTATCTCTGACAACCCATCGTCGATCATTAAGTGTATACACTGCAACACGCATCCGAAGATACCCGTCGTCATTTACAAGTGCGAAGGCCATGATTTTATAATCTCCACTTTGGCGCGCGAATCCCAATATATATCTCATAATAATATGCCCTTCCGAAAGAAGGGGGCAGGGAGTAAGTAACAACAATTTTCTAATACTCGGATTACATATTATTATTCTACGAACACCAGTATAATTACGGGATAGTAAAATCAATGAATCACATCGTCCCTCGAGTTTGTATCTTTCGGAACTTTTGAAGACAGTATCAATTTTACGACGAGAGTCAGATTTTCGAAGCGTTAACAAGCAGCCACTGTATCCACTGTGACCCAAACCCTCGAAAGCTATTAATTTGGTCGAATCAAACCGGTTTCCATAAAGTTTAACGAAATCAGGGGAATCAATGATAGAGCGCCAAGATTTGCATACGCACCTGAATCGTAACAGGGTTTTTACTGGCAATTTTGCCAGAATTTGAGTGATCACCTCTTCTGGAATGTAGACGATTTCACGAGTGTTGCCTCGATTTGAACATCTTTGCCTCCTCTTACCCATCTTCCACCAATAACAATAACAAGATTATATTGATTCAAATTGTGTTTACACGACCTAAGACACAAGTGTATATATACACATTAAACTAAATATTTCCTGAAGATACTCAACTTATAGCACAAGTTAACAAAATATCTCGACAAAAATATCGCATAACGGAATTACTTTTTAATAATCGTATGTTACTCAATTATACCTAAAATTTCATAAATTTTCCAATACTACCCTTTTCTCTTTTCCATTCTCTTTCTCCTAAACTAAACCCTAATTTTTCTAATCAAAATTAATTTCTCAACAATTCTAATATCAATTCCATCAATTATTTGCGAATTCAATGTGAATTATAATTTGGTAATTGATTTTTATCGTAAATTAGTTTTAATTGATTAATTAGGATTAATTCCAATTTATGATGAACTGAGTAACATTGGATTTTAGGATTAATTCAATAATTTTCTCCAAATAAAAAAACTAACCAGAATCATTATTCCCCAAAAAAATCTTGAAAAATTATACTAACATTAATCATCGTTTAAAAAAAGCGAAAAAAATGTGGTGGTCGGCGTGACAGCCGACGAGGTGGAGGAAGATAAGTTTGAGAGCTTTGAGATATTTTTTTTTTCTCTCAAAAAGCTCTCTACAAAATAGAAGGGGAAATGAGAGGGTTAACATTGTAATTTTTAGGTATAATTGAGTAACACGCAAGTATGAAAAAGCATCACCCTATCAATAATGATGATAAACTCGGTGAAATGAACGGTTTTTCAAACGAATGATTTCAATATGTTTTCTTACCACTCATCTTCTCGTTCGTATTTTATCAGTGTAGGTTACAGCTGCCACTTTCGCTTCTCGTTGTCTACATTTTTACTCTAACGTGACAATTTTTTAAAGTAATTTACCCATTTCACCCCCTTCCCTCTTTAAACCCTTCTGATGAGCACGCGAAAGAATCCAAACTGTGACGATATTGTTCTGTGAAGAGTTTATGGATCCCAAGTACCTAAGAGGGAGAGGGGGTGAATTAGGTACCTTTTAAAATTTTAACTCAAATTTTATTAATTAAAGAGAGTTAGACTTCGTGGACAACTAAATGCATAAAGAAGTGAAGACAGGTAAATGTAACAGTCAGTATAACTCGGCATGCAACTTGAGATTCAAGATGGTGGCAACTTGAAGTGATTATCATATTGTCCGATACCAGTAACTTAGCACCCCTGAAATTCCTAGTCGTATACATTCAAATGTGAAGAGAAACATTTTGTAACAGTGAGTAAATCGTGCGTGGGTGTATAGGATTGTATTGAGGTTATAGACTTAATAGTGTTTCATTCATCTACCACAAAAACTGCAACTGGTAGCCTAGTTTCTTCATCAGTTGGTTCAATATAGTCGCGTTTACTCTCAGTTTTAATGCTTTCATGTTGAATTGTATTGTACGACCTTCCTTTCATTATCGTATATATAGATTCATGATTTGTTTCTTACCCATCATGGGCTTACAAATTTTATTTGTCTGTATTAGGATGGATTTGTACCTTTGCCAAAAAAAAAAAACACACACACACAAAAACGGACGAGACTTCCCAGTCTTGATGGGTTATTTATGCAAGACAAATGGAGGAGACGTCATATCCTCGGTTTCAAACCCGTTGCACAACACCAAACTCTCGCAATAAGGTCTCAATTTAAGATGACGGGTCATAGATTTTCCGAGCACGTGCAGTTGACCAGTAGCGATGTTGTAGAACACCTTCCCAAAAATAAGGTAGCCGCCACCGGTACCCTCGTGATACAGTACACTTATATACACACTGTACTTATTCAGATGGGGCATTAACTCATTACGTCTCAAACGGCCTGAAAACCATAGAACCCATTCTTTGTTTCCGCTCTCGCTCTCTTTCTGTTTCAAGAGCCATATTCTGGTAATCACAGGAGAAACACACAAAACGGCTAATGACCCGCGAACAAGAAATAGAGACATCAAAGAATCTGTTTCATCAAACGACGGAGGCAATTCTGAAATAGTGACCTTTTCCGTATCAAAATCAAGGGAACCGATATGATTGGGTTTAGACCTAGTCACCCGAATCCAGTGTGCTGCCCCCTCAAAGTAGCAATAGTTACTGAAATAAGGAAACGACTTGTAGTCGGTACTAAGGGCATTATCTCTAACAACCCATCGTCGATCATTAAGTGTATAAACTGCAACATGCGGCCTCTGGTCAAATGCGTAGGCGATGATTTTATAATCTCTGACTTGTCGCGCGAATCCCAATGTATATCTAAGCCTAAAGTCGGAAACAAGGGGGCAAGGAGGAAGTAGCAACGATTTTCTTATACTTGGATTACATATTCTCATTCTATAATCACTATCAAATCTGAGTAAAAGCAATGAATCACATCGTCCCTCAAGTTTGTATCTTCCGGAAATCTTGAATACAGTAGCAATTTTACGAAGAGAGTCAGATTTCCGAAGCGTTAACAAGCAGCCACTATGTCCACCGTGTCCCAAACCCTCGAAAGCTATTAATTTGGTCGAATCAAACCGGTTTCCATGAAGTTCAACGAAATCAGGGGAATCAATGATAGAGCGCCAAGATTTGCATACGCACCTGAATCTTAACAGGGTTGTTACCGGCAATTTTACCAAAATTTGAGTGATCACCTCTTCTGGAATGTAGACGATTTCACGAGTGTTGCCTCGATTTGAACCTCTTTTCCTCTTCTTACCCATCTTCCACGAATAAGAAGATTATATCACACACGACCTAATAATATATATAGTAAACTAACTTATATCAAAAACAAACCAGAATTAGGAAAAACTAAATATTTCCTAAAGATACTCAACTTCTAGCAAAGTTAACAAAATATCTCGACAAAAATATGGCATAATATCATCATACGTCGTTCTGAAATCTACAAGTAAGAATCGAAGATCTTGATTTCTACAAGAAATTGCATCATACGTCGTTCTGAAATCATCAGACCATTTGTACTCACATCATGGTTTATTGACGGATTTGAAATGAAGAAGAGATTTTACAGGCAATTTGTTCAAAGATTATGTTGAATATTTCATCCGGGAATAATGGGGTTAGTCGTGGAATCGGTGATGATACGGTGGTAGACGAGGGTGGAGGAGCTCGATAGTTCATCGGAGTTCATATTCATGGCTGTAGACTGTCGAATTATGGATTTTTAGAGGTTTTAATTAGGTGCAAGTGTGAGTGAGGATTGAGGAGAATTGAGACGCCAGCTTCTTAAAGAAATACCGTTAACAAACTGATTGAAATTCTGTTAGCCAGCCAGCCCTAACAAGAATACTGGCGGGAAAGTTTGTTACATTAGATTAATTCAACAATACTATATAACTATATTTATTTATTAGATAACTCTGTATACGGTAACTTTTTTAGAAACGCACATTTAGTTATAAATGTGAACTGAAAGGTCCTAATAAACACGAGATTGGGTTAAAGAAGCGTTTTTACTCTTCTAATTAATCTTGTTCTCATTTGAATTATAGGCGGTGTAATAACTATAAGGAGAATCTTACTCGTAATGTTTTGTGCACAACTTATAACAGTTATCTTAACTCATTTCTCCATCTTAACAGCATGCTATGGCCGAAAAAAAAGAGCTTGCAACTTACGTTTTGTTTGAAGTGTTGAACACGATCAAGGGTCAGTGGCATAGTAAAAAAAATAAATTGAATGGGATCGAAATATAGACTCAAAATCAGTCTGTATCAGTTAGTGAAGATTTAAACTATAAATCATACGTGTACATTAGGTATTTCACGAGGTGAGATTAATTACCAAAACCTACGGGATAATCTTAAAATCCCAATCCTCTAAACCTTCCTCGCTCCCTCCGCCCGGCCTTACCGAGGGTTATCAACTTATCATCAACACATATATCTCAAAACATACAAAATTTGTAACGGGTCAGATGAAAGGAACGAATGAGACAAAAATGAATGAAGCTTTTAGGTCTAACTAACCAGGTAAGACGTTACTTGACCCATTTTAAGTTTAAGACAGATATATTCGTTTTAAGAGAGACCAATTGTAGACCAAAAGAGGTGACAAGTGATTGAAGAAGATTCAAAAGAGAACAGGGATGATTTGTTGGAAGTTAGGAGTAGTTATAGTAGTTTATAGGGTACATACCCAAATGATATGGGAATGTGAGTGTGATTAAGTAGACAAACATCTCATGTGAAGTAACATTATGATGATTACTGTAACTCACAACCAAACCACACCCTACAGACTACAGACACTTACATCCATGCACAAACAAACAAACAAAGGCATCTCTTAAGAAAACCAAACCAAAAATACAAAAGCCAATAAACCTTGTGTGACTTCTCTTGAGTTGAGTATTATCTCTACAAAAAGACAGTTTGTACAGTTGTACCTTGTGTGACTTAATTGGCCAATAAGGGTGTGATCCTTAAGGCCCAAGGGCCAAGGTCATGCCCACATATGTGGGCCGGTTTTTAGACTTTCCTCTATGACTTTGACCGATACTAATGAATTCAAAATAATTGTGAGGGAAGATAGTAAGGACGATTGTGATGCAGATAGAGTTCGAATATCAAACCATGTATGAGTATAATTTCTCGTCATTTTATCAACTAAACTGGTTGACATTCGCACGCTTCGGCATATACGTTGCTCCCATGCACAACGCTGTGAAAAAATGAACTGGTTAACGATAATAGATTGTGCTTTAACAATCAAAGAGATTTTCGGTTGAAATGGTGGTTCTTTATTTATTCTCTTCACACTATTGCAAATCTGTTATACTGTTCATCATATTATCATGTCATGTCATATAATAAGAATTATCCTACGTGCTCTCCCATACCTTGGGCAGATATTGGAGGTTGTCAGGGTTTGATCGATCAAAACTTTGAGGCGATGTTTGAGACTTGAGACTCATTTATATTCTATTAATAGCGTTTTTCATCGATCAGATCGAGTCTATCCTAGTCCCTAATAAATAGAAAAATATTGCAATCTTTTAAGATGGAGAAAGGTGAGGTGAAATGGTAATAAGAAGACAAGAAGTTGAAATGCAAGAGCAATTGGGAGTAGTTTGCTTGGGCAAACAAGGCAAAGTGCTAGTTATATCATGTTATAGAGTTGGTCATTTATTGAAGAGATTTTCCAAAGAACAAAAGATGTGGACACATAGCCGATCCAACAGAAGACGATGACCTAATTCTTAAGGGTAAGTAGCTAGTAGTGGGTAACCTCCCTTCCTTACACTTTATATATGCAATGCATTCTCCCATGTGCATGTGATGTGGGCATCTCCTCCACCTTCCATTTTCTGTTCATACAAGCAATCCTATATCTCATTAATTATTCCTTCCTACTAACTTAGAATTCGTGTCTATGTCCGTACTTCAGATGGTATATATGAACTCGTTCTATACGATTATATATGAATAACGAGAATTAAAGGGGAAGACCGGAAGATATATACTAATTAACGTGTTGAAAGTTGTGTTTAGTATCATGAAAATCAGAGATAGTAAGGATTCACGTGAAATCAGTGTAAGACATAATTGTTAACGAACCATCTCAACCAAGAGTGGTTACTAGTGCGCATAGGCTCCAACCAAAACCTAAGGCGATGGAATGCCCTTTGGGCTTGTGCTAAGATTCCACTTGAAAATTTGAGATTTTGGGGGCTGCCAGGCTTCGAATTATGCTCTTTGGGCTTGAAGAGTGGTTAGAGTGGGTTAGAGTGCACAAGCTCCTCATACCGTGTGCTAAGATTCCACTTGAAAGTTCAATGTTGGGGGCTGCCAAGGTTCAAACTATACTCTTTGGGCTTGAAGAGTGGTTAAAGTGCACAGACTCCTCATACCATGTGCTAAGATTACACTTGAAACGAACCATCTCACCAATCTTAAGATGATAGGTCGAGATCCGTTTATATTCTATTAATAATACTCCGTATTAATTACTACATGAGAGGATTCTCAAAAACGTTATCACGGAGTTTTAGAGTAATAATGAAGGCAAATAAAGGGAAACAACTAGGAGAGGTAGGGAAGAATAGGAGAATGGATGAACATAAGGAAAGTGGAAAGATGACAATTCACTAGTAAAACCATATTCGACGTGCCAAAGTCTCATCCATTGGAAAAAACCTACAAATATGAATGAAGTATCTTCCCCCCATCTCCCTATCCCTATAATATATGCCCTATTGCCATCTACACTTAGCTCATCATCATATCATGCATTATATGGGGTCCATTTGTACTCTACCTTATACTCCAATCAACTTCTTTTTTCTTTAAAAAATCATCTACTCACTCCTTATCACAATGATCTTCCCATTTCATAATGGCACATAGATTAAGAAATGGGTAATGAAAGGTGGTAAATGGTTGGGTGGGGTTCAAGATGTCAAATCACAAAAAGTAACCAATAGAAAGAGAGTATAATGGATGAATAAAGAAAATTTTGAAGTGGGAAAATCTTAGTGGAGTTTACTTTTAAGGAAAGTGGGAAAATCTTAGTGGTGGGGAGGGAGTATTTTATTATGAACTAGTATTAAGCCCCGTGAAAATTCACGGCATTGTATTAATATTACTCTGTAGTCTTTACTACGTATACGTAGTTCGTTATATGGTTTTTTTACGGGGTTAGAATAATTAATTAATTGGTTTTGAATTTATAGCAAATCAAATGTTGCGTAGTTATGTAACATATCGAATTTATCTTACATTATTGTGAGACCTCTCACGTGAAAATCTGCGTAACAATAGTTAATATCATGAATTGTATAACAAAGAGTAAAATATAAGATTAACTTTCTTAACTTTTGTTAACCTTTTATTTTCAAAAACTTGTACTTCGTATTTTCTTAATTCAAATCTTTGTGACATACTCCGTATCATTTTATGATTAAACTTCATGATTACATACATGTAATTTTCTTAGTTACGTATTACAGTAAAATACAAATGTTAACTCGTATGGTAAACGCATGAATTGCATTTAAACAATTTGTTATAATGAAAAAACTTCAAAATGTTGATCATAATCTTACAAAATTTGTAGGAATTTTTTTACTACTCCGTATATCAATTGGTTTTTTAGTTTTTCTTTTATTAATGATGATCAATTTGACAATATATTGTATCTATGATAATTTGTATAGTTATTGATATAATTTTAATGGGTGATTTCATTTTAATTTAATAAGCGGTTATTTTATTATAATTGTACATTAGGTAACTTCTCCTCAAATTAATATTTTACTTCCTAAAAATTAATAAGCGGTTAGATTTAACTATAGTTGATTAATAGTTAAGTTAATGTTTGCATCTAATACAACTAATATAATATTTCCCAAATATTTGTGGTGTTGACACATCAGCTTTAAAATGTGAGATTGATTGTGGAGCCTTTAAAAGACATTACTTTATTAAAATAGGGATTTCAGCTTAGATAGGATCACGACTGCATAAAATTTTCTAGGGTTTGAACTCGAAATCTTTTCAATTGGTATAAGATATAAGTGATGATGATGAGTAATTTAGTCAAGTACTCGATCTTAGGTCTATTCATGTTGCCAACTTCATACTCGTATTATTGTCAAGATGAGTAATTGAGAAGGGTACCTGATAAGCCACGAATATATCTATATGATTTTCTAATTTCGAGTATGAGTAGAGTAGTGTCGTGGAAAAGTTTAGACGTTTAGTAGCGTGCGTGGATGAATGATCACTTAAAACTTCAACTAGTCTTGCTTAAGATAGAATATCCGTTTAAACGATAAAAAATGTCAAATGCTAGTACATAGATAGTGCTAATAACGATAAAATATTTGACATTTTCTTGTTAACTTATCAAATAATTTGATATGTATTCGATCATCGTAAGATTTACGACAGATAATACCGTCACAAACAAGAATTCGTCTTAGGATGAACATTGAAACCAACCACGATTGTACAAAATACAGAGTACTTTGAAAGGAACCTATCGAAGTAGACATTACTACTTTGTACTCTCTAATCTCTATCATTCCATCGAGGCCGAATTAGTTTTGATCGGACGTTGATATTTGTGGAGTAACTTATTCGAACCTTAACTAACTAACTAAATTTATTTTGATCGAGACTCAAACTTTACCATATGCTCCGTACTTCATAACCATCAAAATTATGTCATTTTGAAGATGGATCGATCAGACCAGTAATATCTCTAACAGTTCGTCATAACCAGCCAGCTAAGCACATACCGATCTCTTATTTACTTACTTCATTCTACCCCATTTTATATATGATCCGTCTTGACGTTTTAGATAGATGTACTCGTTTTAAACAAGTTGAGTGAAATTTTACGTATGATTTGAGATGAAGGCATATTCATGTACTCAGAGTGGGTGTAGTACAACGCCATAATATTCGATGGATGACTATACTATAGAGCTAGGTTGCCGACAAGTAGACAAACCCTTGATTTGGTGGACTTTACCGTACCCTCTGGTTTCTCATCATCTCATCTCAACCGTCCACGTGTCCTCCCACCGACGGCTGATATCCTTCTAATCCGCCTTCCATCACGGCTTGTACGGCATCCTAGTCCCCCCATTGTCCTACTACTCCTACTCCTCCTACTCCTAAAGTCCTACTACTACCCTCCCCCCTCATCATTACACTCTTGACTCTACTACCCGCCCAACTCTCTCTATTCCCTTTTCTACCCTTCCTCCCCATCACTCACCTCTACTCGACACGATCTGTTTGTCAGGTTTCATCCTTCGTAATCATATCTCGATTAAACTTAGTAAGTACGACATTTACATTAGGTTTCAACTGAGCTAGTTAGTACGACTGAAATCGAATCAATTCTCAAGCCTGTTATCGTTGATATATATTGTGTGGTCGAAACCGACGCGATCAAAATTATTGTACTCCGTACTTAATAATTGGGATGACAGTTTATCTAAATACTCATCGATAACTCAGACACGGTTCTTTCCAACTTCTTTTCAGTTCAGTCAACTTCATTCCGTTCAGTTTAGCTCCAGGAGGTTCACTCTATCGTACTTGTCAGTTCAGTTTAATTCAGCATATTCCAGTTCAAAAGAACGGGTCTAAGCGGTGTCGAGTGAGATAGGGGTAGGAAGTAGGGGCATAAATGTAAAAGAGAGTGAGATAAAAGAGTTAAGAAAAGGGGAAATTTGTCAAGCACTCAACTTCTCAATCCTCATCCACTCCTCACACTTCCCTCCATTAAAGCAACTTCACACACAAAACACCATTACACCACCTTAGGTTAATCTTGAACCCTAAGCTCCGATGAACACCGCCGGCGTAAGCAGAAGATTACTAATCGACCGCCGATTACGTCCACACAACAACCACCACCAACAACAACAACCACTCAATTGCCCGCGCTGCGACTCAATCAACACCAAATTCTGCTACTACAACAACTACAACCTCTCTCAACCTCGCCATTTCTGCAAGAACTGCCGCCGTTACTGGACTAACGGCGGCGTCCTCCGTAACGTCCCTGTCGGCGGCGGTTGTCGTAAGTCCCACCGCTCCGTTAAACCTAAACCTAAACGAAACCTCTCTCCTCCACCGCCTCTGTCTCCGTCTCCGCTTCCACCGCCTCATCCTCCGTCTGCGCCGTCCAGCAGCGAGAGCTCAACTACTATCGGCGGCAACGGCGGTGGTTTCCGGTGGCCGGAGATTTCGTTCGGAAATGATAATTCTATGTTGTTTTCAGGAGGATTCGTGAGCTTGATGAACGACGATCATAACAACAACAACAACAACAACAACAATATGTGTAATTTGAGTAGTACGGCGTCGTTTGGTGAGATACTGGAGAACAGGGGAGGGTACGATGTAGCAGCAGCAGCAGCAACAATGGAGAATTGCAATTGGCAGGAGAATCCGATAACGGTGACGACGGCGAATGAAGGTGAAGGTGAAGGATTAGGATTGTTCGATTTTGGATTAGGTGTTGATGATCATCGTCAATCGTTGTACTGGAATCAACAACAGCCGACTACGTTAACCCTAGATGATCATACTAATTGGGCTCCTCCTCCTATTCCTAATTGCAGTCATCATGCTCTGTTTTTTCCCTAAATCCCCTGATTAATTAATTAATTAAATTAATTAATTAAATCCTTTGAAAAAATTAACAGCCAACCAAGAAGCTTCGATATTATTAATCCTTTCCTGTCGTAAATTATTTTTAAATCGGTTTTTTTAGTCTTTTGTGATACGGTTTTACATGTAAGAACCCAGAAGCTTCTTCAATATTTAGTGTTCTGTGATACGGTTTTACATGTGTCCTTCCATTTTAGCACGGAGGGTTCGTAAATTAGTAGTCCAACTATCCCAAGTCGTCCTTGTTACGAGTATTATTATAGGAGATGAATTCTTATTGAAATTCTACTCTAATTACACCAAGATTAATGTTATTGTTTGTATTCTTATGTATGTATGTACTTTGTATATTATCGAAAACCTACTTCATATTATTATATGCCACTATGTCACTAAAGCGTTTTTTTTAGAATGAGAAGTACGTCTAACACGATTTTTTTTTTGGAGAAACGGTCTCTCAGTAATGTCGAAAGATATGAGTTATGATGGCATTATTCCAATTGGGTAAGATAGCACGTACAATGGTTTGAGGCGTTAAATGATTATCCATAGGCCATAAGCTTGATGTTTGTTTTGAGAAGCATGTGACATAAGTACTGCAATAATGAGCTATGTTTCTTGTTATGGACTTTTAACTACCTTACATTTCGGCTATGTTTACTCTTATGGGCCCTTAAACTACCTCATACTTTACCCTACCGAGTGCGAACAGGGTTTAAAACCAGATTATGGACGACTATTAGGAAGGTGATTATGGAAAATAACGACAATTCAATGGTCTTGGTGATCAATACCTTGTAAAAAAAACTTCGCTTAATACTCTTGTGTGTCTGAACCTCACGATTGGAGTAAGAGAACTGTTACCATCTGAGCTAATAAGTGTTGTTCTTAATAAATTAATTCATGTGGAAAACATAAATCCTTTTTTTTACCCTAGAGTTGAATAATGGAGTAGTAGCCAGGTAGGTACTGCTGCATTCAGATCTTCTACATGTAGAACAAAATCCACAGGAAAAATGAGAGACAGTAAAACTAGAATTTACAGCAGACCCAACACTTTTTTACTATCTTCCAATGCTTTGGCTTTGTCAGCTGCCTTTTATCAGGTTTTGGCATCCTCACTGGACTGCTTACACACTCTTGTCCCAATCTGTTAAACACCCATTTTATCAGCAAAATCGGAACTAGTTATAAAACGATATTTGACTATTATTTGTGACTCGCTTTATACAGAAAAAACGATGCTGAAACATGTAAGGGAAAACTGAAGTAGCGAGCGAGGGAAATTACATGGGGAACGCGAAGGATTGGGCGCTGGCAGTGCTGCTTGTGGATCGAAGGGAAATGCTACCGGAATAAGGGATGCTCCCTGAGTACTGTTGAATGCTACTCACGCTTTCTTCGACTCCCTTGTCGAGTTCATTGTTGTAGGCGATCATGTCCTCCTTTACTTGATCATCAAACTCCTTCCCGTTCATCTCTGCCTGCAAAAAAATATGAATTTTTTCGCTGTGACCTTTTAATTCTAATGGTTTTTTCGCTGCTGAAAATCCCTAAATCATAATTTTCTGATGAATCGAGGGTTTCTCGCAAGGGGATTGAAATCCGTAAATCACAAAATTTGAAGAACACACTGTAATTATTACCAGAACAACAACATAACCAAAAATGATAGTATGATTTACCTGGCTAAGTTTGGGTTTCATATCAGGATCGTGGGCATTGATCTCTTCACCGGTAATCACAGAACTAGTTAGATTGTCGATGTTGAATAAAAGCTCGCTACTCCAATCAGAAAGAACTTCATCATCCATCATCAAGTCCTCAGTACTGCAATCACTGCCCATCAGAAGAACGACTCGCTCATCGTCACCATCCTTAAAAATAAAAGTCTCCAGTCTCTCTTTATCTGATTTCCCCTCATAAGTCTTAGTAGGAGTAGAATCCTTGATCCAAAACTTATCGCCAGCTTCGCTGTCAACACACACTTCTTCGACAAATTTACAGTCGGTTTTTCCTTCTTCAGGCATCGCTTTTTATTCGCTACTATACCTGGCCGATTTCCAAGATGTACAGAATTAGTATGAAATCACCTGCACTGGAAATATCTCTGAAGATCACAGATTTTTCCTAGAAAACTGTCATCTCCAATGAAACATGATCACAGTCCATATAAAATTGTACAAAAAAAAACATATAAAGGTGGAATTTTGGAACAATTTGTGACTGTATTTTCACAAAGCAAAATCAAGGGTACCTTACTTTATGACAGGAAGCAACTTTAGTCAATTGAGTCAGTTATATCCGTCATAAACATGTGACAAACCACGTGTCAATCACGATGTGTACAGTCAGTCAGTCGTACAGAATAGTAAAAATGGGTTGTCTTTGTGTATGTACGAGTACAAATTTGTGACGGATATGTCAGAAACAAGAATTTGGGTAAAGAAAGGGAAAGGACCAAAACTTTATTTCTTTCCCTTTTTTGATTGAATGATGCTCCATTATTGAGGGTGATGTCTGGGTCTAGTAAAGTATCATTCCCATTACTTCTGGCATTATTGTATTATGCTTATTTTTGTGTTAAGTTTGCATCACTACAGTTGGAATCAAATTAAAAATTCTGTACATTTTTACTTTTCTTTAGGTATAAGTCATGAAAAATGTCACTTCTGATAGTGAAAGTAACTCAATTATACAGTCGACGACACATTCCCCGTCCGTCTTCTTTAGTTACATACTCCGTATTACACAATAGACACGAAAATAAACAAATCGAGCAACAAATATAATCAAACTGAATGAATGACTGAAAGAAAGTTTTTTTTTTTTTCTTACCTTGGATGAAAATTTTCGCCTCGACAAAATCACATTCCCGGCATCCTCTTAGACGTTTATGTCGTGGTGTTTCTGATGATTTCATGAAACATTAGAAGAGGTTAAGTACTGATCAACTGTACCTAATAATAATGCAACAAAAATCAATGTAGATTCCAATTAAATTCAGGTCAAACAGAATTAAACTGTTGAAGAAAATACATGGGCCCTGTCAAACTCTGTGTTTTACAGCTTTATTTATGCATTCATGCATCTGTTTTTTCAGAAAGTTAGCACCTTTATTGTTCATTTACTCTGTCACCCCAAAAAAATTCAAACTTTTTTCAAAGTGGGTATACGTTAAACTAAACTAAACACAAATTCTCGTCTAAGACCGATGTATAGACAAAACACGAGAAGCTTACAGTAAGGCGGAGTAGAGCAGTAAGATCGACATAGAAAAATGATAGGCATGAAAGATGAGAATGAAAGAAGGGAATGTATGTATGTATGTATGTGTGGAGTATAAAGAAGAGAAGGATGATGA
The DNA here is from genome assembly GCA_958450325.1 of Agrostemma githago. NCBI lineage: Eukaryota > Viridiplantae > Streptophyta > Magnoliopsida > Caryophyllales > Caryophyllaceae > Agrostemma > Agrostemma githago. Next base: position 2,287,890 of record OY288259.1, read on the forward strand.
GAGTTAAGTTGAAGAAGAAGGAAGCATGGTTGGAGGTAGAGGTGGTCATAAATCATAATCGAAGCAGGTGAAGGGACCGGGTAGTCATTAAAGAAAGAGTGAAAGATGATCATTTGTCCTGCAGCTTCAGACTTCAGACACCCTGTATCAGTAATGAGTTACATTCTGGCTGCATCAGATATTCAGATCAGAACCAATAAGCTAATGCCAAACCCAAATACCTACCTTCTTTATAGCGATCATATCTGTCACGAATTTGTGCTCTCTACTTCCCAAGCTTGCTTTTTTTTGTCAAAAGAAACGGGTTAGATTCAGGTCGGACAGGTCATTTTGGTTTCGGGACATTTTTCCCTTTTTTTTTAAGGATATAGACTCATTTTGTTTAGCAAAAGTTTGAGTCATTCATATTAGGCCAAGTCAATTCGTAAAACATGGATTAAATTTGGGTGTTTTAAGTTCGGATGGGTCACTGAGAATGATGGTATGTTTTGGAGAACACATCGCCAGTGAAACTTGGACTCCCTCTCATCCATTCAATTATTTACACTTACTATAAATGGACAATCCAATCAATTCTTTACCTTCCCCTTTTGGCAAAACACTTTACCTTATAATTCTTATATCCTTACTCTATTTATCCAAAATGTCACTATTTTTTCCTTACTTTTTTGGTGGATCCATAAAACCATTTGATTTACTAATAATACCCTTACTTTTACCACTTTTCTTAAAAGTTGTGAAACCCCCATGTAATTGAGTGAATAGAATTACTACAGTAAGACCTGTTCTTTTGGACTTATATTCAGCTAGTTTCAGTTCAGTTCAGTTCCAAGAGACATATTTTGTCTTTATATTTCAATACACCTTAGTTAAATTAAGTTCAGTTCAGTTAAATTCAGTCAGTTTCAGTCCCAAAAAACAGTGACTTAGACCTATTATTTGAGAGACTATGACTAAATGAAGGAAGAGATATAAGACAAAACGTAGAGGTCACTAATGGACCATCTTGTTGGACTATTATTTGTGTGGTGTAGATGGGTCATACTCATACTAGCCCGATAGCCTCGTACACAAGTCACGTTATTTTGGACCAACACATGTTCATTGGTCTCAAACGCCCTAATCAATATGTTGATCCGACCCGACCAGACCAGATTGCCTCTCTCACCAGTTAATGTTCTCCCCCGGCTCGCTTGTGTCATCAGAGGTTCGTATACACAACCCGTCCAGCCAGCCTACTCAGGACCGCTAATGGAGCTCGACTTGACCCAGTTCGACTCTTACCATGAATCGTTTCTGTATCTTCATGATCGGCCCGCTCGCATGACCTTGAACCCCGACCAATCCTAACGTACCCTTTCCTTTTCGATCATTTGTTTACCTTTTAAATTATTTTTGAAAAGTATTTTAATCACAGCTAAACAAGCAAATGATCGAGACTAAGTGAATATATGGATTAAATATAGTAGTACTATCCGATACTTAACATACATGAGCATTTGTATCAATTGTTAAGCGACTGATGTAGTTTAACGAGAGATCTCGAGTTTGAACCCGTGTTTAATTGGAGACTTTTTTTGGGTCCACCATGGTGGATGGATAGCAAGGAAGGAATTCAAAATCCAAATCTGAAGGCAGCAGCTGAACACTACACACACTATAGTACACTACACAGACTTGTATGAGTCGCCATTGTTAATCAACTCCAAATTCAAACCCAAGAAAAGTCAAAATTCCGAATTCCAAATGTATTTAAGAAGAAAAGGGTACGTGGAAAAGGAGGAGAAATCTTCGGACAAGTTCAATCCTGAAATCCCCACCTCCAATTCAATCAATAACAACAACAACAACAAATTGGATCGAGATCTCTACAATGACCTCGTTCAGATGATTCCACTCGTTCATCACCTCATCGTAATTCTTCTTCTTTTTCTTTTTCTTTTTCTTTTCAATCTCCTGAAAATGCGGATTTTTAATTCTTCATATACTACTATCTCTCTTTATTTATGGGGATTTTCTCCAGATTTTGCTTCTCCCTCTGTAGCTCTTCCCCCCCACCTTTGGTCTTTCTCTTCAATTCAATTCAATTCAATTCAATTCAATTTGGGTCTTTTTTTTTTAGGGTAATTAATTTATAGGTTGATTTTGATTTTTTTGTAGGAAACTGAAACCAACAAATCGTTTACCAGGAGGGTTCCATTGATTTACACTAAGACTCCTAAAGATTCCAGGAAGGTAATGATTTACACTATAGTGTTGTGTATAATCAAGAAAGTTTGTTGATTTTGGTCCCAAATGCTGTTTATTCTTGTGGGTAAATGTACTAATGTGAATTCTGATTGCAAAGATTGTTGCTTTTCTGTGCATCTTGATGCATTATAATGTTCTTTTGTATGTTGGGCACTGAGAATTTCCGTGTCGACATGTCGTTTTGGTTTGTGTACTAATGTGAATTGTGATTGCAAAGATTGTTACTTTTCTCTGCATTTTGATGCATTATGATGTTCTTTTGTAAGTTGGGTACTGAGAATTTCGAAATGTTGTTTTGGTTTGTGTACTAATGTAGTAATGTGAAATGGGATAGCAGAGATTGTTACTTTTCTGTGCATTCTGATGCATTATGCTGTGTTTTTGTATGTTGGGTACTGAGAATTTCCGTGTCGAAATGTCGTTTTGGTTTGTTTTGTGGGTATTTGCACTCATGTGGATTGTGATAGCAAAGATTGTTACTTTTCTGTGCAATTTGATGCATTGTGTTTTTTTGGTAAGTTGGGTACTGAGATTTGCTTGTCGAAATGTCGTTTTGGTTTGTTTTGTGGGTAAATGTAATACTGTGAAGTGTGAATTGCGATAGCAAAGATTGTTACTTTTCTGTGCATTCTGATGCATCATGCTGTGTTTTTGTATGTTGGCCTGTTGGGTAGTAAAGATTGTTACTTTTCTGTGCATTTGGATGCATTATGCTGCTTCCGTGTCGAAATGTCGGTTTGGTTTATGAACTTTTTATCTCATAATGTTGTTTACTTTGATGGGTATTTATGATTTGATGCTTTTCTTAAATGCATCAGCATCTGTGGGTGAGGGATACGATAATGATACACAGCTTGCTAGCTAGTCTGATTTGGTTTTATTGTCGTGAGGTCGTTTTGGAACTTTGGCAAAGTGTAATCGGGTGAAATAGCCGAGCATATAGTTATAGACACATTTGATGGAGTGATGTGCTTAAGTTCTTTAATGACTTCAGTATTGCTTACTGTAGAATGGAGTTAAGTCTCCGAATGGAAAGAAGCACGAAGATAAAGAGCAAGGCAGTGAATCTAAGGATGAAGAAGATAAAGATAGAGAAGAGCTGAATAGCCTGAGGAAACAATTGGAGGATTTACAACAAAAGCTGTCGGAGAAAGATGAACTCTTAAAACTCGCAGATGTCTCTAAGAGTCTGGTGAGTTCAGTGCAGTTGCAGGTTGATGAACTGAAGCGTAACGTTGCTGAGAAAGACTCTTTGATAAGATCAAGTCAATCACAACTCAACGATGCCAAGGTATTTCAGTTAGATTTATGAAAATAATACTCGTAGTTTGTTGCATTAATGTATCGTTGAAGACCATCCTAATTCCGACCATATTCTTTCAGATAAAGCTGGCAGACAAACAAGCCGCTCTTGAAAAGTTACAATGGGAAGCAATGACATCCAATCAAAAGGTCGAGAAGCTTCAACAAGAATTAGATACCATGCAATCGGAAGTTTCATCCCTCATGCTTATATTTGAAGGCTTGTCGAATGATTCCCCAATACCTGCTACCGGGGATTATGATGTTACACCGTACTCTTCTGATTATCTTTCTGGCATAGTAAGTTCCAACTTCTTACTTCGTTCATTCATATGATTTGCTATGAAATGTCAAATTCTGTACCTAAAGCTGTGAAAACTGTTGAAATAGGATGAATTAGATGAAAACGAGATGCAAAATATGGAAGAGGCAAGACAAGCTTATCTTACAGCCCTAGAAATTGCGAAGGAGAAACAAGATGAAGAATCGCTTTTAGTTGCATCAAACGCAAGATTTTATCTGCAGTCATTTGTTTTTAGAACCAGTGCTCAGACTTGAAGACGAAGACCATCTGAACTATGAAGTATGAACATGTCTTTAATCTAGATCTTTGCATTAGAAGAAGGTGGTTGGTACTCTTGTATTATAATATTGTGCAGCCTGAGTTTGTGGTGCTCACATCTATGTCATGCAACTACTTTTAGTCGTCGACACGTTACTTTAGAACGTTGGCATTACTTGGATAAACGACTAATTTGTCCTCCCTTTCAAATTTAGTTTATTTTATGTTTTTTTTTTAAAAAAAAATTAATTAACATTTGTACTAGTATGACGTGAGGACAGGGTCGGGAAAAAAATGATATGCATGTATCGATTAGCTCTAATACCATAATAGATTTCTGAAATGTGTTGATCAATTATTCATTATGATTGTGTAGCTATTGATAATCTAATACAATCTTCGTCTCCTCAAATGGTGATATAATTCGGCAGAAAGAAGTAATGTGAAATACATACATGAATGTCGCGCTGCTAAGAATGTTTTGTGCAGGTTCAATCATGGAGATCTCATAGTTAGAAAAAAAAAATGTAACAATTTGTCTTCAAAATTTACAACATCTAAGGCATGAAGGTTTAGATTTCTGCTTTCTGAATTGAATCCTTGCTGATTTTGGCCATGTAACTGGGCTATCTATCCATTCCCACTGCAACCTGCAATATTTTCATACCGACAGTAGATCAGCTAATGAGCATCACAGGATTCACAGCAGTTTTCTGAAATATCATCATTATTCGATGATTTGTACTTACGCTGGGAATTCAAATGAGCTTGTGCAGCTATTTGAATTGTCTGAAACACTGGATTTAGTAGATTCTGAACCCACTACTTCATCCTCTGCTAGCTGGTCATCATCATTGTCCTTTGCATCTGAACCCCTCGACTCATCTGATCCTGTGCAGGAATCGTCAATCACGTCCTTCAGCAGGTCGTTAATAGTCAGTCTTAGTCCCAGTTGTGATTTGGGACTCAAAAACATTTCTTCCTCTTCTACTTCAAACTGCAAAGTGAAAACAATCAGACTCTTCAGGAAAAATACACAGAAAATCATTCCTTCAGATTCAGAAATCAGAGCAATACCAGTGTGTCAGGTAACAAACTGTCTATTCTGAAATCACGAGAAGCATTGTCGTCATTCTCCTCTTCTTCGACTAACAAGTTCCTCGGAGAAGATGGATATTCAGCTTCCAATCCTAAGGTACTTTCATTCTGATCCTGATCCTGATGCTGCTCTTCTTCCCACTCCAACCTGACAGAGTCTTCAGAACCTACTGAACCATGTATGCATTCCATCGACTCTGTCGATTCCTTTCTCACAACTTCCTTCTCCATTTGCAGTAAATCAGGCTCATCCTCTTCCAACTTGGGATTCAGTTCCTCTTCCTCGACACCCTGCAACGGTCATCAACAGAATCAGCTTCCACAGAAAATTCAGTCAACAGACAGGAATTGAGACTGTCGAGCTTACTTCTTGGTGTGCCAGAAAACAGTCTCTTCTATTTGCAACACCGAGATTGCTGACATGACTGTTCTCATCAGTACATGCACACGAAACATTCCCATGAAATTCACACTGAATCTGCATTCACATTTCAGACAGCAGTAAAATCATAAACACTTTTAGCAGAATGTTGACAGGATTACATAATTCGAATGTGAGACGCACGTACCTTAGACGAAGACTCATCAGTCTTTGGACTCTCCTCCATAACAACATGAAACGCACCGTCCTCCTCAAAACAAAACACAATGTAGTCCTCATCAGCAAAGGGAGGCCAGTCAGCCTCATCTACATCAGCAGAACCACTACTGGCAGACTGAGTCGACGATCCAATAGTCACACGTCGCTTAAGCTTCCCCCTCTTGATCTGAGGCAGAAAAACCCTGGCTTCGTCCCTGGTACTGGCAGTAACCATAGTGCCAACATTATGCCTGGATTCCAGGGCGTGAGACGGTCTAGGGGACGAGAAGAAAGTGGTGGAAACCCTGGTTCGAGAAGTCGAGGGTGATTTGGGTGTTGCAGGTTGAGAAGAGGAGTTAGATGATGAGATTTTCCTCCTGTTTTTGTTAGTTCCTTCCTCCTTGACAATGTATGAACGTTTGCACATCACTGAGAAAAGAAATGAATGGTAATGCATTCAGATTTCTCTTTATGTTTTGATTTTTTTACTGTGTTTTTTGGAATGTAAAATCTACAGTTGATGATGCTGAATACAGGAAGATTTGATTGTCTGTATTGTTTTTGTTTTTGGTTTCTATTACATGAGTTTTTAAAGTCATGGTTTGCATGTTTTGAAAAAAAAAGCTGACTGTTAGTATATTTTTATTCTGAAGGCTGCAAAAAAAATATTAGTGGACTAATCATAATCTCTCTGAAATACTAAGTCAATCTCATGTCTCGACTATGTTATTTCGACTTTTCTTATTTAAAAATCTGCCTACGTGTCTGTATGTGAAGACACCTCTAAATCGTAAAAACATACATTTTGATATGTTACAGTTTCACGAAAATAGCATCAACCAAAACGGTAAGGGTACGTACCTTTAAGTTGCAAATTTGCTAGCTTTTGGAACATCCAAAGTGTACACATTATTCATCTACGTTCACGTTCACGTTCAGAACTTCTGTTTTGTTTTTTTCCGATATACAAATGTTAAGTGTTGAAGTGCGTTGGAAAATGATGCAATGACAAGGGAAATGAGAATTTAAATTTGAAAAGAATATAATAAGGGGGCCAGAGTAGAATATTTCCATATTAATGAAGGAATTGAATGCTGAAATGTTTGTGAAAAAAATGAGAGATTTTGAAGGATTGAATTGATTGCCTTGAATCATTCTCATTAGCTGCTTGTGTTACTGGTGTTGTAGGGAATTTGGTCTAGTTCCGTTGCACGAAATAAACAAAACAATACTTCGATTTTTGAATGAGTACGCAAATTCATAAATTAGTTAAGAGCAGGTCTCTTGAAAGACGGTCTTTCATTAACTTTATTGAAAGATTAAGTACAAATGAAAGTAACAGTGGTACCAAATCTAATAGAAGTAGGTACGATTAACATAAAAGAGTATACAAATATAAAGAGGGTACACTTCTTATAAAAACAGGTACAAAACAAAGTTGTCATTTAAGGGTACGAATAGGACATAGAGTGTTACCGAAGAGTGGTCTCTCAATAAGTTATTGAGAGACCGTCTCTCCCAAAAATTTGTGATTAGCTAAATAGTCCATATAATATTGGAGTAAATTTTATTCAAATTTAATGATTACGGAGTACATGGTTAAAAATAATTATATACAGAAATATTCAACTTGGTAAGGTAAAAACACAATTTTTTTTGAGAATTTTGGTTTCTTTTAAGTTATTGAGATAACACTTTCTCCTACATTTTTTTCGTACCTTTTTATTGGATGTCAGTATGTCACTGCATCATTCTTTTATTTGTGCTTATTGTCATATGATAAGTGTATCTTTTATGTAGATTGTGACTATTTTTATTAGTATGCTTTTGTAAGTTACTCCGTAGGACTTAGGGTATATTACTTCTAGTAGAAAGACGTTGAAATTAATTTAAATTTAAAAGAATTAATATAATTCCACTTACTTTAACGCGACGGAATAAATTGAAATGAAATGGAGTATTTAAATTGACAAATTAAATTAACGAGATTAGACAAACGTGACTATACTAATTACTAAATAAAAATGTACATTAATCACTGCACAAAATCCAGGGAGATACGGTCTCTCTATAAGTTATTGAGAAAACACTCTTCAGTACCGCTTTATATGTTGTTTGTAACTACGTAGGATTCGTATTAGATATCCCTTCAAATGACAATTTGATTTTGTACTTGTTTTTATAAAAATCGTATCTTTTTTATATTTGTATATTATTTTATGTTAAATGTAACTATTATTATTATTATTATTATTATTATTATTATTATTTTGGTACCACTTTTACCTTCATTTGTAATTGACCACTTAATAAATTAAGTGAAAGACCGTCTCTCAGAACACCTACCCTAATCGATGAAAATAAAAGATTTTGCTAATATTAGAGGCTAAAATAAAAGTTGCAAAAAACAATTTGAAAAAAAAAATTTAGCCTCACCCAAAATATACTTCCTCCGATTTTTTATTATCTTTCCCTTCTAGGTTTGAGGAAGAAAATAAGGGGTAATAACGTGTGGTTCAAAATAAAAGAAGGAAGAGAGAGAAATATGAGGGTGATTCTAGACCACATGTTGATGGCCCAAAATAAAAATAGGAAAGAAATGGTGTTTCAGTCCAATAAAGAAATAGAGAAGATAATAATGTAAAAAAATAGGAGGGAGTACTTACATTAGAGGCTTGAGCAACCCAAGAAACATCGTTACATTTTGCATCATCAATTATTGAATTGGTGGTGCAAAATGACGACAACGACGACGACGACGACGACGGCGACAATAGCAAGAACAAGAAGAAGAGGGGAGAAATTCACGGCGGATTGGATGATGGGTGGGTCGGCGGCGGTGGTGGCTAAAAGTGCGGCGGCACCCATGGAAAGGGTCAAGTTACTTCTTCAAAATCAAGCTGAATTCGTTAAAAGATCCAATCTTTATACACCGTATCGTGGTGTTTCTGATTGTTTTACTAGGGTTCTTCGTGAAGAAGGCGTCTTTGCTCTTTGGAGGGGTAATCAAGCTAATGTCCTCCGTTATTTTCCTACCCAGGTCTTTCTTTCTCTCTAAATTTCGGTTTTTTTGTTGATTTCTTTGTTGAAGTTTGTGTTTTTGTATTGGGTTTCATGTGTTTGGTTGGTTTTGATTTGAGTTGTGTTATGGAACCAATTCAACCCAAAATAAGGCGGTGGTTGATGCTCGTTTATATTCTATTACGTCCCCTCACTCGAACGTCCATTGGTTTCCACTTGAGGATGTGTGATTTGTGAAGAAAATGTACGAAATGGGATGTTGAGGATGTGGGATTTGTGAAATGCCGTGTTTTTTTAACGGGGTTTTGGAAAAATGTTTGTGGCTTCGTATTGGGTTCCATGTTAACTGTTAGTTATGATTCGGGCTAATCGCAATACATTCGAAACCATGAAACAATGAAGAAAATGTGTGATTGTTATGTTGAGTGTGCTTTGAGTTGGATAACAATGAAGAAAATGTGTGAAATGAGATGTTGAGGATGTGGGTTTTGTGAAATACTGTGTTTTTGATGCTTGTGATTGAAGTGTATTGATTGATTAGGGTTGTTTGGATGGTTTCTTGAAGGGTTATGATTCGACTTTACTATTTCTTAGAATTGTGTCGAATGTGGCGGCGTTGATTGTGCTCAATTGTTTGTTGAAGTTTTCAGATGGGTGTTGTTATTGTCTTATCGATAGTGGTTTGTTCAGAGTTGTACTAGGAGCGTATTGGTCGCACCGTCTCTTTGTGCTGCTAATGTTGGGTGTAAGACTGCGTAGTGCGTACAATAGCCTGTTACGGAGTATGTTAGATTATCGATAAGGATAAGCTCCGAGTGAAATTGTGCAAACCTGCTGTGTTGGATGCAGCCCCCTTTTTTTGCGTCTGTTTTATGTTTTACGATTATGATTATTCGATGAGAAGCTCAAGAAATGGCTCTTCTGATGCTGCTTTCAGAGTTGTGCAGGCTTTCAACTTTGCATTCAGAGGTTACTTTAAGAGCATTTTTGGTTATTCAAAGGAGAAACACGGTTACTTAAAATGGTTTGCTGGAAATGTAACAGCTGGAAGTGCTGCTGGAGCAACTACCTCGTTATTTCTCTACCATCTAGATTATGCACGCACACGACTAGCAACCGATTCAGTAGGATTCTCTGATAAAGGACAACGGCAATATAAAGGACTGCTTGATGTTTATCGGAAAACATTATCAACCGATGGCATAGCTGGACTCTATAGAGGATTTAGTGTATCAATTGTTGGAATAACTCTGTATCGGGGCATGTACTTTGGATTATATGACACAGTGAAACCTATCGTGCTGGTCGGGTCGCTGGAGGTAGGATTCAAGTATTCAACCTAAACTTCAATTGCGACATGTTTGCCAAGTTTTCTGGTAAGATTTTTTGTTTTGAATCTTAACTTTTGTACCATTGACATTGTTTTCAGGGAAATTTCTTTGCTAGCTTTTTCTTGGGATGGGGTGTGACGACGTTCTCTGGAATTTGTGCTTATCCATTTGATACAGTGCGCCGAAGGATGATGCTTACATCCGGCCAACCGATAAAATACCAAAATGCAGTTCATGCATTTCGTGAGATCATTTATCATGAAGGATTTTCTGCGCTTTTTAGAGGTGTCACAGCGAACATTCTTTTGGGGGTGGCCGGGGCTGGAGTACTTGCAGGTTATGATCAATTACATCGTATTGCATATGGACACATCTATAGGTTGTAGCCCTCTCGTAAGTAATGAAGGGCTCTTACAGGCTCTTTAAGATGTATAGCTTTAAAATTATTTTTGCCAGTTCACGTATACAGTATACTGTAGAAGGGTACAAAATGGTTACAAAGGCTTTCCTGATTGTATCATATGTACAGCTTGCTCAAACTACATCTATAAAATCGTGGCCTTATTTTCAGACGGGTTTTCGTGTTCACCTTAGATTTTTGAGTAAAATTTCAATTAAGGATGATGTGCCAGCAGTTTGCAGGTACGCCCTAGTATCAAAGTTCACAGTTGAAGGGAACCATGCGACAACAGTCTGCAGGAATGCCCTAACACGGAGTATATATATGCTTATGATTGTATATTTTCGTCTGTCATTTGTTCATTTCAAAACGTTGAGTAAGTTTGAACTTTGTTGAGATTTTAATGTACTGATTCAACTTTAAGCAGAACTACTTGGTTGTTGTTAACTAATCCACTTCTTAACCATTCTTTGCTCTGTGTTTCTCTTAAAAGCGAAATAAAAACAGGAGGAACAGAAAGATTGATTATGTGTTGGCTGTTGCTTTGATTCTTCACATTTGGTGCCATGTCGAACACAACACTAAGGATATGCAAGGGAAGCGATGGCGTGTCTCAATCCACCATTTCTTCTAGAAAAAGGTGCAACGGGAAGGCTCGCATGATGAAAGTATGGAAAAGAAAAAAAAGATGGTATGTCTCAATCATCTCCTTGTTCATTTTTTTGATAATTCTGCGCTTTGGAAGTTGGAATATGAACGAAAGAGTAAATTTTGAACACAGTTACTGAATGTACAGCACGATAAAAATCTGTTAACCCTACAACTAGTTTTCCGAACCTCTACTTTTCTTCTTTATTATCAACAAGCTATGCTAAGAGCCAAAAATTTTTATGGCGCTTGGTAGTAATTAAATAGCCACCGAGTTTTTCGCTCTTCCTTCTTACAGCAATTGTCATACAATCAGCATTTTCAATGCAGTAATCCACCACTCCGTGGCTGCTCCTATTTTTCCCTGCCCATTTCATCAAGAACCTCCAGGCGATTGTTCGTTTTCTATGGCCGAGTACAAGTAATGAAGCCTTCTGTTTCTTTGCCTGCTCGACAATTATCGGACCTTTATCCTTCCCTGTAAGTGCTACTACTTCTACTTGTACCTGCTCAATCCAAAATTACCTTAATTAAGATCACGTCACCTTAACAGTAGACCAACCCGAGATTATTCCTGAATATTTAATTATATGAATAATAATTAGGCTGGTCGATGGTGATAAATGAAATATAACACTGTATGACCTACCCCAGGTCTTTTGCTTTGACAGACGCCTTTCAAGGAATAGAGCGATGCATACGCTTTAGAACTGCTGTCACCTTCCTTTTTTGGACCTGCATTTATGAAATTTCCTTATTTAGATATTACGTCCCTGTACTCTCTTAAGACATCGACCAACATCAAAGCTTTGTCCTGAACTTGACTTGGGTTCAGTTATTTGAACCGTTTTGCTTTATTTCATCATATTAACGTAACTAAAGAACGCTTTTTTTACCTTGTTTTGATGGCTTGGCGATGTGCAGAAGAATAATAGTATCCTCAATCTGAACAGTATGAGAGAGTGCCCATTGAAGAGCACCCTTAGCCTCTTGGGTTCCATCTACCACAACCATGATCCTATTACCGTTCTTCAACTCACCTTTCTCCAAGTTTTCATCACTAATCCTCGGTGCATCACTCGTGAAGCTTGAGCTGTAGTCGTAGTATTCGCTCTTGATGGAATCGTAGGCTGGATTTGACTGCGACTTGGGCGAACGTACACGAAGCCGTGCTTTGCTTACTCTGAAGCAAAATCCCGGAAACTTGGTATGTACTTTCGCCATCTCAACTCAACTCAACTCAATTTTTATGAAATTATATGTGAAATGTGAAATGTGGGAGAAGGGAAGAGAAGTTGGATATATATAGGAGTATATATATATAGTAACTTATTATATGGTTTATGACTTTATATGGTATTATGTTGGATAAGTCATTATTTTTTTGGGTGAGGAAATGACAGTAAGGACATCACAGTTGTTGGGCGAACGACGTGCTGACCATTTTAGAAAATCTAATCACCGGGTTTTACAATAAGAAATCTAGGAACGTTGAACGGGCGAATTTGATGTTGAACTCAGGTCATGAAGTACCACCTTTAATACTATGACGTGGGTTCTCAGAGTAATGTAGACGGTCGAGTATGGACCTTATTTAAAAGGGGTTGAATTTGTAGGTTGGTGATGTTTGTTTGTTTCTTATGTTTTTCTAAATTGTGGGACATGTACCTTTAGACAGACGTGCTTCCCATAAATAAAAGGAATATAGGTGCAGAAATCTTGGGGTGTTTATACTTTAATCACTTTGACCTTAGCCAGTTGGTTGTAACCGTGTGATGTACTCCTCCTAGAATGAACTGTACAGGTTCAAAATAAAATCTCGTTACCGAAGATGTCTTACCCTAGTGGCAGCGATCTCTGTGCAATCATTCCAACATATTTGACGGATTAATGACAGTAAAAGTACTTTATTACTGCCTGATTTTATCCTAAAGTTCGACATCTTGTGTTATGGTAACAATTTGAAGTATGTCAGTCGAGTAATGTGCTTCGTGTATCCGTATCTAAACCTGTTTCTATATTGATGATGTATATATGTAATATAGCACAGGCTGGAAGAAGATTGCAGAGATCTGAGGGTTGATATGCAGAATCCTACGGCCGTCCTGAGATGCATTAGGATTTACGGATGCACATCTTGTGATTGCGCTCCTAAGAATTTCGGTAAGATCATTCTTAAACTCGTAGGAATTTTTTTCCCTAATGACATGTTTTTTAAAAAAAAATTACGCTTTAGAGCAACTTTCACAATTGTTGAGAAATAACAAAAAATGACCGATTTTGAAGGTTATTATCCACGTTTTTTCGACACTTTGGGTCCCGAAATAAAAATAGCCGATATTTGCGCTGAATAAAGTTGACACCTAGTAAAATGTCCCGGTGTAATATTAGAGTCGTTTGGATTTCAATGGATACTTTTAAAAGCCATAAAATTGCATAATGAGACGTGTCTAAATCAGTCGAAACAAGTTCTATACTCCATTTTATATCGTGTCAAGGGTCCCGATAATTATTCTTAGGTAGTTTTCTATCCTTATCGACAAGTTTTGCGAAAAAAATTTATGCTTTCGAGCAACATTCACAATTGTCGAAAAATAGCCAAAAATGACCGATTTTGAAGGTTTTTTTTTTTTTTTTTTTGATGAACGAGGGAACCCGCAACCGCTACCTTTTTGGTGCGCACTGGGTAAACACTCGGGTGTACGCATAGCCTGCAAACCACGCACACCAAGGTAAACCGCCCGTGGGCGACAGGCTCGAAGTCTAGAGGCATAGTCTCAAGCCATACAACTCCCACAAGTTCGCGCTTGCAGGGGCTTGAACCTGAGACCCTTGGGCCGATGACCACAAGTTTACAATTCCCACAAGTTCGCGCTTGCAGGGGCTTGAACCTGAGACCCTTGGGCCGATGACCACAAGTTTTAACCACTAGGCAACACCCTTATGGGCGATTTTGAAGGTTATTATCCACGTTTTTTTCGATATTTTGGGTCTCGAAATAAAAATAGCCGATATTCGCGCTGATTAAAGTTGACACCTAGTAAAATGACCCGGTGTTATATTAGAGTCGTTTGAATTTCAATGGATACTTTTAAAAGCCATTAAATTGTGTTATGAGATGTGTCGGAATCAGTCGAAATAAGTTCTATACTCCATTTTATATCGTGTCGGGGTTCTCGATAATTACTATTAGGAATTATTCTATCCCTAACGACATGTTTCGCGATAAAAAATTACGATTTCGAGCAACTTTCACAATTGTCGAAAAATAGCAGCCAAAATGACCGATTTTGAAGATTTTTATCCACGTTTTTTCGACATTTTGGGTCCCGAAATAAAAGTAGCCGATATTCGTGCTGAATAAAGTTGACACCCAGTAAAATGTCCTGGTGTAATATTTGAGTCATTTGAATTTCAGTGCATACCTTTAAAAGCCATAAAATTGCATTATGAGACGTGTCGAAATCAGTCGAAACAAATTTTATATTCCATTTTATATCGTGTCAAAGGTTCTGTTAATTATTCTTAGGTAGTTTTCTATTCCTATCGACAAGTTTCGTGAAAAAAAATTATGCTTTCGAGCAACATTCACAATTGTCGAAAAATAGCAGCCAAAATGACCGATTTTGAAGGTTATTATCCACGTTTTTTCGACATTTTAGGTCCCGAAATAAAAGTAGCCGATATTCGCGCTGAATAAAGTTGACACCTATTAAAATGTCTCGGTGTAATATTAGAGTCGTTTGAATTTCAGTGGATACTTTTAAAAGTCATAAAATTGCGTTATGAGACGTGTCGAATTAGTTGAAACAAGTTCTTTACTCAATTTTATATCGTGTCGGGGTTCTCGATAATTATTTTTAAGTAGTATTCTATCCCTAACGACATGTTTCGTGAAAAAAAATTACGGTTTCGAGCAACTTTCACAATTGTCGAAAAATAGTAAAAAGTGACCGATTTTGAAGGTTAGGTTTTTTTCGACATTTTTGGTCCCGAAATAAAAGTAGCCGATATTTGCGCTGAAAAAGTTGATACCTAGTACAATGTCCCGGTGTAATAGTAGAGTCGTTTGGATTTATGGGATACTTTTAAAAGCCATTAAATTGCGTTATTAGACGTGTCAGAATCAGTCAAGAAGTTCTATACTCCATTTTATATCGTGTCGAGGTTCCTGATAATTATTATTAGGTACTGTATTACTCTATCCCTAACGACATGTTTCGTGAAAAAAATATACGGTTTCGAGCAACTTTCACAATTGTCAAAAAATAGCCAAAAATGACCGATTTTGAAGGTTATTATTCACGTTTTTTTGACTTTTTGGGTCTTGAACTAAAAATAGTCGATATTCGCGTTGAATAAAGTTGACACCTAGTAAAATGTCCCGGGTATACTTTTAAAAACCATAAAATTGCATTATGAGACGTGTCGAAATCAGTCGAAACAAGTTCTATACTCCATTTTATATCGTGTCAAGGGTCCTGATAATTATTATTAGGTAGTTTTCTATCCCTGTCGATAAGTTTCATGAAAAAATTTTATGTTTTCGAGCAACTTTCACAATTATCGAAAAATAGCCAAAAATTACCGATTTTGAAGGTTATTATCCACGTTTTTTCGGCATTTTGGATCCCGAAATAAAAGTAGCCGATATTCGCGCTGAATAAAGTTGACACCTAGTAAAATGTCCCAGTGTAATATTAGAGTCGTTTGAATTTCAGTGGATACTTTTAAAAGTCATAAAATTGCGTTATGAGACGTGTCAGAATTAGTCGAAACAAGTTCTTTACTCCATTTTATAATGTGTCAAGGGTCCCGGTAATTATTAGGTAGCATTCTATCCCTAACGACATGTTTCGTGATTTTTTTTTACAATTTCGAGCAACTTTCACAATTGTCGAGAAATGGTCGAAAATGACCGATTTTGAAGGTTATTATCCACGTTTTTTCGACATTTTGGATCCCGAAATAAAAATAGCCGATATTCGCGCTGAATAAATTTGACACCTAATAAAATGTGCCGGTGTAATATTAGAGTCGTTTGGATTTCAATGGATACTTTTAAAAGCCATTAAATTGCGTTATGAAACGTGTCGGAATCAGTCGAAACAAGTTCTATACTCCATTTTATATCGTGTAAAGGGTCTCGATAATTATTTTTAGGTACTATTCTATCCATATCGACATGTTTCGTGAAAAAAAATACGGTTTCGAGCAACTTTCACAATTGTCGAAAAATAGCTAAAAATGACCGATTTTGAAGGTTATTATCCACGTTTTTTCGACATTTTGGATCCTGAAGTAAAAGTAGCCGATATTCGTTCTGAATAAAGTTGACGCCTAGTAAAATGTCCCAATGTAATATTAGAATCGTTTGGATTTCAATGGATACTTTTAAAAGCCATTATATTGCATTATAAGACGTGTCAGAATCAGTCGAAACAAGTTCTATACTCCATTTTCTATCGTGTCATGGGTCCCGAGTAGTATTCTATCCCAAACGACATGTTTCGTGAAAAAAATTTACGGTTTCGAGCAACTTTCACAATTGTCGAAAATAGCTAAAAATGACCGATTTTGAAGGTTATTATCCACGTTTGTTCGACATTTTGGGTCCCGAAATAAAAATAGCCGATATTCGTGCTGAATAAAGTTCACACCTTATAAATGTCCCGGTGTAATATTAGAGTCGTTTGAATTTCAGTGGATACTTTTAAAAGCCATTAAATTACGTCATGAGACGTGTCGGAATCAGTCAAAACAAGTTCTATACTCCATTTTATATCGTGTCAAGGGTCCCGATAATTATTCTTATGTAGTTTTCTATCCCTATAGACAAGTTTCGTGAAAAAAATTTACGCTTTCGAACAACTTTCAAAATTGTCGAGAAATAGTAAAAAATGATCGATTTTGAAGGTTATATCCACATTTTTTTGACATTTTGGGTCTCAAAATAAAAATAGTCAATATTCGTGCTGAATAAAGTTGACACCTAGTAAAATGTCCCAATGTAATATTAGAGTCGTTTGGATTTCAATTGATACTTTTAAAAGCCATAAAATTGCGTCATGAGACGTGTCTGAATCAGTCGAAACAAGTTCTATATTCCATTTTATATCGTGTCAAGGGTCCCGATAATTATTATTAGGTAGTATTCTATCCTTATCCTCAAGTTTCGTAAAAAAAAATTACGCTTTTGAGTAACTTTCACCATTGTCGAAAAATAATTATTTTTAAAATAAAATGCCTCAAAAAGATTGCTAAAATAATAATTATTCTATTTGCGATGTTTTTAAAATAAAACGCCTCAAAAAGATCGCTATTTGCGGCGTTTTTCAAAAAGGAAGCCGCAAATAATTACTCTATTTGCGGCGTTTTCCAAATAAAACGCCTCAAGTAGCTCGCTTTCTGCGGCTTCTTTCCTAAAAATGGGCTCAAATAGTGAAACTTTTACATCATTTTTGTAACAGTATGCCGCAAATAATTATTCTATTTGCAACATTTTTATAAAAAAACGCCTCAAATAGATTGCTATTTGCGGGTATTCCTAGAAAAACGACTGAAATAGTAATTTTTTTTAGGGTGTTTTTTGAAATATGACACCTCAAATACGGAGTAATAATTATTCTATTGACGTTGTTTTTAAAATAAAACGCCTCCAATAGATCGCTATTTCCGGCTTTTCCAAGGAAAACGCTTCAAATAATAACTCTATTAGTGGAACTTTTGAACTAGGATGCCTCAAATAATTACTCTATTTGCGACGTTTTTAAAATAAAACGCCTCAAATAAGTTTTTGTTAAAAGAAAAAAAATTCCAATAATAACATTTGTCACTACAATAATACTAAATAAATATGATACTAAATTGCTCCATACTTAAATAGACATGTCAATTAAAATACTAATAATGTAATAGGCATTTCAAAATATATACTCCATAGTATCTTTTAAATACAGTTGTTTTATAAAATTAGTACGGAGTAGCACTTAGTATAGGTTAACTATTGCGTAAGAAGAATCCCACTTCTTACACGCTTCATTGTTCTAATCTTTCAGTATAGTTGTAGGACTCCTCTTTGCATTAGATCCAAACCTTAAACGAAAGTTAATGAGCAAATAAGGATATGATGTACGTATGTTTTAAGGGCAAGGTTTTCTTCGGTGATAAGAGAATATATGAGAAATTTGACAAAATAACGTCAACCACATATGTGAGTATTAATAAAGTGTAAGCATAAACTGTTGGTCGAAATCACTTGACAACATTGAACTAAGATCACCATAAAGAATCTTTCATTTAAACTTCCGTTGATGACCATCATCACCAAAAGACGGATACAACAATAACAAATCACATAGCTGTGCAGTGTGCATCCAATGCTTGACAGTGCAAACAAACAACACTAAGTAATCTCCGGTATTATCATCTGATAAGTAACGGAATATCATGAAGTCACCATGACAGGAGGTATGACGCTCAAGAGGATGTCAATTACCTAGAATATCAAGTTACTATGATAAGGAAAGATATCGTGAATGTACCTCAAGTTTATTTGCTGGAAATGTATTAAGATGGATAATCCTTCGTGGATATTTCAAATCAGCATCAGGTTCATGTCTCCCGAAAGTGATGCTGAAGGGAGTGGATGCAAGCTTGGCTGCTCAGGGCAAACAATCGCATCAAGGTCATTCAAGATACACATTCAAGATTAACCCGTGCTCTTCTTAACTGGGTTTATCTCACATGACACATACATCATCAAGAAATTTCTCGTCTTCCATGCATCTATCCAACTTTGCTTGCGTTTTCTGCAATTTCAGGCTGACGGTCTTATCCACCTCAAGGAGATAGCAGTGTTGTGTCTCCTTCCATTGCATTATCCCATGCTCCTCTTTATACCTGAATCAAACCTTTCATGGTTAGGTGATTTAGATAACTACGAATCTAACCTTGAGGAACTTGGTTGATGCTATTATTGTTTTTTATTTAAATTGGGTAATTTTTTTGGATTTTAAAATTGTCATACATTGTTAACAAAATTAAAATATAACCCACCCGATTTATATTCAACCCGACCATGACCCGTATTCAAACCTTAATCCCATTTCAATGTGCTTTGATACGTTGTGGCAGTGGCGAACGGGGTAAAACGAACAATTGTGCAATACAGAAAAACGTAGAACATTCATCAACATGACAGCATAACTAAAGTCAATCTCGAGGCCAAGAAAGCGGGAGTAGAAGCCCTATCAGATTAATTGATGAACTGAAGTCGGAATCGATTAGTAAAAACGAAAAACCCTATCAGATGATCATATGTCCTAAATCGAAAACCCCATAAATCGGGAAAACCCTAAATCGAAATCCAACAAACTGAATTGGTACAAACAGACAATTAATTGCAACTAATTGGAATTAAAACCCTAAACTAATTGGATTAATAGATATCCTTGTGTGACCGGAATCGTGACAGATAGATATATATGATTTACCTCTTCGGCGAAGAGGAAGAGCCGACATCCATCGGGATGAGCGTGGGGAGTCGTACTCCGGCGAGGTTTCGAGGTGCGACGGCGTCGTGGGGAGAGGTGAAGGAGCCGAGATGTGCGCCATGTGAGGTGATGTCAGAAACTCAGAACTGAGATGTGTTGGTGTGTTTCAGGCCTTCAGGTTTGGCCTGTTTGAGAGGTGCGTTTACCAAGGTAGATGGTTAAAACGTCATTACAATTGAGTAAAATTCGTTACAAAAAAACACGATCAGTAAATTCATTGATAATGAATAACATTCGTGGAAAAATTAATTCCGTTTTTTTTTTCCTTTTATTTTAAGAAACGACCTCTTCTTAGTTGTTATCTTAAATATTTATTGCTGCTATTTGATTAAAATGTCGCAAATGGAGATTTGCAATTGAGTAATTGACCTATTTTCTACGAGTGTATCCACGTTTTTTCAGCCTATTGAGTCCCGGAATGAAATGGATTCATTTTCGCGCTGAAAAAATTTCACACCAAATACAATGTCCCGGTGTAATATGATGGTCATTTGGATTTCAATGGAAAAACCATACAATTGTATTTTCAAACGTATCGGAATCCGTCGAAACAAGTTCGATACTCCATTTTATATCGTGTATGAGGGTTCTAATAATCATTGTTAGACATTCTGTTCTGATCGACAAATTTTCATCAAAAAAACATTTGTGATTTAGAATAACTTTCACCGCTCTCGAAAATAGCAAAAAAACAGTTGACTTTGAAGGTTATTTATTATCCACGTTTCTCAATCTTTTTTTAGTCAGAATAAAATGGATCCATATTCGTGTTGGAGAAACTTCACACCAAATACAATGTCCCAGTGTAATTTGTGGGTCATTTGGTTTTCAATGAAGACTTTTGAAAGTCATAAAATTATCTTTTGATATGTGTCGTAATCGATCAAAACAATTTCTATATACTACTCGTACATTTTATATCGTGTCTGAGCGTTCTAATAATCATTAGAATGAGACATCTTTGATAAGGGTTTTTCATTCAATTACTTCACAGCCAAATAGTCCAATTAATTAGACTCCAACAAGCAAGGTATCAATGTTTTCCATGGAATGAAACAACAGTTTGGGAAAACGTACATTATGCTTACAATCAACATAACCTTCAAATATCCGAAGATGTCTTAGCCTAATGGTTAGGACTAGGTACTTTGAGACAGTATGTTCCAGGTTCGAATCCCCCCTCCCCTATATTGTAATGCGACTAAGTGCGTTCTTCGTTGACAAAAAAAAACAAAACCTTCAAATAAAATCACCCTATACTTTGTGTTATTTAGTACTCCCTCCCATCCATTCAATTCTTTACACTTACTATAAATGGACAATCCAATCAATTCTTTACATTCTTTTTTTGGCAAAACATTTTACCTTATAATCCTCATATCCTTATCCTATTTACACAAAATGTCACTACTTTTTCCTTACTTTAAGTTTGGTGGACCCAAAAAACCATTTGATTTACCAATAATACCCTTACTTTTACCACTTTCCTTAAAAGTTGTGAAACCCCCCATGTCAAGGATTGAATGGATGGGAGGGAGTGTTTGCTAGCTAGGCAAGTCTAATTAACTTCGAGTAAATCGACTATAAAGTTTATTTATACCATTATTTAGGCCCTCATCAAAAACGAATTTTTAAAACCGAGCCTCTCAAATTCACTTGACGAAGATGAAGCAGTAGTTGCACCATTGTTTACACATTCATGTCAAAATACACAATGATGAGCAATATAATAATAATATCATTCTTATTAGTTAATTGCTCCTAGACATTACATTACATTACAGATACATATTACAAGTTATACATATCTATAAATCATCTTGATTGATTTAGCTATAGCTCGAGAGCAACACAATTACAACCCAAAATTTACCTTCAATTCAAATATATAGATTTGGATTTGGATTTCGTCACGTCGTAATTGGTCCATACCTGACCTTACTTGCATTGCATTGCATTATTATTGCTCCTCCTTCAAAGCATCCACCCATTCATGTTAAATCCAGTAGCTTGTTGGCTTGTTGCTGCCACACTCCCCTCATTTGATCCCATACCTTGGTGGTAGCTATTTTCAAAATTAAATTAAATTAATCAACGGTTTTTCTAACTCGTGCCCACTGGACACACATTAATAAGCCTAATTATAGCAATATTTCATGATAATATTGTTATAATTAGCTTATTAACGTGTGTCCAGTGGACACATGTTAGAAAAACTAGTGAAAAACTGATTAATCAAATAAATAAGGGATTTAATCAAGCTAATTAAAGCAAGAGTAACCTCGATCCATATTAATCTTGCTTGAATTAGCTTATTAACGTGTGTCAAGTGGAAAAACGGATGTTAAAAAAGGGAGATTGAAAATACCTAATTTGTGAAGGTTGATGATTACTATAAAGAGGTTGGAAAAAGCCCTCAGATTGGGTAGGAATTCTGCTGAAAGGAATATTTTGCTGATCTTCACTACTACCTTCCCATGTAACTCTTGTAGGGAACTGCTGAGGAGGGTTATTATTCTCTTCCAACTGTGACATCATTCATACCATAATTCATTTAAAATAATATTATATATTGAGTCTCGATAATACTAGAGTTCATTAGGTGGTACTGAGACAAAATGAGGGGCCGGTCTCTTACCTTCTTCATTAGGGCCTTGTTACTCTCAGAGAGAGCTTGTTCCTGCCACCACACCCGGAAAAAAAGACATAATTAACCCAACTGGATATAATAAAATATAAATGGATTCCAACCATCATCTTAAAATTTTGGTTGAATTGTTTCAGCCTAAAACAATTTAATTAGGAATTGACATACCCTTCTCTGTAGATCACCAAGCTGATCAAGCATTTGTTGGGTCTGCGAAAAGCAATTCAAATTGTAAGAATTCATGGTTAATTAAGAACGAAGTCGATCTTAGGTTTTGTCAAAGACAAGACCGAGATCATATGTCAAGTAGCTTAATTGATTAGTATACCTTGGTGGATCGGATCTGCTTGAGAGAGGTTTCGAGCTGACGTTCGAGCTGATCTAGGTCTTTTACATTAAGTGATGCCAGATCTTCACCAAGCAAATTCCTACATATACAAAAAAATTCACTTAATTTGATTAATTAAGAGGTAAGGTAAGTAAAAGAATGTTATTTTGTATGGTCCTAGAGGGTAAATAGTGAAAAAAAGTTACCTTTGAGATTGCTGAAGAACCTCCACTCTAGCCGTTAGCTTTAAATATTCCTGGTAATTAGCCTACCCTCACGTACCAACATACTCATCAATTACAGTATTGTTATTACTATTATTTACTGTATTTATTTATGCACAATTTTCAGACATATATTAATCCAAACAGTAAACCCTAACTAATTTCCTGTTCATTTTATATACCATATGAGATATTACACGTTTAATAACATAAATTATGAAGTAAGACGATTTCACGTTGTAACTAGTGGTTAAACAATAGTATGAAATATTCAATGTAGAAAGAATTAATATATTAGGGGTTTTTGTCATCGATCTATATTTAAGTTCAATGTAGTTGTGAGATACGATCAATTATCAATAACGCGTTCAATCTTATGAACAGATCCAATAATCCACACTCTCGGGTTCTATTACTAAACTTGATTCAAGTTAAAAGTAATTAAGTCGATTTTACAACCAAATTAGAAATGTGATTACATCAGATGATATAAATATACCCGTGATTTTCACGGATTTAATATTGATTCAATGCAAGATGGTATGAACTATGAAGACATGGAGTAATCTGATGAACTAAAGAATGCTACTTGTATGCATGTATACCTGAGAATCATTCAGAATTCCATTGGCTTCCAATGAACCATAATTACATCTATGGTACTTTTCAATTGTCTTCAGAATACTGCACCCATTCAATCAAATTTCACCAAATTAAATTAAACTAAAATATGTATAACTCTCGGGTTTATCATATATATATCGACCATATTAACCTAGCTGAACTCGTAAAATCAAGACTGAGTTCAAATCCCGTTAACAGCATAATACTCCGTAGCTATACTTAAACTTCATTTATTTGGAGTCCATATTTCCAAAGTAAACAAAGTACATACAGTAGAGTAATTCAGAGAAGAAAGAATATGAATTTAAAGCTGCAGAAGAAAGTTAATTGGAAAAGACAAGCATGCAAATACATATTATTAACTCTTATATCAACAACTAAAACCCTGAAGATATATGAATTACATAGAAGATTAAGGATTGTATCACATCCTTGGAACCCAAAACAAACAGCCTTTGTCTTCTTCTTTTATTCAAATTAACTCTGCAAATTATAATTTTCAACTACTGCATTTTCCACAGGCATAATGTTTATGTTTACTCCTGCTACATCTTACATACACATCACATCTATTAAATCATATTTTCAACACTCTTTTATATATATAATATCGGGTTTTCTAATGCATGTCTACTGAACAAACGTTAATATGCTAATTAAAGAAGAAATCACAATTATATTATCACGATAAATTGAAATACCAACTCTTAATTATCCTACTGACAACATAATGGTGATTAATTACTTAATTAACATATTAATGTGGGCACACGTTAGAAAAATCGTGTATATATATATATATATATATATATGCATAATTGTTTTAATTAACCAAAGATGTTTTTAGCCTAGTGGTTATTGTCAGAGGTTCGAATCTCTCTCCACTTCCTAAGTGCGCGCTTTGTTGAACCAAAAAAATAAATGATAAATGATAAATACAAACCTTAGGGTTGTATACTCGTATTTAAGAGGCTAAAAGTGGCAAAAGGTGTTAATATATGTATTAATTGCATCGATGAATGTGTAATTTAGTCTTCAATTTCTAAGTTTGTACCACAATTAGAAGATTTTAAATGGTTAACATTACCCAAAAAAAATAATAATTGTTTTGATTAATTTTTGGTTACTAAAATTGGAGTTTATGTTCTAAATAAAGATAATTGATTGTTACCTAATTAATCAGTCTCATAAATAACACTACTCCATGCTTCATTTAAACCAATAGTTTATTATCCTTCTAGCAAATGCCCTTTAAGAAGAAATTTAGGTCTACCGGTGTAGTACGTCATCGTATGGTAGACCCTGACTAATGAGTAATCTTTAAACTGTTTATTCAGTATTTTCTTAGCTTATTTGTGGAAACGTGTGGTCCTAATTTCACACTTCAGGATTTTCATTACAATGACACTGTACATCCATCGTACCCCTGAGAACTTCACAGGCTACGCTCTTTATTAGTACGGAGTATATTTTTTCTTTTATCGACTTTACTCAAAAGTCATTTTTAGATGACCCATGAAAAATTATCACATAATACCCCAGAATTTGTACGGACTATTCAATTAAGCGAATCTAATTAAGATGGTTTAATTTTGGTGCATCCACCCTAGTTTTTTCAACATTATTTGACATATTATTCATATAATTAAACAAATATACAAATCGGTGTTAATATACAACAGTTTTACACAAGAATTAGCAGAACACTGGTCGAAAATATAAAATTATATGTAAGAATATATCATAGATAGCTAAGAGACATGTTTTTTAGGCCCTAATGACATGAAAAGAAGGGATTTCAATTCAGTCCATCACCTCATTTCTTGACCTAAAATTTAGCAACAACAAGCTCATTTTAGTGTCAAATCTCATTCTTTTTTTTTTTTTTTTTTTTTTTGAAACATAACAATTTATTTTTCACATGAATTGTTTAGATCTTTCAAACATAAACTTAAAATAAATTAATAAAATGCAAACAAGCCTTTAATCCCACCAACACAAAAAAAAAAAAAAAAAAAATTAATAAAATAAAGACTATATATAGAAAAATAAACAAACGGCTCTGTTACCAAATCAATTAATCCGTACACACGTATACTCCGTATCAACCCATTAAGGACCATCAACTTGAAATAAAAAAATCCCGGTTGATTTTCGATTAAACCCATTTCATTAAAAAACTCAATTAGTACAATTTATAATCCAATTTCTTAAATCACCGATTTTGAAACCCTAGAATCACACTCACAATATGATCGGGATGGACAGAGTATGTATACAGTTAGTTTCCGGATAAAAAAAAAAAGTAGGTCGATCTGGAAATGAAATGAAAACCGTGTTACTAAAAAAAACTTACGAAATTAATTAAGAGTAAAGAGTAAAAGAGGGTAAATGAATGACCTAGAGGAGCTGGAGAACTCATAGAGTTTGCCACGGTTAGAGAAGATGATGAGGGCAACTTCGGCATCACAGAGAATGGAAAGTTCATAAGCTTTCTTAAGAAGACCATTTCTTCTCTTAGCAAATGTGACTTGCCTGTTAATTTTGTTCTCTATCCTCTTTAGTTCTACTCTTCCTCTTCCCATTTTTTTTTTTTTTAATTTTTATTTTTGCTATTATGAGTTTATTCTTTCTCTCTCTCTTTCCTTTTTTTCTTACTAAATGCTTTCTTTAGGAAAGACTTTGGTCCCCTTTTATGTGTTTATTGTCCTTAGGGTTCCATAATTGTATACTTGGTCTCCTTGCTTAAAAGAGATGTGTATTTATGTATTTACTTTGAGTTTTTTAGAAATAATAATAATAATAATAATAAAAGACTTTTAAAAAAAAAATAACTTTACTCGCCTACCGACAGTTTAATCGAAAAACATTTACGCAACTTTGGTTACGTAGATTATTACATCCAACTCGGTTTAAGATTTAATTAACTCTGGTCATAAATATATATATATACTGGTCTATATATAGTCGATACTTTTTGTTAGTATGATATAATTGGGAAAAGAATGTGTTTTCAACCAAACGTAGTTAACGTTATGTCGATAAGTGGACACACACATAACATTATTTTCAAGCTAAGCTAATTAATTCTCTATGTATAAATCTCATATTGGCTTAGCCATGTACAAAACCTTCTAGCCTTGGATGGATAATGAACATTGTAATGTCACCAACAACAGGTTGTATGCTACTTTAGGGCTGAGGACTTAGGCCTTATTCTTTGTTGGAGTAAGTTATGAACAAAACTGTACTGAATTGAATAGGGTTTCTTCTATTTAGATAAACTAAACATAGTGAGGTTGAACTGAGATAAATTTGAACTAAATTCACCCTCCAATTCGTGAACATATAACTCTAATTTTGACTCATTTCGAGGCGTACATATAACTCTAATTTTGACTCATTTCGAGGGCTAGATATTATTAAGAATATGTGTATTACGATGGGGATTCATTTGTGATTAAGAAATATGGAGTAAGCGCTTGTGTTACAACTAATCATCTTAAAGGCTTTGTTTGGTGGACGCAGGAAGTGCAAATTCAGGAGAAATAGGAAATCATGGGAAATAAACTTCATTCTTTCCTAATTCATGGGCATATCTAAAAAGTGTTTGGTTATCTAGGTGGAACCTTAATTCATGAAAATTACGAGTTACCTGAGGGTTCGGTAAACAACTTCATATATTTATGTAGGAAGTAATGGTAAAGCTCCACCTCCCACGTTTGTGCAAATTTGAGGCAACCTAAGAACTCTATTTTTTTCGATTCATAGGAATAACTATTTTCCATGATTTCACAAGGACAACCAAATAAGCCTTTGGACTCATTTCCAAAGGTTTTTGTCTTTATTTAAACCTTTCATTAGACTATGCTTTGCATGAGTTGTTTCGCTTTTCATCCTATTTACAGTTTGACGATCAAAATTAAAAAATTATGACCACAAACATATTGAAGAATAAAAATTATTAATCCATAAAACAAAAATATTTATATTTATCAAACCATCTTTTTTCGTCCGAAAAACGTGAATAATAACCTTCAAATTCGTTTGTTTCAAGTGATTTTTTGAAAAATATGAGATATTTGTTGGCAATCCAAATAGAACCCGTATAGCATAAAATGACTAACGGTTATAAAAATAAATTCTAAAATGGTTCAGTTTCGAGTATATATGTATTGAAAATTCCGCCATAACCTAACGTTATTCGAAAAATAGCGGAATGACTTTTAAATGTGTTTATTTTAAACTATACGTACATTATGTTCCACCCAAACATTTCTACAATGTATAGAGGAGTTATTATGCGAATTTGAAAATATTTAATTTCAGGACCAGAACGGCCCAAAAAACGTGGATAATAACCTTCAAATTTGCCCATTTCAGGTGATTTTTCGAAAAAAGTGAGATGGTTTGCTGGCCATCTAAAAAGAACGTGTATAACATAAAATGACTGGCGGTTATTAAAAATACTCTAAAATGGTTCAGTTTCGAGTATATATATTAAAATTTTCGCCCTAATCCAACGTTACTCGAAAGATGGCTGAATATCTCTTAACTGTGTTTATTTTAAACCATACGATACGTCCCTTCGGTTACGAATTTGGAGACATTTTATTTCGGGACAAAATCGACTCGAAAAACATGGATAATACCTTCAAATTCGCCTGTTTCGGGTGATTTTTCCAAAAGTATAAGATAGTTTGTATTTAGAATGGTATGACATGCTCATCTACCTGAGGTAGCGTTCCAATGTTTGTCTTTGGTTGTTTGACGATTTAGGCTTTCTTCTTTTCAACTTTTTTTCAATTTAGTTCAGTTCGGTCCACTTTAGTTTAATTTAGTTCAATTCAGGCGCAGAATGTTCATTTTGTCTCAATATTTCAGCTTACTTCAGTTCAGGTTATTTTACTCCAAAAGAACATGGCATTTATCTCGTGCAAATTGGACGATAGTTATTTTAATTTTAAACATTTAATATGAAGTAGTATTACTCCATTCGTTTTTTATGTTTCTTCATGTATTCCTTTTAAAACCATTTTTCACGTTCCTTGTGTTTCTAGTCTTTTCTTTTTTCACAAATTCTTATATGAAACAGTCTCACGATAAGTTTTCTTTTTCTGTTCATCCTCTTTTATGGTACCTTTTTGTCCTCATTTATTTGACCCATCTCACTGGGACACAAGTCATTTCATAAGGTCCATCATTTATTATCATCCCTAAGCTATTGTACAGTGTAACCAAAAGTAGACCTGACAAAATTGACCAAATCCGACCCGACCCAACACCCGAGCTGAAGATCTAGTTTGACCCATATCTCGAATTTGACCCGGTCTAATCCGGAACTAACCAGAATGTTTGATAGAAAACGAGTCAATATCCCAAAAAAGTTAAATATAACAAATCCAAAAATGATCCGAACCCGAAATGACGACCTAACCCAAGTACCCAACCGAAGTAAGCACAATTTTAATGACCCGAAAGTGACTCAACCCAAAGTTGATCGTCCGAACCCGACCCAAATGACCCGTTTGTCAGGTCTAACCAAAAGTAACCCGAAAACCATTATTATGGAAGTCAACTTTTTTTTGTGATAACTCTTAGTAAAACATAAAGTTTTGAGGTAATCCAACTATCCAAGACATGTTTTCAAAATTTTGTGATTGCTTTAAGGAGTTTTGTTTGTCCTTTAATCTACTATTGTTGTACGGATTAGGTATGGCTCAATCATAGAATGGAATACAAACACACACTTGTTGTTGAAGCCCTACTAGCTCCTCCTTACCAGCAGTAGTAGTAGTAGTAGTTATAGATTGGGTGGTGCT
Organism: Agrostemma githago; assembly: GCA_958450325.1. Classification (NCBI taxonomy): domain Eukaryota; kingdom Viridiplantae; phylum Streptophyta; class Magnoliopsida; order Caryophyllales; family Caryophyllaceae; genus Agrostemma; species Agrostemma githago. The sequence goes on from OY288259.1 coordinate 2,317,282, forward strand.
TTCTTTGGGTTAGATTGAGTGATACATTTTGCCCATTTAGGTAGTGTTAGTTGTGACTCCAATGACACATCATGAATTTTTAGTTGCTAGGGTGTACTACTACTTCTAGTCTTCTATTAGTTTTTTTCTTTTTAAAGTAAATTTATTAACCACCCCTCCAAAAAAAAAAAAAGTTTAGAGTATGTCAAGATGTTCTCTATTCGTAGAAAATGAAAAATTATTACTCGTACATACAATTTTACCATATTTACTTTTGTTTTGTTTTGTCAATTGATTAATTTGTCTCATTTCTTTTAACTAACTTTGTTATCATTACATCACTTATTCTTAGGGCATCTCCCCCTCCACGAGCCTAGGTTGATATACTTTGATACGTCCCAAAATAAAGAACTTTGAATACATACTAGAAGAAAATAGTCGATATATAACAACATTAAATGAAATGCCCAAACTTGTGGACTCGTAAAGTCGTAATCTAGTACTACTATATGTCTACATACTACCTAGTGATGACAAAAGTAATATAATGCTAAATATTTGGAAATAACATAATATTTGAAATTATATACGAAGTATTACAGTATTATATTCGAAATTTAGATGTTCACTATAAAGGGTTTTAGAGCAAGTCAAATAGTTGAGCAAAGCAAAAACACTTGGCTCTGTTGTTCGTCAGCCATTGTAATTTTACCAAGCTACTAGCTTGAAATCAAATGGTTGTTTTCTATTGGATGATAGTAGATATGTTGTGGACCTTACAAGTTACTCCGTACAAGTTTTAGTTGCTCGGCATTATGTATCTTGAAAAGTTGACATAACAATATAAACTGCAATGTATTGTACGGAGTAGCTTACTATTGGACATGCCCTTGGAATCCAATTATTTCAATACGTATATTGATTCTTTCTTCGTCGTGTCCATGTCCTAAAATATTTCAAATGTCACATCACGTGTCAAATGCACCCTAGAACAAAAAAAATACTTTACTCATTTTCATTCCTACAATCATTAAAGTTAAGTGGTACCCTTAAAAAAAGGATGAACTCGATCACTAAATTTTTGGTATACATCATATAAAGTATAAACCGAGTGTATATAACAAGGTGGTACCGAGAATCGGTATCATGGTTACTTACCCCATCACATTTTAGAGATAGGGGAGTGGTATGTAGGGATGAGAGTGGGGTTAGTGGTGAGTTAATGAATGTGGAGATGATGATGAAGATTGAAGATGACACAACTTCTTGTCTATGATCAGACTATCCGTCATAACTTTGTAACGGATCAAATAATAATACCCACTTCATATTTAAGTAGATAAAGATAACCCATGTGTTAATTTTTAGGCTTATCTTTTCTATCAAGTGGTATTATTTGACTCGTTATCGATTTGTGACAGATATATATTTGTGACAAGGAACGGGGTAAAGTGGTAAAAAGAGAGAGTTGGTCTGGTAAACATGTGGGGGGTGTCAACTGTCAAATAGACGTACGTATGGAAGTCTATGTCGTAAGGTGATTCGTGATTGCAGGCTTGGTCCGGGTATTTTGATGTTCGTAGCATGGGATTAGTTGTGTATTCTCTGGACTTATAGCTGCCTTCACCCTTTATATATTCCTTCTTTTTATACGTCACCTCCCTTCACCATACTCTTTCATTTTACGTCAATTCCCCTCTTTTATGATGTACCCACTCATTTCCATCTTCGTCTCTCCCAAAACAGATATATATATGGAGTAGGTCATGTTCTTTTGGATTCAGGATTCGTTTGGGATAAGGGTAATGATTTTGAGAGTAATAGAGCAAAAATGAACTAAAAAATGATGGAAAATAAAGATAATTCCAAGCGAAAATGGAGAAAATGATGGTAATTAATCTAAGCCTATTTGGGGAAAAAACATTACTCCCCTCTACCCGCAAGTAATGCATTACTCCCTAATGGAGGTAATTGTTCATCCCTTTTATCTCCTTTCCACCATAAAATGTCACAAGTCACAACCAAGCATCATCATCCTCCATTTCTAGTTCATTTTTGCAATGTTACTCCCGAAAAAATTACATTCATCCCAAGCGAGCTTAAAGTAGACTGAATTGAACTGAACTGAATAAGCTGAAATGCTGAGACACGAGATGGAACATAAAAGTGAGACAAAGAATTTGATCAATTGAGTTACCCTGAATAGTAAGTAGGGTGTTCATCAATCCAAATCCGGACCGGATTGACCCAAAAACCGGCCACCCAAACAACCTAAACCCGGAGACCGGACCGGTTAGAAAGGGACCCGAAGACCAGACCCTATGGTGCGATTTATCAACCCGAACCACTTTTCAGACACCCATAACCATGAACAATAAGTCTCAGATTCGAATCTATTTTACCCTATACTCCGTATTATAATGTGAACAAATGAAGTATCGAATTGTCCCCTAAGTAACATAAGGACTATACAATGAGCACGTACACTACTACTTGCTAAACGGTTCATTGTATGTGAATATGCGATACTCCGTATATTATGTCACTATTTACCTTAATGAGGGCCCTTGACAAAGGATACACAATTTTACTTGGATGACGACTTTTCAAACAATAAAAAAGAAATACTCGTATTAATTAATTACTAGTAATAAGGAGGAGTATGTGAATGGAGAGGACTGTAGAGATTTCCATTTGTAGGCAAGCAAGTGATGTTGGTACTGAATAGCCTAAAGCATATATTCCAAGTTAGATGAAATAATATGTGAGTGTGACTTTGGTGAGTGAGGGCCAATACACTAACACAAAAAAGAGTGGTTGTTAAAATGCAGAAATAGTGAAATAAAATCACTTTAAATATATGCATGTATATGTATGATTCTCTTTCTCCAACTAAAGCTATTTTTTTAGGTGTTCATCCATTTTGCTTGCTTTGTTTAAGTAAAAGGCATTAATAATTCAAGTCAATATCAAAATCAAAATCACCAATATATATATATATATATGCACTATATATTTTAATCACTTGTTGCCACATTTCCCTAGTTATGTTGGTTCATAGAACGTGTAAAAGACGATTTCTTAGCATGGTTTTATATTCAGTTCAATTTGTTCATTTGTTTACAATCGAAAACCCCCCTCAAAATAGTATTGTACTATTTATATCATCAGTTGTGTGTACAACCACCTTGAAGTTGTTGAGCCTATATAAATTTCTGAGCTGAGTTGTAAGTTATTGAGCTTGAACATTTATGTGATTTAGTTCGATAACTTTACACTAAAACTCAGAAAGTTTACAACAAAACTCGAAACTTTTGTGATAACACTCAAAATCATGAAATCATTTGTACATAGAGTTATGTACAACTGGTTGTATAATCTACTCATTGACTCTTCCTCCCATACAAAACCTAGCCTCGATATTTCTTTATTTGGGGTTTCCATCGATAATTAATCGAGGGTGAGTACCAAAATTGCTTATTCAAGTAAAAGTCTATCCTTTTTGTAAGATTAGTCATTTTTTCGCTCTTTATTTCAAGATTTTAGTCATTTACTTCAAGGTTTCTATCATTTACGTTAAGTATATATATATATATATATATATAAGCTCAATTTCAAGGGTCTTGTTGACAAGATTAGTTTGTAGATGGTTTGGAGGGAGTATTTACTCCGTACTCCCTTCTTCCCATTGGCTTGCTTGCGTTTACTTTTTCACACTTGCCAATGCACGTTTTCTTTTGTCTGTATCTTTAGTTACGTATTTCAAAAAATTATAAAAATTTGATATTTATAACGTACTGGATTAGATCATTTAAACAAGATCTCACATGACTATATTTTATTTTATATATTACAAGTTACATTGACGATTTCACTCACCTATTAATAGTGCCCAAAAAACAAACGCAAACAACCAAATGGAACGAAGAGAGTATTATTTTTTGACCACGTCTCCACTTTTCTTTTACTCCCTCCATCTTTGTGAATTAGCCTTATATTCCTTTTATTGACTTTTTTTTAGTTACACTCATTTTCTCTCAAGCAAATATTTTCATCTCTATTTCTCTCTCATCACATGCACCATATCAACACTATCCATTTACTTTTAATTTTTCACCTTTTCTTAAAATATGGAGGGAGGATATCATACTACGAAATTACCTTCTCATCTCCCACTTAACCAATATTTATGGGACACTAAGGCCATGTTCTTTTAGACTTATATTCAGTCAGTTTCAGTTCAGTTCAGCTCAAGGAGACATATTTCGTCTCTGTATTTCAGTCAGTTTTAGTTAAATAAAATTCAATTAAGTTAAATTCAATCAGTTTCAGTTCAAAAAAACAGGATCTAACTTGTGACCAAAGGGAATACTCCAAAGTAACACAGAAAATAAGACATAAAAAATGAGAAATACGATCACCATAGTACAATATACGTATTTTAGTTTCATTTGTAAGTGGGCCATGGTGGGGGCATTCATGTTCACCATGGGGGGCAGACTCGCAACTCGCATAGCAAGTTGGATAACGATCTCTTGTGCACATACACGAGATTCCCACACAATTTTCATATACGGTCATACGTAGTAATATAATGTACGTAGTATATATGAACCACACAAATTACGATTACGATTACGATTACGATTTATGTTACTCTTACTCGTATACAAGTATCAGATACGATATCTTATCGACGTATAAAAACCAATCTTTTTGCAGAATTTTCAAATACGATACGTATAATGTATGGACTACGCAATACAACAATACATACATACGTGAATTTGAAGTACTACTGTCTACTGGTAAGTAGTAACCTAGTTTAGGAATTAGGACTATGGTTATGCTATATCTTTCACAAGAGTACGTGCATGAACAGTGTCCGATCCATCATCCATGTGTACGGATTCGGGACATTACAACGAATTTTTTTGTGTACTTCCTCCAACTTTTAACATAATTCAAATTCTTGATCCGTTAATTACGCACATTAATTAGAGTATGACTTCTGAAGACCATTTTTCAGTAAGCAGTGAGATACTGTAATTAGTATGACACACAGTTACATACCATTATGTGAAAGATTATTCATTAACGTTAATGAGATACCGTCTTTTAATTTGTGTGCGCATTAATATGTTGTTTTCATTAGTTTTCTCTTTTGTAGCATGCTAAACCAATAATGAAAATAATAATAATGTCTTTAATTACTCGGTATTTAGTTAAGTATTGATGGAGGAAGCATTACTAAGATTTATAAAAAAGCAAAAAGAGAAGGAAGCAAACATGGACAGAAATTAAAGTTAAAATGAATAAGACACTTAGATTCCTATATCCGTCACAAAGATATAACGGATCAAAATAAGACAAAATATGAGAAATAACAAATATTTTGTCTTTAACCACTCATGTGGTTAACATTTGATCCGTTACAGGTTTGTTACAGATATATTCGTCACAAATAAGAAATTCGTGAAAAAAAAAAAAAAAAAAAAAAAAAAAAAAAGTGAAGGAGGGGTAGAATGGTCATTTAAGTAGCAATGAGAGGCTCAATCAAGATGTCACATAGATGAAGTGGTCCTTTTCAAGTGACAAAATATCTTGTATATTAGTCCTATAATGGGCCTATAATGGGCCATATGTTTGATTGGATTGACCATACACGAATCTCCTTTATGATTGCAATATATCACCTTCTAATTTCTACACTAAATACATATTCTTTGTGTTATTATCTCTAAATTTCTCTAATTTTTGTGAATTTTGTTTTCCTAAATGATTTAATTACTACTATAACTTCACTTTATTTTCAATATAAACATTTTAAAAGTGTTGCTTTGTGGTTTCGAGAAGTTATTACCATTCGTTCATGAAACTCTGTTTATTATTTTATCTTATTTACAGTGAAATTCGATATATTTCCCTTTTTGAGCATAGTAGTAGAATGAGCAAATTAAAGACAATACTTTTGATTATTTTTTCACTTCTACAATCTACATATGAAAATTAACATTTTACGATAAGAAAAGGGTTATATCAATTTATAATTCTTTGTAGTTTTAAGAATGAATGATCAATGTGTCAAGAGTCGTTTGAGATAGAAAAAAAGCAAAAGGGAAAAATATACTAGATCAAGAAGAGGAATATCATTCGCTTTTATGAGTGTATTTAAAATTGTACTCTTGGAGTAGTTTTATATCTCATTTATGATTTATCTATAAAATTAATAAGATAAAAAAAAATAGTACTTCCGTTATTTTTTTTATCTTCCCATTGGTATTTGGCACAATGTTTTTTTATTGGATATAAGAAATATTGGGGTAGAATGGTAAATGTGTATAAATAGGAAAGAATAAAGGTGTAAAGTATTGTAAATAGTAATGATAGTATGATAAAATTTATGGACCAAAATGGAAAGAAATGAAATTGGAAGATAAAAAAAAAAAAAAGTGGACCAAAAAGGATGAACATATCCATCATAACGTTGAAATGGCTAAATTATATACCACTCTCTCTATCTCCTTGAATTAGTGAGAGAAAAAGTGGATCTATGAGGCTAATTCAAGAAGATGGATGGAGTAGAAGGAAATGCCAAAAAAACTTTTCTATAAGCGAAGCATATGGATTTATCTTATCCCAAATATTTGATCCGTTACAAACTTAAGACCATTTTTTTCGTCAAAAACAAAAATTTGCGAATTAAAATACATTATCCATGGGGGTTGGACAGGCAAAGTTTGGGAGTCGAGCAAAGAGTTGAGGTGTCGAGAGAGGATTGGTTGAGTGAATAGGAGTAATTGAGGAAATTTAGAGGCAAGAGGCTTAAGAATATAAGCCCGTCATGTCTTTTATCTTATCTCTTGTATTTGACTCGTCACAAATTTGTGATGTAACTAAAACGTGCATGCATAGCTACTGTTTTGATTGTTGAGGCAGTGTCCGTACGATATTTGGGGGAAGTCCGTACAAGTCCATACATACACGAGTGTATCAGGTGACACCTTAATGACCGTTGGGGAAAAGGCGGCTCCCATATATTTTGCATTTACGCCTGTCGCCTGTCGCCTGCCTTCTGCCTGACACCTCCACTCTGCACCTCACTCAAATATCATACCTGCCTCAGTCCCTCTGTACTCCCTTCTTCATATTCAAACCTCCACTTTCGTCTAATGGTTTCGACTTCCTATATCGTACCCAACAACATGTATAAAGTGATTTCAAAATTGTAATAATAATGTAGCTGCCGATATGCATAGTTAGTTAGTTGATGCTTATGAGTATACGTATGACTTATGAGTGATCTGATATGAATAAATCACAGTAATATGGTTATCAATATACATACTCGCTATAAGGGTGTTGCCTAGTGGTTAAAACTTTTGGTCCAAACTCCTGCAAGCGCGAACTTGTGGGAGTTTTATGGCTTGAGACTATGCCTTCTAGGCTTTGAGCCTGTCGCCCACAGACGGTTTAGGTAACGGCTGCGGGTTCCCTCATTCATAAAAATATACATACTGTATTTGTTTGTCATACTCGATCATCGGGTATGTCGCCTTCTATCCGATAGATATGATATGGAGTACTACCATGTTAACCTCACACATTGGCTTATTAAGTCGTACTCATTAAATTTTTAAAAAGAGTCACTTCATTCATAAATCCCAAAAAATTGCGTCCTAAAGCGATTGATGTTCTAACTTATAACAACGGATGAAGATGGTAATTACTCTTCTCAATTTCTCAGATGTGGACTTACATAATGACATGTTTCGCATTACATTTTCCTAATTTTTTGAGGTCGGTCTGATAGGTAAGTATGAAAATCTTTAATGTACAATATATATGTAGAATTATTGTACGTATGCTAGAAAAATCGTTATTATTAATAAGAAACCTTAATATTTTTATTCGATCTATTTTATCATTAGTGAAAAATTGAATACTATAAATTATACTCGTAAAGTCATAAAATTCTTATTGAATAAGGTAAGTATATGATGACGTAATACACCTGAATATACCAAATAATTTTTCCACGGGTAAGAAGGACGGTTACCTGAGACTTTAATTGGTCTTAATGGGTCAATCATTTGGACCATTTGTCATTATCTTAAGTAGACCCTTTTGCTTTCATTGCTCGATGCAATTTGTCTCCTGAAATTTGCAATAAATTTAAATAAATAAACGTAAATAATTTATCCAACTAGATAAGTATATATTTCTTACTAGAAATTCACATTTATTAGAAATTTAATTTAGTAGGAAGATAGCCAATTTATTTCTATTTTGTAAATCAATGATCTACACCATATATATGGTACATAATAATAAATGAATGGGAGGACGGAGTAATATTCAAATATTAGCGATTTCTAGCTGGTTAAATAGTAAGGACGGAAAATTGGGCTCACATCGACATAACCAGGTGACAAGTAGGGATGACAATTTGTTGTACATGGATTGGGTGGTACCGGAAGACTAGCTAATTCATGTAAATTAAATGGCGTAAACCATGAAATTCGAGGCAATAAAATTTTGAAAACGTAAAATGGTTCAAATTACAAATAAACTACTCCGTACTTTCAAATTGGAGTACAAACATAAAACAATTTAAATTTCATACAAATTAAATGTCAAAAAATTAAATTACTAACGTTCAACACTAATAGTTGTGATATACGGAGTACTCTGTATTATTTTATTTTTTTTCTCTTCTATAATTTTAACCTGGTATCCGATGACATGGGAAGATAATTTTCTCCAAAAGAAACGATTTGAGAATTTGTACTAACCCGCTCGCACTTTATACAATTTGTCACGAGTTAAGAGTTCGCTACGTGTTAAACAACCGTATCTTTCTTCGTTATCTGATGCTCTTTCTTCATTGGCAAAAAAAACGTCTATTCTTGATTCCGTATTTGAGAAGATTTTGAGAAATTTTGAACAATCTAGTCTACTCTTCAAGAGTTGGACCAACCGTTCTTAGTACACTATGTGGTGATGGGCCATAGCCCAATAAGACCCGGCCCATGTTTGATTTCTTGTGGGCTGTGTTAGTTAAACTTCACGTGACACCGGTTTTTACTAACGCTGATGGGCTAACTTATGGACTTTTATATTTGCTCCATGGTCTCGTAACAAACTCTTTTATAATATCGTCCTATATTATACTGTCGATAAAAAAAAATCAATCAATCCTAATGATATAGAACGGCCACATACAACTGTACATCGGTTAATGCTATCCGAATGATGTTATTAACTCTTTTAATAAAACCGTTTTATAATGATAAATTAATGGTATTAACTGAAATTATTCATGTTTTAAAATTTTATTTTCGATAAATTTTGAAGTTATTATACGTCAGACGGTCATATATAACAATCGTGTATAAATCCGTGGATGGGTTTGTAGTAGTAAAAAAAACAAAATAAAGGCCAATGTCTGATAGTAGCTGTTATGTAAGTGATAGATCTTGACATCTAATCACATAATACTACAATAGGACCCCCTTTTCAATATTATTACCATTCATATAACCATCAGTTAAATCTAAAGTTTTCACATTGAAAAATATAAATAAATTTATTACACAAATTCTTGTTTGTGATAGAATATTTGTTATGTTAATATGATAGATTATATAATAGTACTCGTTAGATAGAAAATGACAAAAGCAAATTACATGCGGAATACTAAATGTTTTGTCTTTATCTAACTAAATGATTATTACTTGACACGTTATAAAAAAAACGACGGATAACTCCTTCACAATAAGGACTAACTGAATCTACTATTGGTTATAGAAAAAATGATTTTTACATTATAGAGTGTATATGAGGCGATTTTCTTTTCTTTTGTAATATTAGAAATTGACCTAAAATCGGATACAGGTACGCAGTAGTCTCTTTGTTTTAATCACTTGTTCAATTTTAATTAAATAGTACTCCCTCTGTTTCTTTGATATCTTCCACATTTCCTTTTTCAACCATTTCTTTGATTTCTTCCACTTTTCTTTTTTTTCTATCACACTTTTCTCTTACCTAGGTGGCCCACTTACTCTACTCCGTCTCTACTTTTACTTATTTTATTGTTTTTCTTAAAAAATGTATCATTTTTAAGGTGGAAGAAATCATAGAAACGAAGGGCTCCGTATTTCTTATGAAAATTTAAAAAGTAAAAACAAAATTATGACGTATATGTACGTATTCTTTGTCTCTTTACCGGTAGGCTAAATTTTCTCTAACAAAAGTACCACGAGCTAGAGACAAATACATATTTTTGTCCATTAGTTATGGTGGCTGAATATACTGTGAACTAAAAGTACGAGTTTTTTTTAAATGTATTTATTTCTTATCGTGTTGCAGCAGCCCTAATGTTTTTGATCTCATATACTCCGTAAGAGTTTGATCGAATTCTGGTTAAAATCAACTTCCACATGGCGAGGATTGTATCATTGGAGTAATTGATGAAAAACATAAATCCTGATTCATGATTGGATATATCCCTCGTAATCTAAAACAAAAGACGAGTGTTTAGAAATGAACTAGCAAAACATTTGTCTCATCTATGCATATAACGTGCTATCTGATCCGTTCTAACAGATTTATCCCTCGTGCAGAAGATCATCCATCGAAAAAGAGGTGTTAGAAAAATAGATATTCTCTCCGATATTTATAGCTTGTATATATTAATCAAATGAGACAATAAATAAAAATCGGAGGGAATAGATAGGAAGAAGGAAGTGAATAATTGAATAGTCACAAGTAGTCAAATGAGAAAGGTCCAGGAAATTAATAAGAAGATGAAGGTAAGCAATTGTCGTAGGATAGGAGGGGACCTGCCTCTAGTCTCTAGATCGTAGGGTGCCAACATAATTGGTGGTCGTCTATGTCTTCTGCTTACGTCCCTTTTCCATGCCCTTTTCCCACAGATTTCCTTCACACTATCATCTTCACTCAATCTAACATCTTCGTATCGTCTCTAAGTACGTCTTTATAACACAATCAAAATTACAAAAATACATTTAAATTTAAATTCGAAGTTCTAAATTTAATTTGCTCGACAAATATCCACATTTAACCTCAGTTAATATCGTACATCATTTACAAATATGTCACTTGTAGGTGTTTCTATTTTCAAACATTGTTTCATGTAGTTTAACAACACTAGAGCTTTACACGGGGAGGATTAAAGAGACATACCAAACACGTTACACACCGATCTGTTTTTTCACAGTTTATTTTGTCTGGCCAATCATAAAAGGAGTAGATTAGATACAATAGTTTTTAGGTTGAATCATAATGATCCGTTCACATGAGACACGAACACGAATAAGGCGACAGACACGACTTCATTCGACTCACTTGTCAAATTTGCCTAGACAACTACCATTATCATACCCAAGAAGTAATACTCAGTCTTTTACCTATTTAGATATTCCGTGTTTTACCGTTAAGACGAATATTAGTTACTCACCTTAATAGGCTTACATTATTGCTTGCTTTTGGACAGTCATTTTCAAAGAAGAAAAAAAAAATGGTAGCCTCACCTCATGAAGTCATGAACTTAAACTTTTTCTCTTTGTCTATCTCCTTCTAAAAAAGCTACTCTCAACCAGCAAAAGGTACCACAAAAGTCACAAACTCAATCCATTTCAGATTTGAACCCTTCATATTCTGACTATTTTTTTCATTTTTTTTATCAAAATTAAATTAAAATAACCATCTTTTTCCTCCCTTAGTTTAATTACACCTTCTATTTTTGTCACAGTTTTAGTAACTCCCTCTTTCTTCTTCAAATCCATGCTACTTTCTCAATTATTGAGGCTGCTCAAGTAATTATATAAAGTAACACACTTTACTGCTTTTTCTCTATTACATGTTTTTACCTCTTTTTTTTTTTACTCAATTACTCTGCATTTTGCTTCTATTTTACTGAAAGTTTTGTACTTTGAAGGGATCTAGTTGTTGTGTTACTTGGGGTTTTCTGGGTTTTGGGTTTTCTTCCTGATTTCATCATCTTTCCTGCAATTTTTCAGCTTTAGATTCAAGAATCAACCTAGATTTAGCTCCTGGTTGGTGGGTTTTTGATACCGTAATACTATGATATCCTCTATTAGATTTAGATAGATAGATAGATGCTGCAAAGTTTGTAAATTTCTTAGATTTTGTAAATTTCTTATGTTATGGAATCATGGTGTTTTGATTCATTAGACAAGGGTTGTTATGTATCAAATGAAACATCAACAACACCATCAGATTCAAACAGTAGAGGGAAGAATTTGTTAAATGGGTGGGATTTTAAGGTACCCTTTAGTTATGAGGATAGTATGTTGGTCCATCATCAAAGTCAACAACAATCTGTCGAAAACCCGGGTTTTTCTGAATTGGGTTTGCCTGAAATGATCAGAGAGACTGTATTCTGCACTGAGGCTAATGCTAATACTGATACTGTTGGTGGTGCTGATATTATGCTCATTTCTTCTAATCATATCTCTGGTGAGGATGAATCGAGCTCGAAGCTCTCGAGCTCAGTAGTGGATTCAAGTAGTCGAGAATCGTCTTTGATTGATTTGAAGTTAGGAGGGTTTGGTGATAGACTGAAGTCTAGTACATCTAGGGTAACACCTTCACCTTGTTTGTCGGAATCTTCGACTCGAGTGAAAAGAGCTAGAGGAACTAGCTTGAGCTCTCAGATTGTGTATTGCATAGTTCATGGTTGCAATAAGGATCTTAGTTATGCAAAAGAATATCACAAGAGGCATAAAGTCTGTGATGCTCACTCGAAAACCAGTAAAGTTATTGTTAATGGAATAGAGCAAAGGTTTTGTCAGCAGTGTAGCAGGTTCGGCTTTTTCGACAGTTAGTTCAATTTTCATGCATTAGTTAGTTAATGGAATTGATAACAAGTTTCTGGTCATACAGGTTCCATCTGTTGGGTGAATTTGATGACGGGAAGCGCAGTTGTCGTAAAAGACTTGCAGGTCACAACCAGCGAAGGCGTAAACCACAAGTTGGTTATAGTAATAATGTTAGAGCTGGAAGATCCTTTTCATACACTGGTAATGCTTTACTTCTTCTTCTTCCTGCAAATCGTAAGCTATTTCATTTATGTTACTCTTGATTCAACTGTAAGCGTAGCACGTGACATGGTATGCTGTGTATGAGTGTATGACTTAGGCCCCTCTTCTTTCCAGCTTATTTTCAGTTCAGTTACGTTAAGTTCAGGTGAATGTGATGCAGGGTCGATGGGAGGCAAGTTCCAAGGAAATACACTAACAGCGGCGTCTTTTATTTGCCAAGATATTCTTCCTAGAGACGCATCGCATTCTGAGAAATACGGAGCAGATGGGTGGGTCCCACACGTGAAGATGGAGGATGGATCGGACTATTCTCAGAAATCAGATTTCATACATGGACGACTTCAAGAAAAGTCGGTTTTGCCCTCTTTTCTCTTAGGAAAACAACAGTTCTGTAGTATGGACAGCTTAAGTGACAATAACAGGTCGCAAAGTGTATTGGTCCCAATGAACTCGTTGGGGAGCGAAGACATAAACACAACACCTTTTGGTGAAGCATCTACCGTTATAGGATTACCAGGCATAACGGAGTCCGGTAGTGCTCTCTCTCTTCTGTCATCTCAATCACAGAACTATAACAACTCTACTGAAGCTCCCATTACAGTAAGCCCACACTATAGCGTCACCAATGTCTCTGAAAAGCTCCTTGGCGTTGGCCCAAGGTATTCGTTGGCAATGTTCAGCAACGGTGGTGGTGGTGGTGGTAGTGCTTCTGCTTCTGCCAATGGAATGTTCCATGGTTCAGAATTTGCGAACCCTGAAAACTGTCCCTCGTATGAGGAGGGAACGACTGTGAATTTGCTCCAGTTGTCATCCCAGCTTCAGCGCGTGGAAAACCAGAGGCAGACTGCAACTGGCAGCAAGCCGGAAACAGAAACTGACTGGTCTTAGAATGACACAAGGTACTATTTCTAGATTCATTGTGAGTCATCGGAAAACAATCTATAAACTGAATTTTGACTGTCGTCTCTCGTCTGCATGGCAGGTTTGAAGATTTTCCAAAGAGAAAGCGAAAATGGAATGACGGGAAGAATGTGACGAATATTGGGGGAGGTTTCTAACATGTTTTGAGGTCTATAGATGTCAATATAAATAGAATGAAATCATCATCTCTTATAAAAGGAATGTAAGAGATGCAATGAAAGTCTCAATAAACTGAAACTGTTTGTTGTTCACTGACTTGGGATTAAAAGCTGTATATTTTCTGATTAGCAGTCTTCTAGCATTCCACTTCTTTCTTGTAGCCTTACCTCTTCAATTTATTGCAAAATATTTTGTATGCTGTTATGTTATCTGTGTTGCATTTGCATACATAACACTCCCTCGATTCATTGTTGCGTTTACAGGGATCGAACTCCAGATTGTAGATCCAATTTCTAACACCTGGTTACATATTGAGTGTATTTTACGAAATTCTAGAGCAATGTTGATGAGAACTTCGGCAGTTGCACAGTGAATCGTTAACGTTTGCTTTATTTTCCGCTCACAGAATTAAACGTAAATTATTCACCCGGACAAAAGAGTCCTCCATTACAGAAGTGGAGTAAAAAATACTTTAGCATTTCTGAATTTAGTACGGAGGAAAAGGCAGTAAATGGCATAGTAAAAGGTGTAGTAAATGACATGTGCAGGTGCATGGGTCAATGAGCTCTTTCTATAAATTCACCAGACAGTTGACCCCTCAAGTCTACACCACTGACTCACTGAGTCAAGCCTGTGGGCTGTACCCTGTAGCTGTAGCTGTAGCAGCCATCCCATATTCCATGATATTAATTCAAACCTTCTATTCTTATTTTATTTTACCAGAAGTATCGCCAACAGTTACAGCAATTCGCTTAAAAGTTTCTCTCTTTTTTCATTTTTAAGACTCAGAAATCGAGTCCCAAGGCCGAAAACTTTACACGAGTAAAATGGAGTGTCAAGCCGAGATCAAGTACCGTCAATAACGCATGCTTTCTACATTCAGGACGGGGAATGCTATGCGCGACAGTACGGTTAACAGATCATAGGCAATGCAGTATCAAGAACAAAGGAAATACAAAGAGTAAAGTATGTGGAGATATAGGGTTTTAGGAAATAATTAATAATACAATCTAAAAAATATAAATAACAGAAACAAATACAGTACGGAGTATCAGAATGTAATCTCAATCTACTGAAGAATTCTTGTACTGAAACTATAAAAGGGATAGAGAGTGCTCTACTCTACAGCTCTGAAAGACTCTGACAGCAGTAAAAGCACCCTTTTTTTTAAACAAAAAACAAATGACAGCTAATAAATTATTCAAAACCCTATAATCTCATCATCTCATGATCTGATCCCTGCCCTGCAAAAATAAATAAAAGCCTAATCCTCCAAATGCTTGGAAGAAGAGTTAAAGAATGACACTGCATCGAGGGCTCGGTTCTGGCTCAAACACCCTCCTTCATTCACTTTGCTTTGCCGTTGGGGGCGGCAGTGGTGGTGGGGGTGGCAGTGGCGGCCTTGGGGCCGGGGTTCAGCTCATCCCATGCCTCGATCCAGGTCACCATAGCATCTGCCAGCTTGATGAAGTACTCATCGACCTTTCCTAGCTTCTCCTTGACTTGCTTAGAGAGCTCGATATAGCATTGCTGGACACTGGAGCATTCCTTTGGGAGGGTCGCGTTCTGGAAGAACGGGATGCATTCTTCTTGCCAGTAGATACCCTTGTACTCCTTTTTCAGGTTCACAAATGGGTTGCTTGCTTTGCTGTGGAAGATGTATGGTAGTCCTGTCTTCACACCCAAGCCTAGATGGTCGCATATAACCTGTTTTGCATAAACACACCGTCAGATAATGTCATACGAGAGTTATATGAGTTTGTGACATGATCATAGAAGAGCGGGGAATGAATAATACCTTAATGCACCATCCAGCCCACATATCGTCGTAGCGTCCAATAGGCTGACCGTCACCCATGAGTCCAAAGTACATCGCTGGTCCGATGAGCTCACGGTCAAAAGCCAAGTTCATGCCACACATGGGGAAGAGGGTTCCCTTGGGGATGGTCAACACAGCATCCACATACCTAACAAACAATCAACCAAACAAGATTAGAACTATTAACATTGCCGCTACTCAACATCAATGGAAGGGGGTATGGATCGTATGGTACCTAGTGTTCCTCTCGAGGGGCTTGACAAGTTGGGTGGGAGCATCATAATCAGGGACATTCAGCCAAAGACCATGAGAGACGGCAGTGGGGGCACCTTCACGCATACTGAAAGGATACCCACGGACGAAGTCAGCGCCCTCTCTGTAGGGATCGTACAAGGTGTTGAAGAACAATGGGGTTGACGGACACAACAGGTTCTTGATGTGTTGCTCAAGAGCATTGATATCTTTTCCAGTCGGATCTTTGGCAACCTATACATGTATCAACCATCATCATATTAGATCCACATTGCAGATCTCTGATCTCACACTCTGACTACACAATGCATATTTCAATTTCGAGAATTTCGAGAATTGAACTATTGCAGATACTAAACAGCTTCTAAGTTTAGTTTAGAAAGGCAGGAACGGACACGAGATCCGCCTCACATTGAACTATTTGACTCGTTATAAGTTTACGGGTTACATCATCATCAGTGATACATAATCATATGAGTACTGATGAGATCTGCATTGCCTAGGTATATGATGAACTATAGGTTAATTTATTATTCAAATCACTGAGCTTTCAGCAATTAATATTCAGATGAAAATGCAGATTACAATATTTAAATCAATAATTAAGCATTAATTAATCTAATAAAATTCACAAAAAATCAAAATCATAAGTGAACACAGATCTACTACAAGCACAAAATTCCAAGCAGATGATGCATCTCAAAGATCTCAACTTTCAATCAATCGAAATTCAAAATTCAAAATTGAAACAAACCAACATAACAAAATCAAAAATTTAGCAAAACCCAGATACCAAAACATCGAGATCTAAACCAAAATCAAAAACCCTAAAAAAAAGTCAAAACCCTAAAATCAAAAATAAAAAAAATTAGAAGAATTGAAGACTTACAAAGCAATCATCATCAATGGTGTAGATATACTTCTTCTTAGAAACCATATACCCAAAACACCTACAAGCAGAATCCTTGAAAGAGATACAAGCAGCCTTAGGACCAAGAATCCGATTAATATCATTCCGATTATACAATTCATAATCAAAACCTTCAGGAACATGAATGGTTTTGGTAGGATCACCGTCTTGGACGATGATCAAATGGTAAGGCTGGAAAAAGGGGCGCCACATCTCGAGGAAATCGAGGTTTCTGATGGTGGGAATGACGATGTCGAGTTCATCCTTGAGGAGGACGATTGGGGTGACGGTGGCAGGTGCCGCCATTGTTGTAGATCTGAGAGAGGAGGGTGAAGGTTGAAGAGAGGTGTTTGAGTTGAAGGAGGAAGGAGGAATGAATGAAAGAGTGGGGTTTGAGGTGGGTATTTAAGTAGGAAAATTAGTGCTTAATTGGTGGGATGATGATATGATAAGTATGTTACTAGTATTACTCCTAGTAGTCTTGCACATGTCAAACATGACTTTTCCTTTTTTTTGAGTTTTGCCTAATTCTCGTCTGTGACGAAAATATCTGTCGTAAATTTATGACAGGTTAATTATTTACGGTAACACAAATTCATGTACTTGTGTCGTAGACAAATATTTTTGACGTTTCCTTTTTAATTGGATATATTTGAAACGTTTTGACGTTATGATGGATATGTCTGTCGCAAATAAAACCAACTTTATTGTATTTTCACCTAATTATTGGAGTATTTCACCATGGAATCCCTCTAACCTTTTTTTGAAAATATAAAATATCTAATGATTATTAGATTAATACTTCCTTCGTTCCAATAAATTGTTTGCCTTTACTTTTGGCACTAAGGGGAAGAGATCCAATTAGAAGGTGACATGTGGATGAGAAGTCAAATTACATATAAAAAACATTCCAAAAATAGAAAGGCACACAATTCATTGAGACGCCTCAATATGGAATAGGTAAACAATTCATTGAGACAGAGGGAGTATTTTTTATTTTAGAATTTAATTTTCGCTCATATAAAAAGAAACGGTTCTTCTAAGGTGTATTGTGTGTCCAACGGACACACGTTAATAATCTAATTAAAGTAAGATTAACATGGTTATTGTCTAAATATGGCTAATAGAACTTGATATTTCAATTTCTCGTTATAGTATGTTTGTTAATCTTTCTTTAATTAGGTTATTAACATGTATCCAGTGTCCACCAATGACACTTTAATTAGAAAAACCAGGAAAGAAAATATAGGCCCGGTTTGACAAACATCAGTAACAGATTTAGAAAGTGTGTTCGGTAATTATAGAGTAGCAGATTAGAGGAGAGTCAAATTGTTTTCATTTATAAATTGAATATGGGTTTTCAATATGCTTCTATTAGCTACATATTCAAAAACAATAGATTTCAGTTAATATGTTATCGTAATATGTCGTATATTTAACACATGAAATTAATAGATTGACAATCAATTTAATATCTAGATTGAAATCTATTAATTTTCATACAATATACAGAATATACTTTTTAACAAACGAAACTATAATTTTCTAAAATGAGAAACAAATGATTTTTTGCGTGTTTCCAAGTGAAGTATCCATGTGTTAGGAAACATGAATGGCAATTACCATGCACGATTATCACCTTTAATCGTTACTTTGGAAATACCCACAGAAATGGCAAAATATACATACCATCTTTTTTGAGAAAGTAATTGGTTTCTATATTGATAGTATTTCGTATTTTCGTAATCAAAGTTTAAGGAAATAATAAATGATGATTTTTTAATGACACGAAAGTTATTTGCACAACATACTTTTAAAAAAAAAATTACAAAAAACGGAAATAAATAACAAATGTATTAAATAATAAAACAAAAAAGAAAAATAATCATCCAATCTACTTATTCCGTTTTTGATCATCCAAATACAATCCTCTTATTTCCATTTTTAGTCAATTTTTAGGACATATTAGTCCTCATTAAATTTATCTATTCACGATAAAGGTCATTTACATGATCTGCATTATTATACGTATATTACCACTAAGTATTGATCAATGTACTCCGTACTTTGTTAGTGAAGTGTTAAATAAAGCGACTGCATAAAGATCATGGTAAAGAGTTTAAGTATACAACAAATAAAAATGTATTGCAAACCATTGATTAACCAGTGCAGATCTCGTGTCTCACTTTTATATCCCAGTCTATGTGTCACACCATGCACTAGATGACCCCCCACCTATTGCATAAATAAAATATTTAACAAATATTATTATTTGTTGATGTTTCATCTCGTGTATGGTGTGACATACGGGTAAGACACAAATATGGGACAGGAGATCCGTGCTGTTGATTAACACACAAAGATCATGGTACAGACTACAGAGTACTTCGTATTTGTTTATTCCGTTATAAAAAGCAAGTAAAATACTTATTTAAGTTATGTTGAGTTAATTAACCAAAACTTGCGACAACCCATATATTGAGTATATCATTAAGTCTTCTGCTCTTCCTATATTAAAATACGTTTATACTAAAAATAATCGGCTAATCACCAAACTCGAACCTCTTGCCATGTTATGAACACCTAAAATTGTAAGTAAACAACAAAGATACCACATTCTCACCATTGACATGCCCTCTATTATCAGGGTGTAAAGGAATATATCCCAAATCTTTGCCTATAAAATGTTACTAGTAGCACCATTAATTCATTAATTATTTAATTATATTAGTGAATGGAGACAGCGCATCAAGCACTTCAATTCTTCTCGTACTATTCATTTTGTTTAGAATCAAACTAATCAAATAATTCCACCTACCCTCAATAAAGTTTAACCAATTTTAATTTAATTTTCGTTATAAATATATGACGGGTCAAATATTACTCATTTGGGTAGAGTCGTAGTGATAAACAATTCGTTACTCCTTACTCCTTAGGGTTGTCATATCTGGTCAAGTGGTATTATTTGACCCGTCATCGATTTGCGACATATATATCTAGGAGCGTGCAAAATCTAGTCCGATCCAGATCCGGTTTTTCTTCCCGTCTGGACATGAAAAACCGGAATTATATTTATTTAATAAAAATCCCAGTTTATCTAGTCCCAAGCAGTCCAAAAGACCGGAATTTTGGACCAGAATATTTTAAAAAATTGTAAATTCCTCCAACCGGTCCAGCTGGTCTGGTCCGATCTTGGACCGAAATTTTTCTGTTCCCAGTCCATATTTTCTAGATTCCGGTCCGGTCCAAATCGATTCAGATCCGATCCAGCTCTGGACCGATGCGCAACCCTAAATATATCGGTTACAAGGAGGACTTGGTTACGACTATTATTTTGGGTTTTAAAATTCAAAATATCAAGGGGAGAGATCCAAGTCAATCACGTGCCCACATGATGACATTCATGGACGTTGGAGTTCGATGGGCCGCTTTTCGGGCCCGCTCTTCATGTAAAACTTTGCAAAAATATCGTCCGACGAAATTGTTTGAATCTCAATTCTGAATTGATGACCACCGACAAGGAGTGTAATCACGAATAGCATTAAGTGTCTTTTTGGACGTTGTGTGAGTATGTGAACATTTAGACATTGTCACTATCGAATTACTCATTTCATTATTGTATTCCGTAGATAGTAAATCCTACGAAAATACGTCATTTATATCGTTTTCATAATGAATGTCAGAAACGGTATTAAAAATTGGGACAAAAAAAACTAAGTTTACGTGATTAATTTGCCATGTACGTGTTGGTTATGTTCACGTACAGATGTGAGTGACGGATCAAATACTACAAGATTTAAATAAACGAAACAAATTTTTTGTAAGCTCCTAAACATATGGATTGTGATTAGATAATAGTTGTTGCAAAATATATTGGCCTCGAAAGGTAAAAAAAAAAACTACTACTCGTTAAGAATTGACGTAAGTTAGAGAGGTTAGATAGTAAGCAACACGTTATATATGAGGGTATAGATTGTTATAGTTTAATCAGAGATTCTCGTTCGAACTCTGAAAATGCAACAATGTTAAAACTCATGATGGATAACTTTACCATTATTAAAATTTTACCCGATTCAAATCTGAATTAAAATATATAGTACGGAGTAATAAATTTTTTTTTTTGTTTTGTTTTAAAATATGGAGTATAGTGGGCAAAAAGTGCAAAGGGTTTACTTAAATGGTACAAAAAGGAGTAGAAATACGAGTAGAATTGAATCCATCAACGTTACTTAGACGCCCAAGCGTAATGTATGTAGTTATGTACGTACGTAGGCAGGTTGATTCGGATCCACATGACCAGATTTGCATGCAACGCGCATTCAAGTTTAGTTTAATTTCTGGCTCTCTACCGACACATTTAATTGGCCCCCCACTCACCCAACCCCAACCCCAACCTTTAATCACACCCTCACCATCCTTGCAATTTACAACTAAGCTTTCATTTACGGCTAAGTCTCCCTTGTGACGGACTAACGGGTATATCCGTCACTGGCTTATAACGGGACAAATAAAACTATATAAGTGGGAAAGGACAATCGATGGGGTGCAGAGACAGCTAGGAGGTTTGCCTAGAAGCAGCCACCCTTGAAAGCCTGGATTCTCTCGTCGATAGTCACTTTGAAAGTCTTTACCTAAACTCTTCCAATCTCCTTTCATCTGATCTCGGGGATTGAATTGGAGAACGTGATATGGTTTTAAGCAGTGCTCGACCATATCCTCCAACCATCATGTTTCTTGTCTTTATTTTTTCTATTTGACTCGTCACAAATAAGAATTTAGAATTTGTGTTAATTTTTTCTGGTTTAGACGGGTTGAATTGAATTTAAATAAAATACTCTAGTTGATATAACCCAATTTACGAGGCTAAACTAAATTGGGTGATTGCCAAGAATAGGCCTGAAGTGTAACGAATTGGCACACAAATTAACAGGGTAAAGCGAGTTGAAGAATTAAGACGGGATCATAGATCGAACCTTTGTATGATTCTGAAAATGATGTGTTGTCCGAGCACACTTATTTTGTGGGTCGGACCGATCGTCCTGCCTCTCAGGCCTCAACTCACCTACTTTAAGTGAATAACAATTGAACTGGAGTACTAGCTAGTACCTGTCTCACTCTCACATGAATATTGAATAGTGTATGGTGCAAAACTACACTCCCAACACGTTACGTATGTGAGTAACTAACTCGTAACTACTCATATGAACGAGTTCCATGAATTCATTGGTGCCTGACTACGTGCTGCTCCATGGACCATTTCCACTCTTTCTTCATGCAAAACACCCACCATCAAAACATCAGACGAGTAAGCCTTCCTTGTAATGGATATATCCGTCATAAGATTACAACGGATCAAATATCATCCACTTGGACGAATAATAACAAACCATGTGCTACCCACTCGACACTATAAACCCGTTACAAGTTTTTGACAGGTTTTTACACGTCACAAACGAGAATTTGTGTAACAGGACACGGAAGTTGAAACATAAAGCCGCTAAAAATGAGAAAAAGGGTGATGAGATGAGATGAGATGATGGGTAGAATGAGGTCCCATGATCAAAACATGTCTCCAGTCTCCAACCCCTTTTCTTCTTCATCATATTTTCTAAAAGGACATTGGACATACAGTATATCATAAATCAAAATCATCAACAGTTTTCCCAGAAAATAAATATGCTACTGTACATAATTTATTCACTCATTTGCTTTATTTCCCCCCAAAGGACCCTACAAACAACACCAACTTCAGTACCCTACACTTAAAAGTCGGTCTCCATGAAAAACTTTAAATAAAGAGACGATCTTTCAATAACGTTATTTAAAGACCTCAAGTTAAATCAGCCAAATATCCAATGGGCTGATACATCAACCAAAGATAGGTTTAGCCCATTTACATAAGTAGATCAAATAAGCTCAGCCCAAATTGGCATGCAGAAGTTCAAATATGGGCCGGCCGAGGGAACAAAGTTCTCATCATCATTGAAACTGTCGGCCCAAAAGATAAAGACTTGTATCCCCTGTGTACCCATATGCCATATTCTTATGGTGACAATCCACATATATGATAATGTAGTATTATAATGCGACTAGAGTCACTTTTCGTTGAACAAAGCTAAAACGGTGTAATGCTATTCAAATAAGTGAATGATCTGTGAAAATATCCTACTATATACCTAAACAAATTGGTACTGTATGCAGCAATTGATCCCATGAATGTAGACATTTTTATACAACTGTCAGTAAGAATGCAAGTGTAGCTAATACAGTCACGACTAACCGGATGATGGAAGACGTAACTGTAGAACTGGCATTTGGAAGCCATGGATAAGCATCGGGAGGAGGCATCACGCAGTTGTCACCGTTGAAGTATACTCGTCGTGGAAAAGCCCATCCTTTCTCGAAAGTAAATGACGGGTCCTTCTGAAACAGTAACTCTGACTGTGCATTCCCGAATGGACCGGCTTGCATCAGTAAATCATTGTAGAATTTCACTCCCCAAAGCATACCGGTATCATCTGCATATCAGTTCATTGCATATATGGATTAATAGCCTGACCGACATAGAATAATTGCAAAACCAACATATTGATTTTAATACTTACTTAAACCAGCATAAGGATTGAGTCCTTTGTAGTTGAAACTGAAAACTTGGGTGAGGTTATCGAAGTTGGGGTGTTGCGCAACCATGTTCCATAACGTATAGTTCATCCTGTAGTTAAAGTTTGTAATCGTGACCTTTACACGCCAGTAATCTTTGTAGTTCACCTTGACATGCCAATGGATTCGGATCGGACACATGTGGTTCGTACACTGGACCAGAGGAGCATTAACACCGGTTTTTGACATGCCTGCTGATACAACCGATGCTAAATATGGACTATTCGCCCTGAAATCATGATCGGGGTAAAGTTTACTACGCCACTAATCTAGAATAAGTGAAGCATATATTGATATATGGAACGTGTAAAAAAAAGCTGTGACGCAGTTGCTTACTCGACGCAACTTCCTGGTTGGGTTATGTTATTCTGACACCCACAGGCGCAAGTAGGGCAAGGCACTATAGTGTCGTTGTAGAATGCAGAGAGGGAAACGCAACAGGTAGGCGTCTTTTGAGCCAAGAACTGAGAATACATGCAAGTTACATTCCAAGTCACTGCAAAAACGATATTCTTTTCAGCAGCAACAAGATAAAATCATCGTTAACAAACAGTTTTTTACTGTACCATTTTGTCAGTAAAAAACCAACTGTGTCGAAACAAGAAACATACTCAAAGCTTGAGTGGTTCTCCTCCCATCGGGTGTCCAAAACTGGGTAGGCGTCACAATCTTTGCAGGGCCACAAGTGTATCCAGGGCCCGGTCCTTGTAACGTGAAGTTCCTCGGAAGTTTGACAGTCTTATTACTTGTACCTGCTAAACCTACACTAACTTGGAAAGCACTGACAGCAGTGGTCGGGTCCTGAGCCCAGGCGTTCAATACCCCACCTCGGCAGCAATTTGCATATTGCTGGTTGTAAGGAGTCCCAGGCAACAAATCAACCACCGTTGGTGTCTTCTTACAACAATGTGGAATGTTCCCTTTGAACTTTGAACAATCTCCTTGTTCCGTGGCTTGGCTTCCTGTCATGCTCCATATTACCTCCTTTTTCGCCCACGTCCACCCTAGAATCCATCCGGGGGACTGAATGTGACGGAATTGCTGAAAGTTGAACATCGTCACAGTTGCCTGTCCACATATTAAAACAAAGAACGAAACCCATTAAATAGAATAAAAAATCGAGGCAAGGATAATAATTTCTTCGAATGCTAAAACAGTTTTTGAAGATTCGGGAAGTAACTACATTTTCCTTTTAGGGCCATTCCCTCGAATTCACTATCTCTTCCTTTTTCAGCCCTCCACCCAATTCGGTAATTCACCATATTCACACATTTGCACGAATTTAAACATTGAGAAGACACAGTTACTCACTTACTGCTTGCACAATGATTCTATATATGTTTTCGAGCATAAAATACACTGATACACAATCAAATTCGATGATCAACACATATTTCAGATCAAAAACAGATAAAGATGATCAAAGGAGGAAGATTGATTGGTGTAGCATTACTTACAACATATCCATCTGGATTCCATTGTATAATATCCCATTTGATAGTAATGTTACCATTCGGATCGAGTGGATCATAAGCTTCTGCAGAACCATTTCGCAGACGAATTAATGAGTGTCACTACATCTTACCACAAATCAAACATGCAATTCCATATTTCCCATTCAAAACATTCCAGCAACACGTTTTCGCAGAGCAGAGCATAGTATTCATTTGTTCTCCTCTTCTATTCACTAAACAATACTCTCTCTGTCTCGCTCATTCGTTTGCCTTTGATTAAAATACTCTTCACGCCGACAATAAATATAAACGGCAAACAAATGAACGAGACGGAGGTAATACAGTGCAAAGGTACAAACTTTTAACCCTTCTTGCCATCATACACGAATTAGGCAACAAACCCAAATTTTTATCAACACAATTTTGAAACATAAGCAACTCAGAAGTCAGAATCTCTAAATTAAGCAAAAAGGGAATTCAAAAGATCAAATTTTGAACCCTAAAACCTAACCTAATTGCACAAAAACATGTCATTCTCCCTCAAATTACATTACAAAACGATCATCCTATAATGAGACGTAAACTTATTGTGAGACGGTCTCATTAGGTAATGGATGAACAAATATTGATCGTAAACATGCATTTTACAATCAATAAAATCAGAAATAGTAGGAGGGGAGAAGTGGGTAGTTACCTGATGAAGTAAAAAGAGTAGAAAAAAGCAGGAAGACGATGAAAGGGGTGAACTTGAGAAGAGTGTTAATGGAAGAGAAAGACTCCATTTTTACAGTTGTCAAGTTAAGTTACGTAAAATGATGAGAGAAAGAGGAAGGGGAATGAATTCATGAATGGAGGCTCATGTCATGGCTGTAATGCATATACCATACACAGATACAGTCATATACCAACAATTTGCACAAATTGACTAAGGGGAGTTTAGCATTAAAAAAAGTCTTTCCTAATTTTTTTGGGGTTTTCTGTAAAAGGAAAAAAATTACTTTGATGTGAAATTGTGAATAAAACAAGGAAAATACTCCATCTACGGCTATTGGCTACCTCCTGCTTTGATTAGTCTGTGCGTGTAGAGGCGGCTATTGAGTCGAGTTGAGATGGGTCAAATCGGAACAGATAAGACTGTGTTTGGGATGACGGATGGGCTGTGTTAGGGTGACCCTAATTGACCCGTCGAAGGAGGTGAGACACGTCAGACTCATACATGGACTTGGAGAATTGCGACCCTCGTAGATTGGTGGCTGAAACCCACGCAAATATCGTGTCTTTTTAGAAGATGATTATGATACGAGCGTAAGTAGGTGAGTAGTTGTTGTCAAAGTGATCTATTTTATAATGTACAAATGAAGTCTTGATATTCAATTGTTTTAACTTATGCTTTGGATAAGACCTCGACGAAGGTATCGCCTTGAGAAGCGTGCATCAACCAGTGGAGGGTGTTTGTGTACAAGAGTTGACTTTCCAAGGCGGTGACGCCTATATGACTATATGTCGTCTCCTTACCCCTATCATACACTTATCAATTCACGCAGAAAATATAAGATAACGTGACCAATATGATTATACATGGTACATAGTACAGTATATCGTAATCAATTTATGCACATATTGTAAGATAGAATAAAATTGACGTAAAAATGAATATTGATTTGATGCAAGAAGATTATTGAAAAAGGATAAGGGAGGTGTTTATGTGCAAGAGTTGCAGCCACAAAAGAAGACTAAAGTCAGCTTCTTCTCCTTTCTTCAATTGTGTTGTGTGCCACTGTCATCCACTTCACACTCTTTCTACACCACCCCTTCAACCTCAACAATGGTGTCTCTGCAACAGTCTTTTCTGCATTGTACACCTCATACATTTCTCCCCACTTCTTCTCCCCAGGTAATTCTACTACTCCCTCCGTCTTTTATATTTCTTCCCGCTTTTTAAGATTTGCGAGTACTAACTCTTTCTAAACATTCTGGTTTCATCATTGATATTTTGGGGATTTCTGAAACAGGTAAACAACAATGGTGTTTCTTGGAAAAGGGTTTCTGTTATTGTGAGAGCTGACCAAGTTTCTTCTTCTCAAGGTTTCAAATTTCCTGTCTTTTCTACTTTGATTGCAGAATTGGGTTTGTTTCTGAATGTTTAGTACAGTACATTGCAGAATTCATGTGAATTAGGCCTTTTAGGTTTTCCAGTGATGAAGTAATTTGGGGGATTGTCTAGGGTTTCTTCTAGGTTATTTAGATAAAATTCAAGGCCAAGATGTCATGTTCTGAGTACAGTTTCCTGAAATTGTTTGTTGGATGAATCTAGTTTTCCATTCTCCAT
This sequence comes from Agrostemma githago, assembly GCA_958450325.1. Taxonomy (NCBI): domain Eukaryota; kingdom Viridiplantae; phylum Streptophyta; class Magnoliopsida; order Caryophyllales; family Caryophyllaceae; genus Agrostemma; species Agrostemma githago. The sequence goes on from OY288259.1 coordinate 2,344,853, forward strand.
GAAATTATTCTTTAGTTTTCGATTATGTTCGAATACAGCAAAATTGCTAACTAAACTGGCCGCGCCTTTGTATTGTGAAGTAGCCGCCATCCAATGCAGTTTTTGATGCAATTCTCATCTTGGATTATTTGGGAATATCATCTTTGTATCGTGTCGCTAATAAAAGAGTAAGGCTGCATACAGCTGACTTCCCTACTCGACAATTTGAGGATGCCCTTGAGGCAATGGGGTAATCAGTAATGTCGTTGTAAGATGAATTTTAAGAACAGATCGTGCTGTAGTGATTGTGGACAAATGTATGCATTTCGGTTTTGCATCATATTGAATCTGGTGGCACGTTTGTGTAATAGAGGAATGTTTTTTTTTTTTTTTCTCGTCACAGATAGAATATCAAGGAGGCAACTTGTAGCGTTTGGTACTACCTTCCCTGGAATACTACTGTTCACAGAGACCCCAACTTCATGTAAGTGTCGATATGTTTGTGTTGTGGTAGATTTAGCTTACTGACCATGTTTTTGATTCGTTCTTATCAGAGCATTAGGATAAAAAAATGTTGGATTGTGATTTTACTGTGTTGTATTTTGCACTCAAGTAATGTCTAGAAGTGCAACATCTCATAATAGTGGCAGATATCCTAAGAGCACGCCCTTGATATGGTTCAGTTGCTGCAGAACCTAGAAAGAACTTCCTTTCAGTCTCGGACAAAAAAGACGGCTATGAGTTTCTCTATCCATTTGGTTGGCAGGTATATTAAACACTTCATTGTTTCTTCTTTGTCATGGTTATTGCGTTGGATATTGCCCTATGCGTGAATGTTGTTTAGAATGTTTTCTCGATTGTGTGTGCTTTTCATGTCTTGCTGTATTCTGGTTTTAGGAAGTGGCTATTCAGGGTCAAGACAAGGCCTTCAAAGATGTCATCGAACCTTTAGAAAGTGTCAGTGTGAATATCCTTCCAACGGCTAAACAGGATATAAAAGAATTTGGACCCCCAGAACAGGTACGACTTACAGTTTTACGATTTCATAATCCTTCGATTCTCTGTTTTTTTTGTCCATCATTGTTTTATGTGATCGATATGGGACAATGGAATAAAACATAATCGTATATGGGTTCACGTTCTCTTGTTTTAGGTTGCGGAAACATTGATTAAGAAGGTGTTGGCCCCTTCTAATCAAAAAACAAAGCTTATTCAAGCGAAAGAGGTTTGATTCTCATCTCTTCTTTTCTTCTATGTGGCTAAAACTGAGTTCAAATCATCGATTTAATATGTTTATTGAATTTTCAGCACTGAATTATAATTTTCGTTTGATAAAGAAATTTCTGTGAAACGTGCATAGCGAAAATAATTCAGATGATTTGAAGACTTCTGCCTATGCAGAATGAGGTGGTTGGATACTTGGATGTATGTATCGTTACACGCCTATGTGGATGCCTCTGAAAACTGTGTCGAGATTCACCGACCTAATGTTTTTCACAACAGTAGAGATTTTGATAGACATTTTGCTTTAATATACCGTATTCCATAGCCAAAGAACATCAAGCCATATTTCTTCCTCAGCTACAGAACTGCAGATACCAGTACCCCTCAATATTTAAGCCGTAACTTGTAGGGTTTATCTTATGTCATCGCTAGTTACTTAGTCAGGGTTGAAGTTTTTGATTCGTCATACACTCATACAGCAGTCGATTATAGTTAGGTGAACGTGACCTGCATTTTACCATACCCACGTTGATTATATTTTTGCACGTGGTGTGTCATACTATGAGCTAAGGGGTTGTGTACTTGTGTGCATCAGTTTTATGTCCTTAGAAGATGACTTCATGGCTTTATGTGAAAGGAATTGATGAAATTCTGTTATAGATGAAAATATAACAAAATGGTATTCCTGAAGTGACATAGCATCTGGAAATTTTCGAGATAAATCGTGTCATGAACTTTTTATGTAACTATCGAATTTGAAAACCCACACTGACGCACTGTTACGATGTTATGTGTAAGAAATTGCATGTATATCCTGAAAACTAAAAGTCTTATAGACAGGTAGGTGGTCTGATATGAAAATTGATGTTGATTGCAGCATGAAGCAGATGGAAAAACATATTACACGTTCGAGTTCACTGCCCAAGCGCCAAATTACACTCGTCATGCTCTCAGCGCTATCTGCATCAACAACGGTATGAATCTAATCATTCACACCGTTACCATCTTTACCTTTTGCATTATCTTTCTGATGTCAGTTAATTCTGAGTCTGCTGTCATACAAATATTTTTTGATACCAACTCTTTCGGACCATCAATCATGTGCCTGAACTGCCTTGACATCATTAAATCAGCATCTTTGTTCATCATGCAATCTTTTTTCTCGATTTCCATCTCTAAAAAACTGCCCACATGTCGATGACATACAATTCTTCTGGTTGTAGTATAACTGCCTAGTACGACCTTGTTATCGCAGGCAAGTTTTACACGTTGACAACAGGTGCAAACGAGAGGAGATGGGACAAGATGAAAGAGAGACTGAACACCGTGATTGATTCATTCAAAGTATTCAAAGAATCCTCAATGGTCGATTATGGTAACTAGACAGTAAACAAACATTCTATGCTGCTGACACGCTTTACATCCTTTCTTGCGCGACTTGCACAAATATGAGTCAACTATATATTTGTATTCTATTCGATTTTCTCCATATATATACTACAACACTCTGTAAAATCTATTATCAAATGCAAAATCGCTCGATCACTTATGCCTGCCTACATACTAGTTTAATGAATAATCTGTGCACAATAATAGTCATTAGAATCCGAAGATCGTCGGCTTTGTATGTAGATGAGCAATGTATGTAGATTAGCAAATGTACCTAGACTTGAATTAAGTTCATAGAGTACCCTTTATGCTCATCCATGTTGAATTAAAGTATGAAAAAACTGATGTGGAAGCAACTCACTCATCTCTTTTCTTAGAATAATTGGTAGTCGATAGACGTGACTTACACGCCATATAAGCACTCGACTCTCGACTCTCGACTCTCGACATTGGGTTTTGAGACTATGCTTGCACCCTTCATTTAAACTGAAAAGCACGTGAATTTGACATAGTCGGGTCTGATATTTGGACACGCACCCATATCAGAGTTCATGATTAGCATCAGTTGGCATGTAGATTGAGTGCCATATGAGAGTTCATAGATTGAGTGCATGATTGATGATGCAATGCCATGTGAACAGTGTATTTATTCAGACTATAATATGATCATGAACTACTCGGCTATGGATGATCATCACATATATAAAGAATAGTACAGTACAAAGGGTCAATTCCTTTCTGCCGTAAAGTCACCTAGCTTTCTCCACGCCCGTAAAGATCGAATTATTAAAATTGGATCAGATGTACACAATCTTACCCTTCATAATTGAATGACCTTGATAAATTAAGTTGAGATTGAATTGCATCAAGCGACCGGTATTACTGTTATTGGATGACAAATCAAAAATGTTAATTAATCTGTAATTACGTTATATGAATGTGGCTGGACTGAACTGAAATAATCAGACGTGATTGTGATGGTGAGCATGCATGCATGATGAGCATATAATGGGGGGGGATAAAGTAGAGTAAGATTAGGAGCAATGAGAAAAGAAGAAGAATGTAGGAGAAGCATCCAACAAAGGAAATATAATGATATGCCAAATCAAGTGCTTAAAGTACTTAAAAAGTAAGTTAATTAGGTGATGAGAAGCTCATATGCCTTATTTTTAAGGGTACTGCTACTCACTCAAGAGTAATAAGTCTTCCTTCCGTCACAAGTGAATAACGGGTCAAATTATATCATTGGATTAGAAAAGACAAGGTTAGTGGATAGCAGTCATAGCACATAACTTTATCTTATTCACCGAAATGAGTATTATTTGACCCGTCACACGTTTATGACGGAACTGTCCATATTAAAGGGGGTATGGAGTATGTGATTAGGGTTGAAATGGTGGCCCCCCTAAACCCTATACTTAGTGATAATCTACCTGTTAAAGCAATTATTATTAACTAAGTCACTTGGTTCAGAACTCATCTTCTCATTACAGTATTATTCAAGTACTGTACTGTTTGTTGTTCACACAACCACACTAAGATCTGCCCTGCCCTGCATTATTACAGCAACTAACAAGCGGCTTAAGCTAACTCCCCTTTAAAGGTTACATCCTTTCAATGTCAAACCGTCTTACTCTATAATTTGTGAGTAATATAAGAATTCCAATCCCCAAATGTGTAATGAAGTCAGACACATACATTAACATAAATTGTATGTGATCTACCTAACCAAATACGCTCTTTAAATGTATTCCGTAATAAATAAACTTCAAAATTTGGACACTATTCAAATGAATGTAGGATGAATCAGTTGAGATCATATGTTTCACTTTTATGTCTCATCTCCTGTCTCTAACCTTTATCATGTGACATAAGAGAAATCATGGGACATAGGATCTGAATTGAGGATGAATGCATGGTGTTTTAATTAGATGTGAAATAGTACATCTTTTGTTTTAAATGGAGCACAAAAACAAATTTTTATTGACGAGATTCAAAATTCAAATAACCAATATCGATCATTCAATCATACCTCACAATTTTACCAGTTGAACAAATTTTTTTGCACTCATTATACTTTTAAGCAATGTTCTACTACTTGCATTATTAGACATACATTATTAAAGTTAAAATTAGAACCCCTTGATCATCAATTAGTGGTCAATGGAATAATTTTTTTTCTTAATTACCACACTCTATAATCTTTATATAGCCCTATAAATATATAGGAGTATACTCCTATAGGCATGTACTTCTCACTTGACACGTAGATAAATATTGGACCAACATATATTTACTAATCCACACATTATTATTCTTTTGCTTAATTATATATAGCATTAAATTAGCCCTAATGGGATTTCGAGTTTGTGCTTAATTTATTTATTTATTATCCCTTGATTCATATGCATGATATCCAAAATCAGTGATTAAAATAATAATCTAGAATCCAATACCCAAATTGAAATGAAATGAAATGAGAAGATGACGTATATGGATCGTAACAACAACATGCTTAGACACACAAAATGTATGTGCCCAAAATTAACATGTTAGTTTTATCATAGCAAATGTACATCAACTCCTTATCTATAACTACTTTGTATATGCTAAAGAATAAATTCAACGAGTAACGATTTGAAAATGATACGTTTCACATAAATTACGTGAAACAAGGGCAAATATGTATGTCGATGAACGAACCTAGGTCGGGGTATGAATCAATTTTTCATGACTTTACTGATTAAATTAATTAACTTGATCATATATGAATTCGACGTGTGGATAATTAACGAACACCCAAATGTAAAATAAAGGCCCCAATTCCAAACTTTTGAAACAAGATTAAACAAAATAAAGTGTAGAGAAAAAAAATAACATAAATTCTTATTGCATCTAACTTTTTTGCTCTTTGGTAAAAGGAGGCAAACTTTTTGCAAACACCCAAGACAAAAAAGAAGTGAAATTAAAACCCAAAAAAAAAAAAAAAAAAAAATTATTCCATGAAGAAGGATATTAATTTTTGAATCCCTTAAAAAAAGGGGAGCCATGTATTTTTAAGTGTTGGCCTCTTCTTATTCCTCAATCATTAGCATCATTGTGTTTTTTAGTTCTAAAATAATAAGTACTCCTAAGCCTAATAAGGAATTGCTTACCGGCAAATTCTTATTTGTGACGAAAATATCTGTCTTAATTTTATGACGGATTGACGGGTCAAATATGCAGGATAAGACAAACTCATGTGCCTAATTAAGGTGTAGTAAATTTTCTTAGATATATTTGACAGGTTTTAACATTATGACAGATATGTTTGTCGCAAGCAAAACGTGTTGCTTACCTCATGAATGTGCAAAGAGAATGAAAAGCTTAGTATTAAGTACTACTCCATATTTCTCTTTTGATGTGCCTTAAGCATATGGGATAAAGATGAATCTCAAGGTGTTTTCTACTAACAAAGATTATGCAAATACAAAAGAGAATGAAGTGAGATCTTAATTCTTAAGTATATGGTCTTATATTTTAAAGATTGTGAAGAATGTCCTTGTTTAATTGGAAGATCCCATCTTAAATGACAAAGTTGATTTATATATACATTATTATTATCCTCAATTTTAGATAAATGTTGTAATTAATTATTTAGAATTATACTCTTAAAATTGTAATGTAAGAATGAGATGGAGTCGCAAAAATGATGTAATGTATTCCCTTTCGTCCAATTAATTGGTGATACCTTCCAGATTTATACAATCCAAAATCCAAATCAATGATAACATTCCTTTATTGATAAAGAAATGGAGTAATCTATTTTAATTCCACATTTTTCCGATAGTCTAAACTACTGATAAAATCTCTTTACATTTTCTTTCAAATTAAGCTTATTTTTTTACATTTTATTTAGATGTTTCAAATAGTTAATTTCACATTAGGTTGATCAGGTCGTGTCATGTCTAGGGCCGAGTTTTCTTTCTCAAAACTTTAACGAACAACCAATGACATAACATGACATACCAAAGTAAACTCATTCCTTATTAAACCGTATGTAGATCATCTCCTATTGCAATACTACAAGTTCAGAAATCCTGTGTTTACGTAGTACGTACATCATTAGTAGTGAATTAACTTGTGCTACACTCCATGCAATCTTCAGTCTTCACGTACGTACGTTATTTTTAAAAAACCAAAATTCAATTCTCTACTGTTAATTCAATAATGTAACATATACTCACTTTTGTTACATAATAACATGCTTGGTCACAATTTCATGACTCCTACAAAAACACGACTTAAACAATTCAATTTATCGTAATTATTGATGAAGTAGTAATTACGACTTACGAGTGCAATAAAGGTCTAGTTAATTACCCGTAATATTACATAATTTTTTTTTTTCCAATCGATAAAAGAAATACTATCGATAAAAATAAAAACTTAAAAGCAAAGATCGATATAAACACACAAGAAAATTAACTACTACAGTACATAATAATTTCATTCAACCGAGTTTTAAAGCTCACAAGACTACATAATAAACTTAAACAATCTAATCTCCCCCATACAAAAGATTGCAAAAACATGGTAGAGAATTAGACACCCTCCTCCTCTTAATTAATTTAATTAATAATTAATCACCCCCCTCTTAATAATAATATTAATAATAATACCACACTAATTAATAATTAATTAACCTAATATTTTTAAAAACCCCAAAACAACCCATAATTCATTTTGATTAAACCCACTAATCATCATTACCCCCGAACCACACACACTCACACCCTAACCAACAACAATACCACCACCAACCCTAGGAACAGCCTTACAAACCAAAGACCTCTTCATCTCCATAGACAGCCTAAGACACTCAGTCAAGTCCACACCATCCTCCTCCGAAGCAACCCACTTGAAGCTCTGCAGCATCTGAGCTAACCAAAGCTGAGCCGTAGCCAACCCCATCGCCTTCCCAGGGCAAACCCTTCTCCCCGCCCCAAACGGAGCCAGCCTCAGGTCCGAACCCATGATTGCCACATCCTCCACCATGAACCTCTCAGGGTCGAACTCCTCCGGGTTGGACCATATCTTCTCGTCGTGGGTTATGGCGTACATGTTGACCATGGCGGTCGTGCCAGCCGGGATGAAGTGGGTCCCAATGTGGGTGTCGTGGACTGCGAGGCGGGCCCATGAGAGGAGCGGGCCTGGTGGGTGGACTCTGAGGGTTTCTTTCAGGATGGCTTGTAGGTAGGGGAGGTTCGGGAGGTCTGAGTCGGATACTGGGTTCGAACCTAGGACCGTGTCGAGTTCGGCTTGGGCTTTGGCTTGGATGTCTGGGTGGAGAACCATCCTTGCTAGTGTCCACTCTAGTAGGATTGCCACCGTGTCCGTTCCTCTAAATATCATTTCCTGTCATAATCATAATCATAATTATTTCCTTATTATTAGCTCAAGGATAATAATCATCCAATTAAACCAAAATAATTAACTTGCAAATAAAACAAATGTAAAAAAATGAAAAATACTCCGTAAATAAATAAAAATAACCAATTTAAAATGCCCTCTAAATTAGATGCCCTAATATTTTTTTGTTAAGGGAAACCCCATAACTCTTGAGTATTTAGTCCTCAGTTTTTTCTTTATTGTCCAATTTCATTAAAATACTCCACTTATATATTAATGAAATAAGCCAAAAATTTAAAACCGGAATGAGTGTATCTAAAACAATATCTTACCCCTCCAACCTCGACTATTTGCTTACATATACTCCCTCCGAACACAATTTATTGCCCCGCTTTCCTTATTTGGTAGGTTATTTTTTATTGCCCCACTTCTCCACTTTCCTTTTATATCATATCCAAATTACCAAATTATCCTTATTTCTATCTTTTATTTACAATATATGCCATTGATTTTTACACTTTAAGTCCAATCATTAATTTCTTTATCATTTTATATTCATGTTTTTACTACATATTAAGGCCCACCATAATTTCTTTTACCATATAATATGCAAACCTTATTTTCTGTGCAAAAGTTAACGGGACGAAAAATTATGCCCGGAGGGAGTATTAAACAAAGGTGAAGATCATTCAGATTCGGAATGAGTATAAAACATGCAAGAAACATAATGAAATGGGCCCAAACAAAATGAAAGACTTGTAACAAAATTGGCATAGAACACAAGAAGAAGAAAATATACCAAATAGAGCAATAAATGAAGGAAAAACAACTCATAATAATTCAACCAAAAAAAACATAACGCCTCAAAAAAAACAACGAAAAATAAATGAAATAAAGGAAGAAAACAAAGAGACATTTACCCAAAGTACAGCAATCATATCAGAATCAGATAGCTTAGTCATAGTCTCTCCATCTTCCAAATCCAAAAGTACATCAACAAAATCTTTACTCGACCCATCACCATCCGTGCTTGCGACAGATATATCCGTCATCTTATTCTTCCGTGACCTCTTATGTTGTTCTATGATATTACCAACGTAGACATTAACCTTCTCAACCAAAACCTTACACCTCCTCCTGACCCCCTGTAAATCCAACCACCCTACAGGGGCAAAATGGTCACTCCAGTTAAACATTCCAAGCAACTCATACCCTTCTGTAACCAACTCCTCTAATACATCTCCTTCGTGTATTCCACCGAACACGCTCGACATTACGTTGTTCAACGAAGCGTCGTGGAGGATTTTCTTGAGGTGAACGACTCTGTTGTTTTGTTTCATTGAGTCGTTGATTCGGGACACGATTTGTCGGCCCAGGGTGGCTCTCACGGCGGAGAACGCGGCGAGTTTTTTGGGGGAGAATAAATAAGTGGCGGAGATACGGCGGAGGTTACGCCAGTACTCACCGAACGGGGCGAACCCCATTGCGCGGTGGAACAACAGTTCGTATGCGGATTCTTTGACGGGTCGGTCAGCAAAAGCGGTACTGTTTAAGAGTTCTTTGGCGGTGTCGGGTTTACTCGCGATGATGAACCGGGTTGACCCGACTGAGAACGCCATGAGTGAGGTGGCGTGGAAGGTTTTAGCCAGATTAGATAAGATTCGGTGTGTAGTGTCGGAGGTGAAAGCGAGGGCTAAACCGATGAGAGGGAACCCGGTCGGACCGGGGATGGGGACGGCGGTTGGACCGTGGCGGCGAGCAGTGGGTAAAGCCCATGCTAGACCGCCAGGGTGGAATAAGAAGGCGATGACTGAAACCGAGAGCAAGAGGGTTAGAGTAATGGGGAGAGAGAGTGGTGAAGGGAGGAGGAGATGGGTTAGGGAGAAAACCGGTTCGATAGACATTTTTTTTTGGAATTAATTAATGGTTTTTTTTTTAGGTTAGTTGAAGGAGGAAGAGAGTATGATGGTGTAATGGTGGAAGGCAATGGAAGTTTGAATGTAGGGGGTGGTTATATAGGGGTTTTCATGAAGGACGTAGGTTTAATAGTATTTTAAATAAATTAATTTAAAATGGAATTATTTTTAAATAGTTTTATTATAATACGAGTGATTTAATTAATTAATTAATTAATTAATGAGAGAATGTGTGTGGTTTTTTTATACATTAAGTAGAGAGTTGATTGGTAGGGAGTGCTAATCATTTGGACCTAGGTAAAACGGTCAAACTAATTAATCAGTTGTGATTAGGGATGTTAAATGATTAGGGATTTAAATCAACATTAAGATTTTACAGGTAAAATGAATTCAAGTAATTAAATTGAATTAACTGACACAAAAGCAAATGTAATGACACTAATGAGAATAAATAATTAATCTGAGGTGGGTTAAAAGTAATTTCAAACATCGTCCTACTCTATATTAGAACCACAAATGTCGATGGCGTGTCAAAGAGTTAGGATACGACAAATCTCGTGTGCCTAGGTTTTAGCAATATTTGACATTTTCTTTCTAGTTGAGTTATATATATATCGGTTGCAGGTAAGACCAGCTATATTAGAAGAATCTAACCCCACAATTCCACAAACCCTGTTATGATTTCTTGAGAACTTTAAATTAAATAAAAAACAAGGTAAAATTACGTAATGGTCAAGGGTAGCGTAGATAGGGAGATAATCAGATGATCATACTACTCGTAATTTAAATTAAAAGTGCATGTTGATATCATTCTGCATGCATGTTACGTTTCGATCTGTTGGTGCGTAGTAGATAGAGGTGCGATATCGCATGAACTAATTCATATCATCTTCACTATATCTGTTATTGGACATTCAAATTATAAAATTGAATTTGTTTATAATTAATATAATATTCCTCCTAATTCATGTCAAGCTAAACATACATGCATGGTATTTTAGTTAATACGATCGAATTCATATCATACGAGTATTAGAGTGGGACGGTCTTATACATAAGTTTGTGAGAAATCGTCTTTCGTAAAGTTGATGAGATATGGAGTACGTAATAATATAAGTAGAAAATAAAAATTAAATTAGGAGGACCCACCATTATATTAGAGGTGTTTCGTCTCATCAGATCGTCTCTTCTAAGTTGTTGTGTTTGTATTTACGCATGATTGAGAACTACGAAATGTCCAAATGCATGCATTATGAATGAACTTTTTCATAACTAATTCGGTTATTTTGTTTGTTTAGTTTGGTTTTTCGTTTATATGAGGTAATCGTTATGTTTAGGTAGCGATGATTTGATTTTATGTCCAAAAATTACGGAATACGTCAATTTAGAAACTGAGAACATTATCACTAGAAGAAATACGAATAGTATAGTACTTTTAAATACGGAAATTATATTTACTTGACCGACTCGTCTCAAATTAATATTAGAGCTAGCAAACCGGTCCGGCACGAAGATAAGCACGACCCGATCTGATACGGTGATGACGTGGCGAAAAACACGGGCACGGAACGACCGGTCCCAAGTTGGACCGTGACGCCACTTTGAAGAAAAGACCGTGACTAGGCACGGTTGGGCCGACACGACTCTAAATCCAAAAAAAAAATGAAAAATCCTGAAAATTTGGTCAGGCACGACCGTGCCTGGGCTAGGAACCGTGCCTCGACGCATATTCGCAGAGTCAGACACGACTGAGCCGATACGAAGCACAGCCCGGCACGTCCGGTATGCCAGCTCTAATTAATACAAACCCGAGTGATCCATCCGTTAAGTTATGGAGAAGCAACTAGCCCTAAATAGAGCGGACTGAGTACATAGTGATGCCCTAGAAGATTGAGTGAAGAGAATCAATGGAAAAGGCAATGGTTCCCTCTAGGATTGGAATCCAATTAAGGCGGGTGAATGAGCAGTCACTATCCTCTTATGTGGGAGGGGGAGCTTTAACTATCTCTTTCTCTATTTGTTGTGTGTGTGTTTAATTATAGCCTCCATCTCCACTTCCTCCATACCCTTTTCCCCTTCCCTTCCCCACCCTCACTTTTTCTTCTAATTACAAATACTTCCAAATCACTACTTTGAATTATAAATGCATTCGATTTTATATGAGACGGTATTATGATAATTATATGTGCAATCGTTTTATGGAAAATACAGATTATAAATAAAACGTCATTCATGTAAAGTGTAAACACAATAACTTCATATAAAACCACAAATTATTATTTATTTATTTGAAAAAAAAAATCAACAAATAGGCTTAGATAATTGCATTAAAATCATCAGGAATAACAGCGTCAACGTTTGTCGGACCAGAATGCTCCCAAATTAAAGCGCCTTAACAAATTACTAAGCAAAGGATTTAACATACCAAAAAACTAAGTATGTGTAGATAAATGACTACTACCCCTAGGTTACTTGACTTGGATGGGATTTAGGGTTGTGGTGAGTTAAACAATTCAGTTTGGTTCGTAAAACTTAGGTTTGAATTCTTCAGTATTTAGATCAAATCATGCCAAATATTCGACTTGATTCGTTTCAAGTTTGAAATCACCAGGATCATTTAGAAAATTTATGCTAAAATTTTATTTGATTTGATTTTGAAACTTATTGTTTTTGAATGAATTTCTATTAATCAAACAATATACGAGTATAAATTATTTGTTTTATCTAACTAAGGAAATGTTATCTGACAAATTTGTGACAAATATGATCATTATAGATCGGAATTTGAAAGTCAAGTACAAAGATATTTACAAAGATGAGTGGATCCAGGGTTAAAATCTCTCACGCAATGTAGTACTACAATTACAGAGAAATCACATGCGATGGAAAACATCCAAAATCAAAGAGCCACTAGTCACAAACTCACAATAAGAAGAAGCAATAGATGATTTGGTAGAAAATAGGAAAAAATAGGGCAGTAAAAAATGCATGGAAAGGGAAAGGTAAAAAAAAGAGAAATACATTGAGAGTTCCAAGATATGCTCAATTAATTACTGTATCTAGCAAGCAATATTGTGTGGTGCAGTTTTCTGAATTGAGAGGTCTTATTGCGTATTGGGAGTCAATCAATTACCCTCACTAGAACACCACAGTGCCAGCCATGCATTGGATTGTTTTTTCTTTTTTTCTTTTTCTTTTCCTTTGGACAAATGGATGAATTGTGTTGGAAATCGGGTTCGTATTAGGGATGACAATGGGACGGGTTCATTAAGACCAGGGTGAGTCCACATATTTTAATGGTATTATTTTTAAATTAATTTTATGGCATTATTTTTCTATAACATTAATCTTATGTATTTTGAAACTAAGTTTCGTAATAAATTTCGCTCCAAAATGCACCGAACAAAAAAAATATCTAAATATATTTATCAAAAAAATTGTCCGGAGAAATGAATGAATTTCACAATTTTTTTGCCACGAAATTTTTGATATTGTTTAAATTATTTATTTTGTTTATGAAAAATAATAATTTTCATTTTAGGAATAACTTTTTTGTGAATCACAATCTATCAAATTTTTTTTACAATAAAACTATTTTTATTTTAGAAATGTAAATGAATTATTTTTGTTCAAATTATCACAATTTTTTAACATGAAATTATTTTTATAGTACTATTCAGGTCGGGTCATTTATCTTGGATTCACCCGTGATGGAGGTATCCGTTGCTTTATTATAATGGGTTAAATATTACAAAGTAATGGATACGTCATTCATAAATAGGAATTTGTGTACAATTTAAATTGTTGGCTAGGGTAAATACTGGGACTGTTGTTGGGATGGTCTGGCGCGCCGTTTCTGAGTAGGGTTTTAAATCGGATCGTGGCTTTGTCCACCGGAAACTTCATGGAAACAGTTACACTCATCTGCCATGTACAGTATGCTAAAAGCTTTTTTTTCTCTGACTTGGACCTCTCAAAATTAATAGGACCAATAATATGAGTACTTTAGTTACATGCATAAGTAAATGCAAGGGGTGGATCTTACTTGCTCAGGTATTGTTGATTCGTCATTGCTCAGACATTAATGATGAATCATATATTTACACGTCGGTATATCCGTCATAAAATTATGATAATCATATACGAAATATTAATTAATCACATATTTACATGGGTAGATAAAGAAAAATGATTCAGTATTTCCCGATACAGTATGATTTTGTTTTGGGTGGTTAATTTTTTTTACTTCAACAAAATGTATATTTAGTCGTATTACCATAACAATACTTAGAGGGAAACAAACTTAAGATCTACTCGTAACTAAGATTGGGTAAGTTGGAACTGCAAATGGTGTGTGACATGTTTGAGAAGAAGACGAAGGCATATCACATTGATATGCATGGAATCCGATAGTGTTGTACCGAGTGTTGGCTACTTGAGATTTTGTTGTTTTTATGTCTTTAATTCAAATTCACATCACATTGCATTGGTAAAAACTTTATTATTAATGCCCCAACCAACCATTTGTCACAAGACAGATGGTCAACCCACACGACTCATCCTATTATTTTTTGGTGACTACCCTACGCCATTGAGCATGCTCTTACGTACTTAGGTACTGTAGTCCTACTCCTACTATATACTAGAGTATGGCTTGTATGATCATCATGCAAGAACAAAGAACAAAGAAACACACATGTTTTATGCGTATGCTTGATGTTATTGCAACGGAATAATACAAGTAAACCATGAGATTATCATCACCCATGCCTTGTCTAACTCAATCCCTACATGGTTAGATTTATCTAATTAATGTGTTGTTTAGGGACATTTTAAAGGCAATAACAACTTTTGGTGGTTCATAAAAAGTGTCCTAAATGCTAAAGTATTCTACTAATAACAAAGTGTCCTTACAAATAGAAGTTATATTGCTAATATGGCTATTGAGTATTGACTCTATTGTGATGGAATGAGACACTTTTATAAAGATGAAAATAAAAATGAGACGAGAGTATCTAATTATATACTCCGTACTCTGTAACTACTTTGTATCTGATAGTGAGAATTTGAACAAAAAGATGTTCTACGACTAACCAAGTTATTAGTACATGCAACATCTCTATATCTTACTCCGTATTTGTTTAAATGGTAAATACTCTGTATTTTATACTCGTACTTTATACAGAGTAGTATGACGGTACAGATATTTTCATCATAAACGATAAAGTAGAGTTTGTGTTATTAAGAAATGCTAATTACCAAGGTCAACTACTTAAATATCCTAACTTAATTATATTCTATGTGAAACCAACTTGACCTAGCTAGCTAGCTAGGATGGTATATGGATTCTTGAGATCGATCTAGGATTGTGTATGTTATGCACTAAATCTCACCGCATTGAAAACCAAACAGGATTCTAAATCGACTCAAAAAGGTAAAACTATTCTTTCTTGAAATATTTCCCAACTTGCATGTTACAACTTCTACCATTTGCCCTTTCTTCAACCCATTCAAACAACAAAATAAATAAAATGAACTACGTTTTTCCTCAAAAAAAAAAAAAAAAACAAAAACAAAATAAACTAAGATATAAACAATACCCTGTACTTCGTTTTACAATTAGAACAAGTATACCTGTTTTAAATTTTAAATGTGTTACCTATAGTACTCTTTACACGAAATAAGAACATAATTTATAGGGTTTAGTAAATACAATAACGTCCTACTTATATATACGTAGGAGATGCATTTGATATGCATTTTAATCTTAAGATCGATACGAACGATAAGAAGAAACTAAAATCTAGATTATGGTAGCTTATTACTTGGATAGCTTTAGGATCAAAGCTAAAGTCGAAAGTTGAAAAATATTATTTGAAGTCAACAACAAGAGTATTAGTTTTAAGCAACAAGTTGCTTAAAAGAATTATTAAGATTTAAACAACAAGTTGATCCATTTGAGTCTACCCTTTATATTACTTAAACATCTACAGTACATTAATTAATGTATAATTATATACTTCTATCTTCCTTTTATAAATTACAATTGATGCAAATCCATATATATCTAAGTAATTTTATATATTCTTCTATGGATTTTCTATGTAAAGATACTTTTTTGTTCCAATTTATCTTTTACATCCATATAATTAAATAGATTACACATATTGGAAGAGTTAATTAATTAGTACTATGTTCAACAAGTTGATAGAAGACTTTGAGCTCCTTTTTTTTTTTTAACATGAAAATATTATCCATTCTACTTTTTTTTCTATACAAATCTAACATGGAGTATAAGTATTACTCCATTATTTTATTTTTTTTAATTTGCTTATATATAATTGACGTCAGTATGTTGTTAAATTGACTTCAAATAGTGAATTTAACCATTTGATTATACATAACGAGTACCATAATTTTGAAGTCACGACAATCGAACTAACAGATTTCTTTACATATCTAAGATGTTAGATTAGACCCATCACAATTCACACATGCATAATCTGCTCTAAAACAATCAAAAGTGAGTGAGAGAGAGACATAGGGAGCACTTCCCTGAGTCAATTCAGTCAAATGAGGTTTCAGTCTATAACTGTCAAAAAAAATTAAACTAATTGACATTAATCAGTGTCTCTTTAGTTTAAAATGGTTCACATGAGAACTTAAAATACACATACCGAAATAATGTAACGAAACTTGAGGCACTGGTTGCATTTCGTGAAAGCATTTATAATACATGATGCTGATAAAATTTAAACTCGTGAATTTTCAGGTCCCATAATACATATGTTTGTCAATCATATAAAATCGGAGTGAGTATTATTGATTCCATGTTGAATTATTATTAGTATTAGAATTAGAATTCAAAGTCTAGTAGCCACAAGAGCCGATCGTACACTAGAATATTTCTTTTTCATGTTCTAAGCTACTCGTTAGTTTTAGGCCGGGCCACAATTTGAATACGATGGTCCAACTCTAATTCAACCATTTCATATTTTTATTTTCTTTAATTTCCTAATTAGAATAGATCCCATGCAATTGCATGGTTTTTTTAGTCAATGATACTTCCGCTATAATAGATCCCATGAAGTATAATATTAATAATCAATAATTATAATTAACATGTTAATAATTTATTATAACTTTGTGTTTAACATGAAAATATGTTACTCCCTTCGATTTTTTTAATGTTTGCTCACTTTCAATATAATATTTCACCCATATATTTTACTTGTTAGTATTAGTATAAAATGAAGAGTTTTTTTTTTTTGTGAGAAAAATGAAGAGGCTTACAAAGGGGCAAAATGATTTACTCTTTTAGTTAATATATTTAATTATTTACTTTTTAAATTAAACTAAGTCAAATAATATTTAAATAATTTATTTTTTTTCAATTTTTGGGATTTATCATAAAAACTAATTTTTATATACTGAGAAGTTTATAAATTAAATACGGAGTATGAATTAATTGTTGATTTATTCTCTTAGTTATTATTTCTATTGAAAGTTTAGAGTGAAAATTTTCAATGTGAGGATGACACATAAGCTAGTGTTATCCTTTTAGTAAATAGAATTCATGAATAGATTAAAAAATGTAGAAAAAAAATTACATAATTAAATAATTGATTGATAGAGAATTAAAACTAATTAAACTAACTCAAATAATATTTAAATAAAAGTTGCACGATCTTTTTAATGTTTTTTTAATCAATATTTATTATTTTATCGTAAAAATTAATTTATACAATTACAATTTTATAAATATAAGTTTATTATTGATTGTTTTTTTAATCAACTATTGTTTCCATATTTGAAGAATAAAAATTTTGGAGGGAAAACAATTGATGAGAGCATGACACCTCATCAATTTTGTAGTAGTTCCTATCCTTTTAGTTAATAGGGGATGATACTAGTTGCAAATTGCAATTCCAGATAATTTAACTAAACTTTTATATTATTATTATTATTATTATTATTATTATTATTATTATTATTAGTGTATTGTTATTCTATACTTCCCCGTCTCAAGGAATTGTTTGTCTATTCCATATTGGGGATCTCTCAATATTGTCTGTCTTTCTATTTTAGGAATGTTTTTTATATGCAATATGACCATTCTCATGAGTTTTGCTCCACATGTCACTTTCTCATTGGATCCCTTACCCTTGGTATCAAAAGTAAAGACTAACAATTCATTGGAACGGAGAGTAAGATTTATTTATACCTTAAACTCATGACTTTTTTTTTTTGTAGCTTTGCAAAATGAAAGTTATGTTAGTAGGTTGCCTCATCCTCTGTCCCACTTTTTGTGTCCCGTTTGTATGTCCTTTCATAGATTCTGCGATATATAAGCGATTATCATATTTATTATACACAGAGTGTTTTATTTGTGCAATTTCATAAGGTTACGTTTGAATACTCGGAATTGATTTGAATATCAAGAATACAATTCCTGTATTTGAATTTCTAGAATTCAAATCTAAATCCAAATCTAAAATGATGTTTGGGTACCCTTGGGTTTGGATTTCGGACGGGTGAAATCGGGTCAAGGTCACCAATTTTTATTTTTTAAAAAAATTTCATTAGAAAATATATAAATGTTCAAATACGAGAAAAAAAAAGAAAACAAATAATACGACAAGATTATACGAAAAAGCAAACAAACGACAAGTGACCGATTTGAAATGACTACCATATACTAAGGATTTGAGAAAACCAAATTTGAACTAGGTTGGATTTGATCAAAATTTCAAATCCAAATCTCAAGGTTTCCAAACGCACGAAATATTTCAAATCCGGAATTCAAATCCAAATCCAAATCCAAGTTCTCAAATATGTCATAAGTGATTATTTTTTTTTTGTTAAAAATGAAGTGAGATTAACCCAACAACAGCTCATAAATCAACATTAAAATGCATTAAACATAATTATTCGTGGCCAACATTAAAATGAATAAAACGGAATTTCATTAAGTGATTAACGTCAACAAAAGTGAAAAGAATTGCTAAGCAAAGGCCCATGAAACAAAGGTGGTTGGCTGGCTGGCTGGCTAGTTTGGCTTGAGAAATTTTTGTGGTACCTGATACAAGAAAGCCCCAATTAGAAGTTGTTGGCTTGTGTTGTTTGCTTAGTTCAAATAAATGAAAAAGTTGTAAATGAACGAAACAAAAAGAGCGGCGACTCGTTCAAAATTTATCACGGAAACATGATTATTGTTGATCAAGTTCAGTGCTTCGTTTCAAATAGCAACTCGAGTTCACATTGGATATTTGAATCAACCCTACTCATCATGGCAAATTCTTGTTTGTGACAGAATTATCCGTCATCCGTCACAAACGTGTGACGGGTCAAATAATATCTATTTGGGTAGATAAAGACAAAGTCATGTGCTACCCACTAGTCCTGTCTTTCTTAATCAAATGGTATTATTTGACCCGTCATCGATTTGTGACGAATATATCTGTCATAAGGGAGACTTACTCACTCATCACATAGATCTAAGAAATAGGTCAACCCGGTCGGCTCAACTACCGATCCGACCTCTTTCAGGTTATAAAAATTGGGTTAGGCTTCGGATTGGGCCGGATCATTTTCAGGTTTGTTATTTTCTATTTTTGTACAAATATCGTTTGTCGTTTGCTCTAATGATATTCGGGTTAGTTCCGCGTTTAGTCGGACCAATTTGAATTATAGAGCAAACTCGATTCTTTGGTTTGGATGGAATTGAACTTGGATTGGATTGGATTATTCGGATCGGAAACCACCCGATAGTGAGAAGTGAGAAGTGAGAAGTGAGGTCCTCCACTATACTATACTCCCCTGTGTAAAATCATCAATTAAGAACAATTCCAACAAATTAAAAATGAACAAACTAATTTGCCTGAAACATTTCTCAGAAAAACTCCAGAAATCGTTAATTCAATCCAACTCTCATCACCATTATAACTCCATTAAACCTTTCAACACTTTCTCTAGATCTCCCACCACTATCACCAAACCTTCGAAACCTCAATTTCACTCTAATTCTTCCCCTACAACTTATGGATTCCATTCAAACCCTACTTTTACCAAATCATTCTCTTCAATCCCCCATTTCAATTCTTTTCTGGGTTCAAGACTTTGTTTTCTAAGAACCCAATTCCCAAAGTTGAAGTCTTCACCTTCTCACAATCGTAATTGGTAATTGTTCAGCGCCATTTTTATTCACAATTGAGTTCATTTCATGCTATTTTTCTTCAGAATTGAGTTAATTTCATGGTTTATTGGGATAATAATGATGTTGGTAGTTGTTTCTTTCTCTTAATTATGATGGGGTTTTTGTTGACCATTGAAAATTATAGGGTTTTGGGGTTTAACTTTTAATTTTATAAATATTTATTTATATCTTTAAGCTGGGTAGATCTTCATGTAGTTGCACCAATTCTTATATGAGACGGTCTCACATGAATTTTATCGTGAGAGGGTATGTTGTGAAACAGGAAGATCATGATCCCTGTCATAAGCATTTTGGTGAAGACTTTTGATGGGTTTTTTTTTTTTTGTTAAATTTGTATATGATCAATTAGTTTTCAATGGCATTCATTATCATTTAGTTGTGTGAGTAATTCTCGACCGTCTTTCACTACGTTAGTGGGAGACATGACACTAAAAAGAAGAAGAAAAAAGAAAAATTACATCCATTGTGTGAAAGGTCTCTCATTGCCGATACTGAGAGACCGTCTCTTATAAGTTTCTGTGTAGTTGTGTAGGGCTGATTTAGTTTGCTCGAAGAATTTTGATAGACAACTTGTGTTTAGTGTAGTTCTACTGGTTTGTATACCTATAATAGTATAATGTGTGTTATATAGGTGTGAGTTTTTAAGTAAACACCAATGTATAGTATGCTTGAACCGATTTGCAATTTGCTGTGGCCGCGTGAATCCTGTCAGCAATGTGGTAGGTAGGGGATGTGCTCATGTCATGACCATAGTGACCTTCTTTTGATGTAATATCGCGTGATTTTCCTGTTTCTCAGTTTAACAATTTAGGTACTCAAGAATCTTTGAGTTTAATTTCCAAATATTTGGAATGTTATACCAGAAGAACTAGGACAAAGGGAGGTGGTGTCGTTTTGTGTTTCTCTTGTTACAGTGGGGCAATTTTATTTTCAGGCTCCGGAAACATTACACTGCAGCACTCGACAATGTACATGTACTTGTGTATTTCTCAAAATGCTAGTGCTGGAACTGCTTATTTTGGGACTGCAGTCCGTTTTCAAAGGAATTCTGTTCTTCGACTCTTGAGTCCTTTGTATAGAATAGTGTATAAGCTCCTACAATCTTCTTTTAAGTTTTAACAATGTGCAGTTTGATCATCAAGCTAATATTAGTATTTTACCAGCTGTCGTGACTTGCAAGTCCAGTTTTCCTTCATATTTATCCTGTCTATGCATGCAGGAGCTCATGGTCCCAAGGTTATTCAGCTGATAACATAGTTCTAGGCTTAATCGTGGCCAATGCAGGTGTTTTTGTACTGTGGCGAGTTCTAGACCGTGATTTTATGCGCAAAAACTTCATGGTTAGTCGTTGTTTTATGTCTGATGTCTCAATGTTAGCTTTGTGAGTAGTTTTTTTTATTTTGTATTTGTTGTTGACTTGTTGGCCATCATAAGCAGATCAGACAAGTTTCCCGGAGTGCATTTTGCCCATTATTTGTGCCATTTTTTAAACTTGTAAAATTTGCACAATGATATGTTCCAAATATTTGAATTGACCCGTTAAAAAATGGTCTGGATCAGCAAGAGTTTAATTTCTCTACTTACTGGACTACTGGTTGTTATTACCTCATACTTTCAATAGCTTTTGAATGTGGGTAGTCGGTTTTAGTCTAATTGCCACCCTGATTTGGGCCGCCTTCCTGCAGATCTCAGTGGAAAATATAAAAAGTGGACGTTTGCACACGCTGATAACTTCTGCATTTAGTCATATTGACATGGGGCATATTGCATCCAACATGATTGGTCTCTACTTCTTTGGCAGCAGTGTATGCTCGACATTTATGTTTCTTCTAATACTGCTGTACTTTATTTATATATTCCGTGTTCATTAAAATCTCAACACAGTGCACGCCTTTACATTTGATTGTTTGCACATATTCTCATTTTCATTCCCTTGGTTGTCAAGAGATGCAAGTGTATAAATGTGTACGTTATAGGGATTCCCCTTATTTATTTTCCTCGAATACAGCATCTGTATTCTATAATTTTAACTTGTCGAATTCCTTTTTCCCCTTTATTTGCTCCCAAATACATACCTCACCTCTCAGTTGAGCCTTTTCAGTGGTACCATGTGAAATAATAAGTCATACAATTTCCTACAGCATTGTGTTACGCACACGATTTTAAGGTTTACATGGTCGTGAATCTTGTTCATACTTATTTTTTGCCAACTAACATTATTCTCATGCCAGATTGGAAGATATCTTGGACCTGAATATTTGCTGAAGCTATACTTTGCCGGAGCTGTTGTTGGATCAATATTCTACGTGGTGCACCATGCCTTTATTGCCAACATGTTCCAGGTATAATGTTCAAGATTGGTTCATATAAAATGTAAATAATCATCTATTTCACATTTTCCCTTTTCTTAAAAAAATGTTGTGCGGAACATCAATTATGAAGAATGAAGGTATATTTACATCGTATTTGCCTTCTGAACTACTGTGGCTTTGGTTGAGCTCTAGGCTACGATATGTAGTTTGGAACCTTGAATAAGATTGATACATTCTGCGGATCTTTAATGTTGGTGCCTTTATTGGTCTGTGCAGAAACAAGGAACGTTTATAAGGGATTTCACAAACGTTCCAGGATTGGTAATTTTTCATGAACTCTGTTTATTGTTTTTAGTATGTTCAAACTCTTAGTATGTTCACTTGTCTAAATTCGCTTTTTGTAAAGCTTGGATGTTTTCTCTTTTGCGAAATGGAGAATTGACTTCGACTTCATATAGGGTGCGAGTGGGGCGGTGAATGCCATCATGCTTCTTGATATATTCCTTTTTCCAAGGGCAACACTCATGTTTGACTTTTTCATACCAGTCCCTGCGATTTTACTCGTAAGATACTACTACGATCCCAGATTTCTTTTTATTTATTCTTTTTTGTTCATCATTTTTTTGCCGTAACTTATCAAATTCTATGGATGTTTAGGGTGTCTATTTGATCGGCCAAGATGTGTTGCGGATGGTACAGGTATGCCGGGTTTCCCTTTTCATTTATCTTTAGTTTTTCTTACAATACACTCCGTATCATCTATCTTACTCCGGCACTTCATATTGGTGCCTTGTTGGAAAGTCGGAGTAAGACAGTATATCTTGAATGAACCCACTAACTCCATCCCCTTATAATACTGACGTGGTTGCAGGGTGATCAGCAAATATCGGGATCAGCTCATCTGGGTGGCGCGGCAGTTGCAGCAGTTGCATGGCTTCGACTGAAGAAGGGCAGGGGCTTTCGCTTCTGACCCATTAATATCATTTTCTTTAGATCTTAAAACTCTCGCGCTTTTTTAGGCTAACTAATTTATTAACGAGGGCACAAGGCTGAAGGTTCGAACCTCAACGTGTAGATTTGAGGGATTTGTGTTTGAACTTGGTGTGGTGCCTTTAGGTTAATACTTACTTAATTCATGGCAATTCATCGATCTGCCGATTGTGTTTCCTTCTCTTCCATGTAATTCACAAGCATTGTAGAACGATGAGTAACTGACTAACTTGCTTTACAGTCACCTATTTTCTATGATATTCGCGCATTTCATCTGAGAATCATCGAATTTTCAGTAATGCCACAAGGAGGATTTGATCCACCACATCGGCCATGCCATCTCTAAAGCTACCATTATAAGCTCACTTCGATGGATAATTTAAACTCATCAACTTGTTTCCGATTAATTCAACTTCGAACGATTTGATCCATTATCCCTCCTTATTCCGACTCTACAAATATTATCGTCTAACAATGAACCGATCCATCATCAACCCATATTTCGATCTGACCCGGTTATGAAAATAGTGCAAGAAAGTGTACTGTTTTAGTTAGGCACTTCAAATGATGAACATACCCTCTAAAACTAATGTAATTTCGCAACATTTGTCTTCCTAACCAAAATCAAATCTAAACCCATGTCGCAAAATCACAGATTGATCAACAATTTCTAAACGAGAAATTGCAGAACAAACAAAACCCCAGAATTTTGAAGGCAAAAACCCAGAAAAAGGGAAGAGGTGGAGGAATCGGAATGAGATGGGAGAGAGTGAAGAAGGAAGGGGTTGGTGGTGGTGGTGGGCCAGGGAAGAGGTGGGGGCACACGTGTAATGCTGTGAGAGGTGGGAAGATGGTGTATGTGTTTGGAGGATATGGCCCTCTCAATTCTCACTCTAATCACCTTCATCTCTTTCACTCTGGTTTGCATTTCCCCTCTTTTTTTTTTGAATTTTTTGGATTGTTATTTGTTTGGAAGATGAAAGTTTGTGACTTTAGGCTATGTTGTTGTGTAATTATGTGATATGGGTATGAATTATTCAAATTCAAATGTCGCGGGTAAGAATCGAACCTCTCTTGCCACTGACTGAGTTAATTCTTGTTCTTGATTGAATTGTTAATGTGGGTAGTGTTTAGTTGAAGTTGTAATGCTGTATATACAGGGTAAGCATCATATATTCATATGTGTGTCCTTTATGTGGTGCAATGTTGTGTATTGGGCTCAATGTTGGTGGCAGGTCAAGTTCAAACAAGTGGGGTGATATCGGGTTTGGTTTTAATCGGGTCGATAACAATCTTTTGGTTGTCACTTGTCGAGTTTGGCGGTCAGAACTTCGGTTGATGTTTCATAGTGTGTTTTACATGACTAGCTATCAGTCCAATATGTTTTACTTGTCGAGTTTCCATGTTTTATTTGGATTAATTTTAAGCCAATTCTTTGAAGGGCCGTACTCATTATGAGAATGCGGGTCATCTTGAGTCAGATTAGGTCTTTGGTACTCTACTGAATTGGGGTTTTGGTGGTTCTGATCGAGTTTCTTGGCATAGTTAGCTTATGCGAGCGTGCTCTCCTCAGTCCAGCCCTTTCAAGTCTCAGTTGTCCTATCTTAGGCTTTTGTTCTGTCAAAACTTGTTATGCTTATATTGCCGGATTTTTTTTGCTTGCAGATTCTCAAGCATGGAGTGAGGTAGTTGTAAAAGGGGCTCCACCGACTCCTAGGGACAGTCATACGTGCACAACAGTTAACGATAATCTGTTTGTGTTTGGTGGGACAGATGGGCTTAAACCTCTTAAAGATTTGCATGTTTTCGATACTTGTAAGTTTTTCTGATTTTGCTGCTTTACTACCGTTGGGTTACTACGATATGCTGTGTGAGTTTGTTTTCTGATGTTTTGTTTAGTGTCAAATACATGGACATGTCCATATGTCAGAGGTGAACTTCCAGAGGCAAGGGAAGGCCATAGTGCGGCAGTAGTTGGTAAAAGACTCTTCATTTTTGGCGGGTGTGGCAAATCTATGAATAATTCGGATGAAGTGCATTATAATGATCTCTATATATTAGATACCGGTAAATTCTCTCTTCCTTGTTTTGTCGAGTGTTACTCATATAACAGTAACTACTTCTAGAGGCATTTTTCGTGGTTGTGCACCTCCTTATTTGGTGTGTTCTGTTCTTATTTCCGTTAAGTATTATGAAAAGTCAATTACTAAATTTCAAATAACTGAGACCGGTTCTTATGGAAAACCATGAATTTCGCTCATGTTCCGAGTTATAAACTCAAAGTCACATATCTCATATACATACATGTAGAAGTGCCAAGTCATCTAGGTGTAATTTTGTAAAATCCCCAGCCACCAAGGTTACAAGGTGTAGTTTATATACTACTCCGTAATTCGTTGTTTTATGGTGTCCTTATTGTAGTATGCCTGAATCCTGATGCTCACATTTTTAGTAGTTATTTCTGTTTAGTGGATATCATAGCCGCTTTAGTGCTTACTGCTTTACTATTAATTTTCAGAGACTTTTGTATGGCAACGTGCAATGACCTCGGGCATTCCGCCAGCTGCACGCGACAGCCATACATGTTCGTCCTGGAAGAACAAAATTATTGTTATTGGCGGTCAAGATGAACGTGATTACTATTTGTCAGATGTTCATGTTCTCGATACAGGTGTTATTTCATTTCTTAGGTGCCTTATTTTCAACAATTGGTTATATAAATATATGGAATATCGTCAGGTATTGTGTTTTTAATTGATCTATGTGCATTTACGTAGATTGTGTATTTGTTGCATCAGATACGCTTGTATGGAAAGAACTGAACGCTGCTGGACAATTGTTACCACCACGTGCTGGACACTCGAGTGTTGGTTTTGGCAAACACATACTTGTATTCGGAGGGTTCAGCGATGACCAGAATCTGTATGATGACCTTTACATGCTTGACGTCGGTCAGTGAAAAGAGATCTCATATTCTCTATATCTGTAATGATTATCGTGACATGACTGTTCATATCAACATTTTTTTGTCAGGAAGTAGTTACTCTGATTATATTATTAGGCGCGACTTACTGTCTTTCATGCATTTTTCAGACACGGGTATTTGGACGAAGATTAACCCCCATGGAGATAAGCCTTCTGCCAGATTTTCCATGTCCGGTGACTGTCTAGATCCATCAAAAAGCGGTGTTTTATTCTTCATAGGTGGCTGTGATAAAAATCTGGAAGCATTGGACGACATCTACTATTTGCACACAGGTTCTTTATTCTCTGAGCTGATGAAATAATGCTTCTGTTCTATAAAGTTTATAGTTTGAAATATAAAGCCGATTATATTTATCTTTGATTGATATTAGAACTTGAAAACGATGATGGAAGAGATGAAAGAAGGTTGGACAAATTATCTCATAGAAAGCAGCTAATTATGCCGAATCTAGAAAAAGATGTTCCGTACCCAGACAATGAGAGAGCCCTTGTAACTTTCACGGCGGCTGATCATGGAAGTCCTTCATCCTTGCCTTGCAACAGTAATCAAAGTACGACAACATTTATCAATTTATTACTCCATATTAGCTTATCATGTTCATCGTTTCACTTTTTTTTCCCTTCTCGATAATTTCCTGATTTTCTTCTATATTCAACGGCTTGTAGCAAACGAACGATTATTTAAGATTATGCGTTATTTTCAGGTCGGCAGTATATTCATCTCAATATGTACCGGCCTCCAGTTGGGAAAAGAACATTTCAAGCTAAAGTAACAAGAAACTTTGCGAATGGGCTTACAATCGAAACTATTATTGATGGGAAGCCTTTTCGTGGAATTCTTTTTTCAACTTCTTCCTCAGCTAATCTGAATCCTAACGAGTAATATTTTGCCTGTTTTAATTTTAGCTGCTATTGTCAAATCTGATGCAACTATTTCAGGAAAAATTGCATATTTTTCTTCAATTCATTTTTCTTACAGTTCCTCATGAATCTAATTTCATTCATTTCACCAGAAAAAGTGATGCGGAAGACGTTACACCGAGGATGAATGAGAAACAACAGGAGACTTTTGTAAGATCTCCGAATTCTCATCAGCCTTGCTTAGAGGAAACAAAACCTACTAATTTGGGCCAGTTACAGGAGGTTAGATTAGATTACTTGGTTCCGATATTTCAATCATTCTTACTTCTCTAGTACATGGTTGATAATTTCATTTTTCTAATGTAATGCTTTTAATGACCTTTGGCAACTGATGGAATAATCAAATTCTTAATGCTTCTTCGTTAATGAACTAATTACTTTACTAAATTTATTCGTTCAGTTAGTTGCAGTGATATTCATGCCAGCTGCATCCGGTATGTATCAGAGTTACAACAGTTTTGGTTGGTTGGTTTTGTAGGTCTTTGTAAGAGCGTTAGACGATGCTGTGGGTTCAGAGGGTGAGAAGGCTGATGAAGCTTCAGGTTTGTTGAATCCGTCTGAATTCTGATCAAACTCAATGCGGTTTTGTATTAATAGTCAAAGTAGAAGCTTTCGCAAGACCGTGTTATTTGATTGCAGGCTTGTGATCTGTTGCAAGTTGACATTTTTTCTGCATTGAACAGTTGCAGGAGCTCAGGTAATGACTGGCAACAGTACATGAAGGCAGAGTATTTTTGCAGTCAGAGGAATTCATTTCGGATGCTAGTGATTTAGAGCAGGTAGTGAGCTGAAAGACTGCAATTTTAGACCAGCAATGACAGTCTTTGGCACTTACATAGACATATCCGTTTCCTAGGAGACCGAGGTACATGTATTACCGGCTTTAGTATAGGGAGTAGTTGGTTGCATCACTTCACTAGAATACTCCTCATTGTTGAGATTTCCGAGCTGGTATCTATAACATCTTTAGAAACCAATCCATTTTTCGCTGTCATTTCTCCTATTGAATCGATCCTAGTGATGCTATAGTTAATTCGTCTATTTTTCAGCCTTCGGTTAATTAGGGTTTACTTCCGAGTATCCAGACTCAATCCTAGATCGGAAGATGATCTTTGTTAGTCAATTTGAGTAGGCCATTTTTCCAAAGTTTGTGAACTTGTAAAGGCTTGATGAATCCAAGTTTCTTCAACATATTTTAGCATATGCAGGATGATCGAGGCCATCGGTCGACTTTCTGCTGAAAAGAGTTTCAGAAGTAAAATCATACCAAAAAAAATGCTAGAATTACAACAAAAGGAAATTATCAACTGAATCCTTCAAATCCACTAGTCATATAACATACAGTAATATCTCAACAATTCGGAGTTCGAGTGAAGGTAATAAAATTATGCCAAAAAAATCGTTTTTTTTCTTATCGACTCGTCTAACAAACCAACGCTGGAATCCAGGACTCTTCTATTATACACACTCCATCTTTAAACAAAATAAATTAAATTTACATCACATCGTAGCACAGCAATACAAATCTTTGATTGTGGAAAGATACGATGTTTCGTGGGTAAACAAACGACATCAGCCTTTAATTGCTGCCACCGCCAAAAAGGTAACCTAGCGATGATCCGCCACCAGGAGCAGCATGGACCTTTGTCGAAGGCCGATCCTGCAACATCACACAAGGTTTCAGAATCTTGCCAGTTAGCATGCATAACACACATTTTTTTCCTGCATCATGCAGCTTACCACAGTAGTAGAAACCAGAATGCAAAATTTTACAGCGGTACATAGATATGCCGAATTACATGATTTACATCTGATCTTAAAGCACATATGAGAAAATACCGTGATGAAATTGCCACAATTTTGGCCACTAGTACGAAGATAGTTGTTAGGGGAGCTTTTGATTCCAGCAGGAATGTCTTTATTTACAGATGATGTTGTTCTTGGTGATGCTGGTGCTGAGGCAGGTCTCGGAGAGGCATCATTGTTCACAACCTGTGCAGTTTTGGGAGCTTCAGTGTTGCGTGATGCCGATGCTGGTGCCTCTCCACCGCCAAAAAGATAGCCGAGAGAACTCTTTCCTCCTCCGTAACTTACTCCCCGACCCATTATCCCGACTGATAAGGACCTGATTATTTCGACAAAAATCAAATGAAAATCGAAGGTTTTTTTTTTTTTTTTTTTTTTTTTTTTTTTTTTTTAAATTGAACAAAACTAACAGCACAAGGAAGCTAAGATCATCATGATTAAGGGTAAACTCGATACATAAACAAGGGAATTTCATGTGAAACGGTTTTACACGAACATGTATATTACTACCTTGAATTGCTTGGTTGCAATCACAATTTCATCTATGCTAAAAAAGTTGATACCTTTTCGTTGATCGTTCCATTTGATTAAATTATACTCCGTACCTCATATCTATCAAACAGATGTATAGAATCAAATGTAACGGAGCGAATTTATACGATGTCAAACAACAACAACATTACCCGAGTAATTCGAAGCTGAAATTAGGGGGAATAGGGGTCGGATGTATGCAGATTTACCCCCAATCGAACAAACAATCCCAATTTACCATGAAACCCTAGATGATCCACAATTGACCATATCAAAACAAACCAAACGCACAAAAATCAAACAAAATTACAATCACAACAACCAATTCTCTCAACATATCAAGCTCAATTCCTAATTTACGACAATCACCTTCAAAATCGATCGTATAAATACTCAATTGAACATCGTTTTCCCTCAAAAATCATAATCCGAAACAGAATCACGCAGAAATTACGAAACTGAAAACAAAAACGAGAAATAAATTGCAGAAAATTGATGAATGAAGAGAGAAAATGGTGATTACCTGAAGAAAATTTGGGGGAAGAAATGAAGAATGATATGATCAGGAAACGCGAAATGAGGAAAGATAAGAAGAGGGTTGAATTTATGGGCGGTATGGACAAAAAAACTGATGAACCATATTTAATTTTGAATTTATTAATCACTTATGTTTTTTATTTTAGAAAATAATTCCGTTTTTTATTTTATTTTGAGATACGGAATACGTATCACTACGTTACATGATCCTAATTGCGATTGTGGATGTTATTATGTTAGGTAAATCGTAGACATCTTTGGATTCTTTATTTCTGTGACGACAATGTGACGTACACAGTCAGTCAGACAGTTATATACAGTACGAGATACTTGTTATCATTAGTTGTGGTTGATTTTGTTATCTAAAAAAAGTAAATTGAGATTTGAATGTGTTTATCATCACGTTATTGATGTTCAGTTTAAATCGTTCTGATATTTTAATTGACCTCATATATATGAGACATTATTGAATGCGTTTATCATTACGTTTTTCGATGATCAACATTTTGATTGCAATTTAAATAATACAAAATCAATACTATTAATATTAACCGAACGATTGTGTATGATAAAATGCAAAGTTTATTTATCTTGGATATAGTAAAATTAATTTTTAGTCCGTATATGAATACGATTGAT
Source organism: Agrostemma githago (assembly GCA_958450325.1). Lineage (NCBI taxonomy): Eukaryota > Viridiplantae > Streptophyta > Magnoliopsida > Caryophyllales > Caryophyllaceae > Agrostemma > Agrostemma githago. The sequence continues at coordinate 2,375,689 of OY288259.1, forward strand.
CATACAAAAAATCAGTTGGTCTTGGCTTGGCATCTTTAGTTCATTTGATTAAATGAGACAAATCACAAACGCTTACTATTCCAGCATTTTGATGACTTTTCTGTTGTCCTGTTGAACCCGTTATAAGATTAAGAGAGATATATTGTTTTTTTTTTGGTTCAACGAAGAGCACACTTAGTCGCATTACAATATAGGGGAGGGGAATTTGAACCTGAGACCTACCGTCCCAGAGCACCTAGTCCTAACCACTAGGCTAAGACATCTTCGGTAAAGAGAGATATATGGTGGGAAATAAGTATTGATAGTTGGGGTCACGTAGGATGACTTTATACAAAGGGGGTTGGGTTGGGTTGATGCATTAAGAAATAAGTGGCGACCCACATTCATGCAATGCAGGACGCAGAAGTCTGCGTGAGACAATTATGTATGACATAAACACATAATCTACCACTGATCATAACTGACAACCTACTCATCATCATAGATCATATACTCCACTCCACTGTGCAGTCACTGCTTTACTTTATGCTGCTGCTGCTGCTGCTGATGCACATATATACAGTAACTTCTTCTTTTTATCGCCTTTATTTTGACTAATAATGCTTCCAACTTTCGATGCTCTTGTAATATCGTCTCATATTAAGATGGTGTAATACTAATATATGTCAATGGTGTGAGATTTTTGAGGAGGTGGAGACGTGGTAGTTTCGTTAGCTCGATCACACTGATTTTGAATGAGCATCGTCATTGGCATATACTCGTCTTACAATTGCCGCTATAATTTGGGGTTGGGTTGGGTTGGGTTGGGTTGGGTTAGTTGTAGTGAGGGTTAGGTACTTGGTTAGTTTGGTGGTTCATGATACATGATGGTTGGTTGGTTGGTTGGGTGTTTAGTTGGGTGTTCAAATTGGTTGAGAGAAGAATATTGAACTTTTTTTTTACGGAATAAAGAATTTGATACTATGAAACTACAAAAAAATATACGCGAAATTGAACATTTTTAGAGTTTCTTAAATAAAAGTTCATTCATTTTAGGTATGTTATACGGGTGGCGAGCAAACTATCTCACATTTTTCGAAAATCACCTCAAATGAGTAAATTTGAAGATTATTATTCACGTTTTTCGGGTGAATTTTGTCTCGAAATTAACTGTTTCTAAATTTGCGAGGTAACCTTCATTGTCAAAATTTCTCGCTGTAGCAAAAGATACGTATGATATAAAATTAACACATTTAAATGACATTCGACAATTTTTCGAGCAACGTCGTAATTAGAGTGAAACTGAACCATTTTGGAGTTTTTTTTAATAACCGTCAGTCATGTTATGTTATATACTTCTACAACTCCTATTTAGATGACCCACAAACTATCTCACATTTTTTCGAAAAATCACCTAAAATGGACAAATTTGAAGATTATTATCCACGTTTTTCGGGACGATTTTTTCCGGAAATTGGTTGAGAGAAGAATATTGAACTTTTTTACGGAATAGAGAATTTGATTGTACGAAGCTACAAAAAAATATACTCGAAATTGAACATTTTTAGAGTTTCTTACATAGAAGTCATTCATTTTATGTTATACGGGTGGTGAGAAAGCTATCTCACATTTTTTTCTAAAAAATCGTCTTAAATGAGCGAATTTTAAGGTTATTATCTACATTTTCGGACTAATTTGGTCCCAAAATTAAATATGTCTAAATTCACACCATAACTATGGCATACATGGTAAAAATGTCTCGCCATATCTGAGAGTAGGTACTCCCTCCATTTCAATGATTTCTTCCACCTTAAAAGTGACACATTTCTTAAGAAAAATAATAAAATAAGTAAAAGTAGGGAGAGTAAGGTAAGTGGGCCACCTAGGTAAGAGAGAAGTGTGATAGAAAAAAGAAAGTTAAAGAAATCAAAGAAATGATTGAAAAAGAAAATATATAAGATATTAAAGAAACAAAGGAGTATTATTTAAAATAAACCTATTTAAAAGTGATTCGACTATCTTTCGATAATCTCCGCACTTCCTCGCTACTCCTCGCACAGTCGCACTAGTCCTTACTCCGGTACTCCCCTCCCAAGCCCTAAAGTTGACGGCTTTCTTCCTCCTCCCTCCATTGTCGCTCATCCACGCTTTCTCTCCCCCTTCCGCTCTCCCCGCCGAGTAACACGGTATCTCTCCTTTCTCTTTGCCTTATTTCTCGGTTATTCAAGGTTTGATTTTGATTTTATCTCATTGTTTTTTCAATTCTATGTTCTACTGTATTTATTTGTGTTTGTTAACTCGATTTTGTGATTGATTTTGGTGATACATTTTGTTTGCAATTGATTTGATCAATTTGTGCAAGATCCGCATGATTTCGATTTAATTTGGGGAAAGGCGAATTCAAAATCGTGTGTTAGGGTTTCTAATTATATCGATCCACAATAGCACGATTGATTTACGAATCTAACTGTCTAATTTGATTATCTAGGTTTTGAATTCAGTATCGTGTGTTAGGGTTTCTAATTATATTGACAATAGCACGGTTGATTTATGAATCTAACTGTCTAATTTGATTATCTAGGTTTTGATTATGCTTAGATTTGTTGTTTTTATGCTGTTTGGTTAGTTTTAGAAGAATCGAATTGACTAGCTATGAATCTATCTAACCCTAGGTCGCATTGAGAATAATTCTGGAAGGTTGGTGATAGTCGTCGTTCATCTGAAAATGTTTCAGTTTCAGTGTTGTGGTAAGAGAGGACAAGAAGCTATTGATAATATGCCTTTTCATCATTAGTGAATCTGAACCCAAGATACGAAAGCAGATGATAGGTAGATTTGTACATGTTTGAAATTGATCTTTCCCTTCTTATCCGAATCAGCAAATGCAAAAAACTGCAGGTGTGTCTAGTTAGTTTTAATTGACGGACTTCCATGTCTTTTCCGTTGCCTTTAGATATCTTGATTTGGGATGATATATAGTTCTATTCCGATCTTCTACAAATGCATAGTGAAAAATATTCTTGGACATCGGACATTTGGATAACTTGATCTGAATAGAAGTTTGTTGTACTGATGTTGGTCTCTCAAGTCACAATGTTTTCTTTATCCTATGGTATGTAGGCGGTTCACATGGGAATTCGATCTAATTAGTCCATGTTTTCTTGTTGTTTTGTGTAGATATTACTGCTTTTTGATTAATATTAAGAGAATCGCAAAAACGAAATCGGAAAGGAGAGACGAAATGAATCAAACTGTAGTAAGAAACAGTATGAGTGATACATCTAGAATCTGTCGAGCACTAAAGTGTACTCTGTAATGGTGTTTTTATAATCATGAAGTGGATGAATTAGATGGATGTTAATGGAGGCTTTGGCACCCTAAGACTAATAGTTCCATGAGATTTTCACGTTGTTCCAATTTTGTTACCAGAATTATGTTCTCCGTACTGATAATAAAATGGAGTACCTTTGAACATCCTTCTCAAATTTGTGCTTTCTCTTGATCCTGGCAGGTTCGTACTGCAGTTGTTAAACGAAGTGATGGAAGACTAGCCGTAGGAACACTTGGTGCTCTTTGCCTGCAGGTTAGATAGTTCACTTATTTCCAAATTTACGTCACTTTAGCAACAAGCGGCTGTTTTTTTTCTTGTTTTCTTTCTTTCTTCGCTGATGCATTTGTTAATTCTTTCATTATTTTCAAAACGGTGAATTTTGTTGATTATGCTTTTGGGATACACATAAAAATTCAAGTAATAAGAAGCAATCATAATAATAAGTGGGCATACAAATGAGTACAGTATTTATCACTGACCTATCATGCATTGCTTTAGATGCTTTATCCATACCTTTTTTTTTTATCGTTGTAGTATATTTGATCCATTTAATCTAATTAATTTAACTAAGATAATACTAAAATTGTATTTAGTTGGTAAATAAAGTTGTATAAAGATGAGCATCTAATGTAAAATGGGTTATTAGGGAAATGTAAGGAAAGCACCGATAGTCGACATATACCTTCATGGGCTTTGCATTGCTAATTTGTTTATCCTTCAGTAATTTGTACCAAGACGATCTTATAGGAAATTTATTAAAGTTTTTGGTATGACGGTTTATACTTTACTCCGTAGTTTAATAGAATTAATTTGTACGGAGTATATATATTTTTAGATTTTAAGAATTAATTAAACCATGTCACATTTGAATTTTATGATGCTTACTTGACCTTTGATTTTAGTTTTGCTACACTTTTTTTTTCTTTTCTTTCTTACTTTCTTTTTTTTAATATTATTTCAGGTTAGTTTAATTTTAAATGCTAATTCGTTTAATCAAAAAGTATATTTTCTCAATATGTCAGAATATGTTATTCCGTAGACTATGACATTATTTGATTTTATTGAGACTACAAATGTTGTTATTGATATTGACCAAATTATTATTATTTTTATTTTAAAAGAAACGTATTTGAGGCGTTCTCTTTAAACAAACGTCGCAAATAGTATTACTATTTGAGGCGTCAAGCTGAAAACGCCACAAATAATACACTATTTGAGGCGTCTTGAGACGGCGCAAATGAATTATTTGCTGCCTCTCCATTTGCTGCCTCTCCATTTGCTGCCATGCCCAAACGCCTCAAATAGAGGTTTTTTGAAGCAATAAATTTCAATTTTTCTATTAACGTCGCCAATTATTTTATGTTATGCGGGTCCTATTTGGAATATGAGTCATATGACCCTTGTACCATAAAATCACAAACTGTTAAAAAAACATCAAAATTGTTTATATTCGAGGATATATAAACAAGATTTCGCCCGAATTTAACGTTACTCGAAACATTGTCGAATGTTTTTAAAATGTGTTTATATGAAACCATATTGACCTTCTGCTATACCGAGACATTACTAAAATTTATGGACAAGTTACGGTGCGAATTTGGAGACATTATTTCCGGGACCAAATCGGTCCGAAAAACGTGAATAATAACCTTCAAATTTGCCCGTTTCGGGTGATTTTTCAAAAAATGTGAGATATTTTGCTGGACACATAAATAGGACCCTTATACCATAGAATGACCAACGGTTGTTAAAAAAACACTAAAATAGTTCATATTCGAGGATATATATACAAGATTTTACCAAAATAACGTTGCTCGAAACATCATCAAATGTCTTTATAATGTGTTTATATGAAACCCTTCTTTTACACCGAGACATTACTAAAATTTATGGACAAGTTACGGTGCCAATTTGGAGACATTTATTTTCCGGACTAAATTTATCCGAAAAACGTGGATAATAACCTTTAAATTCGTCCATTTCGGGTGATTTTTCGAAAAATATTAGATATTTCGTTGGACTTATAAATGTGACCCTTGTACCATAAAATCACAAACTGTTGTTAAAAAAAACACTAAAATTGTTTATATTCGAGGATATATATACAAGATTTCGCTCAAAATAACGTTACTGGAAACATTATCGAATGTCTTTAAAATGTTTTTATTTGAAACCGTATTGACCTTCTGTTACATCGAGACATTACTACAATGCATGGACTAGTTACAGTGCGGATTTGGAGACATTTATTTTCGGTACCAAATCAGCCCGAAAAACGTGGATAATAACCTCCAAATTCGCACGTTTCGGGTGATTTTTAGAAAAATGTGCGATATTTTGCTGGACACATAAATAGGACCCTTACACCATAAAATGACCAGCGGTTGTTAAAAAAACACTAAAATGCTTCATATTCGTGGACATATATACAAGAGCTTCATATTCGTGGACATATATACAAGATTTTGCCTGAATTTAACGTTACTCGAAACATTGTCGGATATTTTTTAAATGTGTTTATATGAAACCATATTGACCTTCTATTACACTAAGACATTACTAAAATGTAGGGACTAGTTACAGTCCGAATTTGGAGACATTTTTATTCGGTACCAAATCAGTCCAAAAAACGTGGATAATAACCTTCAAATTTGCCCGTTTCGGATGATTTTTAGAAAAATGTGTGATATTTTGCTGGACACATAAATAGGACCCTTACACCATAAAATGACCAACGGTTGTTAAAAAAAACTCTAAAATGCTTCATATGGATATATATGCAAGATTTCGCCCGAATTTAACGTTACTCGAAATATTGTCGAATGTTTTTAAAATGTGTTTATATGAAACCATATAGACCTTATGTTACACCGAGTCATTACTAAAATTTATGGACAAGTTACGGTGCCAATTTGGAGACCTTCATTTTCGAAATCAGCTCGAAAAACGTGGATAAACCTTCAAATTCGCCCGTTTCGGGTGATTTTTCGAAAAATATTAGATATTTCGTTGGACTTATAAATGTGACCCTTGTACCATAAAATCACAAACTATTGTTAAAAAAAACACTAAAATTGTTTATATTCGAGGATATATATAGAAGATTTCGCCCAAAATAACGTTACTCGAACCATTATCGAATGTTTTTATTTGAAACCGTATTGACCTTCTGTAAGACCGAGACATTACTACAATGTATGAACTAGTTACAGGGCGGATTTGGAGACATTTATTTCGGTACCAAATCAGCCCGAAAATTGTGGATAATAACCTTCAAATTCGGCCGTTTCGAGTGATTTTTCGAAAAATGTGTGATATTTTTCTGGACACATAAATAGAATCCTTACACCATAAAATGACCAACGGTTGTTAAAAAAACACTAAAATGCTTCATATTCGTGGATATATATACAAGATTTCGCCCGAATTTAACGTTACTCGAAACATTGTCGAATGTTTTTAAAATGTGTTTATATGAAACCTTATTTACCTTCTGTTGCACCAAGAAATTACTACGATGTATGAACTAGTTACAGTGCGGATTTGGAGACATTTATTTTCGGTACCAAATCAGCCCGAAAAATGTGGATAATAACCTTCAAATTCGCCCGTTTCGAGTGATTTTTAGTAAAATGTGCGATATTTTGCTAGACACATAAATAGGACCCTTACACCATACAATGACCAACGGTTGTTAAAAAAACACTAAAATGCTTCATATTCGTGGATATATATACAAGATTTCGGCCGAATTAAATGTTACTCGAAACATTGTCGAATGTTTTTAAAATGTGTTTATATGAAACCATATTGACCTTCTGCTATACCGAAACATTACTAAAATTTATGGACAAGTTACGGTGCGAATTTGGAGACATTATTTCCGGGACCAAATCGGTCCGAAAAACGTGGATAACCTTCAAATTTGCCCGTTTCTGGTGATTTTTCAAAAAATGTAAGATATTTTGCTGGACACATAAATAGGACCCTTATGCCATAGAATGACCAATGGTTGTTAAAAAAACACTAAAATAGTTCATATTCGAGAATATATATATACAAGATTTCACCAAAATAACGTTGCTCGAAACATTATCAAATATCTTTATAATGTGTTTATATGAAACCCTTCTTTTACACCGAGACATTACTAAAATTTATGGACAAGTTACGGTGCCAATTTGGAGACATTTATTTTCGGGACTAAATTAATCCGAAAAACGTGGATAATAACCTTTAAATTCGTCCATTTCGGGTGATTTTTCGAAAAATATTAGATATTTCGTTGGACTTATAAATGTGACCCTTGTACCATAAAATCACAAACTGTTGTTAAAAAAAACACTAAAATTGTTTATATTCGAGGATATATATACAAGATTTTGCCCAAAATAACGTTACTGGAAACATTATCGAATGTCTTTAAAATGTTTTTATTTCAAACCGTATTGACCTTCTGTTACATCGAGACATTACTACAATGCGATATTTGGAGACATTTATATTCGGGACCAAATCAGCCCGAAAAACGTGGATAATAACCTTCAAATTCGTCCGTTTCGGGTTATTTTTATAAAAATATGCGATATTTTGTTGGACACATAAATATGACCATTCTACCATAATATGACAAACGATTGATAAAAAAACATTAAAATAGTTATTATTCGAGGATATATATATACAAGATTTTGCCCAAAACAAAGTTATTCGAAACATTATCGAATTTCTTTAAAATGTTTTTATTTGAAACCGTATTGACCTTCTGTTACATCGAGACATTACTACAATGTACGGACTATCTACAGTTCGAATTTGGAGACATTTGTATTCGGGGCCAAATCAGCCCGAAAAACGTGGATAAACCTTCAAATTCGTCCGTTTCGGGTGATTTTTAGAAAAATATGCAATATTTTGCTGGACACATAAATAGTACCCTTCTACCATAATATGACCAACGGTTGATAAAAAAACATTAAAATAGGTATTATTCGAGGATATATATACAAGATTTCGCCCGAATTTAACATTACTCGAAATATTGTCGAATGTTTTTAAAATGTCTTTATATGAAACAATATGGACCTTCTGTTACACCGAGAGATTACTAAAGTGTATGGACAAGTTATAATGCGAATTTAGAGACATTTATTTTCGGGACCAAATTAGCCCGGGAAACGTGGATAACCTTCAAATTTGTCCGTTTCGGATGATTTTTCGAAAAATGTGAGATATTTTGCTGGACACATAAATAGGACCCTTGTACCATATAATGACCAGCGGTTGTTGAAAAAACATTAAAATAGTTCATATTCGAGCATCTATATACAAGATTTCGCCCAAAATAACGTTACTCGAAACATCATCAAATGTCTTTATAATAAGGTGTTTATTTGAAACCATATTGACTTTCTATTACACCGAGACATTACTACAATGTACGGACTAGTTATAGTGCGATTTTGGAGACATTTATTTTCGGGACCAAATCAGCCCGAAAAACGTGGCTAATAACCTTCAAATTCGCTCGTTTCGGGTGATTTTTCGAAAAATGTGAGATATTTTCCTGAACACATAAATAGGACCTTTGTACCATAATATGACCAACAGTTGATAAAAAACTTTAAAATAGTTCATATTCGAGCATATATATACAAGAGTTCTCCCAAAATAACGTTACTCGAAACATTGTCGAATGTCTTTATAATGTGTGTATTTGAAACCGTATTGACCTTCTGTTGCACCGAGAAATTACTACAATGTATGGACTAGTTAAAGTGCCAATTTTGAGACATTTATTTTCGGGAGCAAATAAGCCCGAAAAACGTGGATAATAAATAACCTTCAAATTCGTCCGTTTCGGGTGATTTTTCGAAAAATATTAAATATTTCGTTGGACATATAAATATGAGTCATATGACCCTTGTACCATAAAATCACAAATTGTTGTTAAAAAACACTAAAATTGTTTATATTCGAGGATATATATACAAGATTTCGCCCGAATTTAACGTTACTCGAAACATTGTCGAATGTTTTTAAAATGTGTTTATATGAAACCATATGGACCTTCTGTTTTACCGAGACATCACTACAATGTACGGACTAGTTATAGTGCGATTTTGGAGACATTTATTTTCGGGACCAAATCAGCCCGAAAAACGTGGATAATAACCTTCAAATTCTCCTATTTCGGGTGATTTTTCGAAAAATATTAGATATTTCGTTGGACATATAAATATGAGTCATATGACCCTTGTACCATAAAATCACAAACTGTTGTTAAAAAAACACTATAATTGTTTATATTCGAGGATATATATACAACATTTCGGCGAATTTAACGTTACTCGAAACATTGTCGAATGGTTTTAAAATGTGTTTTTATGAAACCATATGGGCCTTCTGTTATACCGAGACATTACTAAAATTTATGGACAAGTTACGATGCGAATTTGGAGACATTTATTTTCGGGACCAAATCGGTCCGAAAAATATGGATAATAACCTTCAAATTATAGAATTAAAGATAAACCTAGAGAGAAGGGCGATTTCATCAGTAGTCCGTCCCCCTTCCTGCGCTCCGGTGCCGGCCGGACTCCGACAGCCCGTTTTCCAGTGCCACCATGAGAAAGAAGAATCGCATCCCGGGGAAGGGCCCTAAGGCTTCGATCCGCACCATTGCGAAAGAGGTATTGACTCGAAAAAATCAATTGAAACCTAATTCTAATCAATTGATTCCTAATTCTAGTGAAGTAGAAGATGAACAAGCAATCAATGAGAAAATCAGGGAGATTCCTGGATGGAACTATGAATCAGATTTTGAGGAGAATGAAGTCTTAGAGCTTGATTCTCAAGTTGTGCCGGAAACTAACCCCATTTTTTGTATTGGGTGGAGGCAAAAGGATGGGAAAAAAGTCATTGACATTGAGGAGGAAGAAGAAATGATGAAGTTTACTAGTGATGACGTTGAAGATAAAATTGAATATTGGAGTAATGCCGTCTATTGCTTTATCATGGGAGCTAACCCTCCATGGGAAGTGATTGAAGGGTATGTGAGGAGAATTTGGAAGGAGCATGGGATTGACAAAATTTCCTTTCTCCCAAATGGAATTTTTGTAGTTCGGTTCAAGGAAAAGAATGCCAAGGTATCTGTTCTCAATCATGGACATTTTATGTTTGATAACAAACCGCTTATTGTGAAAGAGTGGACTCCTAATGCTAAATTGGACAAGGATGATGTGCAAGAAGTGCCTATTTGGATACAATTGCATGATTTACCTTTAAAATTTTGGGGCCAATGCCTTTCCCGGATTGCCTATTTGGTGGGTCCGTACGTTAAGGCTGACTTAGCTACGGAGGAGCGTACTAGGCTGGGCTATGCTCGGGTCATGGTATTGGTCAAAGTGGGGCAAAAACTCAAGACCTCAATCAAATTCATGGATGAGCTTGAGAATGTTGTTGAGTGGAAACCCATTTGGTGTTCTAAATGTAGAGGTTACGGTCATGACGCTAGTGAATGCAAGAAAGAGGAGCTGAAAAAAGCGAGAACGGAAGCTAAAAAGAAACAAAACGGGGGAAGGGTAGTGACCAAATTGGATGCTGCTGTTACTGGTTTGCGGGCCGTGAATGCTGCTGGTCGGCAGGCAACGGTTCTGGCGGCTCCTGGGCAGAAGAGAAGCGCTGTTGTTGGCTCTGCTGGGACTGCTGTTGCGCTGTATGCTGCTGGTTTTCTGCTGCAGGCCACGCAGTCTGCAGATGCGGCAGCGTTTCAGGCTGGAGGGGCGGCTGGTTTGCAGCAGTTTCGGCCTGCTGCTGTTGCTGTTTCGACTGCAGTTCAGCCTGCTGCTGCTGGTGCGTTGGCTGTTGCTGTGCAGCCTCATGCTGTTCGGACCAAAGCTTCGGCTGCCAGGTTACATCCTGCTATGAAGAAAACTGTTTTGGTAAACCCTGACATCCCTTTCGTGGAGATGTTACGAGGTTCACCAAATAAATCGAGATTGGAGGAAAAGGAAGGGGATGGTCTGCAATTGATTGTCCATGGAAGTTCATAATATAGGATGTTGGAATGTACACGGCATGTGTAACATAAGCAAGCAGCGTGCAATTTGTGATTTTGTTAGGAAACAGCAGGTTGATATTTTTGGTCTCTTTGAGACAAAAATTAAAAATAAATCGTATGCGAAAGTTCAGCAGAATATTTTCTCTAAATGGAGTATTACGACAAATAATCATTGTCATAAGGGAGGTCGAATTTGGCTTTTGTGGAAACATGAAAGGGTCAATTTGACGATCGTGGAGTATAGTAACCAAAGTATTCATATCAAAGTTACTACTTTATCGGGGAAGGATTATTGGCTTACTCTTGTGTATGCTTTTAATTCGACTTCAGGGAGAACGGAGCTTTGGAGAAGACTTGAAGATTATGCTCATAAAGGGTCTTGGATGATTATGGGGGACTTCAACTGTGTTGTGGAAGCTCGTGAACGTCTAGGGGGGAACTCTCCGAAGGAAGCTATGAATCAATTTCGAGACTGTTTGGTGAACTGTGAGGTAAGTGATTGCAAGGCTAGTGGATCTTGGTTCACTTGGAATAATAAACATAGGGTGGCTGAAACAAGGGTATATAGTCGTATTGATAGGTGCTTGATTAATGATGAGATGATGGGTCTGTTTCCGAATGGGTTCGCGAATTTTTTACCTGAAGGAACTTTTGACCATTGTCCATGTATTGTTCAACTAGAGCACCCCTCGATAAGGAAGAATCGTAGCTTCAAGTACATGAATATGTGGAGCAAAGCGCCGAATTTTCGTACTTGTGTTACTGATGCGTGGAAGGAGACGATCTTTGGGACACCCATGTTTCGGATAGTGAAGAAATTGGGTAGTCTCAAAAGACCGTTGAAGATGCTGAATGCTGATTGTTTTTCGGATATAGAAAGTCGGTGTAATCAGGCTTAGCTCAGGCTCGACCAATTGCAGCAACGTCTCAGGGTAGACTTGTCCGTGGATTTGATGCAGGAGGAGAGCGAGATGAATGAGTAGGTTAGGATTTTACAGGCTGCTAGGGCAGATTTTTGGAGTCAAAAATCTAAGCTTAAATGGGTCCGAGACGGGGATGTCAACTCGGCGTATTTTCACGGCCTCCTCCGTGGACGACGAGCTCACAACGCCATAGCTAAGATTTCAGATGCAGACGGTCTGGATTGTGATAATAAGGCCTCGATCGAGGATGCTTTCACGCGGTACTATCGTGGGCTTCTCGGTGATTCTCGGGTTGTTGAGGATATTGATTTTGACTTGATTAGACGGGGTCCCATTTGTTCACAGGAGCATAAACTGATTCTGGAGGCAATTGTGACACCAGATGAGATCAAGAGGGCTCTTTTTAGTATTCCTCGAGATAAATCGCCGGGACCGGATGGTTTCTCGAGTCAATTCTTTATTGATTCGTGGGACATTATTGGTGAGGAAGTTGTGATGGCTATCCAGGATTTTTTTATCTCAGGTAAGCTTTTAAAACAACTGAATTGTGCAAATATCGTTCTGATACCTAAGGTGAATAGGCCTCAAAATGTGAAAGAATTCAGGCTGATTGCTTGTTGTAATGTTTTGTACAAGTGTATTGCTAAAATTATTTGTGCGAGGATGGCTAAGATTCTGCCCCAGATAATATCTCCTACTCAAGGAGGTTTTATTGAAGGCCGGAGTATTGTGGAGAATGTGCTGATTTGTCAGGACTTGGTGCGTATGTATAAGAGAGAGCGAATTTCGCCAAGATGCCTGTTTAAAGTTGATATTCATAAGGCATATGACAGTGTTGAGTGGAAATTTGTTGACCAGATGTTGAGAGCTTTGGACTTTCCTGACCACTTTCGTAGGTTGGTTATGGAATGTGTTGAGTCCGTTTCTTACTCACTTTGTGCTAATGGTGACAATTTTGGGTTTTTTTCGAGGGAAAAGGGGGTTGAGACAAGGGGATCCCATGTCGCCTTTGTTATTCACGATTTGCATGGACTATTTCTCTCGAATCATGAATTTTGGAAGAGTGGATAGGAATTTTAAATTTCATCCGAAATGTGGTCCTTTGAAGCTGACTCACTTGTTCTTTGCGGATGATCTCCTCCTTTTTTGTAAGGGGGATCGGGAATCGATGGAATTCTTGTGGAGTGCTTTTGCTACTTTTAGCAGGGCCTCGGGTCTGAGCTTAAGTGTGGGTAAGTCTCATGCTTATTTTGCAGGGGTGGATGAGGATAGGAAGGCTGCGATTCTTCAGCTCTCGGGTTGCGTCGAAGGTACGTTTCCTTTTCAGTATCTTGGGTTACCTATCCAAAGTACTCGTTTGGGTAAGCTTGATTGTGAAAAATTGATAGCCCGTATCATATCGAGGATCTCTGGTATTGGAGCCCGTAAGCTGTCTTATGCTGGGAGACTGACTCTGGTTCATTCTGTTCTGTCTCAACTGCATAATTATTGGGCAATGATTTTTATCATTCCTAAGTTTGTCATGGCTCGAATTATTTCACTATGTCGTAATTTCTTATGGGAAGGAGGTGTAGAAGGAAATAATCGAGCTTTGGTTAGTTGGGAAAAAAATTTGTCGGCCTAAAGATGGAGGTCTGGGAATTAGGGATCTGCATATCTGGAATGAAGCAGCTGTGGCGAAGCTTGCTTCGTGGGTGTTTGATCAACCGGACCGGTTGTGGGTTCGGTGGGTCAATAACATTTATCTGAAGGAGGTGGAGTGGTATGATTATCAGCCTCATTTTGATGTTTCGTGGGCGTGGAGGAAAATTTGTCAGGCTAAGGAGAAAATAAAGAATATGTTCGTCAATGGTACTTGGCATGGAGCGGAATCATGTTTCTCGATTGCGAGGGCTTATCAGGATTTGAGATCTCGCGACTCGCTGGTTCCTTAGGCGAGACTAGTGTGGAGCGCGTGGAGTGTACCGAGACATAGCTTCATCTCGTGGCTAGTGTTTCGTGGGGCCTTTAATACGAGGAAGAAGCTGTTTAGGATCGGGGTTGCAGATTCGGATCGCTGCTTTATCTGTGAACTGGAAGAAGAGAGTTTAGAACATCTTTTCTTTGGTTGCAGTTGGAGTTCTCGGGTGATGGGTCTGTTGAGCAATTGGGTGCGGAAACCAATCCCGTGCAACACGGGGATGGTCTGGGCTACGAAATTGAGGGGTTCGAAGTTGCAGTGTAATGTGCTTCGAGCGATGATCAATGCGACTATTTACCATATTTGGAGCCAGAGGAATTCTTGCAGAATTGATGAAGTGGTGCGACATCCACGGGAGATAGTCAAATTGATCGTGTCGGATGTTAAGAATAGGATTTTGTGTAAGATTAAATACCCTGTAACTGCTAAGGATGCTAAATGGCTACATAATTTGATGTAGTCATTGTTCTTTTGTTCTTGTTGATCCTTTTTTATATATTTACTTACCTTTACCAAAAAAATAACCTTCAAATTTGTCCGTTTCGGGTAATTTTTCAAAAAATGTGAGATATTTTGCTGGACACATAAATAAGACCCTTATACCATAGAATAACCAACGGTTGTTAAAAAAACACTAAAATAGTTCATATTCGAGGATATATATTCAAGATTTCACCCAAAATAACGTTGCTCGAAACATTATCAAATGTCTTTATAATGTGTTTATATGAAACCCTTCTTTTACACCGAGACATACATTACTAAAATTTATGGACAAGTTACGGTGCCAATTTGGAGAGATTTATTTTCGGGACCAAATCAGCCCGAAAAAAGTGGATAATAACCTTCAAATTCGACCGTTTCGGGTGATTTTTCGAAAAATATTAGATATTTCGTTGGACTTATAAATGTGACCCTTGTACCATAAAATCACAAACTGTTGTTAAAAAAAACACTAAAAGTGTTTATATTCGAGGATATATATACAAGATTTCGTCCAAAATAACATTACTCGAAACATTATCGAATGTCTTTAAAATGTTTTTATTTGAAACCGTATTGTCCTTCTGTTACACCGAGACATTACTACAATGTATGGACTAGTTACAGTGCGGATTTGGAGACATTTATTTTCGGTACCAAATGAGCCCGAAAAACGTGGATAATAACCTTCAAATTCGCCCGTTTCGAGTGATTTTTCGAAAAATGCGTGATATTTTTCTGGACACATAAATAGGACCCTTACACCATAAAATGGCCAACGGTTGTTAAAAAACACTAAAATGCTTCATATTCGTGGATATATATACAAGATTTCGCCTGAATTTAACGTTACTCGAAACATTGTCGAATGTTTTTAAAATGGGTTTATATGAAACCTTATTTACCTTCTGTTGCACCGAGAAATTACTACAATGTATGGACTAGTTACAGTACGTGCCAATTTGGAGACATTTATTTTTGGAACCAAATCAACCCGAAAAACGTGGATAATAATCTTCAAATTGGCCCGTTTCGAGTGATTTTTAGTAAAACGTGCAATATTTTGCTGGACACATAAATAGGACCCTTACACCATAAAATGACCAACGGTTGTTAAAAAAACACTAAAATGCTTCATATTCGTGGATATATATACAAGATTTCGCCCGAATTTAACGTTACTCGAAACATTGTCGAATGTTTTTAAAATGTGTTAATATGAAACCATATTGACCTTCTGTTACACCGAGACATTATTAAAATTTATAGACAAGTTACGGTGCCAATTTGGAGACATTTATTTTCGATACCAAATCAGCCCGAAAAACGTGGATAAATAACCTTCAAATTCGCACGTTTCGGGTGATTTTTAGAAAAATGTGCGATATTTTGCTAGACACATAAATAGGACCCTTACACCATAAAATGACCAACGGTTGTTAAAAAAACACTAAAATGCTTCATATTCGTGGATATATATATACAAGATTTCGCTCGAATTTAACGTTACTCGAAACATTGTCGGATGTTTTTTAAATGTGTTTATATGAAACCATATTGACCTTCTGTTACACCTAGACATTACTAAAATGTATGGACTAGTTGCAGTCCGGATTTGGAGACATTTTTATTCGGTACCAAATTAGCCCGAAAAACGTGGATTATTTTGCTAAATTATTCGGTACCAAATTAGCCCGAAATACCTTCAAATTCGCCCGTTTCGAGTGATTTTTAGTAAAATGTGCGATATTTTGCTGGACACATAAATAGGACCCTTACACCGTAAAATGACCAATGGTTGTTAAAAAAACACTAAAATGCTTCATATTCGTGGTTATATATACAAGATTTCGCCCGAATTTAATGTTACTCGAAACATTGTCGAATGTTTTTAAAATGTGTTTATAAGAAACCATATTGACCTTCTGTTACATCGAGACATTACTAAAATTTATGGACAAGTTACGGTGCCAGTTTGGAGACATTTATTTTCAGTACCAAATCAGCCCGAAAAACGTGGATGATAACCTTCAAATTCGCACGTTTCGGGTGATTTTTAGAAAAATGTGCGGTATTTTACCGGACACACAAATAGGACCCTTGTACCATAAAATGACCAACGGTTTTTAAAAAAACATTAAAAATAGTTCATATTCGAGAATATATATACAAGATTTCGCCCAAAATAAAGTTACTCGAAACATTATCAAATGTCTTTATAATGTTTTTATTTGAAACCATATTTACCTTCTGCTGCACCGTGACATTACTACAATGTACGGACTAGTTACAGTGCGATTTTGGAGACATTTAATTTCGGGACCAAATCAGCCCGAAAAACGTAGATAATAAATAATCTTCAAATTCGCTCGTTTCGGGTGATTTTTCGAAAAATATTAGATATTTCGTTGGACATATTAATATGAGTCATATGAACCTTGTACCATAAAATCACCAACTGTTGTTAAAAAAACACTAAAATTGTTTATATTCGAGGATATATATACAAGATTTCGCCCGAATTTAACGTTACTCGAAAAATTGTCGAATGTTTTTAAAATGTGTTTATATGAAACCATGTTGACCTTTTGTTATACCGAGACATTACTAAAATTTTATGGACAAGTTACGGTGCGAATTTGGAGACATTTATTTCCGGGACCAAATTGGTCCGAAAAACGTGGATAATAACCTTAAAATTTGCTCGTTTCGGGTGATTTTACGAAAAATATTAGATTTTTCGTTAGACTTATAAATGTGACCTTTGTACCATAAAATCGCAAACTGTTGTTAAAAAAAACACTAAAATTGTTTATATTCGAGGATATATATACAAGATTTCGCCCAAAATTACGTTACTCGAAACATTATCGAATGTCTTTAAAATGTTTTTATTTGAAACCGTATTGACCTTTTGTTACACCGAGACATTACTACAATGTATGTACTAGTTACAGTGCGAATTTGGAGACATTTATATTCGGGACCAAATCAGCCTGAAAAACGTGGATAATAATAAATAACCTTCAAATTCGTCTGTTTCGGGTGATTTTTTGAAAAATATGCGATATTTTGCTGGACACGTAAATAGGACCCTTCTACCATACATAATATAACCAACAATTGATAAAAAAAAAACATTAAAATAGTTACTCCCTCCGGACACTATTTTTTGCCCCATTTTATTAAAATACTCCTCACATTTATTGGGGTAGTGGGGCGAAAAATAGTGTCCGGAGGGAGTATTATTCAAGGATATATATACAAGATTTCTCCCAAAATAACGTTAGTCAAAACATTATCAAATGTCTTTATAATGTTTTTATTTGAAACCATATTGACCTTCTGATAAGGCTAAAGTCGTATCACCTATATCAAAATAATCCTAACGAACAACTAACAGGTAGCTAGTAGTAAGTAAGGGTCGAATCCAGAGAGAGACGGATGAAAATCGCTGATTATCTAAATTCGATTCTAAACTATTTAATTCCGATTTATTTGATTTTGATCTAAACTAATGCGATTATGTAAAATAACGAGGTTCTAACAATATTAAAAGGATCTAGGGTCTTACGGTTCACTATGTAATTAAATTGGGTAAAATTAATTAATCATTCAGTCAATCACTCACAGTTATTTAGGGCAAAGACACGGCCTTTCGGATCTTATGTCAACCTTAGGATAGATTCTGACGGGCTCTCGCAACTTACCAGATTATCCTACTGTAAGTCTACCCTTACCAGGCTTTCGATCTTAGGTTCGGATTCCTAAACATTCGACTAGTTCAACGTCTCAAACTAATCAAACAATAATACAAGACAAGTAGTAAGGCAATAACATATGAATGAGCAATTAAACAAATAATCAATCTAATATCCCCAATTCAATTAACAAAGATCCCCTTCAACCCTAGATAAATAAATTAGCTACTCATAATAAACGATAAAGCAATAAAGAAATTAAGCATAATAAAGAACAATATGAAAATAAGAGAATAAGAAAAGCTACCAATTACGAAGAACTGAAAGATTGAAGATCTAAAAGTATGACTACAAACTAGAAGGATTCGAATTCTAATAAAAGTCTAATCTAAACTAATGAATATGAAAAGTGTAAACTAAACTACTGAATGAGAAAGTGAGAAAGTGTTCTTAAATCTAACCCTAAGGAGGGTATATATACTAATAATGATAAGGAGTGTCATTACTCCTACTTTCCTAAAACTAATTAGGAAAGAATATCCTGTAAAATAGGAGTCATGGTAAGTGAAGGAGTCCAGGAATAGAAATCCCGAGAAAAAGCCTCAAACCGGTCGGTTCACATCTGTCCCGACCGGTTTGGGTCCGTTCCGAGCGGTTTGGGTTCATCCCGAGCGGTTCGGGTTCCGCTGCACTGCGCGATGAATTTGAAATGCTTGCTGTTTCTTCGTTACTTATCGGAATTGAACGTGTGATATACCGTTAGAAAGCTAAGAGAAAGAGCTTTCAAACGCCACCTGAATCGGCTCATTTGGAGTTGTAGAACTCAAGATAGTCACTTTTTAAGTCGATCCTTGTTTTAGGGATCGTTCTTTCTTCTCGATTTGCATTTGTTTGAGCTTTCCAACTTATTTCTTCGTCGTTTCTTATTGTTTCTTCACTTCACGTCCTTTCTCAAGTATTCACTTAGTATCCTCTCACTTTTATCACTTCTTTCTTGTAGATCTCATGGCTCGACTCTCGTCATTGCCCAAAATATAGCCCAATTGCCTTCATTTGTTTTGTTTCCTACAAAACGTAAACAAAATACCCGGCATAACAAAGAAGGATGAAAAGCTAGAAAAAAAAGACTCTTAGGATACATAAAATGAACCAAAATAAAGGAAAAGTTGGGGTAAAATATATATACGAAATGAGTTCATCACCTTCTGTTACACCGAGACATTACTACAATGTATGGACTAGTTACAGTGCGATTTTGGAGACATTTATTTTTGGGACCAAATCAGCCCGAAAACGTAGATAATAACCTTCAAATTCGTCAGTTTCTGATGATTTTTCGAAAAATGTGAGATATTTTGCTGAACACATAAATAGGATCCTTGTACCATATAATGACCAACGGTTGTTAAAAAAAAACACTAAAATAGTTCATATTCGAGAATATATATACAAGATTTTGCCCAAATTTAACGTTACTCGATATATTATCAAATGTTTTTTGAATGTGTTTATTTGAAGCCATATTGACCTCCTATTACACCGAGACATTACTACAATGTAGGGCCTAATTTCAGTGCGAATTTGGAGACATTTATTTTCGGTACCAAATCAGTCAAAAAAACGTGGATAATAACCTTCAAATTCGCCCGTTTCGGGTGATTTTTCGAAAAATGTGTGATATTTTGCTGGACACATAAATAGGACCCTTGTACTATAAAATGACGACCGGTTGTTAAAAATACATTAAAATAGTTCATATTCGAGGATATTTATAAATAGAACCCGTATAATACGATCGAAATGACTAACGATTGTTAAGAAAACTCTGATGTAAAATGGTTTAGTTTCGAGTATATTTATTGAAGATTTTGCCCTAATTCGACGTTATTCGAAAGATAGTCAACTGTCTTTTAAATGTGTTTTTTTAAACCGTACGTCCCTTCTATTACACCAAGGTACTTCTACAATGTATGAAGACGTTACCGAGCGAATTTAGAGACATTTAGTTTCAAAACAAAATCGGCCCAAAAAACGTGGATAATAACTTTCAAATTCGCCCATTTCAAGCGATTTTCGAAAAACGTGAGATAGTTTGTTGGCAATATAAAGAGGACCCGTATAATATTAAATGACTAACGGTTCTTAATTAAAAAAACTCTAAAATAGTTCATTTTCGAGTATATTTATTAAAGAATTCACTCTAATTCGACGTTACTCGAAATATAACGATTGTCTCTTAAAATTGCTTTTTTTAAACCATACGTCCCATCTTTTGTACGGAGACACTAAGGCCCTGTTCTTTTGGACTGAAACTAACTGAACTTAACTTAACTGAACTTAATTTAACTAAAACTGACTGAAATATAGAGAAAAAATATGCCTCTTGGAACTGAACTGAAACTGACTGCATATAAATCAAGAAGAACATGATCTAAAACTACTTATATAAAATATCGGAAGGAGTAAGAAACTAAAGTAAAGAATGGAAGGTAAAGTATATGATGATAAGACCTCATACTATGTTATAGGAATAGTTGAAAGTTTATAAAGTGTAAGTAAAACTTGAAATATAATGCCCTAGGAAAAAGTAGAAGGGGGGGAAGAATGACATAAAAATTAGGGTTACCCAAAAAGGAGGCAGAGCTACACCATGCATGCTAAAAGAGTAAAGCTGAAGTAGCACACTAGTAGTAGTAGTAGTTGTTGTAGTAGTAGTAATAGTACCCTATGCCAACTTTTGTGTGTGAATGAATGAAAGAAAACAAGCTTAAGGGGACCCCCGGCCCCCTTTATTATTTCTTCCTTTACTTTGTTTCCCAAACACCGCGTGCTCCTTCTCCTTCCCTTTACTCCCCTTCGTTTTTCATTTTACCCCCCCCTCTTCTATTTCTCTA
Organism: Agrostemma githago; assembly: GCA_958450325.1. Lineage (NCBI taxonomy): Eukaryota > Viridiplantae > Streptophyta > Magnoliopsida > Caryophyllales > Caryophyllaceae > Agrostemma > Agrostemma githago. The sequence goes on from OY288259.1 coordinate 2,397,022, forward strand.
CCATATAACCCACAAATCAAGAGACAGACAGATTTATGTTGTTCACTAACAACCTATTAGATACACCCACGGGGAGAAGGAGGCGATAATTTTATTAGAGGTTACAGATTTCATACTGATATCATAATTTCTAAGAGAGGAATGCGAGTTGATATAAGTCAGATACATACTCAAGGATTGATTAAGAAACTCTAATCATATATTCATATATTTTTATTTCTAGTTTTCCTCCTCTTTCCCTCCAAAAAAAAACCTACTTTTTCTCCTCGATCTGGGGCCTCCATCGATGATTAATCGATGGTAAGCCCCAAAAATTGCTTAAATCTCAATTACTAATTATCAAATTTTATTCAATAAAAGTCTCTCTTTTATGAGAGTTGTTTTCGTCCTTTTTTTTTTGAAGGTTTTTTTCCTTTATTATTTCGAGGTTTCAGTTCTTTACATTAGTATAGGGCTTAGATTTCAATAACTATGTGCAAGATCATGAGAGCAATGGAATCCCTACCTACGGCGATACAATTGAAGTCAGATCTCGGTCTACTATTTGTCAAAATAGAGGAAGTTCATCATCTTGGAGACTATTTCATCAGATCTATAGATTCGCGAAAGGTTGTGTCAATAAACAGCGATATATAGAAGGCTATGCAGAAGCGCATTATTCTAATAGTGATCTTTGTCTCAATGATGTTCTTTATTTATTTTTCACAAATCTGTATTCAGTTCAAATTGACATCATTTATAGATGCCGGATGACTTATTATTAATGATATTGATTTTCACTTTAAAAAAAAAAAATAAAAAAAAAAAAAAAAAACTCTAATCAATCAGATATTAATTAGAAAACCAAAGAACAATTGTTAGACACTTAATGATTTCTCAACCGTCTTTCTGTTAAACAGGATGTATTATTGAATGAAGACCAGACAGAACAAAAATTAACCGAATTATTAACTTGTGTCGCTCCATCCCTGTAGAGGTAGAGAACCCTTGGAAAAGTTATTCGATTGATGGGATTTAATTTACAATACTTCTGCATTTTACAAGGGGTTATTTATGGATTTATCGATGTTTTGAAAAGTTTCAATTTTATCTCACTTGATAGAACCTAAATTCAAGATAGTTGAGATGACGTATAAAGAGCGTTGATCTTCCAAATACTTGACACGAACGAAATAGAGAAAACCTATCAATTGATATTGAATTGGGGCAAAAATTCTCCTATCAAGAGGCCAGGGCATCATTTATTATTATTATTATTATTATTCATATTAATGACATCAAAAGTATTTTTTATGGAGGAAATTGATTCTTATCATCATCGATCAAAATGATGGATCGATGATAATAGCCCCTTTGAAAAGGATACTAGGGTTTGTTTTTTTGCTTGTTTGAAAGGAGAGGGAGACCAAAGAGATGAAATAAAGGAAACACAAATTAACAAATTATTTGCATTATTATTAGGATTTTCAAAAATGTGTCAACGGATGGACACGTGTTAAGAAATATATTAAACAAATATTAACAAGCATAATTATCTATGTTTAATAATTATGAACTCAAATTTCAATTTTTTCATTAGATATTCTGGTTAATATTTCTCTAATTTACATCTTAACATGTGTCCCTACTATAGACGTTTTAAAAAAAAAAAAACCTTAACCCTTATTATTATTATTGGTAAGATACTACGCGAGGTCATAATTTCCACATAATTTCAAAACTTAATAATATTTAGTACAACTTCAATAAAAAAAACTATTCTCATGGGTTATATTAATATTAATCAAACAAAAACAAATAACTCCTAATATATATATATTCACATATAGCGACTTGGCCTCCTTATACCTCCATTTGAAATGTTTTATTTCAAACGTCCGAGCTGATCTCCTTTAAGACATTGAATTGAACTCGTCTATTTGATACGTCGATTTGAAATAAGAATTCGATCCTTTTTTCTAAAATTAAGGATTAGATTTTGTTGTTGAATATATATACTCGTACTGATAAATGGACCACGTAGAAGGTAACAAAATGTATGTATGTTAGTCATATATCCTTTTCCTCTTTATTTATTTATATATATAATTGTTTCTCTCTTTAATTTGCAGTGAGTAGTCAATTGTAGGAGTGTCCTTGTAGTGGGGGGCGCCCCTTAAATTTACTTGGATCTTGTGAGAGATACATACACATACACATACAGTGACATAAAGCAGCAATCGGCGTAGCAGTCACTCTGGCCTATATTCTTTCCTTTTCAACCTCGGTACTAGCACAAATTCTTACTTGTGACGATCATATCCGTCATATGTGTATGACGGTCAGGTCAAGTACTACTCATGTGGGGAGATAAGACAAAAGCAACATACATGTGGTAATACTAATGTCTATTGTCTTATCTATCATATGGATAATATTTGACGCTTGCATTGTGACGGATATTATACCCGTCGCAAGCAAGACTTACTGCAGTACTAGTACCCCCAACACATTTTTATTTTAATTAAATTAATTATAACCCTCCCTCTAATATATTTCCTATTATTATTATTTCTTCTCGAAATTTTTACTTCGTATATATGGAGTAGTTGTTTTTGTGATAACGTAATACTCTGTATGCAACATAATCTCGAAAATTTGGTTAATCAGAATTGTTCTCTAACTACACGTACCCTCGTGTTGGCTCATCTGGTTTGTAGGGGAGGACCTAGCTAGGGAGGCCCGGGGGGTCACGGGTCCTCCGACAATTTTTGAACCATTTGAAATATCAGTTTGTTGGTGTTGGTGCAGTAGTTTAGTCATTTGCTTTGTGGTCAATTGGTTAGGGGTTTGATCCTTCATTCTTATGTTGGTTTAATTTATAAACTTAAAGAATGTCGGAATTTTTTTGGTGCCCACTAGGCGAAAAATCCTAGGTCCGTCCGCCACTGATGGTTTATTTTATGTTTGTTCTTCGTTTAGAAGCTAGAGTATTATGAAGTTAATATTAATCTTGATTAAGACGTTAATATTAATATTAATATTAGCATTTGAAACGGAATCTGGAAAAACAATTAATAAGCTTTAAGTAGTAGCTACGTATGTACTTGGATTGCATATAGAGTTGTAATTGGCAGAAACTTAGTTCATCATTCTAGCGTTCTACGGAACTGTCTTTTTCTAAGACCAGTCGTCTAAGCTTCTCATTCATTCATACAATCACATATCATATAATTCCACCGAAAATGTCTTAGCCTAGTGGTTAGGACTAGGTGCTCTGGGACAGTAGGTCTCAGGTTCGAATTCTCCCTCCCCTTATATTGTAATGCGACTAAGTACACTCTTCGTTGAACCAAAAAAAAAAAATATCATATAATTCCCACTCCACTCACCCACTCAACAGAGTCGTATATTTGGCCGTTTCTAACTTGTCTTCCTTATTCGCAGTCAAAGTCCATTCAATTATAATATCCAAGATTTATTGGTTAAAACAGAAGATCGAATTTTGTATGAGACGGTCTCAGTATGGTGAACAATAGTATCTAGATTAGAGTTTTCCTTTTTTTCCTCTGTTACTCCCTCTGATTCATTGAAATCGCAACATTTACTATTCACACAAAAAATAAGGAAAGTGAATTGGTGGACCACAATAGTGATGTCATGTAAGATTATCTAATATAATAATATTAGATTGAATATTTTGGAATGTAGTAATGAAAAGTGAAGGGTGGGTTAGTCATTTCATAAGAAAAATATGGTCCAAAATGAAAATGTTGCAAAGCTGATGAATTTGCCAAAAACGAAATACGTTGCGAATCCAATGAATCGGAGGGAGTATTACTTACGCGACTAAGTACACCTACGCTTCTATGAACAATAGTATCTAGTTGATCTCGATCGATCAATTCAATTGATGGGTGATATCATGTGTAGCTAGCTATATATGCTCTAATAATTTTGGATTTCATATCGATCCAATCCAAGTTTGATCCATATCCACTTTAATTTGGGTGGTACGTATTTACATTTAACTTGTTACGATAATAGTCTAAACCATCAATTTAAAGGTAATGGTTGAGATCGAGTCGAGAGTTGAGAGCACTTTTGTAATATGGTAATAAATGCAGGTTAGTGTGACCTAAAAGGTCACAAATTCCTAAGAACCTTCAAAGTACGTACGTTACGTAATCTCGTAACAAAAACTTCCACAATGATCTTCCCATTTCGAAGATCTTAGTGGTACGGAGGGAGTATTCCGTATTATTGAAGGTGTTAGGGTATTACCCATTTGTATGTATGTATAGGTGCATGTACCATATATAGCTAGTAGAAGAGTACAAGTTAGACTTTTTTTTAATAATCGACGCCGGAATTAAGTAGCATGCATATATTATGTATAGCTGCGCTATCAAGAGGAGATACATACATGTGCATTAATTAGTTACGAGTATTCATAAGCCCAGCAGCAGCAGCAGCAGCCTGCCCCAGTACCAGTACCAGTAGGCAGTAGTACATATATACTCAGCGGTAGCTAGGTTGCACGGACACTCCTCCAACCCGTCGTGTCGTGTTGGACACCCGTGTCGGACACCGACACACGTCGGATACACGACAATACGTCTCGGACACCTGAAAAACCGTGTCCGGTTTTTTTAATTTATTTAGATACGTGTCAGACACGTTTCATGTCATTTTGAGACGTGTCGGCCACTATTCATACTATTTAGAGACTCATCAGACACGTTTAGCCTTGTTATAAATTTGTGAACTTTAATAAAACAATAATATTATACTCGTATATTTATAGGGTTACTTGATACTATAAACGTTCTACTTAATACTAAATAATTAATTAATTATTATATTACACTAGTATAACTGTTTCAACTTTTTAAGATTTAATTTTAACTTTGAGTTACAGGACTTTAAGTTTTGTTTTGTTATTTTACGATAATATCGATAGTTTACGTAACCAAACCTATGTTTTAGGTATAAAAATCTTCAAATTCTCTTTGTTTAAATATGTATATTGATTTTTTTTCTGCCGTGTCCGTGTCCTATAAATTTTCGAACGCTGTGTCCGTGTCGGTGTCTGTGCAACCTAGAGTAGTAGTAGTGCATGCATGTCCTCCGCCCCCCTTCCTTCTTTTTTCACCTTCTACTAATATCTACTGCTTCTATTTAGATACTACAGTAATTGTCACGATATTTAAAATGTCTTGGTTTAGTGATTAAGACTAGGTGCTCTGAGACAGTAGGTCTCAGGTTGGAATTCCTCTCCCCTATATTGTCACAATACATACTTAAATCATAACAGTAAGGTAAAAAAAATACAAAATGTTCATGTATGTACATCGACATGAAACATAGTCCGAAACCATTGAGAAGTAACGTAAAGGCTAATATTTATTAACGAGTACTACGTAATACTCTATAAACTACGGTGTGAGATACTAAGTACCAATGAAATTAACAATGATATCAAACCTAATAGAAGTAGGTACGATTAACATAAAAGAGTATACAAATATAAAGAGGGTACGATTGTAAAACAGGTATACAAAACAACGATTGTTATAAAAACAGGTACTCCGTACAAAACAAAGTGGTCATCTAAGGGTACGAATGAGACATAGAGGGATACTGAAGAGTAGTCTCTCAATAAGTTATTGAAAGACCGTCTCTTCCAAGATTCTGTGTTGTTTTAATAACGTGGTCGTCAAATAATAAAATTGCTCAATATTGATACTCTAGTTTTTCTTATTATGAATGTGTTTCTTATTCTTTTGTGAAATGCAAAAACGGTTAGCAGCGCAAATTTTAATAATACGTTTGACTATTAAATAAAATTAGAAGAATTTTGAAGGAGCATTTGATGACTAGCCGATGATTGGATATATAATTAGATTGGTTTTGTTATTAGCAACATATAACAAACGTTAGATTCCAACTAACATGCTATCTGAATATACCGTTTTCAAACACAAGAATTTAGTAGATTGATAGTCCATCTATATTTCGATCAAAATCTGCTAATTTCTCCTGCATTTTCTAAATAGTCATAAATAAAATTCTTAAAAAAAATTGATATAACCCTTTCTTTAGTAAAAAACTTTTATTTTTTGAAAATTTCTTTCTTTAGTCAACATATGTAATAATTTAGACTAGAAATATTGAAAAAAATACAATTGCAAATTACTTCGTCTTCCTAGTCATAAGAAACTGATCGTAAATATGTGAAGTATATTAGAGAAATTTAGGCCAACTGCCCATATTCGTTAAAAAAACCGCGTCATGCATGTCAAATTGGTAAAAAAAAAAAGTATGAATTTGTGCAAAAATATAATCTCAATAACAAAGTCATGATCATGGAGCTTGAACTATGGACATATAAATAGTAAGTTTTGTCAAAAAGAGTTTACAACTCGACTTTTAATTTTGTTATCATCGTAATTAAACCTCTTCATGCAATCGCCATTGACACATAAATTTTTATTTACAAATAAAAATGAAAACTAGGTTTATTTTTGCTGGTTAAAAGTTGCTTGCTTACATATGGGGTTGGACGACCAAAAAGTTTTAAAGAAATTAATGTTACAAACCTACTTTTTTTTTTTAAGAATTTGGCATGGGTATCTTTTTTTCCCCAATTTGGCATTACCATCCATTTTTTTTACCAATCTGGTTATTCAGCCGAGAAATTTACATGTACGAGTTATATATAGGTAAGTAAAAGTTCATAATAACTTACACTATATATTCACTCCGTTCTGTTTCATTCTTTCTCTGACTTTTTACTGATCTTTAGAGGAAATATATTAACAAAAAATAAACTAATAATCGAGACAGAGGAAATACTAAAGATTAGTTTCATTCATGTGTACATTGTCTTAAAACCAAATCAAATATCATGAATATTTGATATTAATTACTACTAATTAATTGAATTACATCATGATTCATGAGTAACTTCATTGATCAAAGTGTTACACAAAAATTAAATTTGTCTCTTGTTTTACACCCAACTCCACCTTACAATATATAATTACCATGGATGATGATGAATGAATAATAATAATCCATGATATATCAATAATGTTGATAGTGTGTTAAGTAAAAATAAACATAATAAAACTTATAATAATTATATCTTCTTCTACTATTATATAAAGAGAATTGAAGCTCCTCATCAACACCTATTTATCTCATCTCTATGTCACACTTTTGAAAAACATGTAAGCAAATAGCTAGTACAAGCTTAAATGTAACAACAACAAGTCATAGTAGTAGTAGTGATCATAATCTTACTTGATTGCATTGGATTGAAAGGAGTAGATGATCAATCAAGTAATCAACCATCATCTTCGTTTTTGTCGTGATCATCCTCGTCGTTTTGATGATGGTTCATACTCAAAGGGAAGGGTTTCAACCCCATGCCATTAGTAGAGGAGGTAGTAGTGTAGAAAGGTGAGGTGAAAGGATAATTTGACATAGGATGATGAAAACGGTTGAATTGTCGAATGTCATGATTCTCGGCTTGTTGATGATGAAGGTTACTCACATACGAAGCGTGTGGAGGAGGAAATAAGGAAGAGGTTGAAGACATAGAAGGAGACATGAACAATTGAGACCCAGAGGACAGAGCCAGTGGAGATGGTAGTGAGCTCGAGTGACTGCTATGGTGCCCTTGTTGATCATTTTGTGAAGGTATTAGGCCATGGCTACCCAATTGGCTCAAGGATAGTAAGTTGGATGGCTCCCAATGGTAGTAATTGTACATTGCTTGATTACTATTGTTGCTCAAATAGGTTGAAGGAGGTAGAATACTCGAGCTGTTGTTGTTGTTGTTATTGTTATTGTTATTGTTATTGCTACCGCTAGCAATAGGGAAGAAATTTTGGGCTAAAACTTGAGAATTATTATTATTCCCTTGATGATTCTCATCATCAATTTCCTTTTGCTTTGATCTCATTGTAGCATCACTTACATCCCAATACTTCAATTTCTCAACCAATGATGGATCCTCATTGACATCAACCATACTCTGGTCACGATGATGGATGTTAAAACTGCTTTCTTTCCTGGCTGATGACTGCTGGAACAAACTTGCATCAATGAACGGATTAGACGATGATGAAGTTCCGTAATCTTGTTGAAAATGAGTAAAAGTACCGGGAATAGCCGGTAAGGGAGGAAGCTTATCAATATCATGCTTTGTAATATCAAGCAACCAATCTATGACCTTACTTGGTTGGCCTAAGTTAAGCCTATCTTGAAGATCATAGAGTTGAATAGCCGTTGGGACCGACAGTCTAATCCTCCGGTCTCTCAACCCTTTGATCGTGCACACCTTGCTATGTCGATCTTTGCCTCCAAACGTACGAGAAACACGGACTATTCTCGGGTTTTTTAGGCCCGAAGATGACCATTGTCTTGAACTAGAAGGGGCAGCAGTTAGATCACCACCTTCTTCTTTTGTAGTGTACAATGCTTCTTTGTCTCTTGAATTCATGTTACTCATCATCTTGTCATACTCATCATACATCCCTTCATTATCAAGATACCTTCCAAATGCAAAGAAACAAAAGAAATAATCTCAATTCTTCACTCTAGCTAATTTCAATCAAAAAACACAATAATATTTACTCCACTCCTTTAAATTTCACATTTATTTAGGGTAAAATAATTACATACTTCATTCAATTTATAGCAATTTAAAATTTAGTAAAAAAAACAAAACCATTTCATAATATGTATAAGTAATTGAAAAACAAGAAGAAAAAAACAATAAATTAAGACCCAAAAAAATTAAAACCTAGATAAAATAAATACATCTAATAAACATAAAATTTAATTATCATGCTCTTATACTTTAATTATATATATTCTCATCTTTTCAACTATTCCTTAGCTTGAAGTAGTACATACAATATATGAAAGACTAATTAAGAGCATGAACTTACCTAGTCGATAGACAAAATTTGCGCTAACAGTCAACTGTTAGCGCGAAAACAAGGGACGAATTTCCCCAGAATATCGATTCTAATATAAGAGAATAATGAAAAGAGATCTTAAGTAGCTTTAAATTTGTTTGTTCTACTTCATGAGAAGCTCAAACAATTAGCATATATATATATATATAGCCCTTAAAATAAAAGACACTATATATATATATATGTCTATATAGGGTACTTAATATATATGTAGGTATATATATAAATGTAATATGGATCTAAAGCCTGCAAAAAAATAATTATTAGTGAAGAAAGAATAAGTGAAGTAGTAAGAGGAGGAGGAGGAAGAAGAAGAGAGTAAGAGTAATAAGTGTAAGTGTTATGGAAAAAGCAAAGAGTAGAGATGCCAAAACAACTTTTATTACTACCACGTCAAGAAAGGATAAAGGAATGGCTTATATGTTCACCATGTGGCCTTGTGGTGTCTACACTTACACCCGACCTAGTCACTCACTTAGTCAATCTCGTCACTGTACAGACCGTCTCTCAATATCATTATTATCGACTGCTGTCTCCTTAATGAGTTGTTAATTACGGAGTACCTAATATCCTTAGTTGCTTCATTAAGTAAGCTACACTTACACCCGACCTAGTCACTCACTCAGTCAATCTTGTGACTGTACAGACCGTCTCTCAATAACATTATTATTATTATTATTATTATTCAGATTATCGAGACTGTTGTCTCCTTAATGAGTTGTTAATTACCTAATATCCTTAGTTGCTTCATTAAGTAAGCTACACTTACACCTGACCTAGTCACTCAGTCAATCTCGTGACTGTACAGACCGTCTCTCAATAACATTATTATTATTATTATGCAGATTATCGAGATTGTTTTCTCCTTAATAAGTTGTTATTACCTAATATCCTTAGTTGCTTCATTAAGTAAGCTAGATTAGGTCTTAATTAATTAGTAGATGAATTGTTGTCTAAGGATCATGTATATATATGTAGTCATGCCACTAAATATATGATAAGCGGGTCATTCGATTTTAGTAGGGTCGGTTTTTGGTTTAGGTCGTTTTCAGATGTATAGTTCTTGAGTCATTTCGAATCACACATTAGTTTGATTGATATAATTAGGTTATAGGTGTATACATGTTGTTGTTTTGGGTCACAATTATATTGATATATATTCCATTTTATTTAGATTAAACATTTTTGGTCCTTGATTATATAGTCATTTTAGGTTGATTAGGTCGGTTTGAGTTGGGTTTTTAGGTTTAAACCGAATTTTTTTAACTGAAATCCATATTTACCGAAATACCCTAATATATTATTGTCACCCAACTATAGGTAACACCAGAATGTTTACTTATGATTTTACCGTTGCCCTAATTTAAGGTTAAAAGTACATTGTAATCGCTTCTGGATGTATAATTTTACCGATTAAACTAGTTAACTATCGTGTGGAGTTTGATTACGACAAACGTACGACGATCTAGAGGAAAAAAAGTTGTGATCGTTCACGTAATTATTAATGAAGCAAGCATGCTCTAAAAAAAATGTTAACACCTTGTTCACATTTTGATATAGACTGATTTTTAATAATTCAAAATGATGAGAATGAATGAAAGAGTAGATATGATATATGATGATGGAGTATATATGATTTTTATAATATCCTTATCTTACCTTCATTCTTATTAGCTACACACAGGGGACCATTCTAACAATATGCAACTTGTCGTAAATATCGATAATGACACTCCACTAATTATGCATGCTTACTTCCTATTGACTCGTTTACTTAGATGTCTTAGTCTAGTGGTTAAGACGGAGGTATCCTGAAAGATATGTCTCAGGTTCGATCTCTCCTCCTGACCTACTATTATATTGTGACTAAGTGCGCTCTTCGTTCAAACAAAAAAGACCTTACACCATGACGGAGTTTCTGACCTTTATATAGAAAACGTTAAGTTAAAGGGTATGCTTCCCTTTTGGACATTATTCACAACTCAAGAGAATTGTTAATATTCTCGACAATCTATAAGAGAAAATATAGTCATGTGAGATCTTGTTTGATTCACCTTTATGAGTAGATTAAGAATAACGAATTTTTATAATTTTTGTTAATATAAATTAAAAGGAAAGATATTGACGGTGTAAAACGTGTCTCGATAAATGTGAAAAAGTAAACGTATGTACCATTTGAACTTGAACAGATGAAGTATTTTTTTTACAGAATTGAATCGTTTCACATGTGAAACCGTATTATGAAATGGATTGATGCACTACCTTAATTAGTGAGTAGTAGCTAGTCCTCCTCACCTTTGGGAGAACCACATCATTAGTAGTCTTATCAAATGGGAAACAATCCTTTTATAGGATCCCTCTTTTGGGGTGTGATTTAATCAAAATAAGGTAAGTTTTTCTATCATATCATGCCATTGCTTCATCTTAACAAAAGTTTTTAGGTATGCATTACATCATTATTAATCACACTAATTCTTCAAAAAGTCATCATCAACTAATTAATATAATTTTAGTTTATTTAAATTAGGTTTAAATCCATTAATTTAAGCTTATTTATTTTAGTCAATTCAACCTCGCTCGTTAAGTTAAGTTAACTTTAATTACGTCATTTTGTTTAAATTCAGTTCAGCCTCGTTTAACTAATTAAGAGAGCAACCAGCTGGATCGGAGATTGTATGTAGGATAATAGAAGTAGACTATAATGTTATGTTTTTAACTTTGTAAGAGGGAGGTTGATTAGAGTAGTAGGGTATGGACCAAATTTTATTTTAATTTTCTTTACCTTTTTAGTGCAAAATAAATAGGACCACTGGGTTTTTATTTGAATAGGTGATTGATGAGTATATATATCGGTAATATATGAATGCTAAAATTAGTTGACTAAATCAAAGTTTATTCCATTCCAAATTGTCAAACTTATTTTACTAATTTGGCAAAACTTGAAGAACTCATATTTAATTTTCTGCCTATGTACTACCAATCTCACCATATTCATAATTATAATACTGACAAAGGAAAATGATAAATACAACTCTAATAAGAGCTGTATATAAGAAGCTAAAAGATGAAATAAATATTTAATGCAGGTATAAATTGTATTGATTTAAGTATAATTAGCCACCAATTCCTAAGTTTATATATCATATTAAGTGGAGTAGTTATTACATACTTACATGATTAAATTCAACCCTAAGGATTAGAGTTGTATTTAACATAACCGTTAGGGTATCGTTTAGTTACAAGTTTGTTTAAATCATTTCTTAATAATATTACACAGTAACAGAATTTTGAGCAGTTAGAATTTACACCCTTTAATTGCCACTTATTATCCCCTTAATTTTTCAAAAACGTAACTGGGATCATTAAAAATGTAACTGGGATCCTTAAAAGGGTAGTGTTTTTTTTAATAACTTCGTTTACAAAAAAGTAGGTTTGTTGAGGGCTGGTCTCATACTAAACTATTGATACAAATGACCCAAGTATTCGGGAAAAAATATCAGAGCTGGTTGTGATATAATGATACTACGATAAATTTAACTTTACAATATTTGTTATCCGGAGCGGGATTCACCGTGCAATTCAGACTTGGCTTAGTGTCCGTGATTTTTTTTCCCTTACAACAGTTTTTCACATATAATTATGTTGTCTCATTTTCTCCTTACTTTAACCTTGCCCTAAAACTAGTTACCACAAAACATATCTCTCATATACAAGACAATTACTTTTATTACTCCCTCCGCGTCTGACTTGTGTTCCATATATTCCTTTTGGGTTGGGTCATTATTTCTTTCTTCTTTCTTCTTCCTTTTTAAGTAATGAATACGTGTCTCATATTCATCCATTCATTTCTCGTTCTCTCTTCTCTCTTCATTTTTTAGCACACCTCATTCGTTCTCACATCCTTATTTTTCCTCCAAAAAAGTTCAAGAGAACATATCTTAGAATCGAAGAAAATATTATTTTTATTTCTGTTATGTCTCATGATAAGTTACTGTGAGATGGTCTCGTTGAAGAAAGAAGAGTAGAGGTAGAGAATAGTGAATACTCCCTCCGATTTTTTATTATCTTCCCTATTTTCTTATTGGGCTGAAATACCCTTCTTCTTCCCTATTTTCATTTTGGGCTATCAACATGTGGTTTAGAATCACTCTTACATTTGTCTCTCTTTCTTCTTTTATTTTGAACCACACATTCCTAGCTCCTTATTTTCTTCCCAAAAACCAAAGGGGAAGATAATAAAAAATCGGAGGGAGTAGTTAGTTAAGTGAGATAGTCGAGTGAAACTAGAGCAATAAAGAGAAAGTTAAAGGAGTATAAAGTTTGAATGTTAGGTAGAAAATTGATTCGATCGAGAAAGGGAATTTAACATCAAGATGTGCAAGCATTGCATACAACAAATTAAAAGGTTTCTATGTTCATTCTAAGAGAAAGATAAAATAAAATAAAAATATACATACAGTACAAAAAAGATAAAGTGGGACAAAAAAAAAGATGATAATTTCCATCCTCAAAAGAAAGAGAATATTATATAAATATAAATATTAAATAAATATATTTATATTAAAAAAGTGAGATAGGGCTTATCATTATTTTTCTAGATAAGATCTTCATTCTTCAAAACCCTAATGTTATTGTATTGAGTATTGAATATTATAGTTCAACATGCGACAAAACAACGGTAAGTGCGGATTTTTCGTCCCATTTTGTGTCCCATTCTGTACCACATCTTACATGATATCATCCAGTGTATGATGTGATATACAGAATAGGAGAGGAAATCCGCGTTGAACAAAACACATCAGTCAAGAAAGATTACATTATAATTAACTCAAAGTCAAATACTAGCTCAGGAGTATTATTATATCATTGTAAATTTCGATTAATTTAGTCGTTAAAGGTATAAGAAATTGTAAAACTCATCAACATCATACTCAGCGTTATATATAGTTCATCTCTAACCTACAATTCACAATTCTGATGTTAGACTAGTAAGGATATACACGGTATATATGTTCTTATTACTTCTGATCAAACCAGCTATTTCGTTCTTTATTTCAACGACTCTGTAATACTATACTCCCTCCATCTTAGGGTATTACACCTAATAGTTACTATCTAAGTTACTTTTGGATCAAAGTTTAAGGGAAAAAAATTGACAAAAAATTGGAAATAGATAACTACTTTTCTCATCTCAATTATTTGTTTAACTTCAATAAGTAGTCCACTAGTTTATAAACTGGTCTCTCCATTTTAATTCTATCGATGTGGGACAATTCTCATCACACACATGAGAATGAAAGGACGTCAACCGATACATACATATGAATATTTAATTTAATTCATCATAAATTTGTGACGGATGGACGAATATATCCGTGACAACAACAATTTGGGTAAATTTTGTGTGCATAGTTATATACACATAAATAAGAGGATGTGAAGATGTCAGTGCATCTCATTGTTACTCCAGATCCCTAGACGATAATGCTGGATGTTGCAGCTGCAGCAACTACTACGTACGTACGTACTGCTACCCAAGCTAAGTCTACGCCTACTGCTCTGCTGTACCTCCCCAATTTCTAGTTTATACTAGCTCCTCCGTATATCTTGCTTTCTACGTACAACGGAAAAGACAGTAGTGGATCATTTTACGGTGAAAAACTACTGAAAAGTTACTATTGCTTATGGTAAAATACATTCATTCTATCGCGATAAGATCATTTCAAAAGCTAGTGTTAACATTTATTTACACAGGAAATTATCATATTTTCTTCACGGATTCTCCTTGAAGGCGATGACCATGTTTGATAAACAAGAATCGAAAATTAGCACATTCCGACCTAATTAGTAAATTATTGACCGTCAATCTACTAAGTTTCATCTGTTTGGTAACGATATATTCCGTCAACATATTGACCGTATTCTACTATTTTTGAATACGATGATGATATCTATATATATATATATATATATATATATATATATATAGCATATATATTGAAACAACATATTCAATTAGTAAGTCTCGTATATATGAGACCGTCTCACGATAATTTATTGTGGGACACACTAATAGAGAATAAAAAATTACTAAAATAACCACCTTAGATGTGAGAGGTGTCACAATAAACTTATTGTGAGACCGTCTCATATAAAAAATGGTGCATATTCAAGTTATACATGAAAATATTTCAATTGTCCTATAATCTACGAGTATTAATTATCAAATTTTCTATAATAATATATAAACATTTTTTACCTTCCAATCATCACCTTAATGTTTTTGGTTGGATTGGTTCCATAACATATTATCAGAGTCAGCGCGACAAAAAGTCACAGGTTCCATAACACGCTCTTTCTTAATTCTGGTAATTTAATTTGCACAAAGTCTGGGAAGGGATGGTCTCTCCATAAGTTATTGAAAGATCACCACTTTATATCTTATTCATACCTATTTTATGATTAGATATATCTCTAAATGACAACTTTCTTTGTACCGCTTTTTATAACAAGTACTCCATTTATATTTGTACTACCTTCGATTCAGAATGATCTTCCCCTTTGATTAAAATATATCTCACATATATTAAACAAAGGGAAGATCTTTCTGAATCGGAGGGAGTATATTTTTTTAGGTTAAATGTCTATTTTTATTAAGTTTTGTACCACTTTTACCTTCATTTGTAATTGGTCTCTCAATAAACTTAATAGGAGACGTCTCTCAGTAGACTTACTTTTTAATTTGATAGTGAATCAAACCCATCACGCACTATACCTGATTAATTATATTATAATCGACTATTACAAATCTATTGCTGTCGTTTGTCAAATAAAACCGATGATATAACAAGATTATTGAAGTTATGGGATGCATGGTGTGGATGTACAAGATTGGCAAATAGGAAAGGGTGAATTTGAAATAAATTTTGTTTGTAGTAATACAATTGATAATGATAATAATAATAATAATAATAATAATAATAATAATAATAATAATAATAATAATAATAATAATAATAATAATAATAATAATAATAATAATAATAATAATAATAATAATAAATTTGTTTGTAGTAAGTTAAAAACTTACTCTATGATAATGGGAATGGACCCTAGTACTGGTAGTCATAAAAATAAATGGTCTCCAGATCCCCAGACAGTAGCTGTTGTTTCTATCACTGCAATTTCTGTCGTTTTTTTTTTCACAATATGCTCAGTGAAATAATTCTACAAGTAAATTAATAATAATAATAATAATAATAATATATGAGTATACGAGTAGTTGTATTTACCTGAATTTACAGTAAAAAGTTCATCATGGCATCAAGCCCATAACAGTTTAGGATGTCACGCTACAGTATTTTGAATGTTTATCACTGTCTAGTGTCTGCTCACCTATATTCACGACCTGATGTAGATATCCGTCATATTATTTTTAATGTTTAGAGAAGAAGCAATAAATAAGTAAGTTCAAGTAGTAAGAGGTCTGATCTTTTATTCTGATCGAGAGATTTTAAGTTCGATTCTCACCTTCAAACGTGAAAAATCAAATGGAACGGAGAAAGTATAGTTCTAATATAACATACAAAATTTAACATCTTTCAAATAAAGATTACTTGTACTAAGCTAGTTTGTTATTGTACTATGTGAATAAATATAACGTTTTTCTATGTCTTTTAATACATCATTGATAATTAATACCGTGTATGTGTATCCATAGTCGTCTTCTACGAGGAGGTCAAGGGAAGCTTCCTAGTAGAGGTATAAATATAATTGTTGAGTTAGACTAGCGTAACCAAAGGTTGCACACTTGAATTCTTACCACTTTCAAAAATCTCACAAACATAATTTCAGTCCATGATAGAGGGGACATGTGCACTAATTGTCTAACCATTAAACAAACTTGATACTAATTATAATTTTAATTTTTAAATTAGGGCTTATTATTATCAGTTATCACCATCAAATTGATGGCATATTGAGTCTTTTGAAATAAAATTAGGGTTCATTTTCTTGTGTGTTGGATCATCACTGTAATTAACTACTCTCTCCGTTTCTATGATATCTTTCACCTTAAAAGTGGTACATTTCTTAAGAAAAACAATAAAATAAGTAAAAGTAGAGAGGGAGTAACCTAAGTGGGCCACCTAGGTAAGAGAGAAGTGTAATAGAAAAAAAAGGAAAGTGGAAGAAATCAAAGAAATGGTTGAAAAAAAAAAATGTCGAAGATATCAAAGAAACAGAGGGAGTAATTATTATACAAGCGTCAGCCTACTTTTACATCTACGTCTGTACATAAGATTTTCCTAACCCTTCTTTAAAAAAAAGTTGCATGCTAATGCAAAGAAAGTAGAGTAGTACAGTCTACATACCACGTCATATTACATAATTTTATGAAATCAACTCAAATGCTAACATGGAGGGGTATTATTACACCGGTTAGGTCATCTTCTTTCCGACTTATTTTCAACTCGAATCAATAATATTGATCTTTATTTAGTATAGTCAAGTTAAATCTAGTCTCATTAATTTTAGTTTGTGTCCGTCAATTCATCAACACATTTAGTTCATTTCCATCTAACTTAATCCTATTAAATTAAGTTAAATTACATCAAACCCATCTCATTTAAATTCAATTCAACCTTAGCTTTTTCGGCCGGAAAGAAA
Organism: Agrostemma githago; assembly: GCA_958450325.1. Lineage (NCBI taxonomy): Eukaryota > Viridiplantae > Streptophyta > Magnoliopsida > Caryophyllales > Caryophyllaceae > Agrostemma > Agrostemma githago. Next base: position 2,414,661 of record OY288259.1, read on the forward strand.
CGGATCTTAGTCCACATACACAAACTTTTGCTACATAAATAATCCGTAGTTTGTCTTACTAAATACGATTTGAAATACTCCATATTATGTTATGTGCGAATAAGGAAAGTAACGAAAAACCAACACCGAATCGACTTAGTGCTTTCCTAATAGAACAATTCGACCCTTATTTCAGTGCAGGGTTGTACTGAATTTTCTACTGAGATAAGACGGTGTTCCTCTGAATTTGCACCTAAAACAGAGATATATATAACTATGTCGTATTTTTTGCAGATTTTTGTTCTTATTTTCGAATCTGATCAAACCTCTATTACATAGAGTTTGAAGGAGGGGATACGAGTTTGAAGAGTTGTGACTCTTCATGAATTCCCACCAAAAGTTGTTCATACGGATTAAATCTGTTTAAACAATTTTTGGCGCCAAAATTTCGCGCTGTCATAGTGTACCGTATGAACCCGGTACCGTGAAATTCGCAATTAATTATATATAAGCGTACACTCCGTACTTCCCCCGAAACCTATATTATATATATTATATTGAATTCACACATCCGAAAATCAAATCCGAGTACGCTAAAATGAAACACTTAAATCACCAACATATTATATATACTCAGTGATTAGGACTAGGTACCATAGATGATAACTTATCGATGCTTAAAATACGAATGGAAGAGAATGAAGAAGAGGAAATGAAAAAGAGAAAGGGACATGACTGACTGATAAATGATAAATGAAGGCGGGCAGGGCAGGCAGGCAGGGCAGGACAGAGGGCAGCTAGGCAGGCAGGCAGGCAGGCAATAATAAATTGACTCTCCTTCCATTAAACAGCTTTCTCTTTGTCCCTCTGTCTCTTATTACTCTTCTTCTTCTTCTTCTCCTTTACTTCAATTCGGCTGCTGCCCCTATTCTTGTTTAAGACGATATACATACAGAGTACGGAGTAGTATGTACTCGTACTAATTAAGCATTGTCTCTAAGTCTCAACTACGTTTTAAACATAAAATCGATAAATTTACCCTAAATTGTAAGTATATGATGCACCCCTAAACTGTGCACAAAATTGGACCAGCAAACCAAGGTGGTGGAGCGCCTTCAGGCTTCCCTCTAACATTTTGTTAAATCAAAATTGACAGTTGTAAAGAAAAATTATTATAAGTTGTAAATTTGTAATATAGTGAAAGTTAGGGTTTGGATCAAAGTTCATTCACAAAATCCATTTGTATAACCTGTAATAAAAACTTACTTAAAATGGAAATAGATAACTATTGAATGATACATCTAAAAGAGAAAATAAGTAACTATTGAATGAAAAGGAAAATAGATAACTATTGAATGAGACGAAAGGAATACATGGTGTACTCCATATGTGTTTAAACTAAAAAAATTGTTGAAGTATGACTTACAATTTACAAACGAGGAGGAATAGGATTATACCTCCAGATTACACCCTTGACGTTAACTAATCGAACTTGAAATATCTCACAACAAATGTTGAGATTCGAAAAACTACCAAGAATTCAATATATAAAAATACAAAAGTAAATAATATATTAAGTCTCATTAAACCGAAATGAAAGAGCCAATTTGATTGAAAATTATTTTAATTATTAGTTCTCTCATATGACGGAATATTCATTAAGGAGTGACAAATAGTAATTCTTAATCTATGTGTGGATGGATATTTGAACTGTCGTAAATTTGTGACGGATATGCTTGTCAGAATGAAGAATGTGTATGTTTTGATTATGAAGTGAGGAAGGAGGGAAACTATAGACTAGATCCCACATTTGATAATGAAGTATCGTGAGTAAGTAGCAAGCGGATGGTCAGCGTGCACGTCATATAGGGACAAAATTTAACATTGGATATCAACTGATCAAGAACCAACCCTCCCTCCCTTACCTTCAAGGTCCAACGCCATCATATTGTCCTTTGCATCCGTGTTCCGACACAACCCAAATTCTCATTTGTGACCGTCACAAACGAAGGAAAGAGGGTTGTGACTTGTGAGACGTCACGAGTAAAACTTGTAACTTAGACAATAGTTATAGACAACAACCGTCTCCACACAAATCTCTTCACGACATTAGACAAACATATTCGCGTAAAACAGTGTTTCTGAAAGTCATTAGACTTGTAAGTTCTAGCACAACATTGAGATGGAAGACGATGCTAAGAGGTTGATAAAACCGTAGTACATGAGCAAAAGCGGGGGGTAATACACTAATACGGCAAATTCATTAACTAAGCAGTTTCACCAAGCAAGAGCTCGCTGAAGTTCCGCATGACAACAATTGAGCCAACGAACATTCCTGCTGCCCTCAGTATTCTCTGCCAAGAATCAAGACACAAAAAAAAACATAAAAGCTGAATCAGTTTATCGTGTTGAAGTTGAATATAATTGCTCAAGGACAGCATCCAGCAAAAAGAAAATCGGAGGTTTTTTGAACTAGCACAACTGCAAAACACACAATACACATACCAGCAAATCTTTTTCCATTGTTGCATACTAACAAGTTCAACAACGACTACATTCAGCGTACATTGACTTAATATCTTAATAGCCCTCCATTAATGGCGGGACTGAAAATTGTGAAATTATTTTTGAATGACCCATAATGACAGAAATTTACCCATAATGACCCATAACAGAATGATTATTATGGAGTAAGAATTAGAAATTTAGAAGTACCAAATATTAGAGAACCATTTTATTTTATTCCATTGTATTCAAACATCGAACATAGATTTACCGTCTACAATTCAGACTATTCAGTTCGACTGAGTGATAATACAAGAGTAGTAATACACTTCTTGAGATGAAACATATACTGTATAATTCAACATAGTTGAATAAAAAAAGTAGACATGAGTAATCAGTATGTCATGGAACCAAAAAAACAAGTAATCAGTATGTCATTAAAGTCATAACCAACGAGAAACGTCAAGTGACAATGCTCTAATCCTCATGTTTAAAGCAAGCAAATTAAATATTTGTAGTACCATACTCAATACGTAAACGAAGTAGCTAATTGTAAACAAGGGTCGAACCCAAGAGAAGGTCGGTTTTGCTACGACTCTAATTTTGCAAATCAAAAGTAGCGATCACATTAAATACATCAACAGCAAGTAAAGAAACAGGGGGGTTTGGTTTGGTTTGGTTTGGTTTAGTTTGAATGAAGACAACAAATAAGATAACCAGGTTGGGGAACAAACACAAAACAAGATACCAAGATGAGTATAATCAATTAAGAGCAAATAATTGGCATAATCAATCTCCATCCCAACCATTCCAAGTTCAACCATTCCACAAATCATCACAACTTGTATATTCAATCCAAATGGCCATCTTAACAAAGTTTAAAAAATCCACCATCAAATAATACGGAGTAATTTACAATAATCGGCATACACAAACTACCCTAGTCATCAACCAACTCATGCAAAAGTAAAACATATGAATTATAAGTGGGGGAGTTTGATAAGTTATAATCTAATGTATGGTGTTTTAATTATGTATTTAGGTCAAATAAATGGGTTTTGGGAAAGATTTTGGATGTGGATGCGTAATCGAAGAATGTCACCTTTCAAACAAACGTTGCTTATAATCTGTTTTCTGGCACGTAATTCACAACCTAGGGTGAGAATGAAGTGAACTATATGTAATCCTACGACTCATGCAGAAGGGGGGAATAAAAGTCGAGTTTAAAGAGCCAAAGCAGTTCAAGCAAGTGAAGAAGGGTGGCACAAGCAGGCTGCATGTGCACCGTGTGCGTTCAAGGCGCGCCATGGGCATGCTCAATCAAGAAAATACTTTGGATGCGAAGAGTTTTTGGTTCGAATCACACTACCAGGAGCACCGTGAACCCAAGATAAGGTCAGCTTCCCTGTGAGTCTAATTGCGCAAATCAAAAGTAGAGACTAGACTAAATACACCAACAATAAGTACATAAATGGGGGTTTTGGGGTGTCCAACCAATGTCAAATAAAAGACCACCTCTACTCCAAATTTATGGTCAGTTTGTCCCAATTTCACTTGAGTGGTTAGCCAATATCATCTATCAACTTTGACAATTATCCTTTCCAAATTATATAGAATACATAATGTAAAAGGTAGCCTTTTTAGTTTATCACAAAAACTATGTTTGTAACTGCTACTATAATTTGTGAGAAAATACTAGGCAACCATCATCTTGTTCGGCACCGTAACTAAAAGAGTGAAACATAATTGAGCTGAACAAGTAACATACCATTCATTTGAAAAAAATAAAAACAAATAAAATAAAATAAAATAAAATTAAAAAAAAAAAAAAAACTTAAAGCACACAACAACTGAGCTAGATTATACTTCCTTCGCTCCAAATAGATGTACACGACTACTTTTTGCACATGGTTGTAGAAGAGTTAAAAAATGTTGGGAAGGGACATTATTAAACAATACAATTACTAATGTATCCATTAATGTAAGCCTTTCTCCACGCTAACACTCTTTCCCCGCTCTCACTGTCGGTGAAAGATGAAGCAAGGCTGCCTCTCTTTGCTACCACCTTCAACTACCATTGTGCCTATTCCAACCACTAACAACCTCCTTTTTCAAACTCAGAATCATCACTGTTGCGCCTCCCTTCCCTTGAGTGGTGGCGTTGGTGGAGGACGTGGGCATGGGTTGTCGATTAGGTGAAGGAGGCTGTGGGTTGGTGGTACCCGTCAACCATTACAAAGTAGATCTTTCTTGAGCGCTTTTAGTAAAAAAAAATAATAATAATAAGCAATCTCTACTCCAAAATTCCAACATACTATCATCAACTACTACAACGTAGATACTACTCAAGCTAACCTTAACTAAAAGAGACACGATCCATACCCCAAAGCTACAATATACTATCATCAACCATTACAAAGTAGATCCTTCTTTAGCTGCCGTTACTAAAAAGAAGCAATCTCCACCCCAAAATTCCAATATACTATCATCAAGTAATACAACGTAGATCCTACTCGAGCTACCCTTAACAAAAGAGACAGAGTCCATACCCCAAAGCTACAATATACTATCATCAACCATTACAAAGTAGATCCTTCTTGAGCTGCCTTTACCAAAAAAGAAGCAATCTCTACTCTAAAATTCCAATATACTACCATCAACTACTACAACGTAGATCCTACTCGAGATACCCTTAACTAAAGAGACATAATCCATACTCCAAAATTCAAACATACGACCTTACTAAAAGAGAAGCAATCTCTACTCCAAAACTACAATATACTTATCTGACTATCGTCAAACATTACACCATAGATCCTTCTCGAGCGATCCTTGACTAAAGAGATACGGATACAGGACCTCTACTACAAAACTACAGTCTGTTATCCATAAATAATAATGTCGATCCTTCTTCCTCATCGTTTCTTCAATTTACATCACGCGTTAGTTTTGAAACCCAAAAAACCATGTCGGAGCTCAACTCTTCTTACCGTAGATGCTACTAAACTAAGTTCCCCATCAATCAAATTACATCAACCCATTAACTAATAACATCCACAAATAAGCTTTTACATCCAAGATGATGTAACTTATAGTTTTTCACCCAAATTTACGGCGAAAAATTACACTGAATGTGCAAATTTAGAGCTAAACAACCTAATAATCCATCATCTAATCCAATTAATCTAGCATACACCTCCAAAAGATGACAGCTCGGTCAAAAACTCAAAATACAACATAATCAGCGTTAAATTGAACTTCGTTTCGTCTCAACGATCAATCGAATCGATAACAATTACTCAGTATAAGACATACGAATCATAAGGAAGATTGAGGCAAACAGTGCATATTAAAAAAAAGAAAATAAAAGAAAATACCATATTAGAAGCCCACTTTTCGGGGTTCTGAGTTTCGGAATGCCAGATGCGTTTGAGATAGTCGAGAGAAATCGGGAAATCCGCCATTTTTAGGGTTTTTGAGAGGTTTTGGGGATTAATGAAGGATGATGAGCAATGAATCACGATTCATGAAGAAAGTTATACGGAGCAACCTTATAAAGTAAAATAACAGAATTGTGGGCCGAATATGATAATTGGGCCTGCTCCGTATAATATGGATCTAACCAAACAAACAGGTTCATGGTTATCAACCCGACTTATAATATGACGGTTTTACACAAAACAAAGGTATAAAGCCGATTTTTATACATGGTGTTTGTATTTAGAGTTTTTTTTTTAATCATAAAATAGTCGTAATTTAGAGTTGTTATGTCCCAATCGTGTAATTTCGTAAAACAACATTATTCATCCATCATTATTCATTTTAATTCAACTTTGACTTTACCGATGAAAACTCGTGAGCTCAAACTAAGACGAACATACTCGACTTCCCACATGTTAGTTCGTTCAAGTGGTATTAGGTATTGTCTCGGTTACTCTTGAGTAGAGGTGGCAAATGGGTCAGGTCAATTACGAGTATGGTCAAAATTTGTTCATTCGAGTTTTGGATCGGGTCAAAGTCAATTCATATTTCGAATCATTTTCGGGTCTCAATGTTGCCTTATCACACATCAGATCAGCTTTGTCGGATCTACTCACGAGATAGATAATTATTTTTTTGCAAGTAGTAGTATGAATCATGTATGATTAAACCTTGGCCCTTGGCCTTTAGAAGGGAAGGGTAAGCAACCAACCAACAAGAATATGACAAGTGGTGAGCTGATCATCAGATAAACCAATCCCAATAACCTTGCTTTCTGCATCACTTATGCAAAAAGTGTAATGTGGTGAGTTCACTACCACTATTAGGCTTGGCTGCTGCACATTCATCCTTTTTTCCATTTTTGGTCTTACAAATACTTCCTTGAGTACATGCTTTAAGAATCTACATTACAGCAGAAATGGAAGCAGCATCAGCAACATTGAGCAGTACAGCAATCCCACTTCTGAAATGCAATTACTCTTCTGCACTGGCTAATACTGGCAAAAGAGCATTCGTCGTTCGGTCCATGGCCCCGCCAAAGCCCGCCACTAAAACCCTCGGCTCAAAAAAGGTACAAGTTCAAAAACTGCTAATGTAGTCGTGATCGAATTGTCTAAAGAGATTCTGACATTCTGTTGCATCATTTGTTTTCCAGGGCACGGCACGGGTGAAGCTGCTGACAAGGGTAGAGCAACTGAGGCTGCTGACAAAAGCAGAAAAGGCAGGATTACTGTCAGCAGTAGAGAGATTTGGGTTTTCTCTGTCAACAATAGAACAGTCAGGTTTGCTGTCAAAGGCTGAAGAATTGGGATTATTATCAGCAGCCACCAACCCTGAAACTCCATCGAGCCTCTTCACCTTAAGCCTGGGATTACTACTTGTCGGTCCTGCGTTTGTCTTTTTGGTGCCGGAAGATTATCCTTGGCAGGTGGTTTTGCAGGTTTTGGTTGCCTCAGTTAGTGTTTTCGGAGGTTCTGCAGCTTTCGCTGCTTCTAATCTTGTATCGAACCTGCAGAAAAACTGAAATGTTTTGTGTTATTTCTATTTTTTGAGTTTTTGAATAGATGCTTGTAATCCAGGAAGTAAAGTTTATTTGTCGACAGATCGACTCCAAGTTTGATTTTGATAGATAGCCATCTTTGTTTGTTGCATGCTCTATATCGATCCTTGAAAACCTGTCAGTATGTAGGAGCGAAAGTTACAGGGTTTTATAAAAGCTACAAAAACAAGCTGCAATCATCTCGGACAGTATTTTCGAGGATTATAACAAAAGTGGAAACAATACTCAGACGAATTATTACTCTCTCGAAAAAAATTACATAATTATCAGGATTCGCAACAGTATATTCTGTTTTACAAGACTAATACAGTAGTAATAATGAAAGGAAACAAAAAAGTTGATTCAAGTTACACACCATCAAATCTGATAACATAAAATCCTTGAATCATAGTGGAAACTCAGATACACTATTATTGAAAAAAAATAATGGTTCTTTCTCCTACTAAAAAGTCACTAAATTAAGAATATAATCAACATAAAAAAAAAAAAAAACTGCAACCAAGAAAGCCAGGGAAGTCTAATCCTAAAAATTTTAACTGATGAAACTTGGAAATCATCATTCATTTGTATACCAAGGAAAAACAGATGATGATGATGATGATGATGATGGTGGTGATGGTGATGACGATGATGTTTGTTAACTCATGCTCGTCTTTTGCGTGCTGTCTACTTCTGTGGGGGAGGACGAGCGCCATTTGCAGTTCCATTTTGATCAACCCGTTGGTAACCCTCGGAGCCCCGACCAGATGTGCTCCTGGGTCGACCTGAAAACTCACCAGAGCCTCTGAAGTCGTTTCTTCCATAACCGCGGCCCCCACCGCCACCAAAGTTGCCACGCCCTCTGAAGTTCTCACCTCGGAATCCACCCCTGGAAGAAGGGTACCTCCCTCGTCCGTTGCTGGGGTTTGCCGCACCTGAGACAAGAGAGGAGAATTTTTATTATTTCTATGATTATTTCAAGAAGACGATGGACACCAGAATGAGTTTTGTGACTTGCCTCGAGCACCCGTTCTCTTCTCTTCAATAACGGTTTTACGATTTCCTACTAAAATGGGCGAGGCCTGAAGGATGGAAGAAAGCTAGGTTAGTAGGGAAATGTAGGCAAACTCAACAATCAAAGTTGCATATATAGATCTTGAACCATACCTCAATTGCGGATTTCACGGAGCTCACTGATTCAAACTCAACAAAACCAAAGCAAAATCCTTGCTGATTGACAGAGAAAAACAACGATATCATGTAAGGAATTGATAGAGAGTCAATATTACGCGAGAATGGTACAGAAGATGAAGGAATTGAACATCCAAGGAAGGAAGACAGCAAGAACGATACCTTATTACTTCTCACTTGGACACCTCCTTGTTTAATAGCCCCAAACTTTGAGAAGACTTCCTCCATTTGTGCGGGAGTGGCGCTTTGAGGAAGGTTTCGAACATAAATCGAATGACCTTCAACTTTAACAAAACCAGCAAACAACTTAATTTCATGTAATGAAGCAGCAAAGCTGGAATAAGAAAAACATTGCCAAAAAAAAAGAGCTAAACAAGTGAGGTTTGCACCAGAAAAGTAGAGGAAGATAGTTTAAGTATCGGAGTATTTCAAGTTTAGAAGTATATTTTTGCTTTTAAGATCTACCCCCGCACCTGTACCCACATTTAAGGACAGGGTCTCTGTGTCTAAAATTTTTTGTGCTGACACTCTTGGATACTTACCCACGTACAACACTCGTACCCAAGTCAGAGTAACATTGTAATCAATCACATACCACTCAAACATGAAGAAATTAAGATGACATAGTTTTGACGCTTTTAAACAAAACAAAACAGATGGGAGTACGATCTTTGACGCTTTTAAACCTTATGCTTCATACATCTTCGCATTTCACTTTAAATAAGAACAGGATAATATCATGAGAATCAAATAGGTACCTTCTTCAATAACATCATCTTTTTCAGGGCCTTCGTTGTTTGAAGTTAATGCCTCGGATACAGGAGCAGGTTTTGGAGAACTCGCTTCCTGATTGACGATGGGACGTTTAACCTTGACATTACTGGCAGGTGCTCTGGCTGGTGAAGGCGGTGGATTGGTCTTCATGGCCTTCAACTGTGACAATTGACGAACATGTTAAATAATGTTCAATGACATTCTGCCTCAAACGTTCTTACTACAAAGTTTCTTATTCCACTCCGACTCTATGCTATTCACATACCCACGTTCCACACAAGAACATGGTCACACGGGTATCACATGTGAACACTTCATTCAAGCCAAATCCTTCCACTTGTTTCATAAGATGGTTGAGACCGACATTTGGACGACACACACTCATGTCCAAGTAACATAGCTACAACTATAAACTTACGGGCAGCTCTCTTATAAGACCGTCTTCAATAAATCAAGTCCAATAAGAGGTAACCCTGTATAAATGATACTGTACTTATACAGTTGTCATCTACAGCTTTTCATATTTTATTTTGATAACCTGATAATATGATGAAAACTAACCTTTTAAATGTGGGTTCTCTACATAAAATAGTATGTTATCAAAATAAATTAAAAAATCGATTATTAATATTTTTTTGGTTTGGGTTTATTGTAGTAGAGCTACTTTCATGGTGAGATCGTATAATACAACTTGTGTAAACTTACAATGGATGCATAAGATTTTTTGAATCCATCATCTTGTGAGGCGGTTGGCACCGAAGTAATAGTCACACTTTCACTTTGATCCAAATGAGGTGGTGGTGGCGGGTCAACAACCTCCTCTTCAGGTATTGACCTATCTTGTACTATATCAGAAGGATCACAAACTTCTGGCTCATTAGAAACGTCTTCCTCGTTTGAGACATCATTAACTTGTTCAGGTTGATTCACAACTTCGGAAGGCGGCTCTGGAAACAAAATGAATGGAACTCAAAATCAAAATAAAGCACCACCACCGTGGCTCCATCCCAATTTTATGTTCCCATCGACTTTGCCTTTCATACCCTTTCAATTTTGACCATGAATTCCACCTTATAATCTTGTATATATACTGACATAAAAGGAGAATTTTTCCAGGCCGATTAATCAAAACGACAATGCTCATATAGCTTAACAAGGTTATAGGACTTATAGCTAATGCCGAAGTGATAAAATTTGACATAGATGACCACTTGAGTCAAACTGGGACTATAAATGGGATATGGAATTTAGAGATTATGAGATACGAAATAGAGCACCTAGTTCTCGTGTCTGAATGGCAACTTGTACATTCTCGGTACTTTCAACAGCTGGAGCGACGACAGGCTCTACTTTATCCTCGTCTTCAACATATCTAAAGACATCGTTGAGGACATAATAACCCTTCTCTTGTGGCGCTAAAAAGAATGTCTGAGCAAATTTCTTTCTCACGCTGTCGCTTCCAGTTAAGTATCCAGTAACAAGAACAACAACTCCATCGCTCAAGGATTGCTGAGCGTCAGCTGTCTTAATCTCTGCAGTAAAATCTTTGTAATTCAAAGACAGAATCTTCTCATTAATTCCCTGAAGAAAATGTGTACAAAGTTTAGGTTATGCAACTAATACTCGGAAAAAAAAAAGGTTATTTCCAAGGACAAAGGTTTTGTGCAAACATACTTGCATTGTTGTGGCGGATGTTATAACGCCACTGGAATCTGGGCGACTCAGTACACTCGAGTCCTGATAGAATCTGTAAACCAACTCCGGGGACTGGTGAAGAATGTGGTAGTACTGCTCCACAAAGGCATTACCAACAATCTGAGCGGGTGGAGTAACAACTGGAATCTCTGCCTGTGTTGCCATCTGCAGAAGCAATATCATATCATAAGATAATAAAATACGGAAGAGTAGGGGATGCGAGAGTACAATATAGAAAAGGCAGTATAAAAAAAAGCCATAGAAGTATAAGCAAGTGTGACAACACGTAAATAAGTAAAAAATACTTTCTTATGTAGTACCTCCTCCCTCCCTGGCCACAACCCCAATAAAGCAAAAAAAAAATCATTATTTCCAAATTTATATGTAACGAGAACACATTGGAAAATATGTAGCCAGACATATGTTGAAGAAAGTCACGTGTTTATTGACAACAAATGAAGACACAGATAAATGCGAATAATACTAAACAGATAAACGCGACAAGAAAATGTCTTCCTTTAGCTAACATGATACGCGGTAGTAACTAGATCCAGCACACAAACGCACAACGGTGTAGCTTGAACCTTCCCGATCCCTCACAATTGTCGCAGCCCACATAAGAACACTGCGGCCATTACAAAGTCTTAGAAGACTATTATCTATGACAAGGTCAACAACTTTCCGGTCTCATATTACTTTTTTTCATCATAAAGCAAAGTTAATTGTTTGGTCCACTTTCCGGATACAATGCAAAGTTCACAACTTCACATAAAACTATAAAAAGGGTTGACTTGGAGTACTGTCTAACAGATCAACTCATCGTATAGTGTACACATAATCTTCCTAATAATCTATTTCATAAAAAAGCCATGTGTTTCCTAAATAATTCCTGAACTTAACATTTTTACCACCACAAGCATCACGCATTTCAAAATCAGTGTTTGGCGGTCAGAGGACCAGAAAATTAGAGGTTAACAAAAGTAGACAAACCGGCAGAAATTACTCCATACGAGATAGTAGTACTACCTTTAGACAAAACCCTAGAACATTGTTGTGCATAGTCTGCATCACTGAATTAAGTTCACAGTACAGCTTATTGCACCAAATATTTGACTCGGTGAAACGAAATTTCAAAACATCACTCTGAAGATTGGTTTCTTTGCAAACAAAAATCATACTTGAAACTAATCAAACCTAAAAAGGGAAGAAAAAACAATGCAAAAAAGCACCACAAACAAGAATCATATAATGTTACGATCATCAAGTGGATCGAAAATTGAGCTTAAATCAGCTAAACCCCAGATCAATTTAAGCGAAAACATCTCCAGAAGACTTCATAATAAGGCATAAGCAATCAATCCAGAAAGTATCCAGATAAATGAATGTTGTAAATCATCATAAAACAACGATTCTCATTTCAAACAACACAAATTCTCGTTTGTGACGAGCATATCCATCCCAAACTCATGACGGGTTCAAACAAAATCCGAAAATCATCCACTACTCACTAACAGCAAGCTCAAAATTGACCAAAAAAAACTTCTAAACCCCAGATCAAAAAAATTGGTGTAAAATCAAAATAAATACACATGAATTGCAACAATTCAAAATTCATGACAACAAGCTAATTAATATCAAAAATGACAAAAAGGTAGAATCTTTACACAATATAAGAGTCAAATACCATAAAATCAATAGAATGGCAACAAAATTAAAACTACCCAACATGGCAAAAACCCTTAAAATAATAATTAATTAATAAATGTATAAAAATGGAAAAAGTTGGAATCTTTACACAATATAATGCATAAATGAGACAAAATCAAAGAAGGGGTATTAGATTAATAGATTAATACCTCTTGGAATTGGGGTTTTGATGAATTTGATCGAGAGATGGCAAAGGAGGAGGATGAAGAGGGAGTGTGTGTGTGTGTGTAGCAGAGATCTAGAAAGACAAAAGAGAAGTGAAGGAAGAAAGGGAAATGAGAGGGGGAAGAGAAGAGAGAAAGGACAAGAGTAGAGATTGTTTTTCGACTCAGATTATGGTATAATGCCTTTCAACAACTTGTGTGTGTTGAGATTTCATCTTGTTATTTCACTTTTCAACAATTGCTCGATGACTTGGTAAAGTTTGTTTTTTTTTTGGAACGAATAACGTATTTAGTCGCATTATAATGACATCTTCGGTAAGATTAAGCTAAGTTTGTACCAGTCGTTAACATACTATGAGTAATATTGAGTAGGGATTTATTTCCTTAATATCGATGAAATAATTACGATTGAATTGGTGGAATCTGACCGTTAAACCTTAAGCAAGGGACACCTACTCGATTTAGGTACGATTTAGTGTTATGCAAACGAGTTACTGAGTATATTCTACACGAAAATAATGACTCGTCAAAAAAAAAAGGTTGAAACATTCAGTGTAGGAAAGAATATGAATCCTCGGACGAAGGTTACAACGTACTAATTGACTTGTATCGGTTATATGAACAATGAGAACAAATCAACAACCAATGCAGGGAGAGAGAAGCCATTCCATAACAATAGTGAAGAAAAAATACATTTTGATGGTTCAGAAGTCACAACAGTTGCATGACTGAAGAAAGGAAACAGAAAAGTTGGTTCAGGTTACACACCAGTACAGGTACAGGGTACAGCACCAAATCTGATGCTGTAAGATACTACGGAGTATTTTCTGTGGAAAAATCCATATATTATTGAAAAAAATAATCATTTTCCTACTTATATGTCACTAATTAATTAAGAATAATAATATATAATCAACATAAAAAAGCTGCAATCAAGGGTAAATAAAGGGATCAAAGATCCCAGAGTCTAAACCTAAAAAATTTAACTGTTGAAACTTGAAACTTTCATCATTTGTATACCAAGGAAAAAAACAGATGATGATGTTCCGTGACTCTCGGGTTGTGTCTGATTCGCTGTGTGCTCTTTCTCTACTTCTGCACGGGTTTGATTCCGTTTTGATCAACCCGTTGGTAACCCTCGGAACCCCGACCAGATGTGCTTCTAGGTCGGCCTGAAAACTCGCCAGAGCCTCTGAAGTCGTTTCTTCCATAACCGCGGCCCCCACCACCACCAAAGTTGCCGCGCCCTCTAAAGTTCTCGCTACGAAATCCACCCCTCGAAGAAGGGAATCTCCCTCCTCTTCCATTGTTGAGGTTTCCCGCACCTGTATACAGGAATATTAAAATCTTCGAGTTCTATTACGATTAGGAAAAATTACATTTTACCACGTATTGTGTCATTTTTGTTAGACTTGGACAGTAGAGTGCACTTTTGTTTCAAGATTTTGGAGGAAAGGCCATGGACATTAAAAAAAACAACTTTTGTGACTTACCTCGAGCAGTTGTCCTCTTCTCTTCGATAACAGTTTTACGATTCCCTATTAAAATGGGTGAGGCCTGAAGGGTGGAACAAAGAGTATTATTATGTGAAGGGAGAAAAAAAATACGATAAAATGGAGGAAACTCAACGCTGAAAGTTGCATTGATAGATCTTGAACCATACCTCAATTGCAGATTTCACGGAGCTCACTGATTCAAACTCAACAAAACCAAAGCAAAATCCTTGCTGATTGACAGAAAAAACAACGATATCATGTAAAGAATTGATAGAGAGACAATATTACGCGAGAATGGTACAACAAGAACGATACCTTATTACTTCTCACTTGGACACCTCCTTGTTTAATAGCCCCAAACTTTGCGAAGACTTCCTCCATTTGTGCGGGAGTAGTACTTTGAGGCAGGTTCCGAACATAAATCGAATAACCTTCAACTTTAACAAAACCAGCAAACAACTCAAAATCCATGTACATTGCCAAAAAAAAGATGTAAACTTGCCATCATCAAAATATGAGTCCCATGACGAGCTATGTAAACAAGAATTCTTTCTAATGTCAAATTGTCTTACTAATAATAGACACGTACTATCGGGAAGGGGTATAAATTTCATAATCAACTATGCTGTATTCAGACGTTAGCAAGAAAAGGTGTTCTTTCTGATTAACGCAAGATGAAAACGACTACTACTACTCCACGATAGAAAAGGCGCAGCCAGTTTCTGAGTCACTTTGCTTTATTCCATCATAATACCAAACAATAATACATCTGGGCGAAACAGATGGGGTATGATCTGTGACGATCATATGCCTTATGTTTCATACATCTGGGCATTTTACTTTAAATGATATGGAGTATCACTTATTCCATTTAGGTTAATCAAAATTATTATCTGAGTATGTGTCCCCATAGCCATGTCCTCGTCTACACTACACCAGCACTACACTTTAGTCGCGCCAAATCAAGACAATATCAAGAGAGTCAAATGAAGCACTTGCTGCAAATAAGTGCTTGCAGTACAATTAGTGTTTCAGGCTTTCAGCATTACAAAAACGTGCATGTATAGTAAGAACAAGATGATACAATGGAAATCAAACTTTAGTACCTTCATCTTCAATAACATCATTTGTTTCAGAGACTTCGTTGTTTGAAGCCAATGCATCAGATGCAGGAGCAGGTTTTGGGGAGACAGTTGCTTCCTGATTGCTGGGATATTTAACCTTGGCATTACTACTAGCAGGTGCTCTGGCCGGTGCTCTAGCCGGTGAAAGTGGAGGATTGGTCCTCATGGCCTTCAACTGCGATTAACATGTTATATAAGTCAAACGTTCATACTACAAAGCTATGTTACTCCGGCTCTTTAGAAAACTTCACATGCCCACATGGCCACGTTCCCCGCTGGGATATGGTCACACGGGTATCACACGTGAACACTTTGTTTTAAGCCAAAAACTTATCTTTTAAATATGTGGGTTCTCTACATAAAATAGCAAATGATCAAAATAAAATTAAGAAGCTCATGGTGAGAATGTTGTTTTTTATAACAATTTGTGTAAACTTACAATTGATGCATACGATTTTTTTTGTCCATCATCTTGAGTGGGGGATGGCACCGAAGTAACAATCACACTTTCACTTTGATCCAACTGAGGTGGTGGTGGTGGCGGGTCAACAACCTCCTCTTCAGGTATTGACTCGTTTTCGATATCAGAAGGATCACAAACTTCGGGCTCGTTAGAAACGTCTTCCTCAATTGAGAGATCTTGAACTTGTTCAGGAAGATTCACAACTTGAGAAGGCGGCTCTGGAAACAAAATGGATGGAACTTAAAATCAAATAAATTACTACCTCCATGGCTCCATCCCAAATTTATAGACCCATCGACTCTGTCTTTCATACCCTTTCAATTTTGACCATGAATTCCACCTTATAATCTTATATATACTGACATAAAAGATGAAATTGTGAATTTTATCGAGGTCGATTAATCAAAACGACAATGTTCAAACAGCTTAACAAGGTTACAGGCTTACAGCTAATGTCATAGTGAAAAATTACTGAAGTGATAAAATTTGACAACGATTGACCACTATATAAATGGCATATGGAATTCAGAGATTATGAGATACGAAATAGAGCACCTAGTTCTCGTGTCTGAATGGCAACTTGTACATTCTCGGTACTGTCATCAACTGGAGCTACAACAGGCTCTACTTTATCCTCATCTTCGACATATCTAAAGACATCGTTCAGGACATAATAACCCTTCTCTTGTGGCGCTAAAAAGAATGTCTGAGCAAATTTCTTTCTCACGCTGTCGCTTCCAGTTAAGTATCCAGTAACAAGAACAACAACTCCATCGCTCAAGGACTGCTGAGCATCAGCTGTCTTAATCTCCGCAGTAACATCTTTGTGATCCAAAGACAGGATCTTTTCATTAATTCCCTGCAGAAAATGAGTACAAAGTTCCCGTTATGAAACTAATATTCGGAAAAAAATGTTCGTTCCCCAGGACAAAGGTATTGTGCAAACATACTTGCATTGTTGTGGCGGATGTTATAACACCATTGGAATCTGGGCGACTCAGCACGCTCGAGTCCTGATAGAATCTGTAAACCAACTCCGGGGACTGGTGAAGAATGTGGTAGTACTGCTCCACAAAGGCATTACCAACAATCTGAGCGGGTGGAGTAACAACTGGAATCTCTGCCTGTGTTGCCATCTGCAGAAGCAAAACTTAGTCCGTAAACCAATAAAATACATAAGTGACAGCACAAATGATTAGAACAATGAGAAAAGAAGGGTTCGATACAGAAAATGTATTACTCCCTCCATCTCATTTTTATTGCCCCCCCCCCCCCCCCCCTATTTTTGGAAGATTTAAGAAATGGTTATGGAAAAGATGCTATTGAAAACACACTATATTTCTTAGCCAAAATAGAAACGGGGACAATAAAATTGGGATGGAAAGAGAATAAAAAGAAGGCATAGAAGTATGAGCAAGCACGAAAAAACGCAAATAATAAAATGCAATCAATAGTTAATAGTTTGTTTCATTGTAACCAGACGAGTATAATTCAAAGTTCACAATTTCACGTAAAATATAAAAGTGGTGGCTTGAGGTAGTGTCTAACAAATCACCCCATTGTGCATCGTACAAGTAGGCTTCCGAATAATCTCTATAAAGGTCATGTGTTTCCCTAACTAGTTCCCGAGCTTCAGTTTCCACCACCACACACAACGCCACGATGCATATTCATCTTTTAGACGAGGTTCACTAATAGATACTTTCCCCATCTTTTTCATCTAGACCTATAGTTATGCCATTTCCTTTCCCCGTAATAACATTTGGAAAGTACAAATTTGTTACTAAAAAATAGGGCGCATTGTTCCAAAAGGGGGGCGCCCTCGCCTTGCGCCTCTTTAAACTAAGGCTAAACTTAATTGAAGTGGCTGGAAAAACAAGCTTAATCCATTATAGATACTACTAACTAGACATTTGAACACCATGGCACATCATAACCTTTAGCAAAAACCTAAGAGCATTGTGTGCATTATGCGAACAGAACTTCAGAGTACACCTTCTGCATCAAATATCCCACTCGGTAAAAGGTATTCAAAAGTATCACTCTAAAGGTCGGTTCCTTTGCAAACAAAAAACAGACTTTAAAAACTAGAGATATCTAACAAGAAGGGATGAACAACAATGCAAAAAGCACTACAAACCCGAATCATAAACATATCATTAGCTCCAATCAATCACATAATATAATCAAGTTGAGCTTCAATCTTCTAAACCCTAGATCAATAATTGCGAAACCATCACCAGGAAACTACATAATAAGGCACAATCAATCAATCAATCAATCAATCAATTCGACAACTACCCACATAACAATAAGTCTCCCTTGTGACGAGAGTAACAAATGACTCATCTTTAGCTCATGTGAGTGATATTTGACACGTTTCGAGTTTGCCACGGATATGTTATAAATCATCAAACAACATCCATAATCATTTCAAACAAAATCCAAACATCATCAACTAAAAATTGACCAAAAAAACTTCTAAACCCCAGATCAAAAAAAAAATGGTCAAAAATCTACATAAATACACCTGAATTGCCACAATTCAAACTACCCAACATAACAACAAGCTAATTAATGTCAAAAGAGACAAAAAGGCAGAATATTTACACAATATAAAGCATAAATTCCACAAAATTAACACTACCCAGCATTTAAAAAGGGAAAAAGTTAGAATCTTTACACAATATAATGCATAAATGAGACAAAATCGATAAAGGAGGATTAGATTAGATTAGATTAGTACCTCTTGAAATTGGGGTTTTTGGAGGAAATTGATGATCGAGAGAGATGGCAAAAGGGTAAAGAGGAGGAGAATGGAGAGAGTAGCAGAGATCTAGAAAGACAAAAAAGGGGAAGAAGATGAAAAGGGGAGAAAGACTGGAGATTGTTTAGCAACTCTCAGATTTTGAGTGAGATGCCATTCAACTCTCTCTTCAGATTTAATCCAGAGTTGGTAGTATTGAGTTGAGTTGAGTAGAATAATTTTTATTTTATTTGTACGCTATTCAAAATTCTATTCTCGAGTTTCCTTGTTAGGATCGTAATTCTACTCTAAATCAACGATTTGGGTACGATTGATGATTGTTATCAATGTGATTGGATCGTAATACAAAAGTGCAGACTTGCTAAATATCGATAATAATAAAAATGGTTTTTCTAACAAGTGCTCATTGGGCACATGTTAATAACCTAATTAAGGCAAGATTAGCATGATAAATATCACGATAAATTTTTATATTAAGCTTTATTTATCATATTTATACAATACCTATTTTAATCCTGCCTTAATTCATTTATTAACGTGTGCCCAATGGGCACACGTTAGAAAAACCGAAAAAAAAAAAATTATATATAAATATCGATAAGTTTTTTTCGAGCGATCTCATTGATCTGTTTTATCAAATCTAAATTTAGGAAAGTATCTTTAATATTTAATAAAAATAAAAATTAAGCTGAGAAATCTTTTAATTATTACGATATATATTTAATGTATTATATTAATGTGATATATTATTTGTTCGAAAAAGAATCGAAAATATTCTATTAGTACGTATAAAAACATTGAAAAATATTTTAACAAATATCACACATCGGCAAATTATGACGAGGAAATAAAATTCTATATTATAATTAGGATAAATCATTCGTTTTTAGATATCATTCGTTTTATATTATAAATAAGAATATTTGTACGCTATTGAAAATTCTATTCTCGTTTCCTTGTTAGGATCGGGATTCTACCTTAAATCAACAATTTGGGTAATGATCGAATTTGAATCAATAACGGAATCGGATCGTAATATAAAAGTATAGACTTACTAAATACCAGTATGAAGTAAATATTACGAGTAGTTTTTATTTGGCAAAAATATATATTGGAATATTATGACAATTATTTATTGGCATTTATTAAAAGTCTTGGTATCAATCAATATATGATTGTGTACTTTTTTTTAAACAAAATTTGAGTTTTAAATGTCAATATAAATTAAAAAAAATTGATAGAGTCGGGTTTGTTGATCGTAGAACTGTAGGAACATATCGATATCATGCAAATCTCTAAAATTGATAGAGAATCGGATGAATATCGATAAGACTTTTTAAAATCGTCAAATTGTAGCTTAGGATCGAATTGAGATTCTCATAGTAAGTGATAGTACTAGTATATCATGTTCCTTATACACCCTTAATATCGTATAGTTATATCGAAATGAGAAATATAAATATATATTTCTCCATGGCTTCAATTTTAGGAAAAAAAAAAATTAAGAAATCGTTATTAGAAAATTATATGATACTCGTATTGATTTACATTACTTTTCTCATCAAGATTGAATAGGGACACAAATACATAATTAATCTGACATGAATCAAGTGAGAAAATTAAAATATATTCGTAATTCATAAGCCGTAATTTAGAAGTATCATTGGTCATTACTTTATTTAAAAATCATAATATTATGGAGTATCATTAATATTAAAATGAATTGTTTTCCAAAGAAATAATGACCCGTAAAGTTAAAAATAAATTAAAAATCAAAGAATTACCGAGTATTTCATGAAAGTGAAAGTCAAGTTAAAAGTAGATCAAAGATCGAAAAATGATGGAGTAGAGTATTTCATAAAATAAAATAATAAGAAGAAGAATGTGAACACTAGAAAACAATTATGTAGAATTATCAGTTTGTATATATTAAATCGACGAGGGTAACCAACATCCGTTGTAGTCTAGTTGGTTAGGATACTCGGCTCTCACCCGAGAGACCCGGGTTCAAGTCCCGGCAACGGAATTTTTTGCCCTTTTTTAAGCCAAGAAAATACGAGAGCTAAATGGGTAAACCTCAAGCTATTTTCCCGGTCTAACATTTTCACGGTTTTTAGTAGGATTTAGGTATATTTTCTCAGTAATATACGAATAATTTTCACCTCAAATCACTGTTTTCTACTCCCGTATTTCATACAAATTATTGTCGAAAGCATTTACTCGTGCATAGGTTTTTGGTTGAACCATATACTTCGTCGCTAAATCATTGTAATTTTTCATGCAAGATTTCTATTTTTTTTTTTTTTACAAACTTACCTGTCTTAATTTTCTGAATGGGCGAAATCAAAATATATACTGCGTACTCGGTATGCAATAACATGTTGTTAATTCCATCTATGCATCAGAGATGTTGTTCGACATGTTATATTTCAAAAACGAGTATATTCATTGTAACTACTTGTCTATCTCCCTCAAGTCCTCAACACATGTAGTACTATTTTTTCTTTCTTTTTTTCACTCTTAAATCAAATACTATATCTATCACAGTTCACAAGTAGCCCGAGTAAAATTGGTCCGACGTGAATGATCTGACTCAACAACACTAGAACGGTTGATCCGAGTTTGAGTTTGACCGTAACACCAATACTTATCGTAGCAAACAAGTTTTTTTTTTTTTTTTTGTTGGAAATACTGGCAAACAAGTTGACATCCCAAAAATCGTATTTAAAAATTAAAATAACAAACCCGACAGTAACTCGAAATAACCCCTACGTCGTGACTCGAAACTGATCCGACCTAAACCATCCGATTGACCCAAAAGTCAAAGTCAATGTAAGACAGTTCAAAAGTCAAAGTTTGCATAAAAGCCAAGTTGATGTGAGTGAAGGAGCAGAGCATAAAAGCCAAGTAGCTTATCCATCAACAAGAATATTCCTAGTTCAATTCTCACTGTTCATTGCAATTCCTCATTACTTTTATAATAATTTATTAGATTTGATTTGATTTGATTTGAGAAGTGTTGGTACTACAATCAAACTCAAATTATTACATCATGTGCTAAAAAAAACTCCATAAACAATTCAAAAGTTACAGTCTTGGAAAGTTGAAAGCTCCAATTTCACAGGAGACAAGACAAGTCACCATGTCTTCTCTATGTAAGCACAGTATCCCTCTTTTCTTTTTCTGGGTTTATCATGTTTGATTGGTTTTTACGTTTCTCAAGTTTTCTGGGTTTGACTTTTGATGTTCATGCATTGAAGCTGTTTGATTGTTGGCAAATTATTGCTTATGATTGGAATATCCGTCACAAATATGTGTGCGACGGGTCAAATAATATCTAATTTAAAGACAAACCCATGTGCTACTTCCTAGCGAAAAAATTCACTCCTGTAGTATTATTTGACCCGTCGTTGATTTGTGACGGATATATCCGTTACATGCGACAATTACTCTCTATTGTTTTTAATTTTTGTGGTTTCAGGGGCGAATCTATAACTAAAATTTTGAGTACCGAATTTCCTTGCACTGGTTTTATACTCTTATGTTAATGTCTCATATTTACAAGTTTCTGGTATCGATAATCTTGACTAATTATTTGTAAGTTTGGGGTAGCGAGTGCGAGTGGTAGCTAGATTCTGCCCTGTTTACACGGGCTAATTGTTCAGATTGGATTTTGAGTTTTTTTGTATCTGTTTCTTGTTTTGGTAATTGGTGTTTAATTGCTGATTTTGTTTGATTTGAATCTTTGTGGATGGTTACTACAGTAGTTGCTACTGTTCTCATGTGAGACCGTTTTACTTACATTAAGGTCGGCCTAAATACCTAATGACCGCCTTACTGCTACTGCAATGTTCAGCAGCCGTTTTATGTCGAACATCTGAAGCTGAAGCATTAACTGTAGGCAGTAGGTACTGAATTAAGCACTCGTATTTATTTCTTACGAAACTTGAATTGTGCAGCTGTTGTTGTCGGTTTTACTCTTCTGCTGCTGTTTGTCGGGTGTAATGGTAGACGCATGTATCCACTCCCTAGCAACGGAATTAAAGGTTCTAAGCAGCCCTTGCAGACCTCCCGCGCGTATAACGTTGCTCATCGAGGTTCCAATGGAGAATACCCCGAGGAAACTGCTGGCGCTTACCTTGTACGTACATGCTTCGCATCTTGTCTGTGAATTCAGCTTGTTATTGATGTTACGACTTTTTGATTGCTGTTACAATTCAAAAACATATAAAAAAAACAAATAAAATTGTACAATCCTGCTGTTGTTTTCATGAAGACTGGTTTGAACTGAAGTATGGGCGCCTGTTTTTAATAAATGTGCTAAAAATTGTCGATTTTGTGTTTATAGTATCATTTTGCATTTTGGGGACTGTTAAGTAAGCGTGTGTTTAATTTCTTCTTTGTCGCGTTTGTATTGAAACGGATTCTGTATGTCGTTTGCAGAGAGCTATAGAAGAAGGAGCAGATTCTATAGAAACGGACATTCTAGCCACCAAGGACGGCGTACTTATTTGTCAACATGATGTAATTCTAGATGTGACCTCGGATATTGCTGATCACAAGGAATTCGCTAATCGCAAAAGAACCTATGAGGTCGAGGGGAACAACATAACTGGTTTTTTCACCGGTATGAAAGTTCTGCCAGATTCTACATATTAATCCCGCTGTTTATTACAGGGAGACTAGAAGGTTTGTTATTGTCTTTTAAACTTCGTTATTTGTGTAGTTGATTTCACGTGGAAGGAACTCCGAACTTTAAGATCACAACAAAGATATGGATTTAGGGATCAACAGTATAACGGTGAGTAGTTGTTGTTGTTTCACTGGTACTCATCCTCTCGCAGTCTCTCTCATCAACTCGGGTGGTGTATGTGTATCTCAAATGTTTTGATTTCTTCTGTATGCATTACAGGGAAATACCGGATAATTTCGTTTGAGGAGTACATCAAAATTGCTCTTGATGCTCCGAGAGTTGTTGGGATATACCCCGAGATCAAAAATCCCATCTTTATCAACGAACATGTAAGTTCAGCAATTAACTGAGATCATGGAAATTTGGTTAATGTTTACTATGATTCTGCATCGATACTCAACGTGATGTACTTGGATCTGCAGGTGAAGTGGTCAGACGGGAAAAAGTTTGAGGATGTTTTCGTGAGCACTCTTAAAAAGTACGGTTACAGAGGCACGTATTTGTCGAAGAATTGGCTAAAACGACCTTGTTTTATCCAATCTTTTGCTCCAACGTCACTAGTCCACGCATCAAAACTGACCGATCTTCCCAAAATCTTCTTGATTGATGACACAACTGTCCGAACTCAAGATACCAATCAGGTAATAAATCTCTTTCCCTATCTGTATTTGACTTGTTTGATACTTTGGCGTGTTCTAACTTTACTCCGTTTTATTGCATAACATCTAGACGTACGCAGAGATCACTTCAGATGCTTATTTGGAGTACATAGCTGAATACGTCGTTGGTATTGGACCCTGGAAAGATACTATAGTTCCGGTAGAAAACAATTATCTCCGAAAACCTACTCATCTGGTTGCCAGAGCGCATGCTCATGATTTACAGGTGCGTTCAAGCTCTCGTTTTTGTATTTACAATGTTTTCATTGCCTCTTTCGAAAATGGTTATGAACTTTCGGTTCCATTTTTATCTGAAGAAACTGACTCATCAATTTTGTCGATGATTCAGGTTCATCCTTACACATTCAGGAACGAAAACCAATTCCTGCACTTCGATTATCATCAAGATCCTTACATCGAATATGATTATTGGATCAATAAGATTGGAGTAGACGGCCTCTTTACCGATTTCACTGGCAGTCTCCACAACTTCCAAAAATGGACCTCCCCTCTTTCTTCCGAGGACAAAAACGATGGCGATCCAACCCAATTGGTGCATAAGATAGCAAAATTGGTGTCAAGGTACAATGACTAGCTTCACTTTCCCACCATTCTTTTCCACATCGACGAAAAAGCTATAGATTTCATAAAAAGGGAAACTGATTGATGATGCTGATCGTTTTTACCATCAACACGTTTCGTTCGTTTTATTTGCTATAAGCCTACACGTTCAAGATGCGAGAGGTTCGTTCATTGGTTAATCAATGATCGAGTAATAATGTCGCGAATTCTTTGTAACCCTATCCCTTTATCTACCCAACATACCAAAATTCCCACGTACTTTCGGTTTTATGGAAGAAAAATGAGTTCGTGACTAGATACTAGGTGAAACTGCGAATTATGAATCGAGATCCATTAATATACACCTGTCATTACATCCCAGCAAACATTGACAAAGATGAAATATTATGAAATGAGCAAAACAGGGAGAAACAGAGAATTCAATAGGCTAATTGTAGTTGAAATACGAGGTAAGTAAACCAACACTGTCGTTAGATCTGTAGACTGGAGTACACGATAGGCTTCTGCACTCTGCAGACCTAGTAAACCAGTGTAATGTTCTTATTCCTGAACATGGCGAAAGGAGAACAAAGAAAAACCAATGCTACTCAGCTCATTCATCAAAGGAGTTCGAACTTCCTCGATTGTCTAAGAAAATGGTGAAAGGGTTCACTCAAGTGTTACTTCGACTTCTCTCTTTGGTGGTTCCAACTGCAAGTAAAAGAACGGTTCTGTGGGCTCTTCCCTGCACGATGTAAAAGTTCACCAATGTGAATAACTTCCGTGCACTTTCCAGATTAACACATGATCATCTATGAATGCTCGCACCTTGTTGATACGGAAAATAAATACTCATAAATGTTAACCTATGAAAATCGGATAAGTGATCAAGATAAAATGGCATACCCGAGGTTTGAGCGCATACATCGCCAGAAAAGTTTGAATGGACCTGGAACTGTCTTAAATGGGTTTCCTTCGAAACAAGCCTAACAAAATAGAATAAATGTCTGAAGAGCCGTCATAGAGAAAGGATCGTAACAACCAGATTCTTAATGCCACGAGGTATATCGAAACTATAATTCCACGACTGCCAGCTTACACGAAAACAATCCGACTCTACACAGTAATATAAACGATAAACATTTGAAGCATATCAAAGGGATACTTAATACTTCTAAACATCGCCTGCAATCAAAAACTCGATAAAAACAGCAGTAAGTTTCAACTGGATCCTCTTTGAACATCGACATCTAAGGATTCGCTCCTTCAAGTGATGTAACAATTTCTTCAGTGACGTAACAGGCTAGGAAGTACTACTAGGACTGTATGAGTATTCACTACAATGATCGATTTCAACTACATCCTCTCCTCTGTGGATTTCAACGAGCTACTCGACCAAACCATTTCTTCAGTGACGTAACAGGCTACGAATTACTACTACTGAGTATTCACTACATTGATCGAAATTCAGAAACTCAGCAACTCTATGGATTTCAATGAGCTACTCGACCAAACCATTTCTTCAGTGATGTAACAGGCTACGAATCACTACTACGAGTATTCACTACATTGATCGAAATTCAGAAACTCGGCAACTAAAATTTAGCCATTGAAGTAGTTTCCCCTACTAACATTTTCCTGTGACATCCTCGATTATGCAATGCAACACACAGAAATCGAATAGCATTCGTCATATAATCCGCCTACTGCAGATCAATAACCAGATCGCCAACGCTACAGCTCAAATTTCACCATACACGATGAACAAATTCCAGTACTCAAATCATCAAAGTAGCATCAACCATAATGCGAAACAAATTGTAGAGTTGATTGAGGATCGCAGAGCATAACTGATTGAAATGATAGGAAATTGCGATGGAAATTGAGTAAATTAGGGTTTATGGAAAGAGACCTGGATGACATCTTCGGCGCGGTCGTTGCAGCGGTGAGGTTTGGGTTCACGATGATCGCCGTCGGGTAGGCCCCAAGGACTCTCTCTCCTCTTCACCGATGACGGCGATTGCGTCGCCGATGGAGTCGCCGCCGCTTCGCTCATTCTTTCACTTGTGTTCTTTTCAACTAACCCGATGTTTTCTCAACTATCCAAATATCCAATGTTAGGTGAATTAAAACGGATAATTTGAACCGAGTTGAAATTAAGTTCAAATAAATTGGATTTTAGCGCGATTTTGTCAATTAAAATGAACATCAATCTGGAAATTAAAAGCAATGTTTGACAAATTAACTGAAAAATGACTTAAAAACATACTCCGTACTTATTAATAAGTATAGATTATACGGAGTATCACTTAAACTTCTTCTGATCTTCCCATTTGATCGATTATTTAATAGGTGTACGAAGTAGTCTCTAAAATGAATACTCGGTTGGAGGAACTCGAACGAATTGTCAACTACCGAGTAATATACAGAGTAATAATCAAACGAGAATCTCTTTGCGATGAAGAGGATAGAGTATACTACTCCACCTAGTTTTTATTGAGTATTTTAACTCTTGCTTAGTCTAAGTTTTATAGATCGAGTACAATATTGTAAGACATACGGAGTACTATGTAGATGAATTACTCGGTACGTACTTTTTAGTGTTAATTGATACTCGTACTACTTTAGTCTTTAGTGTTATCAGACTATTTTGATTTGAGAAAATAAAATTACAAAATAAATCAAAAGATTGCCTACTTTGTACTCCTTATGTTTTTCTTTTAAAAAAAATTGTCTCGTTTTAATAAATAAAAAATAAAATATTGAGTGAATGGGAGTATAAAACAAACATTAAAAAATTGGAGGGATATATATTTTTACTTTGACGTGAATAATAGTCTTCTCAAATAATTGTAATGTATTTTTGGGTTTGAATCTCATAGCAATAATTACGGAGTATAATTTGGTTTGTAGGAAATATATGTGAAATACTTATCGAATAATAGCATCATCAAAAGATAGAACAATATATTGCTTTTGGAGATATTTTATTTGAATTCAATAGCAATATAGAAATAATCTCCCCGTTCATATCTAAATGATACTCCATCCCCTTTACTAAGATGTTCCACATTTTCTAAAATTCACTAAGATGTTCCACTTTCCTTTTTAGTATACATTTTGTGGTTCTTATTGTTTGTGACCCCATTTTCTTTTCCTCCCATTCATTTTCCTCCACATATTTCCTCCTCCTTAAGAACTTCCCAAAACCCAATATGAAAGATCATAGAGAAGAGAAGGGAGTACGTATTTGTTTTTTTGGTCACTCAAATCCAATTGACTTATTCCCTTTTTAGGACTTGCTTGGGATGAGATTAATTATTCCGGGGTAATAGAGCCAAAATGAACTAGAAATGGATGAACTTGTTGCTTGATTGTAACATTTTATAGTGTAAACAAGATACGATAGGGGAATAATTACCCCCATTGGGGATAATGCATTACTTGGGGGAGAGGGGAGTAATAATTTCCCCCCTAAATAAGCTATACTTCCTTAATTTTTTCCATTTCTGCTTAATATCATCATTACTTTCCATCATTTTCTAGTTCATTTTTGCTCTATTACCCCCGGAATAATTAACCCCATTCCAAGCGAGCCCTTAGTCTATTTTAATCAAACTTCTTTATTATACTACTCAATATACTCCGTATTATTGTGAAAAAGATATTTTAGATAATTAAATACTAATTTATTCCTAATTATAGTACTTTTAACATGAGTACTATTTTAATATTTTTTTTAATCTCTGTGAAAAATAGAAACATATCATTTGGATATAAACGGCGATAGTATTTTTTGTTAAACCATCCCTAATCAAAAGATCAAATTAGACCAGATGAAGCTGAATCAAGCACGACACGACAAGCCAATCGATTCGTGTTGTGCCAAATTGCCAATATCGTGATTTCCAGTTCACCATTTTCACCTTCAAACACGAAGACGACTTATTAAACCCAAACCCGTCATAAGAGGAAGACCCATAAATGCCCACACTTATTAATCTCCAACGGTTACAATCCAAAGCCCAAGAAAATCGAACAAAGGGCAAACTCGTCATTTCCAACCCTAATTTCAAACTGAACCCTAAAACCTCAAATCCCGCTCTCACCACAAATTTAAAATTAAAATCCTTAATACATAATTAAACCCCCAAATTAACTTCAAATTAGAACCCTAATCACACCATTTCTGATTCAAATCACTACAACATACTCCGTAATCAATCATTACAGTATAACTAACCTCTATAAAACCCAGAATACTTCACATTTCCAAACTTCGCAGATTCTCTTATCATTTTCATTTCATCCCTAAATTTTTGAATCTTCACCTTTTCTTTCCCTAGAACTTCAAATTACGTAAATCTGTGTAGAAATTCATCTGGGTATGTCTTCTTACTTGCAAATTCGCTTCTGTTCGTCGTTTAATTGAATGGGTTTCACTTAATTTCTTCGATAATCGAGTTTATGAACTTACATTTCAATTGGGAATGCGTGTTTTTATGTTTATCGTCGATTAATTGTGATTTAATTATGAATTAATCGTGGGTTTATGAATTACCGTGTTAATTTCTTCTAGAATTAAGCATTTAATTAACATTTTTTTTGTATGTGGGATCTTGATTAATTCGTTTCGATATTCGAAAATGTATCAATTAATTCGTCTCGGAATTGAAATTGTGTAGGATTTTCAAGAACCAAAGAATAAAAAATGCCTGTACCAGTGTCAAGAGATAGATTGTCAAGGCCAGTTGACATTTCTACCCTTCTCGACGGAGCAACCCGTAGAGTGAACCTTATTGTGGACGACCCGGGGTTGCAGCGGGTCGGGTTAACAGGATACGGGTTTAGGAATCGACAGGGAAATGGCGGTGGTGCTCGTGGTGGTCAGGAGCCGCAGCGAGGGGTGGCGGTTGGGCGGGGTATTAGGTTGTCGGGTGCTTCTGCGAATCGACGTGGTGGTGGTCGAGGGAGGAGGAGTCAGTTGCCTTCTTGGTACCCAAGAACTCCTCTTCGGGACATAACCGGAATTATGAGGGTAATCAATCAATTAATGATTCTTCGCATTTATTATTACTTTGCATAATTATCGGGTTTAATTAACGCTTTTATTACTATGTTTTAGTTCTTTAATGTTTGATCGATGTGTGAATCTTTTGCTTAGATCACTTTGTATGAATTAGTTAAATGATGCATTAAGTAGGGTGTTTGATTAGTTCGAGTTTGATTATTTACAGATTCTTATGTGAGACGGTATCATGATGCCATAATGCATTAAATGGGTTGGTCTGTATATGACAAATGTGTATGATTTGATGAGTTTGCGAATTCGTTTGATGGCATAGAGTTAGTAGAATACAATGTCAATAGTTCAAAACCATCTATCCGTTTTTGTGATTGCATTGTCTGTGTAAACTGTAATGGCTTTTCTATGTGTACAGTCGGAGTATTGAGTACGAGGAACAATTCGTAGCTAGTTGCAGCTCGACTGAATCCTGAAATGTTCTACACCGCCTTTTCTTAGAAAATGAATCTGTTGTAAATAGATCAGTTTGAACAGTTGGATTCTGGTGATTCAGTGCTAAATGTTGTCTGCTGACTTGAAAACATAACATTCGAGTTTGGAGTGATCTCGTACATGTCGTTAGATGTCAGCTTCCATATTTTTTGGAGCTCTGACTGTCACAGGATTCAGGAACATGTGCTCGAGTTGTGACCTGATGCACATCTGTAGATTTGGGTCGATGTAATTGAGATGCAGGAAAACGAGACATAATCACTGAAAATGAAGATTCAGGCACTCATTGAACCTAATTACTACTGTATTTTCTGGTGTAAAGGTCAGATTTGATAGCTGACATCTGAGCTCATGTGAATATTGGCAGGCCATCGAGAGAAGGAGAGAAGAACTCGGTCTGAACCGAGACACAGAAACTCCCCAAGAAGAGAACGTTACATCAAATAACCAGCTTGATGCCGAATATGTTGCCTCGACACCCATTCCCAGCATCACAGTCAAGCCACAGTTCTCACCAGCTACTCAACTGTTGAGAATGAAGCTCGACAATGCTGACTGGAGTGTCGACAGCACAGATTTCCTGACCCCACAGAAGAAGCTTCTCAGCTCCATTGAAAAGGTGAGGGAAGTCTGGCTAGAAGATCAGCGGAAACTGCAGAGGTCACCTGCTGTCAAGAGGGCAGAAAGGGACCAGAAGGTGCGCGTACTGATGTCAATGAGATAAGATAAGATAAGATAATCCGCTGATTATCAAGGACTAGTCGAAACTGTGCTTATCGAAAGGGGAAATGAGGTGAGAAGAGGACTGCCACAGGAGATCGATCATCTTCTGATGATCATCCCATATCCTACTACTACTATTACAGTACTACTAGTACTAGTACTACTACTACTACTGTCGAAAGTGCTACGCTTGTAGCGAATCTTTCAGCATTTAGTTAGGGGCAGTACTTATTTCGGAACATTTAGCATTTGGGTTAGCTATACTTTAGCTAGAGAGACACATTATGGTTAGGGCAAACAGGTAAGTGTGAAGGCAGTAGCAGGTTAAATGTCAGCTTCTGCTGACAGTTTTTGGTGTTAAGATGCATGCCTGTCACATTGCAACTAGTTAAACTAGTTTCTGTACTTTTCTATATCCAATTTGTACATACCATACTTGATATAATGGACATAGATCATGGAATTTTTTTTAATCGAGTTTCTTTTTTCTGGTTTGGTTTTAGTAATTTACGGTTATTTTTGGAATCGGTTTTCTTATGTAAGCACATGAGAGTGTGTTGGAGAGTCAACACTATTTATGCACCGTAAAAAAAACCATTAGATGGCAAAAAACAAACTGAAAATTCAAAAGAATTCGCTGAGACCGAATGACTAAATGAGTACGGAGTAAATTTTTTTAGGTTAGTTATTCGACATTTGAGTGTCCTTTACGAGTTTGATGTTCTTATGAGTTATGTGTAAAACTATAATCACAATTTACAGTAGCATAATCACGTACTCTGATTATATTCCATGATGAATGTGAGAAAAAAAATTAAAAAAGAAGCGCCCACCGTGGGGCTCGAACCCACGACCACAAGGTTAAGAGCCTTGCGCTCTACCAACTGAGCTAGACGGGCTGTTGTTTGATGTTGACGTTCTTAGATATATAACGGTTATTACTTGATCCTGAATCCTGATAGACGTTACTGCCACCGTTTATTATCTTCTGTCTTGTTTCATTATTATTTGTGAGGAGTATTTTAATGAAATATGACAAAAGATAGTAAAAGAAGGAGTATAAGATGCTCTATGATCTATTGCAGAAGACAAAACGAGAAAGTGCACAACCCATGGGATCGGGGAATGTACTGAATAACGATACAATAGAAGGAAGAGCATAAAAACAGGTTATCTCTAATGATGCTACTCTACTTCTATTCCAGCAAGCCGCCAAATGAGATGGACAGATTCCAATTTCCGACATAATGTGGATGTGAGTCATGGATTTTTTGCCCAAAGTGCTCGGAGTAGGGTTATTTAGCATGTTACATAGAAAGAAAACTCGTATAATCGTGCATTCTGAATGCTTAGTGTTACCATGTTGTTTCCAACTGAAATAATGTTGAACTGAACTGAAACACTGCCGCCCGCCTTATCAGGTTGAATTATTCAAGGTAAGTTTCATCATTTCATAGGTCTAAGTAGGTCGAAGCAGATTTTATGCAAGGTTGAAGTAGATTATCCAGAACTTCCAACACAGAATGGGTAGTCATTAGTAAATAATGGTAGTGACTGCTGTACTACAGAATGCAGATGACAGCCAGCATAAAACTTCATAAATTGTTTTGAGTTGGGATAAATAACTGATAAATAGGATTGGATTCATATATTACAAGAAACAACATTAATGTTTCATAAGTTCCGATAAACAAAAGGGTCAAAAGGATCCGAAATTCTAGAGTAGCAAAAGTCGAGCAGACGAGTTTATGGGGAAGCTTTAGCTTTTGAAATCTCCTCCAGAAGAAATTTGGTTTCAGCTGCATAATCAACTGGAATAACTGATCGTAACGTGATCCTTTGCCTCTTTTCATTCATGTACTCGTTCTGCACTACACTTACTCGCAAATTGTATGGCATCCATGTCGCTTCTTTCAGTTTTGTTTGGTATGGGTTCTCCTCTCCCTCCTGAGAAAACATACAGATACGGTTTTTGTTTGAAAACTTAAATCATATTTTGAACATTAGTTATTTTTGAGATAACTACTGTACTACGTACTAACCTCGGATTTCAATTTGTCAAGTTCATCAGCAGTGCAGCCTATAATTCTCTCGGCTGTGTCGTTGAAAGTCGAAACCCAAGCTTCTCCACTTCCATCAGAGATTTTCGCCACCATGATGTATCTGAAACAACAATAAAAAACAAGATTAGTTCAGTCGAGTGAAGTATTGTTTAATTCAGAACAAGGTTTTGTTATTCAGGCTACATACCTAAAGTTGCATTCATCGTCATTCTTCTGACATCCTTCACACCAGTAACCAGAACCAATTGCTTCGGTTACTTTCTTGTTGCAAGTCTTACAGGCTCGATACCACATAGCTTGATCAGGCTTGATCAAGCTTACATATGCCCTCAGGTTGAAGAACACAGGCTGCAAACAGAAGTAGTAACATCATGTGAGCTACGAAACTTCACAAAGAAACAACTTTTTTAAAAATTTAGTCATCGGCATTGGTAAACAAAATGATGCAATACCTTTTCTTCACCTAACGACGGGTTGCTTGTGATGTGAGAAATGGTGACACGGTCAGTGTAGACTGACCTCCCACCTGCATTGGAAGTAGGGCTCATACCAGCACCCACTGAAGCCATTGGAGCTTCTTTACCTTCGGAATCATACCTGAATGAACAGAAAACCTTAATGACACGAACGCTTAATGACTTTACTAGCTAAGGTAAGTAACATTTCCACAGTAACTTTCAGTTAGGGAATTACCAAGATTTCAATCTTTTTGATTCAGGGAGATCGGGGTCGACTTTGATTACACTTTTGCTCACTGCAGACAAAGAAATACCTGCACAACGGGGTAAATTTGTTGTATATAGTTTATTCATATTGAACTGAAAAGTGAAACCTGCACACAAAATGAATGAGTATCTTACCTTGGAAGTCACCGACACGAACGCCCTTAATGGCAACAATAGGTGACTTATCGGCCATGTCCAGCAATTCCTGTCCTAATGTCGTAGCATGATCATTCCACAGAGAGACTACAACTGTTTTCTTCCTGCAATCACAGCAATGTATAATAATCAGATATATGAGAAACAATTAGCTTCAGAAATCATAACAAATGAGTGCTGAAAATGAATACTCACGATTCATCAGCAATGGTTATGTCACGCTTTGGGATCTGCTCGTTGTTGATCTTTCTCCTAATACTCATTGTTGGGGACACACTTTGAACAATTCCGATTACATCTGCAACACAAAATACACTGGCAGTTACATACAGGTTCTGAACACAGTAGTCCATACTATAAATTACAGTAAAAGGGGATTTTAAGTTTCTTACCGACAAGTTCCTTCCCATTCACATATGGACCAAGCTGATCAATCGGAACAAAGTCAAACTTTGTTTCTGGAATGAACACACCTTCATCTTTGGCTTCCTCGACAAGAGAGTACTCATTCAAGGTCATTTCGTAATCATTGGGTACTGTCCTGAACTGCTTGTTAGCCAATTTCAAGGTTCCCTTCGATATGTAATATGCCCTTCCCATTTGAAAGATGTCGTAGAATTTCCTTGCAGCTTCGTTGAACATTGTTGCTTGAATTTGGGTACCCTACGTGAACGCAAACAAATTAGACCATATCAAAAAAATTAAGGCAATCAAATACAAAATTGCAGCAAATGGAGCCATTTCTGCTTACATCTTCATCAGTCAACTCGACATTGAAGACATTTCCTTCGCCTCTTGCATTCTTATAGCTTCGTAAGTTTCCTTTGCTGGTAACTCTGACCTTTATAGTCCAGTTACCTTGGTATGGGTTCAAGGAAGCTAGAGGATGAACTCTTCTTGTCATCGACATTCGTGCAGCAGGAGCCATACTGTAACATACAGAATACCATGAGCTCTAGAGGAACAAACACATCATCTAAAGAACTAAACAGAAAACAGATTCAGATCCTAGCACACCGCTTCCAAAACGATATATTCATATTATGATTTAACAACAATCAATTCGAACAAAATTCTAAGAAATAAGATTGGTAGCATACTTTTGCCTTTGCTCTTGCATAATCTGAGCAGCTGATTTCGCAACATGATTCTGTTTAGGCTTCAAGACAATACCCGCCTCAATACCCACCTCTTCGTTCTTAACATCGACCTTCATTTCCACGTCTTCCATTTTCACCTCGGTTTTGATCTCCGCAGGAAGTGCAGGAGATACCGGCTCACAGTTTGTCACCAACAAAAACCTGAATATTAAATCCAATTAGTAATCAATCAATCAATCAATCATTGAAGTATTCCTTCAACACCAAAGTATTGGAAACAAAAGAGTACAAAAGATCATTACTTTTCCGACTTGTTTGGGACATCATTGAGAGTATAATCAATAACCCGAATGAGACCGAAGTTCTGAATTGCACCAGAAGAGACCATCACCGAAAAACTCCCTTGTAGAATTCCCTTGAGCTTTTCTTTCCCATCATTTGCCGTGAACCTGAAACCATTTCAGGTTAAACTATCAGCTTCGGCTTTTTCGATGTTTACTTCATAGAACAGACTACACAAAATGTACAAAAACCAATCGAAACAACGCAATTGAATCAAGCCCATTTGTTGAAATCCCAAACCCTAACTTTCATTGAATTTGAAAATCACAAAACCCCATCACAACCCCATTTGCTGAAATCTCAAATCCTAGCTGCCATTGAATAATCAATTCCAATTCTTTCTTTTTTTCTATCGATTCGATAACCTAATCAGAATTAGGGTTAAACACGAAACTACAAAAGTTGTAACCTTTTTTTTTCGGTCAGCCACAACATCTCTGAATCTCATCAATTCAATAAATTGTAAAATAATCAAAACCCTAACTTTCCTTAATTTTTCAAAATGTCATCAAAATGTTTATGAATCACATCACATTTCAGCAATCCAGCACCAGATCCTAATCCATTCTACTAAACCCAGAAAATGACATAGATCTATCAATCAATCGAGCAAAACAAACACAACTAATCTGATAGAGGATAATATAGAGTATTAAGGTATAATAATAGAGTTTAAGAAAGATCAAGAATAATATGTTAAGAAGATTACGATATTTCCTAAACCCTATCGTGATACCGTAAGACCACAATATCCTCTATCATAATCAAAAAGGAAGAACAAAACGTAAGAGTAACATACATGAAACGACTTCCGACAGTTTTCAAATCAAGAACTTGAATAACCAAATCGGGGACATCAGCAGAAGATTCAGGAGATGGGTTTGCTTTGATCATCGAAATCGCGTCATGGGTTACTGTCTTTACCTCCATTTTCGCTGAATCTTAGATCGAGAAAGCAGTGATAAGTGATAACTTAGTGAGATGAATAATTAGGGTTTGAGTGAGGTAGAGAAATGCGAGGGAAGTAGGGTGAGAGAAAGAGAAAATGGGGGGATTTATGGGGTTATGAATTGGAATTTGGGGGCGCCATTTCTCAATTGATTTGAGGTTTTGAATGTTTTGGCGCCATTTTTGGAGTAGTGTTGAGCAGTTTCGCGCGGTAATTTTTGGGGATTTCTGTGATTTCTTTCGTTTTCTGGCGCTTCTTTTTCACCCCTCAAATCAGTCGGCCCACTCTCCTGTGGACCGTCTCATCGTAACCTATTTAAATACGTCGTATCTCGTGATCTCATCTATTGATTTCAATAAAAACATAAAAAATTATCTTGCCTATTTACCTAAAAAGCAAAATAGTTTTTAAAAATCTTGATTATTATCTCAAAAAAAATTACTACGAAGTAAGTATTTTTAAGAAGATTTAAGTGCAGTTATAGAGATATATTTCGATGTGACGTTATATCTAACCATTTTATACGATTATGAACGAGAGTATTGAGTACCCCGACATATAAGATATAGCCAAAAGTTAAACAAACATTTGGTCTTGAAACATTTTTTTAATGTCTTTCGTAATAGTTTGACAAATGCTAACAATTATTGTTGTATACTCATATTAATTAATATCGAAAAGTTAAGAGCTTTTTTCCCTTTTCTCTCGAAGGCTAAAACTATATTTCATGGCGTTCATTTTATATATATTTTCGTAGAAACGTGATGTAAAAGCTGTAATTTGGGTTAATTCGAAAAAATATTTGATGGTATGGAATCCACGTAAATAATAGTACGGATTAACATAATTAGGATCAATAAATTAAAGAGTCATCATGTCACTTGACGATTAAGACTTAATATTAAGGACGCCATTTTGAATGACAACTTAAAAAAAAACTCAGTAACCTATCGGTGACTAGTAATATCTATAACGTGGGTTCCAAAGCTCGTCAGCATTAAAAAACTGTGCAATACAGAAGACGATTTTCGGATGATATAGCCGAATGGAATTAATACAGGTGAATGGCACAACACTAATTTTGACAAGCCCTAGCTGGGAAGTACGCATGTACAAAATCACAATGAATGCTGTTGATCTGACGTCAACGACATGAGCAACAAGAGAAGCAAGAAAACCAGGAAGACGGTGTAGAAGCGGGCGCTGGACCTGATGTTGGTGTCTTTGGTCCCTCTTGATCTGCATTCACTCGACTCCTTGAATCAGCCCGACTCTGGCCTGAATGTACTGATCTGTCCCTGTCAATATCTGTAAGCCTGCATGTTTCAACCCCGGATCCAAACTAGTCGTCAGTCCCTCTAGTTTTGAATTGAAGGGCTAACCACATAACAAGATGTCTACTATGACAGATAGGTAGACGAGAAGTCGAGAGCCTTTGGGGTTGTGGGATACCGTTGTGATCTATACCAAATGTCGTAAAGAAAAAAATATTTGATTGATGAAAAAAGAAGAGACAGGGAGCATTGTCAACTTACACTGGAAATGCGAAAGACTGGCCACTTGCATCGGAATGATGTGGGGATATGGCTGACGCCCGGATATCATCTGACATCAATGATATGTTCTTCTTATGATCCTTCGTTTCAGGTTTCGGACCATCTTTCTGGGTACTAACAGTCAAACCAGGAGCTCCCGAATGCTCATTTGCCTTTCGTGGACTAATTACCTCAACATCAGCCGGTTTGTTCACAGCCACAGGTGGAGTAGTTGTTGAAGATGCCTTCAAATGTTTCTGTTCCCCTGATTTCAGCACGATTCTGGGTGAAGGAGGAGGGAGTTCCCCAGATTTCCGAGTATCACCAGGTCCTCCGGACAAACCAAGGTCGCCGGACTTTAGCAACCAGCTAAACTGATCCCGAGTGAAACTCATGTTTCCAGTGTGGATACTGAACAATGATTCATTTGAAGCTGTGCTCCACTCAGGGTTAGGGGTGCCCGATTTGTTGCTGGAAAAAACATGTGCGGGAATCCTGTATCCAGATTCGTCAGGAGGTCGCTCCATCACCTGAACTGGCGGAGTTTCTAATGTTAATGTGCCACCTGAGGCTGCTGCAGGCTCTGATTGTTCATTTTCAAGTGCAAAGCTACCTACAATAAACAAAACCTGTCATCCTTTTTTTCAAAACATTTTCATCCTCGCCTCACTGATTAATAGGCCATATTTGCTGCAAACTTTGCGACACCAAAATGGAAGTTTTCCTCTTTTAAAGCATCACTGATTAATAAGTCATACAGTAGTTGATGCAAGTTATAAACTCACTGTGTCCATTTATCTCTAGTGAATATGGATCTTCGAATCCAAAGTCAGCTGATGATGCAGAAGAAACGGAGGAACACCTTGGCCTGTCTTCTGGGATAATACGCTCACCTCCTTCAACGGCACCCTTTTCAACGGCACCTTGAGGTTCCATCACTTTAGAAGCATATCAACTACGGAGCAGCATACTAGAATATAGCATTAAGTAAACAACATTATAAGCATATAATACATGTTAGGATTAGGTCATACGATATTTGATAGTATTATGTTTCTTAGTTTGGGTATATGTACAAATTAATTACGACTGAGACGAAGAAAACAGCAAATCAACACAGCAACAAAGTGAAGATTTAAGCAACTTCTGATGCAAATACATAATTTTCAGAAATGAATGAAACCATTCGCTTCAGATGCAGTATACCACGTCATTCCATGAATCCAAATTGCCACAAAACAAATAAACACAGTGTAGGCCGTAGGGAAGATCCAAATATGCTTGTTTACGAGGACATATTACTGTGTGTAGACTTACACGGTGTAGTACCCCATTTGGTCGTTTTTACGTGTGCTTTTGAAACTGTAAGAGATTGTTGTATGCATGCTACGGCCCTAGTTCGATACTTAATGAAATCATAGTAAAACTTCATCCAGGGAAATGGAGACCAGTCTTATAAAACATGTACTTAAAAATTTGCTGATTGTCCAAGAGTAATGACCATTTCAAGAACAGATTGACATGATCAGCTGTTCATATACTCCATATACATGCACGCGTTGGCCGAGTTGCCTACGAAACTGGGACTCGGAAAAATATAAACAAACTATTAAGACAGAAAACCACGGGCATCTAGTTGCATCATCATAAAAAAAAACAATATAAGTTGACTCGCACTTACCAAAATTCAGAGCTACACAAAAGTTTTTCCATTGGATTGCATATCAGAGTTGATTAATCATTTATTCGCTCATATTCACCTAGATTCGAAAGAAAAAAAAAATCACCTCCGTCATCCTTCTTTGTTCATTTCTACAGGTCTCTTAATGAATGCAAATCGAAATGAACAGCATATCGAGCATTCAGTTTACACATCAATATGAAAACTCACGAGAATGTGAACAACGGTATAATAACTAGACATGCAGAAGATTCAACCCAAGATTAAGTTAGCTGGTATGAACTTTAGTTCAAAGTTCGGACACTAAAACTGAACCCACATAGTGAAATCATTCAAACGATCCCAATAAGGTTACTGTCCTGCAATTAGTTTATAAAGCTTCAAGCATGAAATTTGTCGACCTCTCATTTTTTCGCGAATAGTTACAGAAATGTTACATATTCCTTGAACGCGACCAACACAGAAGACAGAAGCTTCGGGTAATGCAAAAATAATATTTCCAATAACATTTAACTTGAGTATATAAAAAACTTAACCCCCCAAAACCAATGCATAAAACTTGGGTAAGAACGTCCTATCTAATCATATCGTCTCTCAAGTCCTAATAAAAACCAAAATATTTCAATAGACATGCAATATGAAGAATAGCAAACGGTAAAAGATGGATGAATTACCTTAAGATTGATGGTTGTAACTTGAAGCAAGGAGGAAAACCCAGAAAATTAACGCCGAGACTGTTGATCCCAGCACTGTAAAATGCGAAAGCCAACAGGGAATCAACAGTCCCAGATATTTTATTCCAATAAAATATGAAAAAAAGAAGGGATTTTTCTGGGTAATGAGAAAGCAGAAATGGAAGAGAAAGAGATAAAGGGTAGGGTGAAAAAAAGAGCTAAAAATAGATGGCAACCTGCAAATGTGACAGAAATTAAGAGATATTGGGTAATTGATTCTTGCAAAATTCTCTCTCTCTCATCCACATAAGAAAATATCAAAAGAACTGGAATTTGTGTTTGGCCAGAGTGTTCCAAATTTTGGTTTAAGTTTTTGCCGCCTTCTGTAACTAACTTTTGCCTATGTGTTTCTGTTTTACAATGGGCTGTACAAATGTGAAGTTAACCTTACATTTGTTTGGGTTAATTATAACAATTGGTCTCCTATGAGACGGTTTTACGATAATATAATAGGATTCATACAAAAATGGTTACCAAAAACTCGTTTTACACAATTTTTGTGTTAAGGCGTTTTAACCCAAAAAATTGACTACTACGTACTCCAAGTAGACAAAGACCATGAAAATGAAATGAGACGATATTTATGAGATGGAGGGAGTAATTGTCATAAGGTCAGGTCTATTTCAACATCAATGAACTCGAATCCAACCCAAACCAATCATGTAGAAAATCTTAAGATCTAGATCCACCTTGTGAATACTAGGTCAACGGATCTGGTCAGCTAAATCCCTCCCCATCCTAGCTAGATATTACCCTCGGTAATCTGAATTCAGTAATACTTCACTTGTTTATTTATTTATTTATTTGGTTTAAGAAGAGCCGCAAGAGCGATTATGATACTCACAAGTTTTGAATCCCAGACCATGAGTGTCACCTCTCATGACCTCACCAACTAAGCTAGTTGACATCTGTCATAAGTAATGTTTCATTAATGGGGGTAGTTATAACTTCTAACGAAACCATCATTGCATTCCCGGATTTACCAAGGCTAGTTATAATAGAGGGTAAATGTCTTTACCTAGATAAAAGACTCAATCTAAAATGATGCTGACAAATCTGATTATAGAGTACAGAACATTTCATAACTGAACTGGATAGAGCTGGTTGAGAGCAAAACAAATTACTGATGGTCCCAGCTTTGAACTTTTTAGAGTTTTCACCTGATGGTTGTTCTTACGGAGTACTCCGTATTACTTTACAGAAACTAATAACTGAACTAAAAAAAGTCAAGCTATAGTTAAAAAAAAAAAAAAAAAAAAAAAAAAAAAAAAAAACATGCACCAAATCCTCTCTGAACTTAACAAAAGACAAATTCTATGTTCCTCAAAAAAAAGACAAATTCTATAGTTCCGTCATCACGTGTGCATAAAATACCACGATTTTCTGTCAACACCGCGAGGTTGCATACTGTATAGTGGATTTTTAAGAGTTAATTAACAAGTTTAAAGACAATTCCAACTCTTACCTAATATATAAAATTAATTAATCAATAACCCACCTGAAACAAAAGAATTGTTCTACTTCTGGGTAATATTAAAGGGTTGAATTTATAAGCATTCTCCAACTGTTCTGTACATATTTTTCACAACTTGGGTTGTCAATGTTTTTTTTATATTTGGTTGTCGAGAGGTTCTGAATGCTTATTCTAGTTGATTATTTCATATTCCTGACAAGTTGAGTAGTGGGAATGTTTTTGCTATTGTTTACTTCCACCCTTATTTGTTCTTTATGCTCTCCCTCCCCATTTCCATCTTCTCTACTAATGCTGAACATGTCTATGCTCTATCAATAATCAACCATTTTGAATACTGATCAGATTTTCAGACGGTTTTCCGTGAGCAGATAGTCAGGTTCCCTCTTCAAGAAAATAAGGTACCATTTTTTTTATTGTTAGTACATGTTTTCAGGCTCATATGTATTTGAATAAATCATATGAGAAAAATCTGATTTCGTTTCATATTTCTCATGTAAACCCATAATTTCTACTCCATACCATTAACGGGAACGTTATAAATTATAATGTATCTACAATGCTTAAGGTTAATAGTTATCATTTGAACACATTATAGAAATTTGGTAGATTGTTTTCTTGTTTATCATGTAAAGCCATAGAATTTCTGTCTTACTAGTTACTGTAAAATGTTACACAATAAGCCCTTGAGTAACATTTTATTGTTATTGTGTATTTTGTTTCAGAAAGACTGGGCATTTTTTTGTAATACAAGTATGCCAGGGGATGTGGGGATGTTTCCGGCAACAAGCATGAAAAAAGATAGCGTGAAAGCAGCTCATAATCTGTTAAGAGAACTAGAGGCTAATGATAGTTTGACGGATGATATGAGGAAAATTCTAGCAGCTATGAACATCAAACTCTCAGAGAATTTAACCCACGAGGGTGAAACTAGTGAATCTCCAAAGAACCAAAGTGGTATGAGGAGGATTTTAGGGAAAATTAAACTCACCAAGAATTATAACATCGAGAGTGAAACAGGTGGATCTATCG
Organism: Agrostemma githago; assembly: GCA_958450325.1. Taxonomy (NCBI): domain Eukaryota; kingdom Viridiplantae; phylum Streptophyta; class Magnoliopsida; order Caryophyllales; family Caryophyllaceae; genus Agrostemma; species Agrostemma githago. The sequence continues at coordinate 2,457,488 of OY288259.1, forward strand.
AAACTCCGAGTAAAGAGGATGATATTGACGAGGTTTTAGACAAACTCAACTCTGTCAAAGAGAAGATCATGGGTTGGACATTGAATCTTTCAATGATTTGTGAATCGGACCCTGAAGTGGCATCAGAGTTCATTGAAGCCGTTCAGCAACTCCAGAGTTTGTTGGATTGCTTGAGGAATATGGGTCACGTGGAAAATGAGGTAAATGAAAGCATTTCCCAAGCTGAGGTTGTTTTGAAGGATGCTATGGCAAGATTAGAAGAGGAAATGGTCTACATTCTTGTTCACAAACGGCAATCCTATGAACCCTCTACGGCAAAAGATGATGGGACAGAAGGAGAAGCCGATGATACTTATACTGTCAATGAACCAGATCAAATCATCAACTTTGATTTGATCGATCCGGAATCTGTTGCTTTCCTTACGTCAATCAAGAATACCATGTTTTCTGCAGGCTATCATGAGCAATATTGTGCAGCATATACAAGAACCCAAAAGGAAGCGTTAGAAGAATGCTTGGTTAGCTTAGGGATGGAGAAACACAGCATCGATGAGCTTCTCAAGATAAAGTGGCCCATTCTGGACTCGAAAATCAAGATATGGTTTCGAGTGATCAAAACCGCGATTCAAGTCTACCTCAGAGCTGAGAAGCGGCTCTGCAATCAGATATTTGGGGAGTCCAGCCATATCGCTTCTCTTTGTTTTGTCGATACAACAAAGTCTTCTGTATCATGTCTTTTAATTGTTGGCAATGCCATGTCACTTGGTCGCCACACTCCTGAGAAACTCTTTAGTCTCCTCGACATGTATGAATCCTTAGCAAAAGTCCACAATGAGATAAACACCCTCTTCTCTGACGAGGACGGGTCAACTGTTAGGGCCGAGTTTGAAGGGGTCATGTCGAGACTTGGAGATTCAGCCAAAGAGACATTCTTAGGATTTGGTGAAACAATTCTATCTGATCCATCAACAGACCCTTTGCCTGGAGGAGGAGTTCACCCCCTCACCAGCTATGTCATGAATTTCATCATTGTCTATTTGCCTGACTACTGTGGAACTCTCGACACACTTCTCCAGGAAAAGGGCAATGATGAAAGTTTGTTGGGATCTCACCTTCGATCTCTAGGGAATAAGCTAATAACCAACCTCGAGAAGAAATCCCTTTTATACAAGGATGTTGCTCTTCAAAATGTGTTCATGATGAATAACTTGCATTACCTTCAGCATAAGGTGATGGGATCAGAACTCCGAGGTAGAATTGGGGACATATGGATACGAACCCAGATAGTGAACTACCAGAAGCATGCAACTAACTATATGAGGACTAGCTGGAGCTCGATAGTGGCTGGGCTTAGGGATGATTGTTTAGGGGTCAAGGCGACCCTCAAGGAGAAGCTTCGGGTTTTTAATGTGGCATTTGAGGAAGTGTACAAAAACCAAACAGGGTGGATTATACGGGAGGATCAGCTCAAGGATGAGTTGAAGATTTCGATCTCTCAGAGGGTCGTATTGGCATACCAGAGTTTCCTTGGAAGGAACGCTAAGTATAATATTCAGAAGTATGCTAAGTATGATTCTGAGGACTTGGAGAATCTACTCCAGGATTTTTTTGAGGGATCACAGAAAAATGTGCAGTTCTCCATTCGGAGAAGGGATCACAATCACAGATGATGTGCAGTTCTCATTTAAAAAAGAAGACGGTTTTCTTACTTTTGGTTCCCTGATGTTTGAGATGGTTGCCATTATGTCCTTTTTTAAGCTCGTGTTGCTTTGTAATTCTGGTGCACAAATACTGGATAGAAAACGGTGATAATTCATTTTTTGATGCATTAAAATTGAAAGAATTGTGTGTACATCAAAATCAACTGAACGGGGATAGATATCCATTAACTGAGCTTTGAGATTTCAAGTTGAAAAATTCATTCCATCATTAAAACTCAACTCATCCGAAAATAATGTCCATTGTTTTATTGAGGCTGATCACACCATTTCGAGAGTTTTCAATCTCTCTACCAAAAAAGCATGTTCAAAGTTCAAACACTAGATATCACTTAGAGTTAGAAAACTACCAACTAGAAGTTACCCAAGCGTACACTGTCAACTTCCATTTCATTATTTTCGAGCGAGGGGCGAGGGGTAAGTGGGCAACTATCGTTTTAGGTCAACAACCTTCTTGTAGTTAAGTTACATGACAGTATTATACGCCACTGTAGAAAATTTCAGTTAAGAGGGGGCATTTGTGACTTGGGTTCAAGCTTTGTCAACTTCAAAACTAAGATTTTCGCTTCCTTCAGCCCATTATAGTCTTATACCAAAAAAACAACATGATGAACACAAGTTAAAATCTAATTCACAAATACTTCATTCTTGATATCGGCAAATGATGTATAACAACTATAAGGAATAGCACTTACTCAACGCTGGTACAGCGAAAGTCTCCAGCTTCCAAGAGATCCTCGCATCAGCTTCCATTGTAGCCATCCTAATGTCGGAGACACCAATCATCGGCATTTTAGCATGAACCTACATAGTATAATTTTCCATGTCACTCAACATGATCACAGTGAACAAAAAACCAGGTATCAAATGGACAGTTTACAGAATACCGTACCACTATATACTCTTGAGCTAAAACATGTCAACATTTGTTGAGCACTGCACGATCAACTTATCCTCTCCCACTCAACCTACTCATCTAGAGTCGTCTCCTCCGATGACCTCATATCCAAAATTCTTCTGTAAATTCACACTACCCTATAACAAGTTGATTTCTTGGAATTTCTATTGCTTGACCAGCTATAACTACCCCTATAACAAGTTGATTTCTTGGGATTTTCTATCGCTTGACCAGCTATAGCCAGGTTGCTTCATAACCCCAGTTTTCCTCATCAATTCCCTAACATGAGCTGCATCCTCCCACTGTCCAGCATTTGCATGAATATTTGACAACAATACGTAAATTGATGGATCACTTTTCTCAGTTTGAAGAAGCAACCCTGCAACAATTCTTCCTAGCCTCACATTACCATATGCTACACATGCACTAAAAAGAGACCATAAAACGATGGCATCAACATCAAATACTTTGGTTTCGACTAATTTCTCAGTCTCATCCAGGTAGCCAGCACGAGCTAAAAGGTCAATAAGGCAAGAGAACTGACTTACTTTTGGCTCCAACCCATATTCGTTGACCATTAAATTGAATATATGGATGCCCTCACATACCAAACCAGCATGGCTGCAAGCTGAGAGAACGACCGTGAATGTGGCTTGATCAGGTCTTATCCAAACCTCGGACTGCATAGCTCTGAAAAATTGTAAAGCCTTTGTTCCTTCTCCATAGTGGGCGAATGAAGAAATTATGGCGTTCCAACTCACAACGTTCCTTATATTCATGCAATCAAATACCCTGCTCGACCAATCTAGGCAGCCACATTGTGCATACATTGTAATGAGACCGTTGCCCAAGGAGGGCTCCTGAAAGGGCCAATGTATAATAATGTAGGCATGGACCTGCTTTCCTTGTTCCAGGGCAGAACTGTTGGAACAAATGCTTAGTACAGTAGTTAAAGTGTATATATCAGGTTTCGTTTCTGTCTTTTGCATTTGAAGAAATAGGTTTAGAGCTTGCAAAGGGTATCCATTTTGCAAGAAACCGGAAATAATTGCATTCCACGTAATCAGGTTTTTAAAGGGCATGCCAGAAAATACAGCATAGGCCGAACCAACATCACCTTGGCTCATGAATGAAGAAACTAAGGCATTCACAACTTCAGTTAACTGAATAATCCCACTCTTCAGAACATATGCATAAAACATCTGACTGTGTTCTAATGTATCTACATTAGTGATTAGAGCCCCCACTGTATACTCATCTGGCTTAATCCCACACCTTAGCATCTCTACGAAACCGAAGATTGCAAAATTTGCAAATTGATTCTGAGCGTAACCAGCAATCAACGTATTCCAAGAAATAACATCCTTTTTTTCCAAGTTCACAAAGATATTTCTAGCTGGACCTAAATAACCATTCTCGGTGTACATTGCCATGGTAGCATTGCTCACAGCCGTATATGACTCGTAGCCCATCTCTATAACATGCCCATGTAGCTGGACGCACGTGATCAGATCCAATCCTGAGCTCATAAGACTCACAAAGGTTAACGCAGTAGGTCTTCGTCCCTTTGTTAACATCTCCTTGAACAAAACTAAAGCCTCTTCATTCCTCTTCACTTTTAGTAACCCATTGATCATCGCATTATACGTAATCTCATTATGTACTGTTTCATTTGTTCCCTCAAAAACTTCATAAGCATCCGATGCACTACCACAGTTAAAGTACATTGAGATTAAAGAATTCACCACAGATGTATAGCCTGAAAACCCGCTCTTGAAAACCGAAGACTGAATTTGCCTCCCAAACTCATAAAACCCTACCGAGCACAGACTAAGCACACAAGCAAATGTATAATTATCATGCCTCACACCTAACAACTGCATCCTCCTAAACAAATCAAATGCAAACCCATGACGTCCATCCTCAGCACATGCAGTCATCACAGCATTCCAAGGTTCAGTTTTTCTCACTGACATCACGTGGAGCAGTTGGCAGGCATGAGAAATCTGGCCCAACTTCGTACAAGCTGACATCAACGTCGTCCAAGAGTAACTATCAGGATAACCCATTTCACAAAAGACCAATTTAACATTGCCCAGGTTCTCGGATTTGGCATAAAATGAAAGGAGCGAATTAGAGACAGGGTTGAATGCTGAGAGACCAGTGCGTACAGCATGAGAATGGAGCTGACTGGCGAATTTAAAGCTGGGTAATCGAGTCGAGGCAGTAATGGCAGTAGATAGTGAATAATGGTCAGGTGTTATACAAGGTGACGAGTGAATCTGCTGGAACAAGCAAAGAGAATCGTAGTAACAATGTGAGCGAATGAGTTCAGCCAATCGTATGTTGAGTTTAATGAGCTTCTTTGCCGCATCCCCTGCTATCAGTTTGACGCCTTGGCTTTGACATAACATATTCATTTTTTTGCACAAAAAAAACGCTCACTTAGTCGAATTACACTAAAGGGGAGACGATTGTCCAAAACTTCGTATCAACCATTAGACTATCACATATTTGGTACACCGCGAATTCATGTGCTATTGTTACCTAGCATCCAAAACTCTGTATGAACCACTACACTAACACATCTTTGGTACATATTGGATTCATGAACTACTGTTGTTTGTCAATTTGCTGTAGTATAAGCAGGCAAACTCAGAATCATTTTTGTGCCCAAAAAAACACTCACTCAGTTGAATTACAGTAAAGGGCGACGATATATCAACCACTAGACTAACACATATTTGGTACACATGGGATTCATGAGCTATTGTTACCTATAGTCCAAAACTCCGTATTACCCACTAGACTAAAACATCTTCCGTACACATCGGATTCATGAACTACTTTTGTTTGTCAATTTGCTGTAGTATAAGCAGGCAAACTCAGGATTATTACCAGTAAAACGGCAATTTGACAGCAAACAAAACCCTAAACCCATAAAACAGATAAAACCCAGGTAATGTTTCATGAATTGAGTGCATACTCCATAATGAAAATGAAGAATGATCAACAGTTATAGCACAGACGAAATTAGTGGAAGGGTTTAAGAGGGCACCTTCAAATTTATCCGAAATTGAGATTGAAATGGTTCAGCTTAAGCAGCAGCAATGGTGATTGAACGCCAAACAAGTGACATTGAAGGGCCAGAGCATAGTACTGTTTGAACGCGGGGTTGGGTTAAAGATGGGATTTTGACGAGGGTTTAAGGGTTTTTCACTCCTGCTCCTCATTTGTTTCACATATGGGTCCGTATAAGCTTTTTCACAGAATGAAGGGTCGGGTGGATCGGGTCGAAATAAAGGGTCATTAATAGACCTGTCAAAAACTGAAACCCGAAAAATCCGCCTGGAAATGACCGAAATTCGAAAGTGATCCGATCCGATAATAACCCGAATATATTGAGTTAAAACCCGCCTGAACCCGTTACCCACCCAAAAATAGATAAATTAAAAAATATTGTTTTTATAAATTAAAGTTTCTCAAAAACAGTAAGAAATATTTATTTTTTTTCAAAATTTTAAGAAATGATATTTATATATATTTAAAATCATATTTTTATCACATAATTATTATAATAAAAAAAAATCAATAAATTGAGTCAAAGTTCGTCATATATATATTCGTACCTCCTATATAAATAAAATATAAACGTATATTAAAAAATATATTAAATAAAATATACCAATATCTTATATTAAATGAGATGATTAAGAAAAAAAATGTATTTATGATAAAAAAAAAATGAAGAAAATTAATGTTTTTAAAGTGCGTTAATAACCCGTAACCCGACCCGTATAAAACCCGTATTTTTCAAACACAAAATACACCCGACCCGTTTTTTATACGAACCCGTATTGACCAAACCCGAAACCCGAAACCCGACCCGTTTGACAGGTCTAGTCATTGAGGTTCTTACCATTTTAAAGAGCTATTTCTTGTCGTCGGCGTTTCAGCTGGATCGTCGGCGCTTTATAACGTGAATTGACGCATTTGCCCCTTCTTTAACTTACCTCATTAACATTACTAATTACATTTTGAATAATGTTACCAATTATATTAACATTACTAATTACTCGATAATGTGACGGTTTTTGTTTTTTCTAAAACCGTCTTCTCCGCAATTTTTTGTCCTATTTTATGGGTTATGGTCCCTCCACCACTCCACACTTCATTACTCTATTCTTGACGTTCGATTATAACCATCGCATGACGTTCGATTCTCTAGTGACGGTCTTTTTTTAATTTGACGTAGAAAAAAGACGAACTATAATACGTAATAAAGTGCAAAATGTGAGTTTCTCACGTTTCACCGATCGGCAAAACGTAAGAAACTCACGTTTCACCGATCGGCAAAACGTGAGTTTCTCACGTTTCACCGATCGGCAAAACGTGAGAAACTCACGTTTTGCCGATCGGTGAAACGTGAGTTTCTTACGTTTTGCCGATCGGTGAAACGTGAGTTTCTTACGTTTTGCCGATCGGTGAAACGTGAGAAACTCACGTTTTGCCTCCGTTTCATGCTATTTCCGGGTTTTTTGATTATCCCGACAAATTCTCCCTACAATCCGTCAACTAATCTCTAATCATGCCGCAAACAACAAATTGAAAAACCGTTAAATTGAAAATTTGTGACAAATTTAAACTCGAAAACAAAAAATTAGACTTAAATAAAAACCCAATCAATTATATTATTGATTATTAGAAAAAGATTTCCGAGGTCCATGGGGAAACGTGTCACGTAAACCGTTCAATTTACGTGATAAATTAATACTCCGAAACGTAAGATTAGATTTATATACAAAAACCAATTAATTATATTAACGATTATTATACAAGGGCAATACGGTAAAATCACGTATAAAGCGCCGACGATCCAGCTGAAACGCCGACGACCCAAATGAATTGCTCCATTTTAGTATTCAGTTGGACGGTCCACCGGTCAATGGGCTCTTGCTTACTTGATGGAGTGTTCGACGATGGTACTTGACTACTTGACTACTTGTATATCGTGATTCGTGAACCTGGTTAGTTGCTTGGTTTGCGGTGCATCAATTATCATACTGTGTTTATCGTTGCAATTGCTACACGGTCTTTTTGCAACACTTGCTATATAGAAGTACTATAGTTCAAGACCGTCCATTGAATAATTTTGACTACACGACGACGGTATCTTTTCGACTCGTGATTCACTTTTGAAAATTTGCATCGCCTGAACCCAATGAATAATTAGACGAACTCCAATGGATAGTATAGTTCATGACTCTATCACCGTTGCTACTTTATACTACGGGGCATTTGTCTCGAGTTGTAAAGAAACCCACGGTAAAAATAACAACGAGTGTTTATCATGAATGCATAGTGATCAAGCACAACCATAAATCACAATTAGGGCTCACTCGATTCACATCTATGATATTTCTAGAGTCAACTAAATATTCCGTGTTTCATATGTGGATCATTTGTTTATGCTAGTATTTGATTAATATATTGTCGATGTTAATAGATGAGTAAAAATTAACCAAGTGAACGAGTTTATCCATATTACTCCCTCCGTTCGAATTCAAATGGTACGTTTATTTTTTCACACTTGTCGAGACACGTTTTACATCGTCAATATCATTAATTTTAAATTAACAAGAATTATACAAATTCGATATTCTTAATCTACCCCTAAAAACGAATCAAACAATATCTCACATGACGATATCATCTCTTATAGATTGTCGGGAATATTAACAATTATAGACTTATAGTTGTGAATAGTGTTCAAAAGAGAAGCGTACCATTTGAATACAAACGGAGCGAGTATTACGTAGTACTCTTGTTTTCTCTTTTTTTTTATGCACTGAGTAATATAAATGGTAAATAAATGAACGGTCACGATTTGACCCATCACATTAGCTTACACTAAACCATCATCCTCTCTCTCTCTCTCTCTCGCTTCCCCTTTTAAAAACCCACTAGTCTTCACGATCCTAAAACCCCTCTTTCTCATTTCTACTTTTCTAGGGTTTACTCTTCAAATCACACTTCCTATTTTCAAATCTAAGGTTCGTTCCTCTTCCTTTTAGTTAATTCACCTGTTTAATCATTCTGATTCCTGTACGCTGATTGATTTCATTCGTAATCGTTAATTTTGTTGCGTTTTTTTTTGTTTGATCGAGAAATTTAAACGTTTTTCGCCCAAAATGGATGTGATTTGAGTGTTTTGATGAATGTATGGTTATGACGATGTTAAGGGTTCGGAACTTGCGTTTATGTGAAGAAATGATGCGTGTTTTGGGGTGACTGATTGTGTTTTTAGGGTTTTATGATCGCTGAATTTGATTGATTACATATGTAGCGTGATTATACCATGTTCTTCTGTAATTTGGGAAATGTGTCATGAAATCGGGTTTGATTGGAAGGAGACTATCGTTTTTAGTATTTGAGTGCGATTTATTGGGTAATGAAGAACCGCAAAAGTACATGGATTCAGAGATGACCCGACCCGAAACCAGCCCAACCTGACTCGCTTGTTATTTGGTGTATAGATTGATACATCTGACATAATAACAAAGTAATTAAACCAAGTAATGGTCAATAATTAAACTTATTGGGGATATATTAAGCAATTTGATACATTAACTAGACTCCGATAATGATCCATCCTAAACACCCGACCCGGCATATCAGTTGACTCAAAAGGACCCAACCCGAAAGAGTATGTTGGCCGGACATAACCCGAACCTTGTATGATCCGACCAGTCTTGTCTCGACCCTAACCTGTCCTGAGTGACCCAATTGCCACCTCTACATGGATTGGATGTTTGCAAATTAGCGGGGTTATTTTTTCTAGCTTGTATTCGATGTAGGCTTGTTAACTTGTTACTGCGCTGATCAAAGGTAGGGTCATACTAGGAGTTGTGATTCACAATACTTCCTGGAGCTTACCCAGTTAGCTGCGAGGTTTATCTAGGTGGCTGTGAAATATATAGTTGACTAAGGGCTAAGGCTACCAATGTTCAAGTTTGAGTTGTCACATACATCTTTGGGCTTTTAATTAGTGCAATTGATGGATGAATTTCGGAACTATATTGTTCTAATTTATCCTCGTATTTGATTGTTTTTTCTAGGCTGCAAGTATGGCGTTTCTCAGTAGAGTTGGCAGTATACTGAAACAGAGTGTCAGCAAGCAGATTGGAGTTGTCTCACAGATCTCAGCATCTAACTCGTCTATTTACCAAGCTTTAAGATGCATGTCAACTTCAAAACTTTTCATTGGAGGTATTTTTTTTCTCTTCTAATAGACTTCCATATACATTCTATCGTACCCTCATGTAATCCTCATATAAGTATGTATCATTTGATGAAATGCAGGTCTCCCTTACTCGATAGATGATTCTGGTTTACGGGATACTTTTTCTCAGTATGGCGAGGTCATTGACGGTTAGTATTACTATAGCAACTCTTAGCAGACTGATTTACCCGTGTGCATTAAAACTGATCAATTGACTTGGTAAACTATGTCATGTGAAAAAGTGTGGGGTGGAATATGTTTATACATGGTATTGTTTTAATTCTTCATGTCGATTGAAAGGAAGACAATATAGTTTATTTAAAACATTTATTGGCTACTTTGAGTCTTTGATCCATTCTTCGTTCATTGTCTGCCTTTACTGCTGTCATCTAGTTGCCAATGAAATTAAACTTTGGCTTTTCATCCATTCACTGACTGTGCTGTGGCGTATTTTCTGTTGCATGGATAGAGTATTGACTTTGCCCTGCTCTTTCTTTAACAAAGAAGGTTCATCTACGGCAAAACCAGAATTCCAGTGGTGGTAAGGCTTCTTAGGATATCCTCTTGGAAAGAAAAGCCTTGTTAGGCTATCCAATCAGTAGGCAGGCTAGAAACTCTATGATCTTATATTGTAAGAGAAGAAGGATCTATTTTTATGCTATTAGAAACTCTGTCGATCCTTCTCAAACAAGAACTAACTATTTACAAATCTTATTAACCATAAAGTTTAGTGAGCGATGCCAAATCTTATTCTGGATTGCTATTTTTTTTTTGCCTCTTTTGCTGTCAAAGTTCATATGGTACTTGTTGTCTTGTTCATATTTGGTTGCCGACAATGAATCTCTATATGCCATCAGTTGTGAAATGATGTTCGTGCCTATGTAGTGGAACCTTCTCTTGTCTGTTTGTAACTTATTACTCACCAGTCAGTCCGAGGTTTCAGTGTAGAATTGTTAATTTATGTTCGAGTGTAGATTTGTTAATTTGTCCGTGGTCCAGAGGGGTTATAATTGAAGATACCATTGTTTATGGTACAAGATTCCTATAAAAATAGGTGCCCTACCATTGACCAACATTCTCTCCTAGGCATGGGCATTTACCTCCATGCTATTTTGCTTGAGATTTTGTGTCTTGCATATCTACCACTTCACTACCAAGCCTTTGTGAAAGTAAGTCAGTTGCCTGTGTAGTTATTTTGATTGAGTAAGCTTAAAAAACGTAGCTTTTTTTTTTTGGGTCCATTATCTATCTTCATGTTCACATGCTGTATTAGTAATCTATTATGGAGCACATATTAATCATACTATTGCGACATTTGATTGTGCTCAAGTAGTTTCATTTTATAGCGCTATCAAAATCCATGTATTGAAATGTTTCAGCGCTTTTCAGAATTTGTCTTTTGTCGAACTTGGACTTGGTAGCTCTCTTTCAGTTGCTCAATGTGCCGAAGCCTGAACATACATCGTCGACCTGATTTTACCTTCCACAAATTATGGTTGAGTTCACTTGTTTTTTGACGATTATATAATTCTAACATGGTTTCCCAACGTGTTCGTAGCGACTCATGAATGGACTGTACCACTAGGCACAACATCTCCCTTAACTTGTACTTTTGCGTGGAAATTTCTTGTACTTTGTCGCTCTCTACTCCCCTTTGTCTGACCTTCGGTTTTTTTGTTGCAGCAAAAGTCATTATTGACAGGGAGCAAAATAGGTCTAGGGGATTTGGCTTCATTACTTTTGCATCTACGGAAGAGGCTTCTAGTGCCATGCAGGCGATGGATGGGCAGGTATTGTTCCTTCGTCTTTTTGTTGGAGAGGATATCCATCCTCGATTCTATTATATTTTTCATCTCAAAGGTATAAAAGTTATGAACATTAAAATTCACTGCTGAGAATTACCAAGTTATTGTTATATAAAAGTATATTTTCATCTTAAAACCTATAAAAATTTGACAAAACACTAAAAAAAAGGTTTATGTGTTGGAATGAGGAACCTCCTAAATACACCCTAGTCATGTGTCATGAAAATCAGGTGTAAATACATACTATGAAATCCGGTGAGGAACATCCTAAATACACCCTAGTCATGTGTTAAAAATCAGGTTGTTTCAAAACAGTTTATTGTAGGAGGTTCCTCATTATAAATACACGTTATGTCTTTATTGCATTACTTATACGCGACAAGTATATGTTGATTTTACATGAAAATGGTTTATTGTGCTGGAATGAGGAACCTTCTAAATACACCCTAGTCATGTGTTATAAATACATGCTAAACAACATTAAGAGTGTATAATACGATAGGTCTAAGTTACTTCAAATGAATTTTCAGGTATGGGTGGTTTAACACACCAGAACCCCCTAAGCATTCTTCGTTTTTCCTCATATTTTGTGGGGACATTCCTACCAACCGATGCGAACTCCGGACAATTTTTAGCAATATTTTTTTCGAACCTCCGAAATCTCTGAAAAACGTGTATAATACACTTCAAATCGAGCCGTTCGGGAGGTCATATCGTGTTCCGTTTCGAAACAACTTGATTTTTGTAACACGTGACTAAGGTGTATCCAGGATGTTTTCTGCCCGATTTCACTGCCAAACGAAATGTATAAGTTGATTTTAGGCAGGGGTGGTTTAACACACGGTGTATTTAGGAGGAACCTCCTACAAGGCTACAACTGTAATGCTGTACTGCAAAAAACAACATTCTTAATGCTGTTGCTTGTACTGCAATGCATCAAAATAATCGTGTTGGAATGAGGAAAAATATCTAATATATGGTCTTTCAACCAAATTTTTTTACTTATATTGAATATTATTTTAATCATAGTCAGAACCTGTCTATTATCTTGTGTCTTGGAGGCTCTGAAATATTACTGTCTTGACAACTGCACTAAAATTTTCTAAACCTGTCAATTATGCAGGATATCCAAGGCCGTAGAGTGAGGGTGAATTTCGCAACGGAGAGAGCTCCTCGCACATTTGGTGGCGGTGGCTATGGAGGCAGTGGCAGCGGCTACGGAGGTGGCGGTTATGGGGGCGGTGGTTATGGAGGTGGTGGTGGTTATGGAGGTGGCCAGCAAAATTATGGCGGTGGTGGACAGCAAAATTACGGTGGTGGTGGGTATGGAGGACAATCTGTTGGTGGTGGGTATGGAGGCGGACAACCTGGTGGTGGGTATGGAGGAGGACAATCTGGTGGCGGCAGTGGATTTCCTAGTGGTGGTGCTAGTCATGGAGTTGCTGCTGGAGTCGGTGATTCCTTCTTTGGTGGAGGTGCTGCTGGTGGTAATGTCACCGCTGACACAGGTTTTGGTAGTAGCGGTTTTGAAGATGCTTCAGGCGTAGGCAATGCTGCACCTGCAGGTGACCAATTTGAAAGTGGTAATGTTACTGCTGACACTGGCTTTGCTAGTACCGGTCTCGAAGATGCTTCAGGCGTAGGCAACGTCGCAGGCGACCAATTTGGCAGTGGGACTGCACCATCTGAAGGGAGTTCAGGGGAAGATGAGCCCAGCAATGACTTTGCCAAACGGGCTTGATGATTGAGGAAATAAAGTTGGCAGGGTATTCGACATTCTCAACTGCAACGGACATTTTCGTGTTGCAAATATGATGCAAGACATTTGTGTTATGCCAAGGTATGTGTCAGTATCGTTTGGATTCTTGTCGATTATGCCTTCCTCGCTGAATTTATCGGTTTCTTAGTTGCTAGAATCTCTATATCAACATGTTAAACATGTCTTTGTTAGGATAATTTAGTGTCATGATTTCATGTCCTTAGCTCAGAGAAATGCTACAAAAGCTGTATTCTGGATTTTTGGTTTGTTGTTTGCTCCTTGGTACTTTCAGCTTTTGAGAATAAATTCTGAGCGGTTTTCTTGTGCACTTCGTGCTTGTGAGTTTTAGCTCCTCGACAACCAAACTGATGGTTGTGCTTGTGCACTTCGTGCTTGTGCTTGTCAAATAGGGGTGATAATGAGATGAGACAACTTGTGAGCAATTTGAGCTGAACTCAGTCAAAGCTCGGCTCGTATGAGCTTGGCTTTGTCTCGGGCTTTGCTTGACAACTTAACGAATCCAATCTAGTAGCCATTGACTCTTGCTTGCAAAGCTTGTGAGCAGCTCAAAATAATGTGATTAGTTATTTTGTTTTTATTTAAATAAATATTAATAACAATTGTATAATTTTTTTCATATAGAATGTTCTTATTGATTTGCCTAATATTTCGTATATTTTGTATATATAATTTGATCACAAGTTATTAGACTATATCGATGAAAAACAAACTTAAATTTAATACTATAGCATATAGTTATACACTTATACCTACTATACAATATGTATTGTATACACTTCAAATTGAGATGTTTGGGAAGTTATATTGGGTCCCGTTACGATCGGGTACTATTTGCGCAGAACAAATTTCACAACAAATAAAATGTCTTGGTATATTATGAGAGTCATTTGGTCTTCAATAGAGACATATAAAAGTCATAATTTTGCGTTTTGAGGTGTGTCGAAATCCAATGAACCAAGTTCGATACTCCATCTTATAACGTGTTAGAAGGTTGCAGCAATCATTAATAAGCATTATGTTACTATCGACAAATTTTTGTTGAAAAATATTCGCGTTTTACAACAAATTTTATCCCCTTCAAAAATTGTCGAAAAAGACTGATTTTGAAGGTTATTATCCACGTATTTTTGGTATTTTGGGTCCCGAAAAGAACCGTCCAATATTTGCGTTGAACAAATTTCACAACAAATAAAATGTCTCGGTGTATTATGAGAGTCATTTGGTCTTCAACAGAGACATTTAAAAGTCATAATTTGAACAAATTCCACAATAAAGAATCGTCCAATATTTGCGTTGAACAAATTTCACAACAAATAAAATGTCTCGGTGTATTATGAGAGTCATTTGGTCTTCAACAGAGACATTTAAAAACCATAATTTGAACAAATTCCACAATAAATAAAATGTCTCGGTGTATTATGAGAGTCATTTGGTCTTCAACAGATACATTTAAAAGCCATAAGTTTGCGTTTTGAAGCGTGTCAGAATCCAATAAAACAAGTTCGATACTCCATCTTATAACGTGTCAGAAGGTTGTAACAATCATTAATAAGCATTAAGTTACGATCGACAAGTTTTCGTCGAAAAATATTCGTATTTTACAACAAATTTTATCTTGTTCAAAAAAAGCCGAAAAAGAACGATTTTGAAGGTTATTATCCACGTTTTTTTGGTGTTTTGGGTCTCGAAAAAAAATTGGCTAATATTTGCGCATAACAAAAAATCCACAACAAATAAAATGTCCCGGTGTATTATGAGGGTCATTTGGTCTCCGATCGAGACATTTAAAGGCCATATTTTTGAGGTTTTTAGGCGTGTCGGATTCCAATAAAACAAGTTTGATACTTCATCTTATAACGTGTCAGAAGGTTGCAACAATCATTAATAAGCATTAAGTTACGGTCGACAAATTTTCAGCGAAAAATATTTGCGTTTTACAACAAATTTTATCTCGTTAAAAAACAGTCGAAAAAGACCGATTTTGAAGGTTATTATCCACGTTTTTTTGGATTTTTGGGTCTTGAAAAAATTCAGCTTAAATTTGCGCAGAATAAATTCGACAACAAATAAAATGTTCCGTTGTATTATGAGGGTCATTTGGTCTCCAATCGAGACATTTAAAAGCCATAATTTTGAGGTTTTGAGACGTGTCGGATTCCAATAAAAAAAGTTCGATGCTCCATCTTATAACGTGTTAGAAGGTCGCAACAATCGTTAATAAGCATTATGTTACTATCGACAAGTTTTCGTCAAAAAATATTCTTGTTTTACAACAATTTTTATCTCGTTCAAAAACAGCCGAAAAAGACTGATTTTGAAGGTTATTATCCACGTTTTTTTGTTTCTTGGGTCCCGAAAAAAAATCAGCTTATATTTGCGAAGAACAAATTCGACAACAAATAAAATGTCCCGGTGTATTATGAGGATCATTTGGTCTCCAATCGAGACATTTAAACGCCGTAATTTTGTGTATTGAGGGGTGTCGGAATCCAATAAAAAAGATTCGATACTCCATCTTATAACGTGTCAGAAGGTTGCAACAATCATTAATAAGCATTAAGTTACGATCGACAAGTTTTCGTCGAAAAATATTCGCGTTTTACAACAAATTTAATCTCGTTCAAAAACAGTCGAAAAAGACCGATTTTGAAGGTTATTATCCACGTTTTTTCGGTGTTTTGGATCCCGAAAAAAAATCGGCCAATATTTGCGCCGAACAAATTCCACAACAAATAAAATGTCTCGGTGTATTATGAGAGTCATTTGGTCTTCAACAGAGACATTTAAAAGTCATAATTTTGCATTTTGAAGCGTGTCAAATCCAATAAAACAAGTTCGATACTCCATCTTATAACATGTTAGAAGGTTGCAACAATCATCAATAAGCATTATGTTACGATCGACAAGTTTTCGTCGAAAAATATTTGCGTTTTACAACAAATTTTGTCTCGTTCAAAAACAGCTGAAAAAGAACGATTTTGAAGGTTATTATTCACGTTTTTTTTGGTGTTTTGGGTCTCGAAAAAAAATTGGCTAATATTTGCGCATAACAAAAAATCCACAACAAATAAAATGTTCCTGTGTATTATGAGGGTCATTTGGTCTCCAATCGAGACATTTAAAAGCCATAATTTTGAGGTTTTGAGACGTGTCGGAATCCAATAAAAAATATTATATTCCATCTTATAACGTATCAGAAGGTTGCAACAATCACTAATAAGCATTATGTTACTATCGACAAGTTTTCGTCGAAAAATATTTGGGTTTTACAACAAACTTTATCTCGTACAAAAACAGCCAAAAAAGATCGATTTTGAAGGTTATTATCCACGATTTTTTGGTGTTTTGGGTCCCGAAAAAAAATCGTTTAATATTTGTGCTGAACAAATTCCAAAACAAATAAAATGTCTCGGTGTATTATGAGGGTCATTTGGTCTCCAATCGAGACATTTAAAAAGCCATAATTTTGAGGTTTTGAGGCATGTTAGAATCCAATAAAAAAAGTTCGATACTCAATATTATAACGTGTCAGAAGGTTGCGACAATCATTAATAAGCATTATGTTTCTATCGTCAAGTTTTCGTCGAAAAATATTCGCGTTTTACAACAAATTTTATCTCGTTCAAAAACAGCCGAAAGAGACCGATTTTGAACGTGTTATTATCCACGTTTTTTTGGTGTTTTCGGTCCCGAAAAAAAATCAGCCAATATTTGTGTTGAACAAATTCAACAACAAATAAAATATTACGGTGTATAATGAGGGTCATTTACTCATTTGGTCTTCAATAAAGACATTTAAAAGCTACTCCCTCCGGACACTATTTTTTGCCCCACTTCATTAAAATACTCCTCACATATATTAAGCTAGTGGGGCGAAAAATAGTGTCCGGAGGGAGTATAATTTTGCGTTTTTAGACATGTTGGAATCCAATAAAAAAAAGTTCGATACTCCATCTTATAACGTGTCAGAAGGTTGCAACAATCATTAATAAACATTATGTTACTATCGACCAGTTTTTGTCGAAAAATATTCGCGTTTTACAACCAATTTTATCTCGTTCAAAAACAGCTGAAAAAAACCGATTTTGAAGGTTATTATCCACATTTTTTCGGTATTTTTGGTACCGAAAAAAAATCGGTCAATATTTGCGCCGAACAAATTCCACGACAAATAAAATGTTCCGGTGTATTATGAGGGTCATTAAGTCTTCAATAGAGACATTTAAAAGCCATAATTTTGAGGTTTTGAGACATGTCGTATTCCAATAAAAAAAGTTCGATACTCCATCTTATAACATTTCAAATCGAGCTGTTCAGGATGTTATATCGAGCCCGTTTCAAAACAACCTGATTTTCATACCACGTGACTAGGGTGAATTCAGGATATGCCCTGCCCGATTTCACAGCGAAACGACAAATGTAAGTTTGTTTTACACGATAAACGAGTTTCCAGGTACGGTGGTTTAACACGCACCGTAACCTTCAATCGTTGAAGAATCAAAGTCTAAATATGTTGAATAATCATATTCGCAATATGGGTGTCGGATATGTTGAAGTTCCTTATCAAAGTTCTTGCAATCTTGCTCCCCAAAACCTAATAACTTTCAAAAAAAATCGAACTGTAATTAAAAGCGCACGCATCAAATAATACACATTAGGGTAAGGCTATAAGCTTCGATGAGGCCTGAGGGTGTCGACGATGTCTGGTTTTGATAGTTTTGAAGGTGTTTATGGTTCCAAGGAATTGATAAGATCTTTAAAATTGAAAATAAGCCAGTCGGCTTTCGCTGCAACTGCCTCTCGAAGTTGAACTCCAGCATAACAGATGAACAAGTCTGCTCCACCTGGTTGACGAGCCTACAAAAAACACGAATGTATTATCAGATCTGGCACACGAATAAACAGTTAATCCGAATATATATTTGGATCTTGTTGACGAACTTGATGGTAAGTATTTATGATAAACAAGACCTTCATTGTAAGAATTTCATGAACAATTGCCTGTTCACTCAGCTTTAGTACAGGAACGTGCACAAATTCTTATTTGTAAGCGATTTTCTTACCTCAAGATCTGTAGCCCCGTCTCCAATCATGGCTAATGTTTTGTACCCGCGGGCCTGAAAATAAACCTCGTTACATTTCAACAGGATTTATTCCTGATATAATGCAATTTCAGGATAAAGAATGCGGTTAGCCAAACCTTGCGTATCCGTTGAACAGCTACAGGTTTTCCACCACTCTTTGACGTAGGCTCATTCTCGTCGAACCCCAGAAATTCTCCCGAGTTTCCAAAAAGCATTTGATTGGCATAGATGTTCTCAAGTGGAATTTCAAGGATTGATGCAACAGGCTTCATCAAAAGGCAAAATCTCGATTAAAAGATGGAAATATGAAGTTACAGAAAAAGAGTGATGGCTCATGTAAGCGTCTTACGTTAATCATTTGACGGAAACCTCCGGATACTAAATATACGTCAATGTTCTTCGCCTTTAGCTTCCTCACCAGGTCGGCGATTCCAGGAGAAAGACTGTAACAAACGCTTCAAGTGCTTAAAAACATGGTAAAAATGAAAATGAAAATCTCATTATATTTCATGAAAGCCTCGAATCTGTTATTAGCATACCGTGGAGGCCTTTTCTCCAAGAAATCGTTGAGTTGGGATAAGGACGGGTTAATCAAGGATAGTCTAGCTGCTAACGCCTCTTGAAAAGTAACCGATCCATTCATTGCTCTGCAATAATCATACTACACAGGCTTTAGTCGGGGTTCCGATGTACATGAAACGAAAAGGAAAAAAAATCAACCTTGATGTCCACTCTGCAACAGCTTTTCCAGCACCACAAAATTCAGCAAACTCATCGATACCTTCATCTATACACACCGTGCTATCCACATCGAAACAAACTGCATCTATATTTCTCCATAACTCAAGTATTTCTGCATGCACGTGCGAGAGGATATCATTTATAGGACGAACAAGCAATATTGCTAACACACGGACGCAAGTTTTAATGAAATTTCATGATGCACCATGGCATACATACGATGGAAGGTAGTGTGTTAAAAAACAACCTTTGGAAGGTAGAGTGTTATCAAAGCGATTTGTTGGTGAAGTTTGAATAGATTGGATCGGAGAAGTTGCATACGTTGTCATCTTGGAAGTCTTTAGTATCCCAAATGAAGTTTGATGCGGCTTTAAAGCTAACCTAGGAAAAGAGTTACTGAGGAAAGGCTTGTTACATTGCTTTGAGTGATCTGCAGGAACTTGCACAGCACACGTTCTCGTCAACAACTCCATCGAGTTTATCTGTTTAACAAAAGTAACAAAATAAATAGAATGAGAACGCCATACTCATATCATATTCTAATCGTTTTCTCACATTTTTCATATTTTCGACACTAATTTATTAGGTGGTCAACTATCTCAAGTTCTCAACACAATGCTGCAACATTAAGCATTACAGTTTTACAGTTTTTCATAACCTTCAAATACGCAAAATGCTGCAACACAATGCAGTGATCTCAAATTTAATCGTTTTCTCATGTTTTCCCTATTGCAGACGGCGACTAATTAGGCCATCAAGCACCATTTATGTATTACAGATTCAAACATTCACTGATTCACGGGGACATTACGGCTCAATTCCTCAATAAACCGAAGAATTTGATTTCTTCAAATTATTATACAACCTCATCCGCCGTGATTAAATTCAAGCCCTAATCCAGACATTGCAAACTACAACTTCCAAACTCAAACATTCACATGTGCATTCCATAAACAGAGCACATCTCAATTCCTCAGTAAACCCATGAACTTGATTTCTTCTCGTCCGCGACGATTAATCTTATAAAACCCTAATCCAGACATTACAATCTACAACTCTAAATTCACACAAAAGGGGAAACTTTTCTCTAATCGCAAAGATAACCCAAATGCCTCAGCAAACCCATGAATTTGATTTCTTCACGAAACATAATTTCTTCTCATCCGTTATGTTTTATCTTTCAAAACCCTAATCCAGACACTAAAAATTACAATTTACAACTACCCAATTCAAACAAAAGGGGAAACTTTTCTAGTTTTCTCTAATGGCAAACATAACCCAAATGCCTCAGTAAACCCATGAATTTGATTTCTTCACAAAACATGATCTCCTCTCGTCCGCAACGATTATTTTTTCAAAACCCTAATGTTGAAATGTTAATCTAGAAAAATCTAGATTAGTGTTAAATAACATCTAGAAATAATATTAAGAAGAATGTAGAAGAATGGAAGGATGTAGAAGAAAGATGTAGAAGGAGAAGGGTGTAGAAGGATGGTTGCCTATAAATAGGCATTGATAGCATCCTTGCAAGGTGTAGTCCCAAGCTCCAACAATGGAGTTATGGTAGACTTACCCTCTCCCCCAAATTATTGTAATATCACACAAATATCAAATCATAATAAAAGATCATCGGGCTCACAAATACTTCCGCTGCCCAAAAATTCCAACACCTAATCCAAACACTGCAATCTACAGCTTTCAAATTCAAACAAAAGGAGAAACCTTTCTGTAATGGCAAACATAACCCAAATGCCTCAGGAAACACATGAATTTGATTCCTTCTCGTCCGCGACGATTACAATTTTGAAACCCTAATCCAGACATTACAATCTACAACTCCCAAATCCAAACAAAAGGGGGGAAATTTTCTCTAATTGCAAACATACCCCAAATGCCAAAACTAATTTGGCATCACAACAAATCAAAAGCAACTGAAAATGATGCTGGGTTTTACTGTACATCGGGAATCAAATACTTGATCATATCAAATGCATTCTACCCTTTGATAAAAATTTCATCTGAACCAACACCTTCTCAAATGAGACGGTCTCACATTAATGTCACGCGAAACCTCTCGCTAGTTACATTAGTTAGTTTCTAATCGTGAAATTATACATATAATCGTACAATCTAATGTGAGACGATTTCGCAACCGATTGTCAATCTATATTGAACAATCAAAAGCAATTATAATCACAACCCAATAAACAAAAAAACAATGAAATTACCAATAAGAGATGAATAGGTTCTGGGAATTAAGATCTGACGCACAAATGGTGACCAATTGAGAGTAAAAATGTGGGATCAATTTATTTATTTTTTTCCTTTTAAAAAATCGAAAATATGATGAAGTAGTAGAACTTTATGATGGTATCTTGTTCGTATTCTGTACAGTATTTTTCTGGTAAAAAAATTGACAGTATCGTTGTGTTAGTTGGGGCCTGGTCCCTTTTGTGTTTGGGTATTGGGGGTTGTTGGTCACCAATTGGAATTCACCATTTATGAACTTATTTCCGACAAAATTGATCCGATTTGAATGATTTGATTATATCTGACTCGTATTTGATGCAATTTGAACTAATCGGTTTGTATCTATTAGAGTTCAAATGCTTATGATCTTCCTTATGACGGAAATATATGTCTTGAAATTTTAACGGAGCAAATAATATTCAATAAATCAATAATGTGTTTGTTTGGTTGAGACGATTGTTTGCTATTCCTCCTACATTTTGTTTTTGTCAAATTTATAGTATTTGATTCGTTATTAGCTTAAAATGGAGGAAGAACGTCAATATTATGAAACTAGTCGACATGCACGATCAAATTGACCCGTTTATCAAAGTTTATTGTGTTGTAACCATTATTGAGTATTATCTTGGTTACCAACTCGTATTTCATTAACATATACTCCTACGTATAAAGAGGGGAGTAGTCGCAGCCTCTCAAGTTAGTTTTGCGGAAGTTTATTCGACAATTTTATCCTCAAGTCCTCAATTAATTACGAAGTATATCATACTAATACAAGTAACATTTAAAGTGTAGTATACCTTCCTCAACACGTGTAAAAATTTGAAATAAACTTATTTTATGACCTACTATATATAGATCAAACATATTCTAAAGTTAACATTATTGGTAACTCACCATCCAAATTACAAATATTAGATAGGTGTATGACCAAATCCACAAGTAACAACATCACAATGAACAAGGGACTTGAAAAGTTTTCTCTCCAACTCTTTGATTTGGTTTATCCAAGTGCAACAAGCCAACCACCCCCTCTAATTGCAATAAATAAATTATGTTTCGTCACGAGTATATCCATCGCAAACTTGTAACGAGTTAACTATCAAGTAGTCTTTGTCTGTCGTTGTAACCCACCCTCTAACGGAGTACGTTTTTTGTCGTAAAAACAAACAGAGTAATTTGAGGCAATTTTGAAACTTTGAAGATATGTTGAACGTGATTTTCCACCAAAAAAAATCAAAAGAGAAATTAAAAAAGGAACGATTGTTAATTTACTCGTAATTGTATTATAATTAGGAGGATAATATAATACTGAGAATGATTAGTACGTAGGGCATGATTTTATATTTTTAAGGTGATAAATAACTCGTATTCACAAGATTTAAACCTGCATTATGAGTACCACATCTAATGACTTTATTAACTTACGTGACTATATATGTACTAGATGTAATGGTCTCCTTAATTACTTCACCTAATTCACTTAACCCTCATATAATCTATATATTCATTTTAGTGACCTTTGCATAGAGGATTTTTATCAAAATGGGAGATATCAAAGAGGATATATTGTTGTCGTTGTGGTCATTATCATCATCGTCGTGGTCTTCACATTCATCCGATAATGAGATCGACCTTAGCTCGTCACCTCCATGGTTAGACGATGAGGCCGAGTATGATCAACAGCTGAGATTTGTCGATGGAGAAGCCGACATTGTTATTTTCTGGGAACAAGTAGAACAACGGTTCAACCAAGTCGCGGTTTGGGATGACCACGAAGCTCTTCCTACTGTTAATGCCTCTCATTTTGGCTATTGCATCGGTAAGCCAACTTCGTTTTTATTAATTTCGAACTGTCTCATGTTAAGATAACGTGAAGCATAACGACTGTTATTTTTACGATTTACTTGAAAATTGGTTGTTTTCATTGCGCGTGGTAACAGGAATGCAACAAAATTCGGAATTCGGAGATGAGCTACTTCAAGCATTAAGAGGAAGAACAAATCTTAACATGAAGATCAATAAAAGAGAGCTTTATAATTATTGTCATCACCTCACTAATCCATCATTTGATCTTAATACAAGAATCTTCTTCAACATGTAACAATTTTATACAATTTCAACTTTTTTTACCTACATTTTACCCTAGTAAAATACAGAGTATATAAGATATAAAAAGTCGTACACCGACCTTTTTTTAAACAAATCGAATCAATAATAATAATATAGTACGAGTAATAATTTATTTATTTTTTCGCAGGTGTGATAGAGATATGGATGGAAGGATAACGAAAAAAGATATAACAAAGGTTGCGACCGTTAAGTCGTTAACATTAATCTTAATATAATCATTATTTAATCACAAAAAAAAAAATTAACTTTTATTGATCAAAGTATTGTTGATTTGTTGTAAATATAGATGTTATTTATAAGTGCATCTACAAATTCATTGAGCATCAAGGTAGAAGAAGCCAACCATTTTGCTTCTCTAATCATGCAACAAGTTCACACTCATGATAAAGGATTTATTGAGGTATATTTTTCTCAAAACTTGGTAAATGATTTTATACATACAAATGATTTACGGTATTTACGACTCTTCAAACACTTTTCTTCATGTTTATGTATCACACATTACTACATACGATGATTTTAGGAGCAATTGAATGTTACTCCATACGATGTTATGCAGTTTCACCAGTTTAAGAAGCTCATCAAAACAACGATAACAGAAGCCTATATTTCAACGGAAAATAACCTCATCACGAAATCACCAACCCAAAACATCAACGGTTCGGTCAAGCAAGGCGAAGACCAAGAAGCAATAACAACCGGAACAACAACCATGTCGATGGTAGAAATTCTATGGAGAAAGTATTGGCGACGAGCTTGGGTAGTGACACTATGGCTGACAATTTGCATCGGACTTTTTACATGGAAATTCATACAGTACAAGCATCGAGCTGCGTTTCAAATCATGGGATACTGTCTTAGCACGGCTAAGGGCGCAGCCGAGACTCTTAAGCTCAACATGGCTCTTATACTCCTTCCGGTCTCTAGGAACTTGCTTACTTGGCTTAGGAGGAGCCCTTGGGTTACCTCTATTGTTCCTTTTAATGATAACATCAATTTCCACAAGGTAATCCTACATTCCTACATATTTTTCTTAACTAGCTATAGCACAACACGTTTCTATCGAAATTCGAATCAAAGTCATGACTCATGAGTACGACCATTCAAACCAAAGAATTCATGTTTTTGGTACAAAATGAAGTGTTTGAGTGTCCTACCCAAACAAGAGTGTCAAATGTTCGACACGGGTACAGAAGCTACTATCAAAGTAGTCCACCCAACATAGCGTATATTTCATTAACATGAAGAATTGAGGAGATACAAACCCGTTTAGACGGTAAACTCATGAGGTGAAATTCATGACTTGGGTTCGAATTCCGTCAGCATCAGACATCACAGTCACACAAACAAACCAAAGAAATGACCAAAACTAGCCAACTATTAACACTTGCTATAATCTTGTCTAAATGTAGCTAATTGCAGGAGGGATAGTAATTGGGGTGATCCTACATGGAGGTACACACTTAACTTGTGACTTTCCGAGAATATCATCAAGCAATCCCTTCATTTTCCAAAGAACCTTTGGAAATAGATTCGGCAACCAACAACCCTCATATCTACAAGTGCTATGCACAACTGAGGTTGCCACGGGAATTGCCATGGTCATTTTAATGGCAATTGCTTTCGCTTTGGCCACCAAACTGCCTCGACGACGGTCACTGTCATTACCCGTCCCAATCCGTTGGGTTACCGGTTACAACACATTTTGGTACTCACATCATCTCCTCATCATAGTCTATGTTTTGCTCATCATCCACTCCATGTTCCTCTTCCTCGCTAACAACTTCGTTGAGAAAACGGTATTCCCTCCCAACAACTTTTGTCTCCCTTACACCCTCCGATACTCCTCCGTCTCAGACATTTATTTATTTTTTCAATAATAATCTCACACAAACAATGCAACAGGCAGATAAACAATCGACAATTGACTGAGACGGAGAAAGTAAGTATCCATTATTTCTTTCTACATGAAATATTAATACCTTCAGTGTTCATGTCTAGACATGGATGTACCTGGCAGTACCGGTATTAATATATACAGGGGAGCGAATATACCGAAGTATAAGATCAGAAACATATGAAGTTGATATTCTAGAGGTAAGTAGAGACAAATTATCATAGAAATGCTTGCTTATTTACAAGTTACAAAGGGAAATTAGTCGTCACCTTATGACTGTCATGTTTGCAGGCCAACATGTACCCTGGAAAAGTTTTACACCTCAAATTATCCAAACCGACAGGATTTTCATACAAAAGTGGCATGTACATATACATCAAGTGCCCTCACATCTCTCCTTTTGAATGGTATGCATCAAGGCAACAATGTACTATAAGCTTCATTATTACTCGATTTCTTCTTTGATAAAAACCAGGTAAATATCAACTACCTTAGCAAGAAAAATTATCAAAACTCGGTGTTCAAGACTAGGAGAAGAATCAAAGATCACCCTACACATAGAAATTATGTTTGTTGTATGGTGCTATGGTGCTTAAGAAATTTGGATTTCTTCCTAACATTTTCTTAACTTCTAGGCACCCATTTTCTTTGACATCAGGACCAAGAGATGACTATTTAAGCATCCATATTCGAACCCTAGGAGATTGGAGCTATAATATCCATAATCTCTTCCAAGAGGTAATCAATACACAAATTCTTATCCAGGACAGATAATCTGTCATCAACGTAAAATGGATCCAATAGAGTCGATGAGTCAATATCACAATCCCGAGGGGTTATCAAAAATAGTGTCTCATCGACTCAAATGGGTGTTATTGGACCCGTTTAAATCTTAAGACATGCCTGTCTTAGGAGGGATTCACTATGTTCTATCAACACCAAGCAAACTTCAATTACTTTGTTTGAGCTAGCTCCAAACAAAAACACTAATATTCACACGAACAACTAGCAGGCAGTGATCTCAAAACCATTTAATTATCCCAAAGTATACATTGACGGGCCATATGGAGCAGCATCTCAAGATCATGTCAAATACGATGTTGTCGTGATGATTGGCCTAGGCATAGGAGCAACACCATTCATTAGTGTCCTCAAGGACATAGGAAATAGGCTCCAAAAACAACCTCCAAATCATGTAAGTAATCCCTCAATCAACCCTTTCGATGGAGATTATAGTTAGGGTGCAAATTAAATACGGAGTATCAAATTTACAGATAAAATGTTTGAACAGGGGAATGATTTAGAGTTTGGTGATGCAAGAGGTCCTTTGAAGGCGTACTTTTACTGGGTCACTAGGGAACATGGTTCCTTAAACTGGTTCAGGGACTCCATGAAGGAAATTTTTGAAGCAAACCAAAAACAGGTGATCTCTAAATGTCTATATTGAAAATACATTAGCAATTAGATCTTAGATGAACACTAATAACAAAGTTGTGTTAGCATCAATTCATAAGCCTTTAACAGATGAGCTGAATCACCAATTGACCCCCTATTTCTATAATTCTATCGCTCAAAATCCTCTCGTCTTCACAATTCTTACAAAACAACCAATAATTAATTGTGACGTGTGAAGCTTGATCCTAAAACTAGTAGGCAACACTCCAACAGAATGAGAAACTATAAACTAGTCCAACCTTCCCTGAAGTTTATGTTCTACTCTGATAAGACTAAAGTTAAACCTTAAATCCCTTTACCGAAGATTTAAGTTCATTACAGCATAGTTGTTGATGTACGAAAATCATCACGTACATCAAGAATTCAAGAATCTCTCATTCCAATTATATTGTATTAACTACTTTTTTATATATGATTCCAGGGAGTGATAGAAATGCACAACTTTCTGACCAGTATGTACCCACTTGGGGATGCTCGATCAATGTTACTAAGCATAGCTCAATCGCTGCATTTTGCCAAAACCGGGCTTGATATTTTCTCTCGGACACAGGTGAGATTTCTCAAGCAAGTATATATCTATAAGACTAATAATTTCACTAACCAAAAGCTTTTCCTAAAGACTTCAGAGAATAGGGAAAGAATGTTAAGGGTGTTATTGATTCTCGATTGTCTGATAATAGGTACGTACACATTTTTCTCGGCCGGATTGGTTGGAAATATTTACAAGTTTGGCTCGAAGCCATGAAGGATCAAGTATTGGTAAGCCGTAACCTAATTTATACATGGAGTCTTATATGCGGAAAAAAAATACGGCTATTATTAAAGGTTAATATTCTGTGTTTTGTAGGTGTATTCTACTGTGGCTCGTCAAACCTGGCAAAGGAATTGGAGGCATCGTGCACTAAATTATCTACAAAGACGACAACTAGATTCGTGTTCCACAAGGAGAACTACTAGACTCATTTTTTTATTCCAAATTCATTCTCTTTAACTTAGTATTTTTAATTTGTTTTGTGTCGGTTAGTCCCTGGCTTTTATAGCTTTAGGAGCCAAGGGACAGCAAAAAAAAACACCGATCACACATGAATTGAACAAGGGATGCTTGGTACACTTTTTGAATCTAGTCCCTGCCTTTTTTACTTCCACTCGGAACAATAAGTCACTAAAATTAACTCAGCACAAAAGAGGGAAAAAAACTCAATTGATATTACAAAATGGAATGCAGCATAAGGAGCAGCTAATTTGCGTAATCTGACTCAAGATCAGATACGACTTCCTGGTACACAACAAAATAATGAAAAAGGAACAAAAAAACCTACTTCCTCAGGTTCCACAAGAAAGCTGGTTTTGGGTTTATTTCAGAAGTTTGGGCAGCAAAAAAGCCAGAAACAAATATATCCATGCCATCATTATACTTATTTCGTCGACATCAAAGATAATACTAACCAATGAGTCCTTCTCTAGGTCTCCAAGGCTGATGCTCCAGAAATAATCTCAGTAAGTTCAGTTGTGATGGATGCTTGACGAGTTCTGTTGCAATTAAAATAATAGGATCAATCACGAATTCAGTAGGAAAAAAAATTATAATACTACACAGGGCAGACTGACAGATAACATACAGTAAAATGAAACAAAAATAGTAATATACCCCACCTTACACTAATAACTATTCACTAATGCTATTGAATTTAAGAATATTTTGATTTCATATGTAGATGATTTTACACTATCTTATAGTAAGGCAGTTAGAAAAGGCTAACAAAAATGACTATAGCACTCTAATTTACACGTAAGAGGGAGAATCAAACCTGTTATAGGTAAGTGTGAGACGGTCAAGCATTTCCCCAGCATTTCTGCTAGAGCTGTCCATTGCAGACATTCTTGCACCTTGTTCACTGCAGGCATTCTCTAAGACAGCATTGAACATCACCTGAGACAAATTGATGAAGTATGAGTGCTCGATTGAAAAAAAAAAAAGGTACGCAGAATTCAAAAGAACTGATGTACAAACCCACCATCAAAAACATCAAATATTTAACAAAAAAGATCTCCGCAAAACATTTGATAAGATCTACCACCTCTCCAAACAAGTAAAGTGGCCAATACTTGGAAGAGTCTTTAATGAACCGACCAAAGTAGTACGTACATAACAGTATAACACCAGCACTCATCATGGTATTGAAGCAAACCAAAACTTAATATACTTACACATGAAAACTGGAATTCACATAAATTCTGGAGAATCTCTGATTTCGATTCTCCGCCTTCAATCTCATAAGCATCTAGATCTCCCAGCTTACCACCAGACTCGGACTCCCTCTCCACAATCTATACAAAAATAAAGCTTCAGTAATCACCAATATATATAGAATTAGCAACTTCCCAGAGCGCTCAAAAGAGTACCTCTGGAGATAAGATGGTCGATACTGTCGGCAAAAATGCCACCACCGAAGAGAACTTGTTGAAAACAATCCTCAACGCATCATACTGCACGTTCTTCAAGATATCATCCGCAATTGCAGACACCTGCCGAATTTTTTTATGAAGAATGTTATTTATCCAAATAACTAAATAAAAAATATAAAGAAACATATTCAATCCTATACATGTTGTAAAATGCCCTCCTAAGTCCTAACTGCTAAATTCATTACAAGTTATCTCGCATAAAACACACATACACGTGTCCTTATAGCACCAATTACAAGCTCAATGGTAACACATGACTGAAAACAAACATCAAATCAAATCAATGGCAAAAAGTATCTTAATAGAACAGCTAAACGATAGCCAATAGCACACCAAAAAAAAAAAAGATGTAAAGATATCATTATCTAGCGAGGCACTTCAGAGTTTAGAGCAATCCAGCCAGTTCTGAATAACACCACGTACAAAACACTAAGGGTGTGTTTGGATAGCAAAATGAGAGGGGAAGGGGAGGGGAGGGAGAATGGAGATAGACCATCTTGCCTATTTTAGAGGGGAAATATTTTGCCTTGGAGGAGGGGAATGGAGGGATCCATTTTCCCTCCATCCCATTTTTTTAACTAAACAATGGAACTTGCTCTCCTCCCTTTCCCCCAAATCCCCGATACAAACACACCCTAAAGAAAACCACAACAAATTGAGAGTTGAGACCATTTTTGCAAAAGTTTCACAGTTGTTTAGCTAGTTTGATGTATTGGACAAGTTCAAAATAAAACCTGGGTATAATTCAAAGGATTTTTCTGCAACTCAGTGATAGTGAGCAAGATGTTAGCCTTTGAATCACGGATAAGCTGCACTTTAGCTTTCTCTCCTAGAATAACATATTTATTTTCTTTGTCCGGACCTGCAGCAACAGAATTTGTCAGTATACTGTGATTTACCTAGAAGAGCAAACTTAACTTTTACGATCACTTAAAAAAATATAGATAAACAAGTACCAGCATTCAGCTTGTGGACTGCCCTGCTTGTTTTGACAGAAGTTGAATTGATTCCACCACACAAACCTTTATCTGCTGAGATGGTAATGACCACATTTCTCTTCACATCAACACCTATGAGTCCGCAACAAATTAGTACATAGTCCCTAGCAAAATCAGCAAAGCTAGAAGAATGCCAGCAACCAAAGTTTCAACAAACATTAACTAGTCTCTAAATAGTCCTCACCTTCAGAAGTATACCTGGATTCCCTACCCAATAAATAGGAAAGAAATTGAATAGAACCCATAACATAAATGCATGAATTTTAAGCAAAGACTAGAACCTAGAAAGCCATCTCAACTCTCAATAGACATAAAGACTGCAAGCATCTCCACGCTTGACCACTAAAGCTTTCATCGACATTCTACAGAGAAAACATAGTCAGGAGAATAACGATGGGGCAACTGAGTGGAGTAGTGTTCGGAAAACAAGGAATGTAAATAGATTTTAGTTTTGCAACCAAAGAATATACAAAACCATAAGCTACCATATCAGACATGTGACAAGAATTACTTATAGATGCTTCAACACATCAGACAGCATAATATCCTAGGATATGGCAATATATCAAAGTCACAGAAATATAACAAACGTGCAATTGACTGGAACCAATAATCGATTATAAGTACAACCAAATCAGATGGCTGACAAATAAACGGAAAATTTCTTACTGGGAAGATCCCCAAGAAGTGCGGTGAAAGGCTGCCATAAGCCACGAGATTTTTCAGCTTTTGTCTGAATTTGTCTCAGCTTTGACGCTGCAACCATCTTCATAGCTTTTGTGATCTTCTGGATGTTCTTAACACTCTTCATGCGGTTTCTTACTGCATTTCCAAGCAAATCACAGATCAAGATAAATGGATATTGTGAAAAACTCGAGCGAGAACAATATCTAAAAAAAACTCACCAATTTGAGTAGAAACATAGCGAACACCAGGAGATACCTGTTCCCTGAAAAATCAGAAGGTTGAAAAGTTAACTTATGCAGTACGATTAGAAATCGGTATTATTGCAGTTATCATTTCTAAACTTCGTACAAATCTCGTGCTACCTAAAAACAAACTAAACTCTCACAAACCTACTAAGCAATGGACAAAACACCACTATAATAGCAATCACAAAGAGGGAGTATGTCTGCCAAAAACTTCGGCTACCACTGCGACCTCCATTCTAGTTCTTTTATGTTTTTATCCGTTATATGGAATGAAGTTCTTAATTCCAATGGCTACTAAATGAAAAACACAGTCTCAGAACTTCTCAGCATGATTGAAGATTACTCATAGAAGCAACGGAGGATGAGTACTGACTACAAGAATAGATTCGCCTACATTTTCAGGTAAGAATAACAATCCGTCGTTCTATGAACAAGTGAGGGGGCACATTTCAAAACAACAACAAATATCAAATCCATCAAAATCAATCAATTACACATCAAAAACAGCCTATTCTACCAAAACGAACGCGATAAAAAGTTTTCCCCAAATTGTGAGATCCATTACCGAAACACGGGCGAAAAGTTAACGTATCCTCAGTAATTGATTGATGTCAAACAACACGAAATGAGGGGAAATCAACATTTCCAACTACCCACAAAGTCAGTGCATAACGATCTAATTTCTAATTACAAATCATTCATCTATGCAATCGGGCATTGACTGTTTAAATGGATGATTCGACCCGACTACGGCTTCGATATCATCGTAGTTGTTAAAATTTAGAAGATAAATTCCAGAAAAATGAACACTCGATCAATAACATAACAAATGAAAAGGAAGGAAAAATCGACGATCTAAG
This sequence comes from Agrostemma githago, assembly GCA_958450325.1. NCBI lineage: Eukaryota > Viridiplantae > Streptophyta > Magnoliopsida > Caryophyllales > Caryophyllaceae > Agrostemma > Agrostemma githago. The sequence continues at coordinate 2,489,784 of OY288259.1, forward strand.
AAACGGAAGAATGAAAATAGAGATCGGATGAGGAAATACTGGGAAGAGAGGATGGAAGAACGGATAGAGGGGAGTTGATTGGAGTAGATCATAGGGCTAAGACGTCTTCCTTCGCGTCTCAATGCAGCCATCGCCATAGATGAAGTGTTGATTTCTTCGGAGATTTTCGGGAATTTGGGGAAAGTGACTGGAGGTGGAAGTTGGAACCCTAGCTTTTAAAGTTTTTTTGGTACGGAGTATGTCTGAGAGAAAAAATGAGTACTTCTATAAAAAAAAAATGTGAGAGAGTGAGTCTAGGACTCTAGGGTATCAGTCGGTAAATAAATGATCGAGACAGAAATACTTCAGTGTATTATAGTATATTTATCTCGATTAAAATAGTTAAAAAAATGTTTGGTCACACGTACTCGGCTTGTTGATTCGTAGCATCGTAAGATCTTTAAAATCTTTCAATAATTGTTCAAATTATGTTCTACGATTAGAACCGTAACGTGATGAGTGATATGTACTGAACCACTTATTTCAGTTTTCTTCTATCGTTTAGAACTCGTGCAGTTATTTTAGTACAGAGTACTCCGTACATGACATTGTGCTCCAAATTTAATGTTATGTATTCGTACTTCAATTGATGTAAGTTGTACGCTGTATCAAGGGAATGTCGTGTCAGAGGAATTATACAATAGTTATCCACAATGTATTGCATTTGGATCAAAGCACTCATAACAAAACTTATCGAAAATGGAAATAGATTTGGATTACTTTTTTTTTGTTCATTCAACGAAACGTGCAAACAGTCTCATTACAATATACGAGTATATAGTTATCGTAACCACTATGCTAAGACATTTTCGGCACTGGTTTGGATTTATATAACAGTATAACTGCAATTTTTTTTTTGCCAGCAAAGACATAAAACACCCTACAACAAGTTCAGAGTCAACACTAAAAACTGCAACTTTTAAAATCACCCTAACGATGTTGTAGTTGTGCAATTTCCAAAACTGATCATTACGTTTTTCAACATTTTGGTTCGTTGAATCAACGAAGGGTGCAATCGACATCCTTGACTTCTAAAGTAACAATCGTGCAACTGATGACAAGGCATTAAACTAGGTGCAAAATAAAGAATAGTCGAACACTTAAAATATTCGATTTCAGCCTTCAAAGTTCTTGAAATGAAAATTTCAAGTGTCGTACCCCTTAATCTTTAAGGCCTCAACTTAATCAATTGACCTTTCGTTAAATACGACGTCATCACGTCTAGAGATGAAAGTGGACATGTTGGCAGGTGGACTAACACATTCCATCATGGATCCAACTCGATAAGGCACGAGCCCACTTTGGTATGAACCAACACGACATGATGCACCATGGTCCATGGATCTGCTTGGTCGAAGTCTGAGAAAAAAGACTACATGTGCACTACACGCCAAAAATATACTCCGTAACACAAACAGGCCTCAATTCGATGAAACTGTTTTGCGCTTGAGCACGATCAAGCATGAGTGCACGACACGTTGCGAGTTATGATTGGGCTTCGATTTCCATTCACTGGTACAACATGGAGCCCACCACCCGTATAAAGGTCGTATTTCAATAGTTTCTTCCGAAATACGATGGACCGACACGAAACAAGACACGATGCGATCATGTACCTCTCGAGTCACATCGACATAAAGTAATAGAAAAACTCACAAAATCAACCCAACTTATTGTTTGTGACAGAATTATCCGTAATATTCGCTTTACGGTTCAAATAATACCGTTTAGGTACAAAAGATAAAATAGTAACTGAAATGAAAAATGCAAATGATTTGTCCCAACTCCCAATCAGCTAAATGATTTATTATCTGACCCGTTAGAAGAATACGACAGATATTACCGTCAAAGGGAGAATAACGGCAAAATCAGTGCTCCTCACCGTCGAGGGCTGACTTACCTGCGCTCTCTATCTCCTCTCACTGGAAAAATCAACCCTAATCAACTAAATAAACCGCCATTTTTGACGGAAAAAAGCTCTTCTCTCAGCTTCAATGGCGGAAGGAGACGGACACCGCCTCTCTCCGCCTTCAATGCCGCCGTCCAGTACGTCAGTTGTTCAGAAACCACAGCCGTTATTGCCGCATTCCAGCTCTCATTTCTTCGGTGAGCTCTACTTTCGCGCTTTCGATGTTTACCGACGATTTTCATCTTGCGATGATTCGATATTTGCTGCGCATGAGTTTATGTTCACCTTTTTCGAACTGTTTTGTTCACTCCTGTAAATGCAATTGTGTAGATAGAGTGACATTAATTACTCGTGACGGATGATTTGTTAGCGCGCCATTAGCAAAGTAATGATTGTAGATGTTTGCAATCGACTTCGAAACGATCAATTTAGTGTGATGCGCATCGTTTAGCTAGTTATCTTGCTTGTCCTACTGTAATTAACTTCATTCATATGTTTAATTTAGTGTGATGCCTCTAGTTGAGCTAGTTTTTGAGCTTCGAAACCGTGATATATGGACTGTGAGCGTCTAGTGGAACAAAAGTGAAATCAGAGGTTTTCGCCAGCTGCTGAAAATCCTGAAATGTATGTGATAAGCTCACAGGACTAGTATATTTTCCGGCGCGCGAGTTTGTCGGCATATCTGTGGCCGGAACAACAGGAACAATGTATTGAATTTTAAGTTTAGTTTGTTGTCTTGTTTTGAGTAATCCGGTTCCATTTCTAGAGCTATAGTTTACTATACTTGACATGGAAACGGATATAAACAGGGACAATGTACGGAGTATTGAATTTTTCGTGTAGTTTGTTGTCTCTTTTTGAGTAATCCGGTTCCATTTCTAAAGCTATAGTTTGCTATAGTTGACATGGAAATGGATATAAACAGGAACAATGTACGGAGTATTGAATTTTTTGTGTAGTTTGTTGTCTCTTTTTGAGTAATCCGGTTCCATTTCTAAAGCTATAGTTTGCTATAGTTGACATGGAAATGGATATAAACAGGAACAATGTACGGAGTATTGAATTTTTCATGTAGTTTGTTGTCTCTTTTTGAGTAATCCGGTTCCATTTCTAGACTTAAAGTTAGCTATATTTGACACGGAACAAATAAAAGGGTTGGTTGGCTAAATAGGCGATGCTCGCTCAGTAAAATGGTGACTGCTGTATTGCCGTCAAGACATATGGCCACTTCATCTCAAAGTACATGTGAATATGTGATATCTTTCTACTGGTTTATCTTAGTTCAGGTCATTAAGTTACTTGCGTCTTCATTGAGTTCGTTAAAAATATAGATCACCTGAAGGATGTGAAATGTAACTTTTTATTTCTCTTTGTCGTAGTGTGGAGGGAATTTTTATGGGGAGCCCTTGCTGGAGGTTTTGGTGAAGGAACGATGCACCCAATCGATACTGTAAAGACACGAATTCAAAGTCAGGCCATTCTATGTGGCTCTCAGGTTAACATAACATATTCATAGTTTGTTCATTTTTTTAGTGTGGTGAGTATTTCACATACTACTGGCCAAACTGCAGTTTTTCTGTTGTATCATTAGATATGTTGACGCCTATTTGTTTGCTTGCAGAACCAAAAAACTGTGCTACAGATGATAAGAACTGTATGGGCTACTGATGGACTAAGAGGTTTGTTTCTCTGTTAACAGTGTGCTCTTAGCCCATGCGTGAATTTGTTCATATACTCACAGTTTCGGTTTATTCGAGTGTTTTGCTAGGTTTCTACAGAGGAGTCGCTCCTGGAGTTACCGGATCCCTTCTAACAGGAGCAACGTATTTTGGTTTCATAGAATCTACTAAAAAGTGGATTGAGGAATCACATCCAAGCCTTTCAGGTCACTGGGCGCACTTCCTTGCTGGAGGCATTGGTATGCCCTATGCTTTGAAAATCTAACTGCTCTTCCAGTTAATTACAGAGCATTATTTTATTGTATCATTGTTGTTGTGACGATAAGGAAAGTGCCAAGTTAGGCCTCGGTTTCATTAAACATGTTAAGCACTTTAGGCTGCCTTGTAAGTTAAGCTTATTTGGTTGTTTCGGAGGGTTAATGGTATGCCAATGATTGTGGCAAAGCTATATTATTAAGAGAACATACTGAAATTTGAATTTGATAGCTAGAGCTGCATTTTTTTTCACGTCTTTTGCAGGAGACACAATCGGCTCTTTCGTATATGTTCCTTGTGAAGTGATGAAGCAAAGGATGCAAGTTCAAGGCACAAGTGATTCTTGGAATTCTGTAATCTCCAAAGTACGCAGTGGCAAGATTCCTGAAGTGCAGATGTATGGCTATTACAATGGAATGTTTCACGCTGGCAGCTCAATATTAAAAGAACAGGGGCCAAAGGGTCTATATGCTGGGTATGTTTGCTGTTGGTCCTTAATGAAGTTGCTCAAGTTCATATTTGTGTACGTTAGAATCCGATTACTCGCATAAAGATATACACTTATACGTTCCCTTCCTGTAAGTTTGTAACTGGAATTTGACACTTGCATACTGCGGGGTGGAAAACTGTCAGTCCTCAGCACACTTATTTGAAAAATCAACAAACCAAATTGAAGCTTACGGCTTGTATGTTAGTTTAGTTCTATTTCTAATTCTAACTACCTCGTAGTCCGTGCCTTTCTCATTCTTTTGCTGTTCTTGCCAATGTCTACAGATTACAGAATTGATTTGCATTTTAGGTTTTTGTAATCTCGTTTATTTATCTTTCTCCTCCGGGTTTTTCGGCAGGTATTGGTCAACACTTGCTAGGGATGTGCCTTTTGCTGGTTTAATGGTAGGTATGCGATTTTTCGAATTTATGTCTCTACGCTTGTTTCGACTGCACTGAATACAAACGACTGTAACATCACCATAGTTAGTGATTTTGCTTTATTTCAGAGCGCCTTTTAATAAGACAATGAAGGAGAGATTCGGTTATTGACGAAGTTTCTTCCATTAAAGAATTTCCAGTTCGATTGAAATGATGTTTTGCAGTTCTAAGTTCCCTTTTTTTCCCTAGTGTTAACCACTTCTCAATTGTGCAGGTCATGTTTTATGAAGCGTTAAAAGATATGACAGACTACGGGATTAAGAAGTGGTCTCCTACCCCCGATTATCAACTCAATAATACTGTAGAGGGGTTGTTACTGGGAGGAGTGGCTGGAGGTATGTATTGCGTATTTCGTTTTACACTTTTCATTGGATAATGTTTAAATTATTCTAAGTGTCTCCTTAATGTACTTAGAGATTTACCTCCGCCAAATTTGTAACATTTTGCAGGATTAAGCGCTTATGTGACTACTCCTTTAGACGTTATCAAGACTAGATTGCAAGTACAAGGGCCAGATTTAAAGTAAGACCAACTCCAAATCTATTTCGAGCAGTCTCATACAGTCGAATTTTATGCATTGCATGCATTGATGTATTCAATTGCTCATCTTCCTTTCTCGTGTTGTGGGGTGCATAGTTCTCTTTTGAATGACTTCATGGCATCGACAGTAATACCTGTCGGATTTGACAGCGGTTCTCCCCAGGTTTTCCAAAAGTCAATTAGGTAGCGTTTGGGAACCTATATTTCATTTCAAATCGTCATTGTGAAATTAAAAAAGTGAAATGCTGAATTTTAGAATGACATGTGTTAAGGTGTCATTTTGAAATGAGCCTTTTTGTGAAGGTATTGTATTTGGTTAGATTTGACAAAATCCAAATTCACGAATTCACTTTGTTTCCCAAACAAAGTATCGTGTTCCCAAACGGACCACAACAGTAAACATAAAATTTAAAATATACTGTAACTGTTAAAATTTAATATGAGCTGATACGGTGTTGGAGTACATTTTATTAGGCTATTTTGATTCATAATTTTTTTGCACGGCTAGGTACAAAGGTTGGTTTCACGCCATCCACAGGATGTGGATGATTGAAGGACCAAAGGGAATGTTTCGAGGTAGTGTCCCAAGAGTCATATGGTACGTTCCGGCATCTGCTCTTACATTCATGGCAGTGGAGTTTCTCAGAGAGAGGTTCAACGAAGACGTAGAAGATAATAAACATGAAGAACTCGCGAGCATCTCAATTGACAAGAAAGAATCTCTACCAAAGGCGGCATAGAAGAATTCTTACATGACTGGTTCGACATTCTTACCCATCGTTACTTTTTTTTTTACTGCTCACAGATGGGGGCTTGCTGTATAGGCTTAGTTGACCGTTATTTGTAGTTTCTGTTTTTACTGTTATACCGATTGAGGGAAAGAAAGATTAAAAAAAAAAGTCGTGATTCTGAGGATTCATTACTAGTTTTGGAAGATAGTCGTAGCAAATTTTGAAATTTTTGTTCTGTATCGGAATGTGATTGACTTGGTTGAGGTTATGATAAAATTCCTGTACTGTTGTAAAAAGATGTGAACCTTCTTTAATCTGTAAATGTTCATGAACATGAGCACACATGCTGTTCGTTCGTACACATTAACTCGGCTTGACGTGTTTCTTACATTGTTCTTAGCGTATGTCAAGTAGGTCGATTGAAAATTTGAAATAGAACGAAGGGATTATCGCTGCTCAGCTTATTGGTAATGATTCCGAACAGACTAATAGACTGACTCAGGCTGAAGATGTATCTCAAGCAAACACATTCCGATTTTCGGAAAGAACTTGTGTTGTTGTGGACATACAAACAAACCAGTTAAATACTCGTATAACCCTAAACCGAAAAAAAAAAAAAAAAAAAACAAGAGAAACAAAATATGGAGTAGAATTGAAGGGGGCAAATCTATAGGGGGAAATTCATAGGAATAATCCGTGCCAGTAGTCATCTTAAAATAATTTGAACTATCGTGTAACCTAGAATAAACCCAACGAATTACATTGATATAACGTTTCATAATAAGAAGCGACACTAATGCACAATTATTGCAGTTAGTGATCATGTTAGTGTAATTTATTACGCACAAAATCTTGGGAGAGACGGTCTCTTCCTAAGTTATTGAGAGACTATTTGTTAGTATCATTTTATATTTTATTCATAACTATTTTATGATTAGGTTTACGTCTACTTGACAACTTTGTATGTATCGCTTTTTATAACAAACATACCCCAGATTTGGTAACACTGTTACCTTCATCTGCAGTTGATCTCTCGATAAACTGAATAAAACACTGTCTCTCAGTAGATCTACTCTTTATTTTGACACTACCTATCACATAAAAAGTAAATACAATTTCGTAAAATTGTTTGACGCAATGTATTTTTCCTGAATTCCAACCAATTTTCTTACTCCCTCTGTTTTTTGAATAATTATTGGGTACAACCGTTGTACCATGCGACAGTAGTAAAAGTTTGCAACTTATGATAAAAAGTGACCATTTTAGGTTAGTTAGTTAACACTTTCAGATAAATAGTTATCACTTTTTCATATTAAAACGTGGTCACCATTTAACTTAAAGTGGTCACTAAATAACGTAAGGTGATAACTTTTTAGCATAAAATAGGCCCGTCGTACGGTACAACGATTGTATAGTATAATTTGTGGTTTTTTTTATATGAATTGTTCTCACTTTTCGAGACATCACCTTCAATATCTCTCATCTGAATTATATGAATTATAAGAAAAAATATTATATATACTCATCTGAATACTCTTTTTATAAAAATTAAAGTTGGAGGGAGCCACTTTTGTTAACGGAAACTGTAGCATATAACTTGGCGTATCGTATGTGATGACGAGCTAGCCACTTTATTTCCCAACCCATAACTCCACCACTTTAGGGCGCCAGCTGAGTTTCATACCCCAATACCTTATACATACCCCCATCACCAAGCTACTATCCAAAACCGCCGCAGATTCAACCCGCCGCCGCAAACGCCGCCGCAATGTCGACGTCGACAGAAAAGCGTTGCTACTACGAAGTCCTCAACCTTCCCCAAACCTGCACACAAGACGAAATCCGATCCTCCTACAAGAAACTCGCATTACAACGCCACCCTGACAAGCTCATCCAATCCGGCGTCGCAGCTTCGGACGCCACCTCATCCTTTCAAGAACTTGTCCATGCCTACGAGGTTCTATCCGACCCCAAAGAGCGCTCCTGGTATGACTCTCACCGTTCTCAAATCCTTTATTCGAACATCAGTAGTGATAATCATGGCGGCGGTAGTAGTAGTGGTGGTACGATACCGGATTTGTTTTCGTATTTCTCGGCGTCGTGTTATTCGGATTATAAGGATTCGGAAACCGGGTTTTATCGGGTTTATGGTGATGTGTTCGGTAGGGTTTACGCGAATGAGGTGAATTATTGTCGGAGGATGGGGTTAGGGTTAGGGTTAGTGAAGGAGGCGCCTGTGATGGGGGATTTGGGGAGTGATTACGGTCAGGTGACCGCGTTTTACGGGTACTGGTTAGGGTTTAGTACTGTGATGGATTTCGGGTGGGTGAGTAAGTGGGATGTTGCAGGTGGGAGGAATCGGAAGGAGAGGCGGTTGATGGAGGATGAGAACAGTAAGGTGATTAAGAAGGCGAAGAGGGAGTTCAATGAGACGGTTAGGGGTTTGGCTGAGTTTGTTAAGAAGCGGGATAAGCGGGTGATTGATATGGGGGTGAAGAAGGAGAAGGAGCGTGAGAGGAAACGGGAGGAGGAGGCGAAGAGGAGGAAGGAAAAGGAGAGGGAGAAGATGGAGAGGGCGCGGAAGTATGAGGATCCCGAGTGGGCTAGGGTTGATGATGATGATGTCGCGGTTGGGATTGATGATGTGGAGGAGGAGGACGAGGAGGAGGAGAAGAGGGAGTTTTATTGTGCGGCGTGTGGGAAGAAGTTTAAGTCGGATAAACAATGGAAGAATCATGAGCAATCGAAGAAGCATAAGGAGAAGGTGGCGGAGTTGAGGCGGTTTTTTAAGGAGGAGGACAGTGAGTTTGAGGGACTCGAGGTCGAGGAGGAGGCTGAGGTTAGTGGATCAGATGTTCAAGAGGAGGTTTTCGAAGTGAATAATGACGATGAGGATGAGGTTGTTGATGGGTTTGTCTCTGCTGAGGAAGATGCTGAAAGTTCCGAGGGTGAAGAGAACGGTGAAGGTGATTTAAATGAGAAGTTTAAGGAATGTGTTCAGGTTGACGAGGGAAAAGAGAGAGATGATGTTGGTAATGATGCGAAGCCCAATGGGGTTGACGAGGGAAAAGAGAAAGATGACGTGTTTTCTGATAACAAAGGCGGTGTTGGTTATAAAGAGGAGTCAAACGGGGTCGAAGTTGAACAGCCTGCGGTTGGTTCAGGTGAGGAGGCGAGTGTTCCCGAAGAATTGGTGGAGGAAAAGGTAATTAAAAAAGTCGAAAGGAAAAGTAGAAGAGCTAAGAAAGATAAAGGGAAAGCTTCTGATGGTATAAATGACCCGAGTGAGAGTAGTAGAGCTCGTAGTGCTTCAAATGATGCAAGTGATGAAAGTGATGTCGATACACGACGTAGAGGAAAGGCAGGGAAGAAAGCTGCGGATAGAAAAAGTAAACGAGATGCTAAGGCCTCCTCTAAAGGAAGGAAAAATAAGGTAATTCCGGACTGTAGTTCTGCTTTTTGATTTGGACCCGAAATGTGAACAAGCTTGCCATATTTTTTGTGTTTAGAATAGCCTTAGTAGTTATATTTTGAGCAATTGGTTTCATCAACTAGTCTGACTTATTTATACAAACAATCTTATAGAATGTGGAACCGACGATAAATGGGTAAAGGAGTCTTGGATGTATGTGACCTTTACCCTTGTGGCTTGTGCTAAGGACACGAAAGGTTTAATGCGTTGGCAGTCATATCAGATGACTGTTACTTCACCGTTAGTATTTGGCTGGAGATGGAAACATCGTTTATTATCTATTCTGTTTTGACTGGCAAGAAACTTTGCGGTTTCTCACAATGCAGTCTAATGACTTGTGACAGTCGTGAGCGAGCTCATGATGGTTGAGAAGGATATAAACTGATAAACCCCTTGTATGTTGTAGGGCAAAATAGAGATGATCATTAGGTAAAATGCTTATAGATTAAGTATACCTGCTGGTAGATTTATTTAGTTCCAGAGATGAATTCGGAAAATGGTGTACATCCAGCTCTATTATGTATAATTACCTTTCGAGTCTTTGACATTTCACTTTGGCGACGGGTTTCATGTCAGTGTATCGTGTTTGACGTGACTGTTCTGTTTCGAAATACTTCACAAACTGGCATACTTAGAATTTAAGGGAACACTAGAGTGTGCTAAATCGGATTCTTTCCACTTGTTTAGGATGCTGATCCTGTGTGCGAGAAGTGCGGATTGGAGTTCGATTCAAGGTATTTTGGGGAATTCTGCATCTCAGTAGTTAGATAGCCTGATGTATTATTCCGTAGTTATTCTGATATGTCAGGTTCTTATGTGTTTGCCATCTCATAACAGAAATCAACTCTACAAGCATTTGAATGATACTGGTCATGCCTCGTTGAAGAAATAGACAGATTCACAGAAGCAAACTCCATAAGAACATACGAGTTGGAAACAAAACAACAGCTAATTCTTTAATCGAGCGAATTCATCATTCTCAGTCTGGACAATGGGCAAAGATGACAGCGGAACTGATGATTCTGACATCTCCTAGAGTTTCCTATTCTTTAGCAGGGAACAAGATATTTATGTTCGCCATATATGTTTATACTTCATGAATTACAGACAAACTGAAATAACGTTGCATCTCATTGTCATGCAATGCGTCTCTCTTTTTGAAGGAAGGCAAATGTGACGGAATTCCAGTTTTCCTCAGTTATGAACTGATGGTACTCGAGGGGACGGGCACTCATGTTAGATGAAAGTAGCTTGCAAAACACGAATACGAGTCAACAAATCATTTCACTAGTGTGACTCTCTGTTATACGAGTATTTCAGAGAGTAGAATTTACTGATCTGGTTCATTTTGATCAATGTCTGAGACGACAGAATTTCACAAACATAACACTTTGATCATTAGCTCAATGAACAGTATTCCAATTTCCACATGAATAAACAGAAAAACTAATCAAGTATCGCTAATTAAGCTTCATCGGTGTAGCAAGCTAATACTATTTATTAGTAGTGCTAAATGTCTAAATTCAATCACAAATGGAAGCTAAAATGTCCACAATTATCACACATTCACACCAACCCAATCGAAATGCTCCGTTTTTCAGGTCTAGCTGGCCATATAGCCTCCGATATCAGAGAGGTTTTCTTGCAGCATCTGCTATATAGGCGGATGCTTCAGCCTGAGAAAGAGGTCCGTCTTCTGAGAGGCCTCGGATTAAGGTATTAGCGTAGTTGTCGGGAGGAGGAAGTAGGGGTATCTTTCCAGATTTGAATTTTTTCACATCATTAAGATCACACCTGAAAAACAAAAATTGCAAGAACTTAATTATTATGTTTAAAAAGGAAAACAAATTCGTGTAATTATGTTTGTAAGCCATGCGTTAGGCGTAGCAGTAGTAGTGTAGAACATACGTCATGGTTAAGATGGGAATGCCTTGCTCCTCGCCCAGCAACACGACATTGTGATACCAACCGCTCTGGAGAATAGCAATTAATAGCTTCATGGTTAGATTCATGTATCCACAGTGAAAATCAAGCCAATTTGTTTATGCACGTTTATAGTGCGTGCCGATAGATTTTAACTTAAGGAATAGAGTGTAATTAGTTCAATCCACTTCAGTCAAGTTCGATTCAGTTCATTTAAGCTTACTTCTTCAGTTCAATTAAGCCCGCTACAGCCAGAAAAAACATAACAAGTGAAAGTTGTTCAAGGTTAGACTCGTGTGCATTTCTCAAAGGAATGTTCATAGTATGTCATCAGGAAGACTAATAGGCGTTCGATGTAGTAGTTGTTAGAATCTAACGCAATATATGACAGAGAAAGAGGGAAAATACACTAAGGTTGGACTTCCGTTAAAACTTTTTTGATATGATACTTGAAGAAACAGAAAAAGAAGGCTTATACAGAATAGTGTTCCACACCTCAATACCCTCTGGGGAGAATGATCCAGCAACCTTGATAGAGTTTAAATCTTCCAAATCAAATAGAGGTGAATTTGTGTCATCGATCAAGTTTTCTTGAAACAAAACATCGTTAAACTGCTCTAACCTGTACAAAAGAAACAGTTGTGAGTTCTTTACACGTCAACGAAGCCAGAAACCAAACACCATAACCAAAAGATTATTATTTTTCCTGAAGTGGTGTAAAAAGTGGATAGAAAAATTCAAAACACGATTACCGCCAAATACATATGGAATCCAGAACCCAGAAATTTAGCATTATCAAATACAGTAAGAAAAAGGGGGTGGCATGAACTTACGTAATTCTATACATGCGAATGTGAGATTTATCCTGTGAAGTACTTTGAGGATGAAGGAAAGCAACTCCTCCAGGACCCCATGTAAGAGTAGATTCACGGCCGAAGAATAGCCTATGAGGGACATTCGTCCACAAAGTTTCTTTTGGTGGGCTTTTATCCACAGAACCCGAGCACGACTTCTGCATACCTTCCACCTAATATTTTCAAAAGTTAAATCCATCGCAAGCATAATTATCCTGAAGAGTCTTGTATGAGACGGTCTGACATGATATGCGTGACCAGCCCCTCATATGAGCGATTCCTGGACGATATACCTATATGCGATATCTGTTAAAAAAAGTCAAGAGTAGTGTAAATACCTGTCCTCCTTGAATATAACAGAGGAATCTTGGTGTCCACATATTAGATCCATAGGATGCATACCAGACATCAAATAGTCTAAGCTCCTTTCTCCACATTGATGAGGCCGACTCAGACTTGTCTGCTCTTCAAACAAAGTTAGTCGACAAAAAAAAGAAAAAGAAAAAAGCAGGGTCGAGGGTGTTAAAAAGGTTTATAGTCAATACCTTGATCCTCGTTGAATTTCAGTTCTGAAAGCGGCTGTATAATACTATTGACAGCTTCATCATCATTTTCAGTTTCTGAATCAGAGCTTGAATCTATCAACTGTACAGAGAGTTTCCGTAAGATTGTGATATATACTTTGATGATCACAAGCATAGCAACAGAGTTAAACTTAAAAAATACGATACATATGGTTAATAAAGGTTCAATAGGCCTAAAAATAGCACTGCAGTAATTTGTGTGGTGCGTGGTGAACTGGTGGTGTTAGTGCGTTTGTGAGGTTAGTGAGAAAGGAGGGAATCAGTGAAGTTGGGGAACAAGTAGTCAGTCAAGGGTAAATGAGTATGTTTAGGCTACTTCTAAAAATGGTGGGAGCATAATTTTCCCTAATTTATACTCCGTACTTTTCAAATTTCCTTTTTGGACAGATCCTTTAATATTCCACATTTCCACTTCAAGCAAATTTTTCGACGATGTAATTGGTAACACAAAATTACTTGAATTCAAACACTGAAACACATCACCTCCATGTTTAGGGGGAGGGAGAGTAATGTTTTACTACATAAATGAAGTTCCTAAAAAATTTGTGCCAATTTTTTACTAGGGTGAGTCGAAGACTCAGATGGACTGGAAAGTGTCGACTCAGGAATAATACCTGAGATGGAGGAGTTGTCCGGCTCGTTAGTTTGCTTGGCAATTCACCAGAAAGGCTTGGCCAGTATTTACTCAAGTTTCGCCGAACCTATCAATCATTTCAGCATTTTTAGACAGGATAAAAAGCCCATAAAGCGGTCCCAAGACTACAGTATAGACACAAAAGCTCACATTCTTTATGACACGCCACGTTGTTTCAAACGGATCTCCATCAGAATTTCCAATAATTGGTTTCTCTTCTAACAAGACTTGCACACATGCTTGAGCTGAGTTTGCTATAGACTTAAGATTATATCCACCTTCTAAAGCAAGCACAATCTTACCTTGAGCGAAACCCATTAACTGCACCAACATGAAAGGATGTCATGCAGTAAATGGAAGCAACAAAGAAATAAGCGTGAAAACGAGAACAAAGAGCAACAACAGATTTCTCTTTTTACATTCTTTTATCGTGGCATACTGTCGCTGTCATAATCAGCTGATAAATTTTTACTTCTTTCCAATTATATAGTCCTTTATGGTCGAACGATGTGGACTTTGACAAATACTTTATTTATCAGAGTAGAATAATTACAAAAAAAAATTATAATACGAAAAGAGTTGTTTTACGAATCAAACCCGTCAAATTTTACGCAGTATCTTTACATATAGATGGAGAAATATTGATATGGGTTTTCCACCAAAGTCAATAAGAGACTGAATCACGGGAGAAGATTAAAAAACAACCCTTTCCACTGCTGAATTTTAACCGTTATACGAGTATCATAATATCTACTAAAATCTGACCTTGCTCAACAAGTTGGAGTATCCATATGGGGTAATACTACAGCCACCAAGAGGGTCATGACGAGCTGTTGCATACAATTTGGAATAATCATTATGCATATCATACCAATGACAAAGCACATCTAAACATCAATTAATGACAGTGAAAATATTGATCGCCATTTTATTCCCTTGATTAACACACACCATAACCAAATGAAGATGTTACATGAAATGCAAAAAGCTTGTGAGATGTTAATTTTACATGTTGAGTTTACATGTCCATATGAATAATATTTCGTACTAAGATGAAACAGGTGACCGACTACCCTCTGCCACCATAACTACTATGACTCACCAATGGTCTTATATTTTCATGACTAAATATTATGAAGGCTCAGAGCAAATTTTATGAAAGATATCTATTCGATTTAGCTTTATATTACCTGCATCGAATCCTGCAGAAACTATAATTAAGTCTGGGTTAAATTCCTTGGCCACTGGAATCAGCACATGATCCCAAACTGCAAAATAGTCTGGATCACCACAACGACCATGTTCCCAAGGGACATTAATATTGTATCCTTTCCCAGGCCCTTCTCCAATCATAGTATGAGACCCATCATCAGTTCCAGGATAGAAAGACCCAAAGTCATGCCTGAAGATGGGGATCGGGAATCCAATTAATAATAGTTAAAAGAAAAAAAAAAACTCCTGAAGACAACAAACTGGCCCTATAATGTAGGTTATTCCATGGAAGCCAAACAATGTTAATTTCCATAGTATACCTTTATTTAAACATTCATAATTAATGCGCCATACTAATTTGAGTATTACCTGTGTACTGAGAAAAAAAGAACACGGGAATCATTCCAGAACATTTTTTGAGTGGCATTTCCATGATGAACGTCCCAATCGACAATTAAGATTTTCTGGATACCCAACTCCGGCTGAAAGATCATGGGAATTGTTCGACAACTATTAAGTCCATTTACACGTACAAAACTGATAATGTAGCTAGAGCAAGATTGGTAAGGACACTCACTCTTTCATTCAGCAAAACACTAGCTGCAATAGCCACATTATTGAAAAGGCAAAAACCCATTGGCTCACTTTGCTCAGCATGGTGACCCGGTGGCCTCACAATAGCGAAAGCAGAATCGAGATCACCATTAGCAACTTTCTCTGCAGCCTATTTAAAAAAACATAACCACTTGTGCAATTACAATACTGAAATAAAAGGTAATATAATTAAAGATAAGACTTTCTCTTATGATCAGTAGCATATCATGGTAGGTTATACATTTCCCTTTTAATCTTTCCCAGTACCATCTACCATACGGGAAGATCATTGTTTATAAAATATTCAATGCCAAATTGCTGAGGAACCTGTTAGAGAACCTGCTTAAAGTTGGAAATGTTTACAGACAAACCTTCCATTATATTGAAGCTTAAGTGATATAAATTCATTGCAAATGAATTTTCAGACTTGAAATGCAAAAAATAAAACTAGCCAGTTATGTTGATGTTGGGACAGGTACAGGTAAGAGACATGTATATCTCAGCATAAGATATGGTATAAAAGTATTAATCTTATAGATTTCTTTGATCTATAACTAAATCTTATAGATTTCTTGATGAACTTACACACACTAATGCTCAAATGAGACAATCTCACAACAAAATTATTGTGAGATTTATCCTTCTCTTTTTTCGTATTATTCGTTGTAAGTTCCCTCTATTATATAATTTACGATAAATTCCAGTAAGAGGGGAAGATAGTCTCACAAGAGATTTATTCAGTTTTACAACAAAACCAAAATGTTAAAATTACGGTTTCTAGAAGTACGCAATGAAGGAGTGACAAACAACTCAAGCAATCATCATAATAATACTCGTACTAGATAGCTATAGCCCCTATAGAAAATTCAAATTATTGACATTTATGGCTAGTCGATAAATGAAGAAGCTTAGAACATTTGCTGATATAGGACTTGTTTACCTCGAGTACAGAGCCAGCGGCGAGATAGGCAGCTTTCGATGAACCTTTGTTTAGGTAAATAGAATTAAATTGAGAAGCAATCTTGTCTCTTCTGGAATCAAATTGCCCTGAGCTTATAGTTTTTATCATATCAACATGGTACTTCGAGTGAACTAATTGTATGTGTTTATCTTCTGCCTCTTTGGCATTCAAGATCTCACACCTAAAGAGAAGAAATCAACCACGATTAGAGCGCCAACTTCCCAATATAGGTCGTCTACATGTTCAGTACGGTCACCTCAGCTACAAGTTAGGCTACTTATAATTTACAACAACATTCCAATTATGTGTTAGATTATGCAGCATTTTCTTTGCGGGAAGTACTCCAGTTAACACTAAAGAATATCAATACCCCGAATTCCCGATTATGTGTTAGATTATGCTGCATTTTCTTACAATTTCCTTCCATCATTGATTAACTTATCAACTATTGAATGATCAGGTTTTACAAAATCCTTTCAAATACTGTAGCACATTATAAAAATTTCAGCCAAAACAATCACTGAAACAGTAATGCTATCCAATCCTCACACACCAACAGAACCTGGAAAACGTTTTTTCCGGAAT
Source organism: Agrostemma githago (assembly GCA_958450325.1). NCBI lineage: Eukaryota > Viridiplantae > Streptophyta > Magnoliopsida > Caryophyllales > Caryophyllaceae > Agrostemma > Agrostemma githago. Next base: position 2,506,686 of record OY288259.1, read on the forward strand.
TTCTCCCCAACAATGATCTACTCGTACTACAATACAAGTCGACAAATAAACACACATAATTCCTCATTCCAGGCAATTTTCAAATAACATGCAATCAGTCTTACACAGAACCGTTTTACGCATCCAACATAGTGAACAGATGGATCATATAAGAAAGTGACAGATAACTCTGTCCCATACAAGAATTTGTGCATAGTGAATGTACCCTTCTAAATTACCGACTTGCACTACATAAAAAGAGTCTGTTACATGCGTACAACGGTCTCATTTGATAATTTACTATATGCAGCGATACATTAATTCCATACAAAATTCCTATGAAGAAAACAAATAATTAAACAGCCATAATTGATCAACTACCAACTGTACATTCCAACAAACGAAATAATGAATCAAGCAGCAAATTAACCTAGAAAACATTTTTTCCTCGAAAATTCTCCCCAACATTAATCTACTCGTACTACCATACAAGTCGACAAATAAACACACATAATTCCTCATCCCAGCCAATTTTCAAACAATATGCAATCAGTCTCATACAAAACCCTTCTACGCATACAACATAATGAATATACCTTCTAAATTACCGACTTGCACTACATAAAAAGAGTCTGTTACCTGCGTACAACGGTCTCATTTGATGATTTGCTATATGCAGCGATACATCAATACCATACAAAACCATTTGTGCATTAATAACATGCAATTAGTCTTACACAAAACCGTTTTACGCATACAACTTTGTGCATAGTGAATGTACCTTCTAAATTACCGACTTGCACTGCATAAAAAGAGTCTGTTACATGCATACAACGGTCTCATTTCATAATTTACGATATGCAGCGATCTGTACATTAATACCATACAAAATGCCTATGAAGAAAGCAAATAATTACACATCCATAACTGATCAACTACCAAATGTACATTCCAACAAACAAAATAATGAATCAAGCAGCAAATTAACCTAGAAAACGTTTACTACCATACAAGTCGACAAATAAACACGCATAATTCCTCATTCAAACCAATTTTAAAACAAGATGCAATCAGTCTCATACAAAACCCTTCTACGCATACAACATAGTGAATCTACCTTCTAAATTACCGACTTGCACTGCATAAAAAGAGTCCGTTACATGCGTACAACAGTCTCATTTGATAATTTACGATACTCTTGATAATACATTAATACCAATATACCATACAAAATGCCTATGAAGAAGACAAATACTCCGTAATTACACAGCCATAACTGATCAACTACCAACTGTACATTCCAACAAACGAAATAATGAATCAAACAGCAAATGATATCCAGTACCACAATCTATTACCGTACGCCAAAGTTAATAGAAGTATCGAGTACGATATCCAGTCCCAATCATTTGTTTACTTTTCCGTAAATTACGAGGGTATTCTAACATCAAATCAAAGGTAAACAAATGACGGAAACGAAAACAGTCAGAATCGAAGAGAAATTGCAAAATTAGGGATAAAATTTCAACCTATTAAGAAGCCCAGAAACAGTGAGTTGATTCCAGATAACCCTAATTCGATCAGGACATTCAGGATGATCAGAACCATCAGGAGTATGATGATCACACATGGTCTCATCAAACACTAACCCTACTCTCTTCTTCTCCTTATTATTACTTCCCACTGAATTACTACTTCCAATTTCCGCCATTTTTGTACCTTGAAGCTTTAATTCAATTCTTCAGTAAAATGGAGAAGATGAAGAATTCAATCGTCAGTTGAAACCGAAAAATCTTACGAGTACTTCGGGATCATAAATACCCTTGTACTAAGATTTTTCGGTATTTATTTTGGAGGGAAAATGAAATTGGTTTTTTTTTTGAGTAGTACGAGGAGGGATTTGGGGGGTTTTAAGAGGCAGTTCACAATATTTTCTACTTTTTTTTTAGTTTTTTGAAATTCAAAATAAAAGATTCTCATGATATAAAATTGAATTCTATTTTCTTTATTTTCAGGACACAAAACTCTGATGCACACAGACTCGCGTCTAGTGCTCTAAGAGTTTTGTGATTCTACTTAGATGGTTCACTTTGGCAAAGAAAATAAAAAAAAAAAAAAAAAAAAGATATAAAATTGAATACAAATTTTTTGGAGATACGATCTCTCGATAACTTATTGAGAGACAACTCTTCAGTACCACTCTATGTCATATTCGTACCCTTAAATGACAATTTTGTTTTGTACCTGTTTTTATAACATGCGTACCCTCTTTATATTTGTATACTCTTTTACGTTAATCGTACTACTTCTATTAGGTTTGGTACCACTGTTACTTCCATTTGTACTTAGTCTCTCAATAAAGTTAATGAGAGATCGTCTATCAGGAGACCTACTCAAAATTGAAAGGAAATAAAATGAATCATAATTTTATTTTTTTGGATAAGGATGAGTAATATAATCACTTATAGTGTGCCCTGTCGTGTTTCAACGTGTCTAATCAATTTTTTTTTTTTTTTTTTTGTGCATAGTCTAATCAATTCTTTAAATCCAAGTTTACTTTATTTACATTTTGTGTGTGCCAAGACCGTGTCAGACTGTCAGTGGTGTCGTGTCGTTCTTAGGCACAGTGCTTTTCCTCCAACTACGACACACGCAAGGTCCTCGATCCAAAGAGTGTCGTGTCAATGTGTCATGTTAGTCTGTGGCAAAGTAGCTTGTGTCTTGACAGGTCGTGGATCATCCATCAAGACTCGTGGCAAAGAGTGTCGTGTCGTATCATGTTAGTCATGCCAGCTCACCGATCGACGTGACAACTTCCATCAACACATCAAAACAAATCATTTACTTCCTCCGGGTTCCTATTATTGTCCCACTTTTCTTTTTGGGTTGAGTTTGATTTTTGTCCCACTTTCTTTTTTAGGCCATCAATGTGTGGTTCACGATTACTCTCTCATTTGTCTTTCTTCCTCATTTTTTTTTTCAACCACTCATTTCTCCTTCCTAATTTTTCACCCCAAACCCTTTTGGACAATAACAAAAACTCGGAGGGAGGGAGATGATCATTTATGACTCAACTATTCTTACTCAATTACAGCCTTTTATATTAGGGTTTGCCATCCTCACCATTTTCTCACCTGCACTTTTACCGTCTGTTGTGAATCTGAAATTACAGTGAAGAACTCATGAATCCACCTGTTCCAATGAAGTTGAGGATATCTTCAATTCCCATAGGTACAGTATAACCACTTCAATTCTCGTTTTTTCTTGATTAATTATCTTTGATTTTGACTTCGATTTTCTCCCAATTCATGATAATTTGTTAACTAATTGCGACCGTCTTGTTTTCTGAAACAGATGATGTGAATCGCTTTCTGGTAATGTTGGAATTAATTTTGCCCAATTTTTAGTGTTGTTTGCCTTAATGACGATTGATGTTGCGAGAGTGGTAACTGTGAATTTGTTGTTGTAACTCTTTTTTTTACAGCTTGAAGTTAAGAGCGATAATTTCAATGACCTTATTCATAATGATGGTCTTCGTCCACTTCAGCCTCATTTCGCTCCACTTCAGCTTCATTTCGCTCAGGCCCCACATGTTCCACTGAGCTTCATTTCGCTCAGGCTCCACTTCAGCTTCATTTCGCTCAAGCCCCACATGTTCCACTGAGCTTATGCTTATCTTCGTATAAGCACTTCATGACTTCATGAGTATAATGTAGTTTTTGGATTTTGTCTCGTTTTTTTTCTTGATTTATTATCTTTGATTTTGATTCGCAGGTGAGAGAGGACTTCAACTTCCTCGTAAATATGATCGTAAAGTTTCCCCTTGCAGGGGAAGTGTTTAAGAAGCCTCCGCCGGGCATGGAGCCTCAAGCAGGTACTTTAATTCACTTGTTCAACATTAAATTACTAACAATCTGTTTTTGAGGTTTACTGTATTCATGATACTGAAAATAACCATCAGATTATCTATATGCATGCAGATTGTAATAGAGTCGGTTGATGAATCTTGAATCTTCACTTGAGCACAAGGAGGTTTCAGGAACAAAACTTAGTACATAAGAAAAGGGAAACAAAGAGTTACTCGTTTTATTTTAATCAAAGACAAACAAATGAACGAGACACGGAGATAGTAACCAGTTTGCTGGTTTTAGTCTCCTTATGTACAACTATGTATCTCATTGCATGCTTTCAATTTGAATGAATAACAAAACACACTTCTGCTCAACAAAGCTGTTCCTCTATCAATTACTCCTACCCTACATTACATTAGACTCAAAAACCAACGCACACGTTAGAGATCTTGCAATAACGTTCCAGTGACACCATTTCATAAGAGATTTTATGCATTTTATTTTTCTCAATTGTTTGCAAAATAACAGTAAAACGGTTCATTTAGACTATCATTTGTTATGTCATACTCCATAAAAAACAGTACCCGTTGTTCGCAAGGATGCATACGAAGTAGATTTGTAACACATCTCTCGAGAAACTTTATCGTAAAACCTTGTTTCATATTCCGGAATTAGGTAAAGCAAACCATTGAACTTACAAAGAACTTAACCACATTAGAGACAGCTAGCTCTATCCAAACTTACCTTACATACTCACAAATCTTACAGGTTAATAAAGGGAACCACAAAAACGATTTTGATTCCATCTCAAGCCTAGGGTATTGAGTAGTACCTCTCACGACTTCCCCGTCTAAGCTACTTTCTAATATATAAGTATCATGAATGTCTAAGAATCTGAAGTACGAGTAATCTAGGTTAAACTAACCGAAAACGGGAACTGTGAATGGTCACACATTTCTGTACCTTTACAAATTGATATGAACAGATGATCATTTCGGTTTCTTGAGCATGGTGAACCTATCCAGACACCTCTGTAGGACGCTCTCGAATTCAGATAAATTCTGTAGATGGAGAGGAGTGGGCTCGGGCACTGTGGGCCGGGGACTGGAATTCTCAGCTTGCTGTGCTATTACCTTGTCGATGATTCCCACTTCATGCCCTCCTATCATGTCGATGTCCATGTCTTCATCCAAATCTTTACTCGACCCTGACACGGAGTTCTCAGCTGCTTCCAGGGCATCTACATTATCCTCACAACGTCGAAACAAACCCCACAGGAAAAATGTCTGATTTATTCCTGCAGTAAAAATCCAGTCAATCATATACGGAGTACTAGACTGTGAACTAAAGGGCAAACAATGTCGGAAAATTTGATTTTTCTTAGAATTTAACCATTTTCGACACGAGGTACTTAAAATTCACCTCATTTTCCAATACAGTACTTTAGCTACGTAACTTTAGATAGTTACATCTAGAAACGATCAAACGTACTCTGAGAATCCTTTGAGAGATGTCTCGAGGAAAGAAACAAGAGCTCCACTCCATCGATTTTACTTCTTAAAAGCATGTCATGCTCATCCAGAAACTCCACAACAGAAGTAAGATTTTCCACAGAACTACAACGAAATCAACAAGTTCTTAAGAACCTTTAGCTCACAGCACGAAGAATAAAAAAGGAACGGTAAAATTAATAAGATATGTACCCTTCAGGAGATAGAAAATATAGGCCAATGTCTAGCGCACCAGGGTCATCGCCCCCAAACAAATTCACCCAGATGTCCACTCTAGGTATTAGCTCAACCTGAAGTGCTTTGGGCAATTGTTTCGACAAATCATACGCCTTTCTGTGAACCTTGCAAGGTGGATGAGCTTGAATACCATCCAAGGATCGACAAAGCAAAGCATCATCGCTACCCATGATATTAATGCGCCCCCTGTTGAAAACATACATAGAGTTGGGAATTACCACATAAATCATCAACATGATCATTGTATGGCAAAAAGTGTGCACGGAATGCCTAATTGATAGACTACCATATTGTAATACTCCTCCTCCCCACAATGATCTTCCCACTTGACAATGGCATATGGATTAAGAAATGGGTAATGAAAGGTGGTAAATTGTTGGGTGAGGTTCAATATGTCAAATCACAAAAAGTAACCAATAGAAAGAGAGTATAATGGATGAATAAAGAAACTTTTGAAGTGGGAAAATCTTAGTGAAATTTCCTTTTAAGGAAAATGGGAAAATCTTAGTGGTGGGGAGGGAGTACCATTCCTCAAAGACAGGACACACATACCATATACTTCGTTTTTTTTATTGCCAGCAGAATAAAACCACCATATTACAATCTAAGAGCTTCCGCACATTATGGTACGGAGTAGTTAGTAGTAACTAGTAAAACTTTTTATAGGGGTATTTGAATCAAATATATCAAGTTTTATGATGAATATAATTCATTCATCGCATTCGTTTGTTAACCTTTTCTTATCTTTGAAAGGGGTATTTTAATCAAAGTTGAACAAATGATTGAGACACAAGGCATATGTGTCAAACCATCCAGGTATTTGTAAAATGCAACAAGGAGCTAGTAGATGCACCTAGAGTTCAATTTTTCCGTCAAATATCACATGCAAATTTACTGAAAATGACGAAGAAGAAACCCGTAACTCACTTCCATGTAGGAAACTCAGCAGGGTGGTTAGGAAGATATCTATCAAGGTCCAAGGCAACTCCCAAAGGCTCTTTACCATCCGAACCAAAGCTATCTGTTTGAGTATCAGCACAAATACCAACTCCTGTATACATACCAAGAAACAATAAGCTTTTTGTTTGCGCATAGACGGTAGTCAAAGAGAATCTCTCATACTATAGAATAGAGATTGTTTAGAAGCATTATCGTAACTATATGCATTAGGACAGAAAACATTGCAGTAAACATTTTAGCAGTAACTAGAGGGCTACTAGGCGCTTTGGACCAACACAGACGTACCTGAACTTACAGTGGGTAGATGCTCAACTGAGCACACAAGGGCTTGCTCTGGATTTTCAATGGCTAATTCCGTATTTGGGTTGGAATTTTTTTCAGGGGGCAAGGTTATCTCAGCTGAAGTGTCCCTTGTAGTATAGAGTTGCCGAGAAGTTCTCTTATCTGGTTAAAAAAAGTCCAATGCACATTTATTGTAAACAAAGCTGACTAATAATACCAACAAGAAAAGAAATGCTAAATGAATCAGAGGTGCGCCATTTAAAGGAATTATTGAAGCAAATTGTAATGAGCAAATTAAGGATGAAGCTAGATTACAATACTACCAGTTTACTAAATACGACTCAATAAGAACTACTCGCAGAATACTATACATCAGTTCACATAAATACTTTTAGGAGAAGTGCAAACTTCCAATTACAGTAGTTTGTTTCCTTTTGAGAAACTAAGCACCTATGTTTCTTCAACAATTTACTTCAACCATGATTGTGCACCGACATGATAACTATAACCAACAATTTATGCCAAAAACACAGTCAGGGACATCAAATTATAGAGACCCTTAGATCGTTTGAGTACCACAAACACGCTTGCCTACACATGCTTCGAAACCAAGTGAATTGTTACTCCTAGTAGAAAATCACTAGATCAAATGTTACATCTTTTCTACCAGCTGTAGTCTACGTCCACAGAACCTAGGTGAATGTGTGAGTGATAATAACAAGAGACGAGATTACAAATTCACAAATAGGATGATTCACCAATCCGCACTAAACTGCCCAAATTTCAATATTCCACTCGCACTATTACGAAATATGGGTAGCTGGGAGAGGGCAGAACATTTTGAGTTACTTTTGTGCCATCAGCTACAAATATGTCACAAATGCGACATTTACCTCTCTCTTGCAAAGTGGCATTTGATATCCGAGGCTTCTTAGCTGAGAGCCTTATAACCAAGGGTGAATTTTGTTGATCTCTCTGGTTCTGAACCACACGTTTTCCTTTATCTGCCACAACGATAGTATAACTGTCATATACCAAAAAGACAATACATACTTTGATCATCAGAGAAAGATTTTTTTTTTCTTTTTTTTTTTGTATGTCTTCCTACAGAAAGGTATTGTGAGAGAGGTCGAAGCCAAATGAAGCAGCAAAGATCCTTCCACCTTGCTTTGAATGACAATAATGCTTTTACGCTAAGTCTTTAAAATAAGATAAATGTGAAGTGGTGTTCTTGATATTGTCCGATAAAAAAAAACTCATGATAGTAAAAATGTTGGGGTGTGTTTTTGAAAATAAGATAAATGTTAGGATGAAAAACTTTACAAAAATTTAAAAGTTCAGGTGCAGAAGTTCTTATGAATACAAATACACGCAGATCATGTTCAACGAAATTAAATTTACACAAAATCTCTAAAGAAACGGTCTCTCAATAGCGTTATGGAGAGACCTCTCACATAGTCACGTGATGTGGGGAGTTATTTAATTTCAATTTTCTTTGTTATGTCTCACGCTAATTGAGTGCGAGACGGTCTCTCAGAAGACCTACTCTTAAATTTAATACATCCAAACCTTAATGCAGTCATTTGCTTCAATTATCCATTCAAGCAACATATGAGATTGTTAGGGCGCAAAATTATGTCCCTGCATCGGTGATGTAAAGATGGAAGCACATCTTTATAAGTGTACATCAAACTCTAGTAGTAAAAGGCATTTTGAGAATGAGCCCAAGAGTAAATCCGAGAAGGAACGCGGATAATATCGTACTATTGTGGATGGAGGACAAACGTAACGGAGTCCCAACATGAGATATCTACACTTCCGCAGTATCATATGATATAATGATTCATATCCCCACTTCCTCACATTTTTAACTCTTTGAGAAGCAGGCAATAAATGTTAATTAACCTATCTTCTATTTGATTTGATTCTCTGAATTCCTTGTGCATTTTTCAAAATCCCTCGCATAAATAGACAACCAGAAAGAAATTAAATAATTGAAGGAAGTGTGAACTAATGAGTATTTAATTACCTTTCCAAGCCGGCAGTACTTTATCCTGCAATGTGTGACGCGGGCTCCTTGCACTTTGGAGTTGTGTGAATCCAGTAGGTCCTATATGAGAATTTGGTTTCGCAATGAATTTTGAAGGGGATGTTTTACATTTACCAGCTTCTGTTCCGGAAGCAAATATTCTGTTTGCTTTAGGTTTGTACGACACATATGATTTACCAGGCGAACACTTCTGAGAACCAGATTCCAGCCCCATAGCCTCCTCGGGGGATATATACTGCACTTTGGTGTTTTGAGGAGGTTTCCTTATATTAGACCTTGAAGTTATGTCACTGAGCTGTTTGCTTGGAACTGCAGAAAAAAAAAGTGTAGAAGTTCATTTAAGGTTCGTTCTGAAAACTTTTCAGGATTAGTGTAGAAGTCAAAGATCCAAGAAAGAGCAAAAACCGATACCGGGTTTTGAAGAAAGTATCTTCTTATCTCCTAACACACAATCTTCACAAACCCAACCATTAGAGTCACCACGATACACTCTCCTCATGCAATAGCTGTGTAAAGAAATGGGAAGTCCAAATGCTGAAATTTCAAGCTTTAGTAATAAAACATACAGTAATTAAATGAAAGCTATGCAATAATGTGACATTAAGGGAGCCTTGTCCCGTAATACCTCACACAATACTGTCCACGAAATAAAAAAAGTGAAGAGCAAAGGTGTTTCCTAAATCACTACTAGAAGGGCATCCGTGATATGTTGCAATATGAAGTTAACTGCATTGGACAAACTACAAACTACAGCAAATGGAAGTTGCAGGAAGCATAGATAAAGATAAAAGACAGTATCTAAAATCCGAAATGAAACTTACAATACTGCTACTACAGTACTACTACCAATGTTTCCGAAAACATGCAGCTCAAAAAACAACAACGATTAATTCTCAAATCAAGATCGAAGAAAATCATATGACATCACAGTACTACTACAGACTATTTCAAACTAAAAACAACACACGCCACATTGTAACCAAGGAGATAGTAAGACAATTGAACTTTGCAATGATGTGAAAATTCGTATGTTATCAATAAAGAATTACTCAAAAGTTAGGATCCCTAAAATAGACATCTCATGATGCTACATCTTTAATTTACCAGTTGAATGATCTTCTATTAGAGCGTTGTTGAGTTTCCTAATATGATTCTTAACAGGGTACTCTCAAGTTCCAAATTCCACGACAATGTTGAGCCATTACTCATTGATTTGTGCTTTTGAGAATCCAAAGCTTGACATACTTTCATGTCACAAACAATACCAAATTTCACATGCAGATTCTATAATTATACAGTTATTTGTAAAATTGCCCACAGAGGTGTTACGACTTTTACTATATGCGCAACAAAAACTTAATAAAGAAAATGTAGGATGCGATGCATATGATCAGGAAACTAAAAATAGGCTGACAGTAAGGCAGGGAAAGATGGCATTTACAAAGGCTTTTTTATTTTCCCAGTAACAAAGAATGAAAGAGAGAAACTAGCATGCAATGTAATACATAAATGACAAACACGTTTGCTAAAAAGATCAATGCACGAAACTACAAAATGAGAAGATAGTATGTCGTACGCATGCTCGCGAGTTATCTTGCATTTGTGGCAGATTCTGATGCACTCTGCATAGCCAATATTGCCACAAATTTCACACGGTTTGTCCTGCATATCAGATAAGATCAGAAGAAGCATTGCAGAAAACAATTGTCCAATCCAATTAGTTCCTTAAACCTTATGTTGAATGATGATGAAACCCAAATCAATAGTCAAAACGCATATTTACAAAACTGGTTTCAACATCAAAATCAACCATCGTAATAAATTATTACAAGACGAGGCAAATCGTGAAAGCAAAGAGCACACACTCGCATATCCTAGTGTCCTACATTATATTACATTCTTCACCATGTAGCAGTCATCACATACAGAGTTAAGCCGTGAAGTAAGGGGTAATACATTAGCCATAGAAATAATGTAAATAATAAGACAGTTATTTCGCTGCTAAAGCCATATTACCTTCAAGAGAATTTATTTGTCTGTGATTAAAATTGGCATACCACATAGTTGATTCAGTGAGAGAAATGAATTGTGTTGTTTACACAAGTCGAAACTACAAATTTTAAAATATAAGTATCACATTAAACATAGAAACAAATTCAATGAATCTAAATATTTTAGATTCGGATTTATAGCAAGGCATCAATATGCCCCCGACCATCAATTGAAGCTTGGAGATAGGAAACTGAATAAATGCAAACAGAAATGTATTGTCGAGTTTGTAGTTGGACATAACTGAAAAAAGGAGGGAGATAAACTGTTCGTGAGAAAGCGCTATGTGAACCAAACAATATCTAATGGAAAGAATGACGGTCTTTCACATCTACCTTTCCCCCTTGGGTATTGTAGTAGAATGCGATAGGTAATGAAAAGCTAAAGAGTCATTGCATCCATCAAAATGTACAGTATTTAAAAATCTCAACAAGATCAGGCAAAACATAAGGAATCATGTGAAATGTTCTGTCCTGCAAGTACAATTTTCAAAGAATCGGAGAGAATCTAGGCATATCATGATAGAATTGGCTGCTTAAAGTAACATATTTTATCCTATAATTGAAAGTTGGAAAGTACCAAGTACGACTCTAGCATCGGCAACTGAGAAAGACAGGAGAGCAAAAACAGATGAAACCAACTGAAAATCTCAACGGTTGCCTCTTGAGGAAAATCGAGGAAATCAAAATATTCCAAATTTCCAATGACGCATTATCTCAAAGCTCCGTGCATTGGAAAGACAGGAGTATCTACTATAAAAACTGTAGGCCACATGACCGAGGATTAAGATAATGATTGTGTACTATAAGTCAGTTGTATACTAATAATTGTTTGAACCATCAGGGAGACTAAGATAAGTCCGCGGGTGGCGATGATATCACAAAGAGCTAGCCTGATTACTTTAGCAGTGGACCAAACCAGGATCCACAACTAACTCTCTAAGACTTTTCCTTTCCGCTTTATAAACATGTCAACAAACAACTATGCTTTGCGGATTTCATGCAATGAGATATGACTAGGGTAGTAATTATAACTCAATTATTTTTAAATACAGGCTTAACCTAGAGGTGAGCAAAATAAGAAATAGCGAAATGGAAGAATGATTTTGCACATCAGGCATGAAGTACGAGAGTAAACAAGTTAACGAAAAAAGAGCTAGCTATAAATGGTTAACACTTATTGACAGCCCCTTGAGGAGACAAAAGTAACATTTATATATGTCATCTACATAACAGAAAGGGACATCGGTAACCATGGTACTGATATGGGCCACGACGCAACATTACCGTTTCTCTGTAAAGGCTTTAGGGCTTGTTTAGATAACGAAATGGGGGAAAGGAGAGGGGAGGGGTGAGGTTGCTTGGATACCATTTTCATCCAAATCTTTCCTACGAGGGAGGGAAAATGGATCCCTCCGAATCTCTCCTCCTCCATTTCCCTCCACCCTCATTTGTTATTCAAACAAACAAGACCCTAAAGCTCATTCGCCGCATTTTCCGACAATACAGGCCTCATATATAGCACAGCAATCGGAAGTAGACAGCAACGCTGGACTTCCCGTTCAAACCCATTTTTAAAATCATAATTGCAGCTTATTTACACATAGAAACGGGAGTTCGACCTCACATGCATGTAAACTCAACAAGGATCCCTACACAACAATAAAAGCACGAAAGGAAAGAAAGCCAGAAAGAGATCCACAGGAAACTTAGGACAGTAACAAAATTCAGAGTTTCTTATGTAATTGATGTTCTACACAATGTTGAAAAACAACCTTAATTTTTCAACACAAACTCATATGAGACGGTTCTACAACAACCCTATCCCGTGCTATACCCTTCATTTAAGGGTAACAATAAGCACGATATACCATACAACCGCCTTACACAAGAACACCCGCCTTTTTTTAATAGACCGTTGACTGAACAAGTACAACAAAAATAAATGAATAATGGAGTGAATACAAGTATAAGGTAGAAAATCCTAGGGTTTAATGTTGTCCCTTTCACCAATAAGCAAACCCAATTATTTATATTTAATGTAAAAGTTCAGGTGATTGTGATGTGGGTTCAACAACAGTGAAGAAGGACAAAATAATAAAAAGGGGTTGGAGGACAAACAACATATTATATGACCCAATTGCACCCACAACCACAATCTCATCATCAAAGTACCCACCTCAACCCAATATTCAATATTCATAGTACTACTACCTACAAGTCAGCCTTTTACTTTTCCCCAAAAAAAAAAAAACTTTCACCATACCCTTCTTACATTCTACTCTGTACTTATTTCTCTGTAAACGAGTTGATCTCCTTGTGACAGATATATTCATAACAGTACCTGTAACGGGTCAAATATTACACACATATGGCATATTAGACGAAACAAGATCACAACACCAAGTGAGTAGCAAATGTTTTGTCTTTCATCACCCTGGTAATTTACCCTTTTTTTTAAAAGGGAATCACATGAGCGATCTAGGGACGATTAAACTACAAACCCTAAACCCCGGTCATGGTCAATGATGGTCATGAGTACCACCCCTCGTGATTTTACGGATTCAACAAGTTTTCACCTACAATATCTTAATTGTACAACTTCATGGGTTGAATAATTGGATTATTCAGTTTACAAATACATTAAAATGGAAATTAAACCCCAAATTAGGTAAAATTGAACAAAACCCTTTTGCATCTTCACAATTATACCAAAAAACAGTAAAAAAAAAATGTACTGCACTCCGTAACATTTTTTTTACAATTGAATGTAGAATAAACTCTGAATAAACCATGAACACTAGCAATAATCTATAATTACCACATAAAAAAAAAAAAAGTAAAATTAAAACCCATCAAACAAACAATGTGATTAACATTCACCAAAATAAAGCAAGAGTAAGCACAAAAAAAGGAATAAATCTAAGAAAAATATTCCACCATAATAATAAATCCAAAATAATGATTAGAAAAATATAGTACCATGTGAAGAATTTGAGGTGGAGGAGGAGGCATGAATTGTCTTTGTTTGTTGTTGTTTAATTTAATGGTAGGTCCAAAAGCTTGGGTTTTGGGGTAGAGAGAGGGCAAGTGGGGAGAGATGGAGATGGAGAGTGGAGAGTGGAGGAGAGTGTAGTGGGGGAAAATACCATGCAACCTCACAAGTCAAGATAGAGTCATTGGTCATTTGGTCATTAAGTCATTGAGTCATTACTAGTCTTTCTTGTGACGGTTATAGTCGTAAATAGATTTGGCAAACAGATTGGGTTGTGTCGGGTTCGTGTTCGCGTCATTGGTAAATGGGTTATGAACCCCTCAACCCAAACCCGACCCATTTAAGTTTTCTGTCAGGTTCGTGTTGACCCACTTACATAAACGAGTCACTAACCCTCAACCCAAACCCGACCCATTTAAGTTTTCTGTCAGGTTCGTGTTGACCCACTTACATAAACGAGTCACTAACCCTCAACCCAAACTCATTTATTTCGTGTCGTGTTTTCGTGTCAGGTTCATATTTGGAAAGTTAGGTTAAAAATGATTAAAAATAATTATACTAATTTAATAAACAGGACTAATTTAATAAACAGGTTATTCGTGTCACGTTCATGTTTTGGGACGTCAACCCAAACCCGCCCCAATTAAATATCGTGTCGTGTTCGTGTCGACCCACTTACATAAATGGGTCATCTACCCTCAACCCAAACCCGTTTATTTCGCGTCGGGTTCGTGTCGTGTTTTTGTGTCGTGTCATTTTTTGCCAACTCTAGTCGTAAATGGAGGGTTATTGTGAAATTAGGTTAGAGCTCCTAAAGACTAAAGAGTGGTATGATACGAGATTAACTGGTTTGAGATAGGATTTAATGGTAGGTTTGTTTTGAGTGGATCGACATGAATACGGTATTTATGAGACTTAATTGGGGTCGAACTGGGTTGAAAGCGTTGTTACTCGTTTACATGTGATACGAATTCAAGCCTGGTAAGAACTGATTTATTTGTCGGGTGTGAGTAGTTAGGGGTTATAATGAAATTGGTCGAGGCGCGAGATAAAGCGGTTAAAATTGTTATCTTACGATTTATCTTTCTTTTTTTGAATCCAGTCATGAGTCACATAAACAAGATGAAGAGTGTTGGGCATCCCTAGCAAGAAGTACTTTGAATCACTCGACTCGGTAAAATTTTTGTTGGATCTTGACTTAAGTCGGACTTGGCTCAAGAATTTAACGAGCCAGGCTGAGGTACCGATGCATCGGCTCAAGAAGTTCATGGGTGACCCCTCGAACTTGTGCAATTAGATAATACTTGTACAGTTGTACTCGTTATATTTGCTTAGTGCTACAAGATATATTTATCATGATTACTCCGTATATCTTATTTATAGCCTATTAAATGTTATAAGAGCAATTGCAATAGAAAAACTTAATGCTATAAAGTTTTTCTATTATCATGTTATATTTCGCAAATCTCAATATTTAAGAACTTTTCTCTTCAATAGAAGAACTTCTTAAGCCCACTCTCAATCTATCTACTTTTCATTAATACTTGTATTTCTCATTAATTAGATTTTTATTTTATTTTGATATAGCCTTTCATTGGGGTAACATTTTTTTTTGGAAAATACTCCGTAGTAAAGATTAAATGGTATTTGCACTACCCAAAGCTACTTTAATTACTCTCAATTACCAAGATGTTGACAAACCTTCTTAAAAATGTTCCCCTTTATTTAATATATGTGAGATATATTTTAATCAAAGAAGAAGATCTTTGTGAATCAGAGAGTAACAACCTTTGCAATAAAAGAACTGGTTTAGGTGAGTTCTTGGTGACAACCCTAATTAAAAAAAACAACTATTGAACTTGCTCTAATTGATTTACTCTATCTTTCTCAAAAAAAAATTGATTTACTCTATAGTTTTTAATATAACCATCCGATCTCAACCATTGCAAACTACTACTCCAGGGGAAAAAAGTTTATAAACTATAAACTCGTATTACCTTTAATTGCGCTAGGGTATATGCACAAACTATATTCGACTCTGGCGATGTAACTCATAGGTTACGACTTTGGAGTAAAAGAATATCTAAAGAATAATCAAAATGTTAATTCTTCAAAGTTACATCTTTACTCTGTATATTTAATTAGAGTAAGACGACGATCTAACCAAAAAATACAATATTTTTCGAATTTTTTTAGAAACAACATATATCTACCTCATCTATTTTACATTATTTTTATAAATGAAATTAAAACAATTCCATAATATCAAAACTTAATAAAAACAAAAAAAAATATATAATGACATTTCATTAAATTTGTACTATAGTACTTGTTTGATAAAATTTTGCATGGCTTCATAAGAAGATCCTCCTTTCTGAATCGAAGCCAAAATATTTTCCTTTACCTTCAACGAATTATCGATCAAATCTTGACGAGACAACAATTCATCGATCCGACTCCGAAGTTCATTCGCGGTGATAACGCCTTTATTCTCGTCCGAAACCAGACTCAACCCGATCCTCCACCCGTCGCAAATACAAGTCTTAGTGTACGGTTGGTCCGCGAAGCAAGGCCAACATAACAACGGCACCCCGTGACTCATCCCTTCAATGGTTGAGTTCCAACCACAGTGTGTCACAAAACATGCTATCGACCCGTGTGCCAATACCTGTTAGAATAATACTCGTATTAATATATTCGTAAAATTATCGGGCCACTAATTGTACTAATAATTGTATCGCGCTATTTTACCCTTTTTACCGATAAACAAAGTGATCTAATAAAATTTAGGGTTATTTCACGAGAATAATACCAACTATACGTGTACTTCTTAAATTAATACAAACTATACGTAATCTCATTTTAATACGAACTATGTCTTCATAACCTCGCTTTGCTATGAGTGACCGGCTACCTGTTGAACCTCTCTTATTCAACTCTTCTTCTTATGATTTACATTTCGTGTTCATTTTCGGTCATTGAAAAAAAAATCCGAAAATTCATCTTCCATTTCTTTTTCATTTAGTCTTATAGAAGCTATGAAAAAAAAAATTATTGTTATTTTAGCTTTCACGATGACTGTAACGGACCTAATAAAACCCTAAAAAGTTACAACAAATCACTATGACCTGTAATAGCAAGTCATAATTTCATACATAACAAAACGAGATTAATGAATGCGTAGTTCATATTAAAATGAGATTACGTGTAGTTTTGATTATTTTAAGAAGCTATTCCCATGAAATAACCCTAAAATTTATATCGCCTACCGGTATTAAAGAGGTCGGGGAAATAATGTGTAAAATAAGTTTAATATTCCTTATCAAACGGGGTAGATTAGGAATATTACAAGAGTATCAACTATTCTATAAATAGGGGTTTGATCCCTTTTTTTTTCAACGAAATGCGCATTTAGTCGCATTACAATACAGAAAGGAGGAATTCAAATCTGGGATCTATTGTCTATGGTACCTAGTACCTACTCGGTGCTACCTAGTCTTGACAACAAGGCTAAAACATCTTAGGTTAAGTCCCCAGTTGAACACACCTTTACATATACGGAGTACAACCTAAAATTAGGGACGGTTGGTGTGTATCAACTAGAAGACCGACCAGAACCCATCTCGATAATACATCATGAATTAATTCAGGTACGCTTCCGTATTTCAGTTTACAAGTTTTTATGGATTCACATAACATGATTAATGGTTTTTCTAACGTGTGGCCACTGGACACACATTAATATCTTAATTAAAGAATGAATCACCATAATGTTGTGTAAGTATGGTAATTAAGAGTTAGTATTTCAATTTATCGTGATAATATCATTGTTATATTTTCCTTAATTAACCTATTAACGTGTCTACTTGGTAGGGGTGTTCACCGGTCCAAACCGCAAACCGGCGGACCGGACCAGACCGTAAAAATACACTGAATTTGATTTTTTATTTTAAGTGTGGACCGGACCGGACCGCGGACCGGTCACCAAGTTTTTGGCGAACGCAGACCGGACTGGTATGTGTCCCGGTTCGGACAAACCTGGAACTTACGGTTCGATCCGGTCTGGTTTACCGATCCGGATCACTTTTTGGACAGTACTATCACTGGGTACACGTTAGAAAAAAAGTAGATAAATAAAAGTATATAAAGTGTAACAATATAGAGTACCTTCTCTTGAGAGGCCCATTCCACGAGCTTCCCACAATTGGCAATCCGAGCCTCAAACCCATCCGGAAGCTGAACCTCGGAATGACTGGACATATCGGCCCGCAACGCCCACAAAAACCTCCGACCCGACAACTCAAGCCCATTAGCCAACTCATCAATCTGAGCCTGCGTCAACGAGACTATACTACCGAACGCAACGTAAATGACTGATTTCGTAGGCTGTTGGTCCAACCAAGTGAAGCATGCCGAGTCTTCAGGGTACAACGTCTCGTTATGTTTGGTGTCGCCTAGTAACGGACCGACAGGGATGAGGTTGGGGAAGTTGGGTTTGGGTTGGGTTATTAGGGTCGGGGTTAGGGTTGTGTACCAGTTGCATAGGATCCATTTGGATTTTCGTAGGAGTTGTTCGCTTGTTACGACTGTGTTGAACATTTGTTTTCGGGTTAGGTTTTTGTCGAGGTGGTGGTACCATGGTAGTTCGGTTGGGTTCATGTCTGGTAGGTCTGGGTGTAGTTTTATTGCTTCCTTCTTCGTTGGACTTCCTGCATGACAACAATTCAATAACAACAACGACGTTACTACATACAGTGTCTCGATTCCTGATTAACATAACACATTCGATATGAATAATTTTGTCTTAGGATCTTATTTTTTTTGGTACATAAGAGGGGCACGCCCCTAGATGAACTAGCTACGAGACGAGGTGTCTTAGGATCTTATCCTAACGTTTTTTTTTTCTTTCAATGAAGTGGACACTTAATCTCGTTACAAAATAAAACCTAACTGTAAATCCGTCTTAATTACTGAGCTAAAACATTATGATATCTTAACAGTATTAAAATTGATGTCAACTAATATAGTTCGTAAAATCAGCAAATGAGTACATGAATTGATTTAAATCCTTCCATAAAAATACTTTAGCAAAATTCACCCTTCTTTCACTTTTTTTTTTCTTGTTTTTTGAGTAAAAAATTAATTCAAAATTCACTTTTATGCGTGTATTTTAAGTCAAAATTAGAGAGTAATTTTTATGTAAAACAGGTTTAAGATTATATATATGCAGGAGTCTTTGTTTTTTTTGAAATGCTTTAAGATTATATTAAATCTTCATCGTGAATTCGTGACATATATATATATATATATATATATATATATATATATATATATATATATTTGTCACAAATGATCAAAAACCCATACGGATAGATAAGACAAATCTGAATGCAGAGTAGCAAATAACTTGTCTTTATCTATAACCATACGGACGTGACATCTAACTTATCACATGTTTATGATGCATACGTTTAGGCCTGTCAAATACTGACCCGACCCTAAACCGCCCGAAAAAAAGCCAATCTGTATAAAACCCGTTTTTTTCAAACCCAAAATACACCGACCCGTATTTTACCCGAACCCGAAATGATCGAACCCAAAACCCGACTGTCCAACCCGTTTGACAAGTCTACCTACGTTCCATTACAAACAAGAATTAGCGTTAAATATCATCAACAAGATCCCGAATTTTTTTTTTTTGGAGTCGACATTATATATATATATATATACCTTCTTGATCAAGAAATCCAGACTTTAAAAGGTCAGGAATCATAAGAGTAGAAGCCAAAGTCCCAGGAGAAGCAGTCCAAAACAAAGCCAACTTAATTCCATTATCCTCAGCCACTTTAGGTGCCCACCCAAATATCGGACTCACTATCAAACAACCAAACTGCCCATTATTTTCACTTTCTGTCTTCTCCTCCTTAGCCTTAGACACAATGTTACTTACATGGTTAGGCATCACCTTAGCTATACACCCATAAACCTTATAATGATCCTTCCTGTCGTCGTCCGCTTCCAACCCGTCTGAAACCGTCACCAGACGAACCTCACTCGTCTTTTCCCCCCCGCCCCTTGGATCGATCATCGACCGACTCATCATTCCTCTGTAATTATGTTCCGTTATTACTATCGTTACTTTGACACCGTGACTTGCTATGCTTTCTGATAGCTTCATCATCGGAATTACGTGCCCTTGGACTGGGTATGGTACTACCAGAACTCGACCCTTGCTCTTGTTTTCCATGTTTTCTGGACGTCAATGTAAATTTGATTACCAAACTTCGGTTTTTTGCGTGTGTTTTTTTTACGTTATGGGAAATTTTCATGCATTTTTTTCTTTTGGTAGATTTGAGGTTGAAATTATATGTTAAAAATGTGGTAAGAAAACCAAGTTTTACATTTACCAATGAGAAAAAAGTGCAGGAATTTGTTGCGTAGATGTAGCTAACTAACTCAAATAATTTTTTTTATTTTTTATTTTTTATTTTTATTTTTTATTTTTTTTTAAGAAAACTCAAATAAATTACTGATCATACATTTTTTTTTGTAAATGGTGGAATTTCAGTATTTCACCTATTCTACTTAAAAGAGATTAATTAATGTCTTGTATACATTATCTCAATCGTATAAATACAAATGAATCGCTACAAAATATGAACAAAATAGTTCTTTTGTATACAAACCAGGTAACAAGTTACACAAAACCGGGTAATAAATCACACTAAATTAGATACCGATTAAACAACATATACTCATATATTATGATTTCTTCTACAATTAACATATTAACAATTAACATATTGACGTGTGTTTAGTGGACCCACAATAGAAAAATCGATTAGATAAATAAATAATAACCAAATAATTACACCTATTCTATCACTACTTTAGGATAGAACTACCAAACGGGTCGGATTTAGGTAGAATATTGTTTTGTATATGACGATATATAAACAACCTAAAGGATTGCGACTTACAAGTGAAATTCGGGTCTCCAATTCAGGGGCGGATAGAGATTATTCGGATCTGATCTACTTTTAGGATTTTCAAAGCATGGGATATAAAACTGAAAAACTTTCATAGAACATTACAGCACAGTAACATAGTAGTACAGATACAAGTCATACAGTACAACATAAGCATCCCTGCTACATAACATACCCTCTGCACCAGCCTTTCTAAGCTAAATCTAGATATACATAAGAGCAAATAGTGGTAAAAAATTCAGGTAGTCCAACATAGATAACATCTCATCATAGTGATGCTGCTCAAATTCACATGCAGGAAACAGCTGAGATAGCGAGCGCACCAAAAGCCGACCACCAGTAGACGGTCCTGAGTCTGGTCCCGTGGTTGTCCATGCTTGTTGCGGTGGGAGCCATCCCCATACCTCCTCCAAGGGACCCGGTGCTTGTCGGGTTGCTCATGTTTGGTGTGGTTATTGGATTAATCCCCGTTCCCATGCCAGTTCCAGTGCCAGTGCCAGTGCCTGTGCCTGATGTAGGGGTGCCGGTGCTAGTACCAGTGCCAGTGCCGGTGCTGGTGCCAGATGTAGGGGAGCCGGTGCTGGTGCCGGGTGTAGAGGTGCCTGTGCCGGATACTGGAGTTATGGGCATGATGCCACCACCACCACCGGTTGGGGTTGTTGGGGACGATGTTGGCACGGTTGAGACAGGAGTAGTGGTGCCGGTACTGGTAGAGCTGATTCACATCAACAGATTATCAAAACTTAAGTCATTCTCGAACTAAATCGGCTTCACAGACATAAATAAACATGCTAAATCTTACTGATTCCGACAGTTTCCACTTTTTTGAATATTTGGACTAAAATTGAAAGGTCGAATTCCGAGCATTTGGAAAACAGTAGCAAGTACTAACATAAGGCTAATGATTAAGGTGAAGAGTTTGTTACAAGTCGATTTTTAGGCTTGAAATTACTTGATTTAACATCTTTGCTAGAGCCAAGTCTAGTTTCACACCATTAAAAGGCAAAACAATGACAACAAATCACGATTAAACATTTGAAAAAAATCATTTTTTTTGGAGACGAGATAGATTGGAGTACTAAACCGTTCAAAAAAGTCGAATATTTTGCACTCATAGCTCACACCATTCATACAAAAACTTGAACTACTATTACAACAACTTTCCACCTTGTTTGTTTTGGTGGGGGTGCATATCATTGAGACTAAGCTTTCATAATTCAAGACAGCCATGATATGATAGTCTACTTATTACTCCGTATTTAATTAGACGGTCCATAATAAAAGCGACACATATATATAGTAGAGGCCGACTTTATTAACACAACCCTTTAACAAAGTGAAAGCCACTTCTATTGCTTTTTTCCCCTTCCCTTCCCTTAGCTAGAAGAGAATTGCTGACAGATGAGTCAAAAAGATAATCATACAACTCTTAACAAGTAGGATATGAGGCTATATGACAAAAAAAAAAAACTATGTAAAGTTGAAAACTTTCGAAAAGGTCTCATAACATGCAAAAGTGGGCTGTTTTCCTTAGCCTCTAAACAAAAAATATAGTATAAGTTTTTCTCTACAAATATCTAGCTAACACTTGTATTCTGCTTTTGGGTTGTGCTAAGTTAACTAATCAGTGAGAAGGTGAGGTAAGCCGGTAAGGCAATCTCTCCAAGAAGTCGAGAACGAGGACTCAAGGACGTGGTTTGGTTCCCTAGGGCCGAAACAATAGTTTTACTTATATTTTGCTCATTAATATATATTTTTTTTAATTTATTATTGTGTATATTACTTTCGAAAAAATCGCATGGGTCATGACCTGGTCGAGAACGAGGACTCAAGAACGCAGTTTGGTTCCCTAGGGCCGAAACAATAATTTTACTTATATTTACTCATTAATATATTTAAGTTATTATTGTGTACATTACTTTTGAAAAAATCGCATGGGTCATGACCTGGTCAGCCTATGCATTGCTCCATCTTTCAAGTTCTAGGCATGGTAGTATTAAATATAGCTCGGAATATCAGTTTTTTGTTTTTGTGGGATGAAGCAGTTTAATTCAGTCGAGGTTCGGCTATAATTGTGAAAAACCGATGACAATTGGCAGACATTAACAATGTATATTTGACGGCATTCAATTATGTTTCGCGATACGCTCAAGTACTGTGTAAAAATAAGCAGATGAAGAAAATTTGTGGTGAAGGACATACCCGGAGCCAGAAGCAGCAGAGAATGAGCAGCCTCCACCACCTGTAAAGTTGTAACGAAAGAAAAGCAGGAAGGAGAATTAGTGCCTGGAACTCGGGAAGACAGTCATTTAAGCACAACATAGATTAATGCATAACCTACCACTAATTATATTAGTATAAAACAATTTAACAACACTTTCTAATAAATATATCGAGCATAACTAATATGAAGCACTTCGTGCAACAATTTTTCAGGGAGCAAGATTATAAGGCTACCAAATGTTACTATACGCTTTTACCAATTTGTGATTCGCTCTTTCAGAGTATGTGTCACGTGTATTTTTAGTAAGCAACACGATTCACGATTCACTAGGTACCCGAACGAATCCGGTAACCATGGTTAAAAGAATCTGACACAAATATGCGTGTAGTCATTGGGATCACCCCGCTAATCCGGTAACCATGATTCTGGAAATTGTAGGGTAAGGAGAAGTCGGATGTACACAACATTACCCCCATGCTAACACAAAGAGGTTGCCCCCATGTTCCTACATGTTTGATGACCGAAAGTATACTATCATCAACTTAAAGCCTACAATAATCAAACCAAGGAGAAAATGTTTTTTTTTTTTGTTTAAGAAGAGTCACGAAGGTTGTTATAATGCTGACGGGGTTCAAACAGCAGACCATGAGTACCACCTCTCATAAATCATAACCTTGCCAACTAGGGAACTAAACTACTCCAAAGTTGGTATGTAGCGGGGAAAAGGGGGGAGTGTAGCTTACTGGGGTCGGAATTAGTGAGGACAGCAACTCCTTGGAAATCACAGGTAGCGCCTTTAGCGGAATTCTTCTGGTAATAGGTGTTGGCAGCAAAAGAGCAGTGACCTTGAATGCCATTAGCATTGTAACACTGTCCATTTGGTCTAATGGGAGTGCAATCGACTCCTTGCCCACATGCATAGTCTATTGCTGTCTGGTATTGCGTAGTTTGCAGTCCCGCCTTGCATACACAGAATGATGCACCTGCCAAAACACCACCGAATCAAATGTTACTGCAGGTATGGCAGCCCTCGCTGAACAATGAAAAAATCGGAACTTCTGGTTGACGATTTTTCTCTATTACTACATTAATAATTCACCCACGCCTGAATTTTCGCATTCCTAACATTAAATCCTGGCTCCGTTACTGCTCACGTGTTTCAATAAACTTTACTCTATCATGTACCCTAGTGCAGGGGTGTCTCTTCAAAGTACTTCGACAAAGTATCGCATTTGGTCAAAGAAATATACTTAACTTGCCCATTTTTACTTAAGGTTACATTCCTAGTATCGAATTTTTCTTTAATTTGGGTAAACCATCCGGTTTAGTCGGGATTAGAATAGCGTTAAAAGCTCTCCCTAATGAGTTTTAACACGACTTTGTTAGATCTTTGGTTATAACACGTGACAAGTGACAACCATTGACCTTAGCAGTTCATCTAAGTGAACATTAGTCATTAGTAGCAACCAGTGAAACAGAGAATATGCAAGAAACTGGAAAAAGAAATTAAAACAGGTGCAGTATATACTTTTCTTCTTCTTAGAAAGTAGAGTATATACTCTACTCCGTTTTATTCATTCGTTTGTTTGAGTTTATTAATCAAAGGGGTACTTGTTACTATACCAAGATTTTAAAAATATACTCACTCCGTCCTAATGAATTAATTGTTTGTCTATTTCATATTGGGGCGTCTCAATAAATTATTTGTCTTTTTATTTTAGGAATATTTTTTAGGTATACGTGTCACTCCTTATTGGATCCCTTACCCTTGATGTCAAAATCAAAGACAAACAATTCATTCATTGAAACGAAGGAAGTACACGAAAACCATAATGGGACTAATGGTAAGATTAATGCTAGTTTGAGCTTTGAGTGAGTGTTGTTAGTCTAATAGAATCTTAAGAATTTTTTTAGGCATTTCTTTCAATTAATAATCCAAATGTTTTACTTTACTTCGTACCTATTTTATTTTTCATTTAATGTTTTTTTTTTACATTTCCTGATGTGCCCTACAAATACAGGCACCGACAGCTCAAAATGAAGATCGCCAACATAAGTGCACTAAAATTAAGAAAATAAATACTCCGTACATAGCTAGAAATATTATGGATAATACTCCGTATTTCATAGTATAAGTATGGGGTTCGAATCAGTAACTATTGTAATGTGATTAATCGTGCACACGGAAACATCAAAACATGAGTAATAACGAGTACGAGTATATATTACTTCCTCGGTTCCTCCCAGTTTTGTTTTATATAGGCCCACTTTGAAGTCGGGTTATTTATTTACCCCTCCGAGTTACTATGATCTTCCTTATTTTCTTTTTGGATTGAGTTTGATTTTCTTACCTATTTCATTTTTTGACTATCAATACGTGCTTCACATTTACTTTTTTTTTTTTTTTTTTTTTTTTTTTTTTTTTTTTTTTTAACCACTCATTTTCCCTTCCTTATTTTCCAAAAAAAAAAGGAGAAGAACGTGAGAACTCGGAGGGAGTCTTTGTTTAACTTTAATTAAAATAATAATTATAATTATAATGAATATGAAAATAAATAAATAAATAAATAAATAGTACTCCTATATTAAAAAAAGATAAGAGGAAAGAAGGTAGTACTTGAGTGAGGAAGCATGGCTAAGATGAAGAAGCAAAGAAGAAGAAGCTGCATAAAACACATCTTCATCATCCTTCCTTCCTTCCTTGTGCTGGGTTTGAGAATGGAGATGAAAATGAACAGTGAGTATATGTGTGAGTGAACAAGAGACGATAGAGGAGACAAATAAAGCAAGTCAGAGAGAGGGAGAGAGAGTCGGTTCTCTGTTGTTTTGGGAAGTGAGAGAGAGAGAGAGAGAGTGTGTGTGTGTGTGTGTAATGGGAGCAATGTTGAGTAGGGTAGGGTACATTTCATTATTTCAAGGTCTCTTTATAAAGTAGTGTATGGGATTGTGTACGTTAACGAATAGTAGTATCGTTTTCAAATTGAAGACGTCTGTTTGTGTGGGAAGAAGATGGGGTGCTTTTTAATATACAATGCCCATGTGATCGTAAAATTGGTTCATTGTTTGGTTCAATGTCTCCTTAATTCTTAAGGCTTCAACTACAAGGCTAGTACATTATTGATCACAGCCCAAACCCTTGAGGTCCATTAAAGGAACCTAAAATGAGATCCTCAAAGCATAAGCCCGTTTGATAGATACCTTAAAGGGATCCTTACGGATGTTACGGTGATTATCTTAGAGTGCATGCCTCTAACTATAGTCGGTATCCTTTAAGATAAATCAAGTTTAAATTTAGAGATTACGTCTATCTGCAAGATAGGCAAACTCTTATGCTACAAACAACCTTTCAGCCATAGCCATAGCCATACGAGGCTTACTGACACTCAGGACTCGTCTCTTCCATTGCCTTCCATGCCAGTTGTACAAATCTATGTTATAGATCCACCTTATAACTAGAGTATTGAATAATACTCGTACAAGAAATGGACAAGCGAAATTCTAAGAATCTCTCTCTCTAAATCTCTAATACCCGTTTACTCATGCTAGTCCACATCGCGTGCTAGTTTCGAGCCAATTCATACTCTTTATGACATTAGCCACATGGGGGCCACAAGGGAAGGAGAGAAGACGAGCTCAATCTCGGGTGACATTACTAACCCAGTGTCATTATAATGTTGGTTGCTTATACGTGGATCTTACATAGTTACACACGAAACACCAACATTTATAGGCATTATGTCTGCCCAATCTATTTACTTAACTCATTTTAAAACTTATTTAAGCAACATGTTCCTAACCAACTTATATACTCGACCCATATAAAGTAGTTTGAAATGCAAAAAAGGTACTCGCCCCGATAAAACAAACTCGGCTAATACTAGCCGACCTGTCACACAAAGTCAAAACCCAAGTTTGATTTGACCCGACAAGAACGGAGATTACCGGATACAAATCAATATCCTTACGTAACTTGATAATCACACACTCAAACATCCGAACCCAAAATAACCAAATCCAACTCAATTGTTGTAAACGGGTCACAAATCAATATAGTGTCGTTCAAGAACCGTAAGGCCCATAACACCCCCAAAGGCCTAAACCGACGAAAACTTATAAATCTCCCCGCCCAACTCTTACAAGCGCACCTGGGGATTCGAAGGAATCATACACGTCTGCGACAATGGTGCTTCAGCTTCCTCGATTAACAAACTCTCTCCGTAAACCCTTCAACATCGACGCTGCTTACCTTCACCGTAAATCTATCCTCCATAACCTCGATCGTCAAAGGTACTCTCAATTTTCCACGCTCTAATTTCTCTCCAATTTTAGTCATTTCATGCTGGATTTCGTGTTCTACTTCAATTGCGAGCCTATGAATTAGTTTGATGCGAAGTTTTGGTAGTTTATACAGCTCAATTTCGTGTTTTACGGCAATTGTGAGTATTTGGATTAGGTTAACGTGACGCAATTTCTCGTACAGTACATTTCTGAGTTCTTGATGATTTCGTGCTCAATTTTGTGTTTACTGTAATTGCGAGCATTTGAATTAGGTTGATACGAAGTTTTGGTAGGTTATACAGCTCAATTTCGTGTTTGACTGAATCCGTGAGCATTTGGATTAGGTTAGCTCAATTTTGTGTTTACTGCAGTTACGAGCATATGAATCAGTGTGATGCGAAGTTTTGGTAGTTTATACAGCTCATTTTCATGTTTTACTGTAATTGTGAGCATTTGGATTAGGTTAACGTGATGCAATTTGTCATACTATACGTTTCCGAGTTCTTGATGATTTTGTGCTCAATTTTGTGTTTACTGCAATCGCGAGCATATGAATTAGTTTGATGCAAAGTTTTGGTAGTTTATACAGCTCAATTTCGTATTTTACTGCAATTGTGAGTGTTTGGATTAGGTTAATGTGATGCAATTTCTCGTACTTTCTCGTACTGTACGTTTCTGAGTTCTTGATGATTTTGTGCTCAATTTTATGTTTAATGTAATTGCGAGCATATGAATTAGCTTGATGCAAAGTTTTGGTAGTTTCTGTAGCTCAATTTCGTGTTTTACTGCAATTGTGAGTATTTGGATTAGGTTAATGTGACGCAATTTCTCGTACGGTACGTCTCTGAGTTCTTGATGATTTCGTGCTCAATTTTGTGTTTACTGCAATTGCGAGCATATGAATTAGTTTGATGCGAAGTTTTGGTAGTTTCTGTAGCTCAATTTCGTGTTTTACTGCAATTGTGAGAACTTGGATTAGGTTAACGTGACGCAATTCCTCGTACTATACATTTCCGAGTTCTTGATGATTTTGTGCTCAATTTTATGTTTACTGTAATTGTGAGCATATGAATTAGCGTGATGCGAAGTTTTGGTAGTTTCTATAGCTCAATTTCATGTTTTACTGCAATTGTGAGCATTCGGATTAGGTTAACGTGATGCTATTTCTCATACTGTACGTTTCTGAGTTCTTGATGATTTCGTGCTCAATTCTATGTTTACTGCAATTGCAAGCATACGGATCGTTTGCCTTTTGAATTTTGTAGTCAAGTGAAGTCGCTGGATGAATCGGAATTAGCTCGGAAGATTGTGTATAACTGGGAAAGAGGTAATTCTGTTCACTTCAGTAGAAATTTATGCTTGATTCTAGAATTTTTTTATGAAGCTTTTTATCCTTGTGTCCGTCGATTGTAGTTTTAGGACAGAAATGATGTCATTTTTCTTGATACTTTTTTTTTGTTAATGGTGTCTATGCCATTGTTGTTGTAGCCTCTCTTGAAGTCAGACAAACATACAAACAGTTTATTGCAGCGGTGGTAGAGTTGATAGGTGACGAAGTGGTGTCCGAAGAGCTTCAAGAAGTGGCATTGGCTGCGTACCGTCTTTTTAGTGACATTGAGGAGGAAGAGAGGGCAGATAGAAGAACGGTCGCTGAGAAAAAGTAACTTATTTTCCTGCACTATTCCATGCCCTTTTCGTCGCTTATGTTTCGCGTTGTGCAATTGCTTCTAGAAATTGGGTTTGTTCAGTGTTGAATTTGTTGATCATCTGTGATTGATGACTGTTTTCAATTTCAGTTTCCTTCCGTAGTTATTTTTCTCCTTTCCCATTATAGTTATGTAGACTACGTTGTGGAAAGAAACAAATTCCGTGATCGAGTTCTTTCAAGTGAGGGGTTTCTTGTTTCAGGAACGACATATGATCTTCACTTTGTAGTTTTTCACTATTCAAATATCAGTTGCTGTCCACTCTTTATCTTTATTTACACCGTCGCACCTTCAGAAATTAGTTTCGATGATGATTTCAACATTATGTCAATTCAGGTCAGAATTCCAAAAGATACTTGGCCATGTTGTTTCCGACGGGAACTTACAGAAAGTAGTGCACTTGGCACAGAGACTTTATAATATACAGCCTATAGATCATACAAATTCTCCTTCAGATGAAGCTCTGAGTGACAATGATGTAGAATTTGGATTCAATCTTGAATTTAGACCCCCTTCTCGGTTTTTGGTGGATTTATCTGTTGAAGATGACGACATTTTTGGAGTAGAGGAGTTAGTTCCATCAACTTCGACTTACATTAACAGGCCAGCAGCTGCGGTTGTTGACAAATTTTCAGCTGCGGATAAAATTCGGTATGACCTAAAATGGCTAAGAGACACATGTGATCTTATAGTTCAGGGTAATGCCTCCCAACTATCCCAAGATGAACTTGCTTTGAAAATTTGTCGGGATCTTGATTCTAAGAAGCCTGGTGAAGAGGTATTGATGATTATCTGTATTTCAAGCATCAAAATAAGATGTTGTATTCTATAGCAACCTTAATTGAAAAAGAGTTGGACTATGTTGTAGGTTGCTGGTGACTTATTGGACCTAGTTGGGGATGGTGCTTTTGAAACTGTTCAAGAGCTTATTTCGGTAAGACAAAGAATCTCGTTGGTTCAGTTGCTAACTTGCTTTCTTCTCCGTCCAATTCAAATTCATTTGCAGGGTCTTTCATTCATTCTTTTGTACGGAGTAATTTTTTTATGTTCCATTTATTTTTATTCTTGCCATTCTTTTTGGCACACTTCTGACGAAGTCACTATAAAATTCATTTAAAGAACCAAATGGGTGTAATGATTTCAGCAAATTCAAATTCCTTAAAATTCCAATCCCATTGAAGTGAACATCAAACGTCAGGCTTTAAAATCTCGGGACTCAGGGGATGGCAGGGTGAATGAGATTTTTGGTGCACTTCTGAACATATCAGGAAGGAGAAGGTATGGTTGTAGTGGGAGAGATATTGTGAGTTAGAAGGAGTAGGTGGTGTCACCAGACGTATCACGTAATCCGGGGCTTAGTGGAGGGGTATGGGTGCCTTTATTTGAGGTAGATCATGGTACAGACATGCAGTATTCAACTGCAGTTTCATTAATTACTTTTCATAAAATTGTGAGACTATTGTGAGTTAGATGGAGTAGCTGGTGTCACCATCATTATCTGATTAGTTATTTCTAAATCGAATATATTGTTTTATACTTTTAAATCTGGGGATTTTGATTTTTGGCCCTTGCATATTGCCCTTAGTATGGATCAGTTTTTAAAATGTAGGAGAATTGTTTTTCATAAGATATAAGATTGGAAGGTGATTCATAATATATATTCATAAGATTGGAAGGTGATTCATGTGGTATAATCTGATGAATTTGCCTTTACTGTTTCTTTGTCAACATAATATCACGAGTAAAGGCACAGGCAGCTATCTTACGCTGCAATATGTTTTTTTAATTTTGCTTAATCCTTTCTATAACATACAGAATAGGAAGGATCTTGTTGAAGCAATTCGTCATGGCTTACTGGTACTGCGATCAGATAAATCAGCCTCAAATACTCAACCTCGTATGCCCAGTTATGGGACCCAGGTAATCTTATATTTTTGTATGGTTTTATTAGTCGTTTGGCCTGTTATTTGTCTGAAAATCCAATCACTTGGTGTTTAAAATTGTAGGTTACTGTTCAAACCGAGTCCTCCCGGCAATTTGATAAACTTAAACGCAAAGAGGAAAAACGCCAAAGACGAATGGATCATGGGATTGAGGATGAGTTTTCTGGCATAACATTTTCTTCATTGCTGGAAGCAAGTGAGAAGAAAAATCTCTTTGATGATGTTTTGGGAAGTGGAGGGGATGAATCACTTGGAATTTCTTCACTTCCACAAGGAACTGTGAGGAGACATCTCAAGGGATACGAAGAAGTCATCATTCCTCCGACACCAACAGCTCCAATGAAACCTGGGGAGAAACTGGTACTACACAAATCTTTTAAGAGTATTTTTCAGGAAGGATTAGCTGTAGGCCTAGACTATAATTGAAAGTGAAAGAAAGCTTACTTAGAAAAGAGCAGTGGTCATCATAAGTTTATTTTTTCGAGTGTATCAAGATAGTTAGCTGGAAATTTTATGTAGAGCACTAATGTATGTTGTGTCATATGTGACAAATAACCAACTTGCAAATCGGAGTATAAATGATCAATTACTGAACAATATTGATAAACGTGACAACAGGATAGAGTATTAGGTTTTCTTAGCTATACATTCTCACATTAATATACTTTCCCCCCTTGGAGGTCACTGCTTAGCTCTGTAGACGAACCATGAAAGTCGCTGGTAGCATCTTTAGATAACCCTGTGGTAAAATTTATTGCTCTTTAAGCTAATTGCGGCATGGCGCTGTACAAAGTCTTGGGTATTAGAGTCAAAGAGTGTTCTGCAGCTTATATGGTTAATTTTATTTCATGGTAAAATGCATGTTATTCTGGCTGTACACTAGGAGGTCTCTGGTATTGGCCATTGCCCATGCATCTTTTTGAAGAAGTATGATATATACCAGCCTAGTGGTTTGAGAGGGCAAAGATAGGACTTCTGCCCAACAGGTCAAAAGTTAAAAATCTGCTAGTGGGCATGTCCCGTGCTTTTTCCCCCCCACTATTTGCTTAGGTTCTCACTAATTTTTCTGGTTATTTTTCTTGTCCCCAACCACAAAATCTGATGTTCATAATTGTCTGTTATACTATGCTAGAAAGTGTTCCGGGCGGCCTATTTTTGCCCCACGGCATTTTTTTTGGAGAGTCTTTACAAGTGTATCACTAGAGGTTAGGACCGGAAGCTACCTTTTGAAGAAGTTTGAAGTCGGATGATAGGCTGTGTTTATAATCTTATTCCTCTGCAAGGGAGCTATACTTTTTGCCATATGCCAATTTGGTTACCAGCTGGTCTTGCCCCATGTCCCATGTGCTCACATCCTTGTAACTTCAAATTTTAGAGCATGTTTTGACAAAGATGTTGCACAACTTTACCTACTATGGTGCAGTTCTGATCTATAATTTACATGTTTTCAGATAGAGATTAAAGAGCTGGATGATTTTGCTCAAGCTGCTTTTGAAGGCTATAAAACTCTTAATCGTATCCAAAGCAGAATCTTTCGTACTGTATATTTCACTAATGAGAATATTCTTGTAAGTTGTTAGAAAACTGCACTTTTATTGGTTTCTTGTCGTAGAAGAAGCCTGCTTTGAGCTGATATATTCTTTCTTTCAGGTATGTGCGCCTACAGGAGCTGGCAAAACAAACATTGCCATGGTTGCTATTTTACATGAGGTATGATTCTTTGGTCATGACTCTTACTAGTGTTGTCAGCTTGCCTTGACCGTCTTTTACTGCATTCTTTCATTTATTGCAAAGATTTCATTACTTGGCTGTTGATGTGTATAAGGTATCCGTACTGCCATGAGTACGTACCAAACACTGTTGTGAGAAAATTGGTAAAAAAGGGGCTCCTATCATTCATCAAAATAGTTGACCCTTGTTAATTTGAAGTGCACTTGTAATAAAGTGTGGTTCCCATATTGCGATGGGACCTTCTGAATGGTTAAGCTCCAGTTTTCGTCATCACCATTACAAGACTTGATGCTAATAGCTTAATGGCAATGCCATGATCCCATGACTAAAGCGGTACATGTTTCGATAGATTGGGCAGCATTTCAAGGATGGATACCTGCACAAAAATGAGTTCAAGATTGTTTATGTTGCTCCAATGAAGGTAGTCTTTTGTTGTAGTTTTTAACTTTTGTTGTTTATTTTATTTTTGTAAGCTCTGATACTATGCCACCTCCTGCCTCTTCCCCTCAAGGCATTAGCTGCCGAAGTCACGTCAACGTTTAGCCGCCGTTTATCTCCGTTAAATGTAACTGTGAAGGAGCTCACTGGAGACATGCAACTTTCTAAGAACGAACTTGAAGAAACTCAGGTTTTTTTATCGGCTTGCTGCATAGGGTATATAATATTGTTTTGTTATATTGATATGAAAAGCTCATTTTTCTGTTCAATTTTAATCAGATGATAGTGACAACACCTGAAAAATGGGATGTGATCACACGCAAGAGCAGCGATATGTCACTGTCGATGCTAGTCAAGCTTTTGATAATTGATGAAGTGCATCTGCTCAATGATGATAGAGGTCCTGTGATAGAGGCATTAGTTGCTCGAACACTTCGTCAGGTTAGAGTGTGCAATTTTGATCTATGTGTGCAAGTTTAATGTAAAAATATGCACAAATACAAAAAAATGTACTACGAAAATATAAGGTAGTACTTCGTATCCCCTGTTCTTACTAAATCATACTTCGTATCATCGGAAATTCCATTTACTACCCTTGCCTAAATCATACCCACCACTCTCACCTAATCCACATTTCCACCCATCCAGGCACCCTAACCTCCAATCAACCTCTCACCCAACCACCTTCCTCCACGGGTGACACCCCATTACCTGCTGGATACAACCATTTACCTGCCGAAAACACCCCCTAACCCACCATAATTTAGTTCTCAAATTTGGTAAATAAGAAAAGAGGGAGCATCCTCTATTGGAAACAACCACTTACCTGCCGACATGAATATATGCCGGTGAGTTGGGAGGGAAAGGAATGGTGGCGCCTTTAGGTGGTCTGACGAGGCTAGCAATGGCGAGACCAGCAACGACATTGGATCGGAATGTTTGAAGCTATAGGTAGGAAGCCATTGTAGTACAGGAAATATTTTGTCTTTGAGGAGGGAAATGAAGGGATCCATTTTCCTTCCCCCTCTAAATCCCTCCATCACTCCATCCCATTTTGCTAACCAAACAAAGGAATTTTCTCCCCTTCTTTTTCCTCCCCTCTCTTTCCGTCCATGTCTCTCTTTCCAAACACACCCTTAAACACTTATCTACTTCGGTCAAAATGTAATTCCCAAAATAAATACTGTTGCAAAATGCTCTGACTGTTCTAATCCGATCACCATGGTTGCTACTGCTGTGTAAGCCTCAAATATATGAATTTATCCACAGAAAAGATTTGGTAATTTTCTGTACATGGGGCTTTTCATGTCTTTTAACGAACATTTTTTTTAAAAACAATTGATAGGTGGAGTCATCACAGTCCATGATTCGCATTGTTGGTCTTTCTGCTACTCTACCAAATTATTTAGAGGTTTGTCAACTCACATTCTTCCCACTTCTCTTTTCAGTTCTGAATTCATTATAAATTTGTAGTTAAGTATAATATTCATGCTTCCATACGACTTAGGTGGCACAATTTTTGAGGGTGAATCCGGACGCAGGGCTATTCTTCTTTGATTCTACTTATCGTCCTGTGCCTCTTGCACAACAGTATATTGGCATTAGTGAGAGGAGTTATCTGGCTCGCAATAACTTGCAGAACGAGATTTGTTATAACAAGGTAATATTTTTTTCTTAATTTCTTCACTTTTTTTTTAAAATTTATGTATTGTAATTCAACTAATAATTTTATTGAAGGTTGCTGATTCACTAAGGCAAGGTCACCAAGCAATGGTCTTCGTCCATTCTCGAAAAGATACTGTGAAAACTGCAGAGCGATTGGTAAGGGATATTTATATGTTTTCATGATCTTGTATATCAAGATTATTATGCTTGATTGTCTGAGAGCGTAACCTCTCATTATTTATATGGGCGACACATTTAAGGTGTGATTTTGTTAATGGTCGTCACCCCCGTCATGGCTTTTTGTAGACGGGCGCCACCTCTATGATTTCCTTTGTATATGGATGTCACACTGTCACTCCTTGCTGTCCTTTTATTAATATTTTTATTTTTATATTCTTTCTTATATGATAAAAGATCTTGTATAGCAATTTTCTGTGTTGCTTATTTGTGTACTACACATAGCTTTGTTTGGAACACTATTTGTGTAGTGTGCTACACAACTACATTTCTGTGGCCTATGTTCTTCACGCTCTTGACTCTCACATAATCACTTTAGTCTTGCAAAACCGAAACAAAGAGTTTCTCATCAAATGTACTTGAGGAATGAGTTTTCTCCGTAGTGAAAGGGAACATATACATTTATTGTGTTTACTCTAATTTTTTCGGATCATCACACTATCACAGGTTGAGCTATCCCGGGAGAATGATAATCTGGAGCTCTTCCAGAATGAGACACATCCACAGTACCATTTAATAAAGGCATGGATTTCAACATTATATCACTGTTCTTTGCATACATAGTAACATTGTAATGATGCTGTGGTATACGAGATGTGTCTCATTATTATTAATTATTTTTTCATTCAGAAAGAGGTTGTCAAATCTAGAAACAAAGAACTTGTTCAACTTTTTGACAATGGGTTTGGTATTCATCATGCTGGAATGCTACGTGCTGATCGAGGTCTTACTGAGCGACTTTTCTCCGAGGGGTTGTTGAAGGTAAAATTTATTTGTTTTCACAGACGTTGGTAGAAATTGGCTTCCCAGCTGTTCAATTTGATGTTTTGAGTCTGTTTCAGGTGCTTGTTTGTACAGCTACTCTGGCATGGGGGGTAAATTTACCCGCTCACACTGTTGTGATAAAGGTTTGTACCTCTATCCGTCGAAGAAGCATATCCAAGAGGAGTCTGGTATTGCCCTTTCTAAGAGTAAATATATTTTTTGTTTGACCAGGGTACACAGATATATGATGCGAAAGCAGGTGGATGGCGAGATCTCGGCATGCTTGATGTTATGCAGGTTAGTTCCTTCTTACTCTGGTGTGTTTAGCCTAGTACTCACTTAGACTTGACTTGATCCTGTACTTTCAGATCTTTGGAAGAGCAGGAAGGCCTCAGTTTGACAAAAGCGGTGAAGGCATTATTATTACATCTCACGACAAACTAGCTCATTATCTGCGTCTGCTTACTAGCCAGCTTCCTATTGAGAGTCAGGTGGGCTCTGCACTTTGTTTTGTTATCCACACCACTTGATGATATGTTATTTCGTGTTTCGCCTTATAGATCTGATTTTGCCCCCCCCCCCCCCCCCCCAAAATTTATTAGGTAGAGTTTAAGACATTGCTTTGGTTGCAAAGTACCCACTTCTATGAAGTGGTGAAGCGGAATTTCGCCTCCAAGGCCTACTTGGGTCGAGGTTATAAGGCAGTTATATGATTCTCAATTTGTTTTCATGTACATGTGGTCTTGACTACATTCATGGTTGGCTGTATATCTGGGCTATGTGGGATAACAAAACTTAAAAGTAGTACTCGTACTATTTATTGTGCGTATTTTTTCCATGAAAATGTCTTATCTTATGTGTATTTCCCCCCTCCTTTACCTCTTTTGCAGTTTATTAGCTCCCTGAAAGATAATCTCAACGCTGAGGTTGCATTAGGAACTGTCACTAATGTGAAAGAAGCTTGTGCATGGCTTGGTTATACATATTTATTCTTGAGGATGAAGATGAATCCGTTAGCATATGGTATTGGATGGGATGAGGTACGAATTTACATTCTTTATTGACTAATGCATATGGATATGAGTGTATGACATCCTCTAAATTCTAATGCTGTGGTCTAGGAAGGTAATGAAAGTAGTTCTTTCAATTACAAAATATAGCTCTTTTAGAGGTCTCACTTCTTTTTTGATAATCACTCTGTAACATGTAGCTTGCTTCCTGCAGAAATAAGACATACATGTATATGCTATAGATTTATTTTTTCGCCTCTCAGATTATTGCAAACTGTTGCTCACTATGTTGAAGTATTATCTTTTCACCCCTCTCTCGTCGCATGATACCAAGGCGTCTTAGTCAGGTCCGGCCGTCCTGGTCTGGTTTATTACCTCAAGGGACAATTCTGAATGGGATCCTTTGATTTGAGGAAGGGCGGACCAGAGGCAACTGTTACTGTTTTGATTTTAATAGAAGCCTCTTTACCATATTCTGTGACACTTGTAAAATGAAAAAGAATAGTGATCCGGATCTATTTTCTGCTGAACATTCTTCATGTTTCGGTGCATCTTTGCTGATTAAATTTGATATGTATGCTTTTGATATAAAGTTTATTCACTTCTATACCTTCCCTGGCGTTTTTTGTGTTACGAAGTTACAAAATTCTGACATCTTTTTTCTGTTTGTATCTAGGTGGTTGCAGACCCTTCTTTGGGTTTGAAACAAAGATCTTTTATAACTGAAGCTGCACGTTCCCTTGATAAAGCGAAGATGATGCGTTTTGATGAGAAAAGTGGCAACTTCTACTGTACTGAGCTTGGTCGCATTGCCAGTCATTTCTATATCCAATATTCAAGTGTAGAAACTTATAATGAAATGTTAAAACGTTATATGAGTGACAATGAGGTGAGATTAACTATTTGATTCTCTTATTAATTTGAAATGTGTACCTGTACTTTTGTAGTTTTTTTTCCCAATCTTATATCCATGCCACATGTCTGGTGTGCTGGTGTCGGTATGTTCTGGAGTGAATTCATTTATGATTGAAATTAATGCGTTATTGTCTTTGTGTTTATTGTTAAGCTTAATGACTTCAACTTGACACTTTTTTCTGCCTCTGGGTTTATGTAATTGATTTATCGTGCATTTATGTTTTCATCCTCTTCTCCTGCTTCAGGTTATTGACATGGTGGCACATTCTTCTGAGTTCGAAAATATTGTTGTGAGAGAAGAGGAACAAATGGAGCTTGAAAATCTTGCACGTGATTGCCCATTAGAGGTTAAAGGCGGTCCTTCCAGTAAATACGGGAAGGTTGCTATTCTCATTCAGGTACGAGTTCTTGATATGTACTCAAGTTTGATAACTTGCGTAACACTGATATGTCAGATTGTAGGTGAAAAACTGTTTTTTTTTTGCAGGCTTACATATCCCGAAGACCCATAGATTCATTTTCGTTGGTTTCTGATGCTGCATATATAAGTGCAAGTTTGGGTCGTATTATGCGTGCTTTGTTTGAAATCTGTCTTCGAAGAGGGTGGTCTGAGATGACGTCGTTTATGTTAGAATACTGCAAGGCAGTTGACCGTCAGATCTGGCCCCATCAACATGCTCTTAGACAATTTGACCGAGAGATTTCCTTAGAGGTTCACTCCACATTCACTACCTAAAATAATGGAAATGAGTAAGGACTCGCTCACATATCTTCTAATTTGTTTCAGATATTGAGGAAACTTGAAGATCGAGGGGCTGATCTTGATCGCCTTTACGACATGGAGGAGAAAGACATTGGAGCACTGATTCGTTTTTTTCCTGGAGGGAAGGTATTGTCTTAGTTTTTGGCTGTAAGTTTCTTTGTGTGCATAGTGTATCAAGGATGTGGCAACTATGATACTTGAGCGTGCCACTAAGGTGGTGACCTCTGTATTTCAGTTGACATGACACGCCCCGGTTTGGATCAGGAACATGGGTTTGATATCATCTAGGAAAATGGAGTGTGGTCAACTAGTTTCTGGACCTTAAAAACACCGTGCTGGATGGGGAAAATATAGTGGTGTTTTAATGGTACTCCGTAGAAGTTAGACGACTACTCCGCATTAAACAATACTGATGAGAAACAAAGTTGATTTTCCCTTCTCATTTTAAAAATTTTAATTGTGTTGGGACAAAGCTGAATGTATCATCATCGTTCACTTCTCACATGGTTTTGCCTATTAGAAAGTGGTGTGTCACAGAAACATAATAATAACAGATATAGTGCTTGTCATTCTTTGAGTAAAAAATAAACTTGGTATAGCGGGTTCGACTTAGGGTTCTGGGCATAAGAACGTAGAAGACTTGAAGTGGGGCCATGGGGGTAGTTTTATTGGAAACATATACGAGTATGTATTTTATTTTCATATAAAATTTTTGACCATAACGTCATGGTTAGATTTATCAGTTTTAAGATGGAGCTCCAATTCGAAAACATAATAGACTCCCATCACATGTCTTGATGTCCACCTATATGATAGAACTCCAATTAGCTCCTTGTTTTTTTTTTTGGTATTTTCTTACTTGTCTCCACATACCTTCATAATCATCGTTTACTGTATAAATTTACGTTTCTTATCTGAAATTGACTTTTTTTTTTCTGCATTGCAGGTTGTGAAGCAATATTTAGCACTTTTCCCAATGGTCCAGTTGTCTGCTACTGTTAGTCCAATCACTAGGACTGTTTTGAAGGTTAAAATCGCCTCATAAGCTGGAAGTTATTATTTAGTTGATTTTGTCGTTCTTGTATGGAACAACTAAATATCTGTTAATTCTTTTCCCTTGTGCTAGTAGATAATCTACTAGATAATACTCGTATTAGATTTTGTCATCTAATGGTGGAAGCACTTTTCTGAATCGGTGGTTGTTGTTCAGATTGATTTACTCATGACCCCTGATTTCACGTGGAAGGATCGTTTCCATGGTACTGCCCAGCGATGGTGGATTCTTGTCGAGGTATCATCCTGAAGATTCCTTATACGCTGTTAATTCATTGAAATGCTTTGTTCATACAGTTCTTCACAGATGAAAATTTCATCGGTTTTTCCTTTCGAGAAAGTAAACTTCCCTTCGATCGAAGTGCTCCGTATCAGTAACCTAGCATATCCAAATCTTTGGAAATCAGAAATAACGAGAATTCCCTGAGTTATGGTGGAAATCATGTGAGCTGAAAGTTCAGTTGCTCTTTTTCTGCACACGTGGTTTTTCACTTTCAAATTGACAAACTCTAGTATAATGAGGTTTGTGACAACTGACAAAGTGACAAGTGCTAATATTCCATGTTCCAGTTTTCTCTTGTTATTTTTTCCCTTTATTTTCCATTTCACTCTCTGTTTATGTTTACTTTCTCTCTTCTCACATGTTCCCCACATATTTTTTTTTCCTTTTATTCAATCCGTGTATATATTTTGATATCCACACTTTTTTTGTTGATCTTGTTTTCCCATTCTCTTTCTCCACTGTCTGATTTTTTAAACAATGTTACACGTAAGTCAACCCAAAAGGATTTTGGGAATGCAGCTTTGTCGATGTTGTTATTGTTATTAAACAACCTGCGTAGAATGTGGGGTCGTGTAGAGTGAACTCAGTATACTATCTTATACTAGGCTTCTCATGTTTTCTTTTCTATAGCATTATGTATAATATAATCAAGTTGAGACATCTCAACTGCGATAATTTAGCTAGACCACGGCACATTTAGGGCTTGTTTGGGTTGCAAAATAGGAGGGAAGGGAAGGGAGAGGATAGAGGGAAAGAAAACGGAGGGAAGACAAGAGAAGGTCGAATGGAGTAGGTGTGTTTGGATATAATTGCCCTCCAACTTTTCCTATATTCGAGCAAGTTTGATGTGCTTTGTTGGATGGGTAATGGATCCCTTCAAACCCTCTTTTTCTATTCTGGACTTCTGGTAGATTAGCTCTTTTTTTTGAAGGAGAAGCCCATTCCAGCTGGTGGCGATATCAATATGTGACTTCTGGATTGTCCTTTGCTTTGGTCATTTTTGAGTTGTAAGCACTGTAATTTACTGACCGTGTAATACTGTATTTTAAATTATGAATTTTAACACTAACTTTGAACAGGATTCTGAGAATGACCATATATATCATTCAGAGTTATTCACCCTAACCAAGAGGACAGCCAAAGGGGAGCCTCAAAAACTTTCTTTTACGGTTCCGATATTTGAACCACATCCTCCACAGTA
The DNA here is from genome assembly GCA_958450325.1 of Agrostemma githago. NCBI lineage: Eukaryota > Viridiplantae > Streptophyta > Magnoliopsida > Caryophyllales > Caryophyllaceae > Agrostemma > Agrostemma githago. Next base: position 2,547,800 of record OY288259.1, read on the forward strand.
TTATGTTCGTGCCGTTTCTGACACTTGGTTACAGGCAGAATCATTTTATACAATATCTCTGAACAATCTTGCATTACCTGAGGTAATATAAGTATCTAGACGTATAACATAATATGTAATTTTATACGGAGTATTACGCAATTTTATATTTTTATTTTGCCTCCTTTTTTCTTGATTACTTATTTCATCTTTTTTGCCTCCTCCCTCTCATCCAGGCTGGCTCTTCCCATACTGAGTTGCTTGACTTGAAACCTCTGCCTATAACTTCTCTTGGCAACAGAAGCTACGAATCCTTGTACAAGTTTTCACACTTCAATCCTATTCAGACACAGGTTTAAATCTTGTTGTTTCGATTATGCTAATATGATTTCCTTAAGAGCAACTGGTAGCCATCTCTCCAGTGCAATTATTAATCATTTTTTGTTAGGCTTTCCATGTCCTGTATCATACAGACAACAATGTTCTTTTGGGAGCTCCGACCGGTAGTGGAAAAACCATATCCGCTGAGCTTGCTATGTTCCGGCTCTTTAATACCCAACCTGATATGAAGGTTAGTTTTGGATAGCCTCTTGGTATTTGTAATTTTTCATTGTTCTTTTGCATTTGGCCCATAAACATGTGATCTGTACTCTTGAACTCGTGCAGGTTATCTATATAGCACCTTTGAAGGCCCTTGTTCGTGAAAGAATGAATGATTGGAAGAAACGACTTGTGACTCAGCTTGGGAAAGAGATGGTTCTGTTCGACACAATATCCATTCTAATTGCTAGTCTATACCCCAGTTTATTAGATGAACCATCTTATGAAAACCCCCGTCTTTTTCAGGTTGAAATGACTGGTGATTACACCCCAGATATGATGGCTCTTCTGTCAGCTGATATCATAATTTCTACTCCTGAAAAGTGGGATGGGATCAGCCGTAACTGGCATACTCGAAGTTATGTTAAAAAGGTCCATAGCTTTACTGCTTTCTACACTAGTATGCTTTCGTTGCTTTGCCTTGCGTCTTCTTTATAAAGATTTTACCTAATACGGTAATTTTCATTCCAATTTTCCCTCCAAGAATTTCTTAGCAAAAATTTTATCCGTTTCACTTTGTAATGTTGATCCAAATCCTGTTTCGGTTGTCCATACCGATCTATTGTAGCTCCATTCCTACCACTTGGGAAATCCATGTATGGCCAGGCATCAACTTTTCTTGTGCAATTTCCTTATACTAGCTGGAAAGGCTGTTTCTTAAATCTTACTTAATTGTATCAGATGAAATCATGAAAATGAAAGTTAGTTAATCCAACAGAAAAGGAAGTAAGATGGGGTTACTATGTAGACTTATTCTCGGAAGAAGGGACAAGTGCACTAGACAGTTTGAAATCAGGGATAAGGTTTCCTTAGTAGGTGTTTGGTGTGTGTATTAGTTTCTTATTTGGAGATTACTTGTGATAATCTTTTTACTTTCATCCGACATTGTATCATGTGTACTACACTATATTTAGAAGTCATATTACATTCAACTCTGTTATACACGATTTCTCTCTTTGAATTGTTTCATCACTCCATGTGAAGGTCGGGCTAATGATTTTGGATGAGATTCACCTACTTGGAGCTGATAGAGGCCCGATCCTTGAGGTATGTTTCCTGGAGAAGTTTGTGTATAGGTAAAAGATATGTTATAGTTACATGAAGTAAAAAAAATAACAAATTTTGTTTCTTTGTATTAGGATAGTTATCCTACTGTCATTACTCTTTTTCTTTCTAACACTCTTATTTACAAGTAATAGATACATGCTTAGAATCTAAATGGTACAAAGATAATGCCTGATGAGATATGTATCCTTAAACTAGATAAACGAAAGCGAAGGAGGGGTTGAAGGTTTTAGGTTGGTGTGTCTGGGGTTGCTGACGATTTCGAATGAGGGTGGAAGTGGGGCTGGGTGGCGTGTCTCTAGCGACAGAGGTTGCTTACGGTGGGCTGTGGGAGGTGTGTGAGAGAGGCGATGGTGATGGGGGGGGGGGGGGGGGGGGGGGGGTAAAAAAAAAAGATTAGTTTCATTGAGTAACCAAACAAGGATGTATGTTTGGATCTTTGGGGTATTTCTTTTTCTTTCCATTTCCTTTTGATATACCAGATGCCCCCCTAAATGAACTCAGTAACTGTCACTTCCTCTATACCGAATTTAAATGTACCTTGATGTTAGTGAGAGAGGAGATATGCACGCCCCTTAGATGCATGCAAATTTTCTATTTGTGTCTTGCTAAAGGAGCCTGTAATAGTTTCATGGTTTCACTTAAATACTTAATGTATCTTGATGGTAGTGGTGGGGGATATGTAGGTCTCTTAGATGCCAAAACAATTTCTACTTTTGGCTTGCTAAAGGAAATTGTTATTGTTTCACTCGGCCTCCCATATCTTGCAGAGTATATTTCTGTTTTTCAAATGCCAACATATTATTCTCATGGTACACTTGTAGGTTATTGTTTCAAGGATGAGGTATATATCATCACAGACAGAACGCTCGGTACGGTTTGTGGGTCTGTCAACAGCATTAGCAAATGCAGGGTACGTTGTTATTTCTCCTTTCAGATTTGAAGCTCTGTGTTCAGTTAGATGACACTGACAATTAATAATGTCCAAAATTGGTTGTACAAGCCTTGCCATAACTTCTCATTTTAGCCACGAGGACAAGACTGATAACTCCAAATCATGTGTAAACCAGAAAATGGTGCAAGGGCTCAACTTCAGTAACATGTTTACGTTTTTTTTCCCTTAGTAGTCTTTCTGATTTTCAGGGATTTGGCTGACTGGCTGGGAGTCGGAGAGACTGGACTATTCAATTTTAAACCGAGTGTTAGACCTGTACCGCTTGAAGTACACATTCAGGTCAGTATTACTAAATGTTACAATTATTAATTATATTTTCTGATAGTGGATTAGTTTATTTGATATTGTATTATTCTTAGGTTTGGTCCATTTCGGCTTTTTTATTAGAGTATTTTCATTATAAATATCTCTAATGCAAAATTATGTTAGTGTATCCTTCTGAATCTTGAACTTCACTTGCCGATTCTTGTTTTAACCTGGGTCATCATACATTTTGTCTCATATTGCTTCAGCACTCAGATTGGACCTTTAGCTATTCTGTGTTCTAGTTTTGTTTATTTTGCTTGGACAAGAAGCTATGGGTCACTAACATCAACTTTTGTCACTTTTCAAAACTAATAGGGATACCCTGGGAAGTACTATTGTCCAAGAATGAATAGTATGAACAAACCTGCTTATGCTGCCATAGCTACGCACTCACCTACAAAGCCAGTTCTCATATTTGTTTCTTCACGTCGACAGACTAGACTAACGGCTTTGGACCTCATCCAGGTATCAGAGATTTTTAATCTGCAGATCATAATTTGTGAAACGTTATCCTTTTTTGTTCCCGTGCCGGTTGATTAAAATTTATTGTCACCGATGACTGATCCCATCATTATTCTGATGGTGACTGTAGTATGCAGCAGCTGACGAACATCCAAGGAAGTTTTTGAACCTGTCTGAGGAAGATCTACAAATGATGCTCTACCAAATTACCGATCAGAATCTGAGGCACACTTTGCAGTTTGGTATTGGTTTGCATCATGCTGGATTGAACGATAAGGATAGATCTGCTGTGGAAGAGCTGTTTGGAAACAACAAGATTCAGGTTCTGGACCTTAACTTTGGTTTAAAAAAAAATTTGCTGATGGTTTATGGCTTTATGCAAATTCATGCATTTCTAGATAACTTGCCATAGTTATGTCACTCATTCACGATAAAGATTTTCTCTTGGTCTGAGATTTATTGATATTTTGCATGAATGTTTGTACTCTTGTTTAAGAGAATATTTTTCTTTTTGTTAGGTGTTGGTGTCAACTAGTACATTGGCTTGGGGAGTTAACCTTCCTGCACATCTTGTCATTATCAAGGTTAGTGTGCTGTGCAGAATTTCATCATGTTAATACTGCTAATTTATAGTTGTAGTAGAAAACTAATATCAGTAAATGATGATGATGATGATGATGATGACTTTACTACCATTATTATTGTTGCTCTTAACTGAACTATTTGTACAGCTACTATTGCTGTTTCTGCTATAGTTATTAGTGCCGTTGGGATCTTTGCCCATCAATTTTGTGCTCTTTTGGGGGAGGAGAAGGATGTGAGAGTGGAGAGGAGTGTTGGGGTACGATTGGGTATGATGAGATAAGACTATTAGAGTAAGAGTTTACATTTTGGATCCTTGTGTATCTTACAAAAAAAACTTTTTCTCCTACTCTTTACTAGTGCTTTTGCTTTTTCTTTACTCATGTTGGCTCATATCTAATATTTTAGAGTTTTAACGATATAAATTGGTATTTAAGTACGTCTTTGTACTTTACTGCTTCATTTAGGTGCATTGTTTGGTATTCATCTATAGTCTATGTATCCTCTTCTTACCTCTCACCTCTAGGGTATCAACTCTAAGGGTAAGGGTAACTATTACTAGTACAATTCTTCTTATGTCAATAGTAACTAGACATATTTCTTACCTGATGCAGGGAACAGAATTTTTCGACGGAAAGATGAAAAGATACGTTGATTTCCCTATCACAGATATTTTACAAATGATGGGTCGTGCTGGCCGTCCACAATTTGACCAGCACGGGAAAGCAGTTATTCTAGTTCACGAACCAAAAAAGAGTTTTTACAAGAAGGTCAGTCCCGTTTTATCCCCCTGTGGCGTCTTCTTGTTTATGGCAACCTCCTTGTTGCTCTCTAGTGATTTTTTTTATGTATTGTCTATTTGGCTGTCAAGAAAAATAAAGCTCGGCTATATTTTATGTTGGGAACTAACAGCCACTTTTAGAAAATGACTTTGAAGCTTGTTCTTCTCTTGCAGTTTCTTTATGAACCCTTTCCTGTTGAGAGTAGTCTCCGAGAGCATTTGCATGACCACTTCAATGCAGAGATCGTATCTGGTACAATTTGCCATAAAGCTGATGCCATCCACTACCTGACGTGGACGTACTTTTACAGAAGACTGGTATACTATAACTTTTTAACTTTGCCCTCTCCATCCCCTTTTTATAATTCCCGTTTGACTTTGGCGGTCAGACACTCGGAAGGAGTTTTGACTTCGACCAATGATTTTCTTATTATTTACAATAGTGACGAGTTTTAAAATTGATAGTATGGTTCATGTTTTCATCGACCAAAGTCTGTCCTAGATAGACGGAGTATTATGCATTCATGCCTGCAATACATCTTTTGGAGTCGCTTCTCATGCTAACATCCAACTGTATTTCTTTTAATAGATGTTTAATCCAGCTTACTATGGCTTAGATGGTACAGATCCTGGGATCATAAGCGCGTATCTGTCAAGGTAACAAGATTCCTCGTGTAACTTCTCCTTGGAGGGTGAGTTTGTTGGTCTAATTGATCTTCACGTGGCAGGTTGGTACAGAGTACATTTGAAGATTTGGAAGACAGTGGGTGCATCAAAATGGGTGAGGATAATGTGGAACCGATGATGCTGGGCTCGATTGCATCCCAATACTATCTCAATTATTTGACAGTGTCAATGTTCGGCTCAAATCTTGGACCCAACCTTACGCTTGAAGTAAGTGTCAGGCTTATCAAGCATTTCTTACATAGAGACTTATATCTTAAAATAATAATTTTCTTCCTCAGGTTCTTCTGCATGTGCTTTCTGCTGCTTCTGAGTATGATGAGCTACCAGTACGGCATAATGAGGTAATAATAATTGTGTAAATTTACTGAAATAAAAGAGTATTTCGCTCATAATTTTAGTAAGCTTTTCTTATTAAAGTATATCAATCGCTACATACAGAAGCATGAAAAGTTGGAGTCCATTTTAGATCACATTTGCTCTTAAGTGTCAACCATTTTAGAATACTATGAGAAAAGATTAATTGTTTCAGGATGACAACACTCATAAGTCAACAGCCTTTAATTGACAACCAGCTGCTGTGTGTATTTACAGGAAAATCACAATGCAGTATTAGCTAAGTCGGTCCCATACAAGGTGGACAATGACCGGCTTGATGATCCTCATGTTAAAACAAATTTACTCTTTCAGGTAAATCTTCTTCAGTGACGGCTTCTTTAACATGAAAATGTGATACAGTACTACTTTCTCTGCATAATTGTCATTTCTGAAAATCAAAGAAGCTATTTGAACATATCGTATTTGGAATTCAGGCACACTTTTCTCAAGTAGAGATGCCAGTCAGTGACTATGTAACAGACCTTAAGTCAGTCTTGGATCAGAGTATTCGAATACTCCAGGCTATGATAGATATATGTGCAAATAGTGGGTGGCTTTCAAGCACGCTCACTTGTATGCATCTTATGCAGATGGTCATGCAGGTATTTTACCCTGTTACATTCTCTAGTTTGTTTTTCTAGTAGTGTTAACCTTTCTCGACTAGTGTTTCTTGTGAAGAGACTACTGTGGAAATTTATTTCGAAACCCGTTTTGTACATTGTTTAAGCAATTTACTGGATGCCGTTCTATTTTCTTGACGTCAAGGGGTCATCCCCTAGTTTTTGTCATACACACCAGAACAGATGTACTAATATTTAGTAATTTGATAAGTTTTACTTCGTAATTCCACAGAAATGAGCTGTCTTCATTTGCTGTGTTAACAGGGTCTATGGTTTGACAAGAATGGATCATTAAGGATGTTGCCTGCTGCAAGTGAAGATGTTATTGGCATGTTAGTGAAAGGAGGTATAGCAAATCTGCAGCAACTGCTGGGTCTTTCGAAGACACGTGTACAGAATTTACTTGGAAGCTTTCCAGCTTCAAACTTATACCAGGTGAAAGAAAAAAAAAAACTAATCATGGAAAATATCTTTATTTACATCTATATCTACTTATGTACATGCATATAAGGGATACCCTCACTCTCTCAGGGTTTAGCAAATTTCATTATAGATGTCAATTTGGTTCCCATATCTTTTGGTTGAGAACGTCCCAATTTAGCTTAGCTAGATCAACTGTAATTCAATCAAAATTCCATATGAATTACCGATAACCTAATTTGTAGTGAAGAAGTTTATATGATTTTTTAGTCTTAGCATTACTTGTAATTGTTTTTTGCTCTCCATTACCAAAAAGGTCGGTGGGATACCTTATGGTCGTGTATCATCTTGAAAGCTAATTATCTTGTTCTTTGACTCTAGCCTACTTTGTTCTATGAATGAGTATCGGATTTTGTGATAATGTTTTTAACTTTACTTTTGTTGACATTTATCGTTATATGAATGTGGTAGGCGTAAAATGTTGTGAAGTGAGTAGTTATTATACTCCCGTTTTCCAAATCGTTTGTTTACCATTTTTTTTCTTTGTGAGGAACCGAGGGGTATTTAAAGCGAAGGTAAACAAATGATTGGGATTGAAGAAGTTATTAATGAGCTAGAAACCAAGGATTAGTGGATGCTGAAGCAAATTCGGGATACATATTTGATTTTACAACCCCTCTATATGTTCATCTAAATTGTTGGTGATTTCATTGATTGAGCTCATGGTTTCCACTTTTACACCTGATCTTGTAATTTAAATTTTGTGATCAATGGTAGATTTCTGTAGCTGAATATCTGGAATCGCGCAGTTGTTGCGTAATATGATCCTCTAATGCTTGTCCTTTTTCCATAACTATCTGTGCCAACTTAGTGGCAACATGCTTTGCTCTCTCTAAGACTAAAACTTTCCCTTGGTCGTGTGATTTTTGTCCTGCAGGAGCTACTGAGATTTCCTCGCATACAAATGAAAGTAAGACTTCAGAGGAACAAAGAAGGCAGTGGGAGCCGTTATTCTTTTAATGTTCGGCTGGAGAATGTAAATAAGCGGAAGACATCAAGAGCATTCCTCCCTCGTTTCCCCAAGGTCTTTTCTACTGGAATTTTATCTCCTAAATTCTCATACTAGCAATAGCAATCCAATTTAACACTGGATGTGAGTCAGAAAATAAATTGAAAGTTTTGATAATATCCGATTGGTAGAAAATACACTTAGACTGTCTGACTAATAACCCGAGAAAACTTAGGACCTAAATGTGAGTTATTAGACTAGTGGTACTAATTTGATATAATTTCACAGGTTAAAGAGGAAGCCTGGTGGTTGGTTCTTGGTGACGGTATCTCATCTGAACTGTTCGCGTTGAAGAGAGTTTCATTTAGTAATCATCTGGTGACACATATAAATTTGCCAGCAACTGCTTCCATTAGCCAGGTACTTATCTTCTTTTTCAAATACTCTTTCCGTCTCAGTCATTTCATAATGTGTGTATATTATCTATGAGGGGTAATTGAAGGTAACTAGACTCATAATTGTCGGTCACATTTTGCAAACAAAAAGTTTAGTACTCGTGAACATTACGCAAATGTTGGCTGGCAGTCGTATGAGTATCATGATAAGGGAAGAATGGAAACAAAGAAGAAAAATGAAGAGACGAAAATTACAAAATTGAAATCTGAGCAACATTGCTTCGTTTTATCTGGCAATATCGTGGTTGAGAAGAGTATGTGAACTTGGAGGGGAACCTAGGTCATAATAAATGGCAATCCTTGTTCTGTAGGGCTGAACCAAAAATACGACGATACGGATCCGAAATTATGGATCTCATCTGAAAATTAAGTTTCTATTATTTGGATCGGATATGGATAATACTTTCCAGATTATGGATACTAAATTAAGTGTTACACTGATATTGACAATACACTGAAAATTAAGTGTTTCGATTATTGTCAATACTCTCGACTTATCCTAAAATATGGATACTAAAATCGATATTTTCCAGAGTATTATTTATTTATTATATGTATTTTATTAGTTTCTTATTTTATTGCTAGAAGGGTGATACCGACAACATGGTAAACCATACTCCGTATTTATTCCGTGTCTGCTTTCTCGGAACATAGAGAAACTGATGTCTTCTTTCTGGGGTGAATCATTGAATGTGCAGGGCCTAAAACTGATATTGGTATCGGACTGCTACGTTGGTTATGAAGTAGAGCACTCACTCGACCACCTGTTAGAACCCGACCATTAGCACAACTGCTTCAAAAAAAAATACGACGAAAGATGTAGAAAGACAGTAGTTATGCAGGACCCTCAATTTCTTTCGAACTTGGGGGTCTCGATTATGTCTCGATAAGTACCATTTTATTTATATTTTTAATTTAAATATATCTAGTTTTTTATACTCGTATTCTATTAGATCAAATTAGTAGGAGGGCTGTGGGGCGACATGGTCTGGAATGTGTCAATAGCCTGCATCTGCTTTGCCTGCCTTTTTTGAACTGAAGAGAAAAATGTGCTTCTTGGTTTGGGTAAGGTTTATCGTGATGGGAATATGGGATTGTAGGACAGTTAAACTTGCAAAAGTAGTGATTAGTCTCTTAAATTTTGATCAATAGTGAGATTAATTCCATAATTATTGGTAAAAGCAAAATTCAATCCAAATTTTTTATTTTTTCAATTAAAATTGCACTTTAAAAACGAAAACTTCATTTATTCTATACATTTTATTCATATGATGAAAATAATTATATATTTATAATGTGTGCAATTTTTACATATTTTGGAAAAAAAAATTGCAAGAATTACATTAAATCGTATATTTATAACAATTATCTCATAGATTATATAAATGGTAACATTAAAATTATTTAAAAAATTAAAAAAACTATGTTAATAAATTATTTAATTGCTTTTATAATAATATTTATAATTATTTAGTGTCCATTGAGTTTATATATAACATGATTTAATTATATAATTTATGTTGAGAATAAAAACTGAATTGAATTTCAATTCTACTCAAAGTTATGGAATTTAATTACAACATTTAAAATCTATGAAATTTAATTTTACAATTGCTCATAGTTAAGGGAATTAATTAACATTTTTGCAGTTGAACTTGGTAACAAATTACAATACCTCTTACATTCATTTTGAGACCTAGACCTGGAATTACACAAACAACTTTGTATCCATTTTACATGTCATTGCAAAATATCACTACACATAGCAGTAGACTAGTAAGTACTGTAGCAACTAGTAAACGCCCAAAAAAACTTCACAATTGTCAGCCACCCCGCCATCACTCGACCATGCCTACATCGTCCTCATCGTCTAGTGCCTCGATTTTCAGTTTCTTGGCATTGGCATTGGCATCAGCATCGGTTTTGGGTCCATTAGGAACCTGGATCAAGACATCGGCTTTCTGACCAGTGGCCACATCAACCATCCCTCCATTTCTGTCCACGCGGTATGTCAGGCCGTCCATTCCAGAGTCTATGTATACGGTGGAGTTCTCATCGATCTCTTCCCTCACGAGCATCTTCGACAGTTCGGTCACCACTTTTCTTTCTAACCACCTCCTGATTGGCCTCGCTCCATACACCTGATAAACCACAACGTTAGGTTAGAGAATTTTAAATGAAACCAAGAAACCTTCATATTTTCGAGTGTGAGGTACTTATAAAGGAGTTTGAGTCGACATTTGATCGTATGTGATAACTCTTGTCCCGAGTTTCAGTTTTAGCCAAAAGAATAAAACAAAGAGTGTCGGAAATACTTACTGGGTCGTAACTCTCAGCTAAAACATAATCAAGAGCAGCATCGGTAACAGCCAGGGCAATGCCTCTCTCAGCAAGACGTTTAGCTACATCCTTCATTTGCATCCTCGCAACTTTCCTCAGTTGTTCGTGAGATAGAGGATCAAACACTACAATCTCGTCCAGACGGTTCAGCAGCTCCGGTTTAAAGTGTCTTCTTACCTGTTTCATCCACAACCAAAAGATAGTCAATCAAAACCGTTTAGGGCATTCAGATCGAAGGGAGACGATTTAGTGCAAAGAAAAGAGTTATACCTCAGTCATGACTCTCTCATGCGCAGTTTCCATTGAAGTTTCACCCGTTAACCCGGACAAGAGATGCTGAGCTCCGAGGTTAGAAGTCAAGATCACGACAGTATTCCTGAAATCGATAGTTCTGCCTTGACCATCGGTCAATCTTCCATCATCGAGAACTTGGAGAAGCGTGTTGAATACAGAATTATGAGCTTTCTCCACCTCGTCAAACAAGATGACACTGTAAGGCCGCCTTCTCACGGCTTCTGTGAGCTGACCACCTTCCTCATGACCCACGTACCCGGGTGGAGCTCCAATCAACCTAGCCACCGAGTGCTGCTCCATGTACTCAGACATATCGATCCTCACCAACAGATTCTCATCATCAAAAAGCTGCTCGGCAAGAGCCTTGGCGAGCTCAGTTTTCCCGACACCAGTGGGCCCCAGAAACAAGAATGAGCCCGTAGGCTGCTGAGGCCTCCCTAGACCGGCTCTCGACCTCAGTACAGCCTCTGCGACAGCCTGCACCGCGTTAGCCTGGCCCACCACCCTCTCGTGCAGCCTCTCACCCAAACCGATCAGCTTTTGTTTCTCATTCTCACCCAACCGAGTTACAGGTATCCCGGTCCACCGGCTCACGACCTCTGCAATTTGGTCCGGCCCGACAGTCTCAGTCAGCATCTCAACATCATTACTGTCACCTTCAAGTTTCGCGATAGCAGATTCAACCTCGTGGATTCCACCATACCGTAAATCAGCAGCCCGAGCAAGATCATACCTCCTTTCAGCCTCGGCTAATGCTACAAGGAGCTCTTCCCTCCTTTTCTTAAGTCTACGAAGCTCGTCGACTCTACCCTTCTCCTTCCTATACTTCATGATTAAAGGCTGAAGTTTATCCCGAATGTCGTCCACCTCCTTCCTCACCTCCACAAGTCGTGCCCTACTCGCCTTGTCCTTCTCCTTCTCGAGAGCGTGAAGTTCGATTTCCAACTGCATTCTCTTCCTCTCCAAAACATCTATCTCCTCAGGTTGACTATCAAGCTGTACTCGCACATTCGCACACGCCTCGTCCACCAAATCAATAGCTTTATCAGGCAAATGACGGCCCGTGATATACCTAGCCGATAATTGAGCCGCAACCACCAAAGCCCGATCCTGAATTCGGACACCATGATGTCCTTCATACTTCTCCTTAAGCCCACGAAGGATAGTAACCGTATCAGGTACACTAGGCTCAGCCACATAGACTTGTTGAAACCGTCTCTCAAAAGCGGCATCTTTCTCCACATACTTCCTATACTCCTCCAACGTAGTCGCACCAATACACCGCAGTTGCCCTCTAGCTAACATTGGCTTGAAGAGGTTCGCCGCATCCATTGAACCCTCAGCCCGACCAGCTCCAAGAACAAGATGGATCTCATCAATGAACAAAATCACCTTACCTTGAGCTTCCTCCACCTCTTTCAACACGGATTTCAACCTCTCCTCGAATTCACCCCTATACTTAGCCCCAGCCACCAACGCGCCCATATCCAAAGCAATAACCCTAACATCAGCCAAATTACTCGGAACATCACCACCAACTATCCTCTGAGCCAGCCCTTCAACCACAGCCGTCTTCCCAACACCCGGTTCACCAATCAATACCGGGTTGTTCTTAGTTCGTCTAGATAGTATCCTCACCACCCTCCTAATCTCCTCATCACGACCAATCACCGGGTCTAACTTCCCAGCCTGCTCGACTAAATCACGCCCGTAAGTCTTCAGCGCTTGGAAATTAGTATCTCCCGAAGCACTCTCCACCTTCCTACCTTCTTTCCCTCTTAAAGACTCCACATTGGCCTTCACCCGAGCCAAAGCAACCCCGGCCTCCTTAAACAAGTCGCCCACCTGAGAATCCTCTATAATTCCTAGAACAAGGTGATCAACAGCCAAATGGGTATCACCAACGGTTTTTTGCAGGGTTTGGGCACGACGAATGGCCTTAACTAGGGATGTACTAGCCGGGGCAGAATCGGGTGGAGGGTTTTGGGAAGGTAAGTTATTGAGGGCTCGAGTGAGTACCCTTTGGACCGAGTTGGCCGAGTCATCACTGCCACCAGCCTGCGATACCGACTGGTGGAAGATACCGTTGGGTTCGCTGATCAGCACACAGGCTACATGAAGTGGTGTGATTTGTGGGTGTCCATGGTTCAGTGCTAAAGTATGAGCCTCGACGAGAACCTCGTTCGTCTTGTGGGTAAATCTATCCGGATTCATCGCTGCGTTTCATACAAAAACACTTAGAAACAGGGACGAAGTTATGCATAGGCCGAAGCTGAGATAGGAAAACCGGGTATCTAAAAACCCAACTAATCAACTTAATAATTCATTCTCATTTTTTGATGATGACGAACAATTGATTGTATTTCCGAACTATCCTACCAAATCCATCGATTCAAAGTAGAATCTCGATCCTACCAAATCAAATGTAACTCCAAATTTGTACTTAATCATGATTCATGAAGATGAAACGCCATTGCAATACACAAAAACTTAGAAGAGACGGTTTCAACAGCTTTAACGAGAGATCTCTTAAGTAATGTGAGACGGTCACTCACGAGACTTACTCGTCACAATATACCCATTACTTAGAGTAATAAAACACACTAATTCCATATTAAAATCAAAACGGTAACTCCTTCGACAAAATCAAGCAACACCCACTCAAAATTTCGATAAACCCTAGTTGTATAATCAATCATTTCCTAACATTTTGTGTAGCATTGCACCAAAAACAGAGCAATATGATACTTAGTGAACGAAATCAACACCCAAAACACGAAAAGTCGAACAAAAGAGTAATCCGTAGTAAACGAAACGAGAAATCACAATAACAATTTGCAAAATTAACATGCAATTACAGTATTGAAGTAATTAAAACATTGTGCATGTAAAATGAAGCAGATTGAGCAAGAAAAAAAAATACCATAGAAAACAGAAAAATTTGAGAATTGCAAACACGATTGAGCTTTTGATTATAGTAATAAATAACAAGGGTTTTGTTTTGTTTTGCGTTGATTTTTGTGGGTTGAGAGTGTGATTGATTGTTTTGAGTGATGAAAGTATGAATTGAGGAGAGGAAGAAGACGATGGAGGTGCTTTTATTGTGAGTGAAGCGGTGGAGAAATGAAGCGCCGGGAATTTTGACGGTTCTTCTAGAATTTACTCGTTCTTTCCCGATGTTTCTCTTTTGCGTTAGTTTTATACTCCCTTCCTCCGTATTTATATGTTCGTCCACTTTTAATACTCCGTATAATACTCCACCCATATATTAAACTTTGTGGACGAACATATAGATACGGAGGGAGTACTAGTTTTTGATCCCGCGCAAATTGTGTGGTTATTCCTTCAAAAATATGTACAAATTCTCATTTGAAACGATTATTGTAAGACTGTCTCTCATGAGATATTTTCTAAAGAATGTTCTATTTTACAAAGTAAAAAAAGCGTCTACATATATTAATTTTGTATAAAAAAACGGGTCAAATACTATTCATTTGTATTAAAAAAAAAAAAAAAAAAAAAAAGTCACAAAATCAATGTTTTGTCAATCTATACAAATGAGTATGTAGTATTTGACTCGTTATAACATAGTGACGGATAATTCCGTCACATTTACGCTATCAATTGTACTCCCTCCGTTTAAATCCAAAGGGATCAGGTGGAATCTTGTTTGGTTCGTTTTATGAGTTGATTAAACGTGTTTCAACAAGTATGAAAAAACAAACGTATCATTTGGATTCGAACAGAGAAAGTAATACTGAGTAAATCTTAACAAGTGAGTACTTTTGGATAATTAATTTTTAATTTGCCTACATTATTCTGTTTTTGAGTTACAAAAGAACTCTCGTATTATTTTAAGTTTTTCTTAACCCATGAACAAAAGAGAAAATATCGTACGGAATATTGGATATGAACGAAGGAATTCGAAACTTGTCGACAGCAATTTATTTTTATACTCCGTAACTCACTATCTTTATGAAAAATACTTTGAAATTTTAAACGAAGAAAATATTTTCCACAAAAACTTTAAAAAGACAACCTCGGTAATTCATAATTTTATTTTTGCTTTGGGGGTGCCAAATTTCACAAAGTTAATATCTATACATAGTAAAAAAAAATTGTAGCTAAACAAAAAAAATACAATGTACTCCATTAAACAAAGTCGATATTCTAAAGTCTTTAACATGAAATTGTAGGTGTAAAACAAAAGTTGTTATTCTCTATTAGCAATCACAACCAAATTAATTAGCAACAACTCATAGATGAATGCATAAAACACAACACGGATCGCCTTTTTTTCGTTTATATCATCCTTCAGTCGACTCCATCTGCCCTCGTTTCCGTCTTGTGAATCCTTTCGCTTGAATGCGTTCTTAGATCACAGAAGCGACTATTATCCCGATCCAACGATTACCTGTTTTCAAGCACGTCCAAAGCCATTGTATTGTAAGCTTCATGGATGTTCAAGGTTGGAACATAAACCCTACTGTTGCAAGTTGAAGGGCGTAATGCTCGACCGTTGCAATACAGAAACTTGAAAATTTTGCGATTCAAAAACTATCATATTCATGTATGTAACTCCGGCACTTCACCTGGGTGTTGTGTCGCTTGTCCGATTATGTGTCGTGTCTACCACTGACACGACACTTGGATACTCGATTTAGAATAAAATTTTGAAAATTGTGCCCATAATAGCCGTGTCGACACTCTGACACCGTGTCCGACAAAGAGTCAAGAAATTTCTCTTAAAAAGCGGAGAATTAGTTTTAGGACGCTAAGATTGAACTAACCATGTTGTAAAAGCAACTTCTGACGTAAATCCAAATTGCAACTATTCCTCGTCACTGTCATAAACAACTGACATCCGACGATGTGAGGCAGGTTTCTTTTGAGGAGACTCCTCATCTGACTCGTACTCCTTGCGCTTAAGGCTGCTGCCTCTAGACTCCTTAACTGCCGGCCTTGGCTCCTGTGGAAGCAAATGTGCAAGGGAATGAAACCACAATTGATGTCATTCGTAACCAGGCTGCAGCAGTCGTGGAGGCCATATCGGCAAACATAGTACGCTGACTAACACAAATAAAACTGTAGAATAGACAGTAAATTAAGCAAAACAAAGCCCTTTTTCTGCGTACCTCGGCCTCCTCTTCCTCTGAAGCAGCACCTTCTGCTGCCTCTTCCTGTGGCTCGGCATCATCCTCGGAATCCTGCCATTCTGGTTCTGAATCCTCGTAGGGTTGTTCAGGGACCTCCTCTTCTTCCCCATCAGTTTCATAGTCTGATTTGTCACTTCCAGAGAAATCCACTGGGCGTCGGAAAGGTTTAGATCCAGTTGATGACTTGCGAGGAATGTCTTTTAGTTGGCCCTTCACGAAGGAAAAACTATTATATTACTAACTAAAGATCATTATAGTTAAACATGGCATAAGATGTCAGCAATTGCAGTCATTTTACCTTCTTTGCATTAATGATACGCCTCTCAGCTCGAGCTTCGGCCTCCATTTCATCGTCAAAATGACGCCGAGAACCAGACCGACGTGAATCGTAATACGCCTCATCATCCTGCAAAGAATCAGCGCAAAGGTCCTCAATGAAAAATCTTTGATGCTAGTAAAAGTAATGTGCATTTGAACATTTACACATCCTGATTTTGGCTTTATGTGTGGCCGTGTGCAATACTTGGAAAATATTTAACGGAACAGAGAGACCAATAGAATTTGGTGATTGTTATTACGAAAAAGAGAGATGGGTCGGTTAAAACCTCTTCAACTGCATCCTCTAAAAACCCAGGAGAGAGCTGGCGTCCTCTATCCAATGGCCTCGTGTACCTCCGATTCACCTTTTCACGTTTTCGAGCAAGAGTGGAATTGGCCTTAATTGATTGACTCTCAGCCTGCAAGCACATATATAAATATTAAAACTGGACAATTATAAAAGTCGTAGCAAAACAAATGTATCCTAAAGTAATGCTTACTCTTTCTTTCTTTTCCTTTTCCTTCTCAGGGTCCACGTCAGTTATGCAGTTCTTAACCTTATACATTTTTTTATGCCTCGAGTCCACAAGTGCAGTCAATAAACGATGAGAGTTTGAGGACAATGATGATGGCATGAATCTCATTTTCTTAAGGAGCTTCCCTTGCGATTGAAGGATTCCCTAAGGTAAAAAACATGTAATTAGTAAATGAAGAATTGCTATACGCTAAAAAACAAAAGTTTAGAGAAGGAAAAACAAGATTTGGTATATGTTTGAATATATGTATCCACTAACAGAAATGGACCACGACTTCCATATTTAATTTATCCCTCGACCTGAAAGAACATTTGCCTTTTGTATACTCTCTTCATCAACTATTTTGAGACATTCTAAAGTAAGCTGAAATTCCAGATTCCTTCTATCATCCAGAATTCAAGAAACAGTAACTTAATTTGGCAGGTACCATTCAATAAACGGAACTAAAGTAATAGAGAATAAAACAAGTGGTCGGCAAAAGCGTCAATGGTGGAAAGTATTACTAACCTTGGAGTGTCTAAGAAACAAGTAGGCATTATCATGCTGAGCATCCTGCACCGAAATGTCAAGAACCTCGTTCCCTATAAGTAGTTGTAGGCTTCCATCTGACCACCTCACAAAGCGTGTGTTGCTTTCCCGCTAAAAAACGGACAAATAAAGTCAGAAACTTGGTTGATTGAACTGTATGCACTATGCAGCAGTCTAAAATTGTAAATGCAGACACAATGAAGAAGCCAAATTACACATACAAAGAAAATTTTAAACATTTCCTTGGTACATGGGCGTCACCCCATGGTGTTTATTCATAGATGGGCGTCGCCTCTACGATATGTATTTTTACATGACAGTCACCCCCTTGATGTCCCCTCAGTAAAACTCCCTCCACCCTCATTTATAAACATTTCAAATTCAAATTACACAATATTCCACGGCTGCATTTGGAGCAGGCTGCCCCTCTGGAGGATAGCTCTCAGAACCCTCAGCTATTGAATACGTAGATGAGTTAATCCAATCCCACCAATTCCCGCTGCCCCCGGAGGTAGAGGAGAGGTAATTTATAAGCTTGACAAACAGGAGATAGCATGTGACGAGAAGGAAATAGCCAATCTACTTCTTTTTGAATAATAATGTACAATAATGTCAGGTAATGGAAACCAGATCATACAAATAAAGTAATAGCTAACGGATTTTGGATAAAAAAGACTTTTCACTTACTACTGTTCCATTTGCCTTTTTCACTTCTCTCCAGCGCACAATGTTGTTCTCCAAGCGAATTCGCTTCTTTGTTCCAGATTCATCCGTAACAAAGACATCCTCTTCTTCATATGTCTTGGGGTTAAAAGGTTTCGGATCAATGCCCATAATGTTTGAAACTCTAATCAAATTCATCTGCCACCAAGGGGAAATATAATAATGAATTGCTGATTTCAGTATTTGATATCTCTCGAATGTTATAACACCAAGACATGGTATGCCCTAATGTTCCTTCCCATATATTGGAAAAAAAATGAACATACATTTGTTCACATTATAATGCCAAACATTCAAAATTTGTGTTAAACCTTCTCGGGGTGTGCAGGAGGTGGGCGCAAAGGTATTTCTAATTCCATAGGGGGACCAACTGGTTTCTCCCTTGGCTTGTTCTCCATTTCTGCTTCTGACCCATACATCGCATCTTCATCATATACTAAATCATCCGGTCTGACATTCTTCTCGTAGCTTTCTTCTTCATCACCAGGGAATTTCTAAGAAAACAGAAAAAGATACAGGACCAGGACTGTTAACATCCTTATACACATCAGCCTTGGCTTTACTGCATCATGGAGACGTAAATGAAATCAACAATACATAATCACATTAGAAATCTCACAGGTTCCTGCTCAATATCATGTGGAGCCTCGTACTCTGCAGGTTCTTCATCGTCAGAATCTCCAAATACGTCACGGATT
Organism: Agrostemma githago; assembly: GCA_958450325.1. Taxonomy (NCBI): domain Eukaryota; kingdom Viridiplantae; phylum Streptophyta; class Magnoliopsida; order Caryophyllales; family Caryophyllaceae; genus Agrostemma; species Agrostemma githago. Next base: position 2,566,689 of record OY288259.1, read on the forward strand.
TCAGCAGTTGAGTGAGCTAAATGTGATTGATTCCTCTCTTCTTCGGGAGATTCCCTATTTCATAAAGTAGATCTCAGTTACGTGAAGGATGCAAGTAAATAACACAAGCAACATGAAGTTAGCATAATGCAGTAATTTCTTAAGCAAGACCGTTTGCTTTAGGAAAAAATCTCCTTCCCCAAAAAAAGGCCATGAAAACTAAGAGGATATATCCCGAGTAACAGTCGCAAAGCCAAAGAGTGTTGATAGTAAGTCACGATCTATACCCTGGGCTTTTCATCTGTCCAACTTCTTCCTCATCCTCAGCATAACGAGGTTCTTGTTCTTCAGAACGTTCCGATCCACTGTCCACTACCTCTCTTCTTCTACTAGTCACTACTCTTTGGGAATAATCTTCTTTTTCATCGCTGTCTGTTTCTCTTGCCTCGGGTTCATCTTGATGCTCACCGACATCTATCTCCTGAGAACTCTGCTCTCTTTCACCTTCACTCTCTCCAGCTTCTTGCTCTTCTACACGGTATTCACCTTCACTTTCAACTTCTACTTCCCCTTGTCCCTCCTCCTGAGGACCATCATCAACCTCGAGTTCAGGGACTCCAGCATTGTCATCCTGGTCAATGTCAAAGTAAGGAATTGTCTACAGATATCACAACTAACCGCGTAAATAATGTAAATTGCAGAAACAAGAGTACAACACCACAACTAAAATCCAAGGTAGACACCATCCATGCAATTTATACTCGATACGCCAATCATGTAATCTCTTTCCCGCCATACTATGCTAGTTTCAAGGGAATCGACAGTCGACAATCAAAGGTACATCAATGATCCTGTATTTTAATCAAAGATACACCAACGATCCCGTATTTTAATCAAATGTACCCCATTGATCCCATCAATGATCCCATATTTTAATCAAACTTAAACTAATGATCGCGTATTTTGATCAAAGTTAAACGAATGATTCGACAGAGTGAGCACACATAACAATAGCTCAAAATACATGAATTTCCATTATTTCCCTAAACCAACAACAACCCAGATTCTAAATTCACTCAATTAATCAATTAAAGCAATCAAATACCCAGATTTCAGCTAATTCATCAGAAAATCTAATCCAACAATCGTCAATCAACAACATACAATTACAGCAGCAAAAATTAAAACAAAAAAAAAATCAAGAAATTGAAGAAGAATTACAGAGAGATAATTGGGACGATGATGATTAGATTCATGCTCAGAATCAAGCTCCTCCTCCTCTTCCCCGTCCGCTTCCCCAACTTCTTCTTCCTCATCTTCCTCTTCTTCTTCCTCAGATTGATCCCCAAATAAATTCTGCATCATCTGGTGTCGTTTCTCTTCCTTCATCTTCACAACACTGGATTTTTTCCCAGAATTTACTATGCAATTTTGATTAATTAATTAATTAATCAAAGAAATTGGGGAGCTCTTCTCTACAGAAAACCCTTGTTTTACTTGGAGTGTCGGATCTTTTGGCGTTATATTATATAGCTGCCTGCTTCTCTCGATTTCAAAAGTTTCAAAATTTTGGATAATAATTCGATGTTTGGCAAGGGTTTCTATCGCTTTAGTTAGATCTTTTAGACGGGTTGTTTCCGACTTATTTTTGGTTCGAATCGATAATGTTCATTGTTATTTAAATCTAACCTAAAAAAATGGTTTGCTAAATCGGACCTGTGTTGGTCCGTAGGGCCAGTGCAAAGTCTGGCGAGTTACCGCAGTTAAGTCTGGCGTGTTTCGCTAGGAGATGTCGGACTCGTGTTAGTCCGTAGGACCAGTACAAAGACTCGGTAGGATTGGGTCATGTGTTACAATTCATATACTCTCACATATCAAAGTGTCAAACACATGACTTCAAAACTTCAAAAATACGTGAACATAGTCAACGGAGCGTCTTGACCAATAAAGTGGATACGATAAGACAGGTCGCTCTTTACAAAAGTCATGAACAATTGAAGCTACATTTTAAAAAATTTAAAACTTTTCAAAGAAATAGATGAAATTCACGTGAAGATTAGCAACATCTCAGTTGTTTCTACGGCTAACACTTGCCCATTAATTACGTTCGCGTGGGGTCATATTTTTACCTCCCTCTCCTTAATACTACTACCTCCATTTGTTTGTGCTTGTGTTTGTGTCGTGTCCAAATCCGGCGTGTAGGACACGTGTTGTGTCTACTGGTATCGTGTCGCGCAGACACGAGCCACGCCTGAAATTCGGCGTGCTTGAATAACAAGTACAGAAATGACTAAATCCCACCTCCTCGTACCCACCGTCATATATCCCCGTTTCCCCTACCCCACTTCACTGTCTCCTCACCCTCTCTCCCCGTCCCTTCAGGTATAACATCTCGTATCCATCTGATCACACGCTCCATGTCCATCATTACTCCACGAAGGAAGAATGATTGGGTTGAATAAGACTATATCTTTTCAACTTATTTTAACTCACTTTAGTTTTCAATCCCAGGAGCTTCGTTTTTTACTTTAGCCTACCTTAGTTCAGCATACTTCAGCAGGGGTTAAGAGACGAAGGAAGATGATTAAATGAGGAGCACCGTCAATATTAATGTTTTTCTGAAAGAAATCGGGGTTTGATGACTTTAGAGTTTAGACAAAGAAATGTAAATTGAAGTTATTTTCGGGCATAAAAAATAACTACGGCCGTCTTATCTACAAAAAATCTAAATGTTAGTTGTCCTCTCAAATGTAAGTAGGTCTCCTGAGAGACGGTATCTAATTAAATTTACTGAGAGACTAAGTACAAATGAAATTAACAGTGGTACCAAACCTAATATAAGTAGTTACGATTAACATAAAAGAGTATACAAATATAAAAAGGGTACGCTTCTTATAAAAACAGGTACATAACAAAGTTGTTATTTAAGGGTACGAATAAGACATAGAGTGATACTGAAGAGTATAAAAGTGGTACCAAACCTAATAAAAGTAGGTACGATTAACATAAAAGAGTATACAAATATAAAAATGGTACACTTCTTATAAAAACAGGTACATAACAAAGTTGTTATTTAAGGGTACGAATAAGACATAGAGTGAATAAGTTGTTATCGAAAGACCGTCTCTCCAAAGAATTTGTGAATGTTACTTGTCCTCTAAAAAAAAACCATTATATTAGTACAAAAATTAATATGAGACGGTTTTCCAGTAGAGTCGGAGTAGAGTGAGTGAGGAATACACACAAGTGTAAATGCAAAGACTATCTATCTTTCTGCAACACCTCCCCCTTCCTCTCCCTCTCCTTCCTACTACTTCTACTCCCCTTTTATTTTCTCTCTCTTCGACGCTGATCTCTATCTCTCTCATCATTTCCAGAATTTCCCCTCAACTTTCGCCCTAATTCGTTACTCAATTTCCCCCTTTTCCCTCCTCCCTACCTATCATTTTACCCTAATCATCTCTCCCAGCTAATTCCACTACTGTAAGTTCCTTGTTTCCAAACCCTAATTTCCCCATTTCCCCATTTTCTGCGATTTTTTATTGTTTTTGCTTCAGTCTGTGATGCTTGAGCTTCTGTTTTTGATGATCATCGTTGTGCTTGATTTGATAGTTTTTTTCAATTTGATCTGGTGTAATGTAATTAACGTGTTGTTGTTTCGAGCCGTAGGTTGTGTAATCAATGCTGAATTTGTTTGATTTTTGTTTGTTGTGCCTGAATTTACTGAAATTTGGATTCTGTGAAGGTTATTTTTAGCTGTTTGTTCTGCTTAACTGGGTTATGTATAATCGAGTAGTAGTGAAAACAGGCGTTCGTGTTGAATTAGTTATCGTAGGAGAATCGGTTTGTCCCCTAGCTTGGTATTGTGTTACTCCGTATATATGGTCAGTGTTGGACGACTCGGAACCACGATCTGGAGTTGTTGGGAACTATAAATGCATCAAAAGTAAACTCGGAAATGTTGAAAATTATAATTAATGTTTAAATTTTTAGAAATTAGAGGCCCCTAGTTTCAGCGTTTGTATCAGAAGGAGCGTGGTGTTGGTGGTGGTGGAGGAGGAGAGGGGAAGTTAGCCTAGTGTTTTATACACATTTTGTTTGGGGATTTTTTGATGTTCGTCGCCTCAATTCAATGCTAGTATTAGGGATATTGGTGAGCCTAGCAGCGTTGCATTTATTCAACTGGTTGCTACTTGGTAATCATGAGGGGTGTGTAACTTTGTGTAAGAGTGACGATGGCATTTATTTTAGTAGCTTTGTGTAAAAGAAAGGTGGCAATTCATAGTATAATCAGCTCGCGGGTTAAGTCAATGCTACTATTATGGATGTTGACGAGCCTAGCGCCTTTATATTTATTACGCTGGTTGCTAGTTGGTACTAATTATGAGGCGTGTGTGACTTTTTGTAAAAGCGAGGGTGTCTTTTATTTCAATAGCTTGCTATTATGGTAATTTTGAGGTGTGTATCAAAGATTCTAAGTGGGATTTGTAATTACGCAACATCTAATCATGTTTCCGTGAAAGTTCATGACGTGTTTTTACTGTTTTTCTATACCAGGATACTTAAGAGATGGGTGTATAAACTATATACTATTTGTGAAGCCTGAATGTTCATTTACGTAATTACTTTTGAAGGATGGTGGAACTAGCATTTTTGCCAGGCAACAATAATTACTATGGATGTTTTAGCGAAGCAAAATTTTGACATATCATTATCTGTTGTTACTTCAAGAAACTATGGGAGGCATTAGGCAGTTTTGGCTAATTGGGGAGGCATTTTAAAGCGCTTGAAACCATGTAGTGACCCGTGTTACTTAATTCCATCATGTTCCAAAACTAAGTTTAGTGAGCCTTTTGTCCCATTGGAAATTGAAGTGTTTGAATTCATAACTCTAAAATGTAAATCCACACAACTTGATTATGTTTCCGAAGTAAGTTGGCTTTGTACTTAGTTGTCTTACCAATCCACATGAATAATGAATGGGGATAACAACAATAAAGCTGTACTTATGGCTACACAGTGCTCTTGTTCATTTTGCTTTCTCCGTGTATGCCTTCACATTAACTGCATGGCTTTCCTTGAATTTCTTATTTTTCATTTTGGTCGTGCTTATTTGCTTTAGTGTTTCTCGCAACATGGAGGGCGAGCTCTAAAAGGCTGATGATGTGGGGTCAGTTATTTAATTTTTGTGGATAAGAAAAGGCGTGCTTTTGAATATTGTCTGTATTGTCTTACTATTTTTGTTAGTATAGTTCATTGTTGACACACAAAAAGCTCATTCTGGAAATTAAGCTCAACCTGAATCCCTACTTTTAATTGGCAGTATTTCCGATGCTAGTTTAAGCTGCTGCAAGATAATCTATGCCAGGAAACGAAATTGGTGATAGGGTCTACAATTTTTTCGATCAGAGTAGCTTTTCACAAGACCAACGCCCTCCACAATATGTTGAAGCCAACTGGCCTGGCTTTCATAACAATGCATGGGGTGAAAACGAAAGACAAATTGGTGCGCCTTTGAATTCCAGTTCCAAGTCTTACAATAATCAGCAGTCAGGTATCTTTGATTCAGAGCTTTCTCTCTCCTTTCCATTATCTCCCTATTTTTTTTAATAATTTTTTTTTCTCTATTGTTTATGGTTTTAATTAGCTTGTATGGTCTAGTCTCTTGTGATCTGTCTCATACATTGTGTTTCAGCTTTTGATGTTCATGGACTTTTTGTTTATGTTTTGTAGAGATATTATCTCCAGCTTCACAAGGGTTGAACTTCACACAGGCAAATGTGAGGCCTGAATTTGTTAAAAGTCCATCACCGGCTCACCAGTTAAACACGAATGGATTTTTGCATACACGCCAGGTTGGTAATGCAAGACTGAATGAAGCAAACTTTCTTGCAGTGGATAGAGGATCCGATCCGCACAATATAACTTCTAGGGTTCCAACCATTCTTGAAACACAACAGAGGAGTGCCCAACATCATAACAATTTGGTAAGTTTTGGAGTTGCACAAGCGCCGATGAATTTCAATTTTCTTGGCAGTCAACAGCAAATGAATAGTCAGCAACCAGGAATGTTGAATGATGGCCGGCTAATGCAGCAGCAGGTCATGATGAAACAAATGCAAGAGTTACAAAGGAGACAACAACTTCAGCAATTTGAAGCAATGCAAAATGCTATGAACCATATGTCTAACTTCCCAAGTCAGTCTGCAGGACAGCATTCTCTGGTCAATAATGGTAATCCTATGCAATCTCAGGTCATGGCTGGTGGCACAAACTGGCAGCAGCCTGGAAACCCATACCCTAATGGACTCATGTTAAATCCGGAGCAAGGTCAAGCGATGCACTTTATGGGGTTGACTCCCCAGCAAGCTTCCCAATCTCTGTATGGGGTTCCTGTATCTAACTCAGCTGGTGTTCATCGTTTTCAACAGAATAACGTGGATAGACTGGGAGTTTCACATATTCCTGCTCATAGTAGTACCTTTTCTGGTAATCCATATGCTTCTCATTTGGAGCAAGTTAACATTCAAGATCCTAGTACAACATCTAATATGGGACCTGCAGGAAAAGTTTCTTTTGAGCATGCTTTTAGTCAAGGTTTACAAAATGCAGCTCAATTGGAAGCCTCCAACCAGGTTCAAGAAAGGAAAGTGCTAATGGCAGATAGTGATGGACATGGTTTGGCTGGTGTATCAGACATGTCTTCTGAAAAATCTTCAATGCAGGCTGCTGCTTCTCAATCGACATCTTCACAAGCTGGTGCTGGTCTAGACCCAACTGAGGAAACAATTCTCTTTGGAAACGATACCAACATTTGGGAAGCATTTGGGGGAGCATCTGTTACAGTAAATGACGGAGCAGACCTTTTCAATGGATTTCCTTCTATGCAGAGCGGGACTTGGAGTGCCCTCATGCAGTCTGCTGTGGCAGAAACCTCCAGTAGTGATGGGATGCAGGAAGAGTGGAATGGGTTAGAGTCACAAACTTCCAGGTCACAGTGCAATAATCAGCATCTTCCAATTTCCCATGATAATGAAGAGCCACCACCTGCTTGGGTTGACAGTTCTCAGAGAGCCTCATTGGGCTGGAGGATGCCCACCAATGACGTCAGTACCAGTAATGCAACTTTAAACAAGAATTATATGAACAGTTCCAGGTTACCGCAGTCACACTCAAATCAAGGAACTTCACCTATTGAAAATCAGGTTCTGCAGGAAGGAAGGCGGTGGTTGGACAGCAATTCACCTAAGTCACATACTAAGGAGAACCGTGTACTTGAAAATTCTAATTCTTCCAGAGACGTATCCAAGACTGATGCTGCTTTTTGGAGTCATCGGCAGAGTACAGTTTTGCCTGAGTCTGGTCCTGTCTCAAACATAAGGCCCCCAGATAACCAGAGCCGCGATCTATGGAAACAAATGAATTTTTCTTCCAAGTCTGGGTTCGTAGGTCACGGTAGTGATCAACATAACATGAACAAGGGGCATTCAGGCGTGGGTTCTTCTGGTAATACTCCTGATGAGGGAGCTGCTGATATACCTGGGACACAAAATGATAACAGACGGGAGAATTCGAATGATAGTAGTCGTGGGCTCTCTCAAAGCAGTTTGAGAGAGAATGCGTGGTCAGATGCTGGTGATCGACAGTTTTTGCCAGGCTCCCAAGAGATTTCATCTGGTCCTGCTGATAGAAGAGTGCCCATATCACGCAAGTTTCAGTATCATCCAATAGGAGATGTGAATGTCAATGAATCTTCTCCTGCAAAGCAGGTTTTGCATTCACAATCTATGTCTCCTTCATTGGTATCTAGGGTTCATGAAGTGCAGCCAACACTCCTTGGTCAAGCAGCGTCAAGCTCGACAGATATGGAAAAGGTCAGACATGGCTATTACTGAAGTAATTTCCTCTTTCCATATGGCCCCTCACATTTCTACCTGCAGATGTCAATTTAACATCTTCACTGCAGGGGCAGGTAACTGGTTTCCATGGAGGTGTTAAAATGTTGCATGGTGGTTTGTCTGGTAATGTTCACCTCGGCCACTTACCCAGAACATCTATGCCTTTTGGCAGATTTGTTGAAAATTCTTCTCCACTGCAACGGCTGTCGTCAAGGTGATTTTTGTTTTCTTTTCAAATTTGCCTCCTGTTCATTTTTTATTATGTGGATTTATTTCCGTAAAGGTAAAAAACAACCCTTCTATTAGCCAGGGGTAAGTCATTGACCTCAGTGCATGTATTGAACAATTTGATATTCGAGCTTGTGATCGTTGCTTGGACCAGGAAGAGTGTCCCCAACTTCGTGCACCTGCTGCTACATAAGACCCTAATATTTTTAGCGGAAAGAACTTAGGGCTCCTAGACCTTTTTAAAGGTTGTTTCCCATTTGCTGCTATGTTTTACTCCTTCACAAGTTAGCACTCAAAATCCAAAAGTGGTATTGGTGCACACAATTTTATTTAGAAAATACAAATTTGTGTGCAAAACCAATGCGTGTGTGATACATTTACTTCGTTGCAATCTGTCTGTGGCCCTTCAAGTAGTTGCATTGCGCTCTTCTTTAATTTTCGATTTTCATTCCTTGTCACAGCCTTCTCTTGTCGCTTGTTTTTAGATTTTGCTAGTGATTGGTTTAATTTATGTTATGACTATGTATTCACATTTCTGACAAAGTTAACCTCCTTTTCAGCCAAAATATGCTAGAACTTCTTCACAAGGTTGATCAATCCAAGGACCAGAATAGTGTCTCCAATCTGGGCCCAAGTTTGACTAATCACTACAACAAGTCAGACACTCCAGCTGGTCGACATGTTGAACATGGTCAGAGCCAATCTTCCATGTCACATGGTTTCAACTTGCAGTTAGCTCCCCCTTCTCAAGGAGCTGCTCTTTCGAATCTCAATGACCCTGCTCAAGGTTCTTTGAGAGGTGTAGGTTCCCCTGGTTCACAGATTGTATCTTCAGAAAAGGGAGACAACACACATGTGTGGTTGCCTTCCAGCTCTTCCACTCTCTGTTTACCACCATCACACAGATCACCGTCAATGGATTATGGAAACAGTGAACGACTGATGGATGATCAACAATCATCCTTCATCTCTTCTGACAGTCATGCTTACCTTGATCAAAAACCAACTGATTCCCAGAATAAGGTTGCAGTCAGTCAGTGCACTAGTAATCAGTACAACAATTACATGTCTGAGGACATGAATTTATCTCGCGCGAAAGGCTCAGCGTATCAAATGCCAAGCTCTGTGAATGCTGTGATGGATGCAACAATGAAGGATAATATTCCATTGGTCGAACCTAATACAAGGAACTCGCAACAACATTTTACGGGTATCCAAGCTCATAATACTTCAGATTTTATGAAATCTCATTTTCAGTCCAACAATTCTTTGGATATGAATGTCGTCAGTCAACAGAAAAAAGATGAGCTGGCTTGCCCAAGAAACACTGATGCGTCAAATGAAGCAGATCATCAACCGTCTCCTAAGACAATAGGGCTGCAACATGAAAAATCGTCGAGGAGACCGTCCATGGAGGCTTCTCATATTAATTCTGCTGCTATCCAAAAAGATGCTGATGTATTTAATCATTCTTTAAAACTTAATGATAATGCACCTTTCAGCTATCCCTTGCTCCATCAAATGCAAACTATGAAGACCATGGGAATGGATCCAAACAACCAGCAATCAAAGGAGTTAAAGAGTTCGGAAATGGGCCGAGATGCTCCACAGACTGTAAATAGTACAGCTGTAGATCCATCAGTTGGTCAGACTTCTATTACTTCTGGGGATGCTAAGCTGGTAAGCTTTCCCCCTCAGTTGGGCAACAGTAATATCTCCTTCTTGCCTCATGGAGCCGTTGCATCCCAAGATGGATTTTCATTTGGGCATAGTGACCCTCAAACTTTCGTGAATGTAACTAATAGAGCTCAGCTCACGGGTATTAGCCCCCAGATGGCCCCATCATGGTTTGAGCGGTTTGGGACATTCAGAAATGGGCAGCTGTTATCTGGGCATAATGTGCCAAGAGTTCCTATGGTGAAGAATGTGGAGCAGCAGCTCATCAAGCCACCTAGTAACTTTGTTGACACTAATCACATTGTTGGTACTAACCAAATTTCAAATGTTGACACTAGTCTCCATGCAGTCGCTCCAAATGCAACCCCTCCTATACCAGTGCCTACAAGGCCTAAGAAGCGGAAGACTGAGACATCTGATCTTATACCGTGGATTAAAGAGATACAACAGTGTTCCAAGAAAGTTCATAACATCAGGTGTGTGATTAGGCTGTCTAATTAAAAAAATACCAACTCTTTTCTGTTGATACTGTCCAATCTCCAATAAATGTATACCTCTATGTCGATCATAAACATTTTAACATGTGTTTTATCTCCGGGACATCATAATTTAACTTTATAATATAGTTACTGAAGTTGTGTGTTCCTTAATGTTATAATTACACTGTGCACTGATGTTTGCTAGTTGCAGCTCAGCGGAAGTAGAATGGGCGCAGTCATCAAATCGTTTAGTTGAAGTGGTATGTTCGTGTTACAATGGTCCGTTTTAAGTTTCTAATATTCTTTGCATTCACTGAGAAATGACAATCATATTTACATGCAGGGTGGAGATGAAACTGATTCCCATGAATATATGTCCCCCATGGTTAGACCAAACAGAAGGCTTGTTTTGACAACTAAGCTTATGCAGCAAATATTTTGTCCTCCCTCAGCCTCCATTTTCTCACTTGATGGGAGGTCCAGTTATGAAGTTATTATGTATTCTATTGCACGACAAGCTTTAGCTGATGCAACCAACCTTATCTCTGGTGTGGAGAGTGATTCAGCAGCTGACAACGGAACCTTGTAAGGCTTGCACTTTATCTTTGAATTTCTCAATCTTCTCTCGTGCAAACATATTAGTTTAACTTATAGCTGTGGTTTAATGATTAATTTGTTTAGCTTGACCAGGCAAGCAAAAACCTCAGAAAGAACTCGTGATCAGTATTTCTTAAAAGTCGTGGAGGGTTTCACAAATAGGGCCAAGGAGCTGGAAAATGATCTACAGAGGTTAAATTCTTATTATACACCCTTTTAAATTTTCGTGGTCAATTCTGTGCAGAGCTCTTTTATTCTGTCTGATGGTATAGCTTCCATCACTTCTCAAGACATTTCCCTTTTGATCTTTTGATGAATTTGTAGACATGCCCATTAGATGAGTACCACCAGGGTGCATTTTTAGAAAGTCATAATTCTATTTATTTATTTTGAAAGAAAACTTTTTAGCCAGTTTTGACTTTTGATCATGGTACATTGGTTGCCGTCAGTGTTAGCTCTTTGAGCTTACAATGATTTTCTTCTTCTGCCTTTGTTGGGCAATTTTTGGCCAGAGTTTCAGCAATTAGATCAATGTCATTTTGCAGGTTGTCGATCTCGGCCTCTCGATTGCTGATTACGTAATATGACAAAGTATAAGCTTTTGTCTTTGTTGTTTCTCTGATTTTATAACAAGAGAGCTCTACTTTCCGCTAAAGAGTATATATCTTTATCATTGAAAAACTTTTCTGTGAGATTTTTTTCCCCATTTCCAAAAAGGAGCCAATATGCGGTTGAACCTCTTCAATTCTTCTGCGAACAGTCAGAGGAGAGCATTTTTAACTTTCTCAGTGTAGCTGGGTGATATTATCCCAGCACTGTACTGTTGTAGATTGCTTTGTATGTTCATTACAATCTTTATCTGAATTCAAAATACAACAGTCCATCTTCAAATAATTCTGCTGGTTTATGCTCGTTCCCCAATTCTGAGATGAACAGCAAATGATTTCACATACACAGCATTTCTCGTTGCGTCTATATTTCCATTTTCCCATGTTCCACATGCTCTGAAACTAGAAGTAATCATTAAGTCTCTTAAGACTCTTCCATGCTATTTTTAGTTCCGTGAAGTTTTTACTGTCTCATCTGAAAAATTTCATATGATAAAATGAGCAATGCACTAGAATTTGAGTTCTTCTAAGTTGCGAGGTCATTTCATACAAGTTTCATTGTTGCTAAATCTTGCATTTTTTTGGAACACAGATTGGACAAGAGTGCATCAATTTTGGACTTCAGATTGGATAGTCAAGATCTAGAGAGATTTTCAGTCATCAACCGTTTTGCCAGGTTCCATGCTCGAAGTCAAGCTGACGGGGTTGAGACATCGTCGTCCTCTAATGCAAATGCAGTATCACAGAAACCTTTTCCTCAAAGATACGTTACTGCTCATCCCATGCCTAGTACTATTCCTGAGAGGGTTCAATGTCTGAACATTAATTAATTAATTAATTATCCTACATTGGCTCTATTTCGTCCATGTTACCTCATTTCGCTTATGTTCCATTTCCATGCATGTCATGTTGGACCTGAAATAGAACCATGCCGAGGATTATGTGGGGATGGTTATGGAGTTTCAGACTATGAGGGCCCTCTTTTACCCAAAAAGAGGTTGGTTTAGTCGATTTAGGAAATATGTGATTCTTGATAAGTTTATGCTACTGTAAATCTTCCGTGAAGCTGTAGAAGCCGAGTTTGCCTCCTAGATGTTTATGGCAGATTGAAGAGAGATAAATTTTCTCAACTGTCGAAGTGTTAGAATTTAGGTAGCTAAAGGTAAGCAATTCGACATGTATGAATGCTGCAGTGCAGTTCCTTAGAAATTAGGGTTCATGTTCTTTTCTCTTTGTCGTTCCGCAGTCCCCATCTCCTTTCCTTATAAATGATAAAATAGATCTTCCTATGCTAGGGTTTTGCTGGTTGTAAAAGGACGTGGCACGTGGGTAATCTAAAAGGGATTCGGGCAGAAAAGTAATGTATTTTGGTCATATGTAAAGTCATTGGAGATGGCAATGAAAATATTATCAATTCCCATTTATGAGATTCCCAAGTAATCGCAGAGCTCAAACCGTTATCTTGCAGGCTTAATACGCTTGCATTTCTGAATTAGTGCATATACTTCAAGTGCCCGGATTCTGGAATCATTCAGCAGATTCATTTGTACTTGCTGTTGATAATGTCCTCATGTGCATAATATCTTGTTTTCCCCTATCTTCTCCTCAGACACTTCACTTCACTTAGGCATGACGCGTTTCTAACACGTATCACTGTCTGACACGATACGACACGACACGACACTTCTCTTTAGAACATAAGGTTGAATACTTCGTCCAAAAAATAGTCGTACCATGTCGGAGTAACATGGGTTTTCCCTGAGCTTTCCTGTTGGTCTTCCTTTTTATGGCCTTGCATTATCGCTTTTGTCTTTTTCCTGAAATAGTTTGATAATGTTGACTGGATGGATACTTGATGAAGTATCAATAGAACACTTGCAGCGGTTGAAAGTCTGTCTACTGTGAAGCTATTTGATTTATATGTGTAGAAGAAAAGGATTTCTGTAATGCCGGTGCAGTTTGATTCTTAGAATTCGTGGATGTATATGTGAAGGTTTATCGTGTGTGCGATTGTTTCATGCTTTTGTTGTACAAAATGGGGAAGGGACAATTGAGCTTGTGCAATATTATCAGCCAGCCCGGAGTTTGCGCCACTTGCAGCTCGCAAAGTATGTGAAGCTGGCAACGCGCAACTTCACGCTCATCAAGGAGAAACAGCCGTTGGTTTTAATTACCTACGACCATCGTTTGTCTGGATTGAAGTTTGTTGGTGATTCGCTCAAGGACGAAAAGTTCGATGTGGTCCTTGGTTGGTGTAGCTATCTTCATTCAATAGGACATGGTTGTACAGGCAGTTGAAGATTCTGCAGCAGGTACAACTGTGACTTCTCTTCTCTATGTTTGTGTGTGACATAAAGCATGATTTTCAGAAATCCGGAATTTCGGATCATGCAGGACTTGGCCCGTGTCAGCAGAGTTGGTTTTTTCGGTCTTGTCACTCTTGCATATTCGCGTTCTGAAACCCATGAGCTGGTTAGGTAGGGTACCCAACCAATATAGACTCGATCCGTCAAGTCTCATGGTGTGAATTTTTGGCTTACCAAACGTACGTAGGGATTCGGTCCAGTCTCCGGGTAGAAATTTTTTGGATGATCGATCTCTGGTCCAGTCCGGTTAGTCTCACGAACCAAACAAAATTCAGTAAAAAAAGTGGTCTTAATCCTTAACCTAGACGGTATCGGACCCACAAAATCATTTTTTGTGATTTACTACTACTACTCCCTCCGTTCCCATAGGTTGTTAGGTTTGTTACTTCGTACTTGCTATCTATGTGGAACGTTATCGTACGAGAGAAAACATCCATTATTTTTTTTTTTTTTGGTACATTCCATTATTAAATGAATATAAAGTCCATTCATATTGTGTCGTAAATTTTATCATAAATGATACTCGTACCGTAAATGGGATAGATAACAAATGAACGATAAAAGGTGAACACTATTGGCATGTATTTCGATAAATGTATTTTGATACATATTGCTTAGAGCTTACTATTTTTGTTAATGATATACTCTATATTCAAACGTGAGAACGATCAAATTGTTCTATGATCTAATCCAATACCGTTTCTTAAATCTGTTAATTTAATTTGATAGTCAGATTTTTTACTAAAATATGCTAACTGTTTTGTGTTAATGTTATTCAGATCAATAAATGTGAGTATATTTTTTACTTTAATCAATAAAGGCATCTAAAATACCATTAAAAATAGGATATTTATTGCTCAGTTTTTGTTTTACTGAATGCAATTTATTGTGGGGGAAAATATTTATCCACAATACTCACGATAATATACATATTGATCATGCTTACTTACTTTCTTTGTTCAATTCGAACCTATCATTATTCCTTTTTGGACCGTTCTATTCCAAACTTCTAATTTCCATTTTAATTTTAATATCAAACTGATACTTTAAATCTTATATATTTACATAAATGTCACTATTTATCTTACATTTAGAATTAAACAAATACTCGTACTTAATTTTTACACATTTATACATTTAATAATAAATAATCAAGTTTCTTAAAATTTGTGCTAAAAGCAAAAAAGAAGTTTCAATTTAAACGAAGGAAATAATTTATATTGGGTACACGTTAGGAAAACCGTTAGGATTATAATCATAATTCCGACTTTTGTACCGAAAAAGAAAAGAAAAAAAAGGAAAAAAAAAAGACAATCTATCTTTTCTGCAACAGCTCCTCCTTCTTCCTCCCTTTTTTATATTCTCTCTCCTCGACGCTGATTTATCTCTCTCTCATCAAAATTCCAGAAATTCCCCAATTTGCGCCCTAATTCGTTACTCAATTTCCCCCTTTTCCCCACCTCTCTACTCCTCATTTCACCCCTAATTTATCTCCACCAACAATTACCACCTACTGTAAGTTTCAATTTTTTCGTAAACCCTAATTTCCCCATTTCCCCCATTTCCCCCATTTTCAGTGATTTTTGATTGTTTTCCAACTGTAAGCAATGCCTAGGTTTGTGTTGATCATTATCATTGTGCTTAATTTGGTAGTTTTGTAATTTGATCTGGTGTAATGTAATTAAAGCGTTAAGTTGTTTAATCAATGCTGAAATTGTTTGAATTTTTTGGTTGTTAGCTGTTTTTTCAGCTCAATTGGGTTTTGTATCATGAGTAGAAGTGAGAAACATGTGCATGTGGTTTGATTTTGTGTCGTGGCGCCGAATTAGGTGTATTGGGAGAATCTGTTCATTCCATAGCTTGGTATTGTCTTAATTGCAAGCGGCGTCGGAATTCGGAACCAGGATATGTAGTTAGGGGACTATTAATGCATCAGAAGAAACTCGAAAAATTTAACTGAAAATGATTGTTCGACGTCGCCCTAGTTCTGCAACTGTTTGTTTACAAGGGGTATTTATAGGAATTCGAAGAGGGGACGCAGTTATTATACCGTTTGTACACCGATTATTTGCAATATTTGTTGGTTTTTGTAGTACAATCAGTTGCCCTTTTCAAGTCTATGCTACGGTTTGGGAATTGATTATTATAGCGCGGTAGCATTTATTCAATTGCTTGCTATTATTAAGGTAAGTAGGAGCGGTGTGTATAAAAGCATGGGTAGTACTTGTTTCAATAGCTTGCTATTATGGCAATTCTGAGGGGTGTGTATTAAAGATTCAGAGCAGGGTTTGTAATTAACGTAGCATTTAATCACATTTACGCTAAATTTCGTGGCGTGTTTTCTATCATATTTTTGGAGTAACGCTTGAAGGGTCAATATATATATAGTATAATAGCAGTAGTGAAGCCTGGACGTTCATGTATTGTAACCACTTTTGGAGAATGGGGAACTAGCATTTTTGCTAATAAATATGTAGCACAATTTATAAGCTTTTAAATGCTAGTGTTTTATACACGTGAACAATCCCATGTTTCAAATTTACATGTTGCATGGATACCAGTGTAAACGAGGCTGCAGCTATATATTAGTCAAACAAAATATTATATTTTGTTTTGAGTGTTACTCCGTACATAACAGTATCCGCTGTTTCCATTGGCATTATGCTAAATTAGAAACTGTGGCATTGGGGAAACATCTTTGAGCGCTAGAAACCATGTAGACATGCCAAAACAGAGCGTAAATTGCCATCCATCATAAGATTAATTCCGTGCTCCTATTTGTGTCCAAATATGTACATCATCTTTCAATTAGAAAGTGGGTATAAGGCAGATTGTTATAAACTATTTACATTAGTAGATGACTCAATTGTGCTCAAGGGTAGCGATCATCTGACTAATTACTCAACAAATTCCTTACCCCTATGAGTGATGAAATCATGAGTGAGGAGTGATGAAGTTTATGACTTTATGTGAGCTCTGTTCATTTTTAGTATCAAGTAGGTGTAGTGGTGATCAACTTGAAATTTGTTGTGAGATGTGAGATATACTAATACACAAAATTAGAAGTGAAAATAGTCTAGTGAACCGTGCTTACTTCATTCCATCATATTCGAAAGCTAAGTTGGTGAGTTTTTGGTACCATTGGTGGCTATAAATGGAAGACATTGGAATTTGTAACTTTTGTAATAATTTTATGCAACAAGATAATGGTTCTGAACTAAGATGGCTATGTGTTCAGTAAATTTTCTTATCAGATCCACATAAATGAACGAGGATAACAACAATAAAAGGTATACATACGAGCGTGCAGTAAAGTTATTCATTAGCCTTCACATAAGTTAGAAGACCATCCTTGAATATCCTTATTTTCATTTTAGTTGTAATCCCAACATTAGTGTTTCTAGAAGCATGGATGCTAAGCTTTAGAAGATGATGAGGTGGGGTCAATATTTAATTTATGTGGTTTTGAGAAGTCGTTGTTTTGAATGTAGCCTGTGCTGTTTCGCTAATTATTACTATCATTTTTTTAGTTCATCATCAATCACTAAAGCTCGTACTGGATAATTAAGTTCGTCCTGGATTTCTACTTTTACCAAGTAGTATATCCGATGCTAGTTTAAGCTGCTGCAAACTTGCAGTCAGGATAATCTATGCCAGGGAACGAAATCGGTGACAGGGTCTACAATTTTTTCGACCAGAGTAGCTTTTCACAGGACCAACGCCATGCACAAGTTGGTGAACCGAACTGGCCTGGCTTTCATAACAATGTATGGGATGAAAACGGAAGACAAAATGGCACACCTTTGAATTCAGCTACCAAGTGTTACAATGATCAGCAGCCAGGTAAACTTGAATGATTTCATCCTGAGATATATCTTTCCTTTCCATCAGCTTTTCTCATTTTCCTATTGTCTATGACTCCATGGTTTTAATATATCTTGTGTAGTCTAGTTTCTTGTAATCTATCATGGAGATTATTTTTCCGCTTTGTGTGTTCATGGATGTTTTGTTTATGTTTTGTAGAGATCGAGAAAGGGAACAATCAGTTCTCCCAGGCTTCACACGGGTTGAACTTCCCACAGTCAAGTGTTAGGCCTGAATTTGTTAAAAGTCCATCACAGATTCAGCAGTTAAATCTGAATGGATTTATGCATACCCAACAGGTTGGTAATACGAGACGGAATGAAGCGAACTTTCTTGCAGTGGATAGAGGATCCAATCAGCCCAATATAAGTTCCAGGGTTCCATCCATTCTTGAAACACAGCAGAGAAGTGTCCAACAGCATAGCAATTCAGAAAGTTTTGGAGGTGCAGAAGCACCAATTAACTTCAATTTTCTTGGCAGTCAACAGCAAATGAATAGTCAGCAACCAGGAATGTTGAACGATGGTCGGCTAATGCAGCAGCAGGTCATCATGAAACAAATGCAGGAGTTACAAAGGAGACAACCATTTCAGCAGTTTGAAGTGGTGCAAAATGCTATGAACCATATGTCTAACTTCCCAAGTCAGTCGGCAGGGCAGCACTCTTTAGCCAATAATGGACATCCTGTCCACGATACCTCTAACGGTCCCTGGCAATCTCAGGTCATGGCCGGTGGCACAAACTGGCAACAGCCTGGAAACCCATACGCTAATGGACTCATGGTTAATCCAGAGCAAGCTCAAGCAATGCGCTTTATGGGTTTGACTTCCCAGCAAGCTTCCCAATCTCTGTATGGGGTTCCTGTATCTAACTCAGCAGGTGTTCATCGTTTTCAACAGAATAGCATGGATAGACTGGGAATTTCACATATTCCTGTTCATAGTAGTACCTTTTCTGGTAATCCATATGCCCCTCATTTAGAGCAGGTTAGCACTCAAGATGCTAGTACAACATCTAGATTTAGACCTGGGGATAAAGTTTCTTTTGAGCATGCTTTTAATCAAGGTTTACAGAATGTAGTTAAATCCGGAAGCTCCAACCAGGTTCAAGAAAGGAATGTTTCGACACCAGATGGAGGTGAACGAGGTTTTGCTGGTGTTTCAGATGTATCCTCTGAAAAATCTTCAATGCAGGCTGCTGCCTCTCAGTCGATATCTTCTCAGGCTGGTGTTGGTTTAGACCCAACCGAGGAAAAAATTCTCTTTGGAAATGATACCAACATTTGGGAGGCATTTGGGGGAGCATCTGTTACAGTAAATGACGGAGCAGACCTCTTAAATGGATTTTCTTCTATGCAGAGTGGGACTTGGAGTGCCCTCATGCAGTCTGCTGTGGGTGAAACCTCCAGTAGTGACGGAATGCAGGAAGAGTGGAACGGGTTAGAGTCACAAACTTCCAGGTCACAGTCCAATAACCAGCACCCTCCAACATCCCATGATAATGATATGCCAACACCTGCTTGGGTTGACAGTTCTCAGAGAGCCTCATTGGGCTGGAGGATGCCCACCAATGACGTCAGTACCAGTAACACAACTTTAAAGACACATTATATGAATAACTCTAGGTTACCGCAGTCTCACTCACATCAGGGAACTTCACCTATAGAAAATCAGGGCCTGCAGGAAGAAAGGAGGTGGTTGGACAGCAATTCGCCAAAGCTACATAATGAGGAGAAGCGTGTACTTGAAAATCCTAATTCTTCCAGAGATTTATCCAAGACTGATGGTGGCTTTTGGAGTCATCGACAGAGTGCATTTTTGCCTGAGTCAGCTCCCTCCTCGAACATAAATTTAAAGGTTGATTCTGGTGGACCTAGTTTAAGCCATGTAAATAACAGTCCTGTTTCCAGCCTAACTAGGCCTCCGGATAATCATAGCCTTGATCTATGGAAGCAGTTTGGTTTTGCTTCCAAGGCTGGGATCATAGGCCATGGTAATGATCAGCATAACATGAAGAAGGGACAGTTAGATGTTGGTTCTTCGGGTAACACTCCAGGCGGTGGAGCTGCGGAGATGCCTGTAACTCAAAATACCGGACTGGGAAATTCCAATGATAGTCGCCAAAACAGTGTTCCAACTTATGCATTGCCTAACAGTTTGAGAGAGAATGTGTGGTCAGATGCTGGTGATCGACAGTTTTTGCCGGGCTCCCAAGAGATTTCATCTGGTCTTGCTGATAGAGGAGTACCTATAGCGGGCAAGTTTCAATATCATCCGAAGGGAGATGGGAATGTGGATGAATCTTCTCCAGCAAAAAATGTTCTGCATTCACATGCTGTTTCTCCTTCGCTGGGATCTAAAATACATGAAGTGAAACCAACATTGTTTGGTCAAGCAGGCTTAAGCTTAGCAGATATGGAAAAGGTCAGACATGACTACTTGTACTAGGAAGTGATTTCTTCTGTCCTTATTGTCCCTCTCTTTTTATAGCTGCAGATTTCAATTTAACATCTTCATTGCAGGGTCAAGTATCTGGTTTCCATGGAAGTGTTAAAATGTCGCATGGCGGTTTGTCTAGTAATGTTCACCCCAGCCACTTACCCAGATCATCTGTACCCTTTGGCAGATCTGTTGAAAATTCTTCTTCAAACCAACGGCTGACACAAAGGTGATGTTTTATTTCAAATTTGCATTTGGTAAAGTACATATTTGTGTTCACAATCAGTGGTTGTGATTTACTTCGCTGCAACCTGCTTGCCTCCCCTCAAGTGGTTTCCTGACCGCTTGTTTTGTAGGTTAAGTGGCTTTTTCCTTAATGCTTGGTTTTGCTGCTAGTGATGAATTACATCTATGGTATCATTTATTGTGTTTACTATGCTGACAAAGTACTCCTATTGCAGCCAGAATATGCTTGAACTTCTTCACAAGGTTGATCAATCCAAGGACCAGAATAGTCTCTCCAATTTGGGCTCAAGTTCAATTAATTATTACAATAAGTCTGATGCTTCAGCTGATCGACGTGTTGGACACGGTCAGAGCCAATCTTCCGTGTCTCATGGTTTCAACTTGCAGTTAGCTCCCCCTTCTCAAGGAGTTTCTCCAAATTTCAATGACCCTGCTGAAAGTTCTTTGAGAAGTGTTAGTTCCCCCGGTTCACACAATGTGTCTTCAGAGAAAGGAGACCATGCACAAACGTGGTTGCCTTCAACCTCTTCCACCCACTCTTTACCACCTTCACATAGGCCACCTAAAATAATGGATGAACAACTGATAGATGACCATCAATCTTCCTTTATCTCTTCTAACAAGCATGCTTACCATGATCAACAACCAGTAAATTCTCAGAATCAGGCTGCAGCCAGTCAATGTAATCTTTTCAACAATTCCATGTCTGCGGACATGAATTTATCTGGTGTGAGAACCTCAGTGTATCCAGTGCCAAGCTCTATGAACGCTGGGGATGGAATGAGGAAGGATGATATGCCATTGGTTGGACCTAATTCAAGGAGCTTACAACAACAGTTGCCGGGTGTCCAAGCTCATAATACGCCCGGCTTCGTGAATTCTCATTTTCAGTCCAACGATTCTTCAAATACGAATCTCGTTGGTCAACTGAATAAGGATGAGTTAAAGGATGAGTTGAATTGCTCAAGAAACACAGGCGTGTCACTTGAAGCAGATCCGCAACCATCTACAATGACGCTAGGGCCATCACAGGAAAGCTGTAGCAGGAGACAGTCCATGGAGGCTTCTCATGTAAATTCTGCTGCTAGCCAAACTGATGCAGATGTATATAACCAGTCGTTAAAACTTAATGATACCACAAATTACAGCTATTCCTTGCTTCATCAAATGCGGAATATGAAAGCCATGGGAATGGATCCAAGCCATCAAGAATCAAAGAGATTAAAGAGTTCGGAAATTGATCAAGATGCTCCACTGATGACTGTGAATAGTGCAGTTGTAGATCCATCAGTTGCTCAGACTTCTAATACATCTGGGGATGCCAAGATGGTAAGCTTTCCCCCTCAGTTGGGCAACAATAATATTTCCTTGTTGCCTCATGGAGCCATTCCTTCTCAAGATGGATTTTCATCTGGCCATAGTGATGCTCAAAACTTTGCCAACACAGCTAGTAGAGCTCAGTTTATGGGGATTAGCCCCCAGATGGCCCCATCATGGTTTGAGCAGTTTGGGTCAATAAAAAATGGGCAGATGTTGCCTGTATATAATTTGCCGAGAGTTCCTGTGGTGAACAATGCGGAGCAACAGCTTATCAAGCCACCTAGTAACTTGGTTGACACCCGTCAGATTGCTGGTACCAACCAAATATCAAATGTGTGTTCTGGTACTGATCACATTTCTTCTCTCCAAGCATTGGCCCCGGATATCTCTCCACCAATTCCATTGCCTACGAGGCCTATGAAGCGGAAGACTGAGACATCTGATCTAATACCATGGAATAAAGAGATAGGGCAGGGTTTGAAGAAACTTCAGAACATAAGGTGAGTGATTTGGCCGTCTAATTGAAAAAGAAAAACCAACTCTTCTGTCCATGGTGCCTTCACTCGTCAGTAAATGTGTTCTACAATGACAAACATGAACCTTTAGATGTTTTTTTTGGAGTCCTTAATTTTGTTATTCAACATTATAGACATGAGTTTGGCCAAATTCATAACTATTTAACTAAAAGATGGAAAAACATAAGAAACCACTTCATGTTCATCTAATATATACATTTTGGCAAGCCTGTCAGGGGTATAATACAACATTCCCCAGAACTAAAACTGCTGGTTATATCATATGCGGTCAGGACTTTGATATCTAATTTTTTGAAGTTCTTACCTTCATGCGTTTTATCTCTAGTTCATCGTAATTTGACTCTATTATGTAGTTACTGAAGTTTTGCAATTGGTAAATTTCTAATTGCACTGTGCACTGATGTTTGTTAATCTGCATCTTGCAGTTCAGCGGAAATAGAATGGGCGCAGATATCAAATCGCCTAGTTGAACGGGTGTGTTCATGTTTCAATGTACCGTTTCAAGTTTCTATTACATACCCTGATTTATTGACACTAGTATTTCCATGCAGGGTGGAGATGAAACTGATCCCCATGAATATATGTCTCCCATGGTTAGATCAACAAGAAGGCTCATTTTGACGACTAAGCTTATGCAGCAAGTATTTAGTCCCCCATCAGCATCCATTCTTTCCCTTGATGGGAGATCTAATTGTGAAGTAGTTATGTATTCTATTGCAAGACTAGCTTTAGCTGATGCCACCAACCTGATCTGTGGCGTAGAAAGTGATACACCAGCTGACAGTGAAATCTCGTAAGACTTGTGCTTTATTTGTGATTTTCTCAGTTTTTCCTTGTGCAAATATATTAGTTTAACTTTTGTGTTAATGATCAATTTGTTTAGCTTGACCAGGAAAGCGGAAGGCCTGGGAAAAAGTCGCGATCAGTGTTTCTTAAAAGTCGTGGAAGATTTCACAAATAGGGCAAAGGAACTGGAAATTGATTTATTAAGGTGAAATTCTCATCACCTCTTTTAATTTTTGTTCTTCTCAGTTGTGAAACCATCTCATACAAGGGTTCACTATTGGCCTATTGCTAATCCTTGTATTTTCTCGGGTCACAGATTAGACAAGAGTGCATCAATTTTGGACTTCAGATTGGACTGTCAGGATCTGGAGCGATTTTCAGTTATCAATCGTTTTGCCAGGTTCCATACTCGAAGTCAAGCTGACGGGGGTGAGACCTCGTCATCCTCTAATGCAAATGCAGTATCACAGAAACCGTTTCCTCAAAGATACGTTACTGCTCATCCCATGCCTAGTACTGTTCCTGAGAGGGTACAATGTCTGAATATTAATTAATTACTCGTAGTAAATTAATTAATTTTCCTGCATTGGCTCTATTTCATCCATGTTACCTCATTTTGCTCAAGTTTCGTTTCCGTGCATGTCATATTGCACCTGAAATTGAGCCATGCCAAGTATCATGTGAGGTTGGTTTGAGAGTTTTGGACTACCAAGACACCTCCTTTACCGAAAAAAAAAGGCGAGGTTTTAATAGTCGATCTAGGGGGGAAATGCGAATCGTGACGAGTTTATACTACTTTAGATCTCCCACGAAGTGGTAGAAGCCGAGTTTGCTCTCCACATGTTTATGGCAGATTGAAGATCGACAAGTTTTCTCAGCCGTCGAAGTGTTAGAATGTAGGTAGCTAAAAGGTAAGTAAATTCCATATGTATGCATGCTGCGGTGCTGTTCCTTAGAAATTAGGATTTCTCTTCTTTCCCACTTCCCTATCTCATTTCCTTATGAATGCTTAACTAGATCTTCCGATGCTCTAGGGTTTTGCCGATTGTAAAAGGACATGCTTAGTCTATATAAAGGATTCGCGTTCTGCAGGAACGGCCGAAAAGTAATGTATTTTGTCATATGTAAAGTCATTGGAGATGGCAATGAATATACTATAAATTCCCAAGTAGCTTCGATTTCTGAATTAGTGCATATAGTTAATCATTCAGCTGATGCATTCACAATTGTTGCAGAGAATATTTCCATGTGCATAATATCTTGTTTTACCCAGTATCCTTCCTTTATATGTTCTTGCTTTATCAATAGAACACTTGTGTGACCGAAAGTGAAAGTAAAGACACCGTCTTTCAGCGAAGCTTTTTGATTTGTAGCCTGTAGGTAGCAGAAAGAAGGATTTCTGTAATGCTGACTGATGTAAGTGATTGTAATTCTGGAATTTGTGTATGTATATGTAAAAACTATCTTTTGTTTGGTTTGAGCTTGCGCCCTATTCGAAGGTTACTGGCGAAATCTAATGTATATTTGGCAATGCGTGACTTCACGCTCAGCGGTTTTGATCGACTGAACTTCTGTCCGACGGGCTAAGGCTATCATCTTTCGAGGTTGAAGTTTGTTCCTGATATGCCCGAGGAAGAAAAGATGAGTTTCTAGAGGAAGCTATCTTGTTTATGGAATCGGACATGGTTGCACAATGCACAGGCAGTCGATTTTGCAGCAGGTACAGGTTACGCTACTGTAATTGTAGAAGTCGGGACATAATAACTACTTGCATCTTTTGTGCATATTAGAGTTAGTTGGTTAAGTTACGGTAGGTGGTAAAAATGGAGCGTATTTTAAAGACTTGCAAAAACTTAATATCGAGTAACAGGCACTCCAGTTAGTATAGTTACAAATTCGAATCCTAGTCAGTTTCAATTCACCTAAAAAAGAAAAACTTAACGTCGTAAAACTTTATTTAAAATACTTCTAACATATTTCTCATAAATCGATTATATTTCCACTTATTTCTAACATATAATAATGAAGTCATAAATTTAATCAAATCAACGACGATATACAAATACTTCGAACTCTATCTGAATTAGTACTCGGTAATTTATTCAGGTCCGATCATTTTTTCATCGAGTCTGAATTCATCAAAGACAGAAAACAACCCTACCTCGTAAAGAATTAAAGATTACCTAAAATAATACTCCGTATATAATCTCTCTAAATATAATGACAAAAGTCATAAATTTAACCGAATTGACAACGACATAAGTATTCAATACGAGTAATTATTCAGATCGGATTAGTTTTGCCATCGGATTTGGAGACTCGGTTCGAAGAAGGGGAGAGAGAGATCAGAGATACGAAAATGTCGTCGCACCAAAGTAACAACAGCAACGATCCCAGGCTTGCGTCAGCAGCGAAGCCATTCAAGCCTTCGCTCGTTCAAGCTCATGAACTCCCCGTCGATTACTCCGGTTTTCTCGCCGTCTTATGCGGTGTTCTCGGCGTCATGTTTCGCGTTCGTCTCTCTCTCCTTTTTTTTTGCGAGTTTCGATCGTAATTTTGTTGATTTGCGATTGTTGATTATCTGCGGTGTTCAGTTATGAGTTGAATTCAGGTTTTTTTTATTTTAGTTTTGGTGTTGTTCAATGTTCATCGGCGATCTGTTACTGGATCTCTGATTTCCGATTTTAGTGCGATGTATTGATTGATTAATTCGTTGAATTCAGTTCATAGATTGATGATTTGATTCATGAAGTATTTTAGTAGTAGCTGGAGTTTTGGTGAATGATCGTGATTTTGTTTGAAATCATTGCTTCAATGTTTAGCTGATGTCAGTTTAGCGAAGTTTTAATTCGATTCGATTCAGTTCAGTTCAATATTATAGGAATTGAAGTCCAGTTGTACCAGTGAACTGGATTTTATTTTAGTAAATTATGTAGCTCCTCCATGAAAGCAGTCGTTTGCACAGATTTGAGCTAAGAATTCAACTGGTAATTAACTTTTGGCGTTCCGTTCTTTGCAGTATAAGCTTGGATCTTGGCTTGCGATAATCTTTTGCGCACAATCACTGGTGAACATGAGGAACATGGAGACTGATCTTAAGCAGATTTCTATGGCCATGATGTAAGTTTGCTCATAGAACCTTTGTACATGTGTTTGCTGACCTATAATATCATCTTGGGATTCTGGCCTTGTTGTCGTGAGCTGTGTGATTGAAATGTTGTCTTGATGTTCTGCTGTTGTATCTATCCGTTCTACTCGTCAATGAATGTCATGATTCAATCAACTTATGCTTCAGAATCGTGCATATAGTGCTACTGCGAGACCCTGATCTTTGTCAATGAAATTGGCCTGGCTTGGCTTAGCTTAGCTTAACCGAACTCTTCAAAACCAAAGGGAATAGACAAATTTAGTTTAAGTTTGGGGATGATAAAGGTGCTAATTACGATTAATCATGAGGTTCTTCTATGTCTGACTGTATGAGAATCAACTTCTTTCATGCGGGTTCCTATTGCAGAAGGATTGACTCTTATGCTTAAGTTTAGAGTTGCAGGGGTCAACATATTTGCCATAGTTATGGCGATCAGCTTTAAAGTTAGTAGTACTGCCAAGAGAAAACACTTAAAAAGCTAAACGGTTTGAACAATGCAAGTATATACTCCGTAATAGATCCGAGCATCTTATTTTTTTTCGTTACAAACAAAATGTTAGCATTGTATTGTGCTGGTGAATTGCAATTGTGTAATGGTTTTTCAGCATTGTTATCGATTTTTTGATTGGTTATGTTATGTTATGTTTGTTCCAGGTTTGCTATAATGGGACTGGTAACGAACTACATGGGACCACGACCAGGTGCACAATCTTGAAGTTGTTTTTGTGCTGATTGTAGCGACTGCAAATGCCATGACCTTCTATGCCGGAAACCCCGGACAGATTGCCTCTGCTTGCAGTTTGGAGACACAACTGGACGATACAACAAAATTAGCTTACTGAACTCGCTTTTTGATGAACTTTAGCTAAAGCTAGCATTTTCATTTTTCTGTCAACTGATCTCCAAGTTTCCTTCAGCCTCTTTACATTGTTGACGTGATCATCAGAAATCAAAGTCGATATTGTCTTACTCAGTTGTTAATTTAACCCTGATGGCTAATTTATTTAATAAAATTGATACGGAGTACATAATCGTACTCAAGAAAAGTTGTCGAAATTGAATCATCCATTGTTACTTTACAAACAATGTCGGAAGGGCAAAGTACTCAATGAGTCCAATTGAATCATACAAGAATGAAAACAAGACGAATTTGATATTTGAATACGAATACTGTATACAACAATGAATTAGATGTATCAAACATAAACTGTAATATAAACATCACAAATTTCACTAGCAAACTTCACCATCTAATACAAGACTTTGTATACTATTGACGAACATGACTGCGTCGTTTAACCAAGACAAAGACGGAAATATTTCTGTTATTCCCCAACATATCGGCGTATCAATACACAGTGGGGTCGGAAGTGGCAGTTATTGAGGACGGTCCGTTTCAATCACTTCCAATCCAGCATATCCAACAACCACAAGACTTCCTCCATAGTACAAGCAACATCACAAAAATCCATTTCTATTCCGAAAACCTCGACAGACCCATCATTTCCCTGATCAGAAAGGAGCAACGAGATCCAAGCCCGAATTCCCGATATAAAGGGGTGGGAAGGAGAAAAGTCAAGGTAATCTGATGCATGGGCCCGATATGATGTCCGATCAACATAATCGAAGAATGCTTTGTTAATAACACAGGCAAATTGGTCGGAATCCTTGCGACTAACCATCATGGAAATGCTAGCAAGTTGGCCTATAGGTAGGCAGAACCCGGGTTTCACAGGTAACATCATTTTGTAATCGGGTCGCTTTAGATGGTGCTTGAGTATGTCGGAGATTCCAGAAGGGGGATCCTTTATGCCGATAAGGAAAACAGGTCCCGGTATCACTTCGGAAAAGATCAGTTGTCCTTCTAACCAAATGTCAATGTAGAACTCCAAGTCGTTGAAGGACAACTTTGGAGGAGGAAGATCCCGGCATCTCTGTCGCTTGTAGAAGGTCCGATAGAGTTTGTAGTATGATACTGATGATGACGATGATGATGGTCTTTTGCAGATTGATGGCCATTTCCTAGCGCACGAGCATTTCCAAAGATAATCATCTCGGGCAATTTCTCTCCACTGTTTGCTCACCACCATACAAGAAGCAAGGTCTACACCGTCAAGCAGAGGAAAGACGGCTTTCAAAACTTCACATGTCATTTTGCCACGTGCATGTGAGTTAACACAGCGGTAAAATGGCAGAGACAAACAAAATTGAACAAAATGACGAGATACCTGCACAAACTAAGATAAATCAGTCCGAGGGAAATGCCAAATGCAACATTATTTGCATGATAATCATTCATTAACCACACCCGAGTCCCTAAAGCACATCCAACCGCGAGTTTGATTTTACGACTAGTTTATGAATTGGATCATATATTCATGTGTATACCTTCTAGCATTAGTTACAATCGACTTTCTCTATTACTATCATCAATAAGAGACCTAATCTTTCTTTCTACTTGTACTTGAGTACATGGCTACCTCTAATGGACAGCCTCAGCAAAATCCTTTGTTCTCCCACAATTGCGTTGGCAATCAAATCATATGGCCATGGGCGGCTATCCATGTGAATTATTCTCATCTATACTATTTGAATCATTTTATGTTTAAGACGGGTTTCACACTTTCACCGTTACTCAACACTATCTAGTTTCTACTACAATAATCCTTCGGTTTTGAGCCCAATTTCAACATCTTAAAACCATATCAATCTACTCATTTTTCACCATCCTCTAATACAATTTCAACCCTCATCAGTCATCATAGTTACCGGATTCACTATGAATACGTATTTATCAATTTGTGATTCGCTCCATTAGAGTATGTGTCATGTATTTGCAGAAAACGGATAGAATTCGCTTTTAATGAGTCGCGATTAGCTAGGGTATCCCTCTCACCACCTCTAATTCACTGTTCTTAGCAATACGTACCCCTCCGAGATCACAATTTCATCCCCAAATCAATTCATCCCACTCCATCTAAGTAATCTAACCATCAAAAAATCAACTTCAATCGATAATTCCGTATATTCTTCCCAAAAATGCATCGATGTTAACAATACAGCAATCACAATCACAACAATTACAGCATACATATCAAAATTGAGTAAAATCAACTCATTTGAGTCGAATGACGATACAATTCTATCGCTTTTGAGAATCAACAAGAGGAAAAGACGTACCGAATCGCAGTAATTATGGTCGTATGATTGGATGGATGAACCCTAGAAATGATTGATCAGGTGAATTACGAGGAATTAATGGATGAAGATCGCATTTGGGGTGTTGGTGATTTGTACGGAGTAGAATTGTAGATCACGGAATTTGGGTAAATACGTGGTCACTGGTCAAATGGTCACGGACTAAATGTTTATTATTCCTCTAAATTAAATGAGCATGACACGATTTGATACTCGTATTTGATAAACTTGCTTGTATTAATTACCCGATTATAATATAATTTTTTTCGAATGAGTAATCGGAAGTATAATAATTCATTAATTACAATCCTATAGTAAATACAATCAAATCTAAAAAAATCGAAGAATAGAATTTCTGTTACCAGTATTTCGTATAAAATACTCTATAGCTATCTCAAAACATATTTGACAATTCGGCACGTCCTCCTACCACTATATTCTTGGAGTTTTTGATGGGTGATCTTTATTCGACAATTACTTGTATTCAATTAATAGACTAGTGACAAACCATTGAGAAATTAATCTTGTCGATACTCATAAAACTATACAATTAGACTGACGTAAAATCTTAGAAGAGACGGTCTCTCAATAACTTATTGAAAGATCATTTTTCAGTACCACTCTATGTATTATTCGTACCCTTAAATGATAATTTTGTTATATTTGTATACAATTTTCTGTTAATCGTACCTACTTCTATGAGGTTTGATATCATTGTTACTTCCATTTGTACTTGATCTCTCACTAAAATTAATGAGAGACCGTCTCTCAGGGACCTTCTCTTATACTGAAACCTTGAAATAAAGCTTGGAAAAAATAACTACGTTCATAACTAGAGAAACTTTCCTTGAATAAATGATGGGTATACTAATTGAAAATTACTCCGTATTCAACGGAGTGAGCTTAACCATTGGAGGAAGACATTTTTCGGTAAAATTAAACCGTAAACGTCAATATCCCCCATCACCGTCGAGACGCCGTCACGGCTTTACCCAACATTAAAATTGTCCATGGAAGCTTCAATGGATTCATCAATGGCTTCCCTTTCTCTATCTTCCTCAAATCATACTCTTCAAACTCCAGAATTTCCACTTAATCTGCTCCGGCAATGGAGGCCAAATGCTCAGAGAAATGTCAGAAATCAATGGTCTAAGCTTTCCGCTCTCAGAAATCAATGGATTTCCTCTTCTTCTACTTCCCGTTCTCACGTCACCTCTCTCGTCAACTCCTATCTTTCTTCCAGGTATTTCTTCTTCTTCTTCTTCTTCTTCTTCTTCTTCTTCTTCTTCTTCTTCTTCTTCTTCTCCTTCTTGTTCATAATTATAAGCTAGGGGTTTGAAATTTGTTTAGAAATTGGAGTGATGGATTAGGGTTTAAGCTGACAATTTGCCCAAAAGATGGATTATTTTTGCTCTTAAGTCGAATCGCGGGTTCTAGCTTAATCTACCATGACTGACTGTTGCGCAAATTATACTCTGTGATCGTTGTATGGTGTGACAGAGGAAAAAAATTGACCGGTTAACGGTAAAAAGCGATTATGCACCTACATTTGCTCCATTATCGTCCATTAAACATAACTATATGTATCAGAGTGTTTTACGGTATGACGTGTTTATATCAAATTAGCGAACTTTGCCCTCTCGCCATCAAGCTGTCGTCTGTCGCACCTTTTTTCTGGACTCTGAAGAAAATGTGGTTTTGGTGGGAGTGTTGCTGTGGCAAAAGCAAAGTTAACAAATTACCGAGATTGGGGGAGTATATGTTAAGCGCGTTTTAGGTAGCTAATGTGACGTATTTATATCAAATTAGCGAAGTTTTCCCTGTCACCATCAAGCTGTCATGCCCTTTTTATGGCCTCTAGAGAAAATGTGGTTTTGTTGGGGTTGTTGTTGTGGCAAAAGCAAAGTTGAAAAAATTACCGAAACTGAGGCAGTATATGTTTGGAGTGTTTTAGGTAGCTAATGTGGCTTCTTTTGATCAAATTAGTGAACTTTGCCCTGTCGCCATCGAGCTGTCGCACCCTTTTTATGGCATCTAGAGAAAAAATGTAATTTTGTTGGTGCTGTCGTTGTGGCAAAAGCAAAGTTGAAAAATTTACCGAAACTGAGGCAGTATATGTTTAGAGCGTTTTAGGTAGCTAATGTGGCTTATTTTTATCAAATTAGTGAACTTTGCCCTGTCGCATCCTTTTTCTGACCTCTAGGGGAAATGTGGTTGTTGTTGTTGTTGTTGTTGTTGTGAGCTTTCATAGCCGAAATCTTACTTGGTTTGGTGCAGATACTTGGATGATATGAACTTGGGTGTATTGAGTGATATTCCAAATATCCGGAACAAGGCTCGCTCTAAATTGATGACGCAGCAGGTTAGTCGTCTAGTCGAGTGTGATGGATTTAAAACTTTTTTCAACTGGGATATTACTACATTAGGGTTGGCTTTTGATTTGACTGAAAAACTGCTGTCGTCAAATTAGCCAGTAAATTGGGCTTGCTGTTTATGCTTACTTATAGTTGCATTTCCTGTTGAATGCTCATTATTGATTTCGACAAACTCAAGATAAGTGGTTATCCTGTGCGTATGAATTGATGTTGGTCTGATTAGTTATTACTCGTATGATCGAATTAGATTGATTGTAGCTAATCGTGTTTTTGGAAAAGTACCATAAAAAGACTCTAATAAGAGTGTCAGGAATGAAAACGGGTCTTTAATTATGGAATATGAACAGTATATGCTCACAAGTTTCAAACTGTCTTGAGCTAAGTATGTCGAAGCTTTGTTCGAGATTGAATATTGCCCATATGAATGGGATCAGTAATTCAGCACTCACATCTTATTATCTAGTCCATTGAAACAACATCTAACTCGAATGCTGAATTCTGCATCAGGAGCTTCATCTGAATCAGCTTCTATCGGCATACAAGTCTATGGTATGTCTCTGAGACTAATCGATGATACAGTTGATTTTTTTTATCAATCGCAATGGTAGAGAACAAACATAGATACTGTTTATGTCTAGTATTCGTTCTTTCGAGCATCAAAGCCCAAATGACGGAACACGTTGTTGTTAAACTAGGATTACTATCCTTAGCTCTAGTTTTCAGATTGCATCACAAATGTGACGTGCTGTGTTTTTTTTATCGTTCTTTTTTACTCCGTACTTTTTAGGTTGTTTGTGGTAGATTTTTGTGGGTGACGAGCTTTTAGACGACAGTAGTATAAAGACATTATTAGTTTTAATTTAATATTTGAATGGGATCAACTTTGTAGGTCGGCGTAGTTGTTGACATGATTAATTCAAGCAGATCAATGAGGTGCTATCTGAAGGCAAGTAGTGGAAGCCCCCTTATAGAATTTTCTAGTAGCGCTGCAAATAGTAATGATACTGGTGACGGTGGAGGAGCTACCGTCTTCACATTTCTGTCAATCTCAGCGTTTGGTAAGTTGGTTCACGACTTCTGGCAACAGTTTCGAGTTAACTCACAATATTTTTGTTCGACCTTTTTTGACCACGCATATTTCAGAAAAGTTGGCCGATGAACTTTTGGAGATGTTCAAACAGGAACTTCTTTTGAAGGTGATCACCCGTTCTACTCGTATTATTGATTTACGACAATTTCTCATCACTTTTAAATGGTTTGAATAATATTATGTTGCTAATTACGGCCAACAGCGTCTGCTTGTAGTTGAGCTGCTCACAGCCACTTTTCAAAAGCACGAACAATTCAATCGGCTGTCTTGGGCAGATGAACTGTACCATGGAGAAACCGATGACTTAAGCACCTGCAACATATACTCTAAAGAAACGGCAAAACCGTACCTTCCCAAGTTAAACGGCTATAAATCCGATTCAGCTTATTTAGAATCTGATAAACATCCAAGCAGCGAGATTTTGCAGGTACTTGGATCTTACAGCGAGTTCTATACTCCAAAATCCAAAGATACGATGCTTTATTACTCCTGTATGGTCCGCTTCTAATAGTATAAATGTTTGTGTTGCAGGTCTATCTGACAACATGGCTAGCCGAGGTGAACATCGATACATACAGGTAAAACTAAAAAGCACCGGTATTATGTTTTGAATGTATTAACCAATCGGCTGTGAAGCACAGTGGCGTCATTGTCGATTTTGTTGATTTATCTTATTTCAGGATCGAAGAAATATTTTCCATAATTGGGGAGGAAATGCGTATAAACTTGGCTTAGGTCCGTCAAGCTACTCGTGGATGCTAACTCAAATTGAGCTCGTTCAAACATGATCCGATTGTAATTTGGACTAGGCGAGATCGAATGCTTCCTAGTAACAATGAAGTATGAAAAAGTAATTCCGTATATGAAACGAGAAGAAAAAAACTAGTGTATCTTAACTATTACGAGTATGTATCGAGTTAGAATAATCCTATCCATTATCTCAAAATCAACTTACTGTTGTAATCGTTAGATCGTTTTGAAATACGGAGTAATATATACACTATTTAATCCAAATTGAAATTGCTTTTGTTTCAGGTTCTTGTCGTTGGTAACTTGGTATACGGAGTAGATCATTTCTAAACTCGTATAATCGTATGTATCATCACGGATAAAAGGGGAAAGAGTTTACGTAAAGGAGTAGTAAAAAAAAAAAGTAAATTGTTGTTAGTGATAGAATTATACGTCATAAACGTGTAACGGGTCAAATAATATTTATTTAAATAGATAAAGACAAATTCATGTATTATTCACTAGCCTTGTCTTTTCTAGCCAAATTTATTTGAACCGTCATTGATTTGTGACGGATAAGGAAGATTTACTCAGTGGATAGCTGACCAAGCTAAGACATACACTGCAATAAAGACGAGAATGAGGACTCGTTTGGTTACTCATCTAATTACCGAGAAGTGCATTTTCAAGAAGTTGTTTGGTTGCCCATTTCATGGGAATTGCCACTTCCCGGGAATTATCACTTCCTCCCTAACGGGGAAGTTACTCGCCAAGCCCCCTGGTGGGTGGAACTTCTCGAATGAAGTCATTTCCCACGTGACAACCAAACAATATTTTTTTAATTTCCATGAAATATAAATTCACGTGAATTTAAGTTCCCGGTAACTTCATCTTCCAATGTTGAACCAAACGAGCCTTGAGTCTAGGACTCCAGCTAGTAGGTAGCTCTAATTATTACTCCCTCCCTCCTAATAAGCTACTCCCCCGTTCACTATCTTTTGTCTCATTTCATTAAAATTCTTCTTACAAATAATGACAAAATTAGAGTATTATGAACGAAGGGAGCACTAGTAACCGCTACTGTAATTCTCGGTCCAAAATATATTTTCTCAGTTATGAATTACTCGTAATATATTTTCAAAATAGGAAGTACGAGTAACTTTTAATTCTCGGTCCAATTCGTTAGTCCCTAGAGTCATTCTCATCCCAATTGGTCTTGCTTAAGACGGAGTATCCGTTATAAATCTTAAAATGGGTCAAATACTACAACATGTGCCTAATAAAGATAAAACATTTGCCACTTGCAAGACCACTTGTATGATTTAGTGTATTACTTGACACGTCTTTAAGGTTACGACGAATATTGCCGTCACAAACAAGAATTTGCATAGACGACTAGAAACAAGTGAAATAACACTCAATTACATAGACGGGAAAGGAAGAGCAATATCGATCTGAGTTCGATATCCTGGCTTTAGACGAGAACCTTGAACTAAATCCAGGGTGGCCGGTCCGAGACATTAAGTGGGCGGCCAATTAAGGCAGGCGATGAGTTGGTCCGGCTGCCCAAAGATTAACGTATAAATAAGTCAGGCCAAGTTGTTAGCGTAACCATGACAACTTTCAACGGGTTTAGAATAATGATTTGTTCAAAGACAATTTTTTAAAAAATACTCAAAAAAATTAACTTTAATATTTGCTCTAAGATATAATCTCAAATAGAGTCCGTTGTCGACAAAATACCCTAAAAATAATACAGTGCCAAGTTTGATTATTTATGTTTCGGTAAACCTAATGCCATACAAAAGTTAAGATATTCTGTCATTAATTATTTTGGTTTTTTTTTTTTCTGTATTTTGTACAAGATAGTCCGAGCATCTTTATCCATGGAGAAATTCGAGGAAAAAAAATATATTCGTATGGTCTTTTATCAATATTGAAACACAATGACGGAGAGGAGGAAAGAACTTTCAGATAAATATGAGTAAAAAATTTACCGTGTACGGAGTATCAATTTACGCTTGATTAGAAGGAAAATAACCATAACCATAGACGGGAGTAATATTAGCAGCCGTACAAGTTAAACGATTTTTCTAAAGCACGTCCAGGTAACACATCACACATGTTAAATAAAATCGTAAGTTAAAAAGGAAGTTTAGCTCCCAAGTTGCATATGTTTACGTCGGTACTTGTTTTCTTTTGTTTGTTTTGGGAGTAAGTTTATGATGGTTTTAAAGGAAAGTTTGTATATTACATTACAGCTGAATCGGAAGTGGCTAGCTTGGGAAAAATCGCTAAGGATGAACCAATGTTTGAGAGAGCTAAAGCTAAAGATTTGGATGTTACTACCAAAATTGCTGCACTCAAGGCTTCTTCTTTTGTTGTTTCGCTTATTTCTTTGATATCCAACTTAGAGGATATGGTTGTAAATCTACTTCTGTTAGGATAATTTTCTTACCGTATAAAAGTTAAATCTACTCAGGAATATTATTAGTTACTGTATAAAAGTTAATTTTTTTACCATATAAAGTTTGTTAATTTTTTTTATGAGTTTTCATAATTTGATTGGACTCTTTAATATAAATTGTTACAGGTGAGACTCCCTTGCTTAAGGCTGTGGAACGATAATTGAAATCGATGAAAATACAAACACGGTAATCACTTCTTTAAACCTTATTCGGGGACGCAAAGGTGAATTTGGCTAGGAATGCTATAATCGAGAACAAGAAGGTGTTATTGATTACAATATTTTTTTATTATCCCTAAATATCATACCCTTACAGTTTAGTTTTTTAATATTTTTGTTATGATTTAATTTTAGATTGTTGTTCGTTCGTCGGACCAGAATTCTTACTTGGCGGAAATGGTGTGCTATAATTATCACTACAATATAACGGTGGAGTGGTGGAGTTTGAGGTGGCTAGAGTCGAGACTTCTAATTTTAAGAAGATTATCTTGAAGGTTGGAGAGGAAGAGCCTGATAGATTGAACGGGTTGGTACCTTCTTTTCCAAAAAGCCATAATTTTACATTGTTAAACACAGGTGGAGGGAGTTTGAAGAATGAGGATGGTCGGTTATTTCCCATGGGCGATTTTATAGGGGGATGGGGGTGACCCCTCACCCCCATTATTTTAGAAAAAAATCAAGTTAAAAAAGAACATATATATATATATATATATATACATATATATGAATATAAAAATATATCAGAATAATTATTTGGGTGGAGTGGTAGAGTTGAACTCATTGAACCTCTTTGTTCATGAGGTTTCAAATCCCCAATTAAACCGATATCGGGTTGCTAGTTTATCCACTTATCTGAAATAACAGTTTCCAAACCGAACTACAACTTACTCATACCTATGTGTACTTATGTAGGAAATTAACTCGAGAATTAAAGATGTTTTTTATTTTATTAAACCTTTGAGATGTGTATTTGTTTAGGGAATTAGGGAAAATGGACAAATGAGAAATTAATAAATGTAAAAAATTGAAAATATGAATATTTGGGATGATGGACATACTAATATTCTAATAATGTATTAATATGATATACTATGTGATTATGTGAAATTGAGAAATTAATTTGATAATGTATTATTATGTATGGACACTTTTATTTTAGTCGAGGATACTTTGATTTTTGTTTTGTAAAGTTTGCGGTTAGTTTTTTTGTTACATTTAGTTACTTTTTGGAGTTAGTTTAGTCAGGACGAATTCGTGATCTGAATTGAATTAAACTAGATTGAATTGAAGTACTGAACTGATCGAAACTGAATTGAACTGAAGAACTGAACTGCACAATATGAACTAAACTGAACTCAATTATTTGTGTGTTATTTTTCACGTTATAATTTTTTTATCACCCCTAGCTCGAAATTCCTAGATTCGCCACTGTTATTTCCTAATGTCGTATGCAGTAGGGAGTTATGTGTCCATGCTGAAGGGTTAAATACTTTCAAGTTCGACTGGTGACAATTATTCGCTAATTTATATAATTAATGTGTTAGTAGTGGGTTGTAGAACCTTGACTCAAACTTAGCAATTCGGTGGTATATATTTTTGTTTCATGATGTCTCTGGTGCAAACTTTATAACTGCATTTTACCATATACGGAGTATTAAGTAGGAGAATAATTTTAGTGTATTATCCACGTTTTTCGAAGATTTTGGTGTCCCATAGTGAAAATGATCGGAAATCATACGAGGGGTCCCTTGGGTTAAACAAGGCGTCGAGACAAGTTTTTTAAATAATTGTCCCAATTTCTTTTTGAAATTTATTTGTGACAAATATTACGACAATATTATTGTCACAATTATTTGTCACATTTAAATTTAAAAAATAAATTGGGACAATTATTTAAAAAATTAGTTACATATTGCGTATCTTCCTCCTTAGTTCAGAAATGACACCCCATCTTCCTCCGACCAGGAATTTGTTTCACCCAATCGACCGCCAATTTCTTGAGTGTCTCGCAGTGTATCCCAGTTTCAAACTTATTGACGCGGTAAGCGTGCATTCCCACGATTTCTCCCTTCAAATTGAATATGGGAGCCCCAGATGCTCCTTTCCCAGCGATTACACCCGTTCGTTGCTTGGATTATTGGTATCCATGCTATGAGTTTTTTCTCAAAATCATAATCTCCTCGAGGATCTCTACTGAAAAAGTCCATGGACATTCCCCCATCATCCGACGACATGGCTTTTTCTTAAGATCTGAGCAGTCAAACTGTCCACAATAGCCTTTATCAGTCAACCGAAAACCACCTTAATCAGGACATTCAAAAAGATTCATTTCATACAATTCAGAAGCAGGATACTCGAGGGGTGACCTATCACTAGGATAGGCTCCCCGACCTCAAGCCAAGGGTTACTAAAGTTAGGATAGGTCATGTTACTCACGCCAGCGACACCAAGAAGATACATGTCGCATCGTTCCTCTTTCTTCAGCAAAAACACTTTATAAAGTTCATCGATGTCCACCGAAACAGGTTTGGCAGTGATGGCGAGCTTTGAAAATCCATCCCATTTACCGTGACAGGTCGTCATAAGAAGCTCATCCCCAACTGCATAAGCGGTTTGATAGGCCTTCATTTCCGGCTCCAACACGCTCTCCAGGTCCACGTAGTCAAAACGTAGCACTCAAACAAAAGGGAGGAGGGACTCGTAGAACCTTTGTCGCTCCCCTTCGCTGGTAGGGGGAGGGAACCTGACTCTACAAAAATCACTCCGCTTCTAGATCGGTTTTCCATCTGGTCTCGATCAAGAATCAATGTCTCGGTCCAAACAAGTTTCCTTTTTAACTTATGATTTTTTTAACACGTCACACTGGGCGTGCCTTAAATAAAATTGTTTAGCTTATACGGTTGCTAATATTAGTCCCGTCTTAAATTTTAACATGTCAATCCCCTATTCACTAAAACAATAATTAAGGGACAAATCCGTCTTTTCAACTTTCCCGCCAAAATACTGTCACTTCATTATCTGAATTGGGCTTGTCAAAATAAATTTCTGTCCACATTCATTAAAAGTTCAATGGTTCAATGTTCAACCATTCAATAACCAAAATATTTATTATTTCTACCAATTCTTGGTACTTGGTCCCGGTTTTCCGTTACGCTTGCATTTAAAGTAATTTTGACCAAGACGGTTCGGGTTCACATTACTTTGCGTTTTGTTGCTCGCTTTCACCAAGGTGAACCCTAGAGCCGAAGCTATCTCACTAGCGTAGTTGAATGCCTCATTCGAACTACCGAACGCTGGCCCAAAAATAAAACAAACGCGATAGTCAATACCGTCGCCACCAAAGTCCTCCTGATACACGGATAAAAAATTACTGATTAGTTACATAACAAACGATCAACATATTTACCTATTTAAAACTTGCAGAGTATAAGGCAAAATGAATTTCCGAAATTCAAATATTATTTAATTTCATAATTTCGTATACAAACATCTCAACATTTAGTCATGATTTTGATAATAATAATTCTAATAATATTCATAATAATTCTAATCATATAAACATCTCGTATAATTTCGAAATAAAAAAAAGTCGAGTCACGATATTCATAATAATTCTAATCATATAATTACCTATTTCGAACTAATAATATTCATAATAATTCTAATCATATAATTACAAATAACGACACCCGAGAGTCACGATATTTAAAAAAAAAAACCCGATATCGTAACGCATAACGTCGAACAATAACTAAAAAAACGCGAAGAGAGGCCCAGACGCCAAAATTACGCGTCTGAGAGGCCCCTCAGACGCACAAAATACGCGTCCAAGAGGCCCCACTAACGCCTAAAATTAACGTCCGGGAGGCCCCTCAAACGCCTGAATTTCGCGTTCAGGAGGCCCCCAGATGCATGAACTTCGCGTCCAGGAGGCCCCCCAGACGCATGTTCTTCGCGTCCAGGAGCCCCCCAGACGCATGTTCTTCGTGTCCAGGAGTTAGGATTAATGACTAGCAATTGTCGTATTCGAGACTCGAGTTGAATGTCGAACTAGGTGTTGAAATAAGATGATGTATTTTGTGAAGGGTGTGGTTTGTCCCACATCTAAAGAATAGTGGGAAGTGGTAGTTTTTCTATGTATAAATAGAAAAAGTTGTCCCACATCGATAGATGAACTAAGTGGAGGTGATTCTTTTTGTATAAATAGAGATCACCCTTCCATCTTAGTAATCAACCCAAAAATTGGAATCTCTTAAGAATCGTCTTAGAGAGAGTTTCTCGGAGTTGTACTATTATCTCCACAGTAGTGAATATTGTTCTCCTTGTCGGTGTGGACGTAACCAGTGATTTTGCTGGTGAACCACATAATTCCGTGTCTCAGTTTAAATATTGTTTGTTCGTTGTTTTGTTCTTCTCGTGTAGTCAACAAACCGTTGGTAACGGGACGCCTCCGTTACAACAGGAATGCTTTTTCCCTCTCGTTTACCAACATTTTGGCCCACTATTTACCCTCGATTTCTATTTCAACATCGATTTTCACAACAAATCCAGCACATAAACGACATGTTACACAACAAAATGCGATTTCTTTAGCTAAACTAACACACATTTCTCACAAATTTTAATCAAAAGAGAGAAAGCCAATGACGGATAATATAAACAAAAAATGTACTAACCGCAGGTAGATCCATTTAAAGGCGGAATCGGGTCTCTAGAAAAATCGGATTTCTCGAAAAAAAAAAAAGACGATTTTTTTTAATGAGAGGAGAACAAATAATATAAAATATTGTAAGTGGGGTGTTAGTGGAGTGTAAGTGGGGTGTAGTGTGAGTGTGAGTGGGGGAAAATAATTTAACTTCTAAAATTATGACGGAACGGTTTGAAAATTTTAAAACCGCTTCGTTAACGAGTTTCATTACCTAATCTAATTAATCTTTTTTTATTTATAACATTAGTTAAGTAATCTAATTAACTAATTAAGGCAAGGCAAGATCGTCTTTCACATTAAAAAGCGCCGACGACGTGGCTGAAATGCCGACGACGAAAAATAGCACTCTCAAATTAGGAAGGCGGACATCATCAAGCGGTCACCCCCTTTTTCGGAGGGACGAGAAATTGGTTTGTGTTGTAAGGAAAAGTTGATGCTTCATAACCCTAGCTAAAATCTTACTTGGTGAAGTAACAAAGTAGTAATCTCTTGCTATCAACATTGTCTATCCGTCTCGATCATTTGTTTAACTTCGATTAAAATTTTTGTTCCTCCGTGTATGACGGTGATGAAAGAGTAGGATAGAATTATTGAAGTAGCACCGTAGATGAGGAAATAACATTAAACACAGTAACCAGTTGTATGTACAACCATTTCAAAGTATTAAATTTTCGTGTATATTTACTGAGCTTATACAAGTTTCTGAGTTGAGTCGTACGTTTTGAGCTTAAACATTTATGTGATTTACCTCGAAAACTTTAACGCAAAACTCGAAATCATAAAACCAGTTGTACATATACAGTTATATACAACTGATTATATACATTAAATAGATTTCGTCGAGTGAATTACCAAATGACCTTAATAAAACGATTTCTAAAATTTGAACGGAAACACGTGAATGATAGTGTGAGACGATGCATTCATAAATAGCAAAAACAAATTGGTTGGGAAAAAAGAAAATAAAACAATAGAGAAAAGAAGAAAAAAAAATTAAAAGAGGAAAAGGAAAAGACAAGAAAGAGTGAAGGCAAAGCAATACCCTTGCTTTTTTTTCCTACTCGTATTTGTGTATTGCTGAGTATTTCATTTTATGTATTTTGTTTATTACTCCGTATTATCTTTATTTATTTATTTATTACCATTTTTATTATTTTATATACAAACGGTATTTTTATGGCATCTTCTCACTTATATTTTTCGATCATTTGCGGTGTGAAAAAGTAACTATACACTAAATCCATATTTAAGAATTCCAGTTCAATAAATATTATTTTTACGAAATAGTAAATTTTAATCGATCGGAATTCTTAGCATCAATTATTTAAACACAAAAATACGATACCTTTTTTTAAGAGAAAACATTTTAATAAGAAAATCAAATATTTGAGGATCAAAATTCCTACTCTCCCCGAGTTCTTATGATTGTCCCATTTGATTTTGGGTCAAAATTAAGGAAGGGAAAATGATTGATTCAAAAAGAAGATGAAGAGAGAGAAATTGATGGGTAAATTATGAACCACACGTTTATGTTCTAAAATGAAAAGTAGGTAAAAGATCAAACTCAGTTCAAAAAAGGATAGGGGGAAATGATGGAAACTCGGAAGTATTTTGTTTTTTTTTTTGAGTTTAAAAAAATAGAAAATCCAATTTTGTTGTTTTTTCTAGTATTTATTATCCATCTCTTACCGTTGAGTTTAGCGGATGAACAAACGAACGAACGAACGAGTGTAGTAGTGGAACCAACCAACAAACAAACCTTCTCTCTCCTCCATTTTCGTCGTGCATACTACTCTCCACTCTTCACTCATCAAAATCCCCATTTTAGGGTTTAATTCTTCCATGAA
Source organism: Agrostemma githago (assembly GCA_958450325.1). Taxonomy (NCBI): domain Eukaryota; kingdom Viridiplantae; phylum Streptophyta; class Magnoliopsida; order Caryophyllales; family Caryophyllaceae; genus Agrostemma; species Agrostemma githago. Next base: position 2,609,273 of record OY288259.1, read on the forward strand.
TCCATCATTATGTCAAATCCGGTTGTTAATTTCATCAATTTCGCTTTAATTAGGGTTTAATTTCCCGATTCGTGTGTAAAATGCGATTGTTAATTGATTAATTCGATGAATTCCAACGGTTATCATCGTCATCCTCTAATGGCGGCGACGTCATCGTCTTCTTCATCAGCGTCATCGTTTCCGAGCATATTGTTGCCGGAAATTTCATCGTCGTCGCATTATTGCTCTTTTCGTAGCGTACCGATTTGTTCCGCGTTTCGCCGCCGTAAATCCGCTGTTTCCGCCGTCGTTGGTCGTGGTTTATGGCGTCGGTGGAGAGTTCGTGCTGCGACGACGTCGTTTCGGCTTTTGGATGCGCATGTTAATGGACATACTGCTTCTAATGTCGCCGGTGTTGAGATTCCCGTTACTTGTTATCAGGTAGTACTCCGTATATTTTAGGTTTTTGTTGCAGTATTCTTACGTCAATTTACAGTAGAATTTCATGCTCTATATTGTGCATTTGTGTGATTTGTGATTTGTTAGATGAACATCTCATCCAAAGCCTAATTTATACGGAGTATATTTCTATCCTATTACGTCCCCTCACTCACTCGTTGTCTCTGGGACTGAATTAATGTATCTTTGTATCCTATTACGCCCCTCATTCGAATGTGCCTTGCCTTTGGCTTGAACGCCCGTGAAATTCCACTAATGAAATATTGGGGGTTGTGAAGATTCTAGATCTTAAGTTGGCTGTTTGGAATTAATGTCGTGTAGTAATTTCAGTTTTCAGACATTTTGTTGAGATTTCGAACAATGTACGTCAGTACGTCACTGTTTATCTGGTTTTGGTGTGATATTTCGATTCTTATCTTCTGTATGGAGAGGGCGGGGATGTGTGGTGATGTTGATAAGTTAGCGTCCTCTTTGTAGGGAGTGAGGCTTGAAGGATGCAGTGTCCTGAGTTAGGAGTAGGAAGTAAGTAGTGTTTTATTAGTTGTCTTTAAGGAGTTGGGAGTACGACAAAATTCAGTCTCACATTGTTTTCTGAAGGAGTATGACGATGAACGGGTGGTGCCGGTGTGTGTGATTAGGGGTTATTATGAGTAAATTAAGATGGAGTATAACTTCACTTATGCAGTGTATCGCATAAGAATCCGAATATCACACCTATGTTACTCATCTGTCGCAGAGTATCGGGTACCGCTATTTTCAACGGAATTTTCAATAGTTTGGTCTAAAATGAAGTATCTATAGCTAAGTGATGTATTAGAGTTACATAGATGTCATGCAATGGAAGGATGGTGGAATTTGTTTTTTCACTAGGATATAACCGGACAACACATTCTCATCACTCTACTTAACCATGCAATATAGAGGAAATGAATGGTTTTTTTCCACAACATTTAGGCCTTTCCCGATAATGTGATATTTTACTCATAACCCAAGCGTCAATTCTCATTAGGTAAGTAAATTATGACCTGAAGGTGAAGATTGGCAAAGTTCTAGGTGAATATTTTGTTTGATAAGCTCTGATCATGACTTTTGGTGTACATTATCAGCAACACCATTACTTATAGTCGTGAACATCCTTCATATTTCTATCCCTTTCTGCCTTGGAAGGTTCCTAACCTCTTTGACTGATCCGTTTGGCCCGGATATTCATGCATACTTGATTACTAGTTACTACTACGATATTCCTAGTCACTAGTCACTACTTATAATGGAAGATGTCGGATGGATGTGGCACTCTATTTTTGCAGATTATTGGTGTTCCTGCAAAGGCGGAGAAGGATCAAATAGTGAAGGCCGTGATGGATCTGAAAAATGCTGAGGTGGAAGATGGGTTCACCACGGAAGCTGCAACTTCTCGTCGGGTAAAAATGACCAATTTGTAGATGCATCCTTACCATGTTCTTAAAGGTATTTTGACGTTCTCAATCGTTTGTCAGTACTTGATACAATTCCTTATCTGCTATGTCTTCAGGATTTATTGATGGATGTTAGAGATAAACTCCTTTTTGAACCTGAGTATGCTGGCAATGTCAAAGAGAAAATTCCACCAAAAGCTACTCTGCGAATTCCATGGGCTTGGCTGCCTGGTGCTCTATGCCTTCTTCAAGAGGTGAGTTTCTGTTTAAAATTGTTTAAAATTATGCAGATGAGCAAAGTTCTTGTACTGGCGAATCTTTTGATTTGTTCCGTCTTACATCGTCTGTCATTGATTATCTAAATAGTTACCGATGGTTTAATTTATTGTTTACAAGAACGTATGTTTATGTATTGTTTTACCTCTGTCAAGTGTTCTATATTTGTTTTACAAATTAGTTTGCATACAACTTAAAAGGCGCAAATGGTAATCCACTGAAGAAGTCTTGCTTCAAATAGATCGCTTTCTATGATTCCTCTTTTCAGAAGAAGATTAACCGACCTATTTTTATGTGTTACCCCTAGAAAAAATTGGTCTAGTGATTGGGGGATATTGCAGGTAGAATCTGTATGGTATCAAGGATTCTTCTCAAAGTCTAATATTGGAATCAATATTTGCAGGTTGGAGAAGAGAAACTTGTTTTAGAAATTGGTCGCGCAGCCCTTCAGTACCCTGATGCCAAGCGACATGTTCATGATATGCTTCTCTCTATGGCTCTTGCCGAGGTAAGATAAGCAAGAAAGATGTCAGCAAATCTCTGCTGTGTAGTCTAGGAACCTTGTTATGTGTCCCTATCTTATTTTAGGTTCTTTCTTGAAGTGTGCAATCGCAAAGACCCATTTTGAGAAGAATAAAGTATCTCAAGGATTTGAAGCTCTTGCTCGCGCTCAACGTCTCTTACGAAGTAAAAGTTCCCTTGAGAAATTGAATCTTCTCTTTGAGGTAATTCTAATCCTGCACATTGACGGATCCCTTGCGGATCCTTCCTCCTTGCTAATTGACTAAGTTTTTGGAATCAGTATGTTTTTACCAAAACTAGACTCAATATTCTATTTACCCTTCTGAAGTGCAAACTTGCAAAGGTGGGGATTTTAACCTTCTATCCATCCTTTGAAATGTGGACTTTATCAAGTATGCAACTGCTTTGAAATTGGAATTTGCTATCCTCTATATCTTTAAATATTTCCAACTTGCAGTAGCTCTTTTGTATGGAACTGTTGATCAATTTGAAATTGACATGAACATATCAGTTTTGTTTGTCACTATGTCAGTGCATATGAATTACTGTTCTAGAATTAACTATAATGGAGATCCTACATCTAAGGATATGCAACATAAAAGCAATTGATTTGTCTGCTTTCTATCTAACATCCTGCATCTATTTGGAATTTCAATGTGATGATAACAACTCCTCAAAAAATCTATTGTCCTGATAGTTGGCTTTAATTTGTCAACAGATAGAAGAGTCTTTGGAAGGGCTTGCACCTGCCTGCACATTGGAGTTGCTAGCAATGCCTCAGACGCCAGATAACGTTGAGCGTAGGCGAGGAGCTATCGCAGCTTTAAGGGAGTTACTTAGCCAAGGTCTTGATGTAGAAGCTTCATGCCAAGTTCAAGATTGGCCAGGCTTCTTTAGCCAAGCACTTGGTAAACTGACGGCTGCGGAGATTGTTGACCTGATCCCATGGGACAGTTTAGCATCAACCCGGAAGAACAAAAAGTCTCTTGATTCACAAAACCAGAGAGTGGTGATTGATTTTGACTGCTTCTATTCAGCATTGTTGGCCCATATTGCTTTTGGCTACTCGAGCAGGCAAACAGATTTGGTAAGTTTTTCCCCGCAAATTTAACTTATACTCGCTTTCGGATCATGTGCTGTAGTAATGAGAATAAATGTTCTTTCTAGTACTTATTTGCACTTTTTTTTGAATGTCTACCAACATTGATTTCTATTCACTAAAAAAGGTATTGACGGTCTTTCTGGTAGGATCAACGAACATTGTGTGCATACATCTGTATTCACTGTTCATGTTCTGTTTAAGTTTTATAATGTGATTTGTTGTTCAACCTTTTTCAGGAGTCAAGGTCTCTGGGAACAGTGTTCTCCTAATCACATATAGTCCTACACCTTTATGTTTGCATTTCTATTGCATCTTTAGTCCCCGGAACTGTATCTTTTTCTGTCTGTCTTTTATCTCATTTTCTTTTCCATTGAGTGGTCATGTTTTCTGCGGTTTCATACTTTCATTTGGGTTTACTACGAAAACTGCATTGTGAATTCTAACTTCGCAAATCACTTAATCACCTATGGTCTGTGGAGGACGTACGTATTAATGCATGTCTTTCTTTTGGATGGATGCCATGGATGTCTCTTTTGATGCTAACTACACTCATTTTGCATAGATTAGCAAAGCAAAGCTAATAAGTGAGTGTCTGATGGTTTCTGACGGTGTGGATTTGAAACTTGAAGAATCTTTTTGCTTGTTCCTTCTGGGACAGGTATTTTCATCCTCAGTGACTTTTCTAAGCACTATTTTAATTATTACTTATTGCCATTTGTATTGACAGTAATGTGCTCGTATTTGATTACCATTAGGGTAGTGAGGCAGACGCTCTCGAGCGGCTACGGGAGTCGGAATTGAAAAAGAGCTCAGCATCAAGGAATTCAATCTTTGGGAAGCAAGGCAAAGACGTTGCTACTGCAGATTGCTCATTGGTACGTCTGATTTTATGCATACTATCGTCTTTCTTAACTCCCAGTTTGAAGACATCTATACTTGTAGGATGCTGGAATGTTAGGGCAAGTTCACATGACACTGAATCGTCAAAGAAAAAGTTCGATAATAGTGATGATATTATATGATAGATACTCCGTATATGCGATACTGTGTGTAAGCACTAATTCGCTCCTTGAACTGCTTGTTCTATTATAAGGAAAAAGGGCTAGATTTCAGGAGTAAAGTTTTGGGATTTCAAATACGGAGTACTTTTTAATGGGATATGAAACTTCATTCTTTTATCCGAAAGCTCATCATTCTTGGATTTTTCCGGGTCTATTGTAACCTTTAGGTAAAAGTTTAAGACGGACGCATATGAGTCTAATATCAGATTGTCAGTTCTTAGCTTGATAACTATCTTAATTTAAATCCTATTAACCTAGTGCTTATGATGAAAACGGAAAACAGCAATATCGAGAACTGAATTCATAACAAGTCTCAAGCCCTGTATGTTGAGCGAAGGTTACTTGTTCTGCAGTCACTAGTAAAGCTTAGGTAGCTAGACTTTTGCCTCTCACTTGAATATTGAAGTCTCGGAAGTGTGGCCGAGTTAAGGTTAAGCGCTTGCATAACTGGATTGTTAATCTGCAAACCTTATTCATGAGTATGACATCACAGACCAACATGGAAAACTGTAGACATCGTGAGATATTCAGACGGGATCTGTTTACAATTATTTGTTTTTTATCATTATTTTTATCGCCCTCTTGGCATGCATATCAAAGTAAAATGACTTGCAGTTCTTTGATATATTTCATTATATTTTGAACTCTAGGAAATTGCAGAAAAAGACTTGTGAAATGTTTGTTACACTGTTTTTTTTCATCTGCGCATTAATTGGTACGGACACATAGTATGTTACCTTGGAAACTGACGCATCATTACACATAGCTGTTTTGCCAAATTATTTTTTCAACAGATCCTTTTTGAAAGGATTGGGATATTATTTATTCCGTATAGAGGAGCGTACAGTTTATGGGTTTCTGATTCAACCGGTAGCTGTGAACCTTTCTTTGCTGGTAGCAGTAATGACTTATAAACGATCTATTGATTTTGACAATTGCTCTTTCTCTGATACACATTACCTTATCCAGGAAAAGTGGCTGAAAGATACTGTGCTGTGCTTGTTTTCAGATACACGAGATTGTTCTGCATCATTTGTAAGGCTTCCAATGATGTTTTTATATTTGATACTACAAGGTTTTGGGTTGTAGATTTTTACTAGTGGTTTCTGTAGGGAAGCTTCTTTGGTCGAGAGAAGAAAGTTATTGGCAACAAGCAAAGCAGAGTTTTGTCAAACACTAACCCAAACCTAAACCAAAGAGCTGTAATCTCATCTGTAGCATCTGATCGAGCGGTTTCTGATGATCGTCTTGCCTCTTTGGTGTCATCCCAACATCTTGGAGCTGCTGTCAAGCAATTGACTCCGATAAACTTGAGAAGTTCAATTCAAGAAGCAAAAACAAGCGATACTACTGATACAAGTGCACCATCTCCACAGTTAAAGCGAGATTTGAGTGGCCATCATAACAAATCTGGTTTGGGCTTGATGGCCCAAGGACATGTTATTGGACGTATTACATTTGTTGCAGTTCTAGGTTGCATTGTCTTTGCTACTACAAAGATTATGGGAAGGCAGACTGGACGGCTGCACAAGTCTGGATTGGCTAACAGAAATCTTAGTGGGACCATGTCCTCCTCACTCGATGATTTCCATGTCCATGAAGCTCCACGTGATAAACTTCCTGCAGCACTGAAGCAGATTTTGTCAACCTTGAAAATAAGGCCAACGAATCACTTGGATACAATCAACAGACAAAAGTCAAGTGTCAATACTACATCTTCTCCTTCACCTGGCGTATATAATGGGGTGATGCCTTTAGAAGATGCTGAAGCCCTTGTTAGGCAATGGCAAGTGATTAAAGCTGAAGCTCTTGGACCTGATCATCAAATTGATTTGCTTTTCGACATTCTCGACGAGGCTATGCTGGTTGAGGTACGTTGGTGTAGAAACCAGACTCAGGCCCTCTTCTTTCCGCTAAAGTGTGCTTTACTTAACTGAATTGGACTGAATAGAATAGAATTTACTCCAACTTAATATGGCATAACTGCGTAACTAACTTAACTGAATAGAATGGAGCTGGAGATGAACTCAACTGAATGAGGGTTGAATTTAACCCAACTTAAGTTAGCTGACAAAACCCCGGAACGAAAAGTGCTATCCTAAGGAAGATGCAAGTATCCATAGATTTACATGCGTATCGTGTAATTCTATTCCATTTTTTGAAATCAGTCAGTTATTTTATGTTTTTTGCTTAAATAAATAACACGAAACCTTTCCTCTCATGCTCTCTTTCCCATATGATATTTTCCAACATAGTGGGAATCACGTTAAAAGCCAGCTAATTCTTGCTTGAAGACCTTTATTTCTCATTGCTACTACGCTTTAGGCCACTCATAGTTTATATATAAAGGCGGGCTAAATAATTTACTAGAACGTTGAGGTTGTTTAGACTGTTGAAACTCTATAAAGTTTGTGACGATGTTAAATTTTCTGCTTTTGGTTTCCCTAGGTCGTGTTTCTATCATAACCCTTTTCCAGGTAACACTTGTTGTGGTTTCATGTACTGCACATTATTGATACCAGATGTTTCCTTGGTCAGTGGCAATCTTTAGCAGATGCGGCTAAAGCGAGATCATGTTTTTGGAGGTTTGTTTTGCTTCAGTTGTCCGTTCTACGAGCTGACACGCTGTCAAACTCCACCGGTCCAGAAATGGCAGAAATTGAGGTCCTTCTAGAAGAAGCTGCAGAGCTCGTTGACGGAAATGAGCAAAAGAATCCCAACTATTATAGGTGAGCAACTTAATACAGTACATTTATCACTTTTACATCTTTGCTTTCAACTTTGTAGCTTCCCAGTTCACATCTAATTTGCTTACAAAGATGATTATAATTACCGCGGGGTTCGAACCTCAGATGATGAGGACAATCTCTCGTGACTTTACCAACTAAGCTAGTTCACATTCGCACTTCTCATCTAATTTAATTGTCGGTTCCTGAGTGGGCTAAGTTATTACTCAGAGTTTCAACTTGCATTTTTAATTTGTCAAGTATTCACGTTATAGTCTTATAGAGCTCCGCATACCCCTACATTCTTAGTTTAAAATAGGCAAACGGGTTATTTGGCTCGGATACAAGGGTTCGGTTGTTATATACTCCGACATACTATGGACTTATGGAGTCATCCTTGATTCATGTTTGACTGAAATAGGTAAATTTTTTATTTTATTTTTATTTTTATTTTCTTGCAGCACTTACAGAATCACCTATCTTTTGAAACGGCAAGACGATGGTTCATGGAGGTTCTGCAAAGCCGATATAGATACTCCTCAGTCGTGACGTAATCAATTATCACCACCATATTCATTTGAGCATAGTTCCAACTTCCAAGCACAGGTTCTAACCAGTTTTAGGAGATTTGGTGTCTTTCCACTAACCAGGCTTGTGAAAATTTAGCTACTAGTCAGTAGTCACCGATGCAGCCGGCCTTCGTCCCCCATTTATTTCAGTTGTTTTTTTAAAGGATGTAATTTGTGATGATAGGTTATAGTAAAGTTAATCAGTTGCTTGGAAATTCTTTGATACAATTCCAAAATCCCTCGAGGAAAAATTCGATCTGGTCAAATTTGTTGATTTATTTTTAATGAAATTTGGCAAAATTTGAATTTCTTATCGAGTTCTGATGCATGTTTTCCGAGATGGTCAAAATGTGTATTAAATCTGCAGGATGTGTTACCTCTGCCATCATCAGCCAATGGTAAAGAAGCCGATTGTATTTATTGCAGTTTCCATCCCACGGCGAGAGTGAAGGCGACGGAGAAAACTGCAGAGATATTGAGTAGAGAAGTAGTCGACAATTAAAGTCAGCTGAGGGTGCGGACTCTGGCTCGGGCTTAACTATATGAAAATTCGTTTGCAAACCCAGGTAATATTTATGTACTCTACTATAATACGAAGTACTCCGTACTACTTTCATTTTCTTAATAGATTCAATAAACCGGTAAATATTTTCTCGTGAAAAGATAAATATATTAATTTAAAAAGTAGGGGTGAGCAGAGATATATGATACGGAGTATTTTTTCACCAAAAACGGAGTACCACGAATAAAATTCTATTCCTTAAAATGCATCACAATTTGTAGCACGATCTTATCATTCATCATCATCTTTGATTACATGTATTATAGATACTCCCTCCATCCAACTTTAAACTTCATGGGGGGAGTGACACAAAAATTAAGGGTGGGTGGATTATGTGGTGGAAAAAGAAAGTTAAGAGAAAATGTGGGGTCAGAAATGATATGGACCACAAAAATCAACCAAAAGAGGAAATATTGTAAGTAGGAAGTTTAAAGATGGACAACCCTTTAAGGAAAGTAGGAAGATTAAAATTGGAAGGAGGTAGTATTTGGATTCGGATGAAAACACAAACTAAAACTCCTTATATTCCCATCAATTCAAAAAAAATATTTCGATTGTTTATTACTGATATTCTTGTGGAATTAAAATATAAACTCGGTCCTTAGAAATTGCCGTTTCCTCTGAAAGACTGACCAAATCCCCAATTAGAAGGCACAACATTATCGAGCTCAATTACTCTTCCATCACTGGAAGTCAATTGGAACGATATACCTTTCCCGACTAATTGTCCATTAGTTTGCCAATTCATTCCCCAATTACGTGACATTTGCACCCAATTACTCGAGTCCGACCCTTTAATCCTCATCGATGTAATATCTCCTGCACCCGCGACATTGTACACTAGTACTAGTAGAAAGTATGGGTTTCCGTTGATTTGGAAACTGATACCCCCTTGTCGTCTACATTGTATCCTTCTGTATTGCACGGGGACTATACCAGCTTGGTATACTCCGATCTTTAGGAACATAGGTTCGGTTAAATCAAAGTGGTGGGCTGGGGCGTTGCACCATGCCTGAGGCCCAGTTGAAGGAGGGCATAGGTTGGTTGCGGTGACCTGAATTGTACCCGGTTTGCACCAGGGTGAGTTTACACACTTGAGTTCGTAACATGATCCACATTTTGCACCGTTTTCGAATAGAGCCGAACTTAGGGCTGTTGTTTCCAATCCGTAGCCTTCCTTGAATACGTCGTAACCACAAGCACCCTCTACATGAAATAAAATATTAATAAGTAAATAATGATACTGAGGATGAAATTAATTTTGATATATGAGTTACTATAATTTTACTACTTAGGCGATTCAATTCTTTACATGGATTCACATTTTCTTCTCACTATAAAGGAGTCCACGTAAAGAATTGAATGAATGAGAGAAAGTAGTTATATTGACCCAACTCCGTAGTTTTTTTTACCTAATATATTAGTTCATCGACTCATCGTATACCTTAATCGATTAAAAAATTCAAATTCCAAACACTTTTCATCAATAAAAAATTTTTGATTGAAATAAACATAAAGCGTTCTCATTGGTTAGATGTATTAGGTTATCTGTAAGGCCGTAACATAATGGTTCCATACTTCCATCAGGTTAGTGATTCGATTTTTACCTGTAACGTAGTGCAGAGACGTGAAACAAAATATAAACGGTACACCCTATATACCACCTAAGAATTTTTTCTAATTTTCTCAAATTTCGAAAATAAATAATTACAAATAAATTGAAGGAAATAAACTTACGTTCAGTAGTACGGCCTTCCATGTCACCATAAAATGTTGCATGAGCATCAATCCAGCCTTGAGCAGCTACATTGCTGGTAATAATAGCAATTAATAATGCTACAAAACACAAGCCATGTTTAAAGAAATAACACATTTTTTAAACACAAAAGATTAAAAAATATACTCGTATGTAATTTCTTTTTAATTAGTTTTAATTTAATGAATACGAGTAATATTATTCAACCCTAAACGTTATATATTTATAGTCCTAGTAACAATCCTAAATTTATTATTTCCATTTAATATTATTCAAGTGATAAATGTTAAGGATCATGTCATATATAGTAAGAAATTATTTTAAATGAGATAAATCGATCAAAAATCATTTAATGTTTTGTTTGGTGTGTATAGAATGGAAATAAATAAAACCAAGTTATGAAATCTTTGTTATTTTATTGTTATTTTGCTTTATCTAATGAATAATCTTGATGATTATTTTTTCTATGCGATTTTGGTAACATTTAATTTCCGGGATCAAATCTATCCGAAAAACGTGGATATAATAATAATCTTTCAATTCGTCAGTTTCAGATGATTTTCTGAAAAATGTGAGAGATTTTGATGGTCATCTAGATAGAACCTGTAGAAGCTAAAATGATTTACGATTGTTAAAAAAAACTACATTAATTAGTTATGTTTTTAGTATATATATCGAAGATTTGGACTAATCTGACGTTACTCGAAGATAGTCGAATGTCTTTTAAATGTGATTACTTGAAAGTTGAAACCATACCTACCTTTTGTTACACGGTTACATCGAGACATTTTTACAATGTATGGATGATTTTCTGCGCGAATTTGGAGACATTTAATTTAGGAACCAAATCGACTCGAAAAACGTGTATAATAACCTTCAAATTCGCCAGTTTCAGGTAATTTTTCGAAAAATATGAGATATTGGGCTGGTCATATAAATAAGATCCATATAACATGAATTGACTGATATTGTTAAAAAAACTCTTAACTAGTTTAATTTCCAGTATATATCGAAGATTTTTTCCTAATCCGACGTTAATCGAAAGATAGTCGAATATCTTTTAAATGCGTCTATATGAAACCATACATACCTTCTATAATACCGAGACATTTCTACATATTATGGAGTAGTTACTATGCAAATTTGAAAACGTTTAATTTCGTGATCAAATTGGCTCGAAAAATGTGAATAATAACCTTCAAATACGTCCGTTTCAGGCGATTTTTCGAAAAATGGGAGATATAGTGCTGATAATCTAAATAGGACTCGTATAACACAAATTGACCGATGATTGTTAACTTAAATAGTTTAGTTTCAATTATATATATCGAAAATTTTGCCCTAATCCGACATTAATCGAAAGAAATTCGAATGTCTTTTAAATGCTTTTATTTGAAATCGTACCTACCTTCTGCTATACAAAGACATTTGTACAATGTATGGAGGAGTTACTGTTTGGAGACATTTAATTTCTGGACCAAAACGACTCGAAAAATGTGGATAATAACCTTCAAATTTGTCCGTTTCAAGTGATTTTTCTAAAAATGTGAGATATTTTGATCACCATCTAAATAAGACCCGTGTAACATAAAATGACTTATGATTGTTAAAAAAACTCTTAAATAGTTCAGTTTTCAGTCTATATCGAAGAAAATTTTGCTCTAATCCGACGTTAATCGAAAGATAGTATAATGTCTTTTAAATGCGTTTATTTGAAACCATATGTACCTTTTGTCACACCGAGACATTCTTACAATGCAAGGAGGAGTTACTGCGCGAATTTGGAGACATTAAATTTCGGGACCAAAACGACTCGAAAAACGTGGATAATAACCTTCAAATTCGTCCATTTCAGGCGATTTTTCGAAAAATGTGAGATATTTTGTTGGACATCTAAATAGGACCCGTGTATCATAAGATGACTTATGGTTGTTAATAAAACTCTTAAATAGTTCAGTTTCCAGTATATATCGAAGATTTTGCCTTAATCCGACGTTAATCGAAAGATAGTCGAATGTCTTTTAAATGCGTTTATATGAAACCATACATACCTTTTGTAATACCGAGACATTTCTACATATTATGGAGTAGTTATTATGTGAATTTGAAGACATTTAATTTCGGGACCAGATTGGCTCGAAAAACGTGAATAATAACCTTCAAATTCGTTCGTTTCAGACGATTTTTCGAAAAATGTAAGATATTTTGCTGGTCATCTAAATATAATCCGTGTAACATAAAATGACTTATGGTTGTTAAAAAAATTCTTTAAATAGTTCCGTTTCCAGTATATATCGAAGATTTTGCCCAAATCCGACGTTAATCGAAAGATAGTCGAATGTCTTTTAAATGTGCTTATTTTAAACCATACACACCTTTTGTTTTACCGAAACATCTCTAGAATGTATGGAATAGTTGTTGTACGAATTTGGAGACATTAAATTTCGGGACCGGCCCGAAAAACGTGGATAATAACCTTCAATTTCGCTCGTTTTTTATGATTTTTCGAAAAATATGAAATATTTTGTTGGTCATCTAAATAGGACCCCAATGATATAAAATGACCGAGGGTTGTTAAAAAACCATTAAAACAATTCAGTTTCGAGTATATATATATATATATATATATATATATATATATATATATATATATATATATATATATATATATATATATATATATATATCAAAAATTGCGCCCTAATCTTACGTTATTCGAAAGCTAGACGAATGTCTTTTAAATGTGTTTATTTTATAACGCACACAACTTTTGTTACACTGAGACATCTTTACCATGTATGGAGTAGTTGTTGTGCGAATTTGGAATATATTGCTTACCACCTTTTGGAATATAACGCACACAACTTTTGTTACACTGAGACGTCTTTACCATGTATGAAATATATTGCTTACCACCTAAATAGGACTCCCAATGACATAAAATGACCGACGGTGGTTAAAAAACCATGAAAACAATTCAGTTTCGTGTATATATATACAAAATTTTGCTCTAATCTTACGTTATTTGAAAGCTAGTCGATTGTCTTTTAAATGTGTTTATTTTGTACCGTACACAACTTTTATTACACCGAGACATCTTTACAATGTATGGATAAGTTGCTGTGCGAATTTGGAGACACTAAATTTCGGGACCAAATCGACCCGAAAAACGTCTATAATAACTTTAAATTTCAGCCGTTTTTAATGATTTTTCGAAAAATATGAAATATTTTGCTGACCACCTAAATAGGACCCCAATGACATAAAATGACCGACGGTTGTTAAAAACCATAAAAATAATTCAGGTTCGAGTATATATATCCAAGATTTCGCCTTAATCTTAAGTTATTCGAAAACTTGTCGAATATCTTTTTAAGTGTTTTTATTTTAAACCATACACATCTTTTGTTATACCGAAACATCTCTACAATGTATGGAGTAGTTGCTGTGCGAATTTGGAGATATTAAATTTTGGGACCAAATCTGCCCGAAAAACCTAGATCGCCCGTTTTTGATGATTTTTTGAAAAATATGAAATATTTTGCTGACCACCTAAATTGGACCCCAATGACATAAAATGACCGACGATTGTTAAAAAAACCATTAAAACAATTCAGTTTCGACTTTCGAGTATATATATCCTAAATTTCGCCATAATCTTACGTTATTCGAAAGGTACTCGAATGTCTTTTAAGTGTATTTATTCTAAACCATACACAACTTTTGTTATACTGAGACATCTCTATAATGTATGGAGTCGTTGTTTTGCGAATTTGGAGACATTAAATTTCGGGATCAAATCGGTCCGAAAAACGTGAATAATAACCTTCAATTTCGCCCGTTTTTGATGATTTTTCGAAAAATATGAAATATTTTGCTAACCATTTAAATAGGACACTACTGACATAAAATGACCGACGGTTGTTAAAAAATCATTAAAACAATTCAGTTTCGAGTATATATATCCAAGATTTCGCCCTAATCTTACGTTATTCGAAAACTTGTCGAATATCTTTTAAGTGTGTTTATTCTAAACCATACACATCTTTTGTTATACCGAGACATCTCTACAATGTATGGATTAGTTGCTGTGCGAATTTGGAGACATTAAATTTCGGGACCAAATCGGTCCGAAAAACGTGGATAATAATAATAGCTTTCAATTTCGCCCGTTTTTGATGATTTTTCGAAAAATGTGAAATATTTTGCTGCCATCTAAATAGGATCCCAATAATATAAAATGACCGACGTTTGTTAAAAAACCACTAAAACAATACAGTTTCGAGTATATATACCCAAGATTTCGCCAAATTCTACGTTATTCGAAAGTTTGTCGAATGTTTTTAAATATGTTTATTTTAAACCATACACAACTTTTGTTATACCGAGACATCTCTACCATGTGTGGACTAGTTGCTGGTCGAATTTGAAGACATTTAATATAGAGACCAAATCGACTCGAAAAACGTGGATGATAACCTTCAAATTCGCCCGTTTCAGGTGATTTTTCGAAAAATGTGAGATATTTTGCTGGTCATCTAAATAAGATCCATGTAACATGAATTGACTGATATTGTTAAAACAACTCTTAAATAGTTTAATTTCCAATATATATCAAAGATTTTGTCCTAATCCGACGTTAATCGAAAGATAGTCGAATATCTTTTAAATGCGTCTATATGAAACCATACCTTTTGTAATACCGAGACATTTCTACATATTATGGAGTAGTTAATATGCGAATTTGAAAACGTTTAATTTCGGGATCAAATTGGCTCGAAAAATGTGGATAATAACCTTCAAATACGTCCGTTTCAGGCGATTTTTGAGATATAGTGTTGATAATCTAAATAGGACTCGTATAACATAAATTGACCAATGGTTGTTAACTTAAATAGTTTAGTTTCAATTATATATATCGAAAATTTTGCCATAGTCCGACATTAATCGAAGAAATTCGAATGTCTTTTAAATGCTTTTATTTGAAACCATACATACCTTCTGCTATACCAAGACATTTCTACAATGTATGGAGGAGTTACTGTGCGAATTTGGAGATATTTAATTTCTGGACCAAAACGATTAGAAAAATATGGATAATAACCTTCAAATTTGTCCGTTTCAAGTGATTTTTCTAAAAGTTTGAGATATTTTGATGACCATCTAAATAGGACCCGCGTAACATAAAATTACTTATGGTTGTTACAAAAACTCTTAAATAGTTCAGTTTTCAGTATATATCGAAGAAGATTTTGCCCTAATCCGACGTTAATCGAAATATAATCGAAGGTCTTTTAAATGCGTTTATTTGAAACCATATGTACATTTTGTCACACCGAGACATTCTTACAATGTAAGGAGGAGTTACTGTGCGAATTTGGAGACATTAAATTTCAGGAGCAAACGACTCGAAAAATGTGGATAAACCTTCACATTCTTCCGTTTCACGTGATTGTTCGAAAAATATAAGATATTTTGCTGGCCATCTAAATAGGATCTGTGTAACATAAAATGACTTATGGTTGTTAAAAAAAATTCTTAAATAGTTCCGTTTCCAGTATATATCTAAGATTTTGCCCTAATCCGACGTTAATCGAAAGATAGTCGAATGTCTTTTAAATGTGCTTATTTTAAACCATACACACCTTTTGTTTTACCGAAACATCTCTAGAATGTATGGAGTAGTTGTTGTACAAATTTGGAGACATTAAATTTCGGGACCAAATCGGCCCGAAAAACGTGGATAATAACCTTCAATTTCGCCCGTTTTTGATGATTTTTCGAAAAATATGAAATATTTTGTTGGTCATTTAAATAGGACTTCAATGATATAAAATGACCGAGGTTTGTTAAAAAAATATTAAAACAATTCAGTTTCGAGTATATATATATATATATATATATATATATATATATATATATATATATATATATATATATATATATATATATATATATATATATATATCCAAAATTTCTCTCTAATCTTTCATTGTTTGAAAGATAGATGAATTGTCTTTTAAATGTGTTTATTTTAAACCGTACACACCTTTTGTTACACCGAGACATCTTTACAATGTATGAAGCAGTTGTTGTGCGAATTTGAAGACATTAAATTTCATAAACAAATCGGCCCGAAAAACGTGGATAATAACCTTCAATTTCGCCCGTTTTTGATGATTTTTCGAAAAAAAAGAAATATTTTTCTTACCACCTAAATAGGACTCCCAATGACATAAAATGACCTACGGTGGTTAAAAACCATTAAAACAATTTAGTTTCCAGTATAGATATCCAAAATTTCGCACTAATCTTACGTTATTCGAAAGCTAGTCGAATGTCTTTTAAATGTGTTTATTTTAAACCATACAAACCATTTGTTATACCGAGACATCACTACAATGTATGGAGTAGTTGCTGTGCGAATTTGAAGACATTAAATTCGGACCAAATCGTTCCGAAAAACGTGGATTTCGCCCGTTTTTGATGATTTCTCGAAAAATATGAAATATTTTGCTGACCATTTAAATAGGACCCTAATGACATAAAATGACGGACGGTTATTAAAAAATCATTAAAACAATTCAGTTTCGAATATATATATCCAAGATTTCGCCTTAATCTTACGTTATTCGAAAACTTGTCGAATATCTTTTAAGTGTGTTTATTTTAAACCATACACATCTTTTGTTATACCGAGACATCTCTACAATCTATGAAGTAGTTTATGTGCGAATTTGGAGACATTAAACTTCGGGACCAAATCGGTCCGAAAAACGTGGATAATAACCTTCAATTTCGCCCATTTTTGATGATTTTTTGAAAAATATGAAATATTTTGCTGACTATTTAAATAGGACCCTAATGACATGAAATCACCGACGGTTGTTAAAAAACCATTAGAACAGTTCAGTTTCGAGTATAGATATCCAAAATTTCGCCCTAATCTTACGTTATTCGAAAGGTAGTCGAATGTCTTTTAAATGTATTTATATGAAACCATACATACCTTTTGTTAGGCCGAGACATCTCTACAATGTATGAAGTAGTTGCTGTGCGAATTTGGAGACATTAAATTTTGGGACCAAATCGGCCCGAAAAACGTGGATAATAAATAACCTTCAATTTCGCCTGTTTTTTATGATTTTCGAAAAATATGAAATATTTTGCTGACCACCTAAATAGGACCCCAGTGACATAAAATGACCCACGGTTATTAAAAAACCATTAAAACAAGGAATAATTCATAACAATAATCCATACTATTACACGTCTTCTTAAATTAATCCAAATTTCGTCTTAATTCAACATAAACCCATCTTTGATTACCATCTTCTAAAAACATATTTGCATCATTCTTGACCTCCTGTATCTCGACACTGAACCACCGTTCCGACCCAATTCCGATCACCTATCTCTCCCCCTCATAACTGAACCGCCGTCGATCATCGACAGTTAGTTGT
Organism: Agrostemma githago; assembly: GCA_958450325.1. NCBI lineage: Eukaryota > Viridiplantae > Streptophyta > Magnoliopsida > Caryophyllales > Caryophyllaceae > Agrostemma > Agrostemma githago. The sequence goes on from OY288259.1 coordinate 2,627,163, forward strand.
CATAAGTGCGGTGGAAATGGTCGGTTGTATGATCACAATGAAGGAGATGATGAGAAGGAGTTGATGATGGAGGAGGAGATTGCTCAAGAAGAATTTGGGAGATGACTTTAAAAGTCAAGATTTGGAAAGACGATGACTTGTTTTTCAGGTAACCGGTAACTCGGTTTATTCTGAGAAGATGATTCTTAAACTTAGGTTTATTCTGAAATAATATGTAGTTCGGAATACTATAAGCTAACCACACCAATTGTTTGGATTATTTATGTTAAATATCCCTTTAAACAATTCACTTTCGACTATATATATATATATATATATATATATATATATATATATATATATCCAAAATTTCGTCCTAATCTTACGGTATTCGAAAACTAGTCGAATGTCTTTTAAATATGTTTATTTTAAACCATAAACACTTATTGTTACACCGAGACATTTTTACAAATGTATGGAGTAGTTGATGTGCGAATTTGGAGACATTAAATTTCGGGACCAAATTGGCTCGAAAAACGTGGATAATAACCTTCAATTTCGCCCGTTTCTAATGATTTTTCGAGAAATGTGAAATATTTTGCTGACCATTTAAATAAGACCCTAATGACATAAAATTACCGACAGTTGTTAAAAAACCATTAAAACAGTTCAGTTTCGAGTGTAGATATCCAAAATTTCGCCATAACCTTACGTTATTCGAAAGATAGTCGAATGTCTTTTAAATATGTTTATTTTAAGCCATACATACCTTTTATTATACCGACACATCTCTACAATGTATAGAGTAGTTGCTGTGCGAATTTGGAGATATTAAATTTCGAGACCAAATCGGCCCGAAAAACGTGGATAAATAACTTTCAATTTCGCCCGTTTCTGATGAATTTTGGAGAAACGTGAAATATTTTGCTGGTCATCTAAATAGGACCCCAATGATATAAAATGACTGACGTTTGTTAAAAAATCACTAAAACAATACAGTTTCGAGTATATATATATATATATATATATATATATATATATATAGGTGGGATCAGGTGAGTCCACATATATATGTTGAATCCGTGAGTCCCCATCTTAGCCCTTGATTCAAGGTTATATTAATGGACAAGATTTAATCTCATAATTAAGGAAATAACTAACAAATTTGGTAAATATATCATTTCTCTCTCTCCTCCTTAATTATCTCAATAAAAATCTTTTATCTCTCTTATCAATCTTTTTAAATGTTTTTTCTCTCATACAACAAGTTTTTTCAAAATTAAGTTTTTTTCATTTTCATCAAAAAATCATTATTTTCCTACTGCCATTGTACGTATGTTACTATGTTACTACCATAATCCATAAACTATGTTACTTTAACTCATATAACGTGTTACTTTAATTCATGAACTGCGTTACTTTAACTCATAAAATCTGTTACGTTGTTTAATATATTCTCCTGCAAAAACTATTACTCTAACTCATACAATGTGTTACTCTAATTCATGAACTGTGTTACTTTAACTCATAAAATCTGTTACGTTGCATAGTCTCTTGCAAAAACTGTTACTCTAACTCATACAATGTGTTACTTTAATTCATGAACTGTGTTACTTTAACTCATAAAATCAGTTACGTTGCATAGTAGTCTCCTGCAAAAACTATTACTCTAACTCATACAATGTGTTACTCTAATTCATGAACTGTGTTACTTTAACTCATAAAATCTGTTACGTTGCATAGTCTCTTGCAAAAACTGTTACTCTAACTCATACAATGTGTTACTTTAATTCATGAACTGTGTTACTTTAACTCATAAAATCAGTTACGTTGCATAGTAGTCTCTTGCAAAAACAAGAGTTTCAATTAACAAAAAGAACAATGTTTGTTTTTATTAAGATACTCCAAAACAAAAAGTGGTACAAGATTCCAACTAAATCAACTCCATTACAATTCCAATGTTTCACACTTGTTACTCATAATGTCCTACTTATAATTATGTTTCTTCTTCATCCTTCTCGTTCTCTCCGTCTTTCTTCTTTTTCATCATCATCTCAGAAGCTTTGATTTAATCTCACCACCGCACAATGGAGAAAACTCTCACCCACATCCCTACATCATTCATGTGGATTAAAGTAACAGATAACAAGAGTTAAAGTAACAGATGAAGTGCATTGAAGTAACATTGAATTAAATTAACAGAGTATGCTTATACACCAGATATAAAGTAACAGAGGTCAGACATTAAAGTAACAGATAGTATGAATTAAATTAACAGATAATGTTCATTAAAATAACACCAGATATAAGTTAGTGCAAAAAATTCATATAATGATAAAAATGAGAGTATGACGCAGTATATTACTATTTGATATTGTTTCCTATTTTGAAGTCATCACGTCCCATAATTATAGGAAGTATTATTTTTTTTTCTTTTTTTTATATGGCGTTACTCTTTGATGTTGTTTCCTATTTTGGTGGCAATCACGTCCCATTATTATAGGAAACAATATCTTTTTTTTTATTATTTTTTTTAATATGGCAGTTTCCAAAATTCTTAGGACACTACAATGCACTACAATAACAGATGAAAAACACTAAAGTAACAACTGGAGTGTATTAAAGTAACACGACATATAAAGTAACAGATGGTAGACATTAAAGTAACAGATGCTTTACACTAAAGTAACGCAGTATATGAACTACAATAACTCAATATATTGTAAACGTAAAAACTAATAATTGAGTAGCATCTTAATGACTTTCATGGCGATTTCAGTATAAATTACAAAACATATATACTCACCGTTTGTGTGTTCTACGATTTGCATATGAATCTATGATGAATAACACCATGAAAACAATATCAACATGAAAATTGACGCAAACCATGAACACAAATTGACGCAAATTAATCAAAATAATGAATAAAAATTGACGCAAAACATGAAAGCAATATCGAAACTCACCATTGTTATACTCGATGAATTGTTTATCAACAGTTAATGAAGATGTCGCGATCATTGAATTCATAGTAACGGAATTTCGAGCACAGATTTAATTGAATGAATGAATGAACGTGATGATCGATGGGAGCGTTTTTTTTTTTTTTTTTTTAAGGTTTTGATAATGAACCTGTAACGTGAATGAATGAATGAATGAATGAGAAATGATTGTGATTATGAGAGTTATTGTTTCCTAAAATCATGGGAGTTATTTTAGGATAGTAAATCTTCCTTTTTTTTTTTTTTTTTTTTCTAATACAAAATATTAGGATGCATCTTGTCCATCCATCCTCATCCCATCCGAGGACTTAGGGACTCAACACTTATATAGGGACTCATTAGAACCTACCTATATATATATATATATATATATATATATATATATATCAAGATTTCACCCTAATCTTACGTTATTCGAAGGATAGTCGAATGTCTTTTAAATGTGTTTATTTAAAACCATACCCATCTTTTGTTATATCGAGACATCTCTACAATCTATGGAGTAATTTCTGTGCGAATTTGGAGAAATTAAACTTTGGGACCAAATCGGCCCGAAAAACGTGGATAATAACCTTCAATTTCGCCCGTTTCTGATGATTTTATGAAAAATACGAAATATATTGCTGACCATCTAAATAGGATCCCTTTAACATAAAATGACTAACGTTGGTTAAAAAATCACTAAAACAATACAGTTTCGAGTCTATATATCCAAGATCTCGCCATAATCTTACGTTATTTGAAAGCAAGTCGAATGTCTTTTAAATGTGTTTATTTTAAACCATACACACCTTTTGTTATACCGAGACATCTCTACAATGTATGGAGTAGTTGTTGTGCGAATTTGGAGACATTAAATTTCGGGACCAAATCGGCCCAAAAAACGTGGTTAATAACCTTCAATTTCGCCCGTTTTTGATGATTTTTCGAAAAATATGAAATATTTTGATGACCACCAAAATAGGACCCCAGTGACATAAAATGACCGACGGTTATTAAAAACCATTAAAACAATTCAGTGTCGAGTATATATATCCAAAATTTCGCCTTAATCTTACGTTATTCGAAAGCTAGTCAAATGTTCTTTAAATGTGTTTATTTTAAACCGTACACACCTTCTGATATACCGAGACATCTCTACAATGTATGGAGTAGTTGCTGTGCGAATTTGGAGACATCAAATTTTGGGACCAAATCGACCCGAAAAACGTGGATAATAACCTTCAATTTCGCCTGTTTTTTCGAAAAATATGAAATATTTGGCGGACCACCTAAATTGGACCCCAATGACATAAAATGACCGACGGTTGTTAAAAATCATTAAAACAATTCAGTTTCGAGTAAATATATCCAAAATTTCGCCCTAATCTTACGTTACTCGAAAGCAAGTCGAATGTCTTTTAAATGTGTTTATTTTAAATCATACACACCTTCGGATATATACCGAGAGTACTCTACATCATGAAGTAGTTTCTGTGCGAATTTGGAGACATTAAACTTCGGGACCAAATCGGCCCGAAAAACGTGGATAATAACCTTCATTTCGCCCGTTTTTGATGATTTTTCAAAAAATATGAAATATTTTGATGAACACCTAAATAGGACCTCAATGGCATAAAATGACTGACGGTTGTTAAAAATCCACTAAAACAAAACAGTTTCGAGAATAAATATCCAAGATTTCACCAAATCCTACGTTAGTCGAATGTCTTTTAAATGTATTTATTTTAAACAATACACAACTTTTGTTATACCGAGATATCTCTACAATGTATGAAGTAGTTGTTGTGCGAATTTGGAGACATTAAATTTCGGGACCAAATCGGCCCAAAAAACTTGGATAATAACCTTCAATTTTGTCCGTTTCAATGATTTTTCGAAAAATGTGGGATATTTTGCTGGCAATCTAAATAGAACCCGTGTAACATGACTTATGGTTGTTAAAAAAAACTCTTAAATAGTTCAGTTTCCAGTTTATATCGAAGATTTTGCCTTATCCGACGTTAATCGAAAGATAGTCTAATATCTTTTAAATGCGTTTATATGAAATCGTACAACCTTCTGTAATACCGAGACATTTCTACATATTATGGAGTAATTATTATGCGAATTTGAAGACATTTAATTTTGGGACCAAATTAGCTCGAAAAACGTGGATAATATAACCTTCAAATTCGTCCATTTCATGTGATTTTTCAAAAAATTGAGATATTTTGCTGACCATCTAAATAGGACCCATGTATCATAAAATGACTTATGGTTGTTAAAAAAACTCTTAGATAGTTCAGTTTCTAGTATATATCGAAGATTTTGCCTTAATCCGACGTTAATCGAAAGATAGTCGAATGTCTTTTAAATGCATTTATATGAAACAATACATACCTTCTGTAATACCGAGACATTTCTACCTATTATGGAGTAGTTATTATGCGAATTTGAAGACGTTTAGTTTCGGGACTAGATTGGCTCGAAAAACGTAGATAATAACCTTCAAATTCGTCCGTTTCAGACGATTTTTCGAAAAATGTGTGATATGTTGCTGGTAATCTAAGTAGTACGAGTACTCGTATAACATAAATAGTTTAGTTTCATATATACATCGAAAATTTCGACCTAATACGACGTTTCGAAAGAAATTCAAATCTCTTTTAAATGCTTTTATTTGAAACCATACATATCTTCTGCTAGGGCCCGTGTAACATAAAATTTAAAGGAAACAAAGAGATCATATTCATAATACAAAGCATTTCAAAGGACAATCACGATAATTCATAACCAGACAGAAACAAAACAATTCAAATTAGCGTCACGAGAATACACACGTTACAAACACAAGCCATGGCATCGACAAACACTGAAAATGCCATGACGAACAAAGTTATTTAGTTCACAATGCAATCACTTTTGACATATAAAGGAAAACACAGAAGTTCATCGTTAACGGGGATATCTCTTTTACTCGCAAGTGCATGGGTCGCAGGAACAGTCATCGCCACAGTCGCACTCCATCCTTGCATTCCTCCTGCAATCAGAAACAAAAGCATGTTAAAGGTCGTTACTTAAGTCACATACTACCTCCGTCTCACTAAGATTGTCTCGCATTAAAATACTCCTCGCATATAATAGAAAATGAGACAGTCTTTTAGGGGCGGAGGGAGGAAAATAGGATTATACACATGGTTGTACAATGTTACTGTACAACCACAATTTTATATATTCAAACTTACTTATTAAAAACCAAGTAGTCATTAAAGTTTTTGAGATTTTTTTTGTATATATATATATATATATATATATATATATATATATATATATATATATATATATATATATATATATATATATATTTACTGAGCTTATACAAGTATAGTTGTAAGTTTTTGAGCTTGAACATTTATATAATTTAACTCGACAATTTTACATTAAAACTCAGAAAGTTTACGGTAAAACTAGAAATCTTTGTGATAAAGCTCAAAATCATAAAACCAGTTGTAAGAACTATGTACAACTGGTTGTATAATCTTCTCATTGGCGGAGGGAGTATTAAAGTATGATAATAGTCATATTGGCAAATAAAAAGAGTTTAAACCATTCATAGTTAATTCTAAAATTAGTATAGATCTCATGCAATTGCATGATTAATTTAAAAATGAGTGTATAAATGAACAAATAAATAAAAAATGAAGGAAAAATACACTTTTAATTAATACTATAATTTGAATAATTGATTGATATATAAACAACTCTTAATTAAACTAAGTTAAATAATACTGTAGTATTTAAATAAAAGTTGCACAACTTTTTAATTTTTTTTTTCAATTTTGATTACATATCATAAAAATAATTTACATAATTGTAATTTTTATAAATATGAGTTAATTATTGATTGTTTTCTTAACTACAGTATTTGTTTCCATAATTGCAAAAATAGAGTTTTGGAGGGAAAACTTTTAAGGAGAAAATGACAAATAAGCTTGTGTTATTCTCTTATCATATAGAGGATTACACTTCTAATGTCAACAATTTATAGCACAAATCTCATTGTTCTGTTATAGGCCCATTATGCACCTTCTATAAGCAAGTTCTAAACTCGTCACAGCAATACAAGAACCACAATGTCCTTTATCTCATCACATTCTGAAGCGGAATTAATGAATTATGTCCTTCGTATATGAAAAGGTTCATTTCATGCAAGAATCAAGAGGGACGTCAATATTAGGTGGTCAATCAATAAGAAAGAACAGCAACTACTGAAACGAGACATGTAGCAACAACAAAAAAATAAGTATATGGACCACAGTTTTACTTACTCGTTGCAGTTGCAGTCGTTGCAGCTGCAGTCATCGCCACATCCACAGTTTGCACGGGCCATCGTCTTTCGCAGAAAAATGCAGGTTATCACAATGGGAGAGATAGTTCTAAAAAGTGTTGAAGAGAAATGTAATTGTTGATGATGTAAATTTGAGGAACATCGGGCACCTATTTATACAGGTATCCTGAGGATCATAACAGAAAATTTCAACCATACACGTCGGAAATCCCCGCCAATCAAATGTCAACTCTGCACATCACTGTCAGAACTGAACAAATCTGCATAAAATGGTTGTAATAAATTAAGACTGAAGAGAGATGAAATGGTTATCATATTCTTAACAGTATTTCGGAAACCCAAGGACTCGGTCGTATGGATAGGGAAAAACATGGCAGACAAATGGATTACTCAGGTACTCAGGTCAGATATAGGCCTGGTCAGTTAGGGCTCGAGTAAGTTTTCAAATACCGATATGTTATTATTCGGTTACTTTAGCGAGTTGTTACTTATTTCTCGTGTGAAACAGCTGAAGTTGTACGCAACCTTTATTCCTTGAACTTATCTGTCCCCAACTCCCCATAAAACTTCGATGAAACTAAAGACGTCTAATATAATTCAAGTTAACATATCCAGCCACAAATTTACTTGAATTAAAGTATTGTTTTGCTCACTGCATAAAACACTCGGTCACTTACATGCAGAAGCTTGTAGTTTAAGTACAAAGTCATCAAAAAATATTTACCTTCGAACAAAAATTAACCTACTTATAAATGTTTAACTAATAACACAAGCTTGGAAGACTTTACTGCATATGATCCAATTTAATTGTAGCAGTAAACAATTAATAAAAGTATTCAGTAAAAACAGCTCTAACTACAGATTTGACAACAGTGCCGTAAAACAGCATGAAGCATGCTGCTTTGCAAGTAGTTGTTTAAGAATCTGCAGGCAAAAGCGTAAAATAAGAAAGAAGACTACTTCTTAGGCGGCAGTTATCCCTAGTATTGGAGTCCATGATAATAATAACAATTACTTGGCAACGACAGGCAATTTTTATACTAGTTGAACAATCCAAAATCAAAGTCAATTAAGTATTCTATTACGGGGAAAACAAAAATAATCAGCCAAATGCCTCGAAAACTTAACTAATTGGTAGAAGTTTGGTATTATAATGAGATATCTCCTAACTAGATAATATCACTCAAACTTAGAAGGATTCAAGATATATACCTTTATTTTATAGATAGCAGAAAAATACTCCCTCGTTCCCACCAAAGAGCGCGAATATTTTCCTTGCTGTGTATCCAAATTCCAACAAGCTAATCAATAAGAATGTTCTCTAATCTCAGTCTAGCAGGTTCTCCACCATTAACAAGCTGTCTCAAGGCAGCTTTAAGCTCTGGTATCCCTTCCTCCAAAATTGCACAAATTGGGTAAATGGGTATACTCTGTACCCTTTTCTGTAGCTCTTCTAAAACCTCTTCGGCTCCATTCTCGTCGGTTTTATTTGCAACCACTAAAGATGGTCGATCGGATAAGCCTTCCCGATAACACTCCAGCTCCACAACTAAATCTCGAAGTTGCTCCCATGGTGGAATTCCTTTTCGGTCATCAAGTGCAGCAGCAAGGTCTACCACATAGACCAGGAGTTTGGTTCGTTCTATATGCCGCAAGAAGTCATGTCCAAGACCACGATTGTCATGTGCACCCCTAATGAGCCCTGGGATGTCAGCTACAGTGATTGAGACCTCATCGTAGTTTAACTTTCCTAGATTTGGTCTCAAAGTAGTGAAGGAATAGTCACCCACAGTAGGTTTAGCTTTAGAAATGACACCCAAAAGAGTGCTTTTGCCTGCATTAGGCATCCCCACAAGACCCACATCAGCAATACTTTTAAGCTCAAGTATTAGAGCAGCTTGTGATCCGGGTAAACCAGCTCTTATGGAGGGTTGATCTTCGTCCCCACAACCTTCAATGTTGAATTTCTTTTTAGAGCGTCCAGAAGATGAGATGCTACCTAAACCACCTTCTCCTCCACAAGCAATAATTATTTGTTGCCCATCTTCAGTTAATTCAGCAACATTATATTGTATCAAATCCTCCGCTTCCTCTGATGCATCCTCAGAAAAACCGTCATCGTTTTCTAGATTAGATTCATCATCGGGCATGTTTTTACAACTTCTCTCACTATCATGTTTTGAGATGACCTTTTTCTCACGAAGGGTTGATTTACCACGGGAAGAAAGTGGAGGAGGATTAGTCCGAATAGATGATCCATGAGCACATGGATTCACATAAGATAATCGTTTACCAGTACCAGTACGGGAGATACTAACAGAATCATCCGTATAATCAAGTGGTAGTTTATTTTCAGAAGAGGACTGTTCATCAGGCAAAAGAATATCGGGGGTAACAGTGCCAGGAGTATCCCAAGGGTGAGTCCCAGAAGAAGGCATTTCCACTGACGAATGGATATTACCCTCTACAAGATGGATAACTGTACCAACAGGTACTTGCACAACCTGCAAACAAAAAAAGCCGTTAAGACACTTAGACCACTATAAAAGAGAGAACACGTACTTCCAAAAAAATAACGAAAAAGTGTGTAACCTTATCTTCTCCGCGACTACCAATCTGATTCTTTGAAGTTCCATTTCCACCCCGTTTTCCATTCTGTCAACCGTGTCAAAATGCAAAATCAATTAATGATGATACTTGACACATATATGCTCAACTATTCTAAAAGTCAACAATAACCTATAAGGTCTGCAGCAACTACATACAATATGGTGTTGCAGGCCACTGAAGTCCCAAACTGCTGAAGTACACTTCAAAATCACATCCCCACCTCTTCCACCATTTCCACCTGCAATATAAGGAAGAAACGGGGAGCTTGTTATATGCCAACACAAATTGATACTAATGCTAAATCATGTAGATAATTATTCCATAAAGCCCACCATCAGGTTTGCCAAAGCGATTTGTTCGACTACGACGCACGCTGGCATTTCCACTCCCACCCTCACCTCCTTTAACATTCAACCAAAAGCGGTCTATCATTCTCCTCTCCTGTAAAATTATAAACAACTCTAATTTAGTTCATATATCGAGATTCTAGAGTCCAGCCTCAGAATGTAAGAAATAGTATAAAGGGAAGACTTATATACCTGAAGAGGAGTAGCCTTATGCTTTTTCCCTCGACTTTCAGAATATGATGAGTACGACAAACCATGCCATGGTGACAAGAATTTTTTTCGTAAAAACCCGCCTTGTTGAAGGTATCTTGCTTTGCTTAGCATCTTTTATTTAATTCGCCTACATGATAAAAACAGAGAAAATAGCATCTCCATCACTTTCTGTCGTGTCAAGGTTTCTTGGTGCAGAGAAGAGCAAGAGGCTACAACAACAATACCTCCGTTGTTGGTACATGGTAATTTGACCATCGTAGACAAACATGAATTATGGCGAGTAAAGAATAAGAATACAACAATTTGTCCGTTGTACATGCTAATACCTCCGTAGTCGACACAACATCAATAAAATGCAACAATGGCAGTCGTTCACATACATTAATACATAGATTACAAATTTTGGACTAATGCTCATATGAAGCTTCCTACCAACAACATTCATTCCTCAATATCATTAACAGGTTACCAAAAAACAGGCATATTAATGAACATTCATTAATCAACAACAAACCAGGTACTCCCTCCCTTCAACTCCAATTTACCCATTTCTTTATACACATTTGCCGAGACGTATTTTAAATCGTTAATATCTTTCATCATCATGTATTAGTAAATATTACTCCCACATTTGTCAAGACGAATCAAACAAGATCCCACGTTGATAATAGTGGCGGACCCAGGGGTGCGCACAGCCCCCCACGTGCGCACCCTTGGGTTTTTATTTTTAAAAAAAAAAATAATGAAAGGTTTAGGATACAGTACTCTATTTGAGCATTCAAAGCAGAGGTGGTGTAGTGGTAGTGCTCCTACCTTTGAATCAAGAGGTGGCGGGTTCGAACCCCTATGTGGACATTCCCTAAGTTAGTTTTGTTTTTCTCCGACTTGTTGTCAATTTTTAATTTTCAGAATTGCTCAGCACATACATTTTTCAAACTCCTTTTTTATTTTCTTTTAAAACTTCTTCTCATTTCCCTTTAATTTGAATGTCGATACAAAATAAAAAAACTCCTTCATATAATCTATGGGTTAATTTGTTAATTATTTAGTTGTTTATGTTTATTACTGGTTAATTCAATTTATATCCCAAAATTTTAGTTTCAAATTTTAGCAAATCTAGCAATTTAATTTCAAAATTGTTACTCATTCCGTCTTAATAGTAAATTTATGTTTGTTTTATAGACAAAAATTAAGGTTGTGAGAAATGATTTCAATGTAAAAAGTGCAAAATATAAGGTAAAATTACTAAAAAAAGAAGAAAAATGTAAATTATTTACTAACACAAAAAAAGAAGTGCATTGTTGACTGTGACGGAGTATTTTTTATAATGTATGTGAGAACTATTTTATTAGAGTGGAAAAAAATACTTCGTGAAGGATTGAGTGTATTAAAAAAATTGTGCACCCCCAGATCGGAAATCCTGGGTCCGCCACTGGTTGATAATATTTTCTCTTATAGAATGGGTAGAATTTTGAAGATTATTTTGGTTCAGGAATAGTGTCGAAAACCCTAATGGGTAAATTGGAGTTGGATGGAGGGGCTACAATTTTTTCATGTCAGCCTAATAAAAATACGTAGAACACATTTTCTAAGAACGAACAGTGAATCAGTAAGGGCGTATTCATATCAAATCCGGTAGGCAGTAACTATGAACAAACACCCCATTTGCATTATAGCGTGATAACGATAAATACGATAAAGATCGTACAATCCCAAACTACGCAATCAAACTAGATACTGTATCACTTTGCGATCACCCAAAATAAAAACCCAATTAACAAAACAACATAAAATAGCCAAAAACTGAAAGACGCATTTCATCGAACAGTTGGTGTGCAAACCCAGTTCAACGATTCAATAAGAAAATAACACTTAAACCCATAACCCAAATCGAAAGTAACGTAATGGACAAGAATTAAAGTATCGGAACGAATTTCTACAGTCATTGATTCGTGAAAGCAAGGAGATGTTAAATCAAGTGTATAATGAGTTACCTGGGTAGGGATTTAGGGTAAAGGTAACGTAGGATTTGTCGTCGCCGTCGTGGGTGGTCGGGAAAGGGTTATTGTCGCCGCCGTCGTCGGTGAAAGTCGCGGTGGTCGGAATTTGGTCGAAGAAGGGAGGTCACGTGAGCTTTTTTGAATTGAGTTGTAGTAGTCGGTAGTCGGTATGTTGTAATGCCCTCTGGCGTATCGATTAAAGTACACGGATATCGAGTTCGAACCTTAGGAACGTATTAATAGACTTGGCAAACGGTTTAACCAAGTCGGGTTCATGTCGATCAGCTTCGGATCGGATCACTTTAAGGTTATAGAAATCGGGTTGACTTTGAGTCGGTTCGGGTTTTTTAAATTTTTTTAAGAGATATTGATTCGCATCCTATAATAATAGTGGGGTTAGTTTAGGGTTAGCCCGGAACAAATCGGGTTACGGGTCAACCTTGTATCTTTAGTCCAATTGTCGGGTCGGATTCAAGTTGACTTATTCGAGTCGAGTTTTTTTGGATCGTATCAGTTTTGTCAGGTCTACGTACTAGGCAAATGCTTTATGAAAGTAATCATTTTCAATTATATATCTATCGGGGATGAAGGTAGTAGATTAGGCAACGATAGTAATAAGATAAATGGTAAATGCGAAAACAATTCGAGTTCATAACCTACAAAAGCAAAAGAAAATCTCGGGTATCATGTCCACATAGTTAATTTTGATTCCGATCAATTCTCAAAGATTTATTACGATTGTGTTATTCTCATGAAATTAAAATACAAATTCGATCCTTACCAATTACCGTTTCCTCTAAAAGACTGACCAAAACCCCAATTGGGAGGCACAACATTATCAAGTTCAATTACTCTCCCATCACTGGCCATCAATTGGAATGAAATACCTCTCCCAACTAATCGTTCATTAGTTTGCCAATTCATACCCCAATTACGTGACATTTGCACCCAATCATTCGACCCCGATCCTCTAACCCTCATCTTTATAACATCTCCAGCCCCCGCGACATTGTACACTAGTACTAGTAGAAAGTACGGGTTTCCGTTGATTTGGAAACTGATGCCCCCTTGTCGTCTACATTGTATCCTTCTGTATTGCACGGGGACTATACCAGCTTGGTATACTCCGATCTTTAGGAACATAGGTTCGGTTAAATCAAAGTGGTGTGCCGGGGCGTTGCACCATGCCTGAGGCCCAGTTGAAGGAGGGCATAAGTTTGTTGCCGTGACCTGAATTGTACCCGGTTTGCACCATTTTGAGTTTACACATCTTATTTCGTAACATGATCCACATTTTGCACCATTTTCGAATAGTTGTGAACTTAGGGCTGTTGTAGCTAACCCATATCCTTCCTTGAATGTATCGTAACCACAAGCACCCTCTGCAACGTAAACAATTAAATGAGAAGATTATATAATACAGAGTATAATATTATTAAATTACACTTGTATGTAACAAAAATATTATACATGTCATCGATAAACTAACCCTGACTGATATAAAAATTAAAATGATAACTAATTTAACTGTAAATTATTTTAAAGCGAATCCTCTCGATTTAATATTCCATTTTCCGTAAATATATGGATGACGGAAAATAAACTTACGTTCAGTAGTACGGCCTTCCATGTCACCATAAAACGTTGCATGGGCATCAATCCAGCCTTGAGCTGCCACAACATTAACTAATGATATTATGATTGCAACATAACTACAAATGTGGTAAACAGAACAAGTAGCCATTTTTTTAATTTCTTTGAAAATTATACAGATGTGATTGTTTATATGATTATATCATTATATGTTGTGTTATTTATAGTGTGCTAAGATAAGTTTATTTGGTAAAAAATTAAAAAACTTTTTGGTTTAAAATATCAATCGGTCTTTTGTGAGACCGTTTCACACTAATAAGACACAAAATCTTGGGAGAGATGGTCTCTCAATAACTTATTGAGAGACGACTCTTCAGTACAACTTTATGTCCTATTCGTACCCTTAATTGACAGCTTTGTTTTGTACCTGTTTTTATAACAAGCGTACCCTCTTTATATTTGTATACTCTTTTATGTTAATCGTACCTACTTATATTAGGTTTGGTACCACTGTTACTTTCACTTGTACTTAGTCTCTCAGTAAAGTTAATGAGAGACCGTCTCTCAGGAGACTCACTCCTAATAAGATAGTGTAAGACCGTCTCATATGAGATTTTCGGTTAGAACATTATGACTAATTTAGTAAAATAAATTATTGTATTTAAAAGGTAATTGTTAAATAAAAATGGACATGAATTTTTTGATTTTTTTTGAAGATTTTATTTTATTTATGGTGCAATTAAATGAATAGTAGAAAAAAAAAACAATATTATGACTGATTTGGTGAAATATTGACAAATGATTGTATTTTAAAGGTACCCCTCTAATTCTTTGAATTTGACGCATTATTTATTAATATAAGAGGTATATATATATTTTATTCAAATCAGGCAATTCCAAAAATTGGATAGAGTAATTATTAATAAATGGACATGTTTTTTTAATTTTCTGAGGATTTTTATTTTATTTATGGTGCAAGTAAAATAATAGTAGCAAAAAAAAATGAAATGCGGTGAGCGTGGATCGAACACGCGACCTTCAGATCTTCAGTCTGACGCTCTCCCAACTGAGCTATCCCCGCAATGATTTTAATTATTAGAAACAAATGTATAAGTAACATTTCATTTGAATAAACCCACAAATTAGCAAGAAAATTGTAAAACCCTAAAACCAGTAACAATAAAATTAAGAGGCCGTTTGGTTTGAGATATTTAGAAAAGGGTAAGAGAATCAAAGTTAATGATTTCTTTTGTTTGAGTTTGTTTATTCGATTCAATCATTTCTTTTCCCCGAGTAAGAGAAATATGAGTTCTTGCCCTAATTTTAGAGGAAAATTGTTCTTGACCTTTGTGCAAAAATATATTTAAACAAAAATGTCTTATTTTTAGTAAGAGAATATCATTTTTATTTTTATATTTTATAAAAATTGAAAATGATTTTATTTGCTTTTATTTTTTATGTTTTCATTTTTTTTTTCTTTTACTATATAATCTTGTTTCATAGTTGTACTTATTTTGGTATGTATTATTATGCACAACATGATCGTGGAATTGAACGAGATGCATATCTAAATTATATAGATCCACGAGAATATGTTTGATCAAGAACTACTTGAAAATGACGTTGACGCATCTATCTCCTTTTTGGATTCATCTGTTGTTACTCTTGGATTGTGCACGGAGAAAATTTACACAACTTTATACTAGAAGGGAAGAATTACATAACAAACAAATACACATGTCTTTAAAGAACAATTTAGTCGAGGAACAATTTAGTCGAGTATATTTGAACTATGTTTCAAGACTCGAAAATAAATTAAAAATATGTATCACAATTTAATGTTATGTTTCATATATTTTTATTGAATATGTTTTTTTTTATGATTTTTATGTTCCTAGATTTAATTTAATTAACAATTTTTAAAAAAAAATAGTTTTTGTGAATTATGAAAACAATACTCCTCCGATTTTTTGGAATTGCAACGACATATTTCTTTTTGGGTAGTTTCACTGAAATTGTCACATTTCTATATTAGGTAGTACTGAGTATATTTTTGTTAGTTGGGATGTTTTGCTTTATTGGTGAGACCACTCACAACCTTATTCCTTGTGTCGCATAAAGCGAATGTAAGAAACCGAAGTGCGTATAGAGTAATGTTAAAAATTGGGGTAGTTCTAACTTCTAAGTCATCATAGAATTATAATGTTACGGACCGCCATTAATGAGCACATTATCATTTTTCTAAAAATATCCATCGCAGAACTTATACAGTACATACGGTTGAAAAATAAAATTGTATTGTAATCGTAATTTGTTTACGTACTCCTTACTACTTTAAAATTATAGAACCCATGTAATGTTTATGCATTTAATCCGAAGTACTCCGTACTACTTTCATTTCCTTAATAGCTCAATAAACCGACCGGCGAAAATTTTCGACAAAACATAAAAATATTAGTTTAAAAAAATACACGCTTTTTTAAACTCTTTTTTTACCAAAACGGAATATCACCACTAAAATTCAATTCCGGCTCAAAATGCATCACAATTTGTGGCAAGATCTTTTATCATTCATCATTGTATCTGATTATATATATTATAGATATATTATTTTCGTCTCAGTCATTGTTGACCTTTTATAGTATTTATGATGATTATTTTAATCAAAAGATAACAAATTCCATGACCGAGACGAAAAGAGTAACCTCTTATGATGAAATACAAACTAAAACTCCTTACCAATTACCGTTTCCTCTAAAAGACTGACCAAAACCCCAATTGGGAGGCACAACATTATCAAGTTCAATTACTCTCCCATCACTGGCCATCAATTGGAATGAAATACCTCTCCCAACTAATCGTTCATTAGTTTGCCAATTCATACCCCAATTACGTGACATTTGCACCCAATCATTCGACCCCGATCCTCTAACCCTCATCTTTATAACATCTCCAGCCCCCGCGACATTGTACACTAGTACTAGTAGAAAGTACGGGTTTCCGTTGATTTGGAAACTGATGCCCCCTTGTCGTCTACATTGTATCCTTCTGTATTGCACGGGGACTATACCAGCTTGGTATACTCCGATCTTTAGGAACATAGGTTCGGTTAAATCAAAGTGGTGTGCCGGGGCGTTGCACCATGCCTGAGGCCCAGTTGAAGGAGGGCATAAGTTTGTTGCCGTGACCTGAATTGTACCCGGTTTGCACCATTTTGAGTTTACACATCTTATTTCGTAACATGATCCACATTTTGCACCATTTTCGAATAGTTGTGAACTTAGGGCTGTTGTTTCCAATCCGTAGCCTTCCTTGAATGTATCGTAACCACAAGCACCCTCTGCAACATAACAGTCAAATGAGAAGACTTATAATTTACTTTCATCATATTTCAAAAAAAAAAAAATTAAAGTATGTGAACAAATTTAAAAAACTACGTCTTCTTCCGTTCAAATATGATAAACACATGTACTCCGTACTACGTTTTTTTAGACATTATTCACGATAGAATTTTGTTTGATTCATCTTTATCAATAGATTAAGTATATAAGATTTTATTAACTTTTGTTGATGTAAAATGAAAAATATTATTAATAGTGTAAAATGCTAGTGAAAAATATTATATCAAATTTTATTAATCTTTAAAAATCTTGACAATTTTAACGGATGAAATAGTACGTAATAAATCAACAAAATCGAGTTAAAATGAGAAAATTACTTTGAAATGGAGAAAGTATTTGATAAGATATCCGATAAAATAACCCTAACCCATGTTAGACGATAAAAATGATATAAAAATTAAAATGACAACTAATTTAACTGTAAATTATTTTAAAGCGAATCCTCTCGATTTAATATTCCATTTTCCGTAAATATATGGATGACGGAAAATAAACTTACGTTCAGTAGTACGGCCTTCCATGTCACCATAAAACGTTGCATGGGCATCAATCCAGCCTTGAGCAGCCACAACATTAACTAATGATATTATGATTGCAACATAACTACAAATGTTGTAAATATAAGAAGTAGCCATTTTTTTAATTTCTTTGAAAATTATACAGATGTGATTGTTTATATGATTATATCATTATATGTGGTGTTATTTATAGTGTGCTAGGATGATTTTATTTGGTAAAAAATTAAAAATATTTTTGGTTTAAAATATCAATCAGTCTTTTGTGAGATTGTTTTATACTAATAAGATAGTGTAAGACCGTCTCATATGAGATTTTGGGTTAAAACATTATGACTAATTTAGTAAAATATTGATAAATTATTGTATTTAAAAGGTAATTAAAAAATAAAAATGGACATGAATTTTTTGATTTTTTTTGAAGATTTTATTTTATTTATGGTGCAATTAAATGAATAGTAGAAAAAAAAAACAATATTATGAGTTTATGACTAATTTGGTGAAATATTGACAAATGATTGTATTTTAAAGGTACCCATCTAATTCTTTGAATTTGACGCATTATTTATTAATATAAGAGGTATATATATTTTATTCAAATTGGACAATTCCAAAAATTTGATAGAGTAATTATTAATAAATGGACATGATTTTTTAATTTTCTGAAATTTTTTATTTTATTTATGGTGCAAGTTAAATAATACGTAGTAGTAACAAAGAAAAAGAAATAATGCGGTGAGCGTGGATCGAACACGCGACCTTCAGATCTTCAGTCTGACGCTCTCCCAACTGAGCTATCCCCGCAATAATTTTAATTATTAGAAACAAATGTATAAATAACCATTTCATTTGAATAAACACACAAATTAACAAGCAAATTGTAAAACCCTGAAACCAGTAACAATAAAATTAAGAGGTCGTTTGGTTTGAGATATTTAGAAAAGGGTAAGAGAATCAAAGTTAATGATTTCTTTTGTTTGAGTTTGTTTATTCGATTCAATCATTTCTTTTCCCCGAGTAAGAGAAATATGAGTTCTAACCCTAATTTTAGAGGAAAATTGTTCTTGACCTTTGTGCAAAAATATAGTTACAAAAAAGGCCTTATTTTTAGTAAGAGAATATCATTTTTATTTTATAAAAATTGGAAATGATTTTATTTGCTTTTATTTTTTATGTTTTTTTTTTTTTCTTTTACTATATAATCTTGTTTCATAGTTGTACTTATTTTGGTATGTATTATTACGCACAACATGATCGTGGAAGTGAACGAGATGCATATCTAAATTATATAGATCCACGAGAATATGTTTGATCAAGAACTACTTGAAAATGACGTTGACGCATCTATCTCCTTTTTGGATTCATCTGTTGTTACTCTTGGATTGTGCACGGAGAAAATTTACACAACTTTATACTAGAAGGGAAGAATTACATGACAAACAAATACACATGTCTTTAAAGAATAATTTAGTCGAGCAACAATTTAGTCGAGTATATTTGAACTATGTTTCAAGACTCGAAAATAAATTAAAAATATGTATCACAATTTAATGTTATGTTTCATATATTTTTATTGAATATGTTTTTTTTATGATTTTTATGTTACTAGATTTAATTTAATTAACAATTTTTTTAAAAAATAGTTTTTGTAAATTATGTAAACAATACTCCTCCGATTCTTTGGAATTGCAACGACATATTTCTTTTTGGGTAGTTTCACTGGAATTGTCACATTTCTATATTAGGTAGTACTAAGTACTCCCTCTGTTTCTTTGATATCTTCCATATTTCCTTTTTCAACCATTTCTTTGATTTCTTCCACTTTCCTTTTTTCTATCAACACTTCTCTCTTACCTAGGTGGCCCACTTACTTTACTTCCTCTCTACTTTTACTTATTTTATTGTTTTTCTTAAGAAATGTGCCACTTTTAAGGTGGAAGAAATCATAGAAACGGAGGGAGTATATTTTTGTTAGTTGAGATGTTTTGCTTTATTGGTGAGACCACTCACAACCTTATTCCTTGTGCCGCATAAAACGAATGTTGCAATTTCAGAAACCGAATTGCGTATAAAGTAGTGTTAAAAATTAGGGTAGTTCTAACTTCTAAGTCATCATAGAATTATAATGTTACGGAGCGCCATTAATGAGTACATTATCATTTTTCTAAAAATATCCATCGTAGAACTTATACAGTATATACGGTTGAAAAATAAAATTGTATTGTACTCGTAATTTGTTTACGTACTCCTTACTACTTTAAAATTATAGAACCCAAGTAATGTTTATGCACTTTAATCCGAAGTACTCCGTACTACTTTCATTTCCTTAATAGCTCAATAAACCGACCGGCGAAAATTTTCGACAAAACATAAAAATATTAGTTTAAAAAAATATACGCTTTTTTAAACTCTTTTTTTACCAAAACGGAATATCACCACTAAAATTCAATTCTGGCTCAAAATGCATCACAATTTGTGGCAAGATCTTTTATCATTCATCATTGTATCTGATTATATATATTATAGATATATTATTTTCGTCTCAGTCATTGTTGACCTTTTATAGTATTTATGATGATTATTTTAATCAAAAGATAACAAATTCCATGACCGAGACGAAAAGAGTAACCTCTTATGATGAAATACAAACTAAAACTCCTTACCAATTACCGTTTCCTCTAAAAGACTGACCAAAACCCCAATTGGGAGGCACAACATTATCAAGTTCAATTACTCTCCCATCACTGGCCATCAATTGGAATGAAATACCTCTCCCAACTAATCGTTCATTAGTTTGCCAATTCATACCCCAATTACGTGACATTTGCACCCAATCATTCGACCCCGATCCTCTAACCCTCATCTTTATAACATCTCCAGCCCCCGCGACATTGTACACTAGTACTAGTAGAAAGTACGGGTTTCCGTTGATTTGGAAACTGATGCCCCCTTGTCGTCTACATTGTATCCTTCTGTATTGCACGGGGACTATACCAGCTTGGTATACTCCGATCTTTAGGAACATAGGTTCGGTTAAATCAAAGTGGTGTGCCGGGGCGTTGCACCATGCCTGAGGCCCAGTTGAAGGAGGGCATAAGTTTGTTGCCGTGACCTGAATTGTACCCGGTTTGCACCATTTTGAATTTACACATCTTATTTCGTAACATGATCCACATTTTGCACCATTTTCGAATAGTTGTGAACTTAGGGCTGTTGTAGCTAACCCATATCCTTCCTTGAATGTATCGTAACCACAAGCACCCTCTGCAACGTAAACAATTAAATGAGAAGATTATATAATACAGAGTATAATATTATTAAATTACACTTGTATGTAACAAAAATATTATACATGTCATCGATAAACTAACCCTGACTGATATAAAAATTAAAATGATAACTAATTTAATTGTAAATTATTTTAAAGCTTATCCTCTCGATTTAATATTCCATTTTCCGTAAATATATGGATGACGGAAAATAAACTTACGTTCAGTAGTACGGCCTTCCATGTCACCATAAAACGTTGCATGGGCATCAATCCAGCCTTGAGCAGCCACAACATTAACTAATGATATTATGATTGCAACATAACTACAAATGTTGTAAATATAAGAAGTAGCCATTTTTTTAATTTCTTTGAAAATTATACAGATGTGATTGTTTATATGATTAAATCATTATATGTGGTGTTATATATAGTGTGCTAGGATGATTTTATTTGGTAAAAAATTAAAAATATTTTTGGTTTAAAATATCAATCGGTCTCTTGTGAGACCATTTCACACTAAAATAGTGGAAAACCGTCTTATATGAGTTTTTGTGTGAAAACATTAGGACTAATTTGGTGAAATATTGACAAATTATTGCATTTAAAAGGTAGTAATTAATAAATGGAGATGATTTTTTGATTTTTTTGAAGATTTTATTTTATTTATGGTACAAATAGATTAATACTCATTAGCAAAAAAAACAATATTATTACTAATTTGGTGAAATATTGACAATTATTGCATTTAAAAGGTAGTAATTATTAATAAATGGAAATGATTTTTGTGAAGATTTTTTTTTATTTATGTTGAAAGTAAATCAATGGAAAATTTGTGAAACCCTTCCTTTCAAAATTTATTTTGTCTAACATTCTCTTATATATATATATTTTTTTTTGTTTAATGCTTACATTTCATAAAGTTCCAGCATTTACACGTGCGAATTAATCTTTCTTCGATCGATCACTATTTTTTGTTTCATTACCTCAATAGTGAGAAATATTTTAATAAAAATGGGACAAAAATAGTGACCGAAAAAAATAATATTTAACAAAAATGTCAAACACTATCTTTAAAAAATGATATTTTGCTAACTACTTCCTTTAAAAAAAATGTTTTAACATTGTCTCCTTTTGATGAATGAAAAATGAACCATTCTCTCCTTTCAAGTCTTAGAATTATAAAAATTGCATAACTTAATAAAATTGCAATACTTTTTTTTGCCAGTTGATAAAAAATCGAGTTTTAACAGTTACTCATATAATCATAATAAGAATTAACTAATGTAATACTCCGTATATAACAAGGAGAGATAATAAATAGGATAGAATTAAAAGAAAAAAAAAAGAATAATTGCTTTTTTGTTTTAAAAGAAATTAACTAATATATATAACAAGGAGAGATAATAAATAGGATAGAATTTTGAAGAAGGAAAAAAAATTGCGGTGAGCGTGGATCGAACACGCGACCTTCAGATCTTCAGTCTGACGCTCTCCCAACTGAGCTATCCCCGCAATGATGTTAATTATTAGAAACAAATGTATCAGTAACAAAGCCCATTTGATTAAGCACACAAATTAGCAGCAAACTATAAAACCCTAAAACCAGCAACATCAATAAAATAACCAGGACGACAGTGGAATATTTAATTCATCATCGATCTGCCCTCTAAACTTATTCCAAAACATATACCGTGAAACCGTCTCAAAATTCCAAATACTTAATAAATTTATTTGCTTGATGTAGTATTACGCAAAGTAAGAATAGTCGATGACAGACAAGGTGGTGGTCGAAGACGACGATCCCTCATCTGAATAATGTTGTTGCTGCTGCTGCTGCTTCGGAAATCGTCATTGAAGTTTGAGTAGAGTGATTATTATTATTATTATTATTGTGATTAAGATCGAAATTGAAGTTGTTAATAAGTTTTCTTCTCTTGTAATTAGCTTTGAAACAAGCTTGCCTTAGCCTCTTGGTTCGAGTTTGAAGCTGTAGGTCTGGAATTTCCTCCATTGATCTCTTTTCTTGCTCTAGTATCTCTATTGCTTCCTTCAACTTCTCTCCATTTTCATCTCTTCCCTGCCTCCCTAATTCCTGCATCCATGCCATATATTAATAAACAAACAAAATCTGGGAATGAAGAGAATCGAAGGTGTCGTGGTTAGGACTAGGTGCTCCGAAACAGTAGGTCTTAGCTAGGTTCAAATCTCTTCATGAAGAGACGGTCTCTCAATCGTAGTTCACTCCATCTAAACTGACTTAATTATGGAAATGCGCTTATTTTAAATATTTAGAATAATGTCAAAATTTTATTATACTCGCTCTAGCCAATTAATTGATAAATAAATCTTTATATATACTAAATTTAAATGAGACTATCTTAGTAATGTAACTTAACTTAATTTAATGAATTTAAGTTAAATCGAAATAAACTAATTAAGTGAGCCGAATTGATTAAAACAAACTAAAATTAATGAAATTAGACGTAACCATTTAATTATACTGAATAAATATGAACATTATTGATCTGAACTTAAAATAAACTAAAAAGAATCAGACCTAAAACTGAACATAATTTTTTTATTCTTTTAAAAAAAGAATATTCTATTGTGACTCGTCGCACGTGCTTTAAATCTAACTTTAGAGCACCAAAGTGATATTAATTAAGTGTTAATTTATTAATTAAATCCATTAATTAATAACAAATCATTAAAATTGCAATGAAGATTAGTAGTAATAAAAAAGATGATTAGCAAATTAATGGAGTAGTTAATTTACCTGAACGTTTTTAATTAATGTTTGAAGACTCATGAGTTTCCTATGAGGCCACCTTTGAATGCCCAATTCTCTACACCTTTTCTTGAGCAAAGTTAACCCAACGTTCAGCTCTTTTGCTGCCTTTGTAATTGGCATGTAAAAATATTGACTAATTATCTCCTTTGACAATGCCTTAACAACATTATTATTATTATCACTACAATTATCATTATTACTGTTGTTGTTATTGTTATTATTGTTCGTGTCAATATTATTACGAGTATCATAACACAGTGATGGTGGTGGCGGCGCCTTCTGATCTAACTGGTCCAAATCGCTTAATTCGTCGTACCCAATTCCATATCCTTCGTAAATATTGTCATTATCTGCATGGACGACATTTCAATAAACCAACCAAATTAATTATTACAAATTCGATAGTAATTTTTTTTGACGAATTGCATATACTATAGTTAATTAGTTACCTTGATAAGTAGTAGTATATGGAATTGATGAGAAGGGTAAAGGCATAGGATTCAGATTTTGTAAGGGAAGTTCTTCATTTTGCCACTCAAATGGACTATTATTATATCCCCTACATACAACAATCAACCTTTCAGATAATATAAAAGTGCCCTAAATTATTTACTCGCAATAATACAATAGAAAGATACTCGATCGAGTGAGGAGTGACACAACATTATTATTAAGTGAAAAATAAGTATTCCGAAACCAAAAAATTAACACTATATAACGTATGTATAACGTGGCCAATACAATAATGCCAAAAATTTAAAAAGAGATATATTAATATTTGTATCAAGTTATTTTTATTTTGCCTATTAATTTAGAATGACACGTAAAATATGAAAAAAGTCGATAAAAAAGGAACGGAGAGAGTACTGGAAATTGAAATTGAAAGATTGATAATGAGGGTCGATGGAGGGCTCTTCATGATCATTGGGGACTGACCAACAATGTAAGTACTTTTGATTATTCCACATAATAATAATAATAATAATAATAATAATAATAATAATAATAATAATAATAATAATAATAATAATAATAATAATAATTTGAATTTGTTATTCATACAAGAGTAAGTTTTTGGATTATATATATGGAATTGAGAATTTGTTGAAGTAGAAATTAATGGAACAAGGAATTTAGAAAGTCGTGTTTCATTAAATTTAGGGTGCCGTCATTATATGATAGGAGTATGAATGAATGTATGATAAGTAGTGTATTAAATATTAATTCAGCTTAATTAAGTTAATCCTGTCATTATGGAACTTGATTATTACTGTCTTAACTTGCACTACTATATTCATTGGATTGTGAATTTAGCCATTATGATCATACTTGTTAATGGAATAATAAATACGGAGTAATGGTTAGTAGTCGAGGCCATGTTATTTTTTACCGAGTAGGTTGAAATGAGCTGATATACTAAGACAAAATGAACGGTTGAACTGAACTGAATAGAAGTTGAAAATAACAGGGCTAACGGTCTAACGGTATATTATTTACAAGTCAATAGTATTGAGACAATTGAGTTATGTTTCGACAACACGGCTACGCATTGGGTTATGCATTGGGCTTTTTCGATGTTTTATATGTTACACAAATTTCATTTTCGGATGAAAGAGTTGTGCAACGAAACACATTAATAATTGCAAGGATTCTCGATTTGAATATATGAAGAAAAAAAAAAAAAAAAAAAAAAAACTTTCAAGATTGAATTTCGAATCCCACATTGTCAAACACAAAGTCTAGTAGTGTTCAGTTTTTAACGCCGTCTTAATTTAAAAAATGCTATGCGCAACATTATGCTTTACATAAAGTAATACTCCGTACTACGAGTACGTACATTTGAACAATACGGAGTATTTGAATTTCCAAACCAAAATAATCAATATTTTTATTATTTCAAACAATAAAAACGGTCCGTACATTTAAATATGTAATACTCCGCACATAAATTTCTATAATTTGTGTATCAAAATTAAAAACAACAGTAACAATAGATGAAGTTACCCAGAGCGCACCAAAAGTAGCAGCTGCGAATTCCGTCATTAGTTTTTTTAATCAAGCAACAGCAGGCAAATCTTTAATCCAAGGATCCAAAGGTTTACCAATAGAGTAAACAACAAACCCAATTCCCCTCAATTTCTCAACATCAACGATATTCCTCCCATCAAACACAAAAGCAGGCTTCCTCATCCCTTCATACACCCTCTCATAATCCAACCTCCTCAACTCCTCCCACTCTGTCAACACACATATCCCATGTGCACCTCTAGCCGCCTCGTACGGGTCCAAACTCACCACCACCTCCTCCTCCTCCGACCCTAAGTCCCTCTTGATTTGATCCTCGCTCACTTGAGGATCGTAAATGCTTAGGACTGCCTTGTCGACGATGAGCCCTTTACAGACGTCGATTGCAGGAGTCTCCCTGGTGTCGCCTGTGTCTTTCTTGAATGCGAACCCAAACACCGCGATTTTCTTGCCTGACACCGTGTTGAACATTGATGCAACTACCCGGTTCACAAACCGGCTTTTTTGGTAGTCGTTGATTTTGATCACTTGTTCCCAGTACTTTGCTACTTCAACCAACCCATTGCATTCACATATGTAGACTAAGTTTAGGATGTCCTTCTGGAAACATGACCCTCCAAATCCTACACTTGCATTCAAGAACTTGGGCCCTATCCTCGAGTCCTTACCTGAGCCAACGTGACCAAAGGTCCCGAGTTAGAATTCTGGCAGTAAACGTAGACTATTGACTGACACACCATAAAAGAAAAGTGTATGTATGTGTAAACTATGATATTACCGACAGCGTGGGCGACTTGGGCCGCATTGGCACCAGTGGCCTCGCAGAGGGCGGAAATGGCATTGACAGACGAGATTCTTTGGGCTAAAAAGGCGTTAGCAGCGAGTTTGGAGAGCTCGGCCGACCAGAGATTAGTGGTCAGGATCCTGTCTTCAGGAACCCATTGAGCATAGACTGATTTGAGTGCCTGAACTGCCTTTTGACCACCTTCTGTCTCCCTTCCTCCAATTAAGACCCTGTCAGGGGTGAACAGGTCTTCTATTGCAGTCCCCTCGGCTAAGAACTCCGGGTTCGACAGGATTTGGAACTTGATTCCTGATCCAAGAGGGCAACAACTCAGATTTAGGCCCTGAAACTCAGGACCAGCCATAGGGTGATCCAATCGGTTCTAGAAACCGGGACCCAAGTAGGGAAAAGACCTCAATATCTACATTGATTATACGATATTAGCAAAAGTGGTATATTGGTACATTGGTTAAGATAGTTAATGTTGATCTTGAAGCTGTGGGTTTGATTCCTATATAACTCCATATTGAAGTTGGAACAGGGCCTCCAAATTTCATTGGCCGACCCTGATGAAACCGATTCTTAGATCAAGACTGAAATCACAAATGGGCCAATAAGGTCAGGCCATTTCGGATAGAGTACAGTAATAGTAATTAATACCTTTGCTGTTATGAGTAAGGATCTTCTCAATAGCCTCAGCAGTCTTAACAGGAACCGTAGACTTCTCAACGACAATCTTATCAGAAACCGAGACGTCAGCAATCATCCTGGCCGCGCTCTCCCAATAGGTCAGGTCGGCCGCCTTGCCCGCCCCAAGACCGCCCGTCTTAGTCGGTGTGTTGACCGACACAAACACGATATCAGCCTCCCTAACATGTTTCTCAACATCAGTACTGAAAAACAGGTTTTTTCCTCTGCATTGCTTCACTACTTCATCTAGGCCTGGCTCATATATAGGCAGGTTCTCACTGTTCCATGCATTTATCCTCGACTCCGATATGTCCACCACCACAACCACCGTCGTTGGTGCTTTTAGGGCTATCACCGCCATTGTCGGCCCCCCTACGTACCCTGCTCCAATGCAGCATATCTTCACCATCTTTATTTTTTTTTCCTGTACCATGATATAAGACGGTCTCTTATGGAAACTTAATATTAAACCAGAATGCATGATAACGCGATTCAAATTAAAAATCTTACCAGTTACGATAAATATGCACTAGATATTCAGTAAAATGTGACGGTCTCTTATGAGACTTGATATTAAACCAGCATGCATGAATTAAATACAAAAATCATAACAATTATGACAAAAATACACTAAATATTCGCTAAAAATATTTAAACACGACAATTTTATTTTGCATCGATTTATGACATCTACCGCGACATTTTTTTTATAGATTCGGACCGATATATACTTCGTATTGCATAAACTAAAAAGAATTAGTAACTTTACTAATAATACCTTAAGAAAAAAGGGTTTGATTCTTTATTTTGGTGAAGAACAATGAGGCAAAGACCAACTTAAATACTAGAAGAAATGTTTTAAAGTTTTTACCAATCTAAAAACAAGATCTACCCCTATAAAAACAATGATTATTTACCATGTTAGGGTAAATATATAACAAGGGGTTAGTTAGTTGTGTAACTTATGATGATGAATAAAGTGGTTTAGGACATTTATCACGTTTGATGATGCACCTTTCAGTAACAAACAAGTGAACAATTATCACTTTTTAAGAGGGTCTAAGTGTATGTGTGTACCTTTTTCATGCTATTTATGTATCATTGCGTCTTTTCTAATTAAAAGTCGTGAAACGGTTCCTTTGTATCAAAAGATTACGGAGTACTCGTTTAACAATTAAATTAGTATTGTAGTTGTCTTGATTGGTTTATTTTACTAGAAAAAGTTGGTGTTTCGATTGGTTTAGTGTCTAATCGTAACAAGTAGTGTACTTCGTAGTACTACTATATATACGGAGTATATGACAATAAGAAGTAGCGACTAGAAGAATTGTTGAAAAAACTTCAATTGTTTGGTTGAAATTCACTCGAATTTTCGGTAGCAAGTCCAACTTCAATGGACTATTCGTCTAAAGATTAAAACAAATCAAATAGTATACCATTTGTATAGATATATAAGACGATATTTTACTAGTTTCAAAACACTTTATTTTTTGTCTTCTCTGTAATATTTGACCCGTTTGATGCTTATAACAAATATCTTCGCTACAAACTAGAATTTATGAAACATAAGCATCATTCTTGAGGGAATCAACAAACTATACAACCACCAAAAACGTTAATCACTTGTTTTAGCATTAGCATTAGCATTAGCATTAATTAATCCGTGTTTTTAATTAAGTTTCCCCTCCGCTAATGGTCCACGCGTAAAACAGTTTAGCATAAAATCAAATTAATTATCGAAGATGTTTTAATCTGCTGGTCAAGATTGAGAATTAACGTGGAAAATATGTTCCAACTTTAAATGCACGCTTCGATGGTCCAAGAAAATCAAATTAAATGAATACGATAAGACGATCTCACGCATGAAACGATGGTCGAATTCTGTTGGTATTGATATATAATTGGTGATCTTTCTATACAAAGAGAACATTTCACGGTGTAAGATCGTATCACACAATAATTACTACGGAGTAGATTAGTATATTGGAGTGTGATTAAAGCAAATGTTTATCCTTAAACTATGATTATGACAAAGTGAGATTTATGTTAAGTTGTTAAGATACCATCATAATCATAGGAATATAGGATGATGAAAACATGAAGTTAAGGAAAAAAAACAAAGGGAGATTAACGTGATTATTGACGTAAAAAACGTGAAGATTACTGTTTTTGAAACAATAATCTGTTTCAAGGAGAGAATCATTTCAGAAATTTTGGCGTTTTATGTTTTTGGATTACAACAAATTCAATACAACGATTTTTAAGCGTGCTTGCTCGTCAACTCTCATATATCGTTCAAATTTTTAATTAGTGGATTACCGAGATACTATCTGACAGACTAACACCTCACCCACCTTTTTGCAACAATGTGTCATCCCGTGTATGATATGACACACGGATAGGGCACAAAAATGGGACAAGAGATCTGCACCGTGTCAACGGTACCTTCACTATTTGAAATCGATTTATAATCAATCAAATTGCAAAAGATTAAAAAAAAATAAACGGTCTCTCAATAACGTCATTAATTTCTAGTTTCCATGTTAGATCTCCGACTAATTTCTCAACAATTAAATATTTAGAATTATCGGGAAAATAATTTTCTCAAAATAATTCTAGTGTTTGAATTTACTAAGAATTTTTTTTTTTTTTTTTTTTTACCTCAGCATTAACATGTGAGAAGATGCTACACAACCAAATCAAAGTCTTTAACCTAACAAAATCAACTCACATAACCAAAAACTATGAACAAAACAGTGAATAGGAAGGGACAGGTAAAAGCTATACACATCCAAAACTGTTTTAACAGACATACAAGCAACCACATGATTCATGATTCATGCCAATCTTAATGCCATTTCTTGTAGAAGAGCTCGTTTCTGAGAAGCGTTGATTACGTGATTTGACTCTGCATTTTCGAGAACATCTGTGAGTATCGAAGCTGCATGCCCAAGCGGTTCCTCTGACGCTCTCTTCAACATGAACGCCTGACAAATTTCAAAACATTTTACTGAAGAATCGCATGATATAAAATAATCTTAGTCCGTGTCTTGTCAGATTTTTCGTGATTTTTGCGCAAAATTAACCAAGGGGTGGAGCACCTGGCCGTGATGAGATATGTGGAGTGTGCAGGGTTGCTGAAGCCACGGCTCTCCATCTATCTGGACAGGAAGTGGAGCGAGCAACTGTATCTTGATCGTCTGCCCTTGTGCAAGTCTCTGTGCTCGTGAAAGACCGACCTACACACAATGACGATACAAAGTTACAAACATCGGCTGATTAACTACACGGAATTCAGAGGCAAGGAAGAGGATGTACCTGAAGCGTTCCGAGATGCCAAGTCCCTGATACACTCACAACTTCTAATACTTTATCATGCATTGATTGCGGATCAAAAATAACAAAATTTTCATCCTCGTTATGCCACAAGTCGACACCTCCCATGTAGCTTCCAATGTTGGCAACCAGAACACCCTCTGCATCCTAAAATAATACAACGACAAATAAATCCATCGTCAGTAAATATTTTCAGTGCCTAAATTACCATTGGTATGGTAGGGAATGGGGATTAATACACTCGGATCATTATTTAACGTGTCTTTTAAGAACATGGATAACCTAATATCAGTACCCAGTCACAAAATTAGATAGTCATAGAGTGGGGCCTCTCGTGGGATTCTGGTGGTCCTTACCTCAGGAACTTCAACCTCGACACCATCAACCTCTACACGGACTTGCCATGGAAAATCCGCAAATGTTCTGTCCATGATGATTTTGGCTCCTTCTTTAGCATAAAGCACCTTGTTCATGAACTGTGGGGGGAAATAAATGACAGTGTAAATCAAACAATAATACCGGCACTCATTCGAGGGACAAGAACCGATTTCAGACAAGGAAATGCAATAACGGTTCACAACCTACGAATCCATTTCAGACCAAATTTATTAGGCATTCAAGTAGATGAAGGATACGCAGACCCGAGAATGAAAATAATATTAAACTACGATACCTGGCTATAAAACTTCTCCGGATTCTCTTCCCTCATATTATGTATATCTAAAGCGACTTTCGCATCACAACCGACCCCTGTGAAACAATAAATTCAATGTTGTTTGTTACCACAAAATATAAATTACGGGACAATAATACAAGACCAATAACAGTCATGCAGCATCAAAATAGGATTAGATGGATTTCCGACAAAACATATGCAATGCATAACAGCAACAACTAAATTTAAAAGGCTGTAATAATGGTACTACTATCCAACAGTGGAGACTGGAGAGAACACCACACCGAATTCAAGAGTGTTTCGAGAATCAACAAAACACTTCTGTACAAAACATGATACAACTCTAAACATAAAAATTAAGATAGTTAGCAAGCAGATCCATGAGATTACAACAACATCATAGCCTTACTCCCAAAAAGATTTGGGGTCGGCTCACACGAATCAATATCTGAAGTCATCAAGTTGTCATCCATAAAAAAAATGGAAGGGGAACAATACGATAAAATAATAATAATAATAATATATTGTAGTTTTAGCGCAAAATTAAGTTGAGAACGTTTATAATAATAAGTTATTAAAGGGTTACAAAGTATACAAACTCCAAGTTAAGAAAAAAAATACGGAGTATTTAGCAAGTAAAAATACTAGTAGGAAAAAAATATGTATGAAAATAATTTTTGAAGGATAAAATAAAAGAATTAAGAATAATTAAAAAGAATAAAAAGATAGTACTCAAATATTCCGAGATTAAAAAACAATAATGCAGCCATAAAAAGCTACTACCAAGTGTATTACAGACTTTGAAGTAAATCATCTGGTTTCACCATTGTTTTAATAAAATCAAGCAATGTTGTTGGAACGAAGAGAGGCAAGAAAATCTTGACAAATACAGTAAAAATGGGAGTTATAAAGGAAACATTGAGCAAATCAGCTACGCTCACCTAGATAGTTGTTCATATATTTGGGTGAAGTAAGTTGTTTTCCCTGCTTATTTAATACTGCTATTTTCCAACGGTCAAGAATGGTCACAGCGGCATGCTCAATGTCTTGGAGTACTGTGAAAAGGCCTCCTTGCCTCTCTATCGAGCCCAACCCGCCACCCCAAGAAAGAACTCTCGCAAGATCATTCCCTGTACCTGCCGGGAGAATGGCAACTGGGGGAGGAGACACGAAATTCTGCTTATCTACAGCGTTCAGAACCCAACCCACAGTACCATCTCCTCCACATACGAGAATTTTGAAATGAGGGACCTTTCTGAACATATACAATCCCACCTCAGGCCCTTGATTTGGGCCCAACTCGAAAACCTGTATAGAGGCAGATTTTAGATCACCCGAAAACATAGACACAGCATGGCAAAAACACTTGAAAGGAAACAATACTGAAAGAGACGCAAGGGATAGCCCGGTATAATTTAAACCACAAACACTTCCTTTTTTGATGAGGAATAATTACGGCCTTCACACCAATATTATTGCACCCTTTTTTCCATATTTGTACGTCCCAAATTAATTGTGAACTCGGCAATTTACCCAAGTTAAATAAGTTTCATACTCACATTATACCCTTTACTTCATGTTTAAAGGTATTAGTCAAAGGGTATTAATGGTATTTCCTACCGTCTCTTAAATCTATGTTTCAGTCAAACGGACAATAAAATTGGGATGGGGGTAGTAATATCTATGCTGCTTCAAATAAGGATGGACATAATCAATCAAACAAAAAAAAAAAACTCCGTCAACCTAATATGAGAATCAAAACAATTGCCTCCTCGAACTTAGTCTAAGCCATAATCTGTTGGGCAAATGTCGAAAGAACTCCGCAGAATTTACAGCAAAAAGTACAAGACTTTACAGTGAAGACAAATGTAAAGATAAGTGTAACCTGAACAGGATTTAACAGCATGTTTAGCCGCAGCAGAAGTGAGTCCCCTCTCTGAGCTCCACTCTTCTTATTAACAAACACCAGGAGAGGTCGCGCATCAGGTGGAAGATCAAGGATCGCATATTTCTGTCTACGAACAATTTGAGAGTCTTCTTTCTGATTAATAGAGGAGCTTCTAGTAATACCTGGTTTTGAGTCTATAAGCTTATCCAAATCACCATTACAGCACTGTTCTCCTACGCTGATACTACCATTAACCTTCTCGTCCATATTATTCTGAGAGTCGTCAATTGTTAGACTTGTACCGACAGTCGCATCAGTCGATGTGTCGCTAGCAGTGTTGGCATTAGCATTACTCGTGTCGGCCGAGGACCCATTGCTGAGTCTATGTTTCTTGCTTTGACTTCTTATATGTCCACGCACGGTGGAAGCAATTTCATTAGCCCCTTGAGTAATTGTGCTCAATATTCCACCAGCAGCCGGGCTCATATCTTTGACAAAACGTGGAGATAAAATCAACCTTCTCAAAGCGCCAAGATCACATACATCACCAGTTTCACTAGAAATGCTGGTATGACAATCAACATGCACAAGCCTTTGGCACCACAGGCAACACCAAATAGGAGATCCACTCATGAAAGACGCGCTACAAGGCTCTTCACAGTAGGTACAAAAAGAAGTGTCGTCTGTTTGATCTGTGATATCTACCCACCGAACAGCCCACTGGTGCACAACGTTCTCATACTCCGTCATTGAAACACACTTGCAATCTTTGTGTGCATTAGGGGAACAACCCAGATGAGACGCCGCCCCACAAATATGGCAGCGATTGAAAAAACTGTCCGAAGCCACCATTGGTCCAAGAGATTGCGAAGGGGACAAGGATTTCAAACATACACAACAATTCAAATGTTTTGCACGAGCTACAGGCTCCAAAGTCCAAGTATGGGAAGTTTCGGGAGCTTTGTTTCTCGCCTTGGGATTTTTCTTGGACCTGGCTATGGCTTTCATCCAGGTTAAATTGATGTTTCTTCTCCATTGAAAAGCAGTAAATAATATAGTTAAGATCCCAACTAGTCCAGCAACAACGCAGGAGAGGACAAAAAACCGTGACTCGGCTATCACAGCAAGATTTTTTCCAGCAAATAAATCAGGAAGATCGTCCATCCCTCAAATAGTAACTTTTACCGACATAAATAGAGGAGTGAATTTAGAGGACCTGTAGATAATTAGATACCCGCGCTAATATCCGCCTCACTTAGGATGAAAGGTCTAGATCTTCACCTTCAATACTTCACCACTACATTTATCAAACAAACACGTCATACCGACAAAGCCAACATGACATGAAGATCTATCACCAATCAACCGACATCAATCCCGCAATAGATTAATGCTGATCTCAACATCTTTACTCCACAACATCTCCCTCATCGGATCTTTCTATGTTACTTACTCCGTATGATCTTTCCGAGTATCCTAAAATTACCTATTAACAAATTCAAATCATAAAAAAGCAGCGATTCCTCTCAAGCTACTACGTCAACACAGCGAAATAGCAACCAGAACACGATCAACTACTCCGAAAATACTGCAAGAAACATAAATAAACAAGTGTTAGACCTAAAAGAAACCTACCCATCATTTCAGTACCAGCAAAAAAATTTAATTCACTTCATCAACGAAAAATCAAACGAAACACGAACACGAGATTTTCACCTATTCATGCTTCTCTATAACTTAATTCGAATCAATTACCAAAAAGCTAATTCAAGGCAATGCAAACCAAACCAAACCAAACCAAACTATGTTAGTATATGAGCAGAACTAACAGCTGATTGAATAAACCAAAAAATACAACATAAGTTAGCTCAAACCCTTAGAACAACAAAAAGGGGATTTTTCCAGAAACAAAAACCCAGAAAATTTTGAAAGAAAGTTACAAACTTTAATATTTCAATGAGTATATAAGAACTACCCAGTAACAGGGAATTGGGGATTTACATAAAATTACAACTCCATCTAATGAACGCAAAAAAAATTAAAATTAAAAATTAAAAAAGAGAGGCAAAAGAGAAGACAATACAGAATTAAAATTGATAGAAATGAAGGAATTACCCAGGAGTAGGAGTAATATGATGTTTTTGACAGGATCTAAAGCTTTATATTTACTGAAATTGTGATTGAAATTTCTAGGGTTTTTGCTGCAATTTGTCGTGCGATTTTTAGAGGAAGAAAGAGGGGAAGCTGTCAGAGAAAGATTCAGGTGTAATTAAAAAACAATTAAAAGATGCGCTTAAACATGTTACTCCGTATTTTAGGAGTAATAAATTAATTTATATTCTCCTTCTAAATTACTCCATTATTAGTAGTACTGTAGTACTGTGGTATTATTTGGGGAAAAATAAATTAAATACGGAGTAGAAAATAAAATCACAAAAAGTTAGTGATAAGTTATCGTAAAAAATTATATTATCTCTATAAAAATGAAATTAAAAGAATTTTAATATAACACTAATTCTAGTACTCCCTCAGGTCCGTTTGATTCTTTTTCACAGTGAGTGAAATCGTCAATAATATAACTTCTAATATACTCGTATAAGATAAAATATAGTCAGATCTTGTTTAAATTGTTTTACGTTATAAATATCAATTATTTTATACTTCGTAATTTTTAGAGCTATGTGACTATAGATATAGACAAAAAAAAACCGTACATTGACAAGTGTGAAAAAAAAAAAAAAAAAAAAAAAAAAAAAGTAAAGAATCAAATAAAATGGAGAAAGTATAACCAAAAAAAATACTTCCATCAAGCTAACTTTGATGAACGAAAATTACAAATTTTAAAGTGATACGTGCATAAAAAAATAAAAGAATTTTATTGGCAAACACTAAACGTATAATCTGATCATCTTAAATTCTTAATTCATAATATTGACGATAAAGGAAACGTAAATGTGTGTAAGTATAGTAACTTGCATGTGGAAGCTACAAGGAGATGATGATTGATGAAAACAATGGTAGTATCAAGATTACGTCGTTCTACCAATGATTCAAGTTTATCTTTCTTAATACGAATATATCAATTAAACAGTAAAATCATACTATCTCATATCGTAGATGACACAATTATTCTCTATATATATTAGACTTTTGATCGATCTATTCTATTTAATCCGTTGTAAATTTATAAGACATATATATAATGTTCTTAGAAAATACTGGTAATTCGTTTACAAAATTTGTATGATTCCTCGAGAATCTAACATATTAAGATTACTGCAATACGAAGCAGAGTATTGATTGATTCCCTACAACGTAAGTGTGTAATACGCATCTTCTCGATCTGTGGGTCAATCGAAAGGGAATCGTTATGGTTTGATTAAATGTGGAAAGCAACTCTTTAAAGATACACATTACAGTACCATGTTGCTTGTTGGGTTGTCTTGTCGATATGGATTTCTGGTTATGATGTTGACGGAATTTTAACTTCAATCTTCGAACTTTTCATAAGTATATCACGTCTTATATGATGCCACGCTATTTCAGTTGTCATTTTCATGTGAGCAAAACATACATTGCGAATAAAGCTGATACTACAAACTAAATAATGATATGATTCAAATATCATAAGGGTGTTGCCTAGTGGTTAAAACTTGTGGTCATCGTGTCATGCTAACATATCGACCTGAGTTAACAGTCATATGAGATCTTGTTTAAATGGTCTAATTGAGTACGTTATAAATATCAAATTTTTAAATTTTTTAGAAATATGTAACTAAAGATATAAATAAAAGAAAATGTGCATCAACAAGTGCGAAAAAACAAACGTAAAGAATCAAATGAAACGAAGGGAGTATGTTAATATATACCCACATAAATAACAAAGTCTCGCTTCAAAACGTATAATCTTACCTATTTTTTTATGTAACCCTAAAAATCTAAACTTTTGTTGTTGAAAACTAGTTCAGGTGTACCCGAACCCTTTTTTTTTGTGCAAAACCGGTTCGTGTTCGATTCACAAATTTTAAAACCGGTTTATAAAACAAGGAAATCCCAATATTTTAAAACCGGATCAGTTCCGATTCAAACCCGGTTTTGATGTTGGATCATAAACCCAACAAGCAATGGTTCCCGTGTGGTGTACGCTTTTACTTGCAATTAAAAAAAGAGAGCATCAAATGAAAAATAAAAGAGAAAAGGGAAAAAAAAAAGATGAATAAACAAAGTTGATTTTGTTACCACATTATCTTCATCATCTTCATCTTCTTCATCATCATCGTTTCTTGCTATTGCCAAGTATTTCATCACTGCACAGGTAATACCCAGTTTCTTTAATCTCCTGTTTAACATGATTTCTGCAGTGGGATTATCTTAATTGATTGTTGGTTGGTTGATCAAGTTTACGAAGCTGTTTTTGCTGAATCTTGATTGATTGATTGAGATTTTGTAGAGAGATGGGGAGGATTTTTGTGGTGAATTTGGAGGGGAAGATGTACAGTTGCAAGCACTGCAACACCCACCTTGCCCTCACTTCAGATCTTGTCTCCAAGGTTCCATTGCTTTACCCTTTCATTTTCCACCAAGTTTCGTCAAAGACGATAAGTTATCGTGAGACATACTAATAGGAATAAAAACCTTATTGTGAGACCGTCTCATAGTATAAGAATTCGTTTTCTGATTCAGTTTATTACATTCTGGATTTACTTGATTATTGTTCAGCAAATCTTTTGCTGGGGAAATGGGATTGTTTTTGATGAACTCAGTTTCCAATTATGAGTTTGTGATCTCCCATCTCATTGATGCCGTCCCGATTTTATTTCTTTAAGAACAACTTCCTCTTTGGGGTCATTATTTTCGTTTGAGTTTAGAAGTCGCGGTTTTGGGGTTGAAGTCAATCAGTCCTGTTGTTGGAAGTTTCTATAGCTCTAGAAATACATAGATATGAGGTACGCAGAGGCAACTTTGTTTGAAGCAGCTATCTGTGCTTTCAATAATGTGGTATGGACATAGATAGATAGTTGCGGGTTTGTGATGTTATTATTGATAATGTCATACTATACGAATGAGGGTTTTGGGAAAGGGGTCGTCAATATGAACAAGTCAGTCAGGGGTAATGTTCATTGGAGCAACAAGAAGACGTTAGATATGTTAGGGGATGTGCTTATGGGAGTGACAACCGACAATGAATTCATGTATTGACGACCTTGTAACTTATTAGTAGTCGATGCTTAAATGGCTAGTCCATTGTCGTCTGACTACGGTTTTTTATGTGTTGTTGATTTAGTCTTTTCAAAGCAGGCATGGGAAGGCTTATCTCTTCAACAAGGTGTAAGTTTTCTGAAAACTGTGAAAATTAGACGATGAATCACTATTCTTTTGTTTTAAATAGTACAATGGAACAAAGCAAGGCGACTCATGAATGTCTTAAGTGTTTGTTATATTATGAAGTATGTACTCGCAGTTTTAGTTCTATACTTGATGCAATATTCACCACTTTCAAGTAGCAGTTTTAGTTCAATTCTTGATGCAAGATAAGCATGACGTGACGTGACATTCAGGTCAATGTATGTATTTGAGTGCAATTCCCTTCCGTCAATGAA
This sequence comes from Agrostemma githago, assembly GCA_958450325.1. Taxonomy (NCBI): domain Eukaryota; kingdom Viridiplantae; phylum Streptophyta; class Magnoliopsida; order Caryophyllales; family Caryophyllaceae; genus Agrostemma; species Agrostemma githago. The sequence continues at coordinate 2,666,217 of OY288259.1, forward strand.
CTAACAAACTGTTTGGCAGTGTAAATGTGACATCTGGAGAAGCAGATGATAGAATGATGATGACAGGGTTGCATACGGTGGCTGATATATTCTGTGTGGGGTGTGGATCGATTGTTGGCTGGAAATACGTAAGCTTTCCGCACCAAAACACATCTAAAAATCATATTCACCTGTTTACATGGGCCATTAGTCAGTCTTGTATGATCCAAATTCTGTCGTTTTTACTCCGTATCATTTAAATACATACCGTATGTGTGTATGTATGTATTTGGGAAATTGTTGGCCAAGTTAGTTTACTGGTATGGGGTGTCTTCTTTCAGGAGACTGCCCATGAAAAGAGCCAGAAGTACAAGGAAGGGAAATCTGTACTCGAGAGGTCAGTACATATCTTGGATTTAGGTTAATTAACCTAGTCATATAGAGCTACGACTCATATGGGCATTCTGCCGATCCCATCTGGCCTATCCGGCTGCAATGAAAGTGGTTTTGACTGTTGAAGCAGGTATAAGATTTTCGGGCCTGATGGTAGCAACTATTGGGTGACCCGTGATGCCCATCTTGGTGGAAGCGATCCAGATGAAGCTTGATCGATCGATGGGATATAGTTTCCTCATAATCTCCAATTGTGCATAGTTTAACAACCTTCATTGTCATTCCACTCGAATTTATGGATCTTGAAATTGTTTGCTTATCAATTTCGGTCGGCTTAATGGTTGGTTGGCCACATTGACAAAATATGGAAACACCGAAACAGAATGCTGTCATTTATACGATTCGGAATTTCAGACATTGTACAAATACAAAATTCTTTGCTCTTTGTGCTTCATACGTGAATCACTTGTTTTGAAATTTATCCATTCCAAAATATCTCAAACTGACCTAAAATTTGAAGAAACGTTCAAGTTATTAACACAACCATCCAACTCCTGCTGACAAGATTTTACCTTCAAACTTCGAACTTTTCATAAGTACTCCTGCTATAACCAGACCAACTATCCAACTCCTGCTGTCACACAATGCCACAGTATTTCAGTTGCAATTTTTATGCGAGCAAAACATACATTGCGAAAAAAAAGAGCAAGAAAAACTACTTAAACACGACATTATAAGATGGAAATTCAAGAGGCTCGGTAAAAAAAATGATGTTGAACCCAACAAAGTAATAGTCTATACTTTATACGAGTATAATTTATACACTGACCAAAACTTCAAACTACAAACTTATACAACCTCCGATTTTAAATTATTGCTCCATTACAATATAATAACACTTCTCACGTATATTACCCAAATGGGGCTATGATTTTAAACCGAAGGGAGTACTACTACCTAGCAAGCTAATTAACATTGCTAAGATACATCATCTAGTTGTTAATTACAGATGCTACAATCAGAGAATAGACTCCCAATTATCAGATCCACCACATTTTGACGCCGCATGTAAATATTTTGCAGGACTCGAAGAACAGAGAAAATGACAATTAGGGTTCCGAAGATGAGGAAGGGTGGTCAGGATTTGCAAAAATATGACCCGGCCTAAAGAATGAAATGGGGTGTTTCGCCTTCAGATAGTGTATTCATACATTCCACATCCCTAGACAAAATTTGTTAAGTGGCAGCCGAGTGTCCCTTTCCGCGAGGCATTTTCTTTGTTGATGCTGCCAAAACAGAGCAAATGAGGTTAATAGGAGATTTTCTGAAAGAGAACAGAAAATATTCATGTCACTTTGGGATTCTGGATAAACAGAAATATCGTCAGGGTAGAGAGATTGACATACGATCTTCAACATCTTTCATCTGATAGTAATGTGGAGCGATCTCAACAAGCCACTCAGGTTTAAGCTCCGTTACCTACAATTGATCGGCGTTAACATCAATAAGAGAACTAAGGAACGGGTGACAGCAATAAGAAAACTTCTTGATTTCAGAAGAAAAAAAAAAAAAAAATCTTGCGTGGTAGAGAAGGTACCTGTCTCATGTACTCCTTCGTCGTCAAAACTAGCTCATGGTACACGACCCATCTTGGCATCGGTTCCAACTGTTCAACAACAAACCCTCGTTTAAAAGAACATTAACAACCAATTTTTTTTAAAAAAAAAAAAATCACTTCATGACATAAATTAATCCTAGATTCTAAGATTTCTTAAATTGCAAACCAGTAAACTGCTTACCTGAGCTAGACCAGAGCTTGGATGAAGGTATACAGTCTGAGGATGCTTGACTGTCCTGTAAGATCCATTCTTCTGTAGCCTCGCGGAGTGAGGAAAGAAACCTGATTTATAGGCAAATTGTGTCAAGACAAATGAAAGGCGTTCTTCAGGTTAACTATATCTAGATTAAAGTAGAAAAGGAAAATGTTTATGCAAGAACCTGCAGTGATAGTCTTTTTAATTGCTTCTAAATCATTTAAGCTCGATGTAATTTCAATTTCAACCCTCTCCAATAACCCCTCTAGCTGATCTCTGATATCCCTTGCTCGTTTCATGCTCCGAACCTAAAAATCCAAAAAGAAAAAAGAAAAATATCGTCGGTCAATTAAGTGCGTATTTTCAAGAGTTTAGAAGCTAGAAGGAACACTATCACAGCTATCTGAGTACCAGCAGATATCAAAACTTAAGGAAAAAAAAACATACCTGAACGTAATTCTCATAGCACCACATGCTTCCAAAATCACACGACTTCCAATCGTTGTATACCTAAGAAATTGGAAAGTAAGAGCACGACATAACAAATCAGTAAACAAAAAGAATAAGACAAAGCATAACAAATTTAACAATCATACAAAAGAGTATGGCCACTACACCTTGAGAAGTGCAATATGGTCTCCAACGTTCCCCTCATGAAATCTCATCCTCGCCGTGTCTGCATGGACTTGTTTGTCCTTAGGACGGTAGAAAATTGAACTTCCAATAGAAATCATGGCGGCAATAGTAATAATCTCATCAGAGCATTTGTATTTTTCGGATGCAACTATCATCTTTGACAACATGGGATCAAGAGGAAACTCTGCCATTCTTCTCCCAACTTTAGTCAACTCTCCAAGCTTATTTAACGCTCCAAGTGCGTACAACAACTCAAGGGCTTTTAATAGCGCTTCAGACGGTGGAGGGTCCATAAAGTCAAAATTCAGTAGGTCGTGAATTCCAAGGCTCTTGAGGGAAAGTACAACATTAGCCAGATTCGTTCGCTGAATTTCGGGCACTGTATTGTCTTCCAAATCGTGATAATAATTGTACGCGGTATAAAGCCTGTAGCACTTTCCAGGGCCAGTTCGTCCAGATCGACCTGCACGTTGATTTGCTGATGCCTTAGAGATAGGGGTCACTAGTAGTGACTCCATACCTGTTCGGGGGTTATATGACTTCATTTTGACGAATCCTGGATCTATCACATACTTAATCCCGTCAATCGTTAGAGATGTCTCTGCAATATTTGTGGCTAACACAACCTTACGTGCCCCTTCTGGGGTAGGCTCAAATATCTTTGCCTGCAAATCGGTTGGTAGATTGGCATAGATGGGGCATATAATCAGCTCGGCAATCTTTGTGCCAAGTCCTCTAGTCCTGTGCTTCAATATTTCCTCAGCTGTTTCGATCTCCTCTTGGCCAGTAAGAAAAATTAAAATGTCCCCGGGAGACTGTGTAACATGTATCTGCAACGTAGTAACGATTGCAGCATCCAGATAATCAGCCTCCGGTGCCTTTGTGTAGTTTATGTCTACAGGATAACGCCTACCAGGAATCTTGAATATAGGGGCAACATCAAAATAGTCACTGAACTTCTCGGCATCAAGTGTAGCACTTGAAATAAGTAACTTCAAGTCTGGCCGGAAACGAGCAACATCCTATCCATGAAAACACTAGAGTAAGCAAGAAGATAGGAGCAGTAGAGAGAACTTAATAAAAAGACAACCACCCACAAGCAGTCGTGTACTCGTGTCAGATTGAAAGGCATGGAATAATTATATTTTCATGTTAAAGAAGCCACTAAGCTCTAATGGAAGTACGGCAACAACAGTGGGGCTAAACCTGCGAGCTATAGTTCACAGGCCCTGTTTTCTACCACTACGCCAAGGTCATCAGACAAAAAAATAAGTTTTAGAAAGATCACACATACCTTCACCAAACCAAATAATATGTCCGTTGAGAGCGTCCTCTCGTGAGCCTCATCAACCATAATAACACTGAAATATTTGATTTATCAGATGAATTTATGAGCTCAAACATTCTTAATAGAAACAATGTTACTGGCAGTAGTGAGTTACCTGTAGCTAGCCAGGTCTGGCTCGCCAAGGAATTCACGCAAAAGCATACCATCAGTCATATACTTAAGGATTGTCTTATCAGATGTGCAGTCTTCAAATCGGATAGAGTACCCAACCTGAAAAAACAATATAAATTTGTTAGTACATATCATTAACCCACATGGCAGACCCCATATCAACTACTGAGTATTAACTATGTACTCGCATTTTAAAGGTGAGAAAAAGTCAATCAGAACAGTACGGCCAATGAATATTAGCCATAAAGCTAAATGTGGCCAAAGTACACAAAGTGAGTAGAATTTTAATTTAAATGATTCTTTTGGCTAAAAGGAGCTGAACTTAATTTAAATGAAAGGGGCTTAATGTAACTTAACTTAATGGGGTCGAGCTAAATTGAAATGAACAAAGTGAGTTGAATTGACCAAGACGAACAAATAATCTCACATTGCACTTGGCTTTGAATTTCTTGTGTCCTAACATGAATCAAGTCGATACTAAGCTGATATGTACAATGTGGACACCAAAAACCTAACTTGATTTTAAAATACAGTAAACTCAACAGTGTTGACAAAAAGTTAAAACCTACTTTATCAGAGAGTAATTTGAATCCAAGAAAATATCAATAAGCTTACCTCATGGCCCAGCTTCACACCCATTTCTTCCGAAACACGAGCAGAAACACTCATTGCAGCAACTCTTCGAGGTTGAGTACAACCAATCTGCACCAAATGAGACATGCAGAATATTTTTTAAAATCTCAACGCGTCTAATGGACCACGTCTAATAAACATGCCATGACCGTAAAAGAGGTAATATGAGACATTCCAGTGCCGTATTCAGCAAAATGAACATTAAAACAGGCCAAGATGATTTTTTTAACCTAATAATATGCCTAGCAGGGCTAGCACTCCCTCAGAAAGGAGGATGGGCGCAGAAAACTACTGCAACACAATTTCAGACATAAATGTCAAGACTCAAATATAATCCTAATTCACGACTATTATGGTCACTAAAGCTGAATGTGGCAAGCAATATAACATAACTATGTAACCATACGCTTTACAATATCACAAACCCAATATCTGCAAGTCTGCAACAACCACAAGATAATCAGATTACAAAACTGCAGCAAAATTTCCACAAGGAATATATGGATATGAGGGCAGTGATTAGCTTTTAGAAATATTGGGATGACATATCACTGTGCAATTTCTCTATAGAACTTCCTGAGAACGAGGGTTCTGGACCTCTGGTAAGATCTAAACGTACAAGCACGCTACATGTTAAAAAATAGGATGATAAACAATTCGGCTTTCATCCATTGTGACCAAATATTAACCAACCAGGAAACGAGCAACCCTCCACGACTAAAACAAGGAATAATGGTCTTCTGCCCAAATGTAACATACTAGCTGCGTAGCAAATCAAACATATCAATACACAAAGGAGCTCCTCCAAAAATTTATACATCCACAACATCCCAAATTAAAACAATATGCCTGTGAATAAGGAGGCCTTTATGTGCATTCTGTGTTCACCTCTCACAAACTTGCCGTAAAAGAAGAGACAAATAGCCCTAGAGGAAAATGGAGTGCCCATATAAGATCAACCAACTTAATTCGTACGAGACCAGACAGAGTTAAATAGCAAGTGTTTTGGAGTACATAAGACGCAGAATCATACCTTGCCAACTTTTGTATATCCAGCTTCATGAAGATACTGTGGTATCTGAGTCGTTTTCCCAGAACCAGTCTCCCCAACAATAATAAGAATCTAAGACAAAGAAATAAAAATCATAAGTACAGTACCTTCACCATAATAGCAATAACAGATAAACAGCAACAGAACCAGAAGAACCTGATGCGTCTCGACAGCTTGCAGTAACTGCTCTCGATAAGGATAGATTGGTAGTGTTTTCCTATCTTCCTGAATACAAGAGGAAGTAGCAGCAAAGAATCAGATAACAACTTAAGGTTTCAGTACTGTGCAAAACTTCTACTATAAGCCACCTAAAAGAGAACCGATAAACCTTTTAAAGTAACCACCTTTGTCGTGAAATAAATCTACTACAGATTGATACTTACACCTAATGGTACGAACAAGATTATCATCAACACAGGCACGCAAGAATATAATCAACACACGCAAGTGCGCACCCACTCATTTCTCATTTTCTTGTTCTCCTAAAAACTTAGCAGTCTTGTGCTAATTTGGACATTGAAGTCTAGTTTGCAGAAAGCAGATATGGTGAATAAAAATTGATTCGAGCCTTATAAAAACTAATACTTAAATAAAAAATATAAGGACGTAAAGTAAACACAGTTACACAGTTACAGAAGACAAACCTGAAGTTTCTCCAAAGCAGACTTTGCTTGTGATTCTTGCAGTGACTCGCCTGAAATCTTACCCTCAAACTGAACAAAAAATGGGGTGTGAATGATTTAATAGAGTAAAAAGCCACAGGTACAAATGGCAGCTTAGAAGTGAAGTAGGAGTAATAAATAACCCAACATACATTGTCACCTTCCATCACAGATTGTGTGACAAACTCGATCTGATCTTCAAAGACAAACCTGAAGATAATTCCAATAGTACATGGTAAGTTGAAAGCAATGTGCATTAAAAGCCAAAAGCAACCCAGGAAACAACAAGTCTTACTCATAGTCATTTGCACTCTGCTTTTTGTCTTTAGAGCCAAATTTAAGGGTTGCTTTTCCTGCAAGCGAAATTTCAAATTTCAATTAGAAGAGCAGCAACCGCCGATATATGTCGCCATATTAAAAATGAAACCAATCAACTATGCTAAAATATGCATATTACTGAACACATGAGCAAAGAAGAAGCTCTCTTTGAGATCGTTAAGGCCCTCCATTCATAAATGGGGCCGGGCACCATTTACATAGACTTGTATTCAAACTATCACATAAATCAGATTCAGATCACATTTAGGCATGACTTCAATCGATTTAATACAAACTAAATATGATATGATACAAATATTTGTGGACGGCTCAATACCGAGTCAGTTCAAATCAAATTCACAAGCTGATTGAGGTCTTGGTCAGTTCGATAGCAAATATCTACAAGTCTCATGCTAACATATCGATCTCAGTTAATAATTTTTTACCTCACCAAACTGTGTTTATCAACAACAAAATTTTCAAAACCTATGATAAAAGCGGTACAGGAAAACAAATCACTCACCAGTTACCACAACAGACAAAAGTAACTTTAGTAAATACAATCCCAAACATAGTAGTATGTATAAGTAATATGTTTATGTTAATATACCCACATAAATAACAAAAGTATCGCTTCAAGACGTGTAATCTTACCTATTTGATGTTGCTCCCATGCCTCCTGTTCGGCAAATGGATTCATCTTACCTCCAGATTCACCACCATCTCTGATATATAAATTTGAAAAAAGAAATCGATTACTTGAGAAGATGAGGACCTAGGGTTTCAGCATAACTTTTTACAATTCTTTTTGTGAAATAATGAACCGGATATGCAATGACATCTAAAAATGAGAAGTTTCAAAAGCTAACTTGTAACGCTGAGTCGCCACAGAAAATCTTTTGTCTTGGTTTACACGGCCTTGATCATCGTAAGCGTCGGGCATTTTATACTACAATTCAACAAACATGAGAGATATTTATGTAATTCATCATTCATGAACATATGATTCGATAAGGAAAATAAGCATGGTCAAGATAAGAAACAGATAGATCACTGTACAGAAAGTCTCAACTCATTTCATATCCTGATTTAAGTGTTAAATTTAAAGGATTCTGTCACCTCTGAACCAAATAAACAGGTGAGGGTTGAACACTGTCAACTGATCTTAACCCTTGTCATCAAAAAGCAGTGATGCCACATCCTAAATTTGTAAGTGTCAAACTCATTAAAAAGTACTAAGCATCAACAGCTTTCTAGTTCCCTTTTAATATTGAAAAATCATAACCAAACACAGTAAGTTCTGACAATTTAGAAAGTTTTGGCAAGTCCAATTCATTAAGGTTAAGACTCTGGTGCTATTGTTGTATACTCAAATTCTCAAATATATTTGTTTTCCAAGAACTTAGCAAATGCACGTCTGACTTAAAAACGGCAAAATAAAAAGAGCATAGAGTGAAATTGTGAAGTAGATGTCATAAAACAACAATTTGAACTCATACAAGCTACTGGGACAAGAACTACTCGCACACACCTCACGACCATAGGCAACAGCAAAGAAAGATAGGAAAACAATAAAACATAAAACGGTATCAGCTTACTTCCAAGAGAATCAGGAATTACCTCGCTTATCTCACTGGCATCTTCTGCTTGTCGTTTGCTTATAAGATCCAAAATTTCCTTCTTGTACCTGTGATCATAATAGAAACAAAGCTCATTTCAAAAGTTTCATAAGGATAGCAACAACCAAGCAACAAGAGAGATTTAAGTACATCAGAGCAATAACAGCATTTAAAAAACTATTGATGCTCAGAGCAAATACATATACCTAAAATTTCACAATAAACATCTAGACATCTCCATCAAATTCTCAAAAAATCTACGAGTAAAATATAGAACTAGTCATCAAAACCAACAAATAGCACAAAAAAACATACAGCAACAAAGGGGCAGACATCAATAGTTGATAGCAGAAACTAGATGAGTCAAAAGTATGTAGCTACTTGTCAAAATTCAATTACTCTCTCCAATCCACACCAAAGTCCACTTGGCCGACAAATATGTGTAAGAAGGGAATTCTGGAATATAGATAGTTTGGTGCAGATTTGAGTAAGTGCTAGAGAACATAACAAACGCAGAGAAAGCAGGAGTTATAATAGAAAAGCCGACAAAGAGGGAGATCCAAGATAACCACTGACACAAGGAGACACAACAAGGCAACTTCTAGTAGTCAAATGAGATGAGCCTTGGTACATAGAAAAATAGGCATGTGAAATGCTTCACCTGTATTCACGGCGTTCTGCTTCAGTCAACTCAACGTCTTTAAACAGAAACTGCTCATCTTCAACTTCATCTCTGTACAGAGCAAATGAAATATAAGATTGAACCAGCATTGAGCAACAAAGCTAACCTGCACCAAATACAAAACCATGCAGTAGAGTAGTAGAGCACAACAAAAGTAAGTCCACTTGTGTGCATACCTGAGTTCATCCACTTTCTTTTCCTCCCTTTTTTTCAAGTATTCGCGCCTTGAATATTTCCTGAAATAATAAATAAACCAAAAATAAAATTTCTATAAAATATGCTGATTGAGGATAATAGATCAATCTTTATTGAACCCAAACCCAGCAACTCCACATTATGAGCCATATCTCAACCAGTAGCCTATTAACATCCGCTCATTAAGGTTGAGATCATATTTCAAACAACCATTCCTATCTTACATATTGACAGATTCACTAGTGTGGATGTCAACAAAAAAAATCCCCGATAAGGTGTTTCTTTTAGTTTAAGGCTAGACAGAGAATAAGGAACACAATAAAAGAGAAGGGATACTATAAAAAGTTTCAACTAAACCAAGGGAATAAAAACTTTCAATCAAGAAAGATAAGAAAGGTCGAGCCTTCTAACATGAGACTAAATCAGCATTATTTCATGAACAAGCCCAAACAAATGCCTAAAATGAGTACAATCACACTATATTCTAAAACAGATATCAGGCAAAGAAATAAACCTTAGTTCCCGTGTATCATCTTGTTCCAGGGCACTAGATCTACGAACTGCCTCATCTGCAGTACAATAACATGCAATCCAAAAATAAACATTAAAAGTGAACATTATCCTGCAGGTTTTATGCATTCCGCTCCTTCAAAAAGAAAGCAACACAGAGTGCTCTTATGACATACCTACTTCCTTCTTTGACAATTTTGGCTCAGTCAGCTACAAAAAAAAACATTTCAATAAGCATAATCAAGGACAAGATTGTGAAAGCGCAATAGAAAGAGTTTTACAAAGGATCAAACACTATGCAAGGACTAATATGCTAGCATATTGATATCAACATGCCAAAAGCCTTTCAGAAAATAAACAAACTATGGCCATATGTAATGAACCAAACAGGCTGTTATTAATGTCACTATTTTACAAGAACGTGAAATTCTCCATCAAACATATTAGACCCTATGAAAAGTGAAAACAATTCAAAATTCAAGAAAGAGCGTGAATTACTGGAGTGAATACTGGATTTCTGGCGTTCAGTGTAAACTTGCGATAAATAATGCCGTTAGAAAGGTCAATATCTTATCACCAAAATATCAAAAGTACAAGTTCTGTTCACAAATTTTAGATAAATTTATAGTAGATTACTTGAAAATCATGTACTTAACCACTAACATAGCAAGGCACAATGAACTTCAAAATTTTAAGTGAAAGGGGGCAAAGATGCTTAATTCAGTATTGGGCTGAAAATAAGTGTTTCAAAAGGTTAGTTATACCTTCTTTGTACGAGCAGCATCCTTTTCTTTCATATTTCTCTCTAATTCTTCTCTTTCTCTTTGGTCACGTAATCGTTCCTCGTCTGACTGCATAATTAGGCCACAGAGTCAGCTAGAGTTGGTAGCCAGAAGGTTCCACTTGGTGATAAACACGTTATAAACAATTGCAAATACATCCCAACATTCCCAAGTCATGCATACAGAAACTAATTTTCAGAAGCAAGGAAAATCAACTCCACATAATTTACAAGCATGACAGTCATGCGAATATTTTTCTAACAGAAAAGCTGCTGCAGATCATCTGCCACAATTAAATAAAACAAGTTCGTAACTTTCACCCAGCTAAACTAAGTTGATAACTAACAGACGACGAACTTCCATTATAGTCGAAACAGCTTTTGTAAAAAGGAAACCGGGGATAGTTTAATCATAAACGTTGAGTAATGACTGGTAACTCTTACTCTTCCATCAAGTTAATTAAGAAGTAAAATCAAACTAATGGAACCATAACTAAGATCAGATAGCCCCTTCTCATTTCAAAATAACTATTTATTTTTAAATTAACCCCTACTCATAACTAACCTATGGTTGATCAGAATTGATCAATTACATTTCACTTCACATGGCTACTTGTTTGTACCTTCGTTTCAACTTTCGCCCATGATGAATACTAATATCCTCCTTTACAGCAACAACCTCAAAAATAGTTTCCCACATATTTTCCTCATTAAGAGAAGGTATACAGCAGAGAGACACAGGATTCTCCAGAAACAACAAAATTACCATCTGAAGCTTCACTGAAAGCCAGCAAAAGAGACCACTTAGATCCTCCTTACGAAAACTATTTGCAGTCAAGCAAGATTATCAATAGAAGATGAAACTAAGGGAGAAGGGTGCAAATGAGGGGAAAACACTCACCGAATAGGTGCAACAAAGAGAAATAAAGGACAAGGAAACAAAAGACATGGAAAGAAGAAAAATGAGAGCAAGATAATAGAGAAATTACATTAAAGCAAAATCCAAGGAAAAAAATGATTAAAAATAAAAATTATATTGCATAAAGTCGATAAGAGTAGCGAAAATGTATAGAGGGAAAACATGTCACCATTCCTATTACCTCGGAATCAGCATCAGTATCATCGGAAGACGAAATTTTTCTCTTCACCTGTCTATCTTCTATTCTACTAGGAACGATCTGCAGCATGGCGTAAAGTCAACACAAAAGTGACAGGTCATTACATGAAACAATCATCTAGCAGCTTACCATCAAAAAGAAAACTGAATCAATCAGTAAAAAAAATGAACACTATGCCTCATCATCTTCATCCTCGTCTTGATCGTCTCTCTTCCTCCTGAATCGCTTTTTTTGAGATTCGGTCTTCTTTGACTCGGAAACAACAGACATTTTACTCTCCTCAGCCGGTATTCCATCATCTACATCATCAGCATCTAAAAGCTGGTAGGTCATCTGCTTCCTCGCCAACATTGCTGCCTCTCTTTCTTGTTTCTGATAAAGCTGATGATATGGGATTTTCATGATTACTAAGTCGCTTCTCTATTTGAATTTCATTCATAGTTATTTACACACAAAAAACTGCTAGTCAAAAAGCACAAGGATGGTTACTTCTACAACAGCATCAGAGCCTAGTCCCAAAAGTACAGACAAACAGAAATATGTCTTAACATATTCGGATTTCACACTACCCCAAGATAACTGAGACTTCAAATTATAATAGCAAATCATAAATCTAACAAAGACTCAAGAGCCACTAGGTGCCATTTTTAACCTACGGGTCAATTATTAAGATCAACCTACTGTCTCAGACTTCATTCTAATTGCAAGCAGCATTAGGTCAATTAAACTGTTACATAGCTCTAAGAAAACTGACTCAAAAACAGCATGGCAGCTCTTAAGAGATGTCAGCCATCAGAATACGAGACAGTGCCAATGTGACTCTATACCCAATTATATTTACGCTATCTTCAGAGTTTAATATCTCAAAGTTAGAAAAAGAAAAAACAAAGTTACTCTATGAAATTTATCCACTGCTATAGCACGTGAACATCTTCTCATAGTAGACATACATTATTATTCCCCTACCGTTACGACTAATGCCTCTAATAAGAATCATTAAACCATGAGCCATATATTTTTTTTTTTTTCTTTAGATCTTTGATCAATCTAAATGCAGCAGCAATCATCTACTCTTCATTTTAAGTAAGGTGCTAAGAATTTTTCATATCACGTTGATTCACAGGTCATCCATCCATATCAGCAAACAGTGTATTAAAATTACAGCATATTTGAACATCAATAACACATCATATTCCATCAAATACAGCACCAAAGAAATACTCACATTAACTCCAGCATTCTTTCGAGGAACCCGATTATACACCTCCTCAGCAAATTCCCGTGTCTCGCCAGATGACGACAATCCCAACTCCACTAGCTTCCCGACCACTTCGACTGGTGATGATGCTTGCTTCGCTGCCAAACATCACCAAAAAAAATCCCATCCTGTTAACTTCACAAAGCATGCAAATACAAAACAAATAAACATAATCTGGAAACATATACTCCAATACTTACATAAACCAATGACATATTGAACAACCGTGGGCTGTGAGTATCCAAGGAGGGACATCAATTTGTCCGAAACCCATGATTTCAAACCGGCTTCACTCCCCATTGATTAAGATACTGGCTAGCTGTAAACAAGTAAATAAAACATCGGATTGGTGTTAGTTAACATTACAGAGTACATTTCATGGGTGCACGTCCAAGTTGCAGACCTAGTTAATTCTACGAAAAATTCCGCATAATTTTGCTTAATATTCTCACATTGCCCAAATCAATTGACACAATATCAAACTAATCAGTAAATACTATTAGCTTGATACCGATAAGGTGTCCAAGTATCATACCAATGTCCTAGTGTGAGTGTCGGAAAGAGTCGGAGTAACATAGCTTACATAACAACAATAACAAGACCTAATTGAAGATTTGAAGTATACATATACCCCCGATAATTCCAAGTTCCAACATCACCTAAATCAGAAATCACACAGTATCAAACTACTCAGTATAGATTCATTCATGCCCTAAATTGAGTGTCGGGGTAACAAGGGGGCTCAATAACAACAATTGCATAACCTAATTGAAGATACTCCAGAAAAAACCTAACATTTCCTAAATCAATTAGAGAAATCGTGGATATCAATTAATCAGAATAGATACATTAATGCGAATAAATTGAGATAGAATTAGGGTTTACGTACGTTACGCGGCGGTAAGGCGGTGGTTAGGGAGGCGGCAGACGGTGGTTTTGGGTGGCGTCGATGGGGTGGCGGAGGTTGATTTTTTTTGTCGACGAAATTGAAACGGGGAAGTTCAGTGAGTGTGTGAAAAAATAAAAGCGGTAAAATCGGATTTATCCGTACTACAGTATATATACTCCGTAAGACCATAACTAGTATAAATCCGTCGAAGATACCTTGGTCTAGTGGTGAAAATTAGGTGCTTTGGGACAGGAAGTCTCAAGTTCGAATTACCCTCCCCCTATATTATATCCCGCGTATTACGTCGTCTTGACTTGGGAGCTTAGTAGCTTCACGTACTTCCACATTTAAACATTCGCTTGATTGGACAACTTACTTGTCTTCGTCTTAATCGGGTTTAATTTATATAGAGTTATGCAATTATTGATTCGATTTAGTTCATTAGGTGTCTTTTTGTCAATAAAAAGTTGGATGGATTTGCTCATAACACCCCTTTGTAAATGGATTATAGTAGCTCCATGAGTCGTGGCCTGGCGTACTAGTTTTTCCTTAAATTCGTCAAATGTTCTTCAATGTCATGGGTTCGAGCATATGATCATGATCATGAACCTAAGTATTCCCCTTCCCCTTTGCTCTATATCTCAAGGGTTAGTTAGACTGGTGGGTCCTCCTACGATTAACTCGATCTCATACAATTGTGTGAAGGTCGGCGGGGTTGATCTGTATAGACCGATGTGACTTCCGATTATAAACCTTTTTGGCCAAGATGATTAGACTAGTGTATTGTTGTCGACTTGTTAGTTTAATTTGTACTCGTACAAAATAGAAGAGTACTTACAAACTTTAGCATAATGCATGGGAGCCATCAACAAAAGTCAACTCACTCGTATCTCCGCCCAATATTGTCCTATTGTCTGTTTTCAAAACATCTTCACACAATAGTGTCATATTCTGTGTTTCCTAAACTTACTTGGATACCGTACTACGATGTCCTCTAGATGTGAAGGTGGTAATGCAACAGTAATACATGGAACATAGCCAATTAAAACGTGCACAAATGTCTAACCCCAGGCCAATACTAATGAAAATGACACATACATATCCAAAGGGATTATTAGCATTTTAGCCACTTAATTAATTAGCCGCCTTTGAATTCGTCAACAACAACATTTCGTCAATTACCAAAACAAATTAAAATTGATATATAGACCAATTTTATCTATATAACTAACAAAACTACTTCAATTCGATCGAGTATTCCTGATATCTCATCTCCGGTCCAAATCAGTTCAACACTAAGAAACACTTTTTAGTTGGAAAAAACTCAGTTATACACTACAATAATTGCTCCTAGTTTACTATGCTAGGGATAGTTTGGTTTCAAACCGGCGAACACCTTGAGTAATTGGATAATATACATACGTTGATAATTAGTGACCTAATTATAAGTAAGTAGAGGTCATAATTTATTAATTAAGGACCTAATAATGATATGAATAAATATAAAATGGGGTTTGGTGTACGTGTATATGATTAAGTTGGGTTTGCATGCATTAAAAAAGTATTGTAGGTAGTAGTGCAAATAACACATACGTAGTTTAGTGCAAATAACACATAGTTGTTTAGTGCAAATTATTGGGTCGTAACAGAAAGAAATTCAAGACAGACGGCATTTGCATTTCCACACCCTATAATAATAAAAATAATCTTATATACTTCGTCCATCTCGCTTATTTATTTATTTTTAAATTTAATTAAAATATTCGTCATCATGAATATAAAAAGCAAAAAAAATGTACAGACGGAGGAATTATTAACAGTTTTCCTAACGTGATTTCACTGGGAACACGTTAATAAGTTAATTAGAGTAAGAATCAACTTGATGCGGTCTAAGTATGATAAATATGAGTTGATATTTTAATTTCTCATGATAATATCAATGTAATACTTATCATAATTACCTTACTAACGTGTGTCTGTGGGCACAGGTTAGAAAAACCGTTTTCATAATTCATAAACTATATAAACCTTTAGACGTTGACAAACAAGCAAACAAACTCATATTCTAATTAATTCCCAGTTATTACTCCTACAAAATCTCTTTATTTCTTCAAAGTTTCAATTTTTTTTTTCATGTTCTAATTAAAAATAAATAAAAATAATAATAATGGGGTGTATTTCTAGTAAAAATGTTGATTCTAAAACTGAAAGGGTTTCCAAATGGAGGACTAATGGAGTTGTCACTTTACAAGATTCCAAATTAAAGGTCTTTTTTTTTGGTTAATTCTCAATGTTTTTTTGTGTGTTGAATGTAGTCATATGAGTTTATTTATATTTTTGGTTCATTCTCATTTTATATAAGTTATTCTCTTTATGTTTTTTTTACGAATCATCCGTGCACTCAGTTGTTTTACGATGCAAGAAATGAGGGATTCAAAGCGGGAACTATGGTTCAGGGTGACTCAATTTTAACCATTAGTCAAAGACATCAGTTTTAGTATGTGTAAATGAAGAATGGTTACGATGAAATTTTATTTATTATGGATTTGTTTGGTTGATCAATGTGGTAATTTTAGGGATTTTATTGGCATATATAGTTAATTCGATATTTATCGTCTAATAAGACCGTGGTACGTTATATAGGTTAGCTCATGGTCTAAGAGCGCTTAAACTCTATGTTGGAGGTTCGATTATTAGTCGCTACAGCGTACGTACTTTTTGTGTATTATTTGGTGATGGAAAGTTAATTTTTGTTTGAGTTGACTGGTAGAAGATCAAATGTCTTAGTTTTAGGGCTTTAATTCCCCTTTGCAGGGACGTTAGTTAGTTTAGCCGGTAAAGTCATGATTTTTTCGGATTTTTATAGCATGTACAAGTAAGCGTCGTATTTTGATGATTGTCTGGCGGATTATGAACAGATATTTCCAGATGAAATTCTTGAACTTGACAGAGTTGTACGGACAGTGGACTTGACACACAACAAAATAGGTACGAGTATTATTTCTATTTATATATACGGACTACGGAGTATTTTTTGTTCCTGTATCGTCAGGTAATAGTGTGTTTCGTGGTGGACTGGACGTACTGGTGGGGGCGCTTGGGTCGACATTGGCCATTGGGGTACTGTTGCTGTTGGTGAGCCAAGTTAGCATGCAGTCGATTTTCCAGTGGAAGTTTTGCGCTTTGTGTCTGTGCAGACAGTGCAGTCGATATTCCAGTGGAAATCTACAATTCTGTTTAACACGCAGTCGATTTTCCATTAGAAATTTTACCATTCGTGCTTTGCTCAGTTGTGCAGTCGATATTCCAGTTGAAATCAAAGAAAAACAAAACCTGCAGTCGATTTTGCTGTAGAAATTTTACCATTTGTGCATTGTGCAGTCGATATTCCAGCTGAAATAAAAAAAAAAATGAACATGCAGTCAATTTTCAATGGAAATTTTACCGTTTGTGCTTTGTGCAGTCGATATTCCAGTCGAAATCAACAAATTTCTGAACATGCAGCGCCTGGTAAGAAAATTCCGCACTTAAATTTGTGCTAAAGTTCCCTTGATCTGTTTTTCATTGTTCTGTCAAATGATCTTTCTTCCAGATTTTATCAAATAATCTCATCGAGCATCTTCCGATGAACATGGGGAAACTGAAATCCCTGAAAATAATGACACTTGATGGCAATCGGCTCACTGGCTTGCCCGATGAATGTAAATTTCCGCTTGCTTAATTAATTTCATACCTTGTGATATCAAATTAATTTTTCGCTTATGAATAAGGCCGGTCTTGTTTATCAGTAGGGCAGCTGATACGACTTGAGCAGTTATCAGTATCCAATAATCTGTTGACGTACTTGCCTGAAACCCTCGGCAGTCTCAGAAAAGTGAGTATTTCGATCATATATACTATAAAGTCCCGATTTTCTTGCTTGTCAAGACAGCATAGCACCCTGATGAATTGATGCATGTTCTGTCTTTTCTGTTGCAGTTAAGGATTTTAGATGCATCGAATAATAAGTTCAGTTTTCTTCCTGAGTCGATTGGAAGTTGCTTTTCACTCGAGGAACTTCACGCGAATGGTATTGCACTATTGACAGGCCACTGTCGTTACTTATATCCTACTGTCAACAGTCATATTTTCTGTATTACGGATTTAATTTGGTTGAACGTGTCGTGTAATGTGTATTATTTGTCGTCTGTTTTCTGTGTGCAGATAATTATATCGATGATCTTCCTTCGTCTGTTTGTAATCTTATTCATTTGAAGTTAATTTCCTTAGACAACAACAAAGTGAAACAGGTACGCGTACTTAATTCAGTCCAAAAGAACATGGCCAAATATGTTTCTGCATGATATCCTTGTTTTAACGCATTCTGATTCGATCTTCTCTTCATTTTTTTGGACATTTTTCGTAGATGCCTTCAACTATACTCACAGAATGTGTAGCCCTGCGGAGTATATCACTGCTCAACAACCCTCTTTCTCTCGATGACCTTGAACAGGCACGTATATTATATATACCCTTCTAGCCTTCTAGGCCTCTATGCTGTATTATATATAGGAAGTTGTGAGTCGTGAGTGTCGTTTCAATTTTGCACATTAGATGGAAGGCTTTGAAGAGTTTGAGGCGCGCAGCAGGAAGACGTTTCACAGACAAAACGACTCAAAAGTGGTCATGAACTCAAAGGGTCTCAGCCAAAGGCGACGTTGATCCATGATTCCTGTTTATCTATTACTCAGTAGCATTAATCACCTTCTTGGTAATTTCTCTTCCTCGTTTTACTCGTACTAACTGAAGTTTTGATAGTTTTTCCACGTGACTGACTTTATTACCTAAACAGCTAAACTAACCGACATCTGCACTTACTTACGTCATGAAATTTTCAACAGTTTTGCATACATTATTTCCTGGATGTCTCGGAATGTATGTTCGTCTCCAGCTCTATCTAGCTAGCTCGTCGCAGAAGTGCCAGGGTGAAAGCGGCCTAGAGAAACGATTTCCCTTCAACCCTTTTTCTTTCAGTCATAGTCATTGCAGAGTTGATTGTGTAGATATTGTGTATAGAAGAAGTGCTGTAGAGTATTTGCAAATTGCAACCACAGGAAACCTGATATATTGATCTGTGAATGTTCATGTTCTGACTGTAATGTCATTCATATATAAATTCGCTATAACTGACGAATTTACTAGTTTTCCGAGCTTGATTAACTAAGTTGGTAAAGTTCAGAGTGTCACACACAGACACACTTACGCCTTGAGTGTCGGACAAAAGTATGATCAGCTTGCCATATGAAGTAGTTGGCCGGGCCGGGCTGTCGTATGTCTCATGCCTAGCCCAGTTCCAGCCAGCGAGAACGTGGGGCCAGACGGGCAAGCCCAACTTTTGTATTCACCTGCCAAGCGAGCCAGGTTGGTTGAAGAGGGCTACGGTCATCAAGGCCCGTGATTAAATGAACCGGGTTGACAGGCCGACCAAAACTCAACCTACAAATCCAGGTATGGTCGTGCTGACCCGCCATATAGTATCATTTGTTGTTGCTTTTAAATTAGTTGATTTCATGGAGTCTTCGGCCTTGTTCTTTTGGATTAAAATAGACTAAACTGAACTAAAATTAGCTGAAGTAGCTATGAGAAAATGAACATCTGAGGCTGAACTGAACTAAATTGAAGAAAAGTGGAATCGTTTGAATTGAAAAGAAGTTGAAGATGACGGGATTTTCCTGACTTATCAACTAATGTATTACATACATATGTTCATAGTCTTCATACCAAACTATTAAGAAAACAACAAGCATGTAATTCTTCAAAGATGAAAATAAGAATAAAAATTGCACATTTAAGAAGAAACCCCAATACATATAGATTGATCAAAGAGCATGAATTTCTCTACTTAACCCTATGGGTTTGGCCAAACAATTAAAGTGTTCACCAAACTTGCCTTACCCCCCTCATGTTGGTTCTAGGATAGTGACTCACAACTTTCCCTACAATTCCCTCTTCTTCAACCCTACTCTATTACACTACTGAAAAATTCAGCGTTATGTTACTCCGACACTTAACTTCATTCAGATTCCGTGTTCCATGTCTAACGACTAACATGACACAACATATCGACACATTCTTGATCTTATTCTCATATGTTCAATTAGCCGTTTAGTACGGGTTAAGTGGGCCGAGTTAATGAAGCTTTGATTAACCCAGATAAGTAAGTAGGACTTTTTTTTAACGAGAGCTTGACACGTGTCATGTATACTGAAGTAGGTATTTGTTTAGTGATTTCTAACTTATTACTTGTGTGAATGAAAGATGATGTGCATATAAAGATGTTAGTTACCTAACACTTAATTAAAGCTCAAAGTTGCAATCATCTTTGATTAGATGTTAATTTGTGAAAGTTACTCAAAGCAACTTTAATTTGTTACTACTACTATAAGCTAACAAAAAGAGAGTGCTCCCCTCTTAGTCGTCACAATAATAAACATCGTCAATGTTTTACAGATTATCGCAATCATACCTAAATCAGTACTATATCGTCCATATCTACAAACTCGATCACATACCTAACACATATGACGAAAAACTGGTAGGACGAGACGATTAATTCGTGATTAGGCCCGAAAACGAGGTTTAGTGGCATGATTTTATTGAGTCATAGCTTAGAACTAGTAGTAACTTGGATGAAATAGTTGCTAAGAAACCAGTTGTCTATCGATGCTTTTTTCTTACGGTTATTGTACTAGTAGTTGTCTTGTATTTCGTTTCTATGCATAATAAGGAATATATTATGGACTTTCAGAGCCCAAACATTATGTAATCCCGACTGTTTTTCTTGGCTGGCAAAAAAAAAAAATCACTATAGTTGCATTGAAGAGTTGCATAACAGAGAGCAAAGAAGTGGGATGGGTTGTCAATTAGTCATGCAAATGGGATAGGTGCCTTAACAACCACCCTAACATCACATGCATCAATGCATGATATCTTTGTGCACACTACTTCACTTGCAAAATTCCTTTACTTCTTCTCATTTCTCTCCTCTTTGTCTACTATGAAACTAGTTCATATAGTATTGTTATTCTCTTGGAATATTTAACTATTATCACTCGAGTTAATTCAATCATCATACTGAAGTCTTTATTTTGTAATAATTGTGTGAATTTTTTCTTTATTTGATCAGTTTATTAATTATTATCGTATTTTTAAACTCGAGATGATCATTAAACTTGAGCTTTCGGATACTAAATTGAAAATGTAGAATAACGCAAAAGTTGAGAGCATTAAACATAATTATTATCGAACTATTACACTGAAACATGACATAATAAAGTCTTTATTTTGCAAAATTTTGCTGAAATTTCACTTATGCGTGCAATACAATATAGAGTAATATTTTATTTTTCGAGCTCTTGGGATGCTAAATCGGGAATGTTGAATAAAGGAATGCAAAACTTGAGGGCAAAAAAAAAAAAAGCAAAAAAAACTTGAGGGCAAAAATCATTTCCTTGTCAAATACCATGATTATTCCAAACTTTTAATTAATTATTAAGTAAATACTTGATTAAATTAGCTTTAATGAAATTACACCGACATATAATAACAAGCTAAGTTTGTACTCAAAGTACATACCTAATATTAATTAATTACATACCAAATTGATATTATCATATAACATTGTATGTATTCTTCAACTAATAATGCAAGTCATGCAACTCAAGCTTCTGCCCATCCTCTTCTTCATTAACAAATTCCAAAAAAAATTGAAATAAATAAATAAACTAATTAAAATGTGCATTAAGAAGTTCAATTTGAATACACAACCGAATAGAAACGTATAAATATCGATACAACTTAAATTCAGGGTCAGATGTATGAACCCTTACTCATATATTGAGATGACATATAGAGTATAGACCGTTTTCATGAATACGAGTTATAATGAAAATTACGTCGACAATTGCAGTAAAACTATAGACTGTACACACTAATGAATCCGAATCCGAATCCAAATCCAGATTATCTGTCATACTAATATATATTGGAGATTAATTAAGCTAATAAATCCCTCATGTTCAATTTATGAGGAGTTTCAACCCACCAATATGGTTTAATCAGTCCAACAACTGAATTACTACTACTACTTGCAGCAGCAGCAGTAGCAGTAGCAGTAGCAGGAACAGTAGTAGTAGCAGCATTATCTTCTGCATCATTTGCAGGAAGAAGGTTAAGATCAAGATCAAGCATTTCTCGAGTTTCCGAACTCGAAGATGATCTCTCAACAACATCAATATTTTGATGATGATGATGTTGTTCACCTATCAGATGAGATCTCTTGTGCCCTCCAAGTGCCTGTCCTGACGTGAACGCCCTGTAACAAATCGGACATTCATGTTTCTGAACTTTTTTCTTAGAAAACTTTGATGATGATCCTAGAGAAATATCATCGAAAACTCGAGTTTTTTCTGATTGAAATGTTTGTTCTTCAGTGAAGTTTTCCCCAAAGTTTTTTTTGTGACTTGCTTTGTGTCCACCTAATGCTTGATAAGAGCAGAACACTTTGTTGCAGGTAATACACTCAAATTTAGTCCTTTTACTGCAATTTTTTTTACCAGGAGTAGTAATTTTGAACAAATCTGAGTTCATTGATGAATTCTCATCATTGTTGGTACCAAATTCATGATCTTTGCTATTTTGGTCAGATGACAGAAAAAACCCTTTTTCTAGTTTCTGAAATTCCTCCAATTTTGCAGCTTTTTCGACATTTTCGGAAACTGGAAACTGGTCAGTCTCCTGTTTTACCCTTTTCCTCTCAGAAAGATTGGAACTTTGATCATTTGACAACAACCCATCTGCTGAAATTTCAACCCCTTTTAATTTCAACCCATTTTGCTGATCTTCAGAAGGTAAAAACACATAATTTCCACCATTTACAGCAGTAAAAACACTCTGATCATCATTCCCTTGAGCTTTTTTTACCCTCTTACTCTCAAAAAGACTGAAACTTTGATCATTTGACAGCAACCCATTTGCTGAAACTTCAACCCCTTTTAATTTCAACCCATTTTGTTGATCTTCAGAAGGTAAAAACACAAAATTTTCACCATTTACAGCAGTAAAAGCACTCTCATCCTCCTGAACTTTTTTTACCCACTTACTCTCAGAAAGACTGAAACTTTGATCATTTGACAACAACCCATTTGCTGAAACTTCAAGGTCTCCAACCCCTTTTAATTTCAACCCATTTTGTTGATCTTCAGAAGGTAAAAACACAAAATTTTCACCATTTACAGCAGTAAAAACACTCTGATCATCATTCCCTTGAATTTTTTTTACCCTCTTCCTTTTATCTTTACTACAATTCCCATGAAATTTTTTACCATCTCCCCATGGTCCCACATCCCTAGAAAGCATGATCAAACACATTGCAACATTTTCTTCTACTTCCTCATGTTCTTCTACCTCAACCACCTCAGAAAAACATGAACTAGAATTATTATTATTATTACTACCTACAAGACTTGATCTTTTACCTTTACCAAGATGACTCAATCTCAAGTTTTCGAACTCGGTTTCGGATGAAGAAGAAGAAGACATGGTAGAAGACTTGATCTTCAAGTCATCAACATGAACATGATGATGATTATGAACAATTCTCCAACTTTTCTTTGGATTTTCTCTAAGCCCATATCCTTGTTTTGGCAAATGACACCTTATATGACCTCCTAATGATCTTCCACTAACAAATCTCTTCTTGCAAAACTTACATACATGCTTCAATTTATGCTCTTCCATACTAATAATAACAATATTAACTTATAATTAGATCAAATTCTAATCAAAACAATGTAAAAACAGAGGAAAACAGAGGAATTGTAAATTATTGTAAGTATAGTATGATGATCATATGAAATAATATTGACATTTTCCTGTATATGAATGAAGTGAGAGTAGGAGAGAAACTAAAAGTCTAAAAGTAGTTATTTTGAGTAAGGTTAAGATCTGAACTTGAGCACAAAAAGAGGTTCCTTTTTTCAGGAGAGAGTTTGCACCTATATAGGGTCGAAGCATCAATCTTACCGATTCTTTTCTAAAGAAGTACTATTATTTTCCTTTTTCGTGAAAATCGTCCGAGTCATGACCTGGTCAACCTTGTGCTAGTAATTCAATGAAGAACTTCAAAAAAAAAATGTTTATTTTTGTGTTACGACATGATCGGTCTGTATTCAGCGATATTTTGAATCTAGATGGTGAGATTTTGTTTCAAGAAAAGGGATTATTTTGGTGAGTAAGTGAGTGGGTGTAAGAAAGTGTAGTATTGAGTAGTAGAAGTGATTAGCTAGTTTGTAGTTGTAGTTGTAGTAGTGAATAAGTAGGAAGAGTAAGTACTAAATTTGGTGAGTGAATGAGAAAACCATGCATGGAAGCAACAATTGAAAGGGAAAAGCAAAGAGAGGTAGAAGTATGTAGATTGTAGGACTAGGCATGTGTACTTAACTCACCATCTTTTTTGCTTACTCTCATCACAAGTCTCCATTTCATTGCTATTTCCTACCTAGTATTTGCTTCTACTACACCACATATTGTACTACTAGTTTTCTATTTCTTTTTACATGATTATTAAGGTTGGTTTGGAAATCATTAAAGATATTTTGCAAAAAGGAAATAAAAACCCGTTTATTATTGATCGGGATAGGAAACGAAGGCAGTATGATCTAACGAGCAAGGCAAGTCCAAAAATAACAAAGAGATCGACGGTCTAATATAAAAAACTAAGTTGATAAGCATTATTTATTTAAATATACTGATCAATGATCTATGATCACCATCATAAACTTGGTTGAGAAGCGATACTTGAGCTAGAGATGTTGTAAATTATACTCTCTCTGTTTCGTTCATTTATTTGTCTTTTATATTCATTATGAAGAGTATTTTAATCAAAGGCGGAGTGAATAATTACTCGCCAATATTCTTTAAAAATGTTGATTTTTTGGGTATGAATATTATGTAAAACCTAAGTGAATGGGGAAGAATTTAGGAGATTAGAGTTGTAAAGATGTAAGGAATATATCCCATTTGTTAAAAGTGAGTAGTAATTGTTGGAGCAAGGCATATAAAGTGTCATGTTAGGTTACTGAATTTGCTCCTTGTCCATAGAAAGTGGCATTTGTGTTTGAAGAATGAGTAGTAGTACAAGTAGTAGGTTGTGAAACAAACTCATGGTTTTACTCCCAAAGTCCAAAGCTTGTGAAACTTAGCTCAAAACTAATGCCTACACTTTTGGCCTTTGCTATGCCTCTAAGCAACAATCAATTTTTTCTGTCAGAAATATCTTATAAGATCGTCTCACAATATAATTATCGTGAAACCTCTTACATAATCTAACCTTTTTTTTATTATGTGAGAGATCTCACAATATTGCATTGTAAAACCATCTCATATGAACTTTCTCACTCATACATCATGTCTTCATAGATCAATTGTTTATTTCTTCAAGGATGGTTGCTCGTGTGCATCATTGATCGGGTTTTTAGTTTCTATCCAAATGTACCCGAAACCCACAAAGAGTAGAGTCCTATCGAAAGAACAATACATCAAAACATTTGTAGTCTCTACACGAAAGGGCATACGCAGAAAACATGAACAATACTCCGTATATAACTACATAGAAACATTTCTATTTCCTCGACGAAAGAATAGAAAACAAAACTATTCAACCTAACACGATACATATTCCTCGTTCCACAAATGAAAATAATCATTACAAGAATACAGATCGGATTTTGTGTCGGGTCAATTTGGTATGGATAATTTCTTAGTAGGCTTTGGAGATGATAAACATCTGGGCCAACCCAAACCAACCCAAACAAAGTACATACTCCGTAGATCATAGACGTTGAGTGTTCATATTATCTGGAATCTCAAAGATTTTGAAACTAAACCCACTCAATCGATCAATTGCTTTCAAATCAATTCAACAATCCAGTTTTTTAGATACTTTTTTTCTTAATTGTTTTCCCCCTCAAATCATTTGAATAATAATAATAATTGGGTTTTCTAGCTGATGCTATCTTGATTAGCTGAATTTGATTAATCAAATCAACAACAAAAGAATCCCAGATTCCTCTCTACATTCCCAATTCCCATTTCATCAATTACTCATCTTAATTCTTCTTAATCAGGGTTTTTCAAATAAGTTAAATCAACAATTGAATTTGTGATTTCTGGGTAACTGTTATCCTGGTGTTAATTACTGTAATTACTGATCAATTTCACCCTCCAAGGTAAATTTTCACAATTGGATATGTTTCTGAAATGTAGGAATAAAGTTTAATTCTTTGGTGAATTTTGGGTTTTTAATTGACTTGGAATTCTGAGTGTTATATCATAAATGCATGAATTTCAGCCTTCAAGGTGTATTTTTATGATTGGTTTATCTTCATTTGTTTGTTCTGAAATATAGTAGAAAGAAATGAATGTACCTGTAACTGTAATATGCAAATTTCCCTAAAAGTTTGTATCTTTGGCAAATTTTGGGTTTTAATTGACTTGTCGGGATGTCGCATGGTGTTATGTTACTCTGACGCTTCACTTGGTGCCATGTTGGGATGTCGCATGGTGTTATGTTCTTATGTTACTCCGATACTTCACTTGGTGCCATGTCGCGCGGTGTTACGTTACTATGACACTTCACTTGGTGCCGTGTCGCGTGGTGTCATGTTATTCTGACGCTTCACTTGGTGCCATGTTGGGATGTCGCATGGTGTTATGTTAATCTGATACTTCACTTGGGCTGTTATGTTACTCCAACACTTCACTTGGTGCCAAGTCGCGCAGTGTTAGGTTACTCTGACACTTCACTTCGGCTGTTATGTTATTTCCACACTTCACTTAGGTTGTTATGTTATTCCGACACTTCTCTTGTTGCGTGTCGTGTCCCAGACCAACAAGACACTTGGATAGTCCAATTTAGACCAAACAATTGAATTTTTTTCCCAAATCAAAATAGCCGTATCCGACAGACAGGACACCTTGTAGAAGAGTCACGGGTTTGTTTTACTTTGCTTTGGTATGGAGGTTTTGAATATTACTTTGTTCATTCCATGAATTGCTAAAGTTTGTGGCTTGCTTCGGCTGATTCAGTGCTGTTGTGTGTGATTGATTAGAAAAGTTCTCGTGCATCGGCATTTTCACCAGTCATCCTTTTTCTTTTCAGTTTTGCAGATGTCTAGCAGCTCCAAGAGTGATTCCGATGTCTCCTATTTTGACGCGGAGGAGCTATTACGCATCGAACAAAGGTGCAGAGAGGTACTTTCAGGTCGACATTTATAAGTGTTTATGTTGCCTGTGTCAAAGTTCTATTCGAGTGTAGTATGACTCGACCATAAAACTATAAGCGTGGGTGATATCGGCCTAAAGACGTGAATGGTAGGGTAAATTCATGTATCTGACTCCAACTGCTAGAGAGGTTAAGTTTTATTGGCGTGACGGAAATCGTTGTCTATTGTTGCAACCTTGATCGAACTGTCGTTTCCTTAATGACACATGTTATTGCATAAAGTCTATAAATTTACCGCATCATTGACTATGATCTACGGGATTATTGAGTATACATCAATTTTGTACCGAATTACCCAAGGCAAGCTTTAAAATTTGAAGCTTACCATGTCTGAATGCGTTGTTTATTTGCGTGAATGAAAGGAGTGCGTGGTAATGTTTTCTTGGGTGTTTTGCTGTTTTTGGCTGCAGTTAAGAAGAGAGAAGGATATCTTAAGAGAAACGCAATCCCAAAGCTTTGCTTTGATCAAAGTAATGTCGCATTTTTGATTTCACTACCGTATCTATTGCTCTATGTAGTTCCTGCAATATCCGTAAGACTAATGTCATCACATCTGTACTGTCCTCCACCTTGTCTCATAACCAGGTTGAAAGACCTGAATTATACGAAGTTATAAATAAGATAGAAATACACTTGAATGTAAATACGGAGTATATTTTTTCACGTGCGTACTAAATTCTATGATGCAGAAACTAGAGCTGCATGTCAGGAACTTGAATGAAGCTCGGTTGGAAGATAAAAAGCAAATTCAGGATTTACAAAGAGAGTTGAAGAACTGTCATCAGGAAATAGGTATTCGTTTTTTTTAAATACCGCTTTCACATTGCACAATATCTGCTGTTTCTCCATTTGATTAAGTTAAATAATTTGTATTTTCTTCAAAAAAAAAATTGATCATCGTAGTGAAATATCATGAATTTTCATTGTGTCGATACCAGACTACTTGCAGGATCAACTAAATGAAAAGAATGCGTATACAGACAGTCTAGAAGAGGATGTCCACAAACTTAATATGAAGTTGTCGGGTTTTGAAGTTTTGGAGAAGGAAATTATCAACTTACGAGAAGAAAGAAAGAAATCAAATTCAAAGTGCGAGTTCTTGATGCATGAGCTAGAAACCAAAGAAGCAGAATTACTGAAGTCATGTTCGCAGATCGAGAAACTAGAAGAATCACTTTCTTTAACTGCATTAGAATACCAGTGTGAAATCGAGAGCATTAGGCTCGAAATGTTGTCGCTAGAGCCAAAACACTCGAAACCCAATAACCCCGGGTCAAAACCCAATCGAGATGTACCCGTTTCAAATGGGTCGGTTTTGGACCTTGTTGAATATGAAACCCTTGTAAGGAAGCTCAAGGATGAGCTCAAGGAGCAGAAATCGAGAGCAAAAGAAGAATCAGAAGATTTAGCACAGGAAATGGCGGAACTGAGATATCAAATGATGGAACTGCTAGAAGAGGAAAGAAAGCGACGTTCTTGCATTGAGCAAGCGTCTTTACAAAGAATAACGGAATTAGAGGCGCAACTTCAGATAGAACGAAGGAAGTCTACCGCCATCAGTCGTGGCATATGTGAACGATAGATTTGCTGTATATTCAGAGATGAACTGCTGTTTTCAGGCTGGTGTTGCAGACTTGCAGTTTGGATTATCTGTACAGTACACAATTAGGGATCGGATACATCAAATATATACCCGATTGGGATGAATAAATTATCTCGACATTTCATTTGCTTTTCTTTTGGTTATATTGTTTTCGAATCCGACTTTTTTAAAATGGCATGAGCTCGTTGTAGGCACGAAGTCAGACATTGACAAAGTGTTAAATATACATTTTTTACCATTAAAGTACCGATAATTCAACAACGGGTGAAAATATTAGTTTAACAAGATCGATATAATTTTGATAAAATATTTAACTTTGAATTTTCGATACCTTAAAATGTTTTTTTTTTACCTTTTTTTCCTAATAAAAATCAGCAAAATGTGTTTATTTTTCCAGCAATTTGGTTTGAGCAAAACTTGAAAGGTGGTCAGCTGCTCATCGTGTCTTAGTACCAAACACTAATACTACCAAGTATTTTGACCCGAACTCTGACCCGAACCGTTTCTATACACTGATAGGTGAAAATTACAATCAAAATTGCCAGAATTCTTCAAAAAAAAAAAAAAAAAAAATCAGCAATGGCAGCAACAATTTGTTGCTCAAATTCAATCTTATCCCCTGTAATAACACCAAAGAAATCATGTTTGATGCGACCCGTTTCAAAAAGATGCAATCTTTTCACTCCAAAAACGGTTTTTGATGATGGGTGTTTGAATATAAGAAGAAATTTGATATGCAATTCTTACACTTCATCTTTTGATGTTAGTGATAGAAATGGGAGGATTATGGTGGATACTTGCTTGGTTGTTCCTCCTCCAAAGAATAGGAAACCTCGTGCTGTTATTAAGTTTTTAGGTGGTGCTTTTATTGGCAAGGTTTCTCATGTCACTTACAGGTTTCTCTTTTTTTTTTTTTTTTTTCTAAGTAAAATGATGTGGTTTTCTCATTAGTCCAGTAGTATTATCCCTCAGTTTTCGGCTTTTTTCGCTTGTGACCCTTCGTCTTTCTGGCTGAAAATGGTTGAACTGAACTAATCTGAACCGAATGAGGTTGAACTGAAGCGGTGTGAAGTGAACTGAACTGAAAGGTTAAACTGAAGTGATTGAGCATGAAAATGGTTGAACTGAATGAGGCTGAACTGAAGCAATGTGAGCTGAAGTGAATGAGAATGAGGTTGAATTGACTGAGACGAATTGAAGTTAACGAGAGACTGAATTGAACTGAAGTGAGCGGAAAATAAAGTTGAAAGAAGGGGGCCTACCTCTTTTCTTTGGCTTAGCTGAATTTTGGGGGTGGGGGGTTTTGAATGTGTGAAATTCTCTTGTTCATGAGTCATATGATGTTCATTTGGAAATCAAGAGTTGTGATTTAGTAGAGTCTATGATTTTTAGGAGAAATAATTGGGTTAGTAGAAACTATGAAATCTAATGTTAGAAGTTTATTGTTGTAGTGGTAAAGATGTTGTCTTTGATGTGGTTATGCACTTCAGAGCATGGTTATCGGATTCCCTTGAGCACCTTGTGAATTGTGAATCGTTAAGAGCGAATTATATCTTGTCGCTTACTAAGAATGCATAAAATACATGTTGTATAAGAGTGAATCGCAAATCAGTAATGACGTCTTCATGGCGAATCAGGTAACCTTTGGTCGTGTTCCGTCCTAAAATGAAACTTTCATTGTAGTGTTGGTTACATCTCCACTGTCAGCCTTGACAATGTTGTGGTTGTTGTTCGATTATTCACTGTTTTCTGTATTGTAAGGAATTTTAAAAGAACTTTTGAAGGAACTGATCTCTTTGTTCAACTGGTTGGACACATGAGTTTGCGTACTCGAGGTTTTGGTGTTAAATTTATGTACTTTATGATCTTGAATACTCAAGTTTGTCATTTTTGTTTCGAATTGTCAGTTATTTCGTTGAGTTCTTGGCAAAGGAAGGATATTTGGTTGTGCTAGTCCCGTACAGCGTGACATTCAATCACGAAGATGCTACCAGGCAGGTGTATGAGAGGTTTAATGCATGCTTGGATATACTTCTCACTTCGGGATTGCCTGAAGCAGGAATCCCGGCCTCTCAGCTTGTTGACCTTCCCGTTTTCTCCGTGGGGCACAGGTAACACAAAATTCACCGACCTGTGTATTTTTCCATATGATTTACGATTTTACATGTTGTTGCCCTTGCGCTTCTATACCTGTGAACGGTTGTTATGGCTTGTACTGCAGCAATGGAGCGCTTCTCCAAGTTTTGACAGGAAGCTACTTTTCTGAAAAAATACCAAAGGTTGGATTTCTTCTAAGAGGGAGAATTTTAGACGTTTACACATTAGTTTGTCGAGAATGAGTGTGATGTATTATCTATTTGCAACTTTGATTTGCAAAATGTGACGGAAAATATCTCTTGTGGAAGGCTAATGCCATAGTTTCATTCAACAACAGGCCAGCAACAGAAGCAGTTCCTTACTTTGAACAGGTAACAGTAACACTCTTTCTTCAAATTGTTTTCGATTTAATCGTCTTTGAGAAGTTCACAATCGTAGAGTCACTTCTGAAATCTGTTTCTGTATCGACTAGTTAATGCTAAACCGCTAATTTTATTGCTTAGCACAAAGTTATTTTTTTTATAGAATAGCAGCGCGTGTATTGATCTTGAGATTTTACTTGCAGTTGGGTCCTCTAGTTAGTCAAGTTCTACCAATGGTGGAGGCAACTCCAGTGTTTTCGATGGCTAACAGCTTTTCAGGTGAGGTCATTCCTCATTACTCACTTTTGTTTTTCACACGAGCTAGTTAGAATTTCGTAATCTTTCAATGGGTGTCATTAGTGTTATCTGTTCGGACAGTAGGCCACCAAATGTCGAGTCTTTGGATTCATGAATGTCTTCGAAGTAAAGTTTGGTTACAGGCTCGATTTTGAAATCTGTCATTCTGACGTGATCTTGGTTGATGACTTGATGTGGCACAAACACGGCTGATATTCACTAAGTTTCATTTCGGAAATGCTCCCAAATTTAGGAGATGCATGGAAGGCACTGGTAGATGGAGCAGGAGCGGTTATGTCACAAAATGATCCTGAGCTGTTATCTTCAGTAACTCAATTCGTTGATCAGTTGCCTTCTGTACTAAACGAGGTATGTATAAAATTTATCGGAATTTCTTCACATAATGAAGACAATGATGATCATACAGTGACTATTGAGTTGTGACCTTCCAATATTTCTCATTTAAAACAAATTGGTCAGGTGCGACAAGGAACGTCAGAGTTCAGGCCAACCCCATCAGAAAACCGTGAATGTTGCAAGCGCTCCTACAATGTTCCGCACACTTTGCTGGTAAGATCAGTGTTCCCTGCACCTCAGTTTAGTTAAGTTCAGCCACAGTAAATTCACGTTTTCTCGGAGAATTTGAGGATTTGTGGATTCATTTAGGAGAAGTTGGTTGTTCTCAGGTAAAATTCAGTTTTGATGCAATTGACGAAACAGACATCCTGGAAGAGAACCTGAGGCCTCGAGTCCAATCAATTGGAGGAACTCTCGAAAAGATTCAACTCAGTGGTAACCATCTGACACCGTGCATACAGGTCAGTTCTTCAGCATTCTTGTCACAATCCTGCATCACTTCTCAATGCATTTCAAGTATTGTAACATCGGCTTTTGATGATATGTTTGGACCAGGAACCGAAATGGGAAGTGGGTAGCATGTACTCACCTATAGACGCCGTGGCGCAGGGTCTGAAATCTGTCTCTATGAATGACACCAAAGTTCTCGCTCAAACCGTCTGCAATTGGCTCAGACTCCACGAAAATTGACACTCGAAACTGTTGTGCATATTTCATCTATGAACCCTTCCCATTCCCATACTTGACTTTGTCATTCGCGAATGTCTTTGTAATCGAATTCCTAACCACTTATTCAAGATTAAGATATCAGAACTCTTTCCACTCGAAACTACTCGTAATTTTTTATTTTTTTCATTATTGACAATGTCTTTCGTCAACTAAAATCCCAAATAAATGACACTTGATTTTAATTTTTTTTTTTTGTTGAAAAATAGCATTATCCACATAGTAATGGGTGGCTACACCTATTTGACAAAGTCAAACCCAATTGTGTTGGGTTAAGTAAGTCTACTAATCCCACCTTTCAAAATCTTTGATGACTTCAACAAACAAGAAATCTAGACAAAACCCAACAAGTCAACAACACCACATTATTCCATGTACAACTCAAGAAACAACAAGGCGTGTGTATATGTTATGTTCTTTTCCAATTTAACCTGAATTCGAGATAGATAAGATTTTAAAAACCATAAAACTCTATTTAATGAATTTCAACAATATTACATTTTTCGATCTCAAATCCCAAAATCAGTAGATTTAATCCGAAATTAATTCAGACAAGGCCGTAAAAAAACGTAAAAGTCGAAAACAACTGAGTACTGTCGTTTATTTGATTCGGAAAAGATCTTAGAAATCGTAAAACTCGTCTTGTGAATTTTAACCGTGTTTACTTTGTGAGAAGTTGAACTCGAACCCGAAATCACCAATTAAAGTTAAAGTAAGAACAAATTCATGAGTCATGACTCAGAGTGACGACCCCATTTCAAACGGCCATTTCCGTGTTCTTTCTTTCTCCCAATTTTCCAACTTCGTCCTCTTTTTATAACCCCTTCTCAATTCTTTCCCCAATCTTTGAAAATCAATTCATACTAGTTTAAAAAGATCAAATCTTTTATCACCCAGTTCATCAATCTTTCAATTTCTTGTGAACTTCAGGTACTAATTTGAATAATTTTACCCCCTTTTTTTCTCTGCTGAAACTGTGTATACTAGTTCAAGTTTTGTGCTTTATGTTATTAATTTGTAATTCAATTCATTTTATTTCATGGGTATTTATCTGATTGTCTTTTTATCTTGTTATAATCCAGTATCGATTGTTGTATTTATAAAAAAAAAAAAAAAAAAAAAAAACCAGTTGATTCATAGTTGAACTTTCTTTTCTGGGTCATCATCAATTTCTTGCTGAATTTTGATTAATAAATATATGTAATTTCTCGTGTTTGAATTGTTTAAGGCGTGTTCTGCAGTTAATTGTATGATGATTTTGTTGGTTTACGTTGAATGATTTGATATAAGGTGTGTTCTTATGTTGAGGTAAAATCATGTGAATTGGTGGGGTGTTGTCTTTGCCAAGAAAACTAATTTTCCAATGAGACGGTTTCACGATAATCTTTCCGGAGTTAACTGTTTTTGGATGGTTTAATTGCAGTGTTATAGAAGTCAAAACCCAAATCACATGTATGAACATTTTAGCTTTAGACTGTATTATGAATGTTGTGTTATGTGTCAGAAGTTCATTAATTCGTATACGATCAGTAGCGATTTGGATCCTCTCCATTTCCTCTCGATGGTCAAGATTTCATTTTGTGGTGATCAAACGATTCAGTTTTGATGACGATAAATAAAGGCAAAAGACATTAGAAACAAAAATGCAATATCGTTGATTGAAACATAGGTTTTATTGCATTTAGATTTGAGTGAACACAATTTTAGAGATTGGAGGAATTTTAAGCATGAACTTGAAGAAAATTCTTTGAAGTTGACTTTTATTCTCATTTCTTCTCCTGACCAAGTTTAACAAAACGCGCTCAATCTTTCTTTCTCCTTTTGTTTTTTTGAAGAATATGTAGTTGGTAATCGTAATAACACATTCTGTTTACTTGTCCTTAATCATATAGCGGTTAGTAGTAATTCGTGGTCAATTCAACTAAAGGTTTTAGACGTGGAAGGTATGTTTATGTGAGAGAACAACGGGGCCGAATTCATTGTGGGAGTATATGAACCGTAATTTATCAATGTTCAGTGCTGTATCTCTAACCCAAAATCAAAATGTGGTCATTGAAGTGAATTAAATGAATAGACGGAGTATATGTTTGCCGCTTTTGTCTCCTGATTTTATTTAGTTGCTCCTACTTTTGTTTATGTATCAGGGTAATAGGGGAGTTGCACTAGATATTTTGTTACAATGAGTGGAATCAGGAGCTCTCCATTAAATAGGTTTTCTAAGCCTAATTCCGCTCCCCCTAAAGTTCCGAGCAAGGCAGGCTCCAACCCCTTTGATTCTGACGACGAGTCTGATAAAAAGCCAACTGTCAGATCCTCGAAAAAACCTTCATCGCAACCACCAAATTCTAGCATGACTAACCCTTTTGACGATGACATGAACAATGGAGAGAGAGAAAGGTCGTCATCTACCCCGAACTTTAGCTACTCTTACGCACAAAGGAGCAAATACAAGAATGATTTCCGTGACTCGGGAGGTGTGGACAATCAAAGCGTGGAAGAACTAGAAAACTATGCTGTTTATCGATCTGAGGAGACCACCAAAACTGTTAACAATTGTTTGAAGATTGCTGAGGGGATTAGAGAGGATGCTACCAATACGATGCTCACGCTTCATCAGCAAGGTGAACAGATTACTAAAACCCATGAGGAGGCAGTAAATATAGACTATGATTTAAGCCGGGTATGTTTCAAAACCCTGATAAATTCGGTTGAGAATTTGATGTTTTGTGATGAGTTTTTCCTAATTTGGGCATGTCGGATAGCAGAGATGCTAAAAAATGTCACATTGAGAGTTTTCTGAGCGGGTTTTTTTTTCCATTTGTTCATTATAGAGTGAAAAACTGTTGGGGAGTCTTGGAGGGCTTTTCTCAAAGACGTGGAAGCCAAAGAAAATTGCTGCAGTTAAAGGGCCGGCTACAGTAAGAGGTTTGCTTCTTCGATTCAATGCTTATGCTTAGTTTGGAGCGAATTTTTGGATTAGGTTCGTCAATAACTTGTCTGGTTGTTTGATAGGAGATCCTGTTTGGAGTAAGGGTAATCACTTGGAGCAGCGTGAAAGGCTGGGACTGAAACCTGGATCAAATGACGGTTTAAAGCCCTGGAAGTCGCTCCCTGAACCCACTAATGCAATGCAAAAAGTGGAGGTCTGTGTTATATCCATTTATCCTCGCTGCTCTTGGTCTGGTTTGTTCAGTTTTACTTAAGATTGTGCTTATTGATGTAATAATAGGTGGAAAAGGTGAAGCAAGACGACACACTATCCGACTTGAGTGACCTTTTGGGAGAGCTGAAGGGCATGGCTATCGACATGGGATCTGAGATTGAACGGTCAGTATCTTTCACCGTACTCTATTTTTCGTTTCTCTTTTGCCATGGCATCTTGGATGTATTTATGTTACGTTCTGCTTTACTTAACCAACTCCGTTAACCCTCCCATTTGAGATCGTCTCATGGAAGCATTTTTGTATCTTCTGTTTTGTTAACATGGAATGTTGTGAAACCGTTTCAGACAAAGCAAAGCTCTGGACAACCTCGACGATGATGTGCATATTTTGAACGATAGAGTTAAGGGCGCTAACCAACGTACACGCCGTTTGCTTGGGAGATGATGATTTGGAACCTGGATTCATATTCATGATATACAACTTGGTTACAGAGACGGCATTGAAGAGAAAACAGGCGTGAAGAGTGGCTTGATCTTGTTTTCCTGTTCGAGTTTGTATTTGTTTGTGAAGAAGAGATTATGAAAATTGAAAATAGGAAAATGGAAACATTTGTAGAAATAAATATGCATGTACGGAGTATTTCACTACTAATTGCTAAACTTCATTGTTCGGATGACTCATTTTCGAGGATTTATTACACGATGTGTTGCGTTTAGTATCGCTTTAGTCGACTAAATTTAGATGCTAATGGTGAACAATTTCAAATGATCGGGATGGGGAAATTTCTTTGGACCGAAATAATTAAGACTTTTTGTATATCTCACCTTTCACAAAAAAAAAAAAAAAATAATACTAAAATTAATGTAGGATTAGTACAAATATAATGATTTTATGATATATAAGTTCATTTTTGTAGATGGAAACCGATCCTCTTTTTTTTTTTTTTTTTTTTTTTTTTTTTTTTAATTACTCGGATACCAAGTCGGATTGATTTATTAGTCGGAGTTTGAACGTTGTCCAAATTACAGTACTTTTTAAATGTTTTTTTAGTCTTTTTTTTACTGGAAGACCAAGTCGGATCGACTTATCGGTCTGAGCTACATTTGGACTTCCTAAATCCTTAACCATTACTCATTATTCCCTCCGTATTTTTTTATATGACGTTTTGTTTTTTCGAGGTGAAACTTTGACTTTAATTTTTATGTAAATATATTATTCCAATTTTTTTTTAAAAATTGCACCATAAAATTACTTACGAAAAGAGTTTTCAAATGAGTATACATTTCGTAGTATAACTCCAGGGAGCAATAATCTCAGCCCTTATCCAATCTGATTTGTGCCTCATCTTCTTCTTGTGCTCATACACCCACCCACCTCTGGCTCTGTGTTTTGGGTTCCTTCTCTTCTTCTTTGCATTCTAACTTCCTGTAATCTCTCTCTCTTTCTTTCGTTCTTCCTTGTTCAATTTAGTCTACCCATTTCTCTTATTTCGTTTACTTCTTCTCATAAATTGTAGTCTCATTGCTTGTACCATGTGTTTGATGAAATGCTTGTGTCATATTTGTATTGTTGACAGGATTATGTGTAAAAAAAGATTGAATCTTTGGGTGTTTTTTGGGTTGGTTGCATTGTTAATTACTTACCCATTATACAATTTTTGATATAATTACTGGTACTGTATTTGTTACATAATTCAGGAATCACACTTTAATTTGCTCAAATTTGGTTTGTAATACTTTGTAGTAGCATTTGAAATTGAAGGGAAGTTTATCAGGACACTTTAAAAGGCTAAATTTGGGATTGGAAAGTTTGTTTATTAGCAGTTGAAGCTACTTACTTTAGAATTCGGCTTTGTTCTTTCCAACTTATTTTCGTCCGAGTACTTCTGTTCAATTCACTTCAGTTCCGTCTTCCGTGTTAAGAGTAGAGACCATCTTTTACCATATATGTAGAGGTGGGTCATTATCGGTAATGAGAGACCGCGTCTTCTAAGTTTTTGTGCCGTGTTAAATGGGGTTGTTCTGTCTCTGAATAATGTTCAGCATTCGCTGAAGAGGTTGCTTATATTTATGGCCTATATTGTTATTTCAGTTTGCTTTATTCTAATGTTTTTTCTTTCATTTTGATTCGATTTTGGGTGCTCAGTGGTAATATGGCGTGCTCGTCATCAGCGACATGGAGCATGGCAACACTTAGGTCGGCTTTGCCTCCGGTTTCTTCTCGTCCTGCGTCCAACCAGTCTCCCATTTTGGCTTCCTACAATGCCTCATCAAAGCCACGTCTTGCACTACGCTGTTCCAAGCCTCTTCTGCCTCAATTTAACGGCCTCAATGCTCTTTGCCCCGCCCTCTCATCATTTCCCGGTGGATTAGGTATATCATCTCTTACTCAATGAACTGAAAGATTAAAGTCCATTTACAAGGTAACAGGTCGCGACAAATCAGCTCATGATCGTTTATTTCTGTTCTGCTGCTGTTGTAAATTGTAATCTTACATCAGCTATTTCTTCTGACAGAGAAAGGTTTCGACAGTATGTTCAAAATAATCGATAATGGGGGTCGAGTATATGCAATGAGACATGGAAGGCGAGTGCATAAACTCAACAGGCCTCCAGATCAGCGCCGCGCCCTCCTCCGTGGGCTAACCACTCAGCTTCTTAAACATGGTCGGATTAAGACTACACGAGCAAGAGCAAGCGCAGTCAGGAAGTTTGTTGACAAAATGATAACATTGGCTAAAGAGGGTTCGCTGCACAAGAGAAGGCAAGCGCTAGGGTTTATCTACGAGAAGCAGATAGTTCATGCGCTTTTTGCTGAGGTGCCAGATAGGTATGGGGAGAGAAACGGAGGGTATACGAGGATCATTAGGACTCTTCCAAGGAGAGGGGATAATGCTCCTATGGCATACATCGAGCTTGTTTAGGTACTTTTCTGACAATTTCCAGCCTTCCTTAATATTTTATTACTTCAATACCTCATGTATGTGTATCCTGCACTCAACACTCGGATTGTCAGACATAGTATGACATTCGGACCCTATTCATTTTAGCTAAAAACACGATGATTTTCCACGATACTGCATCATTTGAATCTCGGACTACTGTCCAACTCATTTTAGAGCTCATGACGCACAATTACTTCATGGTGTGAGTCAGTCGTCAATGAATCGCTGACAGTGTGTATGGACTCAATGTTCTGTCATTTTTTAGATGGTTCGCCATTGATCTTAGCAGAACCACATAGTTGTCCGAGACAGTCTCATTGTCTACCGGTCCTAATTACCCACGAGTCTACAGGACATGATCGTAGAAAACGGCCTACATTGGTTTCGAAAATCTGAACCTGGTGTTTTATGACAGGCTATTAGTGTTGTCGGGAGCACGGATTGCTGGAAACCGCTGATGCAACGTTGAGCCCTCAGTTTTGAGGCAGAGATTGTTTTCATCCTCGTTTAGAATCCTAGAGCGTAACTGTCATTTAATTCAGTATGATGCTCCAACATTGTCAAAAAAATTGTGTTATTCTTATGTTGAGTAAGTTGTAAGTTGGCCTTCCTTTTGTGTAATTTTTGTTTATGATATGGTAATTGGTAAGTTGGCCTTCCTTATGTTTAGTAATCTTTCTTCTTGTAATTGTTTATCGTCATTAGTTCATTTTATTAATATAATTAATAAAAAAAATTAATAATAAAGGCAAATGAAAACTTTTTGATAAAAGAATTAATAATTTAATTAATAAAAAACTTAATTTTTTTGATGAAATAATTAATAATTTACTCTGTAATTAATTACTCCAATTTAATAAATCAGTTAATAATGTCGTTACGTGACAAAATTTTAATGAATAAGAAAGACTATTAATTTGATTTTATAGATACGTTGAGTTTTTATACAATTAGTGGGTCATATGAGTATATGACATAAGATGGTTCAACCGTCATATATGTAAAACTAAATTTTGTAAGTGATGTACATATTCGTTTAAAAACGATTTTTATAGTAGAGTATATGTTTATTGAATACACGTTATAATGCTAATTAAATCGAGAATTGCAAAGTTTTTCGTAATATTTGATACATTTGCGTTGAGTTGATCATGGCTTGTTGGTCTACACAATTGAAGTATTGAACCCCTAATAGCCCATATTATTGAACCAAACCCAAAAATTGCAGACCCGATCCAATTCGATCCGATCCGATCCGATCCGATAACAAAACCCACACTCCTCTCGTACGGTACTACCCTCCCGCCTCTCTCTACCTCTCCCCCAATTTTATCACAAAACCCTCCAAAACCCTAGAATTATTGAACTCAATCATCCAATTCCAAGCTTTCGATTACCAAAAGCATCCAATTCATCCGTCAAAGGTATTCCTTTAATCTCTATTGTGTTATTCCTTCTTCGATTAATAGTTTTCATGTTCAAAACTTTAATTTTATCTTCCCAATTCTCCCCTTTTTGTTAGTATTTTTTTTTATTGATTCAGACACCTATTTAAAGCTTAAAGGTCCAATCTTTTCTACTAATTTTTCTGGGTTTTGTATTTTAATTACAATCGTATTGTTGAGATTAAAGCTTTGAACTTCAAATTAGGGTTTTTGAAGATTTGAATTTGTTTATTTGCAGCTAGGAGAGATTAGCAGTTTATTAGGGTGTTATAAAGATGAGTTTGATTTCACAAAATGTTGCTAAGACTAAGGTCAAGAGAAAGTCTAAGAGTAAGGATGAAGTTGAAGTTGGCGATGAGCCGACATTGTTTGAAAAAGATGAGGAGATCGTAGAAGACGGGGATTTGAATTTAGTCGTAGTACCTAAGAAGAAAAAGAAAAAGAGTGATGAGGAATTGAAGGCAATGAAAGTAGAAGAATTATTGGAAATGGAACAGTTGGGTAGTTTGTTGTTTGGTTCATTGCATTCGCCCGTTAAATTTGGAGAAGCGGGCGAAGATGAGGTTGATGTAAGAGACGATGATGATTCTGAGTTGTTTGTTATGGACCGGTCTGGTAATAATGCTTTGTCGGTTGATGGGGATGCCACGTATGTAGTTGGGGTTAACGATGAGGATTGTGTTAAGGAAAGGAAGCCGGCTTGGGTGGATGACGAGGAAGAGGTGGCTAGTGTTAATATCGCAAAGGTGCCTAGGTTAAGGAAGTTGAGAAAGGAGGAAGATGAGAGTGTTATCTCGGGTTCTGATTATGTGGCTAGGTTGAGGGCTCAGCACGCAAAGCTGAACCCGGCGACAAAGTGGGCTCAACTTGATTCAAGCAACAAAGAGTATGGTTCCGATGAAGATTCTGAAGTAGAAAATGAGGATCGAGAGGTAGGAAAGTTTGATGATATTCTTAGAACAAATGAAGAGCTTGTGGTGAAAAGGGGAGCGAAGCTTTTACCGGGAATTCTTGGGTATTCGAAATTAGTTGATGCTAATGCAGAAGATCCTTCGAATGGTAGAATAAACGCAGTCCAGTTTCATAGAAATCATCAGTTACTTCTTACTGCTGGACATGATAAAAAGTTACGATTTTTCCAAATCGATGGTAAGAGGAATAAAATGATGGATACCATCTATTTTGAAGATTGCCCGATTTTCAACGCTTCGTTTTTGCCCGATGGTTCTCAAGTCATTCTATCCGGGCGAAGAAAGTACTTCTACAGTGTGGACATATCGAAAGGAAGCGTCGATAAAATCGGACCTTTGACTGGAAGAGACGAAAAGAGCTTGGAGTGTTTCGAGGTTTCTCCCGATTCAAAAACCATTGCTTTTGTGGGAAATGAAGGTTATATCTTGTTGGTCTCTTCCAAGACAAAGGAACTAATAGGCACCCTGAAAATGAACGGATCCGTCCGGTCACTCGCCTTCTCATCCGACGGGCAGACATTGCTGAGCTCGGGCGGTGACGGGCAGGTCTACCATTGGGACCTAAGAACAAGAAGGTGCTTTCACAAGGGTGTAGATCAAGGAACCATTGTAGGTACCGCCCTATGTACTTCACCAGTCGGGAATCTTTTCGCCTCAGGTTCCGAATGTGGAATCGTCAATGTTTACAACAGGGATGAATTCTTGGGTGGCAACAGAAAACCAATGAAGAAAATCGAGAATTTAAGTACGGAAGTAAATCTCGTGAAATTCAACCACGATGCTCAGATATTAGCCATTTGTTCAAGAGCTGACCAGAGCAGCTTGAAGTTGGTTCATATTCCGTCGTTCACTGTGTTTTCCAACTGGCCACCTCCAAACAGGTCGTTAGGTTACCCGAGGTGTCTCGATTTTAGTCCTGCAGGTGGGTTCATGGCTGTCGGAAATGCTGCCGGGAAAGTGCTGCTCTATAAGTTGCACCATTATCAGCGAGCATAAACTGGCGGTTTTTGGCACTATGTAGTACGACTAGTATTTATCTGTACTGGTTTTTTAAACCAGATCTCAGTTTTCGGAATTGACAAGAGCGACAAACAAAGTAACCAATTCGATATTGTTTTTTTATTGAGACTTATAGTTTTCAAGTTTTGTAATTTTATTTCAATATGTTTTCTCATAAACAAGTTTCAGTCAGTTGGGTAAAATTTATGGCTATTTTTCTTGTGTTGCGGTATTTGGTTATATTGATATTTCTGTTTTTGCAAATATGTGTTTCGTGTGGATGTTAGGCAGTAAAATTAAGAACCCGAACTGGACCGTTGTCAACCTGTCATTGGTTTCCCAGAATCGGTCACAACTACGAACTTCAATCTCTGAACTGGAGACAGCATTAGTCATGCAAGAGTCGACCTGAGTAGCTTTGATGTTATGGTAAGCTGAAATTTGAAAATAGTTAAGAAAAAATTATCAAATTAAAAATAAAAAAAAATTGGAAAAATTTATCAGAGCCAGGTTTCGATCCTGGGACCTGTGGGTTATGGGCCCACCACGCTTCCGCTGCGCCACTCTGATATTGTTGTTCACAGGGCGTTTGTTTACTTTATATTAATACTTGTAACTGTTCTAATGGGCCGGTCCAACTTAAACAGTAAAAAAGCGGTTTTGTTCTGTTCTGATGGGCCGGCATACCCAAGTCAAGTACTCTCGTATTTAGTTCATCCATGATTCCTCTTTCATTTGTTTCGTGAAATGTAAGAAAAATACATCAATCAATTACGACTCTTTCTTTTTCCTATCGATTCTTTTCTGATTAATAATGAGAATCATCAAGAATTGGATTGAGATGAGATGAGACGAAACGAAATTAATACGAATCATCGAGAATAGTATTTTACGGAGTAATATTGCAAATGTAATTATCAAGTGTAGTTTAAAGAGGCTAATCTTAATAATTAATGCAGTGCTTAAAAATTCCAATTAATTAATTAATAATCTCTGAATTCTTCTTCTAATGCCAGCTAGTATTATATTAGCAATAATATACTAGTTTGATGACGGATAGTAATTAGTTAATTGTAGGTTTGATTAAACATTGTGTACTTTTCTTAGACAACGACATTCTAACATACTCTTCATATGTTCGTTACAACATTTGTGTCATCTTATGTACCACCCTACCCCATTTGGTTAATTCCTAATTTCATACTCCGTCTTAATAAACTCGTTTCACATTATTTAATCGAACATATCCCATATAACTAAGTTACAAATTCAGTAGATCAGATGTATATAATATTCGTAACTAATCAGATGGTGATTTGTGTTTTGTGAGACCGTCTTATGTTATAAATTACGAGAAATTAGAGGGTAATGTGAAGAGGGATGGAGAATTGGACACATGCATCGTAGTTGGTTTGTAAAACGGGATTTGGAGGAGCATGCATCCATTAATGATCACGCAAATTGAAGAACCCTACTACCATAATTTGGGTCAACTCTATGTTCACACAAATTAAATAAATTCTATAAACCCTCGCTAGCTAGGTCACACTTGTATTATCGTAATCATACAAAAATACGTAAACGTATGGTATAATATCTCCCTTACATACACTTGGTCTACTTGAGTACATATATGGAGTATATATTGTTGACTTAAGTAAAATACGTTTTTTCATCTTATTGAGTAACCTTTAGTTTCAAGTATTATTTGTACGAGTAGAAAAGACAGACAAAATCACAATGATTAGAGATTAGTAAAGCAAACCTGAGCCGACAGAACCCGAAAATGGTTTATCTGTATATGTACAACTATACAGATCGATGGGTTTTTGTGTTTATTTTAGTTAAGTCGTCGTAAAGAAGAATTTATGATTTTAATTGGATATAAGTAGCGGTTGATAAAGTGGAATATTTGAGGTTGATATGGACTAGTTGAACCGGAAGCCACGGCCCCCCAAGTAAAACATATCATGCATGAATAGATAGATCACTAATATTGAAAGTGTAAAGTCGTGGTTGATGAAAACAAAGCCAGAGCACAAGATTAGAAGGAACATATTACATGTTCTTTGTTACATATATAGGCCCTAGTTGTTAATTACGATCGTCATCCATATATCGTAGGTTAATTGTCGAATCTGATTACGATCTTGGATCGAGTAGTAGAATCGTAGCTGTAATCGTTTGATATCCTATTCGAAATAACGAAGTATAGATTTACACAAAATTCAGAAGAGACAGTCTGTCATTAGAGATACATAGTTTATTTGAGTATAGTTATACCATACGTGTACGATATTATAAGTATGTTAATTGTGAGACCGTCTAGTATAGATGATAGTATGAAATAGACCGTCTGTCATTCACACGAAAATGATGTTAAAAACTTTTTTATTGAAGCTAATTAAAAGATTTT
This sequence comes from Agrostemma githago, assembly GCA_958450325.1. Taxonomy (NCBI): domain Eukaryota; kingdom Viridiplantae; phylum Streptophyta; class Magnoliopsida; order Caryophyllales; family Caryophyllaceae; genus Agrostemma; species Agrostemma githago. The sequence continues at coordinate 2,710,915 of OY288259.1, forward strand.
ACGATGCTCGATTCAATCCTCCATGTGTAGATGATCAGGCGTGATTCTAACAACCTTCGATATTCGATAACCCTATCAACTATGTACGAATTGAAAGATAGTTTGACTTAATCTACGTATTAAATTAATTAATGGATAATCAAAATTGCTCGATTTCGTGTGAGTATATGATTCCGTTGTTTATCCGTTCCAAGATAATATAATACGAAGTACTCTTTTTAAAAAAAAATGAAATTAAAAGGCATGCATGACAACACCACTCATATAGTCAATTATTATTCCCATCAAACATTATTAGTCTGTCACCAAGATTTTTGGTTGAATTATAGTAAATCAATTATTATTCATTTTATTCCCATCCACATTAGTTAGAACGTACTATAAACACTAAAAAAAACTCAATAATTTAGATCATATGGGGATATAAAATATCAGAAATTATTAAATTAATATATAACCGTTTATCTGACTTTTGATGAATATATATCTTAACGTTAAAACGAGTCAAATATATATGAGTAAATTCCAACTAGGAAGAAAAAGTCAAAACATTGTGTTACAACTAACCTAGGCACATGAGATTTATCTAATCTAATTATTTGATCTGTTATAAGTTTAAGACGAATATATGTACCGATATGAAATCATAATTTGGGCACATACATACATATAAATCCATGACGTGCAACAGTGAAACCAACTCAGAAATTCAGTCCACCAATGCAATCATGTCTATTGTTTATCATTGGTCTCTAGTTGTTGGCCTATCTATGTCTCTCTCTTTAACCCAACCCACCATTTTCTTAACTACATCTCATCTCACACCAAACTATTCTCCATAATCCTCCTCCGATAATACGGTTTCACAATAAAAATCTTATACAAGTAACCTCCAATTTCAAAAAAATACGATTGCATGCTGTTAGTATTTTTTTTTCATTTAATAACAGTAATAAACAAGAACATATTAATTCAATTTCACATCATAACAAGTATGGTAAAAAAACATAAGTAGTGAATAAGTGTCATTTGTTTGTTTTATGATCACAAAACCTTAAGTGGCTATGTTCACTAACTTTTTAGCAAATGCACATTAGGTAAAGTCTTGAACATACATGATACAAGTATATAATACGGTGTATAATCGGATATTGTTCATTTTATCATAAGTTGTATTTATGTCAACATGTAACGATTTGAATTATACCTCTCACATGACAGATACATTAACTAATTTCTAATTATTTAACTAGTTGTACAATCTAAGAGCAAATCCAATAGTTGGAAATAAGAACTTGCTTGCAATTTATTTAAAATACCAAGCTACAAGCCTACCATTGGAGATGAAAATTTTTGGCATGCTTGAGAGTTACACTTGCTCTACAAAGCTACAAGCTTGAAGAAAAAAACTCAGACTTTTATTGGACGATGGTGGTATTGTGGGACCATGCAAGCTACAACATGATTGTTGCTCACCATTAGAGAAGCATATGGCTATCAAGCCATGTAGCTTGAAAATGGTGATATGACAAGTTAAGCTACATATATTGTAGCTTACCATTGTACTTGCTCTAATGTGAGTCGGTCTCTCAAAAGATCACTAAATCTCCCAATTGTCATATCATCCATGTCGTTACCGATACACCAATCCTAAAAAATGAGACATTTTATCTAACGTTTATGTGAGACCTCTTACCTAAGAAGTAATTACACTATGAAAGTATGAAACAATCGGTCAAGAAACCTGGCAGTATAAACTCCATGTACTTAACCAACTTCCACACTTAACTTCTCCCCCAAAAAACATACCAACAAACTACTCAAAGAGAAGCCAACAATTCATGACTCAACAACCTTATACTCATATATACTCCCATCTACAATCCACCCTACACTCTTAAGTACTTACCCTTTTCCTTCACTCACACACAACCTTAAACAACCCTCCTTAAAACCATCTCCCAACCCCAAAAAACCCAATGCCCATCACCAAAGAAACACCCACACCCATACCCACAATCTCAATGGAAAAAACAACAACACAAATCATAAGAAAATCAATCCACACATTCCTAAAAAACTACCAATACTTCACCTCAACACCAACCTTCATTGCCCTTCCATTCTCAATCTCACTACTCATCTCCCAATCCCTCATCTCCCCTTCCTCCCCTCTCCCCCAAACCGTCTCCAACCGCGTTTTCTCCATCCTCACCGCCGCCACATTCCCTCATTTCCACCCCTTCTTCGCCCTCCTCGCCTTCAAACTCTCTCAAACCATCTCCACCTTCATCCTCACCCTCCCCTTCTCCCTCTCCTTCCTCCTCCTATCCAAAGCCTCCATCTTCCACTTCTTCCTCACCAAAAACAAAAACAATCAAGGTTTTCTTACACTATACCAAACCCTAACCAAAACCCATATCTCAAATTCATTCATCATCTTCGCGGCGAATTCAACATGTTTCTCTCTGTTTTTCCTAGCATTCACCTTTGTAAAAACTCGGGTTCTCGTCTTCACAATCTTATCACTCATTCTCTACTCGATCGTTCTTGGAAATGCCATTGTTGTTTGTAACTTAGCATTAGCTTCCTCTGCTTTAGAATCAAACAAACAACATAATTACAAGACTTCATCTTCAGGGTTTTACTCAATTTTGAAGGCTTTCATTAGAATTAAGGGTAAAACCACGACTGCGCTCGCACTAGCCGTGCCAATGAACTTAGGCATGGCTGCAATAGAAGCCTTGTTTCATTACAGAATCGTGAAATCGCGTGATTCGAATCTGTGGTTGATGGCAGTTGAAGGTGTTTTCATTGCTTACCTATACTCTGTTCTCTTGGTTATTGATGTTATTATCAGTTCCTTCTTCTACCAACATTGTATGAATGATTTATTTCGACAAGACCACGACGAAGACATTGTTGATGAAGGGTTTGAGGACGAGGAATTATTATGGTATTACGATCATGTTGGTATCGAAAAATTGAAAGAATTTGAAGAATTTTTGTAAATTCGAAGATTTATGAATTGTGTATAAATTTACAGAGGATATATTTTATATAAGAAGTTTCAATATAATGGATTTTTTTTTACATGATCATGGAGTTGTAATTATCATTTTTCATGTTTTTATTCTTCAATTGTATTTGTCACATATTATTGCTATTGTGGAGTATACAATTTCAATTGAAAACAAGATACTCGTATGTTGATCTTTTGTCGCGCTGACTCTGATACCATATTATGAAACCAACTCAACAAAAATCTTACGAGGATATGTAAATATACAATTGAATAATTGAATGCCTATACACTCTCCTTATTATCTCCTACATTCATTATGTAAATATGTAGGCATGATCCCACTAATGTGCATGCACAATAGGGCAATTAATTGAAAATTAAGGTAGGAATTGGTAATTAAAGGTGTACTAAATGAGGGGATTTGATGATGATTTGACTTGCTTCAAACCCAAGTTTATTTATTTATTTACGATTTTCTAACGTGTGCCTACTGGGTAGACTTTAATATGATAATTAAGGAAGAATCACAATGATATTATTTCGATAAATTGAAATACCAACTCTTAATTATCATACTTAGACAACATAAAGGTGATTCATTCCTTAATTAACCTATTAACGTGTGTCCAATGGACACACGTTAGAAAAACCGAATTAATTATAATACAAAGAGTCGTAATCAAAAAGTGGGTTGTGAGCTAATACTAATAAATTGAGTAGATTGGGGGGTGAGAGGTGCATGGAGGGCGAAATGGTAGCTAACTAAACGTAACTATTAAGTGATACTTCACCTGAAGTTTGGTACGCAACCTACTCATACTATCTCATAATGTGGGACAACAACATTACGACTATAAATCCTGTCATAAGCTTATGACAGTTCAAATATATAATTATATAGGTGAAAAAAAATAACCCATGCGCTATCCCCTTGGTTATGGATAACCGGCGACTAGATTATAATATCTCCGCCAAATCTAATATCCGCCTCATACGTTATGTATATATAACTCGAGGCAAATTATCGCGACAAACTTATATTAACAGTGGTATTCAGTATTCAGTAGTCTGAACTCTGAAACGGCCATCAATGGGCGCCATCGACATTTCCAAGGTTAATCTCAAGCCTAAATCAACAAAATTCCAAATGTGGGAGATTTGAACCAACATGGGATATTATATGAGCATTATGCAAAAGAATGCACAAGATATTTCAAAACAGCAGATTATACCGAAACAAGTAACCCCCAATGAAGTCGCGAGAAACAACAAAACAAAGCATTACGATCACCATTAAATTTGGTACTCTACTACTACAACTTAATAGCCAAGAGATTGCCAAAACACAATATTATAAGGCATATCAAGTCGCGAAATGGTCTTTAGATCCTCAACAAGATGAGAGAGCTGTGAATGTTGTCTAGATTACTACGAGTACTATTTTTAAGGCTTCAATCGCACCACAAACACCCCAACAGACAAGACGAGACGAGACGAGACGAGACGAGACACTCTACTTGCCACCACCAACTTCCTTCACGGCGCAGATCTGCTCCTCTCCCATTGCACACATCACTGACAGAATCAGGTCCTTCCCTCCCTCAAATCCTTCCCTCATCTGATCCAAACATACAAAACATGTGTTAGATAGATAACAAATTCAACAATCCTAAATGTCAAACAGGTCATTTCGGCCACATTTTTTATGGATACAATATTGTTTTTTATTTCCATTGGGCATATTTCAAGTTGGGTTAAGTTCGGGTTAATCATTATGATTTCGGGTCTGGAAAAAGGGCTAATACTTCTGGACAGCAATAGCTGACAGAGCTCGAAAAATACAGATAATTTTAAGGGTAATCAAACGTTTGCAGAAGAAATTACCTGTTTCACCAGAGCATCATCGGTAGGAAGCTTCAGATCATCCTTGGTGTCACCATTGTCAGTCAACAAACTCACCTGCAGTCATGTTTCAGGATAATCTGGTTAGACAGGGTTGGGATAAAAGGGAACCATAGTCATCAATAGAGAAAGGAAACAACTTACAAAACCATCTTCAGTGATATCAAGCAGCTGGTAGTCAACACGGTTGACATGTGGAACCTGTGTTAACAAAGAAGATCGTCAACAAAGGACTCGAGATTGAAAGATAAGTCAAAAGTCAAGAACGAAAAGGCAAAATAAGGATTCATACATCACAATTGTGGGAAGAAGGGACAATATCTTCAAGCTTCTTTCCAGTGAAAATGTCAATACCAACAAAGTGACACTTGGCGTGACCGTGCTTGCCAGTCTTGGAGGTAGAAACCTCAACCACCTGTGGGAAAATTGATAAAATAAAAACTAGGTGAGTATTACTGAACAAAGTGAATATGCTGCCAACTACGACAGCTAATCAAACACCGAACGCATACAAAGGGAGAGCAGGGTAACTTTCAGCACAGAAAAACATCAGGAAGTCCTTCCAACACCTCATGCAACAGTATTTCAAAAAATGCAGACGCGTAATCCATAAACGATGAGTTACAAGCGTGCTCAGTGACAAAAGTAAAAGTCATTTCAATACAGCACGATACATTAACAGAGATAATCATTAGAAATTTCCACAGTTCATCACTTCATCATAAAAACACAAATCTTCGACGTTTCACCATCACAATGTTGAAAATAATTCTCTAACTACACCTACTTTCCGAAAGATAATTAAATATCTCACCCAACATCTTTTAACAAAACTGAAGCAACGTAAAGTTTTCCTCCAGCAACAGAATTCATATCCACCAACAAAAGACATCTATAGGGATAGAGTCTATCAACACTTTCCTTTCCTAGTTACGCCAAAAACACCATTTTCAATAACCTAACCTCCCCGAGAACAACACTAGTATTAGTATTAAATACCCTTTCAACAAACTAATCATCCCAAGACCATCACTAGTATATTAGTATCAACCAATAAACCTTCTATTCACAATCACATACGGAGTATCTCATAGGAGTGTAACATCCTCATTGAACAACAGAATATAGCCACCCAAAAAGCAGATATCAGTTTCATATAACCCATCATCTTCCACAATGAATTATCCAAAAAAATACGATTTCAACAACCCAATCTTCCAAAGACCAACACCATCGGTATTAGTATCAACCAATAATCCTTTCATCTACAATAGAACAATCCGAATAAGTGTAACATCCTCATCAAACCACAGAATATATAGCCAGCCACAAAACGAAAATCTTCAAATCTTCAATATGACCCATCATTATCTCCCAAAAAATTCTGCCAATAATTACCAATATCGACGACCTAACCTCCCCAAGACCATAATTAGTATCCAATAAGCCTACTATCCACAATGGCACAATTGACAATTCTAAAAAGTGAAACATGCGTATCAAGCAAGAAATACATACCCACCCAAAAAGCAAACATCTTAACTAATGCCCCCTTCATCATCTCGCATTAAATTTGCCAAAAATGCATATTTCGACAACCTCCAAAAGACCATAATTAGTATTAGTATCAATCAATAATCCTTCAATCCAAAGTAGCACTTTTCATATAAGTGTAACATCCTCAACTAACAACGTCAAATATATAGCCACCCATAAAAACACATCTCAATAAGATCCATCATCACCACCCACTAAATCATGTGAAACCGACTTCAACAACCAAACCTCCCAAGACCGTCATTAGTATTAGTATATTAACCAATAAGTGTAACATCCTCAACAAACCACAGGATATGTAGCCACCACAAGACAAAAATCATCTCAACATGACCTACAATCCCCCATTAAACTTTGCGAAATATAGCAATTTCGGCAAACTAAACTCCCCTGAGACAATCATTAGTAATAGTATTGACCAATAAACCATATATACACAATAGAACACCTCAAATGAGGGTAACATCCCCCTCACACAATAAAGCATAATAACCACACCCAAAACACATACACTGATAGATCGTCTTATTGTTAAATTATGCCATAAAATCAATTTCTGACAGCCCAAACATCCCGGAAACAATCATCAACATCCTCGTACACGACAGAATATATATCCACTCACCAAAACATCTACTCTGTACAATCGATCATCGAATTATTCGTTAAATTATGCCAAACATCCATTTCAACAGCCCAGACTTCCAGGAACCATCACTAAATTCAAGAACATTGGACATTATTCATTACATTAATCCTAATCCACCGTCGGTAAACTGTAAGATAGTTGCAAATAATTAACGAAGGAAAAGAAAATCACCCCATTTGAAAAAATCCAACCTACGAATTACAATCACCATTTCTATTAAAAAGACACATGAAATGAATCAAACAACAAGAACAAATGTGTCGACTCAGACCAAATCTACGATAACAAAGACACCGAACTCTTAAAATTAAGACTAAATCACCAAAAACCCTAATTTCAAACTACCCAAAACAGATTACAGATCGAGAAAACGTAGATCTAACTCCAAATCAACAAACGAAGACAAACCCAATTCAATTCCAATCAAAATACACAAACCAAAATCAAAAAATAAGAACAATTTAGACCTTGCATGGGCGATTCTTGATGACGATATGACCATTTTTGCGGATGGTACCAGCTTGTTGAGGGTAGGTCTTGGATGCTCCGGCATCGGCGGATGACTCGAAGTGATGATCGTCGTCCGACATCTTCTTCCGATTGAAAGGATTACTTTTTCTTAAATTATCGGGGGTTTCGTAGCTGAAGGACGAAGAAACGGAAGAACGAAAATGTGATGGCTTTTATATTACACTATTTAGATTTAGATGGATAATTGGGTGGGGGCGGCGGGTTTTCATCCAATTAGGGTTTCTGGGTTCTTGTCATTTTTGGATTTGGATTGGTTTGGATCGATCAACGCTATCAAGGTGACCATTATCGTGAATTTGTTATTGTCCTTCTAAAAGTTTCGAACCACATAAAAAATCATGAGTGCAAACCAGTGATTATAGTTCCGATTTCATGAACTCTGTGGAGTTCCGATTCATGAACTCAGTGAAGTTCCGATTTCAAACCAGTGTCATGTACTCTCGAGTCTTGACCATCATTTGTCGTTGTTGAGCGGAAGCGTTGATATCTCATGTTATTATAGTTGGTGGATGGATACTTATAAAGATGATTATTGAGATGAAAGAGGACACTTAGTCGCATTAAGATGAAAGATTGAACCTACAACATAATGTCTAATATCATCTCGATCTTAATCACCTGATTAAAACATAAACAACATAGCCATTTTAAAGTACTCCGTACTTAGTAGTAGCATACCGCATTTTGATAGAATTGAATTCATTCTTTAAAACTTTGATATAAAACTGATTTTCCTTTTCGTTTGTTCGGAGAGAATTATTCTAATCAAAATTAAACAAAGTACTGCTCGTATATTAGTATCAGCAGCAACACAAATGAGGGCTAAACCGAAATAAACTAAGCCGATTGAGCAAAACGTAATCTGAAAAAGGATTACTTGCTAAATGTGCCAGTTTTGTTTGAGCTTCGAACCAACTACTGATATAATATGTGCATTATGAAAACAATTCAGGATATGAACACCACATGAATTTTCAAAGCACGGGATTATACCGAAACAAGTCTCACCAATGAAGTCGGCACAAACATCAAAACAAAGCATTACAACCATAAAATTTGGTACTACTCCAACTTAATAGCCTCGAGATTGCCAAAACACACTACAAAGCATATCAGCTCAACAAATGGTCTCGAGAGCTGTGAATGTTGTCGTCTAGATTACTACGAGTACTATTTTTAAGGCTTCAATTGACCCACAAACACCACGATAGAGACAAAACGAGACGAGACACACTCTACTTGCCACCACCAACTTCCTTCACGGCGCAGATCTGCTCCTCTCCCATTGCACACATCACTGACAGAATCAGGTCCTTCCCTCCCTCAAATCCTTCCCTCATCTGATCCAAACATACAAAAAAACATGTGTTAGATAACAATTTCAAGAATCCTACATGTCAAACGGTTTATTTCGGCCACATTTTGGATGGAAACAATATTGTATTTTATTTCCATTGGGCATATTTCAAGTTGGGTTATGCTCTCGGGTCTGGAAAAGGGCAAATACTTCAAGACAGCAATAGCTGACAGAGCTCGAAAAATGCAGTAGATTTTAAGGGTAATCAGACGTTTGCAGAAGAAATTACCTGTTTCACCAGAGCATCATCGGTAGGAAGCTTCAGATCATCCTTGGTGTCACCATTGTCAGTCAACAAACTCACCTGCAGTCATGTTTCAGGATAATCCGGTCAGAGTAATCTACCTTTGACACAAGTACACAACCACCTAGGTCTAATTTTTCAATCAGCATTAGAATTTGTTAATATACATAAAATTTGCAAAAGTTTAATTTTACCAAAACAACTCGATTCATGTTACAAAGTACCATATTTACAAAGTTGTAGCTATATCAAATTATCAAGTGTTGTTCAAACATATGTCGAATACGAAACCACATTTGAGAAACTGGAGTCAAATATGGAGGATATAGCTGGGATCGAAGGGATCAGCAATCAATAGAGAAAGAAAACAACTTACAAAACCATCTTCAGTGATATCAAGCAGCTGGTAGTCAACACGGTTGACATGTGGAACCTGTGTTAACAGAGAAGATCATCAACAAATAACTCGAGGCTGAAGATAAGTCAGTAAGTTGCCAAAGAGAAGGCAAAATAAAGATTCATACATCACAATTGTGGGAAGAAGGGACAATATCTTCAAGCTTCTTTCCAGTGAAAATGTCAATACCAACAAAGTGGCACTTGGCGTGACCGTGCTTGCCAGTCTTGGAGGTAGAAACCTCAACCACCTGTGAGAAAATAAATACAAGTAAAAAAAAAACTACGCCAGTTTTCAACATATCTATAAATTATCATTACTGAACACACAGAATGCGCTTCCAACTACAAAAAGCTAATCAAACACCAGATGCATACAAAGTGAGAGCTAGGGCAACTTTTCAGTGCAAAAGAACATCAGGAAGTCCTTCCAACACCTCACATTAAAAAATTATTTTTCACTTTGAAAGTTCGTATTTTAAAAAGAAGACACGTAATCCACGAGCGATGAGATACAAGCGGGACGATCACTTAAAAAGTAAAATATATTTAAATACAGCATGATACATTAACAGCCATATTCATTAGAAATTTCAACAGTTCATCATAAAAACACAGATCTTCGAACTTTCATCATGACAATGTTATCTCCCAAGAAAATAATCCTCTCACAACAACACGTTCTCAAAAGATATGAATAATTCACCACAAAACTTTTAACAAAATTGAAGCAATGTAAAGCCCTCCTACAGCAACAGAATTCATATCCACCGACATAAACATATATAGTCCACCAAAGATTTCCCTTCAAAGCTATGTCAAAAACACCATTTTCAACAACCTAACCTTGCCAAGAACGACATCAGTATTAGTATCAAACACACCATTTTCAACAACCTATCCTCTCCAAGAACGGCTTCAGTGCTAGTATTAACCTATTAACCTTCTAACCATAATAGCATATTTCATTGAAGTGTAACATCCTCATCGAACACCAGAATATATAGCCACCAACAAAGCAAATATCTGTTTGGTATAACCAATCATCTTCCCAATAAATTAGGCCCAAAATTCCAATTTCGACAACCCAATCCTCCAAAGAGCATCATCATTAGTATTAGTATCAACCAATAATCCTTCCACCACCAGTAGAACAATTAGAAGTGTAACATCCACAATTCCTCATCGAACAACAGAATATATAGACATCCACAAGAAGTTTATCATCTCCCATTAAATTTTGCCAAAAACACCTTTTGTGACAGCCAAACCGCCCGGAGAAAATCATTCTTATTATTACTAATCAATAATTCTATCCACAATAGCACAACTATGAGAAGTGTAACATCCTTATCAAATAAAAGAATACATAGCCACCCACAAAACAAACATTTTCACTATATGACACATCATCATCTCCCACTACATTTTCCAAAAATACAGATTTTGACCACCTAACAACCCCGAGACCAACATTAGTATTAGTATTAACCAATAAGTGTGAGATCCTTAAGAAACAACAGAATCATATAGCCACCCACAAAACAAACATCTTCTCAATATAATCCAATCATCAATTCCCGCTAAAACATCCAAAATTAACGGTTCTAAGAACCTAAACTCCCTTAGACCATCATTAGTATCAGTATTAACCAATAAACCTCCTATCTATAATAGAAAAATTCATAAGTGTAACATCCTCAAAGATCAACAGAATATATAGCCACCCACAAGACAACCATCTTCTCAATATGATCCATTCATCTCCTCAAGCAAAAACATGCCAAAATTACCGGTTCCAACAACCTAACCTCCCTGAGACCATCATTAGTATTAGTATTAACCAAAAAAACCTTCTATCCACAATAGCACAACTCATATAAGTGTAACATCCTCAACGAATAGCCACCCACTAGAGAACCATCTTATTAAACGCCCACAAAATTTTGCCAAACATACCAATTTCGACAACCTAAACTAGAGACCATTAGTATTATTATTATTAACCAACAAACTTCTATCCACAACAAAACAACTCGAATGAGTGTAACATCCTCCTCACCCAAGACGATATAATAACCACTCCCAAAACACATCCAATCCATATGATAGATCTTCATCTTGTTAAATTATCCCAAAAACACCAATTTCGACGGCACAAACTTCCCATAGACCATCATTAACATCCTCGTACACAACAGAATATATAACCACTCGCTAAAACCGGTACTCCATATAATCTATCATCAACCATTTGTCAAATTATGCCAAAAACACCGATTTCGATAGCCCAAACTTCCCAGAGACCAGCATAAACATCCTAGTACATAACAAAATACATAACCGCTGACTAAAACATCTACTCCATATAATCGATCATCAACCTATTTGTCAAATTATGCAAAAAACACCGATTTTGACAGCCCAAACTTCCGGGAAACATCATTAAATTCAAGAGCACGGGATCATTATTCATCAGACTAAATCCAAATCCAGCGTTGGTAAACTTTATAACAATCACAAACCATCAACAAACAAACAGACGATGACCCCATTTGAAATAATCCAACCAACAATCGTCATTTCCATCAAAATAAAAAGTACTCACAATCGATTCAGACAAGTACGCGTCAAAAACACATCAAACGCTTAAATTAACATTAAAACATCAAAAACCCTAATTTCAAACAACCCAGAACAGATTCCAGATCTAGAATACTTAGATCTAACACACCAAATCAACAAACGAACACAAACCCAATTCAATTCCAATCAAAATACACAAACCCAAATCAAAAATGAAAACAATTTAGACCTTGCATGGGCGATTCTTGATGACGATGTGACCATTTTTGCGGATGGTACCAGCTTGTTGAGGGTAGGTCTTGGATGCTCCGGCATCGGCAGATGACTCGAAGTGATGATCGTCGTCCGACATCTTCTTCCGATTGAAACAATTGAGAGGATTACTTTACTTTGTTCTTGATTATCGGGGGGGTTTCGCAGCTGAAGGAAGAAGAAATGGGAGAACAAAAATGTGATGGGTTTTATATTACTACAGTATTTAGATGGATCATTGGGTGGGGGCGGCGGGTTTTGATCCAATTAGGGTTTCTGGGTTGTTGTAATTTCTGGATTTTGGATTTGGATTGGATTGATCGACGCATGTCAAGGTGACCATGATCCTTCTTCATGTTGGCCATGTATCACCTTGGGTGTGGACCGTTAGGGTTGTGGCTCCTCTTTCTAATCTAACACGTGTAAGATTCGGACATTTTGGGTTGAACGGAACTATAGTTAATTTAAAGAGTTATTTCATGGGAATAATATCAACTATGTGTGTGCTTCTTAAAATAATTCAAACTATACGTAATCTCATTTTAATACTATGAACTACCCATTCATTAATCTCGTTTTGTTATGTACTTGTTGTAATAGTATGAAATTATGACTTGCTACTACAGGTCATAGTGACTTGTTGTAACTTTTTAGGGTTTTATTAGGTCCGTTGCAGTCATCGTTAAGGCCAAAATAACAATAAAAAACATTTTTTTTTCAAAGCTTCTATAAGACTAAATGAAAAAGAAATGGAAGATGAATTTTCGGGAAAAAAATAAAAATAAAATCAATGGCCGAAAATGAAAACGAAATGTAAATCAGAAGAAAAAGAGGAGTTGAATAAGTTCAACATGTAGCCGATCACTCATAGCAAAGCGAGGTTAATGAAGACATCGTTCGTATTAAAATGAGATTACGTATAGTTTGTATTAATTTAAGAAGTACACGCATAGTTGGTATTATTCTCATAAAATAACCCTAATTTAAATGGAAGGATTTGACGTAAATTAAGTTAATTTGACGGGGTTGAATAAAATTGAACTGAGCTAAGTGCGATGCGTTGAATTGACTGAAAGAAACGAAAATTAATTACGAGGCTAGACTTACCTTGATTATACTGAATAAGAATGAACATTATTGGTCTGAGGTGAAGATAATCTGGAAAGAACATGGGCTAACACCATGTAGTATTGTAGTTGTATGAGAGATTAAGGGGTGGTCCGTGGTTGGACTCGATTAGGTAGTTAATTGGAGCAAACGGTTATAATTAAGAGATGTTGTCTCATGTATGTTCATTTAAAAGTTTCAAACTACATGTCGCGAACAATTGCTCCTAAGACGATACTTTGTATATGACACATGACAACGATGACATTATTATCAGACAACCATCGTGAACTCAATGGGGCTCCGATTTCAACCCCAGTGTCATGTGACACCCTTGACATCAATCTCTCATATTATTTGTCGCGTTGTTGTGGGGAGGCATTGATACCTAGTGTTATTATAGTCGGTGGATACTGGATTTATATATGTAGAGATGATTTTTGCATATTATCTTCTCCTCAAACCAAGCGAGTGCGACAGACCTTATTGTGTGTGTCTAATTGAAGAATGTGTGTTATACATGCACACCGTACCGAACTCCTTGGATTGCATTCGTTGCCTTAACGCGTTACATCCAACCTGGCCTCCACTTAATTTTCCACATATAATCACTTTTGATGCGTCCATTAATGCTTGACACTCCACGCGGGGATGCTAATTGCCTTCGCTTGAACGACCTAGCTCTCCCTCCAACTGACTACTTGTTGTGCGGAAGCGTTGATACCTCGTGTTCAGCTCTTGCTGCATTGGTGTCGTTGTCAACGGTTCACGCACAATAGTACTTATTATATTTATTGTTTTAATTTAGCCTGAACCTCAGCTCGTGGATTTACTTTTGAGTCCAACCAACCTCGTACTATTATTGTCGATGAATATCAATAATATAAATACGTTCTTCTATCCTCAGATCATCACCGACGTCCGCAATGAAACTGCACTTTACAATCGTTGTAAAACACTTACTTGTGTATCAGTATAGCTAGGTGTGTACTGATGAGTAGTATATATCTTTTGGGTTAGATCAACGAATAGTTCACTTAATTGCATTAAGATGAAGGATCGAACATATATATATATATATATATATATATATATATATATAGGTCCGATCTTAATATCTAATATGTCTCGATCTTAATTAAATTTGTAACCACTGGACTAAAATATTTTCGATAAATTTGAATTCATCCTTTACACTTTTCTTGATACATACAATGATAGAATCAAGATTTTCATGGATGGTGTGAAACCAAAAAACATTACTTAATCCTGTCAATCTTATCATGGCCTTTGGACATACATACGCACCCATGAAGGAACATTTGAAGGTTGTATTCCGAGTCGGATTCCCTAAAATAGCATGTACTCTAATAAGCAATATTGTAAACGTGCATGCATCATTATTTCAACTAAGTTCAATATAATTCATTGGTTGGCTCTCCAATTGCATATGAATTGGCCAATAAAATCACGACAAATTATCCTATATATATATATACATATGTAAGAATAATTCTAGGTAAATACTCGTATAGTAATAAAGCAAGCAACAAACAAAACTACACAATTCTTCCACGCACTTTGATTACTTACTTTTGGTAAAAAAAAACATGCATCTTCCAACCCCAACTTGTATATTATGCTTTTGGTAATAAAGCAACTTTTGGTACACAACGATGTATGTAACGATGACGTTGCGATAGTATTACTGAGTAAATGATGCAAATAAAAGATATAGTAATAAAAATGTGCTTTTATAAGAGAATTATTCGACGATATAAAATTGATTGTTACTCTGTAGTTAACAATTAAGAGCTTATGTATTACACGTTATAGATTTATAAGGTATATATCACTTAATGTCCAAATTAGACTCATAATGCTGGTGCACCGTCATTCATTCTAAAATTATAATAGAAATTAAACGTGTTTTTTTTTTCCAGCAACAACAATATCAAAGTCTTATTAGTCCCTAAAGATTTGGGATCAGCTAATATAAATCAGAATTTGAGGTAATTAATTAAGTGGGTATTGAGGATTGAGCAAGTGATATCAAGTCATACTAAGTATGATATGATTGAGTAGTAGACATATATAGCAATTTAACAACAACAAAACATGGTTGCCATATTTTCACGTGCATGCTCCCATAAAAGTGTTCACCACTAAACAATTAAATAAAGTGGATCGTATTTCTTGCTTAATTTATTTCATTTTTTTAATAATATTACGATCTATATTCTTATTCGTGACGGTGATATTATGCGTTATATCTTGTTAATGACATATATATTTACTCATTTAAATAAATAAATAAAAGTAGACAAAAATATTATGTTTTGCATAATTATATTTACCTATTTAACTGAATGAATAATATTTGACACGTTATATTATTACAAGGATAATTAACCGCCAACCCTAGCTTCAAAGTGCATGTCTATTATAAATAGGGATGAAATGCATATGTAGGAGGCATGCACCTTAGATTATTTAGCAATTTTTTTTTCAGAAACCAAAAAACAAATAATTAAGTTTATATATTATTGAGAATATATATATATATATAGAGTGCAATAATAATAATATTAATATTAATAATGAGTATTAGTGAGTCAATTATAATGACAAGCAATAAGGATGTGTCTCTCCAAGAGCTTAAACAAAAACTAGCTGATTTTGCTAAGGCTCGAGGTTGGGAGCAATTCCATAGCCCTAGAAATTTACTACTTGCCCTAGTAAGTACTCCCTACATGCATCCTACCACATTTACGATATTTACAATATTTATTACTGTATTACATACAACTAAATAATCGTCTATTTTATTCATCCGTTCACTTTTACTGATGTACATAATATTTTTTTTTGTCATTATTGTTGCTTTGATAGATTCCCATGAAGATTTTATTTTATTTGGTCTATTAAGTTATTTGATCTAAAATAATATCGGGGTAATATATAATATATTAATATTATTACTCGCTTTAATTTGGATTGGATTAATATATATATATATATATATATATATATGGATATATGCATGATTAATTAGTTAATTATATAGTACGAGTATAATTTATTTTTCATTACATAAATTATACGGAGTACATACATATAATCTTTAACGTTGCGCGCAGAAGCTAATTAATAATAAGCATGAATAATAACTCGTGTTGGACCTCTGTTGTCGTTATATACTTATATATAGTACGATATTGTTTACTTTGAATGAGCGATAATATTTGAATTTTGACAACAGGTGGGAGAAGTGGGGGAGCTGTCAGAAATATTTCAATGGAAAGGAGAAGTAGGAAGAGGATTACCAAACTGGAGTGAAGATGACAAGGAACACTTAGAAGAGGAATTATCAGATGTATTGCTCTATTTAATCCAACTTGCTGATGTTTGTGGCCTTGATTTAGGCAAAGCTGCCTTGACCAAAATTCTCAAGAATGGACACAAGTACCCCTTGCCCAATGCCCACTCATAATTCAATTCATTGCGAAATAATACTATTTTCGTCTCGGTTATTTGTTCTATATTGTTTGTACTGTAATCGTTAAGTCACTGTTGAATTAGTGATGACGATGTAATGTATTGCCTTTGTTTCGAATTAGTCAAGTTTTCGTATTGCATTGTAGTGACACTCTTACCTCGGGTTTTCCGATATGGTAACATATATACACCTCTCTTTACTCGGGAATGTTTTGACATGGCTCCTTGGTAAATTGGATGTTACATAAAAAAGAACTCAGGCCCAAACTCAACCGATTCTCATTGAATCTTAAATAACATAAAGAGATCCAAACTGATCCGGCCTAGCTCGGATTTTAAACCCGCTCCCATAGTGCCATACGGTCCTATCCACTTCATTCAACTAAAACCTCCATCTTTCTGTTTTAGACACTACTCACAGTGAAAGATAATTTTTGATATTCTCGACAATATATTAGAGAAAATATATCCATGTGTGCTATTGTTTGATTCGTTCTAACTTCTACGGTAGAAGTACTTCGTACATTATTAATATCAAATTTCCATAATTTTTACTGATATGCTATGAAACAACACAAGATGCACGCTAACAAACGTGAAAAAACAAAATGAAACATGGGCTTGAAAAAACAAAGATAAATTCGTCACTAATTAGTTACGGGTTAAATAAGATAACTTGGTCAGAAAAAACAAAACCTAAAGAATAAAGTCATGTTCTTTGGATCGAAGTAGGCGGGAGCACCTGAGAGAAAATGAGGTTCCTGAGGTTGAACAGTACTGAATCAAACTGGAGTAGGCTGACTGTACTGAAAAGAAATTGAGAAGATCCGTGCCTAACCATGACTCGTATCTATAAATAAAGTTAAAAGGGTTGTTTATGCATTTAATTTTTTGCCACGTGGCGGGCATTAAATGTTTGAGCAACCTTTCGTTATTATTATTATTATTATTATTATTTATAATTTCATTCCTTTTGTCAATTTAGTCTTACTGAATTTTTCCCTCATATACGTATGTGTCACCAAGTTTTGCCTTTACACAGTTGCAAATTTTGTCTTCTTAAAAGATTTTCCGTTCTATTTTCAAAATATTCTCCTCAGTTGTATACTCACTCTTTGTTCGTTCTAATTTTAGTGCTAATTTTTTTTCGTGCATTTGTTGTTGTTTAGTGAACTTATGTGAATCCACTAATCAAGTCTGGAATTCCTCGCTTTTCAGGTATAATAATTTTATTTTAGTTGATTATTTATATAGATATATTTGAAGTTAACTTTAAATATAATGGATTTGGTGTTCATAAGAGTGTACTTTTATTTATATTCAAACTTGAAGAAATTTACACAATATGATTAAAAAGAGGTTACAATTGTTTTTGGTTTTCAGTTTCTTGCATTCGGCTCTGATTTTTCAATTTAGTATTACTGATTTTTCCCCTCATATATACGTGTCACCAAGTTTCGCCTTTACACAATGGCAAATTTTATCTTATTAAAAAAGTTCCCGTTCTATTTTAAAAATAATCTCCTCAGTTGTATACTTGCTCTTTGTTGATTCTAATTTTAGTCCTAATTTTTTTTCGTGCATTTGTTGTTGTTTACTGAACTTATGTGAAGCCACTAATCAAGTCTGGAATTCCTCGCTTTTCAGGTATAATAATTTTATTTTAATTGATTATTTATATAGATATATTTTAAGTTAACTTTAAATATAATGGATTTTGTGTTCATGAGAGTGTACTTTTATATATATTCAAACTTGAATAAATTTACAAAATATAATTAAGAAGAAGTTACAACTGTTTTTGTTTTTCAGTTTCTTGCATTCGGCTCTGATTTATTCTTATTGCATTTTGTTTTGTTGCTTATATATGTATTGTTTTTTCATGATTATAGATAGATGCATTTCCGTTCTGTTTTTAAAATATTCTCTTCAGTTGTACAATTGTTCTTCCTTGATTCTAATTTTAGTGTTGATTTAATCTTTTTGCATTTGTTTTTGTTTAGTAAAATCATGCGAAGCCAATAATCAAGTCTGCAATTTTTCATTTCTCAGGTATAATAATTTTATTCTAATTGATTATTTATATAAATATATTTCAAGTTCACTTTAAATATCACGGATATTGGGTTCATAAGAGTGTGCTTTTATTTATATTCAAGCTTAAGAAATTTACAAAATATGATTAAGAAGTTGTTTGTCCTTTTACAATTTCTTGCATTCGGCTCTAATTTACTCTTATTGCATTTTGTTTGTTGCTTACATATATGTATTCTTTTTTCATAATTTTAGAGTTGTTATAAAGTTTTCGCTTTATTATTAAACTTATATATACATAGACAAAATATTAGATAAAATTTTTAGAAAGATTGTGATTAAAATAATGTACGTGATAATAAATGTACTAACAAAATGAATCATCTTTGTTGGAAAGTATAAAAATAAAATAAAATAATGGAGTAAGTTAAATCAAATGAAATTTTCATTCTTTATCAATGAATATTAATTTTCTACTCATTATTATAACAGATAATAATTAAATAAGGGTAAATGGAAAGATTTTGGTCAATTACTAATGTAATTAATTACATTTAATAAAAAAAACTTAATATCACATATAATAATACAACAGCTTATTAAAAAAAGTTTTAGAAAAGATTGTGATTTTCGAAAATGTAGTTCGTAATAAATTTATTAATGACAACAATTTGCAGTGATTTTTACATCCACAAATAAAAATTCTTATTGCTATAAAAGATAGTATTAGATTGTGATTAAAATTATGTACGTGATAACAAATGCACTAAGAAAATGACTCATCTTTGTTGAAAAGCATAAAAATAAAATAAAATAATGGAGTAAGTTAGGTCAAATGAAATTTACATTCCTTATCAATGAATATTAATTTTCTACTCATTATTATAACAAATAATAATTAAATAAGGGTAAATGAAAAGGTTTTGGTCAATTACTAATGTAATTAATTACATTTAATGGAAAAAAACTTAATATCACATATAATAATACAGCAAATTATTAAATAAAAGTTTTAGAAAAGAGTGTGATTTCTGAAAATGCAGGTCATAATAAATTTGATAATGAAAACAAATAAATTTATTAATGAAAACAATTTGCATTGATTTTTACATTCACAAATGAAAATTCTTATTGCTATAAAAGGTAGTATTACACAATTTACTATTTTCGATTAAAAAAAATGGTACACTCTTATGAACACAAAACTCATGATAGATAAATTTAACTTGAAATATATTTATATAAATAATCAATGAATTATAACAAATAATAATTAAATAAGGGTAAATGAAAAGGTTTTGGTCAATTACTAATGTAATTAATTACATTTAATATAATAAAAAAAACTTAATATCACATATAATAATACAACAAGTTATTAAATAAAAGTTTTAGAAAAGATTGTGATTTCTGAAAATGTAGGTCATAGTAAATTTATTAATGAAAATAATTTGCATTGATTTTTACATTCACAAATGAAAATTCTTATTGCTATAAAAGGTAGTATTACACAATTTACTATTTTCGATTAATAAAAAAAAAGTACACTCTTATGAACACAAAACCCATGATATTTAAATATATTATACCTGAAAAATGAGAACTTTCAGACATGATTATTGGCTTTACATAAGTTCACTAAACAAAAACAAAATCCGAAGAGTAATATTCGTAATACATTTATTATCGCTTAAATTTTTAAATCACATATTTTTCTCCACCTTTTTTATATCTAATTCTCCGTCCGGACTAATTTGTTATGTTATTAGTATGTTGTATTAATTTATGCTTTTATTAGATTCCTTATTAATTTTATTATTATCTATCTATCTATCTACATATAAAGTTAAAAAGGTTATTTGAGTATTTATTTTTTTGCCGCGTGGCAGATATTAAATGCTCAAACAATCCTTTATTATTATTGTTGTTGTTGTTGTTGTTGTTGTTGTTGTTGTTATTAATTTCTTCCCTTTGTCAATTTAGTCTTATTAAATTTTTCCCCCATATATATATGTGTCATCAAGTTTTGGCTTTATACAATGGCAAATTTTTTCTTATTAATTTTTTTTTCGTTCTATTTATAAAATACTCTCTTCAGTTGTATAATTGTTCTCCGTTGATTCTAATTTTAGTGCTAATTTTATCTTTTTGTATCTAATTTTAGTTAACTTATGCGAAGCCAATAATCAAGTCTGGAATTTCTCACTTTTCAGGTATAATAATTTTATTTAAATTGATTATTTATATAGATATATTTCAAGTTATCTTTAAATATTACTCCCTCCATCCAAATTTAAACTTCATGGGGGAGTAGACACAAAAATTAAGGGTGGAGTGTAGTGTGTGGTGGAAAATGAAAGTTGAGAGAAAATGTGGGGTCAGAAATGATATGAACCACAAAAATTAACCAAAAGAAGAAATATTGTGAGTAGGAAGTTTAAAGATGGACAATCCAAAAAGGAAAGTAGGAAGATTAAAAATGGATAGAGGGAGTATGAATTTTGTGTTTATAAGAGTGTGCTTTTATTTATATTCAAACTTGAAGAAATTTACAAAATATGATTAAGAAGAAGTTACAACTGTTTTTGTTTTTTCAATTTCTTGCATTCGGCTCTAATTTATTCTTATTGCATTTTGTTTTGTTGCTTATATATGTATTGTTACTTCATAATTATAGATATGTTTCCGTTCTATTTTTAAAATACTCTCTTCAGTTGTATAATTGTTCTTCGTTGATTCTAATTTTAGTGCTAATTTAATATTTTTACATTTGTTTTTGTTTAGTGAACTTATGCGAAGCCAATAATCAAGTCTGAAATTTCTTATTTTTCAGGTATAATAATTTCATTTTAATTGATTATTTATATAAATATATTTCAAGTTAACTTTAAATATCATTGATTTTGTGTTCATAAGAGTGTACTTTTATTTATATTCAAACTTGAAGAAATTTACAAAATATGATTAAGAAGAAGCTACAACTGTTTGTGTTTTTAAAATTTCTTGCATTCGACTCTAATTTATTCTTATTGCATTTTGTTTTGTTGCTTATATATATGTATTGTTTTTTCATAATTATAGATATGTTATAAAGTTTTCACTTTATTATTAAACTTCTCGGTTGGCCTTGGTAATTGGTTATATATAGTACTGAATTTTTAATAATTTGCAATAATATAGTACTGAATAATTTGCAATAATATAGTACTAAATATTTTTAATAATATAGTACCGAATTTTTAATTATTATATGTGATGTTAAGTATTCTATTTATTAAATTTGGAAAACCTTTTCGGTTACCCTTAATTAATTAATTAATTAATTATTATTATTATAATAATCAAATAGAAAATTAATATTCATCCGTAAATAATAAAAGATTTCAAATTTCATTGCGTTTAAGTTAATCCATTTCTTAACTTTATTTTTTGACTTCTCGACAAATATGATTCATTTTATTACATTTATTATCACTTAAATTTTTTTAATCACATATTTTTCTACAACTTATATCTAATACACCGTAAAGACTAATTTGTTATGTTATTAGTATGTGGTATTAATTTATGCTTTTATTAAATTCCTTATTAATTTTATTATTAATTGATTGAAACCTTTTCGTTTACCCTTATTTTATTATTTGTTATAACAATCAATACAAACTTAATATTCATTGATAAAGAATGACAAATACTTTACAACAAAGATGATTCATTTCTCTTAGGTAACTTTTGTCAGCTCTAATTACAACTTTATGCACCATCATTATTGCAATCGAAACTACATTTTAACTATGTTTAATTCCATTAAACACGAAATCGATTCACATGTAATTTCAAACAACTACTCTGTATATACATTCGCCAAACGACTTGGTGGATGATTTACAAAAACCAACGCACATAATTTTTAAGCGGATAATCCCGTGAATTTCACGGGTGACGTACCTAGTTTTATCTTTATTTAACAAAGTGAATATTATCTGACCCGTCACAATAATTTAGGATGATGTTTTTTCCTAACGAGGTTTTACTCAATTCTAACGACAATTTACTGATTTACCCTTGTCATTTAATCACCACATTTTCAAAACTTATTTCATATTCTCTCTAAAAAAATCCCCTAATCTAATCTCCCATTAACTTACCCCGTGAACAACCAACATCCAAAACACAAGCATCGGAACCCTACACGATACCAAACTCTGTCCAGTCGAGAGCGGTCGATGTGGTGAAGCGGCTGATGGCCGGTTGTGGTGGGGTATGGTGGCCGTAGTTAGTGTAAGATGTTTTTTTTTTTTAATTCAATTTGTCATTGCGGAGTATTCTGTTTCAAATTTTCTCTTTTTTTTTTTTAATTTATTTTTTCTAAATGTTTATATGTATTTTATATAAATTACCGTATATCATAGTTTTATATTTTCAATAATATAATTTTTTATATACATATAAACCCTAAATTTTAACCCTAAAAAATTAAGAGTAAATAATTATTAATTAAACAATAATATGGAGTAATATATTAAGTAAAATAATTAAGTGAATAAGTAACCGATATTATGTCACTGATAGTCGGATTAGAATCTTTAATCGAATTCGGAAACGTCAATTGATTATAGAACGATAAAAACAAAGATGAGACAAATTGAATCTTGTATCAAAGACTTAGAGTTTATGAAAGGGGCGAAAGTGGAAAAATGTAGGAAAATCCGTTAGAATTGAGTAAAAGCTCGTTAGGAAAAAATAATTTTGATAACTTATGCAGAACAATTTTTCCAATTTTCCCCAAACAGGATTTTGTGAAATTTTAATTAGGGAAAAAAGCAAAAGTAAAAGAAAAACTGAAGAATCCGATCCGATTCCCATTCAATACAAAACAAAAAAAAGCGCGCCTTTGATTTTTTCTGGGCTGCATTCACCATTTTCTACCCGTCCTTCTCCATCCTCCATCATCTACCACGTCTTCCTTCTCGGTTTGATTCCTTCTTCATCTTCATCTTCCTCGTTTCCGTCTTCTTCTAATCTTTCATGATTTTGTTTGTTCTATTCCAGTTTTGTTCATACTCGTATGTCTGATTTCATTTCTATTGATTGTTTGATCATCGTTTTGAATCCAAATCTAGATTCCAATTGATTATTTTCTGGTTAGTTTTCGTAAATGTTCGAATCTGAGATCTAATCTAGTAATTTCTGATCAATTTGATTGTTTTTTTTTTTTTGTGAAAGAGCTCGATTAATTGTAAATTAGGGTTTCTTGAGCTTGATGATTAACGATATCAGTGATAAAATCACCTTAATTTGTCAATCTGAGATGTGTATGACTCAATTGAAGGAGGAGGGATTCAGTTATTCAGTTTTGATACCTGATTAATTTGCTAGGTTATTATTGACATAGTTGATGGTATACAAGTTAGGGTTCTTACTGTTAATTGGTGATCGCTTTGTCAATTTGTAATGGGTATTGCTTCGAAAATGCTTGAATATCACCGGGTCGTACTGAAATTCATGGGGTAAGTTAGGGTTCTTAGGGTTAATTGGTGATTGCTTTGTCAATTTGAAGCGGGTATTGCTTCGAAAATGCTAGAATATCACCAGGTCCTACTGAAATTCATGGGGTATATGGTCGCATACTTGCATTTAGCAACCGGTGGCATAAAATACTTTTCCATTGCTTTTATATGAACATTGGGTGCAATTATATACTTATTTGATTTTGATTTCTTTGCTTTTATTGAAATGTACAGGTTTTTTAAGCTTAATCTTTGTTAGTGGCTAATTTAGTGAGGAGAAAAAGTAAGCATGGGGTATATCGGAGCACATGGTGTCAAAGCTTTGCATAAACACAAGTATAGTGGCGTGGATCACTCTTATGTAGCTAAATATGTGCTGCAGCCGTTTTGGAGTCGATTCGTTACTTTCTTCCCACTCTGGATGCCGTGAGTATTCTCATTTCTTATCATTGGGACTCAGATATGCTTGCTTTTTTTTAGTGACATTTGAGGCGATTTTTGCTGTTTGTTGATGTGCTGAATTTTCTTTTGTGCAATTTGATGGCTGCCATCATTGTTGAATGATTGGTAGATTTGCATTTCTGTTACTTACTCTTTAGGAACGTATAATCCCGTGAGATCGGTGATTATTATACTTGTCAAATATATAGGATCTTACAAGATAACGAAGGGACTTACAATAAATCAAACTAGGCTAGATATAGGCTAGATACATAATACGATATTTATGAGCTAACAGACTACTACTCTTATTTACTAATAACCGACAGTGAACAGACTACTATTTACTAATAGACTCCATTATAAAGAGTTGCTGAATGTTATTTGTTTCTGGTTGCATGTACGTCGGTTGTGGATGCATCTTCAGTCCAAATGTGGTAAGTTTCTTTATTATGCTTTTTTTGAGTGCATTCAAGTTGACTTAATTGACTTGGTTACTTCCTTATGAAACACCAAGTCCATATTAGTACTCCCATTCTTTCTTATCTTATTTCACAAATATCTTGTAATTTTGTTTTGTAACTTTCTAAGTGTCGTTTATATGTTATTGTCGCAGATAACCCTTACAGGATTCATGTTCTTATTGACGTCAGCATTGCTTGGATATGTAAGTGAAGGATTCATCGAGTTCTTACTGTATTTCCACTTTGTAATTTTGTATAGCAATCGATTAGTGTTTTCATGCTTGCAACTCACATCTACTAAACTAGTAAACTTTTATCCTGAAATTGTAGCATACACACATTGTTCTGGATATGTAACACTGGTTATTGAACAACCCTTACAGTTTTTCTCTCTTGAAATATTTTGTTTTAAAAAATTTCCTCTCTTTTCGCTGCAAAATATATTTGTTTTAGACTTTCCAACACCATTACAATCGGAATTTTCTTGCCATGCGATTCACTAATCATCACTTCGTAGTCAGTGATGTTAGCACCTGATGCCTTTCCTTGAAGGAAGTGTATTTGATTTCTCAACCCTATTAAATATACCCATATAGTGGATTAGGGGCTATATTCAGAAATCATTTTTGCAATATAAGTTATTGTGATTATGAATGCGCTCAATGTATTTGCTGAACTTCTCATTTTCTGGACTTGTTGCATAAGTTATCTTCCCGTTTGTTCTTTTCCTCACTCATTATTGGAAGATACAGGTATTAAGGTGCTGAAGAGATAGCGTGAGTGTGTGACAACTGTTAATTGTATGAGTTTGTTATATGTCAATATGTCATTCTAAAGCACTTGTTTCACACAAGACAATTGTAATCGTGCAGTGAAGGCTTTCAAGAATACATTCTTGTTTTATGACTTTATCTCAGTAGCTAAAGTTACTTATTTCAGGTTTATTCACCCCGTCTAGATTCACCTCCACCAAGATGGGTTCATTTTATGCATGGTTTACTACTCTTTTTGTACCAGGTTTGTTTTCTTATTGCCAGAGGCCACACTTATGTTTTCAGGGTTCTGCTTATTGGAAATTTTAAGTACTTCTTACAAGGTCATTACATTTCTGTGTATCTCTATTGCATCCTAGACTTTCGATGCAGTTGATGGAAAGCAGGCCAGACGCACAAACTCCTCAAGTCCTTTGGGCGAGCTTTTTGACCATGGTGATTTCTTGTTTTCTGCTATTAAAGTGGCCTGATTGATATATATTCAACTTAAATGTTTTTTTTGCCTATGTTCTTTCTGAATGTCACCAATTAAAGTAAAACAGTAAAGTTCGTTTGAAGTGTTTGGTATTTATGATGATTTAATTTCATATTACAGGATGTGATGCTCTTGGCTGTGCGGTATGTTTGTTCTATTCTGAGCACTTTTACATGCTGTGAACTTGTGAAGCTTGTCAACTGAAAAGTATTTATTTTAAACTCTCCAGCTCGAAGCCCTGGCTTTTGGAAGTACTTCTATGTGTGGAAGGTCAACTTTCTGGTTTTGGGTGATTTCAGCGGTTCCATTTTATGGTGCCACTTGGGAAAAGTATGTGACTAGACACTGTTACATTTAGATATTCAGCCCGTGACAATATGTAATCTGTCTTTTTTTTTGTGGCAATTTTAATAATCCTTTTTTGGCTGCTCAAAAGTTTGATAGTAAGAACTGTTTGGCATCCGTTGCCACATCTTCGGCCAGCATGTTTATTTCATGCAAGTACGTTATGTCATATGGACCAAAGTACAGATGTTTTAATTTTCCGCTGTCATGCATCTTTCAACAAGCAATCTTATACTCAATGTAGTGGTGATTTCAAGATGAGAAATGACTGTTTCTATCTTTTGTCTATAGAAAAACTTGTCTTAAATGGCCTTGGTGTGGGTGGATGCAGGATATAGTGAAAATGGATTTTTTTGTACAATGGAAGATGCGATTAGCTATACTTTTCATAGAGTGCCAAAATTATTCTAGTAATCAGTGGCAGACAATCTTTCTTATTATGTTAAATGTTGTTGTATGTGATGTCAGTAGCTTTAGTTAGTTCATAAAACATGTCCATGGGAACTAATGATTTAAAAAGAAAATGATTTCTTAGGATCCTCGTGTTTGGCTCTTATGAGTGTCGTTTGAGGTCTACCTTTGTTAGTCTGCTATTCTTTCTACGTATTGTCTAGTTCACTTATCTGCATAATAGTAGTTTGTACTTGTGCTTGTTTATCATCATCCTATTTGCATGACTACCATTCCTTGCTTCTTCTATCCTTGTATTTTGATGAAATATGAAACTTAGACAGACGCTTGACTTTGCTTTACTTGTGGAACCCAGCTTTTTCACCAACACGCTAGTTCTTCCTGTTGTCAATGGACCCACTGAGGGGCTGATGCTGATCTACGTGGCTCATTTTTTTACGGCCTTTGTAGGTATACCAACTGTCTGTCAATCATGTGTATAATTTTCGACATTGGAGAGGTTGACTCCCGTTTAAACATTTTAGTTTTGTAAAGAAACCACACCTTACAACATCATCCAAGATGCTTGTCAGTTGATCCATGTGTTTGACCGGTTAATGGTGGTCATTTGTAATCATATATTCATATGCACAATCTTGTTGCTCCGCAGGTGCTCAGTGGTGGGCTCAGCACTTTGGAGCATCGTTTCCATTTTTGAACTGGGTGCCATATTTAAGTGGTGAGTAGTTGATAGGAATTTTTCTACATTGTTAGTTGAAGTGAATTACTTAGCCATTTGTCTTTCTTTTATCGTGAAATAGCAATAATTTGTGGCCAAAATCGATGCAATTTCAGTTTTGGGGTAATTGTGAGACAGCCACTTTGTGTTTACTATATCAACTCAGAAGGCTGAGTCATCCAACATCCTCCTACCCTGCATTTTCTGGGAACAACGTTGTTGATGTTGGTGTGATGGTTAGGCTTACAGGCTATGGTATTTTTGTTTCTTAATGGGTGTAGGTGCTATTTTGCTTGTCTTGTACTCGGTAAATGACTTCGGGATATCACATATTCACATGCTGACTTAAGTTTGAGGCACCATAACACGGTGAGATTTTGTACATGAAATGATGCATCGACCATACTATCTCTCTTGTTAAAACTTTTTTGGACACAAATTTCAACTATTGTTCTTTTTGATATACGGAGTACAATATTTTGAGGATAAAAAATATGGATGGAGCTGACTTGTAAGCGTTCTTCCCATCCTAAACCTATATACCTTTGCTCTTTGTGGGCATTCAACTCTAGGATGATTACCTCACCTGTGGAAAGTCTCTGTAGCATATTGCTTTACCACCCTGCCAATTCTCATAATGTCTCTTTGATTGGGATATTGAAAATGAGTACTCCCTCCGTACCACTAAGATCTTCCCACTTCAATATTATATACCTCACAAATGAATAAAAGTGGGAAGATCTTAGTGGTACGGAGGGAGTACCATCTAAAATCATCAACTAATACAGTAAGGATTTCTAGTAATTTAATGATTTAGCCCCTGTGGGTTTGTTTAGACATCGGAATATTAAACTTGAAATTTTGTATGATGGCATTTTATCAATATGCTATCGTAGTGTAAGAAATATGGTATTCTATGCTCATAATGTTAATAAGCGCAGCTGAAACTGGTGGTTGCCTAATTCGTTTTCTGGGTTACCCCATTTATATTTTGTTTTAGCTATTTCTCTGTCACATTCTTTGGAGAATTACAACTTCCTAAAATGGCTCATTCCTTGCATGGCTGTATATGTAACATTTAGTACTAAATGGCAAACATAAACCCTTAAAATGACTATTTACCCTTGTGTCTCATGTTACCAACTCTCCTTCCTCCATTATCTCTGCGTTCTTCCTATGTCACGACCCCCCAGTCTTCCGCTCTAGTCCATCACCATTGCAACCTATTACCACCGTTTACCGAGGACCACCACCACTAAGCGACCACCGCCACCACAATCTTTATCTGACTTATGACCACCATCATGGACTGACCATTGCCACCATAACCGTCCACTTCAATCTTCCAACCATCATGAACCCGCCACCAAAACCTTCCCACGTTCCCTGTCCTCTAATCCCTTGACCATCACCATGTCATCATCATGAGAAAGGCCACACCCCAGCCACAAAATCCCTCCCCACTCGCGAAAACCTGGGAGGTCGGCAGTGGGCGACACTTTTTAGGTGAGTTGGAGGTTGCTTTGTGTAAGGGTTTCCAGTGGCTTAGAGTTGGGTAGGTCCGTGGTTATGGTTTCAGAATACGCTGCTGGTAGTGGTTCAACGGTGGTGGACGCCTGTGGTGGGGGAGGCGGTAAATCATGCGGTTGTGGCGACGAGTGATGGAGTTGCGACTGTGGTTCCTGAGAGAACGAGGGAAATGAGGAGCAAAAGGAGCAGGGAGTGTAGAGGAAGAGAACTGAAATAAAGAGTGAAACAGTCCAACCACACCTATAACTTGCTTTCATTGATAGTTTTGCCCATACCAAATGGTTTGAAACCAAAGAATGGGATGGAGAGAGCAATTCGTCAGCTTCTACTTCTCTGTTTCTGTATATAATGTTCCAATTGCTTTCTAGCTTATACTCTTATCTATTCCTATTGAATACCTTTGAAGAAGCTAATACTTCATTGTCCTTTATATAGGGATCCCAACATCTCAAGCTGTGCTGTATCTGATGATTATTTTTGCTGTGATACCCACACTAACTTTCAAGTGAGTTTCTTTTCTTTCCTTGTTTTCTGGTGTGTAGTGTTGAACATTGTTGTTACTGCTGTTGCATCATGTGTTAACTTTAGTTTACACTTCACAATGACATTATGCTTATCCTGATGATGATGCTCAAGATTAGATGTGGCAAAACAAAGGAAATGTGTAATGATTTATGCATGGGCATAAGGACATTTTTCAGCATTTTGAATTTGTCTTTTATGTCGTTGATTGCAATTAATTATTATTCAAACAAATTAGTTATTGCAAGTTGTTTTTATAGTAGTTGATGTAAGGATTCTTTTTTTTCTTGATCTTCTTGTTTGTGACATTGAACAACCCTCATATTAATATGTGGTTAACTCCTAATGTCACATATCTGTCGCAGCATACAGAATGTTTATCGGGTAGTCAAGTCAAGAAAGGGAAGTATGATGCTAGCTTTAGCTATGGTAACCATTTTCATTTTTATTCTCGTCTCTTAACCATTTTTGAGAAGTAATTTGGCTACTCAGTCTTTTCTTTAATGTTGTCAGCTTTATCCTTTTGCTGTGCTCTTGCTTGGAATCCTTGCCTGGTATAGATCTCTCTTTTGTTAGTTTACTGTGTTTAAGACTTATGATATCCATTGTTATCTGTGGTAACATACTAACATGAAATGTTTGTACAGGGATTATCTGTCTCCAATTAATTTAATTGGCTCCTATCCCCATCTAGTTGTTGCAGGGACCGGACTTGCATTTGGTTTTCTTGTGGTAAGTGAATGGATATGTGGTTTACTTGCCTTCTGAGTTATCTCGTAACTGCCTTATTGGAAAATGCTTTATTATTGCATTTGTTTCTTAAATTGTTCGGTCGTTTGAAAATTTGCTGACTTTATTTTATGTTCTTGCAGGGAAGGATGATTTTATCACACTTGTGTGATGAGCCGAAGGGTTTGAAAACTAACATGTGCATGGTGTGTTTTCTGGACAATTAAATGCATACTTTGATAATCAAGTTGTGTGGACGTTTTGTGGATGCCTTTGTTTGCTGTTTTCTGTCACCGCTTGTCTTTATCCCCCTTTCCCTTTAATATTAAGTTAGTTCTCTAAATTTGCTAGCTGTTAGGAACTTGGCTGATGGTTTGAAAGCTCTGCCGTGAATTGGAGAATGGAGATTTAGGGAGGTGTTAGAAGAGGCTTGAAGAATGGGGAATTCATAAACTTGTAAGGGTCAAAGGAAGATCAAAGAAAACTTTTAGTAGAAGAATGAAAATCGATGAGTTTACTTGGTATCAATTATTTTTAAAGATGGGTAGAGGGCTGACTAGATGAATGATTCATGAAATTTGTACCCCCTTTCTTTCTATGGGTTTGTACCACATTTAATATGCACTAGTTTTAAGGGATGCAAGTTATTTGTACATTTTGACTATTGTACCCTCATCTTTCTTCCTCTTCATTCACTCTCGCAACTCCTCGCCACAGCACCCCCTTCTTGCCCAACCACAACATCATCAGTCACCTCCACCTTACCCATATCGTGACACCACCATCTAGGGTTTTTGTTCAAGTGATTGGGGTTTTGTAACAGTGGTACATGGTGGTTGCTGACATGGAGGATGGCATGGTGGTCATAGATGTTGAGGTGACATTATGGGAGGAATGGTGTTCGTCGACTAGTGGTGATCAGCGACGGTGGTCGTCGACAGATGCGGTTTTGGATTAGTTTTGGTTGTAGGTCTGGTGGTGATGGAGAGTGGTAGAGGTGGTGTTGGAGTTTGGTGGTGTGTTTGTTAGTTGGTGAAGGAGTGGGAGAGGGTACAGAGTAGAGGCAGGGTTAGGTATTCAGGTCATTTGGTAAGTTCTTTTTTTTGTGCCAATATATAGAAAAATGGTATGAATGAGCCACGGAAAATTGTAGGACTACAGGGAATGAGGAATGAAGTGGTACTTATCTCTTATTCTCTGTTTGCACGTATTTCCACAAGTCCTCACTATTTTGCTTATTATGCTCATTTCTCATCACCATTTCCCCTTATACTCGGAAGTCAGAAGTCACAATTTTTTTTTTTTTTTTTTTTTTTTTTTTTTTAAATTTTTTTGATTATATTGGTTTTTTTAATCATGTTTTCCCCATGTGGCTATGTTTTTCCATTTTTTTGTTCTTTCTATTTTTTACCTTGCATTGCTGGTTCATCATGCTTCATGTTAGCCAATTGTTTGGGACCTAGGAAGGGGTTTTAGTGTACCTCAAGCTGATAATTCCTCAAAATGGATTGATCTTAGCCGTTTCAGTTCATTTTGGGACCAAATTTGTGCTGTGTTTGTTGAGTGATGGTAGTATAGTGAAGTTGTTGGGAAGGCCAAAACAGCAAAGAATATTTTTGATTGGCAATTTAATAGGAAATGGCATTTTACTTTGTTTGTTTCTTCTTAATAAAGCTATTAAGGGGCTTGCTGGCCTTTGGTACTTCGTTTCTTGGTAGGTAGAACTGCTAGAGCATAAGCTGTTAAACCTCGAGTGTTCCTTTTCTGGCTTGATCTCTATGATTTTATATTGCCTCTTCGAATCAGAATTGGATTCTCTCCATTACCTTCCATTTCTTCTGATACAACAATATAAAATCATTATTCACTCTCCACCTCATCAAAATCGATAACCGTTGGATCATTACGAAACAAAATCTGGACCACTAGAAGTAATGGAAGGTAATGAAAACGAACTTCCTCCCTTTGAATCATCTTTTTCACTTGCTGCTATTTTCTTCGCAGTCTCTGCTGTATTTACCTTTGGCCATTGCAAATGCTTTGACTGCCAGACTGAATGACGGGTAAGTTATCGACCCGTTCTAATTTCTGCTTTCTTCTATTTCAACAATGGAAGTGCCTGATAAGTGTTGCTCTGTATAACTTATACTAACTCTTAGCTAATTAAATATCCATATATTTTTGTTTCCAGAGTTCCATTGATCGATGAGGTGTTGGTACTTTTTGGATATTGCGCATTTACAGCCGCTCTGTACTTGCATTTTGCAACATCAGTCATCCACGAAATCACAACTGCATTGGGAATCAGCTGTTTCAGGTAACGTTATATGCTTTGGAACCGATTTTTCTTTGATATAATTGGGATTGCACACAAATAACCGGTATCTGTAGCTTCATTGCACACTATTGACTTTTTCCGTGATGCTTAGTTGCATTTAATTTTTAGACTTGAGGCTCTATTCTTTTTGGTTGAACAGGCTTGACTGAATTGAACTGATGTTAGAGGTTTATTAGGACGAGTGACACGCCATAATACATGTCGACACTTGATTGTTTGCATTCATCACAATATCGTAATAGTTGTGCTCTTTTGTTTGTGTTTTTATGACTCGCAGGATCACAAGGAAAGAAGCCTGAGACAAGGCGAAATTTTCAGTTTGTTCCCCATGGTTTCCTCGGGGTGTTGTAGATTACTGCCAAACCCTTGTGCCGTACTGAATATTTGGTGCGCTTTCCTTCCGCTATTTCTGATGTTGTCGATGGCGACCAAACCTGTTTCTGCTCTACTATTTTGCTTGATTGTGAGAGTGAATTAATGAATACTCTTGTCAAGCAATTAGAACTCCATGCCTAGTTGTTGTAATGTTTTGTAACTTGAAGAAAATATTTACTGTACTTTTTTCTTTATTACTTTATTATGTTCCATGTTCAATATTTTTAGTTCGTTGGCAAAAAAATAAATAAAATATTCTTAGTTTCTTTTTTGTTCGTTTTATGTTCATATTTCATACGAATTATAGTTTTTTTTTTTGTTCGTTTTATGTTCATATTTCGTACGAATTATCTGATAATAGAGCCTCGGTGATGTACAACTGGTGGACGAAGTTGATATGAGATGGTTTTGCAACGGATTATCACAACAAAGTTGTACGTGTAAAATAATACTCGCACGAAAACTAAAAATAGTTGAATTTAATGAAATTGAATGAAACATGGATGAATTGAGAGCAAGTGCAATAGAAAAACTTTATATAAAGTTTTTCTATTGTCCCGTCATACATCACAAATTTTAATAATCAATTTTTTACTCCAATAGAAGAACTTTGTACTATAAAATTCTTAAATTAAATAATCCTCATTATTTTTTATTTTTTTAGATGACCTTACATTGTTGCAACATTTTTTTCTTTTGGAAAATAATAAAACTTAAATAGTGTTTTACCCATTCCAAAGTTACTTTAAGAGCACCCCATCCATTGTTTTTTCTTCATTCTTGATGGAGGATGGAGAAATTTTGGCCCTCCATCCAAGAATGAAATATTCTTGGTGGAGGAAAAGCCAAAATCATTCTTTCACTCAAATGGATGAGAGAATGAGAATTGCAGGCTAAGTTGTTATTTGTACATAATATTTTTTTTATTTTAATTTTTTTCTACTAATTATAAAATGTCATGTGGATTGAGTATGATTTTGGA
This sequence comes from Agrostemma githago, assembly GCA_958450325.1. Taxonomy (NCBI): domain Eukaryota; kingdom Viridiplantae; phylum Streptophyta; class Magnoliopsida; order Caryophyllales; family Caryophyllaceae; genus Agrostemma; species Agrostemma githago. Next base: position 2,745,666 of record OY288259.1, read on the forward strand.
ACTAATTAGAGAATAATAAGTTCATTCTTGGATGGAGGAGCTTTTTTAAGATGAAAAAATTGATGAAGAAATGATGAAGTGGAATGAATAGGTCCTACCCAAGAATGAAAAATTCATTCATGGATGAACATGCTCTAATGGCTCTCAATTACCAAGATGTTACAAACCGAGTTCTTATTTTAGAACCGAGTTCTTAAGTTTAAGAACAAACTTAATTTTGCAATAGAAGAACTTGGGTAAGTGGGTTCGTAGTAACAACCCCAATAAAAAAGACCACTATTGCACTTGCTCTGAATATAATAGAGCTAAAGTGTGTTGGAAACTTGGAATGAATTGAATGAAAGTATGAAACTTAGATGAACTGAAATGGAGTATAATAGGTGAAATTGAGTGCGTAATTAAGTGAAATACGAAATAAGTTGAAGTGTAGTCAGCTGAAATTGAAACGATATACTCTTTCCATTTATTAGTCCTATTTGCTTTTTGCACATTTCTTAAGAGATAATATTATTAAAAAAATACTCGCAAAAATAAGAAAGAAGTTAATATAAGTGGACTTTAGTAGAAAATATTAAAATTGAAATTGGGAGACTAAACTGGAAAAAATACAAATGAGACTAATAATAATAAAAAAATGTACCAAAATAGAAAATATGACTAACAATAAAAAAATGGAGAAAGTATTCCGTACTTACATGAAAATCATTTAATTGTCTTATAATCGGTTAATTTACTTAATTATAGCCTTATAGCCTTTCTTTCTTAATTCCCTAATTTAATCTTTTATTAAAAATTTATATCTGTGTTAGACTGTTAGTGTTATTTTTTATTACAAATCTGTTACGGACTTACTGTCATTTTTTATTGGGTCCAATCATACCAATACTAATGCACCGAATCCATCAGAACTTCACAGTTAACCTGCATGAGCGAGTCGCGAGAGTAGTAGTGACATTTTAGGAAGACCTCGTATTGCAATCGTAATGCAACTAATTACATATTTCGTCGAAAAATAAAATAAAATAAAAATACCAAAATACGATCAAAGAATACTCTTTAAAATTTTGTCTTAACTAATTGACAACCCGTTATAAACCCAACACGGAAATCCAAAGGGTGGGGAAAGTAACTCACTCTATATTAATATTAGTAGGTCTCATGAGGGACGGTCTGTCAGTACCAAACATAATAGAAGTAGGTACGATTAACCGTGTACAAATATAAAGAGGGTACACACACTTGTGATAAAAAAACATGTACAAAACAAAACTATCATTTAAGGATACGAATAAGCCATAGAGTGGTACTGAATAATATTTCTCAATAAATTATTGAGATACCGTCTCTTACAAAATTTTGTACGAGTATATTAATATAAGTACGTACGTACGGTGATCTGAGAAACAACTAAAACATCTCACTTTCAGTCTTCACCTCTCCCATCATCTCTTAGCTCGCTCTCGCTTCATCTATCTCTATCTGCTCCATTTTCCACCTTTTTTAATGGCGCTCACTCTTATTCACTAACCCTAATTCCCAATTCACTCTCACTCACTCCATTCGCCTTTTTCTGTAAGTTCATTTTAATTATTTTCCCCCCTAATTTCTATTAAACCCCCCTTAGATCCCCTTTCCCTTTGAATCAATCTGTTCATGTTCTGGGTTTTTTTTTGTTTGATTTTTTGCCGTTTAATAGCAAATTAGGTTGATTCTCTGAATTGGGTTTTAACCCAATAATTTGTTTGATGGCTGAATGTCAAGTTCGAGTACAATCGGCAACTATTATTAGTTTAGTTTCCCCTATTAGTATTTTGTGGGTCTCTCAAATTCATTCGACGACCTAAAACCCGATTAAAAGGTGTTTTTTCAAGTGTTTGGATCATCCATTTTGTGGAATTGATCTTGTTTGGGCTTCGAATCGAGTTTTCGACTGTCATACCCATGTCCGAGCATCAAAACTCAAGAGTGAAGGATGAACTTTAGTTTAATAATCGACTTTTATTGGTTCAGATCATGATTTTGATGGTGTTTTTGAGGAAATGGAGAGGATCCAAATCGATATTGAGGGTTGGAATCATTGAAAAAGGCGACGCAGTGATAAAAATTTGACCTTTTAAACTTCTTGCTGAATGCTGACCTGTAGAATTCATGATTATTAGTTCAAGTGAAGTAATTAATCGATTTTTATTCGTTCAGATCGAGATTTTGATGGGGATGGAAAGGAGACATTTTCTGTGAACGCAGAAAGCGAAGGTCAGAGTTAATCACATTGAAGTACAGTATTGCTTATCATGTGGCCCTGTGAAAACAACATTGTAAACCCAAACTCCGACTGCTCGGATGATGATGATGATGCATCTTACGAGACTAACAGAGAAGAAGGACTCGAGTGTCCCATATGTTGGGAGTCCTTCAATCTAGTAGAAAACGTTCCTTACGTGCTATGGTGTGGTCATACTCTCTGTAAGAATTGTGTCATGGGATTACCGTGGGCTGCCCTGAAATCTCCCACTTTGCCCGTTCACCTTCCGTTCTTCATCTCCTGCCCTTGGTGCAACTTACTGTCTCCTAGGGTGTTTTACAAAGGCGTGCTTAGATTCCCTCGGAAAAACTACTTTATCCTTTGGATGGTTGAGAGTATGAACGGTGAGAGAACTCGGTCTTACACGTCTGGTAATGCTGAGTTTCGTCCAACGGGGATGAGTCATTCTCATGTTAGACATCACAGGGAAGTTCCAAGGACAGTAGCGAGTCCAAGTTCTGAGATTAACCACGACCACGACCACAACCCGAGTTTTGTTAATAGGTACTTCAATAGAGAGGGAATGAACATCTCATTTCGCAAGTGTTTGGCTTTTCTGGTTCACTTGACCGCCAAATTCCCTCTCGTTCTGATATTCCTTCTCGTCACGTTGTATGCAATACCAGCCAGTGCAGCCATCTTGGCTTTGTACATTCTCGTCACTCTTCTATTTGCCTTCCCGTCTTTTCTTGTGCTGTATTTTGCTTACCCGAGCTTGGATTGGTTGGTTCGAGAAATAATCACTTAAGTCATGAAGTTCGTCAGAAGTTTGTGGTTTTGTGCAGCAGAATGGTCAGAGGTTCTCCATTCAAGTGAGACTGCATTGTGGTATGCTGATGACCTCCTAATTTGCCGACATCCTTTGCTTTTTTCTTCTTTTTCCCGGAGAATCTCCTCATCTGCTCGCTATTCGTTCCAGTGTTATCTGTCATCTCTTGTAACCTGTAAGTCATGGTATTTCTAAAAAAAACCAGAATTTGGTGTTTTAGACGGTCTCCATTGCATCAGTTCCAATTGTAAGTTTCAGGTTTCAGCCTAACGGCTGTTATTTACATTGGAACACGGAACCTTATATACTCTGTATTAGTTAGGGTTGTAATTTTTTTGGATCATATTTCTTATGGTGTTGGTTTCAGCTGGGGTGAATCATGAGGGCGGCCGTGTTCTGATGGATCCGTGACCTCTAGTTTAGCTACGCGACTCTTCACCAGTTGATTGATGTGTTCATGTGTATTTGGGTTGTACATTACCTATTATGCTTTGTCAATGGTATTTTCTTCGGCTTCTTTTACCTCACCTGTTTTTAAAGTCGAAATGAATTACATAACCGAGTTTGTTACTTTCCATCACCGAGATATGATCAAGTTTTTATCAGGTTCTTTCCCGCTTATTTCAATTCCGTTTAAGTTCAGTTCATAGTTTTGCTCGACTGCATTCAATTTTGCAATTCAGAACAGACCTCTAGGCTCTTGTGTATATATGCATCCCAAATTCATTCCTCAACATAATCACACAACTATAACAATAAACCGTCAATAACTAACAATAACAACCCCACCAGAAACATAACAACCTCCAACAATGGTGAAAGCAAAACCGAGAATCGGAGACAGAGCAGCAAGAAAACGACTTCGTTTCAAGAAGAAACAACATGCTCATCATCGCCACTTTCTCGAGCTTGCTTCTTTCTCATCTTCATCTCTTTCCATTGAAATCCTTCATCAACAATCAAACTGCAATTCCACCAACCCAACCCAGAAATCTCCTGTAACTCCTTCTTCACTTTCCCTCAGAAAACGGAAACGATCAAGATCAAAATCAAATCCAAGATTCTCACCATTATCATCACATTCACTTTCTTCTTCTTCCTCCTCTTCTTCTTATTCACCTCCATTGATTTCACTTTCATTCTTGAACTTCACTCCATCTCCCGCCTCAAAATCCGCCGCCTTGCCAGAGCTCCCACCACCACCACTGCAGCAACAGCAACTACCGCCACTACCACCGCAACCGTCACCAAAGCTTCTGAAGAGGAGCGCTTCTGATCCTGTCACCACCCTTCTTCCTCATCTTTCCAAGGTCCTCTGTTCGTCAATTATTTTTTTTAATTAATATCCATTTTTTCAATAGTTTCAATTCATGGAGCTGGGTTTTTCGACTGATTACCTCAATTTCAATACCCATTTATCTGTTTATCCATTCTTTTGTCATTCAAAGAAAAAATTCATTTTTAAAAAAAACTTTTCTTCCATTTTTATGAATGTGATGCAGAGTAGTTCATCATCATGTAAACCAGTATCGAGGAATCTGATGCGTGAATTACCACCACTACCACCGTCATCGTCTCCGTCTCCATCAAAGATTCTAAAAAGAACAATCTCTGATCCAATACAAAGCACAACTTCTAAGGTTTCTCGACGATTTCTTCGAGTACTCACATTATCATGAACATATATTACTATGATGCTAATAGTTTAATCAAAGTGATTTTAATTAAGTTTGAGTTGAATCTGACAACATACATACAGGAGGAAGATGAAGATATGAAGAGAAGGAAGATGAAAGATGAAAATGTGGTGAAATTCAAGTGTGAATGTGGTAAAGAACTCAGTTTTCTGGTTCAACCAACAACGAGATCATCAACTTAAATGTTGTTGTTAGTATGACATTCATTCCGTCTCCTCATTTCGAGTTAGCTTCACATATTCTGTCATTAATATAGTTTAAAAAATTGGTTGTATCGTAGTCTCGGTATATATAAACCGACATTAACTAATGAAATAATCAACCGTCTTTGATCGACTACTCCGTATTAGGTAAACATGAGAATAGTAGTCCATAATGCTTTAGTTCAGTCGAAGAATTTCTATTTTCAATCGGTTTATTTTTTATTTATTTTAAATAAACTAAGTTAAAACGAAGGATAAGACGATGATGGTGATGGTGATGATGATGATGGTAAAGTTGTACGAGTATACTTTAAACTTGTAACATTGTTTAAAGTCGAGTATAAAAAGCTTTACGAGGGTGAATGTGAATTGGCTAATCCATCGACAAGTAACTCGATCATCTAATTACTCCTACAATTCATAACCCCAACCCTAAGGAGAGATTTAGGCTCGACTCTCACTCGTCTGACAACACCTACCTTATACGAGTGTAACAGTTTTTTCTTATTTATTTTTTAAAAATGGTTATGGTTTTAGAGAGCTCGATTGAGTTGAACCACGATATTGTGTCCCTACGGCCTTAACCAGGTTGGCTTGGCTATGAGCCTATGACCTTTGCTAGATGGGCTTCCGAAAACCGGCCCAAAAGTGTGGGTTGGGCTGGGCCAGACTGACTTGACCCGTTTTTTTCACTGTGTGGTTAGACAGTCCGGGTATGAATACGACAAAAACTAAAAACACGGGATCAACAAAGATACTATTCCACCGAGTAGCGACCTATTTCTCATTTTAGATGATATTCTTGTTTTTGCTTGTAACTTTAATTGTATTAGCTGTTTTTTTGTACCGCGTATTTGTATTTGTAATCGTGCCTCCCATGAATCCGCACGTGTTATGTCATTTTGTGTAGGCAGACGCGTTTGGGAGCATTCTAGTCCGGCGAACGTGGTAGCTGTTATTTCTGATGATTTTAATGCAATTATCTAAGCCCATTTGTTGGATTTTTTAAAAAAAAAAAGAAAAAAGATACGAGTACTATTCCATCGAGTATTCCGTTCAAACTACCGAAATACTATTCGACTTGTTATTAAATCAGTCTTATAAGAGAAACCGAGTCTATATCTTTTGAAGGACCCTTTTCTTCTCGAGTAAATTTATCTTATGACGGGACGATAGTCTACGCACAAACTTATGACGAGTCAAATATCATCGATATCACATTCAACCTTCTTCCGTATATCACGAATCTGACCCGTCACAGATTTGTAACGGATTGAGTTTGTTGTTGGCGGGACTGTTTTCTCATCTCCTCTCCTCTGCTTCCTTCATTCCTTCCCAATTAGCTCATGTAACCGACGCTCTCTCTGATCACGCCATTTCTAACGCCTCTCACCCTCTTCCCTTAAAATCCGTGGGCACAAACTACACGCTTCCCCTTTCTATTTTACAAACCTAATTCACATTTCTATTTCAATTTCAATTTCACAAACCCTTTCTTGACCCCCTTTATCTCTTTTATTCAGAAATTTATTCCAAGGTATATACCCTTCCCTTTTCAACTCTGTTTAGTTTTTAGGAATTTATTTATTTTGATTTTTTTTACGTTTTTTTAACCTAATAATGATGTTTTTGAGGTTTGATCGCAAATGCATTATGTTGAAGAGTAAATGTAAGCTGATAAAGTTACGATCTTTTCGTTGTTTGATTGATGAATGCAAATGGGTTTGCGTTAATTATGTCATCATGATCCAATTTATGAGTTTTTTGGTCGATTTTATTAGATGGGTATTTTTTTTATTAGATTAATTTTTGGTGCAATTAGGGATTCCGAATCTCTTTTTGGGGTTGATATCTTCGATAAATTTGGGGATATGCTTTAGATTTTAGGTATCGATTTTGGGTAGGTATTAAATGATTTTGAGGGCTGTAATTGTCATATAAGTATAAGATTTTTCTTGGATTTTGGGTGTAAATGGAGTCACAAGGGTAAATACGTTGCTCATGCAGATTCCGATCTAAGGTCATGACTCGTGAGTACCACCTCTCGTAACTTTAGTAGCTTACATTTGACAAAAGAAATTCTCATTTTGAAAATTAACGTTTTTCATGCCAAATTTGTCCTTTGATGAACTGTAAGTTATTCATATGATACCAGTTCTTCAGTTTGTATAATGTATATATGCATCGGGGTTGTCCGTTAGTATCTTTCTCCTGGTTGATTAGTGAACATGTACAAAGACTTGTTGATTGTCTTTCGTTAATTTGTTATGATAATGCCTTAATTGAATGTGTTGCTTCAGAGGTATAAAAATGTATGTGCTATTGTGCTCTTGTTTGCGCGTTGGCTGTGTCGGTGCAAGTTTAAAGATGTTATGTTATGTTATGTTATGTTAAGTTAAGTTCTACGGTGACGTTATGTTAAAAAGAATATTGAATCATGCAAAAGGGTAGTTTTTAAAGCTTAATCCTAGAATTATGCTTTTTGTCTACTTTTAAGAACTCTAAGCAAAATTGCGGGGACTGTGTCCAGCTAGTGCTGATTAAGGAATCGTTGTTTGAAACTTTGAATCCTAGAATAGTTAGTTTATAGACTAGTGGATCGTCTTTTGTGAATTTGTTATGATAATGCATTATCAGGTTTTAATAATATTTGCTGAAGGGTAGCTTTTCATAGTTAATGCTTAAATCAGGTTTCCTAAAGCCGTATCTTATGCCTAAACGCATTCATATTGCTTTTGTAGACGGCTCTGTTGCTTAACTAACATTTGATTAATAGTACTCAGTTTTCCTTTGCGCTTTATTAAGTACTTCTGCTGAGATGTGTTTTATTGGCCGGAATCTTGAAATGTTATGTAAGTCTTACAGTTGGTTGAAACTCACATGCGTTGCCATTTCTCCAGGGGCGTCACTGCTTTCCACCATGTTGTAATTTATTTGCTCAACAAACAATGATGGAGGAAAAGGAAACGGAAAACACTGTGAACTCCATCATGTCGGAAAGTATGGAGCCTGAAGGTGGTGATATGACGAGGAACGATTATTTACCTGTGGAAGAGGCTAAGATAAAAGAGATTGAGGAGAAGGGATCGGAATCATTGAAGAGAAATCCTACTGTAGTTATAGTTGGTCCAGACCACAAGTTCGCTGTCCAGTCTCGTTATCGTCGTGTTTCACTTGCTTCCTGTCATGATTTGTGCAAATTTGGTCACGAACATGAGCCGGAGAAAATGACAAAAAGACCGCTCTTAGGAACAATTAAAGAGTCTCGGCCCGTGGCGACCAAGAATAACTCACAAGCTCGAAGTGTCTCTGTTTCTGGTCGTCCATCCCGGGAGAGGGTTCCTCCGATCTCTACTAAGGGCAGAAATTCTCCTGTAAGAAGCACTCGAAGTCAGTCAGCGATGAAGCGTCTACAAAGTGAATCCTCAGTTGTTCGGTCAGCGATGAAGCGTGTGCCAAGTGAATCCTCAGTTGTTCGGTCAGCGATGAAGCGTGTGCCAAGTGAATCCTTAGTTGTTCGGTCAGCGATGAAGCGTGTGCCAAGTGAATCCTCAGTTGTTCCAACTTCTGGAAATATAATTCGTCGAAGTAAAACTGACAGTCCTGCTGTGAAGAAAACACTGTCGGTAAGTATAAACCGAAAAATTGAAAATAAAACCAAGGAAACATGCAGCTCGAGTGGGAATAGAAAGGTGAAGGCAAAGGAGCCAGTGAGTACCTCACCAAGGGTTCGGTTGGAGAAATCCTCAAGTTGCGAAGGAACGGTTAACAAGAATACGGAAAGATTGTCTAGCTCAAGGTGTCAGAGTAACTTGGAAGATTCCAAAATCATTAAATCTTGTGTTGTACCTGAGAAAGCCGTGTATGTGGTCCAGTCAAATGCTGTTAGCGCTGGAAAAGCTTTGAGGTCGTCTCTTTTTGATGAAGATGCATCAAGTACCTGGAGTAGTATTCGGAGTACTCGGAGTAGTATTCGGAGTGCTCGGAGTAGTACTCGGAGTAGTCGGAGAGCATCCCAAGTTGGTACACCCAAAAAGGTGACTTCTCCTGATGGACGATGGGTTTATCGACCTAAAGGAGAAAACCGTCAAAAATCAGAGCCTATTAATTCTAAAGTGGTTGACATTGTCACAAACGAAAGTGGATCCAAAACAAATATATCTAGAGCTAAAAAAAATCCGAGCCTCCAAACAAAGGGTGTGGAAGAAAAAGAGGGTTCGGTATGGAAGGTCAAATTCAGAAAAGGCACGGTGGTGAATTCTCAGGTTGCAAATAATTCTGTAAGGAAACTTCGGTTCAAGAGAGGAAGAATTTTGGAGAATCAAAATGCTGAAGTGGTGGCAGGGAAGAGCTTGAAGAGTGGAGACTATACCAAGGAATCACCTGATATTAGGCCTGAAACCAAGAAAGTTCTATTGAGACGGCAGGAAACAGCGGGTAAAAGAGATAGTATCGATCTGAACAATGTGATTGAAGAAACAGCAAGCAAGCTTGTCAAGACAAGGAAAAGTAAGGTCAAAGCTCTGGTTGGTGCTTTTGAAACAGTCATGTCTTTCCGTGATCGTGAGCCTTTGCCTGAAAATAGCGCTTCTGAACCTTTGCCTGAAAATAGCGCTTTTGAACCTTTGCCTGAAACCAGCGCTTCTGAACTTTTGCCTGAAACCAGCGCTTCTGAACTCTTGCCTGAAACCAGCGCTTCTGAACCTTTGCCTGAAACCAGCGCTTCTGAACCTTTGCCCGAGACCAGTGCTTCTGAATCTTTGCCCGAGACCAGTGCTTCTGAATCTTTGCCTGAGACAAGTGCTTCTGAATCTTTGCCTGAGACAAGTGCTTCATGATACGCAGCAATGGTACGTACTACGTGATATAAACCTCCTGTGTGTAAAATAGCTTTTTAACGAGTTACATGGAGCCAAAATGTCTTTTAATTGTTGAATATCTGTATTAGTATCAAAATTGAGAAGGATTTGTTTTGCCGATTGAAGCCTTGTCCATCTTATGGTTTTTTCTTTTCCTATTTGGTGAATTTGATGTCGAATCTATTACAACAGTCAAGCCAGAATTATTTGAGCAACACACTGATACAAATTAGGCACATCTAATTGTGTAGCTTAATTCAGTTTTATTCGACATTTTCCGTAATTCAGGCAGACACTAATTTTGATGAAACAAAAGTTAACACCCTCTCCTTTTATTTGATTTCATTCACTTTTCCTTTTCTGCTCATTTTTTTTCTTTCCAATTTCCCTTTTTCGTCTTTCACTTCTATCTCGTTCGTCTACGCTCTTCCCTTTTGTATATTTTTTTAAAATCGGTTTATTCTATTCATAAGTAGTACGGAGTATAACAAGAGCATAAAAAATCGTCGTCTCATTTAGATGCCGGAACCTGTGATGATATGACGGAGTTCTGAACATTGGAAAATGCCTAAATAAAACTCTTAGTAATTGGTTGCTGTTTTGGCTAGTTTCTACTAGAAATAAATACTCTGCAGTAGATGTAACTTCACCAACTTTAGGAGTTAATGATGAGTCGGGTAGAAACAGGGAGGCCTGATCAGAACATTAGTGAATGGTGATGTTGTAATTGTCAGAGTCTGTTCATCAAGGTTGCATGTGCTGTAAATTCAGGCCTGTCAGATATCAAAATAACAGTTCCATACTCCCATTTAGAGAGATGTCATAACCTTTTGGTTAATAATTAGGGTAGGTCATCATGCCTTGGAAAGACTTGTTTGTGCTGATAAATTTGGCATACTCAAATTATAGTGGAGACACCTGACATATTATCCACTGCACTTCTGTAACTTAACTTTAGAGACTGTCTTTTCACAGTTTCCACTCTTATAGTAACTTCTATCGGTTGAAATGCGTTTCACTAACTGTTCTAAAAGGCCGTCTTCCATACGGAATAATTTCAGTCTAAAACTTGTGGCTTATGATGTAACACAATTATTTCAAAATGGATAGAAATAGTTAGATGTAATATATCTTGGTCTGATGCTGTAAGTTAACTGTCGGTTATCCTGATATTGCAGGTTCGATGATACCTTGATTCCACACAGCGGAGGATGGGTGACGGACGGACTGATGGGGGGTCATACACTTAACAGTGTTTTACAGGTCATGAATTCCTTATCTGATCTTCACACATGAAGCTCTCTGTTGCTTGTAAATTTTGTATGACCCGCTTTTTTCTGAAAGTACAAAACTCATGTATACTTTAAAAAGATTAAAAGAAAAAAAGAAAAAAAAAAAAAATCTAGTTGATATTTGAAGATAAAATTATTTGATAATTTGGTCCCCACTTTTATCATGAGCATATCAAAATTATGGTCTATATTTGCTTAGCTATAAGTTGGCTCCCCTTCTTCTTTTATTTGGGGGGGTTGCTTTTACTTTGAGATTGATTCTTCGAGTGGTGTCCCAAATGTTCTCTTATCCACCCCCACAATAACTTGAATGTGTTTCGGCCCGTGTGGTCCGCCAACTTGCTTTTCTGAAAAATGATGCTTCAACCACTTCTCAAAAATGTCATGTCCTTAGCTAGCTAAGTGTGTGTATTGTTCTTGGATATGAGAACACTACCTAATGACTGACTTTCAACTTTCAAGTGTGTTTCCAGCCACATTCCCACAAATAAATGGTAGAGTAGTAGTACTATAACATCTTTATTTGGGTGCTTGTGCTTTTCTTCATCACTTGAGTTGGACTAATCACTAAACTACAGGCTCCATTTTGTTGACTTCCTAAAATTGGTATTCTAGGTTCTAATGATCGAACTTGGTTTAGGCCGTCTTGTTATACCATAAAGCGTCTTTTTATAGTATTTTCTTTCTTCTTTTGAGCAAATATATAAAAAGCTAGTATATGATTAGATGATGAGTCGATAGTTGCATATGTTATACGAAGTACTAGTCATTTATCCATTTTTAGAAGAGGTTTTTTTTTTGGTATTGTCGCAGATGAGAATCGAATCTCCAATCTGATGGTTGAAGTAAAGGAGCCTTTACCATTTTTATTTTCTTTTCTTTATTCCTCAAATTTGGAAAAAAACTTATGGAATATATACGTACATGATACATATACTTGGTAGTATTATGTAAGGAGATTACATTTGGAAAAAAAAAGTACTCCGTAGAAATTAGGGTATAAAACTTAAGTCATGTAGTTTTGTGAAATTAATCATCGTACGTCTCTTGTGACTTGTGAGACAGTGTCATATTTAAATAGTATAAGACTTTATTTATACTAGACTATCTACAACGTATCGGATAACCACCCATGTGAGAGGTCTTACAATGATTTATTTTGAGACTGTCTGATTGGAGAATTTGTGAAAAAGAAGGATGTTAGGTTCGTTTCTGAGAAAAATAAAATTAGTTTGATCGTAAGTTTCATATTAAACATGATTATTTTTTTATCCGGAATAGTCACTTTGGTAGTGTTGCGGCAAAAAAATGAAACTTAAGGGTATAGCTCAACCAAAAATATTTTTTAGAGATGTTAACTCTGTTTGGGTTTTAATCAACTGAATAATTTTTTTATGACTATTATGTTAATTTTCAAGTTAAGAGTTTTTTTAGAGCAAGGTTGCACATATGTAGGACACACTACGCAATTATCGCTGGGGCCTTGTGCGGGGACTTGAGATAGGGGTGTTCATAAATTGCATGTGGTGGATACCTGTTATGATGTAGACTACAACAGACCTGTCTTGTTCTCTCCAGTTGAAATTCTCTACATTAGTTGAACCGAAACCTAATTGATCTCCATAGTTGAACTGTAGGATCGTAATCTCGACTTTGAGCCAACTTGAACTGAACTTCATCTGAATGGTAGTAATAGTATATATCACTGGTACTAATTCAACTGAAGACATGAGGTAATGTGAAAAGAATGGAATTTGATGGAATGGATTCAGACTGAAAGGAACCGATTACTTATTTTGATAATCCGAACAAGACCTAACAGAGGTTTTTACTTTTTTCGACATGATTGTTGGTGCAAAATTATAATCGGTGCTATTCAAAGTTTTTCCTTGGCTTTATTTCAAGTTTATTATTTATGCATCTTGTGCGTAGAATTTATCATATACGTAGTATAGATATATGCTGTGATATATTACATTTGAAGTAGAAACGAGGAGGAAAATGCTATCTATGGCCTAAACCATTTACATGTACCAAAAATGCACTAAGGGTGCTAATTAAGAAGCCTTTACATCATAAACTACACGGTCTCAAGTTCGTTGCACATGATGGTTCGGCTGAAACTGATGATTGCTTGCTGGTTGTGATTGTGTCTGCTGCTGCCTCTGCAGTGCTGCAATCCTATTACAAAGCTCTATGTTCATTGACTGCAAAAATATTTCGTGGAACCGATTAGTGAGCCGTAGCAACAAGTAGAAAGAAAAAAATAAATCAAACATTAGGCTTGAATCATTTGGTCAGACTATTACAGGTTCGAGTTGAGTCTTTTTTTCTCCTGAAAATGAAGCTGTAAAAACCGTGCGACACAGTGCTTCACTTGCCTGTGCTAGAAGGATATTGTAGGGATCTGGCAAATGAGCCGAACTGCTAGCACCATGATTAGGATTACTGAACTGGTTAGCAGCAATCATTTGAGGAACAAAGGCGGGAGGCACAAATGTCGAGGTAGCAGCAGCAGCAGCAACTTGAGAGGGATGTAGCATCGAGGCGGTTGTCTGAGGTACTTGTGAAGTATGTCCGATGCTGCTGGGTGTATCGGGCATTCCTATTCCCATCCCCATCCCCATTCTTGCAAGGAGCGACATCTGTTGTAGATGTTGCTGAATTCCTAAAGGCATCATAATCTGAGGCATAAATCTTGCTTGGCTCATCATCTGCACTTGTGCTTGAAGCTGCTTCAGGTACTCGATTACCTCGTCCAACATCGATGCTTTATCTGTCTGTATTAATATTAAAATTTCTATTAGAATTAGCACAAATACTTTTTTACTACCGTTAAACCGGATGTTATTTACTACTTTAATGAAAATTTTGTTGCTTTATTCACCTTGCTCGAATTGGGAACCAACTTTTGCAGGGCCTTCATCTTTTGGTTAATCCTGTCTCTCCGTCGCTGCACACAGGAATATTTGAACAAGTCGAATTACAGTCATGTCAGGTATGTCAATTTTGCATTTTTACCTCAAAATTTACTTGGTGCAAATAACATGGAATTTTCTACCGTCTTTTTTTTTGAACTGCAATGAATTTCTTAGGGAGATGTAGCTAGTAATTAATCAGGAGTTAATAATAATTACCCTCTCAGACTGATTATGAACAGCAGCAGCTCGACCTTTTCTCGTTGGGTACGAACGACCCGTTTCTCCTTTTGTTTCTCGCTCTTCCTCCTGGTTTTCCTATACCAAATAAAATCCCAAAAATGTTTCAGTTGAGAGATACAGTATTATTTCCAAAGTAAAATTTGAGATTACTTCCAGGAATAACACTTACCGATCCACCATGGCAAGCGGAATCCTCGTCGTTGATAGTTTTAGTCCTTGTACTACTTCTAGGAGACTCATAAGACCATGTCATCATAGTTGTGTCATTATTCTCCCTAGAAAACGCAGCGTTTGCACTAGCACATGCACTCTCATGATCATTAGGAAAACCGTGATGTTCAGCTTCTGACCGAGTCCGTTTCTTGACCAAAACCGAGGGCGGAGGTGGGCACGAGGTCTGTATGGGCCTCAGTTTCTCAACCCATTTACCGCCTGAAGACGCAACAACCGAACCAACATTTTCCATGTTCTGTAGTACTCCCTGCTGTGGACCTGGTTCAATCATTAAATTGTGGCCTTGTTTGTTGCAGTAAGTTGCCTGATGAACTATGGACTCTAGTGTATCACCGGCCCTACCACCATCGACTCCACCACCAACACCACCACCACCACCGCCCTCTTCCCATGCGGTTTTTGGTGAGGAGGAAGTGGTTGAGATTGGTGGAGGAAAAATCCCTCCTAGTTCATGCATGGCTAGCTGTCCATTCTCCCATGTTAGCTCTGTTACCTCAAAATTTGACCTGAAATATTAAATGCATACCAAACTTAGCAAAACTTTGACTTAAAACAACCCAAAAAAAACATTGAACCCCATCAGGAAACTTAAATGCTTCTCCCTCCCAACAATATCATCAAAAAAAACCCCGACAAAAACTCATGTGAGACCGCCATACACATATACACACAACAATTCTCGTAGAAGTGCATACCAAACCATGTTGTTGAATGTTGATGCACGAGGTCAGGTCAAGTCAGGTCAGATGTACGTGACCCTATCCTTAGAGGTGTCGAAACCGTAAAAATGCAAGAAAAGCAATGCAAATGAAAGTGAGGAAATATGAGGAGAAGAGAAAGAGAAGAGAAGGGGGAGAGTGTGTGTAAATGTAAAGAAGGTACAAGGGTACTCTATTAGACATACATAGGAATAAGTTGAGAGATGGAGATGTCTTGGTTGTGGTTGTGGTTGTGGTTGTGGAGGTGGTGTTCCAAGCATAAGGAGTGGTTGTGAGAGTTTAATAATAATGAGTCCACTTGACATGAAGAAGAAGAAGAGGATCTATTTCTCTCATCTCCTTGGTTGTTCTCCTCTTGTCTCCAACTACACTCACTCATCATTTTTTCCCCTTTTTTTTGTTTTTTAAAAAAAATCTTTGTTATTTGGCAATTGGCACTTTGTCTTTATTTATTTATTTTAAAAAATAATAATATAATAATAATAATAATTAGAAAATTTTCGTGGGTTTTCGATGATTTATGTTAGTGAACCCAAATCAGTTTGAGGTCACGAGGATGTGGATAAGGATCGCTTGGAAATAGCTTTCGTGATTTGATTTTTAAAAACACGGAAATATTTATGGAAAAAAAATTGAGGAAGAAAATGAGGAAGAATACTAGTGTATCTATATGGAGATTTGGAAGGGTGAATATGGTTAGGATGTGCATTAATGGGTGATTGGCTAAAAGCTAATAAGGTCGCTTTAAGTAGTTGTTCTCTTTTAAGATCGATATATCTGTTTTAATCCTAAAACAGATCAAATAATGTCTGATTTGGCTAGATAAGATGGTTGTTTTGCTATTATGTTAGGAGTTTTATCTTTTTTTTTTTTTGACGTTTTATAAGTTTGTGACGATATTTCCGTGAGAATGGGAGAATGAATGTGTGTGTAGTTATCAACATCAAATTTTATGGTTGTAATTGTAAATAAGGACCAATAGTGTGTCCCCTCCTCCCCCCTTAATTAGATAGGCAGGCTGCTATGATGTACCCCTTTGTATTTCATTTTGTCCTTTCACACTTGATTGTCTACCCCTAAATCCTAATCATTGATTTGTACTAGTTGGATTTATGTGCTTGCTTCTTAATAATAATAATAATAATAATATTATTATTATTATTATTATTATTATTATTAATTAAAAAATGTGATTTTTGCGAGTGTTTTAAGTTCGATTTTAAATTAGAATATTCGAAGTGAGTTTAAATTTATGAACAAGTTTTGATTCAAAATTCTTGGATTCAAATTTAGAATATGCGAGATGAATTTGAAATTTATAAACAAGTTTTGATTTAAAATTTACAACGTGTCGGATTATCAGGTGAATTTGAATTTTATGAATAAGTTTTGATTCAAAGTTCATGATTTTAAAATTTAGAATATGCCAGATGAATTTAAATTGTTTGATTTGATTTTCTTTTGGAAAAGCTAGAACGAGAAATGATTATGTACGGGAGTACCATACTACTATGTACTCCGTACTAAAGACCGAAATGCTTGTATGATTTATCAGTCGATTTAATTACTTGGTTACTAGATTAATTTGATTATATACTAAAAAATAAAAGATTATTATAATGTTAATGAAATTCGGACCTCAGATCATAAATAGTTAAATACAACTTCACGGTATTAGGTCGACTTTTATTACTATATTGTAGACATTTCGGGCCTATGCGACACAAGACAGTGTACATAAGTAGTATGATTAAGTGTCTAAATATAGTAAGAGATGATTGCTAATGATTAGATATAATCATCATAAAAGTAGTTTGATGGGAGAATCAATTAATTAATTAATTAAGTATTACAAGCTTTGTCGTTAAGTTATTAATTAATTAATCTAATTTTTAATACCACTGTAGTTTTAGGTGCCACACGTTTACTTTCGTGTACGTACGGTCAGTCGGTACTCAATTATCAACCTAGATTTTATTTAGATTTATTTAGGAAAAGTTTCGTGGTATCCTCGAACTATGTCACATTATACATGGTAACTCTACTTTTAAGTTTGTTCTCATGGTAACTTTGAGTTTTAT
The DNA here is from genome assembly GCA_958450325.1 of Agrostemma githago. NCBI lineage: Eukaryota > Viridiplantae > Streptophyta > Magnoliopsida > Caryophyllales > Caryophyllaceae > Agrostemma > Agrostemma githago. Next base: position 2,762,983 of record OY288259.1, read on the forward strand.
AGTTTAGTTCTCGATTTGACCTTACCCAAATTTCTGTCATGACGTCGTTAAATTATGACCAAAATTAGTTTTATGTAATGTGACATTGTTCGAGGATATCATGGAAAATTTTTGATTTATTTATTTAGTTTTAAGTCAAGATGTCAATTTTGACAATTTGTATATAAAAATAATAATATTATACTCGTGTTTTCTTGACTAAGCTTGTATTGAGATAATGTGAAATAAACTATGTACATCAGAAAAATAAAATAAAATGAAAATGAAAATATAAAAAAAAGGACTATAAAGATTGCGTGACGATATTTTATTCGTGTGATGATTTTCGGAATGTCAAATTGAGATCCAAATAATTGAGAAGAGAAGTTGTGCCAGGGGAAATGGGGTCATGGAGTACTCGAACCAGAATATACGAGTATTTAGCAAGCAATAAAATTTACCGTAATAGGTTTGGAAAGTTGATCGATTGTGAATTTGTGATAATCTTATGAACTTGGTAGTATTAGACAGCTCTACATTTATCGCACTGTTTGCAAAAAATGTTTCGAGGACAAATTTACCTGAGAGTTAAATCTTTAAAACAAGGCAGATTCTTACCCAATCTATTATGGAGTATTTCGTAGGTATTATTGATATCTCATCGATTTGTAATGGATATATATCTTTGTAATGAAGACGGACTATTAAAACAAATAAGAGGAGCATTTAATGAAATTTAGTACTTGGTTGATGATGTACATGAATGGTACACAGTATATGGTTTGGAAATGATTCACTCAAACAAATAGTGGGTCAATAACAATAAATTTCGTCTGTTTTAGATGATAGAGACTAGGGACTAATCAAACAACCAATCACTTATTACTGATTGATATATCTGTCATAAATTTATAATGGGATAAATATAATCGGTTAGATAATGATAAGTCATTTCTTTCTCATCGACTTTGTGATTTTTGTTTTACTCTGTATCTATTTATGTTGATACAGAGTACTGTAATGTTTAATCCATTGTAAATTTATAAAGGAAATATCCGTCCGGACCATCATGAGGCAGGAAAACTTTACCAATAACCTCACAGTCTCACACGCTCACACTGCTACCTTGTAAACGTCCTTGGAGAAAGTTGGAGGTAAATGAGCCAAGGTGTCTGTGATTACCAAAATTATCGATTTTATAATTTTTTTTAAGTCACTTTAGGTAGATGTTTGGATTAGAAAAAAAAAAAAGTTGTAATACAATCATTTTATACTAGTCTTTTCTTACAATGCAATTTCTTTCGTTTAAGCTAATTAAAGATTATACTTCGTATTGTGTCGCATAGTGTCTTACCATATGTTCTACTCCTCGCATGATGTATCAGATTAGGCAACTTGGGGTGTACTCGATCCGAAATCGGATTAGAGCAGGGAACCTGAAGCCGATAGCCAAGAAATTCAAGACCCAGAGACCAAGCTAGATCGATTAAGTCTGGTTCAGGTCAGGGGTTTAGACTATTTTTTTTAAACTAATTCTTTTTTACGTGGACCATACTAGACAATTGACTGAGTCTATGTTTACCGGATTCATTTGATTCAGTTTGCTTAATTATCAGACCCAACCTCAAACGATAAACACAAATCATCGTTTATTATTTGATCCGTTATAATTAATTTCAATATAGATATATCTGTCAGAAGAAAGACGGAAACGGAGACATGGAAGTACAGAAACATTATTTGCAATGAGAGTAAGCAATAGAGATGGGGTAGCAAACTGGCAAAGCGGTCCAGAAATTGTGGGTGAATATCTAAATGGAGCATCTAAGGGAGCCACCTGTCGGTCAGTTACACGTGAAATGTTTCTCACTGTTCATCTAATTGTGGCCCTGCCTTTTTTTATATACACACATCCCGTCTTTCCAATCATTTACTCCCTCCGTTTATATGATTTCTTCCACCTTAAAAGTGGCACATTTCTTAAAAAAAATAATAAAATAAGTAAAAGTAGAGAGGGAGTAAAGTAAATGGGTCACCTAGGTAAGAGAGAAGTGTGATAGAAAAAAGGAAAGTGGAAGAAATCAAAGAAATGGTTGAAAAACGAGATGTGGAAGATATCAAAGAAATAGATGGAGTATTTATTTCACCCTTTCAAATCTATGATATCCATCCATAATATGTCACATGTTCGAAATCCTCTCTTATATGGTAATACGATTAGGTGTACGTTTTGTTGAAAAAAAATAATTTGATTTTGATTCTCGTTTCATTTTCCAGTCCCCCTTATCACTCTATACAATTACTCCTTTTAATTATTATTATTATTATTATTATTTTGATTTGGACTATAATCCGAGCTAATGAATCTTAGAGTATATATATATATGTCGAAATAATAACCTAATTATCAATCTAAATATAAATTAACTCTATCTGAAAATGTCCATTATGCTGGACAAAACATGATACTCTGTAACATATTAAATCATGAACTTGCACAATCCATAACGATGGACATAAGGATGACTAAATCTACATCTCTAAACACGATTGAAAAACAAATAGTTCATTTTTTTTTATCCGGTTATTAAAACCGGCAAACAAATAATTCATATTGAATATATATATATATATATATATATATATATATATAGAGGTGAATTATTAATGATATATTAATATTATGACTCATATAATTGTGGTCGGGGCGAATCATGTGAAGTATTACTTGTACATAAGGTGGTTTTATGTTAGCACTGGTACTACTTGTTTTAGTAGGGTTTTAATTTAACAGCAACTAGTACAAAACCCGTGCCTATGCACGGTTTTTTAATTGATTTGTTTATTTAAATAGGTTAGTGACTTACAAAATTAATTATATTCCCTTCGTTTGAGTCAATAACTTACCCTTTTTTGGAGTGTTTAGTCGACCGTTCGCGTTTCTATTTTTAAAAGAAATTTACCTTTACTTTTTGTTTTTCAGCCTAATAAAAAAAATTCTCATTATCTTTTTTTATGTATAGAGTAACATTTTATTATGATGAATTGAGTATTAAATAAGTCACTACATTGTCTTTCTATATAGAGTAAATAATCTATTTGGATGAAATAAGTACGGAGTATAAAATTAGTAATGGGGTCACTCATATAATAAATACGATATAATGTTCACGCTTTTTTTAATTATGAAAAAATATTTTTAATTTTAGATCACATTCAATCTTACTATTTTTGTTATGTTTATTAATTATCGTACCTATATTAGAAAAGACTAAACAAAACTTTGTAAATTTAGCGTTTAGACAATAATGTTTATTAGAATATTTCAAGGAAATAATTTGTTTCTAAATTTTAGGGATTATGATTAGAAGTGATTTTTAAATATATAGATCTGTAAAAATTTGACTCGACTCGTAAACTTGACCCACTATTTTAGATTCAAGAATAAGACCTTAAATTTTGACCCGTGATCCGTTTAGCTTGAACCCAAAATGTTTCGTCAAAACCCGACCTGGATTATCCATGACGTGTCATTAAAATTATCATATATTATATTTTAAATGATAATAAAAAAATTATTAACTTTAATATTATAAATTATAAAAGTAATAAAAAAATTATAATTTTAGATAAATTTTATAGCATTTAATAATAAACTATCTATCGAATAATATAGTGTTTTACGATTTTTTACTTATAAAATTCGGTAATTATTTAATTTAATAACTTTAGTGATATTAAATACGATTAATACTAAAAAACTACTTGTATTTTTAATTGATAAAATGTAGGGCATCGAAAATTATATATGCGCAGTATTCTGACCTTAACCCGATCAATGACATTTATTTGTCCCGATACGTAATTTTCTCATCCCGTATGACGTAACCGATTCGACCCATTTGACATGTATATTAAAAAGTATGGAATAGATTTTTATTTATTATGTTACAATTATTATTTTCTCCAATATATATGTGATAGATAGAATTGATAGAGATAATAAAGCTTTTGATTATTGTATGGATAAATATTTAACAATTGGGCTTCTAAGAATTTGGACAAAAATTTATTTGTCAAGCCCAATTTAGATAATTAAGGAGTAGGATTTTGGCGGGAAAGTTGAAAAGACTATATTGCCCCTTGATTTTTGTTTTAGTGAATAGGGGATTATTGTGTACAACCGTTGTACCATGCAACAGTAGTAAAAGTTTGCAACTTATGATAAAAAGTGACCATTTTATGTTAGTTGGTTATCACTTTCAGATAAATAGTTATCACTTTTTCATATTAAAACGTGGTCACTATTTAACCTAAAGTATTCACTAAATAATATAAAGTGATAACTTTATACCATAAATTAGGTTCATCGTACGGTACAACGGTTGTATAGTATAATTTATGTTAATTTAATTGAATACTCGTACTCATATATAATCGTGTGTGATTATATGTCAACATTTAATTTAATTATTTCACAACGTGTTGACTAATCATGTATGTACTCGTACTTGTTAGATTTTGATGTACAACAACAATTTGCCCATCATTCATTCGCAATTATGCAACCACTTCACTCTATTATCGGTCCATATTTTACGTTTATTTTTCACATGTTTCGAAGAATAAATTCACACTACATGATTTAACTCTAATTTATACGGAGTACGTCACATCCTGTTAACGAACCATCTCAACCAAAACCTTAAGGCGATGGTTGAGGGTCGTCTATATTCTATTACGTCCCCTCACTCGAATGCCCTTTGGGCTTGAAGAGTGGTCGTGTGCTGAGATTCCACTTGAGAGTTCGAGATATTGGGGGCTTCCAGGGTTCGAACTCGTGACCTCGGGCTCTGATACCATGTTAACGACTTATCTCAACCAAAACCTTAAGGCGATGGTTGAAGGCCGTTTATATTCATGGTTGAAGGCCGTTTATATTCTATTACATCCAATTCAAACTTTACGTAAGGATCATTTTTGTGAGGAAAAAAGTGAGTCATACGTAAAACTTAGATTGGATGTGAGAGAGTAAAATATAATCTAAGTAAGAAGTCATTTGATTATTTGTTTAAATTTTTTTTTAATTGTGAAAAATATTTTAATCAAAAATAAATAAATGATCGAGACGGAGAGGTATTCAATAGTTTCCGACGCATGTGGTTTGGTATAGAATGAAAGAGGGTAATATTATTTTATTTTATTTGATATACATTGAATATTAATTACTCTACCATAAACCCTAATTTTTTCCCCAAAATCTAAATCAAATCACTCTAACTTATCCTTTTAATCTTCTTCAACATGAGAAATTAAACGTTTCATCAACAGTGCAGATTTGCAGGTGATAACTTTTTTGTTCATTTCTAATTAAGTTCTTCTGCGTTTCGATTTTGATCTAATTCGCCAGTGTCGATCGATTGAAGTAAATTTATGTGTTTTTTTGTTGTTGAATAATGATTGAATACATAAATGATACTGAGCTTGTTCGAATTAGCCCCAATTTCAAGAAACCCTAATTTCAATCAGCTTTTGAAACCGAAAAGATTATACAGTAGAACGACTAAAATTGGAACCACATAATAACCTTATTGCATTTTCCGAATACATAAATTGTCAGTAAGACGATCTCACAATACGATTATTTTAAGACCTCTCATAGGGGTTAATTATTTTCAACAAGAGTAAAATTGGAAGAAAAGAACAAATTTTACAACTTAATGTTCAGCTTTAATTTGACGAAATATGTTAACGTTCTGTACATAATTTGGAACCAAATATAGAATATACTACATAAAAGAAATAAGAGACGGTAAAATTTGAAAGATAATTTACTGAGACCTTTCCTATAAAAGGTAATTATTAAATTTGTAACCACTTTCTATGCACGGTAAAATTACCATGAGACGGTCTCATTGGAAAGTTATTGGTAAGCACAAAAATAAAGTTTTAATTTATTGAGAAAATATAGGGTGTTGCACTACTACATTTCGTCGTCGACATTTCAGCCACGTCGTCGGCGCTTTATACGTGAATTTACACTTTTACCCTTTCTTAATTGTGATTAATGATATTAATTAAGTTTGTTAATTAATTTAATTAATATTTCCGAGTAAATTAAAATTACGGTTTTTGTACTTTTGAACGATTTTTGAGGCACGTGTCTCAACGTAACTCTTTTACCCTTCTGTAATTGTGATTAATGAAATTAATTAAGTTTCTTAATTAATGTAACTATTATATTCCCGACTAATTTGAAATTACGGTTTTTTGAACGGTTTTTGAGACATGTGTCTCAATGTAACTCGGGAATATTTTTTTCTATATTCGATTTTGGTATCGGTTTGGGTGAGATTGAGATCGATTTGTGCGAATAGGGGCGCATTTTCTGGGTTTGGGGCCGCTGAAAATCGACCTGGACGCTCAAAATCCGCGTCCGGAGGGTCTCCTGGACGCCCAAAATCCGCGTCCGGGGGGGTTTTCTGGACGCCCAAAATCCGCGTCAGGGGGGTCCTCCGGACGCTGGACGCCGGAAATTCGCGTCTGGGAGGCCCCCTGGACGCCAAAAATCGATCTGGACGCCCAAAATCCGCGTCCGAGGCGTCCCCCGGACGCCAAAAACATACTTCCAACAGGCCCAGATGCAAAATTACAAAAATTTGTAATTACCAAGGCTCGAACCCACAACCTCTCAAACACAAATGAGACTTTTAACACTAAACCAACTGAACATTTTTGATAAACCTTACTAAAATATTATCTATATTTGATTCTAAAACTCCCTAAAATCGCCTATTAATACAATTTTAATATTATTAATAATATTAGTGTTGTTGTGGGTGGGAGAGGATATATAATATAACATAATCCGTAACATAATAAAATGACGATTTTTAAAAAAAAAAATCGTTTTATTATCGAGTTTCATTAACATGATTAAACTTTTTAATTTCATTAACAAAGTTAGTGAATGTAATTAGGGAAGGACGTTGTTGTCTGTTCACATTAAAAAAACCGCCGACAACCTAATTTCTAGAAAAGTCGGGTTTCTAGAAAAGTCGGGTTTCTCTAAAGAAAAGACGCTTTTTTTTAAGCGAGAGAAAATAAAATTAAATATGGTGAGTGGAGTTTGAGTGGATATATAATAAGGACAAGATAATAACGGAACGGTTTGAAAAATTAAAAATTGCTTCATTAACGAGTTTCAATAACTAATCTAACTTCTAAAATTACATAACATTAGTTAACTAATCTAATTAAGGCAAGGGCAAGATCGTCTTTAACATTAAAAAGCGTCGACGATGTGGCTGAAACGTCGACGACGAAAAACAGCAATCGTTGTTTGGAGGTGAAGTCAAATGGTAGGGCACACAACAATAATGGCCCATTATATTACAAATAACCAAGCAAACACATTACATAGTCTTTTCAAAGTGGTCAGTTCATTAGTTGGCCAATAGGGAGACTTACCTTTCATGTAGCGCAGCTCACACTCGATCAAGCATTACACAAATATTTTGCGGGTGATATATATAATATCCGTGTAATATAAAATGACTAACAGTTATTAAAAAATTCTTAAATAATTCTATTTCAAGTACTATATATATCGAAAATTTCGGCCAAATCCGACGTTATTCAAAAGGTAATCCATTGTCTTTTAGATGTGTTTATTTGAAACCATATGTAACATGTGTTATACCGAGACATTTCTTTAATGTATGAAGTAGTTACTGTGCGAATTTGGAGACGTTTAATTTCGACAAGACATCGGCCCGAAAAACGTGGATAATAACCTTCACATTCGGCCGATTTAGGCGATTTTTCGAAAAATGCGAGATATTTTGTTGGTGATCTATTTAGGACCCATATAACATAAAATGACCGACGGTTGTTAAAAAAACTCGTAAATAGTTCTATTTCAAGTATATATTAGAAATTTCGGCCTAATCCGACATTATTCAAAAGATAGTCAGTTGTCTTTTAAATGTGTTTATTAGAAATCATTAGTACCGCATGTTACACCGAGACATTTCTTTAATGTATGAAGTAGTTACTGTGCGAATTTGGAGACGTCTAATTTCGACACCAAGTCGGCCCGAAAAACGTGGATAATACCCTTCAAATTTGGCCGATTCAGGTGATTTTTCGAAAAAAGTGAGATATTTTGTTGGTGATCTATATAGGATCCGTATAACATAAAATGACTAACGGTTGTTAAAAAAACTCTTAAATACGGAGTAGTTCTTTTCAAGTATATATATCAAAAATTTCGGCCAAATCCGACGTTATACAAAAGGTAATCCATTGTCTTTTAGATTTGTTTATTTGAAACCATACGTAATGTGTGTTACACCGAGACATTTCTTTAATCTATTAAGTATATAGTTATTGTGTGAATTTGGAGACTTTTAATTTCGACTCCAAATCCGCCCGAAAAACGTGGATAATAACCTTCAAATTCGGTCGATTCAGGTGATTTTTCGAAAAATTTGTGATATTTTGCTGGTGATCTATATAACCGTAAAACATAAAATGACTGATGGTTGTTTAAAAAAACTCTTAAATAGTTCTATTTCAAGTACTATATATATCGAAAATTCCAGCCAAATCCGACGTTATTCAAAAGGTAATCCATTGTCTTTTAAATGTGTTTATTTGAAACCATACGTAATGTGTGTTACACCAAGACATTTCTTTAATGTATGAAGCAGTTACTATGAGAAGTTGGAGACATTTAATTTCGACTCCAAATCGGCCCGAGAAACGTGGATAAATAAGCTTCAAATTCGGCCGATTCAGGTGATTTTTCGAAAAAAATTGAGATATTTTGCTAGTGATCTATATATGACCCATATAACATAAAATGACATACGGTTGTTAAAAAAACTCTTAAGTAGTTCTATTACAAGTATATATATTAGAAATTTCGGCCTAATCCGACGTTATTCAAAACATAGCCAGTTGTCTTTTAAATATGTTTATTTGAAACCATACGTACCGTATGTTACACCGAGACATTTCTTTAATGTATGAAGGAGCTATTGTGCGAATTTGGAGATGTTTAATTTCGACACCAAACCGGCTCGAAAAACGTAGATAAACCTTCAAATTCGGCCGATTCAGGTGATTTTTCGAAAAATGCGAGATATTTTGCTGGTGATCTATATAGGACCCATATAAAATAAAATGACTGACGGTTGTTAAAAAAACTCTTAAATAGTTTTATTTCAATTATATATATCAAAAATTTCGGCAAAATACGACGTTATTCAAACGGTAATCCATTGTCTTTATAATGTGTTTATTTGAAATCATACGTATGTGTGTTACAACGAGACATTTCTCTAATGTATGAAAGAGTTACGATGCAAATTTGCAGACGTTTTATTTGACACCAAATCGGTCCGAAAAACATGGATAATAACCTTCAATTAGGCCGATTCAGGTGCTTTTTCAAAAAAATTGAGATATTTTGCTGGTGATCTATATAGGACCCGTATAACATAAAATGACTGACGGTTGTTAAAAAAACTCTTAAATAGTTCTATTTCAAGTTCCATATATATAGAAAATTTCGACCAAATCTGACGTTATTTAAAAGGTAATCCATTGTCTTTTAGATGTGTTTATTTGAAACCAAACGTAACGTGTGTTACACCAACACATTTCTTTAATGTATGAAATATTTACTATGTAAAGTTGGAGACGTTTAATTTCGAAACCAAATCGGTCCGAAAAACGTGGATAATAACCTTCAAATTCGGCCGATTCAGGTGATTTTTCGAAAAATGCGAGATATTTTGTTGGTGGTCTATATAGGACCCGTATAACATAAAATGACTAACGGTTGTTAAAAAAATTCTTAAATAATTCTATTTCAAGTACCATATATATCGGAAATTTCGATTAAATCCGACGTTATTCAAACATTAATCCACCGTCTTTATAATGTGTTTATTGGAAATCATACGTAACGTGTTTTACACCGAGACATTTCTTTAATGTATGAAATAGTTACTGTGCGAATTTGGAGACGTTTAATTTCGACACAAAATCCGCCTGAAAAACGTGGATAATAACCTTCAAATTCAGCCGATTCAGGTGATTTTTCGAAAAATTTGAGATATTTTGCTGGTAATCTATATAGGATCCGTACAACAAAAAATGACTAACGGTTGTTAAAAAAACTCTTAAATAGTTCTATTTCTAGTATATATATCAAAAATTTCGGCCAAATCTGACGTTATTCAAACGGTAATCCATTGTCTTTATAATGTGTTTATTTGAAATCATATGTAACGTGTGTTACACCGAGACATTTATTTAATGTATGTAGGAGTTACTGTTCGAATTTGAAGACGTTTAATTTCGACACCAAATTGGCCCGAAAAACGTGGATAATAACCTTTAAATTCGGCCGATTCAGGTGATTTATCGAAATTTTTTAGATATTTTGCTGGTGATCAATATAGGACCCGTATAACAAAAAATGACTGACGGTTGTTAAAAAAAACTCTTGAATAGTTCTTTTTTAAGTATATATATCGAAAATTTCGACCAAATCCGACGTTATTCAAAAGGTAATCCAGTGTCTTTATAATGTGTTTATTTGAAATCATACGTAACGTGTGTTACACCGAGACATTTCTGTAATGTATGAAGGAGTTACTGTGCGAATTTGGAGACGTTTAATTTCGACACCAAATCGGCCCGAAAAACGTAGATAATAATCTTCAAAATCGGACGATTCAGGTTATTTTTCGAAAAAATTGAGATATTTTGCTGGTGATCTATATGGGATCCGTATAACATAAAATGACTGACGGTTGTTAAAAAAAATCTTAAATAGTTCTATTTCAATTATATATATCGAAAATTTCGACCAAATCCGACGTTATTCAAAAGGTAATCCATTGTCTTTTAGATGTGTTTATTTGAAACCATACGTAACGTGTGTTATACCGATACATTTCTTTAATGTATGAAGTCGCTACTGTGCGAATTTGGTGAATTTTAATTTCGACACCAAATCGGCTCGAAAAACGTTGATAAATAACCTTCAAATTCGGCCGATTCAGGTGATTTTTCGAAAAATGTGAGATATTTTGCTGGTGATCTATATAAGACCCTTATAACATAAAATGACTGACGGTTGTTAAAAAAAACTATTAAATAGTTCTATTTCAAGTACCATAATATCGAAAATTTTGACCAAATCCGACGTTATTTTAAAGGTAATCCATTGTCTTTTTAATTTGTTTATTTGAAAGCATACGTAACGTGTGTTACACCGAGACATTTCTTTAATGTATGAAGTAATTACTGTGAGAATTTGGCGACGTTTAATTTCGACACCAAATCGGCTCGAAAAACATGGATAATAACCTTCAAAATCGGTCATTTTTGACTTTTTTCGAAAAGGGGTAAAGTTGCCAAAAGAACTGCGAATGTGAAAAGTGGTAAAGTTGTCGAAAAGAAAAACATACGAGTATTTAATAATGATGGTTAGAATCTTCTGACATGATAAAAAAGGAGTATAGAACTTTTTTCGACCGATTTCGAATATGCATGCGCACGTCATAATCAAAGTCTACACAATTAACAAAACAAAACAAAGTCCGTTCGTCTCATGAAAGCGATTTTAAAGACATACGGCCGAAATAGAGTATAATAGTTGATCTCTCTTAAAACGGTTATATATATACACATATGTCGACATGATATGCATAATAGGTTAATAATATGTGCAACAAAAACATTGTAGAGGAAGTCTACCAGTTGTAGTGATCTTCGTAGCCTTTTGTTTTGCACGCTTAACCTCACTTGTCTTCTTTTCTTCAACTTGTTTCTTTGCTCCACCAGCTACACCTTCGATCCTATCTATTTTGTTTTGATAATGACTTATGTTTAATCTCTTTAATCTCTCTATCTCCTCCTACATATCATTATATTCCAACCAACACCATACAATTACATACATACACAAGTTAATAATAATAATAATTAAAAAAAAAAAAAAATTTAAAATAAATAAATAAATTAAAAAAAAAAAAAAAAAAAAAATAAATAAAGAAAAATAATAATAATATCTAATTAACATTATTAATATATACGGAGTAATTATTATTGCAATTCTAAAACACAATTCAGTCGCATGGATGACAGATTCTTGTTTAAAATGAGAAATATTCTTCTTTTCGATTAATATAAGTCAAATAGATATTCTTTGGTAAGAGGAATTGCTTAAGAACCGTCTGTTTTAGAAATAAATGAAATAGGTCTATTCTATGAAAGACACACCGACTTAATAATTAGGAAGGAGAAAGATCCACCTTTCTTCTTTCCATGTCAAGAGTTGCTCTCTTCTTCTTTTCATTCTCCCATTCTTTAATCTTTGTATTCATCTTCTCATACCTTCATTACATAATGGATTAATAGATTATTGAGTATATATATAAATACAGTATATATCACAAATACTTAGAAGAGACGATCTTTCATTAACATTAATGAGATACCTTTCACATAATAATGGATCATTTTTCTGCTTACGTCTCTCAGTAATTTAACAAAAAACAGTCTCTCACACGTAACTAAAACTAAGTTACTTACCACTTATTGATCTTGGCTAAACGAGCCCTCTCCCATTCACCTGCTTGAATACTTTCCCTACTTTGTGGACTACTCCCTTCCCTTTCCCTTTCCCTTGGGCCTGCTATCTCTATTGGTCTTGTCGAACTCCTCGATATCGGGGCTCCACCTAACACGACCCGATCCATCAATAAATACGGGTCATACACATAAATCACAAAATTATTGTTTGAAGGTTCGAACCTTACCGGCATCATTGTTTTCAAACCTAGACGATCGTCTCTGTAGGCCACCAACCGGGTTTGGTTGATCATTGTTAGTGTTAGTGTTGGTGATTAGTGAAGGATCTTCTCTAAAACTCTCGACCATTCTTCTCTCGAATTCGGCTCGAGTTTCTTCTAAGGAATGTACGGCATATGCTGCTGCTGCAATGCTAGCTGCATATTCTTCTTCTTTTTCATTGTTCTTCAACTCCCTTCTCAATTTTGTGTTCCTTTCATCTAATTAATTAATCAATTAATTAGTGAATGATTATTAATCCATTATCTTGATTGGAAAAAAATATTTAAAAAATACCTCTAAATGATTCTGATTTTGTGTTATCTCTAAGTCGTGTGTACTCTTCGTGTCTCCCTTCTGGTATATCTGAAAAACTCACTCTGAGACGATCTTACCCAAATTAGTTCCTAAATAAATTAGTTTTGTACTGCGAAACTATTTTATTCATAATATAGATCACGATCTCTCGTCGATTGAATTTGTTTTACATAATTAATATATATATATATATCCATTAATATTGCATGCACGTACGACAATATTGAGTCACAATAAATCTAGTTAATTTTATTTAAAATACATATTTTTTGGTTATTTATACACGACAAATATATACAGTACATAATCTCGAAAAATATGGATATATTAAAAGACGATTTACCTACGCTTGTGCTTAATCTGCAGGTCCATAGCCTCGGGTGTAAATTTCGAAAATATGAAGTCGATAAACCGTCACAAATTTGAAGGTTGATTGAAGAAGCATACAAAGATTGCATTGCATTGCATTGTGTAGATGTACAAGAAATGTACGAAAATATACTTTGCATGGCTTTGATGGTTTTATTTGTTAAATGCAAATCTTGTACGTTTGAAGTTAAGGAGACAAGGAAAGAAACGCATCTTTTCTGTAGCAGTTTTTTTCTCGAGTTCAATTCTCGTCGATCCCCACAATCTTGGGTGTCTTGGTTTAGAAATTAGAATTCTCGATCTTTTTTATCATTACTTTCCATAATGGATGTAACATGAGTTCCGAGGGATAAAAGAAAAAAGAAAAAAATTTACGAGTATTAATTTATTAAATTAGATATATAGAATGCTTCCATCTTGTGAAAAAAATTCAAGCTGCAGCTTCTGTAACACAAAATAGAAGATTCATTAGTGTACAAGCTCCTTCCTCCTACCATGGTGTATTTTTGTGTACAGATTTTATCATCTTCCTATGTCTTCTCTTATTTGCGGTTGCAGGTTTGGATAAGCTGACGACGGACTTTAGTCTTGAGGATCATGTTCATGTCGACCAGAGGTGGGGTCCGCTGAAAAGAATTGCTCGGCTTTCTCGGTAAAGCTTTCAGGAAACCTAGCATACAACGGAGGAGTGACACGGGTGTCTGACGTGGCGTCTTCCGAAGTTTTACTAGCTTTGACTTCTTTAGGGTTCCGAAGCTTGTTAGTTCGGGTAGTGCCAGTGCCGCCACCCCTGCCTGTAGGAAGACGGGAATTTTTCGCTGTTGGCCGAATAGGTTTCACGGGAATTTCGGGCAGGTGACCGGAAGTTGTTCGGGAAGACTTGACTAGGGAAATAATCATATCGGGACTGAGTTCCTGCTGGACAACGTCTTTGTTCTGTTCACACCCGAAGCAAGCAGCGACTAGGGTTCCAGCCAGGATCGGCATTAGTTCAGGGTCAGTAAAGAATGCGAATGGTAAGTCGCAAACCTGAGGTGGAAAGATTCCACTGTCAAATTTTGTTCATGCTGGAATTGTAGAATCACGTGTTTTACAACGGAATAAATTACAGTACTTATTACTGAATGCTGACCTTGTGAAGGATTGTCGGACTGTTTCCCCAACGAAGGACGGCTTGATTGCCAGGATGAAATAAGGAGAAGTACCCAAGAAGCGACAATGATTCAAGCAGAAGCAAACCCACCTACAAAAATCAATATATAATTGCAATGATGTACTGTACAAGATTTGCAATTGAAAAGACGAGTTCATAAAGTGAGAACGAATAAAAACGAATACAAATTTACCTGATCACTTGCTAATTTCCAATTGTTGGTACAATGGGTCAGCAGGAAGCTCATGATATGGAAAAATTCCATTTTCAGGTCTAGCCTTGCCTGCACAACATTTATGTCGAGATTAATATTTATGAAATAAAGCGTATAACTCGCTCAAGTGTCTGCGCAGACTGCGCACTGCGCTTTTGAATCATGTGGGTTCGAAGTACGGAAGTATCACTGTATGCATTATTGCATAATAACAAAACATTGACGCGAGTAAGGCCGTTGTCAATTGTCACATATAATCTTGGATCGAGGGATGACGAACTTACAAGAATTTGTTGCATGAAAGTGATGTCCATCAGAGCCAAGTTATTCAAAACTTTCAATACACCCGTTGCTACCTCCTCGAAGTTCGATGGGAGTATATAGGAGCCCTGCAGCATAACAGATATTGACTATGAGGCTTTCTTGCCAGTTATAGGTCGGAGTTTTCAAAATGGGTATAGATTACAGAAATAAGTGAATCCTTGACATGAAAAATGACCTGTTCAGAAGATTTATTGTTAGCCTGCAATAGCACAGCAGTCAACAGCGACGGAAGACTGACTAAGCCAGTTTCAGAAATGGCGGAAAGAATGAATGCATGTGGCTGTTTGAGTCCCATATGGTCCTCATTCCTACTTCCTGCGCCATTATGACAAGAGTTCTTTTCTTCTTTCACGGATACATTCACATCGGGGTCAACCACACTCGTCTCTTTTTTATCGCAATCTGACTCAGTAGGAATAGTTTCTTGAGAAAGCTTATTAGAATCTTCATTTGCAGACACGGGCAAACGTTCCCAGTCAATGGAAGAAACGGGAGAAGGTCTAGATGTCAAAACCACCAAGAGATTTATACTCAGTAATATGGACGAAGGAAACGGAGAGCCTTCCACCTGTGGCCTGTCATATAGGGCAAATAGATCTCGTAGTCGATGGATAATTTGATAAGAAACAACAAGTTCCAATAGACCATCTTGCATTTGACGTTGGCGTTCATCCAAGGTAGGAAAGCCAATAATCATCGTCACAGTGCACAAGAAACCGTCGAGTACTTCAGTGATGGAATCAAAGTTTTCGGTGGAAGTTTTGGTCAGTTGTGAATTGGAGCCACTGGAAATATTTAGGGATGCTGCGATTTTAATGTAACTTTCTAGAGCAGCCGATAGCATTGGGATAAGAGGGGGTAAGAGATTTTGTGAAAGGAAATAACTTTTATTCGCAGGCACAAAGAGCACAACTTTAAGGAGCCTTAGAAAATATATAGTCACTTGAGAAGCTTCGGGTTTTGATATGTGAGATGCAGGCAAGGCAGACGAGATGAAATCAAGCAGACCTGCCCTGCGTGAAGCTAGCAGTTCTAGCTCCTTTCCTTCCAAAAACTGGGAGAAACGTTAAAACAAAAGGTAAGCTTAGAATTTGATTAGCCAATTTATGCATGGAATCGATGGATAAAATAGTGTAAATCGTGTCCATTAATAATACCTTGATCATTTCAGCAGTAATGAGACCGATACTTGATGCTCCTTCCTTCCTTTCCTGCCGAAGTCTCTGCAAATCTTGTACCCATCTCCCAATTTTTGCTCTAGCAGTTACCAAAACAGTTCTATATCCAACGCCGTTGTTTTCAGGTGACGGAATTTCAGGTAGATCATGCTTCAGAGCCATTAACCTCTGTCTGATTTTCTTTATCCTTCGCTTCAGAGACTGATGAATCCCGGTACTAGGATTCACTGAACCGAAACTAGTACTATTTTCTTGACTATCATCAACATTTCCAAGCGGTGAGGTTCTTCCTTCCTTATTTACCACACGACGCATGAAAGGAGACGACTGATCTCTAAAATCCATGGAAGCTCTCTCTCTTATTTGCTCGAGGTAAACCTTGCGTCGTTGTTCACTTTCCCGTAGTCTTTCTGCCAACCTTTGAGCAAGTAGTTCGGCTTCTTCTTGCTGTGCTTTAGCCCTCTCTTCCTTTCTCCTAAGTTGCTCTACAGCTCTTGCTTCTCTTGCTGCACTCGATGCCTTTCTTTCTTCTTCTCTTCTCACTTGGGCCTCTTCTTTTCTCTTCTGTATTTCTGCAAGTCGTTGTAATTTCTCGGCTTCAAGGAGCTTCCTTCGTTCCATGACAGCTTCTTCTCTAGCCATGTCTTCTTTCTGTTTAATTTTCAAAACTTGGATCTTTTCCGCCCTCCTCAGCTCGGAATCATGAAGTTTCTGGCGTAAAAGAAACTTCTTGTTTTCCTCATTCAAAGACGTTATAAAGCGAACTTCATTGACTTTGTTAGTTTCATCGCCCGCTCTTTTCACAACCTTAGCTATATAAGCTTCATGCCGAGATTCACTTTGCTGATGACGAGCGTACATGCCCTCTTTCAACTTCATACTGCGAACAGCTTGCCGTTCACTAATACGGTTCAGTTTCTCAGAAGTACGTTGAAGCTTCTGGATTCGCTCACTCTCCAACTCGTTTCTGATTCTCATAGCACGTGCATGCTTCTCTTCGGCCTCTTTCTTCAAATCCAAGGCAGTCTTTTTTTTCTTCTCAGGGGACATTAGTTTATCATGCAAGATTCTCGCACGTTCTGCACTTTTCCTACTCATGCAAGGAGAATATGACAGGCGAGAAGAAAGACGGCATGGAGATGCAAGTATCTCCTCCCAATTTCGCTTCTCCTTCCATGCATCTGACGGCCTCCAGGATTGTGATTTTCTCCTATCCCTCTCCTTTTCACTATATTTCTCCATTTCAGTTGAAGATCCTAATTGTTCTGCCCTAACTTTGACACCTAGAGGAGGATGAGGAGGAGTAGAAGAACTTGGAGGAGAAAGACGACAACTTTGAACCGACATTTTGCTAGACCTTCTGGAATCTGTACCTCTCCGTTCCCTACTCATATTTATGGAAGCATTCGGATCAAAAGTTGATGAAGAAAGACGACCATTTTGCACTGACATTTTGCTAGACCTTCCAGAATCTGTACTTCTCCTTTCTCGGCTCATATTTACAGAAGATGAGTCACCTGCGAGACTCTTCCTTCTTAACTTGGATCCGTGTTCAGATGTGTCTATTGACCTATTATTATTATGTGAATCCAAAGTTACAGCCGTTGTCACACTCACTTCACCACCTGCGCGCTCTTTTGCCCTCTCTTCCTGAACTTTCTTGAAAGCCTCTAACGATGATGACAAAATTTCAGCTCTATGGGGCGAAGTAGTCATTCTCCGTACCTGTAACAAGAAATAAAGGAACAAAACAATCATAAAGAACAGACATTGCTACAAAGTATCATGTTAAGGGCATTTTTGGAGCGGAGTAATTGCTAACCTCCCAAGAGAGAGCATGAGGTCGTCTATGATCGCCCTTCATACTTATACTTGCGGTACTTGTTGATTTAAAAGAGTTCTTCTTCATTTTATCAAAATCCTCTACCCTAACGTTCAGATCTCGGAAATCAGACTCGGCCTCTTGGAGAACAAGAATCGCCTCTTTAACTTGCTCGAGATCACATTCTAACTCACACAGAAGGTACAGTTCATCTACAGCCCTGTTAAGATTCTCAAATAGGAAAGACCAAAGCCGTTCTCTAAACCTTTCTTTGCTTTCCCCTTCTTCTTGTTCTCCAACCGCGTGCATCAATGGTGCACTAGATAAACTACCTTTCGATGTACCACTAAGTAAACGTCTATCGTCTCTGACCTCACATTTGGTGGAGGCTGATCTACAAGCTTCTGGAAGACACTGATCAGATAGTGCAACCTCAGTATCTTCGGCAATTATCACTTCGAGATCACCATCGTCAATGTTTACTGTAGATGAACATGGAAACTCGTGAACAGGCAGTTCCAAAGTGCAGAGGTCTTTATTTTTTGGGCTAACATCATCATTTGCCGATTCCTTCTCCTCCACGTGAACTGAAGCTACTTCACTTACCTCTTTACAGTTTTTCTCAAGAGAATCCTCTGTAGAATTTAACATATTAGGGCAAGCATCGCTAGCTGCATCGTGTACTTCAACAATTTCTTTACTAACTGAAGGGGAATCATTTGATGAATTACATGCAATCGAGTCAGGCAGATTTCTCGAGGTCTCACACTTTGCCAAATCATCATCACCAATTTCACCAAACCTAATTTCAGAAACTGCCGAGCTCCCGGTATCTGGAGCAAGCAAATCATCATCTAGATCACCCCATTTGATTTTGTGCACGATATCAGGCTTTTTTTCAGTTAAACTTTCGGTTCCAGTAGAAGTAATAGCCGTGACATTTAAATTGGGTGTCATCATAAAACCATTATTGTCGCCAACAACGCGTTTATCGTGGCAACACTCATCCTTCTCGTCTTCCTTAGTAGTAGGATGAGAAGGAACACTCGTCTGAACACTTTTTTTTTCTTCTGGTTTGGAACCGTGGGATTGGCTTTTATTATTTGAATTCCTATCTTTCCCATTCGTGTGCTGTCTTGATGATCCACCAACCCAATTACGAATAGAGAACTTTGAGCTGCTTCTGTGCTTCTGAAGGTGAATTACAAAGCCAGAATGGTAAGATTTAAGAAGTAAACAGAAAAAAATAGCATCTACGGAAATACAAAATAAAATAAAATGAAATAAAAATAAGAGGAAAACAATTTGAGTGTATTAGCAATACAAGTAAAGTCTACGAAATACAACAGCCTGCGAAATAGGGAGTGAGTAACCTCGTTAGGATAAAGGAAGGGAACGGGGGGAGGGCAATATCCGTTGCTAGGAGAGTAATTCGTGATGAGGGGAACAAGAGGGAAATAGAGTGATCCATTTGCCTCCCTCCAAGCTAAATTATAAGAGAATTGGACGGAAATTGTCATAGCTACATAGTACATTCCACCCGTTCCCCCTCCCTCCGCTTCCTCCCTTCCCTTCCCTTCCCATTCCATCTAAATCTGTAAGGTCTAAGCAAGCCATTATCGAAATTCAAGAGGTCAAACTCATCCCTCAGTACATGTCTACACTATACATAAATATATAGATATGCAAGATCGTGAATCGTGATAGAACTATGTTCATTTCCATCATATCAAAACCAATCCGAACCAACTTCAACACGAAGATCATTAGCCAAATGGAGAGCTTCCTACCGAACAATCTACTCGTAACCGTTTAAGATTTAACAACATCAAGGCTCAATCAATAATCAACATTCAATAAACCCAACTAAATTCAAGTAAACCCTATCAACAAAGTTTTGAGAATTCATGGAACCAACCCTAAATTCTGAAATATAAACATCATCTCATCAAACCATCCTTTACTAACCATCAAATACACATTTCAAAACACCCAGTTCTTCATTTCAGAATCACATCAAGTATAAAAAACCAGTAAACTAAATCCTACACTTACATTCATAAACAATTACTACAATAACCTTCAATTGAGGATTGAAATTAGAAGTACATTAAAAAAAAAAAGTAAATTAAACAAGTAATAAAGGGAGAAAGAAAGCACCTTTTTCACTTGAAACCATCCAGAACCCTGATCATCCCCATCTCCAACACCTGTGGCATCCATCCCAATTTGAAAAAACCCTAAATTCTTCCCCAAATAAATACATACACAACATTAACAACAAATAAAAACCCTAAATTCCTCTAAATTAATTAATTGATTGATTGATTTCCGACCCTTTGAAAAATTATACTTCGTGCACAAGTTAAACCCTTTACATATATATGAAATTGGGCTACAGAAAAGGGGAATTTGATGAAAAGGTAGAGTCTTTGAGAATTAGGATCAAAAGGGTAATCAAAGAAGTGATCTTTTCAAAGCAAAATGAGGGATTAATGTTGAAAACGTATGATTATGAGGAAATTGGGAAATGGGTAGTTGAGGAAATAGTTATAATGAAGGGGGAAATTGAGGAAGTGCAGCAAATTCCATGGTTTTCTGGGTTTGAGCTACAATGGGGAGAGGAAATAGAGTAAATGCATGTTAGTTTGTTTTTCCAGGATTTTATGATGAATTGCCAATTGTGAAAATTTGTGTTTTCCCTAATTGGAGTAATTTGGCTACTTGCACCGTTATTGTACTCGACTTGTAGTGCCTATTTGACTTGGTGAAAAAAAATATATATATATATATATATATATATCGGTTTACGTTTCATTATTTATTGTTCTTTTATATTATTTATGAGTAGTATTTTAATTAAATGAAAATAAATAATCGAGACGAGCAGAGTAATTAGATTGAAATTAGTTTAGGTTTGAGTCGGCTCATTCACTTCGAGTTTGATGGATTATGTTAATCAATAAAAGTGCATTTCGTATTATAATAGCAACTAGATACGTGAAATCTGAATGATATGTGCAAAATTTACATGCAATAATAAAATGAATAAAAGTGCATTTTATTTTATATGTTCAAAATTTATCAAATAAAAGTGCATTTCCTATTTTATTATCGGTGTGTAGAATTTAACATATTTTTTTATTTTATTACAGAGTAAAATATTTATCACAAAAAGAATATTAAAATATGGAGGAGTAGCTCTTAAAGTGGGATTCAAGTCATCCTTCTTTTTGATTTATTGAACTAATCTACTCCACTTTCCACCTTCCTCTTCCCACAAGCAGAAGTTAATTAGATTTTCACGTTTACTAAATTTATACTACGTACAAGTTTTTTTTGAGCTAAATTGTACGGAGTAAGTTTTTTTTAGCTTAAATATTTATGTGATTTAGCCCGACATCTTTACACTAAAGTTCAGAAAATTTACAACAAAACTCGAAAAACTGTGTGATAACATTCAAAATCATAAAACCAGTTATACATAGAGTTAACTGGTTGTGTAATCTACTCATTGCTTCACATTCGGTTGATTAACATTTAACATTAACACAATTAGTCTCATGTGCAAGTGTGCAACCGTCAAAAATAAAAGTAACCACCTCAGGTGAGAGTGCTCACAATAACGTTATTGTAAGACTGTCTCATATTAGTTTTAATACAAGTTAAGACTAGTAATATTATGAAACCGTCTATTAATAGTAGAAGATTCTGATAATTGGAACATTCGATATCTATACGAGAGAGCACTAAATTGCATTGGTAATTAAATTGTGTACGACTATTATTATTACGATGACTTCTAGACGTAAGGTATAACCACTATAAAGTTTGAAACATGATTAAATTATCTTCTACGATTTCATAGCGTCATGTGTCACCTAACAATATATGGATTTTATCATACGTGTCGAAAATTTAGCTCAATCTACACTAACCTTCCTAGAAACGTTGTAATTCAACCAAATTTTTTGTTAATGAAATTATTCAATAGGATACATACCATACAAATAGGGAATTGATAATGCTACACACGGAGAAAGTACTATGCCACTCATTATGTGAAAATATTATTTTAATAGCAGCAATTTTCATAAGTACTCCCTCCATTTATTAATGTTCTTCCCATATGTTTTATACATGTTTATTAAGGAATAAGAATAAAAAATGAAAATGAGAGAGAAGTTGATACAAGTGGGGCCATAGTAGAAAGTATTAGAAAATGAGGATGTGAGAGACTAATATGGAAATAATAGAAATGGGTAGAACATTAAAAAATGACCCAAAGTGGAATATGGGTAGAACATTCATAAATGGAGGGAGTATATTTTGAGCGATATAGTACATTTTGGTGTGACATTAAGGTTACCCTACGAATAGTAAGAACATGAATCCAATTCATATTCAAATTTTCAACCAATTTCATATATTAATTTCAATTAAAACATACGATTTATCTTCGTTTGATATTAATATTTTATAATATCCATTTTCACGTAGTTAACAAATTCCTTAATTTCTACGAATATAATTAATTGCAGATGAGAATTGAATTCCCGATACCTTGAACCTCTAATCATATTACCAACTTTCAAAGAGAATATTAATTAACCAACTAATCATGTGAGAATCCACATAAGAAAACAAAAGAAAGGGAGGCAACAAGCAAAGAACAAAACAAAGCACAAGAATTGCACCCAATCTTCCCCTTCACAACACATGAAGATTGAACAGCTTGCACAACCTCAACCAAAGTTACAAGTACAACCACTTCCACCCAACTCACTTCATTTTCAGCTCATCTTCTCTTACTACTTTCCATCATCAGATCTACTTCACTTACTTTTTTATCTTCTTATTAAAAAATCTACCATTTTTATGCTTTTTTTTGGTTGTTTGTTGAAGATGCAGAGCACTGCAGACCAGGTGAGTTTTTCATGTATTTCATCATAAATCTCATATGGGTTTTCTTCAAATGTTATGAATTGAATTGGGTTAATCTCCAATTTTTGTTATATCACCAGTAAGAATACTATACAGTATACAGAGTGTATTTTTTAACTTTTTACTGTAGAACCTAACTTTTTTTGCTTTAGTTATGCAGAGTTTTTAGTTGTTTGATCATAAAAATCTCGTATGGGTGTTCTTCAAATGTTATAAATTGAATTGGGTTAGTCTTCATTTTTTGTTTTCTCATCAGTAATAGTACTATACAGAGTGCAATCTGTAAATATTTTTTACTGTAGAACTTTTTACTGAAATCATAGTAAAAACACTCTTATACATGTATGTGCTTTTATATTGGCATTTTTTTTACTGTTGTAGATGTAAAACCTTATCTTAAACTTGTGCTGTTATCGCGTGAGACGGTCTTACACAATAATATGCGAAAAATCTTATTTTGTTTACATTAATAGCATCATTGTATGTCATCCCTAGATATAAGGGGAGATTACTTAGTGATCAGTTGCCAAAATCTAAAATTATAACTAAAATTATCTGTTTTTTCATTGTCGAGGGCGAGCGCCTTACCAAACATTAACTCATTTGAGACGCTCTCAAAAAAAAAAAAGCGAAACGCTTTTATATGTCCTCCTTATATTATTGACTATTGAGTACACTTTGTTGAAAATTTGGATAGAATACAGCTTCCCTTTACATGATACCTTTCCTTCTTTGTAATCTGAACAAATTTCCAGAAGAAGAAAAACAAAGCATTTATCCACAATTTTTCTTGAATCATATAGTAGTATTTGTTATTCAATGTTCATACCAAGCTGTCAATCTGATCTACCATGAACTGTATCTATTCTGACACTGTACTACTATCTTATTACTTGCATATATAACAATGCAGAAACTGTGATTCCGTTCATGCAAACCGCGAAGAATTCTTAAAATTTCCTTGCTGTTTTACGTAACTCATGGAAAGCCGACTCCTTTTATGTTTCTTGCTCGCTTGCTGTATCCCGTCTGTTTTATCTCAAGAAATCTCGGATGCTACATTAGGAATCGATGGAAGCAAAGCTATTGCTCATACTAATGAGAATTACGTGTGTGCCACTATCGATTGGTGGCCTCATACCAAATGCAACTATCAAGATTGCCCTTGGGGTTACTCTTCTATAATGAATCTGGTACGAATTCACCGACATCCTATATATAGACAAACCACTTAAGCTTTTCCCGTTTTTGGTAAATCGTTATGTTGATGAAGGTGTTTATTTTTATTGTGTGCAGAATTTGTCCAATCCGCTTCTTGGAAAGGCGGTGAAAGGTCTATACTCTATATAATGAATCTGCGCTTCTACTGTTATTTTCGGTTCTTTATTTTTAATCTGTTGCTGATGTATTTTTTGGTTAAGTATAGCTTTTGGAAATTTGAGGTTAAGACTTGGAGGTTCCTTGGAAGATCAAGTCGTTTATGATGTTCCGAGTTTGAAACTCCCTTGTCATCCATTTTGGAAACAATCCGGTGGATTATTTGGGTTTTCGAAGGGATGTCTGCACATTGGCCGATGGGATATGCTCAACCGATTCTTTAAAAAGACAGGGTAAGTTGCCAAATTCGAAACAGTTTGTTATCAGTCTTACAAGCAGTAAGATTTTTATGTTTGTTGTTTGAACCAAAATGTGCACAGAGCAGTTGTGACATTCGGAATAAACGCGCTCTATGGTCGGAGGAAATCCAACAGCGACGCTTGGGTGGGACCCTGGGACTCGAGTAACGCACGAGATTTTATCAAGTACACAATCTCCAAAGGATACCAGATCGATTCATGGGAATTTGGTAAATAAACTTTGGATTTCTTTATTGTCGTGTTGGTCTGTTGGATTAGCTACTCGACTTTAATTTGGCTAATCCTTTCAGGAAATGAACTGTGTGGAAGCGGAGTTGGTGCAAAGGTCGACGCTACACAGTATGCCAAAGACCTAATCAAGCTAAATGGAATCATCAATGAATTATACAAAAACTCGCACTCAAAACCGATGATTTTAGCTCCTGGAGGATTTTTCGACAAGGACTGGTTTACCCGTCTCCTTAAAATTACCGGCCCTGGAGTCGTCCATTCCGTTACTCATCATATTTACAATCTCGGGGCAGGTCTGTTACTTTATTCTTTCGGCCGCATCAGTAAAAGATCTTTTTTTTGTAAAGACGGTTTTTTTATATGATTGAATGCAGAAAAATGGTTAACTGATTAAACTGCCTGCGTCGATTCATTCAATGTGTGATTTTCTGTGATCGGCTCCTTAATGACAGGTAATGACCCGAATCTAATGAGCAAGATACTGGATCCTAATTACCTGAGTAAAGTAACCAAAACCTTCAGCGCGGTTAATAAAACATTGGAAACAGACGGTCCATGGGCTCGTGCTTGGGTTGGTGAGTCCGGTGGTGCTTTCAACAGCGGAGGCAAACTCGTTTCCAATAGCTTTGTCGATAGCTTTTGGTATTTTTTCCTTGAATTAATAAAAACTTTCAATATTTTTTTTACTCTAAATTTTGATGCTAACGGGTTTAGACCGGGTCATGATCATAGGTACTTGGATCAGCTGGGACTCGCCGCGACATACAACACCAAAGTGTATTGCAGGCAGACGTTAATTGGCGGTAATTACGGCCTTCTCAATACAACCACATTTGCCCCGAACCCAGATTACTACGGGTCAGATATTAAGATACTCGATATACTTTCTTTGATTTTTCACGGTTTGACGATAATAAGTTAATAACCCTAGTGGAATGATTTTATGTTTTGTTCGATTTAGGGCGCTTTTGTGGAATCGGTTGATGGGACACACGGTTCTTCCTGTCAATATTCTCGCTTCGCCTTACATTCGCTCATATGCCCATTGTACAAAAGGAAGGGTTAGTAAATTATCCATCACACTATGAAGTAAAGACGGTCTCACACAGTAACTAACTATTGAATTATGAACAGGCGGGTGTAACTGTACTTTTGATAAATCTAAGCAACCAGACGAGATTCAAAGTCAGAATGCAAAATACAATGGAGAAGGACTTGCAGATAGCGAATAAAGTGATCCCGAAAGAAAGTTCGTTCATGCGAAATCTGAAAAAGACGGTTTCTTGGGTAGGCAGTAAAGCATCATCAGACGGGCGATTACACAGAGAGGAGTATCATTTAACGGCCGAGGGCAGGAACCTAAGGAGCCAAACCATGGTTTTGAACGGGAAAGCGTTGGAGGTGACAGAAAATGGAGATATTCCGAGACTGGAACCGGTTCTAGTCGGTGTGGATGCTCCATTGTATATCTCTCCATTGTCTATTGCTTTCATAGTTTATCCCAACTTTGATGCTCCTGCATGCAGTAAATGATTCTCTAGTGTGTATACTCCATCCGTCTCGTTCATTTGTTTGTCAATGAAGAATATAAAAGATCAACAAATGAACGAGACGGAAGGAATAATTATATATCCTCTTTGATTTTTATAGTGGGTATAAGTGTCAAGTGTGTATACATACATTTATAGATAGTGAAAGATTGAGAAAAAGAAAGAAGCAATAAAAAAAAGTTGGTTTATAGTATTTGTATTGTTCAAGGGAGAAAAAGATTAGACAACAAATAAAGTTAACTTCTTTTATATAAAACTAGTTGCTTGCCCGCGCGCGTTGATTGGACACGGTTGTGATTCTGCTATCCTATGCGTTTCTATGACGGTTGGTTGGGTCTCTTTTGTATTTGAAATGTGAATCTAAGGAAATTTTATACAGAATAACGGCAGAAATGTGAAACTAAGGAAATATTATAGAGCATTACTTGCAAAAGGAAGCATTATACAGCATTACAAAGTTAAAGAATAAATGCCCCGCACATCAAGACACAAAATACCCAAGCTACCCCTGCAAAGTCAAAGAAAGTCTTTATGCAAAACACTATTCTTAAGGGGATACTATTCCTAAGCTACAGTGAGCAGAACTTCAATTTTTTTAATAGTAGTAGAAAGCATTGAGACTTTTGATTCATAGGTCTCCCTCACGACAGCTACATCCGTCAAGGCAGGTGAGATAATCGTAAATTTGTGACAGATATATTTCACATGGATCATACTACATCCAAATAAACATTTTCATATTTCCTTGTTTTCTAAAGGTTTTTTAAAAAATTGGAATTTGCCGATAAAGGGCATTAATAAAAGAACGATCAGCCAAACAACAAAACAGAGGAATGAAAAGAAATACGGAGTACTATATACAGAAAAATGAGCGTCCAAGACGTTCATATTACGAAACATTTCAGTTTATATGGTACAATGAATTCGATTGTTCGATCCACCCGATATAGATAATGTGGACCAAAGAATGCTCAACACTTGAAAAAACCAGTACATGAAAATCGGGAGTTCTTGTCATCATCACGGAAGATAAATACATTGTGTGCTCTTGATTATTATGTTATTGCAGTCGACAGCCTTGCTCTTCTTGTCGAAGATAAATCAGCCCACGCCCGATCCTCTGAGATCAAACAATAACACCACCAGAGCATTTAGCTCACAACATTTAATTGTTGACCGGATACTACTTACAGTAGCCGCATACAGACATACAGTTTACTGCCGAATATATTTAAAAGGAAATTTCAGTACCTCTTTTGTATCTTTTAATCGGAGAAGATCTAGTCTCTCGGTTGGTCTCCTCCTTGTTAGGGTTGTTAACTGTAAATGAATCAAGAATTAAGAAGAACAGAGTGAGTAAACTTTATGGATGGTCATCAGGCGAGGGACACAGGGAAAAGATGTGCATACCCAAAAGCTGAAGCGCTCTGGGTTGTCTGCTGAGGGCATCATTGCTTCCACGTTAAGAAGTTCAGAAAGCCGTCTTCGGTCTGCAACAGTAATAGTGCAATCCTTAAGTCTCAAAAGTTTCAAAATCGAGGGTTCAGTTAAAACTAGAAGTAGCTGGGAAAAGGCCTAATTTAGGTGGTAAGAGATTCACCTTGCTGTGCTGCTTCTTTCGCCCTCGTCAGCCACGTTCGAGCGAATTCTGCTGCATTACTTGTCAGTTCCTGCAGCTGTTAAGGCTAGAAACTCAATCAACAAATCACCTGGCAGCCAAAACAACGCTTATATATTCACTTGTCTCAGTTCTAGCAGATTTCAGTTCACATGAGAGGTATGAAGGTTCGAATTACATCTTCAACCTTAATGACTCAAAAGGGCAAGGTAAGTCCCTGGCCTTGGATTCGGTAAATCATGCATCTCCGAACTACCTCAAGTAGTTGTACTCCTCAAATAACTACTACATCTCACAAATACATGATTCACCGATACTTGGTACTTCTAGTAGATCCAGACATACCAACTACAACCAAAGAAGTTATTGTATTAAGCTTTCAACTTACATCTGTTCTCTCTCTAGTTCCATCTCGAGGATGTATATCCTGTACCCACTCGACTTCAGCAACACGATACCTGCGCAGAGTATGATAGATAAGTAACCAAATCGTAAAACCTAAAGAATACCATATGACAGGGACAAAACCAACTAACCCATCTTGATCCCATGATTCAAGGATACGAAATCTCCTACGGCCTTCCACCTGGAAAACAGACGGAAAATCCTTCTTTTAATAAATGATGGCCTTAACACGACCGAGAAAACTATACAGAAGTAAAGGAATGGGAAGAGAGACCAGAAATATATCTAGAGGCAGAAAGCCATCATTCAGGAAGAAACTTGTACAAGGATATATGTGAATATGATAAAGTGAGAGGAGGACCCTAGGCTTAGCTGAGTACAGGTTCACGTGATATGAAGAACGGCTAGGTAAACAAAAGAAAGTAAAATTTACACTAAATCTGTCAACAATATCAAGGTTACAGTATCACAGCACACCTCTATATAGAAGCGCCCATCAGGAAGTGGCTCACATCTGCAATCAAATGCGGACATCTCATTAAAAGCAAATCACAGTAGAGCACAGATGAATCAGAATTTTAAGACTGGCACATACTCTGTTATCTCCACTTCACATGCAAACTCTGCTATCTGACCAGTAGTGGAATCAATCGTTACCTATAGCATTGATCAAAAGCATAAGTCATGGAAAACACGAATTCCTAGTTTGAGAGGGCAAGACAAATAAGAGGTATAATGATCTACCATTCCCATCCGATGATTTCCTTCCATTATCCTCCTAACCTGTTGTTCAAGCAACAAGAATATAAAAACCACGATAATCTGTAAGAAGACTAAAGGATAACAAGTCAGTATCCAAAATTGAATACTAACAGCAGAACTAGAATCAACTAACATAGAGCTCTTAGCTAAAATTGTCATCTTGAAATTCAATACCGCTGATCTATGCCAGTCTCACAGAAGTTAAAAAAAGTCACGGTAAGAAATTAAGACTTGTAGTTGAACTCAAGCTGCATCTATGCCAGATAGAACTGTCTGTAATGCAATAACAAAACAAATGCAGCACGATACAATGATTTTTAGACTTAAGCTAATAGTTTGATGATGTCAACAATCAGAATTACATACAGTTCAAAGATAATAAACCTTAACTGAACTGCACTACGCAGAAAGCGACAAAAGCAATACAACACATGTATCATACACATATAGGAACTAAAGACAATTTTGAATGGGGTAATCATCACAAGTCAGAAAAGTACTCAATATAATCTTCAATTTCACAGGTTCTGCTACAGGATAGTAAGTATATGAATAGAGTAGTGTTTATATAGGCAACAGCTCATTATATCTTACCCAGAATCCAATTCAACAAATTTAACAAACCCAAGGCGCGAATCCTACTAAGATACATTTTCTCTTTGCAGCTGTAATAGAAGCAGAAAGTGTAAAATCAAACACGTTCTTCATAAAATTATTTACAATGTACCAAGAGAGCAACGGAGAGTCAAACATCACAGCACAATGGATACATTGACTCCATCAGTAACTAGGCAAGGAAAAGCTATGAGACCATCAAAAATATGATGAGACACTAGTTTCTTTTTCTCTACAGCACGGAATAAAAGACACCAATGACTCACCATAAGCCTGTAACGAGGTTCAAATATATTGAGAGCCAATTTCTGGCAAGGTAGGACTGCATCCATAACAAAAAGTGGCATCAAATCAGCGCCAGGCTTTGCCAAATTGTCATTCTCTGACTTCCTCTCGGCAAATTCCTCTGGGAAATTTTTCTGTATAATGTTGTTAAGAGTCACACTGGAGAGGTTTAAGAAATTAAAGTCAGATATGATACAAATCATGCGCATGTTTAACAATTAGCAAGACCAACCCTGATGTCTGTCTATCTCTGTACTTAAGGGAGAGCTTTTCAAGAAAACAAACAATTGCAAACTACTTTCGACTTTCGAGTGCTCTCATTAAGAGAAGGATTTTTCGGGTGTTCTTACTTAAAAATTATATGTTGAGAGTCCAACTTATAAAAACTGTAATGACTAATAATAAAATCATAACTATCATAAAAAATATTTAGAGCTTAGAAAAAAAAAAGGTTTATCACCTGCACTAAATACCAACCAATGTTCCACTTCCACGTACAGCGTACTTTCTTAAACACTAATAATGGTTTTGCCTCTTTCCTTAATATTAGATATCTATAGTCTATACACTCTAATTCTACTGTGAGCTTTACAGAGAAATTGAATGAGACGGCATTATTTCTAGACCTGTGTGGCACACTCGCAAAGGCTTTATATCTAGTACTATAGTATTACTCCGTACAAATTACAAAAATAAGACTTCGTCTGAAGCCCTAAGCATAGAATAGAAGTGATAGGAGGATAACATAAAACAGTAGAAACACACCTGGTTGCACATGTCCTGGGCGTTATAAATAGCACAGTACGACAAAGGGGGCATTTATTACCTGCACTTTATACCAAGGATAGCATCACATAACTGCATATCAAAATCAGTAAAAAAAAAAGTACAAGAAGGATATCTTACTACGGTCCATCGATTGAAATAGACATGCACGACAAAATGAGTGCCCGCATGGAGTTGTAACTGGCTCATAGAGAAGCTTCAGGCAAAGGGTACAATCGAATTCATCAGAACGTTCTGGTTTTCCACGGCCTCCGGCTCCCACTAAACCAGTACATGTCCTCTCCAAAATCAGTAGAAGTGACTTTAAAGATTCACTGCAGAAGACAAAAAGAAACAATGTGACCTTTAACCTTATTACAAGTATAGAATGACAGTATAATACACAAACGCTATGAAGCACTAAAATGAAGTGAAGGAAATGGCTATTACCTAAGTGGATCAATCTGAAGGCCAGAAATTGCAGTCTCACGAGCCAGCTCATACTTCTCCAACTGCTCAATACAGTGCAACGAACATCAGGAGAGAGAGAGAGAAAAAAAGGCTGCTCACCACAATGTGGACACATATGAGATGTCATATGAGTAAGCAAGATGCAGCATCCAAGATGGCAATGGCTTACTAAAGAGCTAGTGCAGTGATGAAGTTGATAAGGAGATTATTAACAAAACAGAAATGAAGAAATCAATACTTTTTCATCGACTAATTGACCCTAGAGTTCATGAACACGTTTCCAAGTAATATCACACAGAGGTTGGAATGTAGAGGAAGCTTCTTCATATACCATAAAAACATTTTTGTCAACAAATATGAGCAAGTAGCAGGCATGACATTGATCTTCAAGCATTTATGTACTTTGACTTACCAAGAATAGAGCATCAGCTTGCAAAATGTAAGATCTTACAGAATTGCTTCTGGAGCTCATGACTTTCTCCGCATCTTTTAAAGCAAGCTGCAAATCAGTCAAGAATCATGGATGAGTAAATTAGAAAGCTAATATTTCCCAGACACAAACACTAGCAGAGAATGCGTTAAATGACGAATATTCTTCAATCTCATTTGAAGTTTTGTTCATTCTTTTTCTGATTACCAACCGATAGGATGCGAACCAGGTGACAAGAGGCAACTTAAGAGCATTACATAAAGATCACATGTATTATGATGTGAATCAAAGGTGGGGAATTTTATCAAATCTTTTAGACATTCTTAGTGATTACGAGTATATGTTTCTTGATTATATTTGAGAATATGCCCCCCCAATATATCATCTATTATTAAGCTCGCGAACTCCTGCAAAAGAATTATCAACTATCTAGTGATATATGGGGTAACAGCCCTCAACAGAATTATCAAGAAACACGGATTGCCAGTTGATTACAAATCCAAAAAGCTATCTGTGTTAGTACTGTACAGAGCAAGTGGTTCAGCATACTCAATAGTTTACTCCTTCCCTGTTTTTCTCCAGCTTCCGTTCATTTCTCCACTGTGGACTACAACAATTGAAGCCAGCAACAATCCCATACTGTCTGTCAAAGTACGCAAAAATCAATCCTACAGTCTTGCTAATGGTGCCTGCCTCTAAACATGCAAATTCCTTATCAAAGGCCTCCTCCTCCCATGTTGTCAATCACCTCTTCTCTCTCCATGCTAAAAAAAGAACTTACCTCTTTCATATGTCAATGTAACAATAAGAAAACGGTAGTCGCTTAGTAACCAAAGGGTTCAAATTGGCCGAAAACTTGACTAACCAAATCTTAAATCTTAGACCAAACTTTTTAGCTCACCCCAAGTTGAACTTGAAGTACAATTAAGGGAACAGAACAATGTTTCTAAAACGAAACATACTTCAGCATGTGTTGTAGGATCGAGTCCATACAATGGGCTATACTCAGAAGTGGAAGGTGGCCTACTCTTCAAAAATTGGCTTAACCTGAGAAGTATACCAAGGGAAGCCAAAAGGCAGAAAAATATTATACGCTGCAGATCCTGAAGTCACTTTTAAATAAAGCAAATTAAGCATTAGCTTACCTTATATAAGCAGCACATCTATTGCTCAAAATAATAGAATCGCCCGGTTTCATCGTAATTGCTTTAGAGTAACAATTAATTGCCTGAACAATAAACATAAAATCAAGCCACATGAGGAAACTACCTAACAACAGAATTACAGAAGGTAATTTAAATATGAGAAGTTGACAATTGAAACATACTCCGTAACACTTATCGAAAAGGTTAACATGCTCTAAAGTCTAACCCAAAAAAGTTGGAAGCTTTATAACACAAACTACATAGATAGTGAATCGAAAGCATCTCAAACACATGACCAAGAATATGCGGTCCCTACTTTCCAAGTACTGTATTTGTTAAAACGCATTCATTGAGTACAAAAAAGTGCAGCAGTATGAGCAGAATATCACATACTACAACGTAAATCACGGACAAAAGCCGATTTCAGATGATTCAAAATGTCCTTAAATTAGAATGTTGAGTTAATCAGATAACATAATCATTACCAACATCTCACATGGAAAAATTGTAAATAATTCTGAAAACCATCATGGCATCACGCTATACTAACCTCCTCAAATTTCTCTTGGCGAAAAGCTTGATTACCACTCTGCACAAGCTCAAAAATCTGACGGAATCTCTCATAAGAAACCGCGGCTTCTCCCTCGTTCGCCTTCAATTTACACACAATTAAAACTTAGCAACCAAATTATTTTTTTACACAATTTCACTTGCACTTATCACAAAGTTACTAGCAATTACCGCCGTATATCAAAGTTAACACTTTCAATCAACAAAACTCGAAAATCAAACACATATTTTACAATCACCATCAGTTTGATCAACAAAACTCGCAACTAAAACTTTTCATCTAGTTAGATAACAGCAAGTATCAACAATTCTGATCAATTTACTCAACTATCGACAAAATACGCTATAAACAAATACTCCAATAAAAAAATCAAAACTTTCAACTGTTTCTGCTACTACTAACATTTTCAATCAACAAAACTAAAAAGTTAACCATAATTTCTATGATCACCACCCGTTTGATCAACAAAACTCGCTATTCACGACTTTTCGTATACTTAACTAGCATCAAGTAATAACAATTCTGATCAATTTGAGTCAGAAATTGACGAAATATGCTATAATTACCATCAATTTGATCAACAAAACCTGCAATTCACAACTTTTCGTACAGTTAAATAGCATCAAGTAACCACAATTCTGATCAATTTGACTCAAAAATCGACGAAACACGCCATAATCAAATACTTCAATCAATACAGCTCGAAAATTTCCAATTACCATCAGTTTGATCAACAAAACCCGCAATTTCACAACTTTTCGTCTAGTTAAATAACACCAAGTAACAACAATTCTGATCAATTTGACTCAAAAATCGACGAAACCGCTATAAACAAACACTTCAATCAACACAGCTCGACAAAATTCAAACTTTCAAACTGTTACTACTACTACCAACACTTTCAATCAACAAAACCTCAAAAATCAACCACATTTCACACTACAACCACTAACTCCCTCACCAAAACTCGCAATTCACGATAAACAACAACAAAATTCAATCAATCAACTCGAAACTCAACGAAATACGCAAAATTGAAAAAAAGAGGAATGTTTACAGAGACGAAATCTTCGACGTCGACAATACCGTCGGAAAAACCACCGCTCATCGGAGAAGAATCTTCGGCGGCTGACATTACAAACAATCGATTCGAATACGCGGAATTGGGAGGAATTGGAAGTGGGGAAAACAATGGAGTGAAGAAGAAGAGTAGGAAGGAAGGAAGAGTTAATAGGAGAAGTGTTTGAGCGTCGTGTATTACTGGGAATCTTACATTATACGATCGGACCACATTTGGTTTACGTGGTCTTCCTACTTCCTTCCCCCCTTCCCTTCCCTTCTTTCACCACTCTTTAGCTTATTAACTACTCTTCTCCTTGGTTCGGGTTTAGATCTCGTAAACTAGTTAGGTTTGGGTCGGGTTATTTTTGAATTTATTTTTATTTTTTTAGGGTTTTTGTAATGTATGTTTGTATACGACGTTATA
This sequence comes from Agrostemma githago, assembly GCA_958450325.1. Taxonomy (NCBI): domain Eukaryota; kingdom Viridiplantae; phylum Streptophyta; class Magnoliopsida; order Caryophyllales; family Caryophyllaceae; genus Agrostemma; species Agrostemma githago. The sequence goes on from OY288259.1 coordinate 2,798,128, forward strand.
TATTTGGGTCAGCTTTGCATAAGTCTGATTGATTTGAATTAGTATGTGTTAAACTCGAGTTTTCAAATCAAGTTGTGGTCAGTTTTATTCATGTTTAATGCGCAATCCTCGATAATATTAATGTTGGTGTCAATTGGTATACTATATGTGTTGTGTTGCATTATTGACATATCGTGGATGAGATTTTAATGTCAGATAATAAGTGAGATGTAATGGAATTAGTTATAGTTTCTTAAATAAGTTGCACTTCTTTGTTCTTCGGTTATCTTTTGATTGGTATCACGAGTTTATTTTCTTCAATTGTAAGGAATGATGTGTCATTTAGAAATGAGGATATTGATTAAAGTTGGTTCGAACTTTGTGAAAGTTGCACTATCTGTAAGAGTCAAGGCAATCTAACATTTTTATTTAAGTTTTGTTTACGATGAAGCTATTTGGATGTGTCGAAGTGTGGCAAAGGGTATCAACCATCAAGTACGGTTATGATTATGTAAGTATAAAATTTTGGTTGTCATATCATGGTTTGTTTTAGAATGAAAGGTTTAAAGATAATTATCACGATTGTAGTTATAGATGACGATGGGTGGATGCATTGCAATGACTTAGCCAATACGGCACTCGAATATCACTAAAACTTATTCGAGTAAACTTTACCATTTTCTAATTACACAACAATAAACCGATACAAAAGATATTATTAATCTATGCAACTACGATGATTATAAACTTACAATCAAAAGACCGGGTACTAAAAACCGTAAACATGGATTACTATAAAACAATTGTGGATCAAAGCAGAAATTAAATAGTGTTGTATGTTTAGCTTATTACATTATCTAGCTCTTAGTTGATCCAACAACAAAAGCATTGTGACGAATATCAAATTGATCCACAAACTTCAAAGGATCATCAGTCTCATTCCTAATCCTCTTAATATTAGGACTTAACAAACCTCTATGCCTAAACCCATATACCTTAAGCACTTGATTATCAGCAAAATTAAAGGCTCTTTCCATACTCTTCAAGCACTTCTCAACTGGGTAATCCCCATAACTTCCACAAGGCTTGCACCCTACAAAATGTGTCACAAACGGCCACCGCTCGTCCCCTAGCCCCGGCTGGTACTTCTCGGCCATTTCCTCGTACTTATCGACCAGGCCTAACCAGAACCCGTGTAGGTAGTACGAGTTTTCTATGAACACCTTACTAATCCACTTGTTCTTTTGTGAAAGGAGTAAGTATATCAATGCGGACTGATCGTCTGCCTCGAAAGCGGGTCTACCCTTTAAGTTCGCGGTTAGGATCTTACCGGCTTCTTCCCTTGTTGGACCCTTGGGTCCCATGGGTGCCCACGCGTCAAGTAAGTCCAAAGACCATTGACAATTCCGGATGAGAAAACTTCCGGTATTGAGTGCAATCCATGAGTTTTGCTCGAATAACAAGTCCGGGTACCCGTGGATCACGAGGTTCGAGTCTTTGTACTTAGCGAATGGGATCTCGAAAACCATGTCGGTGAACAATGCATCACTATCCAACCACCAAATCCACTCGGTTTCCGGGTGCGAAAGCATTAGCTTTCTAAGTAAGGGTAACTTGGCCCAATAACCAGCCATCTCTTTATCCAAATGAGCCATATTGTACACAATCTCCATCCCATGTAGCCTACAATAATCAATCTTATTCTTGAGCCCTTTCAAAAGGTAATGATCCCCGGTCGGGTTGTCACATGGATTAGGTGTTGACCCCGTGACTAGCAAAACCCGGTCTTTCCCATTCACAGTCTTAGGAAAGCCCGGGTTTTGCTCGAGCCAGTTCCGACGCTGGCTATCCCAGTCGTCTATCCTCGACCCCAACGTGTACGTCACGTTGGGCTCAGAGGCTGGCTCATCAATCCCATCCATTGGGTCATCCGGATCCTTGTCAGACCGTATCTCCGCTAGGATCCGATTAGTCTCCTCAACTAGAGCCCGATTCTCAGCCTCAGCCGACGAGCTGGTTAGGTCTCCGAACCCAATGGTACCCCTAAGCACCAAGATGGTTATAAGCCCACAAATAAGGGTGATCTTTATGTTGTCGAACGTCTTCTTCATCTGATTCAGTCTCGGAGACCGTTTTGGACTCGCCGGTTTCCCATTATCCGTGTCGCCACGACCCATTTATAACCACCACCACCACCACCACAACAACAACAACGATGACAACGTAATCTTATCCAACTCGAAAGTATAAGCTAATTGGATTGAAGAAGATGCACAAAAAAACAGGAAACTGTAGTTTTGTGTTGTAATATGAGTTAATGTCAACACTAAATAAACACAGAGAAAGCAAGATTACATGACATAATAAGAGGATTTTGAGCTGTCAATGAATTGAACATTGAACATTCACACGTTGTAAGAGTGTTTTCTAAAGCCGGTTTCGACGAGCAGACAATGAGACGGTTGTTTTAGTAGTAATATAATTGTTTGTTAGGAATTTTTGTAGCAGATTTCTTCACAAATTATACTATAATAGTTGGAAGAAATCTAAGTTGAGGTCAAGTAGTGGAAGAACATTGGAAAGGAACAGCAATCATACAATGAGACATGGGTGATCTAACAAGTCTGCACGTCGGGTTGGATTCGTATCATCAATTTTTTTATAGTCTGTAACTTTATAAACAATCGCAACTTCACTTATTATCGGTCGTCTTTAAGATGCGATCTTCATTGACTCGTTAAAGCACGACCTAAATAAGTTTTTCTAATTCGTACTTCAGTATTATCAATTTACGGTAGTATATATAATCAGAAAACAGAGAAAAATTACAGAAGTTTGTTACAGTTACAGCATCTATAAGTAATCGATAAGTAATAATCGAATAACGGAATTACATGTAATCATATCATGCTAACTTATTCACAGGAATTTAGTAAATCAATAAATAAATAAATTTGCTGCTAATAATTATCTTATCATCATCAGTACAGTGAGACTGTTAGAGTTGTGAAATCATCAATCATGATTCATGGAGAATAGATAACCAGTTTTTCTGCGACTAACCGAATGCCTGCATTCTGCTGGTAATCATACTGGTCGAAGGAGATGAATGCATCGACGAAACTCCCGGGAACGAACAGCCTCTCGATTTCTGCAGGATCAAACTTACTGAACACAAGTTTTTGTTCAGTCCCAGAAGAAGCCTCTTTTTGGAATATCTCGGTACCATAGGTTGCACCATCTCCTGTTACAACTGTGGGTATACTGAAAAATATAGAAAGATTAAAACTTTTGTAAGTTCTTGCAAGCTAGCATCTAAAAACAAGGATAAATATAAACGCAAACAAGAAATTTTACAGCTTCAAGATAAATAATACTCGTGGAATCACAAAAGTAATAGAAATGTTTACGGCTTACAGTGTCAATGTGTCATTGAGCAATGATATTCACGACTAGACCTGGCTAAACTGACCAGCTGACCCGGCCCCAAACTCGATCTAACACCTGAAGACCCAAGTTTGACCCATACCCGACTTAACTGAACTCATCAGGCTGGCAAATGAACCAATATCCCTAATTTTTTTGAAAGTAACAGACCTGAAATGACCCGGTTGACCTGTTTGCCGGGTATGGTACCATGACAAGGTTTGAAACCTATGAGGAGAAAAATATACCAATCCGAAATGAACCGACCAAAACCACACCCGAGTGCAAGTGTGCTTAAAATGACCTGCTCGACTCCGAATGACTTGAGGGGCCCATTTGCCGGTTCTACTTTAAACAATTACACAAGAAGTAGTACTCCCTCCGATTCTTTAGATTCACAACATATTCCATATTTGGCAAATTCATTAGGTTTGTAACATTTCTATAATAGGTAGGTTTTTGTTTGTGTTTCTATAAACAAAGGGTTGTGTGGTAATTTCACTTACTGGATACGCAGGGTCGGAAAGTTGGCGTAGCCATTCTTTCTGGTCACCATGGGCCTCCAGTCGGACGTGCTACCAGATTCCATGAGCAACTTCTGTGCATGACTATCACATGCATCCAAAACTTGACATAAGCTGGGAGGAGCATCGATCACAAAGCTCAACTTTGGGCGTTCTGCCTGATCGACAAATTTAGTACTGATTCCAAAACGCACTTTCATTTGACAGCAGAAAAGCTTTAGTAGAACAGAATTGTGCAATAACTGAATCCTCCTGCTTCCGCGATAGAATGGAATCGTGTATGCGGTTATAGAAGAGATAGACACATCTTCAGGAGTCAAGAACTCTGATGAAGTTCTTGAGCTTTCAGGTATCATCAGTGACGGAGATATATCCAAAGATTCAGTGGCGGGCCTTTCGTCCATGACATTATCTTCTTGGATAGCATCAGCCATTATCTCTTCGGAAAGCACTCGCATATTGAAAGGTTCTGTTTGCTGCCCTGAAGTTTGATTTTCATTGTTTTCGGTGATGGGATGGGAGTTTGGAGTGGAGTTCATCCACACTGGCAAAACTCTCCCTCCACTACGAGTTCTAGTAGAGGTAGTTGGAGATACCCAAGTGTCATTTGTTAGAATATCAGGGAGACTCGATTCCTGCAAAAGGGCATCTTTAATGTTTGGAAAATAGTCGAAACATCCTACAAATTTCTCATTATTCAAGGCAGAAAGCGTTATAATTGACGCAAGAAAAACACGGAAAAAAGATATATTACCAAAAAGAGCACTGTTGCACAATACTTGACAACTTCAAGATTCATGCGTACATCATCTAAGCTCCTGAAATCGTTAAAAAAACAGTTTATTGGGCAACAAAGTCTGAACTGAATCCTCAAAATAAAGTTCTCCGATTAGCTTCATTCTACTATGTATCATTATACAAAACAAAAGAATAGTGAATCTCTGGCTGCAAGAATTTCTCGATGATAAAAGCCTATGACTTCTAACAATTGAAACACAGAAACATGATAGACATATAGCAGATTTATTAAGGACACATATAAGAAGACATATTTTCCTGAATTTCAAGCCAATGAATGACTGATATTGTCAATTCCATCACGGTCTTAGTAGCACTTTGTACGATCTTCTAATCAGAATGGACTATGACAGACTAAGGCTGAGGTTATGAAGACACTAAAATCAGGGAAACCGCAAAATTACCTATGTGTCTGCTGACCTAGACCAAAGTACGTCGCAAGAGTTGCCATCTGAAAAACATAAGCAAGTAGATATCAGTAGAAAAACAAGCATTTGGCAAACTGTACCTAAAGAAAGTGGACTATCCAGTTATCCAATTACAAAAATCAAATCTTTAGATAAATTGCTTGGTAACATGAAATAACAATGGCAAAAATCAACAATTAACAACTTCTATGCAAAGCAAAAACTGTGCTACACACAGAAAGACGCATGATTCCTATTAAATCCCGTGTTTTCACTACTTCAACATTGTCGCATCACCAAGCAAACCGGCCACGAAATCATTGAAAAATGCATGCATACCAATTTCGATAAGCAACTAACACACCAGGCTAAAAACGTTTCAAAAACATAAACTAATTAATCTACCATTCAACTCAAACAATCAACCCTAAGCATAAGATCAAGTTAGTTCTTCTAAGAAACTCATGAATTAAAGAAAAGTCCATCATTTCTCTTCACCTGCAACAAATACAAGTATATTCAATACCGAGCTACCAACTGGCTAAAGTCAAGTAACTTCATAATCATAGACACTAACTGAAGCCAAGAGGCGGTACTCATGACCTGAGTTCAAATCGTGTCAGTAATCCAATCAATTACCTTCATAATCACAAATACTAGCTGAACTCATAAGGGTGGTGCTACGGTACTCGTGATGTGAGTTCGAATCCCATTTGTATAATCCAAATCAATTAATTTCATGATCACAGATACTAGCTAAAGCCATGAGGGTGATATTCATGAGCTGGGTTCAAATCCCGTCAATATAATCAAGAAAATTCGAGTGAGATATGAAGAGAATGACCTTCATATTACCAGCACGACGACCAAACCTCTGAGTCAACAAAGCCAAGGAATCAATCACCCCTTTCGGCTCAGGTGGCGGCCGATTAATCTCCGCAAACGCTTCCCTAATCCTCGGACAATCAAATCTCAATATATTATGCCCCGCCCAAATTCTCCCTGCAATCACATCAATCACACATAAATCCCCAAACTTCTCAATCATAAAACCCTAGAAATCAGATATATTCATACCATTGAGAAGGTCGAAGATTTTATCGGCGACCTGAGCGAAGTTCGGGGCGGAGGACACGGCGGCGCGTGAAATACCATTACAACGCTCCGAAAGCGCGTTGATTAGAGAGAGATCGACCGGGCGAAGAAGAGTAGAGTAGCTATCTAGCTCAATTAGCTTCCTAGGACAAACGAGGATCGCGCCGAATTCGAGGACAGCGTAGCCTTGTCCTTGTTTAGTAGGGATTGTTGTTTCGAGATCGAAGAAGACGATTTCAGACCGTTGTTGTTGTTCCGCCATTGATGGAGGTTGTTTGAAGGTGGTTGATGAGTTTGTTCGATTTAATTAGGGTTTGAGTTTGGGGATTTGGTTGAGGGAGGTTAGTTATGTATGGCGGGAAAAGTAGGTAAGGAAGTTGTGTAGAAGAGGTTTACTTAGTTGATGAGGTTATCCAATTTTGTGGGTGTTGTTCTTTGTAGTACTTATCAATTTTGGTATATTCTTCCCTTCTTTGCTACTCTTTTCGCTTTAATTCGAGTTCATGTCGCATAATCTGATTAATCTGTATAAACTTCAAAAATATAAAAACTTTTCTTATTAATCAATTTGGGTCAAGTAATTACGTGGTATTCACGACGACATGTTGATATCCCACTGAGTATTATACGAAGTATATAACAATGCATCGTATTCAGGGAAATACCGAGAGAGTTTGTACCATTCAATGACGTTCGCTCATTTTCTGAAGAGTTTGAGCTTCGTGTACCAAACCTACGTCTTAGACATTCCCTCGATTAAAAAAAACCTTTTGTGGTGATCCATTAGGGCAAGTAACTCAGGTTTAGTAATTTAGCATTACCAATCAACTTTCTTACCCTTTTGTGATTGTACATCCTCTACTTCTACAAGCAAGCAACATCTTTATAAATGAAGCAACTTCTTTTTTTTCGGGGTGGGTTCGGAGAATATCCAGATTGGTCTAATTTAATCTCGACAATTAAATCTTACTCGTTCTGACATAACTAGAAGCGTCTTACCGGGAATTTACACTCAATGTGTAATGTCTGATGCATTTCACGTTGTTTACGCGTATCTAATATCTTGGTTTTGATGCATATCAGCGAAGCCATTTTTCACGGGATTTCTAATAAGAAAGGAGTAGTATGTATGAATGTAAGCATAAAAACCGTATTACATTCGGACCTCAAGAGGAAAAAGTTAACTAGATCTCATTTACAACAATGATATCTGATACAAAGGACTTGTACACATTGAGATTATGTTACAGCGCGTTTTGTTCATTTTGTCCCTCTTGCAGGATAACATCACAGCATTAATCTGCTTGCAGGATGAACAAAAACACGATTATTAACATACGATACACTAAACCAGACAAACAGGTGAATAAGAAAAAAAATTAAGTACAGAAACTCAAGAGACGCGTGAATGGTTTTGTTACAAAAACAATGGCTGCTGGCGCCTGGCGGGGGGATATGTTTGGATGTAAGATGTGCAATGAAGGAAACGAGAGGGGGGACGTACATGTGAAAGAATATATGGAATATAGACAAAATTTTAGAGTTTGAGATTTCAGACTGCAACTGGTTCCGGCCTTTTGCTGGTTTTGATCCCTTTTATAGCTGCATAGCACACCAATCAAAAGATTTAGAAATGCGATAATCCGATAATTATATCAGTGAAGAGGAAAAGTTGAGAGTCAAGTGCATGCCTTCTGCATAATCTTTTGCGCCAAAGACTGCAGAACCAGCGACTAATGCATTCGCACCAGCCTCGATGACCTGACATGACAGGAAGAAAATACAAGTTATAGAGCCGGTCTAAATTAACCCATTTAAGAGTTCGAAATATAGGTTACATGAAAGTTTTGAAAGGGTTCATAAAATTCATCAAAAAATTCGTCAAAACAACGGAAAAAGATGCCCAAGGTTGAAGGAATAAGTTTGTACCTTGTATGCATTTGCAGGTCCAACTCCGCCATCTACCTCAATCCATGGGTTAACTCCCTGTCAATCAGATCGCCGGTAAGTTAATTTATTCAAGATCACATATTAACAAAGATATATAAAACGGAGTAATACGATAAATACCTTCTCCGCGCACAGTTTCCTGAGCTCTACGATTTTCTTGACTTGGCTCTCAATGAAGCTTTGTCCACCAAACCCAGGGTTTACGGACATTATCAAGACTAGATCAACCACTGTTCAACCAAAACGACAACATCATTGAGTGCCTCAAGAATGTACTTACCATCAAGGAAAAAAAACTGGTAGGAACGATTATTTGTAGAGCTTTAATAATATCAAGCTCTTCGAACTGAACGAGTATGACTTACCATCAAGAATGTACTCGATTGCAGTTAACGGAGTTCCTGGGTTCAAGACAACTCCAGCTTTAGCACCCAAACTCTTGATCTGGATTAATGAACGTTGACTCGTTTAAGTAAACGCAGAAGTTCATAACTAGAGAAATGAAGGATTACAACGCACATATGAACAGGTATACGAAGATGGATGAGCAATTGGACTCCGAAAGATTCAAGAACTACTCACTTGGTTAACGGTCCTGTGTAAGTGAATGGTGGACGATTGCTCACAGTGTACACTCACGATATCTGCTCCAGCCTTTATGAAGTCGGGCACTCGTTGATCTGGTTCTACAATCATCTACAACATTCCAAATTCCGATTCAGAATTATATTTTTTTTACTTTCGTACATGGAGTAATTGATACGAGTAATATACAACTAAGGCATCAATATTCGAGATTACCAAATGCACATCAAGTGGTAGATCTGTCACAGGCCGCAAGGCATCAACAATCAACGGTCCAATTGTAATATTAGGAACAAAACGGCCATCCATCACATCAACATGAATCCAATCACAACCAGCCAACTCAACCGCTTTCACCTAGAATCCTCAAAAGTAAACAATTTTTTTAACCAACATTATCTGTGAAAAGATAGATTTCCATATACAACATATTTGACGCGTTATAGCAAACAAATGCTCGCAAATCAGTCCCAAGAGGCAGAGTTATGTACCTGCTCACCCAATTTCGCGAAGTTGGCTGACAGAATAGAAGGAGAAACTATGATGTCGGATTTTGAAAACTTGTCAACTCGTGACGTTGCCTTGACTACAGTCATAGCTTTTCTCCTATCATAGTTAAAGAACGAGATTCAGTATAACACGACGATCCCTACTCCTTTTAGTGATCTTTCTTGGTGCAAATGGAAACCAAAAGAACAGTTTCAATACTAACGGAATTCCGACATTGGCCGCCATGAGTACCACCGCTCACGACTTTGCCAACTGAATTATCAACTACTCCACAATATGACTCATTCAACACTCAAATTCCAATTTGCCAACTTTTAGCAACTCAAAATCAATAGATTAACCCAATTATTCCTAGCACTTGGCCCATAATCTATGAAATTAACTATAACCCACCAAAACCTAAGCTCAATACTTACTAATTCATGTACATTTACCATCAAAAATCAAATCTTTTGAATCCCCAACAATAAGAAAACTTATAAAATCAAGAAAATTGTGAGTTTTTCCACTAAATTTCAACTTCATTATCAACCCTAAAGGTGATCATTAGCAATTAATCATTGTAATAAAAACAACTACTCCCTCCATCTCGTTCATTTGTTTGCTTTTATATATACATTAGTATTTTAATCAAAGGCAAACAAATGAACGACACGGAAGGAGTATTTTTATAAAATCAATGTAAAATACCATCAAAATCAAATCTTTTGATCCCTGTATAACAACAATAACTTACAAAATCAACAAAATTGAAGGAAACCCAGATGAAATTGATCAAAAAAGATGATACCTTGTGAAAGTAATAGAATTGGGGTTAGAAGATTGAAGCTTGGTGGGATTAAACCCCCAAGAAAACCCATTAATTTTAGAACATTGAAGAGATGATTGGCACAAACAAGCTGCTGTCATTTCTGCAACTCTTTTTTTTCTTCCTTTGAGTTTTTTTTGACAAGATGCAGAAATGGTGGGTTGTTAGTTAACAGAGGGAGGAGGTAGAAAGATTGAGTGATGGAAAAGAGATGAGAGGGAAATTTAATCTGCAGAAATTGGGAAATGGTTGGTTGGCCCTCTATGGTTGATAAGAGCCAGATCAAAGGAGGGAGGAAGAGAAGATGGATAAGGGAAGTCGAAAATTAAGGCCCACTCCTTTGATCTTCATACCTACATGTGTAAATTTACCAATTGTGATCGACATGATTTTACAATACGATTAAAGTTAGAGGTGGCAATTGGGTTACTTGGTTGGGTTTGGGTCGAGTCAAGATGGGTTGGGTTATATCGGGTCAGCATATTTTTTTGGGTTGAGTCTAGTTCACTTCTGATCATTTTCGGGTCAATTGACATGTCAGGTCACATCGGGTTTAGTTCGGGTGATTTCGGGTCTAGTTTTCATCATTTTTCACGATTGTTGTACAGGTATTATGACTTGTGAGATGATCTCACAACCTCGTTGTGTAAATTACTTTGATCATTTTTCTTAAAACATTAACTTAGTAGTGCATTTGTATTGTTTTTTTTTTTTTTTTGCTGAAAACACGTATTCAGTAGAAAATGAGAATCGAAACTCCAATTTAACGATTAGAGTAAATGAACTTTTGCCATTTGAGTTGATTACTTTAATTGATTGGTAGATGGAGTTGGTGAAGTCAATAAAACTTTTTTAAAAGTTGTTCTTTTAATCTAAAGTAAGGAATTATGTACTCCTTTTTAAGAATGAAGGATGTAGTGTAGAAGATCGAGATGAAAGTCGACATGCATGTTAGAACGGTGTACAATCCAATCAAGCGTGACCTACATTTGACACGATTCAGCACGGCACGAGTGTACGACATTTCATGGACCTTTTGTCTGCGTCTAGCCCAGACAAGCCCGGCCCATTATGAACACAGGGAGTTAGTAGAGTGGCCCAAATGTAGAAGCCCAAAAAATGATAAAAGTTAATTATTGTGAGTTTGGGTCGTGTTGGCCCGGCATGGCGCGATGGCTAACCCAAACACGACATGACATGATTCAATGTGGTAAGAGTGTTGGTGTCCCAACCCGCTTCTATATCTCAAGTAGAAGGCTGGGTTGATACCTACCTAGCTAGTATGGACAGGAAAGTCTCATCGTATAACCCGTCTTTAATTTCCATCTGATCTCCAAGTTTTTTTTTTGGTTTTTGTCCAGTGAAACGCGTATTTAGTTGTATTACAACAAGATTGAAGGTGTGAATTCGAACCTGACTACTACAACATCGTCAAAAAAAAATCTAATCTCCAAGTTAAAAGATAATCGGTAAATATCTTTCCTTTTAACCTTTGCCATCACAAGATTTCAGTAAGCGTCGAAACCAGGGCACAATCAAAATACGTTTTTATTTTTATTTTTTCATTTAGTGATTTTTCGTATAGTATACAAGTTAGCTAAGCAATGTCGAGTTTTAAAATTGTTAATACTCATGACTAAGTGATTAGAACATCAATTTTATAGCCAGGGTTTATCGATGTTTTTAACGCACATTCTCATGTTGTGTTGGATCATTGAGAGAATACGAAGTTGACACGATGAAACATATGAACTCGTCATTCATACGAATTTGTATAAATATTGTTTGATTGAAAACGAAAAATTTAATTCATACGTAAACCCCGCAACCACATACTTGGAAGTTAGGTAAACAACTATGCATCATTTCGTCTATTCCTCGACTTTTAAGATTTATTCATTCGAAAGACAAGTAAACAACTACGATGTCAACTTCAATTGTTAGTTGACATTAACTTGACTAATTGTTCTAAATGTTTAACCTTAAAAATTAAAATCTCTCACAATAATAATTTCATACGTGTTATTATTATTATTATTTCTCGTGATTATTATAAAACCGTCTCATAATCTTACGTTCATAAAATTAATTGGTGGATATCTGAAATTGTGAATGAGTCCAATTTGAAGCTTGTCTTTATATTATGGGCTCCTCTTTCAAATAACACAGTCCAACTACTTAGATTTTGTGTTGATCCCTCTTTTGTTCTTTTGTTAATCTAAATTAAATAAACTTAATTATCTCTTCTCCCATTTTTTAAATACTAATTACATCCTAATCCCGAACTAGTTGGTTTTAATTAAGACGGATAATATACGGGATAATATTTTTGCTATTATCTATGCATTCTGTTTTTATCTTACCTGTACTATTTGACACGTTATGTGATCACGAAACACCTTTTAGTATTCAGCTAGCTTGATTATTTTTTATTTTATCTTTCGATTTTATAATAAGTAAGTTTTATATATTAAATTTATTTTGTGAGAAGAGTCGGAAATTCGTAATTTTAGTATAATAATCACAATAGTGTAATTTTTGTATAGAATTGACTTTTGCACATTAATTGTTTTTATAATAGGAGAAAAATATATCAAATGAAACTACTTGCAATTTGCAAATACTTTTTCTCAACATATGACAAACAAATAAAGTTGATATTGCTTGATGCAAAGAAAAAATAAATATAAAACAATATAAACAATTTCGATATTATGTGCAAGTTAATAATTAACCTGAATCTGATCTCAACGCGCTAAATAATTTGAGTGACGTAATATATTTGATTCTCGTTTACGCACATTAGTAAAACAAAACCAATAACATCTAATCAAATATAATAAATTAGACTCGTATCAAATCATTTGATTTTTTATAGACATTAGCTATTCATGAGTCATGACGAACGTTGAAGCGCTAAATAATTTGAGTGACGTGACATATTGGATTCACGTTTACGCACATTAGTAAAACAAAACCAATAACATCTAATCAAATATAATAAATTAGACTCGTATCAAATCACTTGATTTTTTTTATACACATTAGCTATTCATGAGTCATGACGAACGTTGAATTTTTAGAATAAACCAAGATCTTACTTATAAGTGCACGACAATCGTCGTGACATTCCAAACTTAGTAATAACGTATTTTAATATAATCGGATATTCACAAATTCTCACGTAAAATTAATAAATTAATAACTTTCTTCTACGTGAAATGTCTTAGAATAATTATATTACTCCGTATATTGTAAGACCGTTTCATATAAAATCTCGTTTCAGATATTTTCGACGAGTACATACAAAATAGGAATAGTATACGAGTAGTAGTAGTAAATAACAAAGGGTGATGAGAAAAGGCCAAAAAGAGTGAAGAGATTAAAGCCAAAGAAAACGGTTAGCCACTTGAAAAAACTGTTGGGAATTTGGTAGGCCTGAAGTTAGATTTTTTTTGTCAATAAAAAGACAACTTCTTAACAAATCCTCACGTATGATATTGCCCTACCCATGCATACCCATACCCATACACATACACATACACATACACATACACATACACCCTTTTATTATATTTTTAAAAAATCTCTACCATTTTTCATGTCATTTATTATTACGTATTATCCATCCTTAGGTCAGATTATCGATCTTGTAGTAGTGTTCGATTGTATACCATATAAGAGAATTATCTCGAGTCAAAGTTTAAGTAAACGACTTAACTAATCTACTCTATCTCAGATTAAAGTATTAAACTAAACACAGGCCAACCAGCCGAACTAGGTCATGTCTGAAGTGAGATTTTTGAAAAGAAATAATGTACACAATAATTTATTTATTTATTTTGAAAGAACTAGATCGATTAGAAATACATGTAAGATTATTGATGATCGACCCTAAGGTAAAAATTTGAGTCGAGGTGCAAAGGAGAGACACAATGACAATTAATTTGAAAAGCAAGAACATGATATGATCGAGGTCCATGCCACTGTTTTACAATTTTACCAACTAAATTAACTAGCACATGTACGATTTTCTGAGTATCCGAACTTTTTTTTTTTTTTTTTTTTTTTTTTTTTTTTTTGAAAACTTCTGAGTATCCGAACTATATATGAAACTAGGTAACTAAATTGGTAATATTATTATTAATGGTATAATTAAGAAGATGCATGCATGATTTGGTGGAGGGAATGAATGAAGTTAACATTTACATTCACATTATAATATTGGAAATAAGTACTGAAAATGGAACGTAAAACATGCAATACAACATGGCAGCAATAAGCTGTAAAGAGAGTAGATAAAATCATGTATGTGTTGTCATGCACAATGTATCTTCAAAGGGAATGAACATAACTACCCATCGCCTAACGGCTTAACAAATTGCCCTACTTAACATCAGTGTCGGATTCAAAATTTTTTCTTTTTTGAGTCTGCAATAAAAATACTGAAAATAATTTTACCCTAAAATCTTTTTAAAAAAACAAAAAAAAAAAACCCTAAAAATAGGTCGATATACGTAAAAAAAATGCTTTATGATGTTCTCGGAACCTTGAATCAGACGGATCCATGCATAGATGCATGGATCCGCAACTTGCTAGTATATAGCTAGCACTATGTTATGGGCAGAATTTAAAACCAAAATTGTCAATGTTTTGTTGCATCATTCATGGGACTAGCTTAGCTAGCTACCATTTGCAAAATGCATCTCTAAGTTACCTCATCTCATCATCATGCATGCATATATATATGTTTTATATTATTCACCATTTGCTTACTATTTTCAATTACTCTTTTCTTGTGTAGTGAAAAAAATATAGAAGAAATCGGAATATCTAACCTCATCGTGTTTTCGTCCAAAAAAAATAATTTAAGATCGATAAATGATCTGACTCACTAGGCCCTAAGAAGACGATGAGTTCAAAGAATTTTGTTAATTTTTGTGTCGTTATTTTTGACACGTACATACATTATCCACTTCATATAATCTTAATATATAATCATATTGATTGATAAATGATTAGTAATCTTTTTACACAAAGGAATCGTGGGACAATTTTACACCCTTCGTCTCAATTTTCTCATGTGGTCATACACTTATATCTTGATCATAAGTACTATTCCACTAGTTTATTACGTATAGTAAAACAAATCTGAAATCTGTGTTTTTATTTTTAAAAAAAGGGTCTAGGGTCACCTCGTTTCGTGGATTTTTTTCCTCACATAATTATAATTATAATTATATCTTGATCAAAATCTTTCATTTTGTCCTATGCGTACATTCGATTTCTTGCCACGAATACTTATTTTGCCTATATTTGTGGTTAATTACTATAAATTATTATTATTATAATTATGAATTACGGAATATAATTTAGTTGATTTTTTTTTTTGCATGAGTCATTACCGCCATGGCTCTTTTATAAGATCATTCGAAATATGATAATATTACATAAATTCTTCTATATATAAAGCGGTCTCTCCTCAAGATGGATTAGATAGTCAAATCGAGCTGGAAAAAGTATTAAATTAATGGCTACACGGGCTCAATAATATTAAAAGGGGAATAACTTTTAACAAGGTAGCCTTTAATTTAATTTCGATAACATCATTATTTATACCAATTAAAACTATTATTTGTAAGCATATGTAATAATCAACATAAAATATACTCCCTCCGATTCATTGGATTCGCAACGTATTCCGTTTTTGGCAAATTCATCAGCTTTGCAACATTTTCATTTTGGACCATATTTTTCTTATGAAATGACTAACCTACCCTTAACTTTTCATTACTATATTCCAAAATATTCAATCTAATATTATTATATTACTTAATCTTACATGACATCATTATTGTGGTCCACCAATTCACTTTTCTTATTTTTTGTGTGAATAGTAAATGTTGCGATTCCAATGAATCGGAGGGATTAACGTTTATTAGAAATAAAATTGTACGCGGTATGTTTTATCTTGTTGACGAAGTTTTATTAGAGTGTTAATAGCTTGACATTTATATAAAAATTGTCGTACACAATAATTATTGTAATATAGACGTATATTATACTACTCCGTAATTCCGTATAGGGTAATTTTAACACGATAACTTGAATGGTTGTCCAACAATATTAATTAAAACTCAACATATTAATGCATTATCTATGGAACATAACATCAATGTTTTTTTTAAGTAAAACTTGCGATTTCACGATATCTTGTCAATATACTTTGTTTTCAAATTGCATGTCTCACAAGTAGATATATATAATGAGACAAATTAATTGAATTGATTAGAAACTAAAAAAAATTAATCATCCCATATATATTACGCTATATGTGAGAGTGGAAAATAGGATTATACATCTGGTTGTACAATAACATCGTACAATCAGGGCAAAATTGTTGAACTTTTATATATATTTATTGAGCTTATAAAAGTTTATGAGCTGAGTTGGAAGTTTTTGAGGTTAAACATTTATGTCATTTAACTCGACAACTTTACACCAAAGCTCATAAAATTTACAGCAAAACTCGAAACCTTTGTGATAAAGGTCAAAATCTTAAAACCAGTTATACATACATAAAGCTATGTGCAGCTGGTTGGATAATCCTCTCATTGAGCGAGAATTATCACTATATAATTATTGCGAAATTCTTATGAGACCGCCCCATAAAGAAACCAGTATAAGTAAACTTTGTTATATAGTGAAGTTTTAAAATGAACACAATTATTTTTTGAGACGATCTAACGATATATATATCTGTCTTAAAACTGTCTTTGACGAGAATAACGGAAAATGAAATAATAAGTGGTAAAATGTGGATAAGAAGAAGAAGAGTAAATAAGATTCTTTGAGTATCTAGTAAGTATTGATTCCACAGAAGATTCCATCCACAGCCTGTGTTAGAGTAAAATGGTGAATACCTTGTTGTTTCTAGGGTTTCCAACTCGATCTCTATTAAATACAGTACTGTACATGTAATGATTGAGGCAATTACTTACACAATAATTCTAATTTTAATTAAGATTATTATAGTATATCTCAGCTAATAATACAGTACATAGTAGTATTAATTAATTTCTATGTTACTTAGATTTTACATATTATTAATGGATATAATTAGTTATAATAATGTTTTCACTGCATAGGGTGTAAAATGACGGAGGTGTTATAATCGACAAGTATAAAAAAAAATTGTTCGAGAAATAATATTATACTGTACTATCATTGATTTGAATCACTTCATAATAATTTTACATATCACAATTACTCCGTATCATTTTATAATATTCGGGAAATTAGAATAAAAAAGGTTCCTTTTTGCTCTATTGTATAGTGTATACTCCGTGTATACTTTCTTATTACATCATACGTATGTGTTTTTCCTATTTTACTTTTATGCGGTTTTCAAGATGCTACATTGTTGATCGTGTTTTTTCAAAAATGTATATCTGTAACTTTTTTGGTTGGAAAGATTTTTTTTTTGATAAAAATCTACTTTGTACATATTAATTTAATGTCTTAGTAATATATATACTCGTATTTTGATTTATTTTTTTTCAACTTAGGCTCTGTTTTTTCCAACTTATTTTCAGCTCGACCAAATAATAATATTCATCCTTATATAATACAGAGTAGTATAGTTAAGGTAATTAAGTCTAACCTCATTAATTTTAGTTTACCGTCTTAGTCAATTAAAAGCACTAAGTTAATTTAATTTTGTTCAACCTCATTAAATTAATAACTTAAGTAATATTAAATCTCTTTAATTTAAATTCGATTCAATTTCATTTATGGTGTGTTTGGGAACTCGAATTTGGATTTAAAATCCGGATTTGAAATATTTTAGGCGTTTGGCAATCTTGAGATTTGGATTTGAAATTGAGACCAAATCCAACCTAGTTGAAATTTGGCTATCTCAAATTCCTAGGGTATTGGTAGTCATTTCAATTCCGTCAATTATCGTTTTTTTATTTTTGCGCATAATCTTGTTAAAATACTTTTTTTTTTTCCTGTTTTTGAAAATTTACGCTTTTCTGATGAAAAATTTTCAAAAATAAAAATAAAAATTGGTGACCTTGACTCGACTCCACCCGCCCGAATTCCAATTCCAAGGGTACCCAAACACCATTTTGGATTTGGATTTGGATTTGGATTTGGATTTGAAATCTAGAATTTCAAATACAAGAATTGAAATCATGAAATTTAAATCAATTCCGACTCGACTCCACCCGCCCGAATTCCAATTCCAAGGGTACCCAAACACCATTTTGGATTTGGATTTGGATTTGATTTGGATTTGAAATCTAGAATTTCAAATACAAGAATTGAAATCATGAAATTTAAATCAATTCCGAGTATCCAAACGCAACCTCAACAGAAATAATATAGTCTTAGATGATTAAAGTTTGATAACTTTACCGGAAGTGAGTAGTAACGCATTTAATTAATTAGTTGTTGGCTCTAATTAATCAAACTAGTCAAGCACTTACCTCACATACTCTCTATCTTAGCTTCTAATGTCACACATTCATTCATTTAGCCTTCCTTTTCAACCCTTTACAAAAAAAGGTAAAAGAAGATAAAATAATAAAAGAGGGAAGACAAATATTAAATGGAAGGATGATTTAAACTTCACATATCCTTCTTCTCTAAGACCGACGTACATATCCTTTTATCTTAATCTTATAACGCGTAAAATACAATGAACTGAACAAAAATAGAATACATGTGAGTCTGTGACGTTCGTTAATCACATGTGATAATGTTATACTCCCTCCCAGTTTCTATTATTGTCCCACTCTTCTTTTTGGGCTGAGTTTGATTTGGTGATCAATGTGTTGTTCACAATTAGGCCCTGTTCTTTTCGGCTTAATTTCAACCCGTTTCAGACCAGCTCAGCTTTTATCAGCTCAGCCCAGCTCTTATCAGCTCAGCTCCAATATTTTTCTTAAAATTATTAGATAATTTATATAAAAAATTGTTAGTTTCAGCTTTTATAAATTCAGCTCAGCTTCTATCAGACCAGCTTAGCTCAGCTCAGCTCAGCTCAGCCTTATTTCAGCCGAAAAGAACAGGGCCTTACTCTCTCATTTATCTCTCTCTTCCTCCTTTTTTCAACACTCATTTTGCCATCCTTATTTTTCACCCAAAATCTTATGGGACAATAATAGGAACTCGGAGGGAGTATAATTAACTCGTTAATCCATCTTAAGAGAGACCAGCCGTGTTTGACGATGATGATAATGGGGTGTTAGAGGAGTTGTAGGACAAGTGTACCTTTAAATTTCTTCCATTAAAATGAGGAGGGGAATAAGGACAAAAGGAGAGCAATTCATGAAAATGGTCCTTTCACCAAACTTTATCCTATGATGTGTGTAGATTCATGCATTTCTATGATATATTGATATGATATGATAGTATTAGACTTAAAGAAAAAGACGTTTAAGGATTGTAACAACACATTAAATCTCAGCACCCTCGTAACCTATATAACTGGAAAGTATCCCCCAACACCTATTTAGTGCATCACCAGGCTCAAATCATTCCACATCCATCTCAACTTTCACAATTATTATTTAACCTTACCATTGTGTTTATGGTTTATAGTACTTTGGACTTGGATGTGGGTCTCCAGTCTTGACTCTCGACTATTCTCGAGCAATGATATAGTGTCAGATCGATGGACATGACTATTTTGTCAACGTGTTTTTTTGTTTTTTTAGTACTTGGGATGGAGGGACGTATATATGTATGTGTCTGTTAGAGAATAGAATAACGTGCGATATTTTGATGTTGTGAAGTATGCATGCGAAATAAATGGTTCTAGTACTAAGACTTGGATGTGGGTGTCGAGTATGATTTAGTGCCAGATCGATGGACATGACTATTTTGTCAACGTGTTTTTTTTAGTATTTAGGATGGAGGGGAGTATGTACTGTGTATGTGTCTGTTAGAGGATAGAACATGCGATATTTTGCCATTGTGAAGTATGCAGGCGAAATAGATCAAATGGTTCTAGTACTAGTACTAAGAGTTGGATGTGGGTGTCGAGCATGCATGATATAGTGTCGGATTGATAAACGTGACTATTATGTCGACGTATTTCCTGTTTTTTAGTACTGATGATGATGGGTCATATGTGTTACACGATAGTTTGTCACTATGAAGTTCGCAAGGGTAAATAAAGGGTTATAGTACTAAGACTTGGATGTGGGTGTCGAACATGTATAGTGTCAGATTGATGATCATGACTATTATGTCAATGTGTTTCTTCTCCTTGTTGTTTTTTTTACTTTGGATGGAGGGACGTATGTGTCTGTTACAGGATAGCTAGAGCACGCGATATTTATTTGTTGTGAAGTTTGCAAGGTAAATAGACGACTCTAATACATATTAATATGACTTGAATGTCGGTGTTGAGTGTGATATTGTGTCTGATCGATGAACATGACTATTTTGTCAATGTATTGTTTTACTTAGGATGGAGGGATGTATGTATCTCTTAGAGAATATAACACACGATATTTAGCCATTGTGTGATCATTGTATGTGAAATTTGCAAAGTAAATAAATGGTTACTAAGAGTCGTTGGATGTGTGTGTTGAGCATGATATAACTAGTGTGATTACGGGTTAGATTGATAAACAGTACCATTTTGACAACATGCTTTTTTTACTTAGGATGAATTGTTGTATATATATGTCTGTTAGGGAGTAGGTCACGCGATATTCTGTTATTGTGAAGTTTACAAAGTACTCCGTAATTAAATAAGTTGTTATAATGCTAAAACTTGGATGCAGGTGTTGAGCCAGATAAAATGCGACGATCATTTTGACAATTTTTATTTAATATTTATTAGGATGGAGGGGTGTGTGTGTCTGTTAGAGAGTAGAACACAAGGTAAATAGACAATTCTGGTACTAAGAGTTGGATGTGGGTGTCGATGATGATATAAAGTCGAATAGATGAACGATACGACTTTTTTGTTAACGTATTACACATTTTTAATTCAATATGTAACACGCGATATTCTGTTAATGTGAAATTTGCAAATTAAAGCAAATAAATGGTTAGGAGTATATTACTAGAACTTGGATGTGGGTATCGAACACAATATAGTGTTTTATAGATGATCACTACTAATCTGTTGACGTGTTTCATGTTCTTTTTTACTTATTATGGATTATGTACGAGCTTGATAGAGAGTAAAACACGCGATATTCTATCAATGTGAAATGCATTCAGATGCACACAAACGACAAATTCATCAAATTATTGTTGTATAGATTAAAACAAAGGCATCTAATCCATTCCTAATTCGAACAAATATAATCTAATCGATACGAATCTAATCCTAAATCATATTTAACAAAAAAGAAATAATGTTTAAGAATTTGAAAGACTATGTCAATAAGAGAAAAAAACAAGATGAACAAATAATTGAAATTATTTATATCCTATACTATTATTATTATTATACTACAGAAAATACAATTCAATCACTATCCCAATTCCAATTTGCATTAATTTTCTATACATTTAATTAAGACTATTTGACAACTTCATTAATATAAGTGGAAATATAAAAATGTATTTTTTTTTTCTTTTTTTTCCTCCTAATTTACCCTGCTCTCCCCTGTTTCTCATCCTACTCCTTCCTCCATCAATAATTCCATAAATTCTCCAAATCGACGGGCCCACCGGACGATGACGGACAATCCACATGCCTCCGATCCATACCATAGCTCGAAACGACAGACGATATTTCGGGATTCATTTCACTGCTTAGACCACCACCAGTGTCCTGTGATGCACTGTAATTAACCGCCTCTGTTTTCATCTCTTTTCCATGGTTCCCAAGAATAGATCTTAGAAGAGCGTCTTCCGACATTGCGTAATTAGGGTTTGATTGAGATTGATAATTTGGGAAATAATTGATGTTGCAGTTGGAATTCAAAGGAATTGAATTGAATGGATTACTCAAATACCCATCATAGATTAGTTGATCAGTGTTGTTGTTGTTGTAATTGGTTGTTTGAGGGTAATTAGTTGAAATATTCATGGAATTGGAGAAGCAGGGCACGCGTGACACACCATTGTTAGTAGTAGTTGTAGCTGCTGTGTTGTTGTTGTTGTTGTTGTTGTAAGGTGAGCTTTCCATTAATGGTGGCAAGTTTCCTGAAGGATTACTGTACTCGGTTTCGTACGATTGCGGTCCTGTCAACCCTGGAAAAGGGAGTTTCTTTCCTGCTTCATTCTTTTGGAATACCCTGCAGATCGTCCATTCATTCTGCAAAAACCATTCACTCACTATGTTAGTGTCGGAATTTTACAATTGAAAACAGGGGAAAACAGAGAAAAACAGAGGAATTCAGGGGAATTGAATTGAGACAAGTGTTCATTGATTTCAATAATGAATTCGAAGCACAATTTCGCTTATTTTCGAAGAATTTGTAATTTCATATGAACTTGTACAAATAAGGTAAAAGTGTTGCGAAGAATTTTTTTTTTTTATTTTTATGTGAACCGGTGCAACCAAACCAGAGAAAGTGATAAACTTTACTAATCTCGATGAATTAAAAATCATGTATTAATACAACTCAATAAAGATATTGAATTCAAAGCACAATTTCACCGATTTTCAAAGAATTTGTAAGAACTAGTCCAAACAAGGTAAAATGTTGCAAAGAATTTGTAATTTTTATGTGAACCGGTGCAATCAATCCAAAGAAAGTGATAAACTTTACTAATCTCGATGAAATAAAAATCATGTAATTCATGTAATATAATTCAATAAAGTAACTGAATTGAAACAAGTGGTCATTTACTCATTTGTGATATTGAATTCAAAGCAAAATTTCACCGATTTTCAAAGAATCTGTAATTTCATACGAACCGGTCCAGACCAGAAAAGAATTTTCGAAGAATTTATAATTTCATGTGAACGCATCACTAATCCCGATGAATTAAAAATCCTGGATTAATATAACCCAATAAAGTAATTGAATTGAAACAAGTAGTCATTTACTCATTTGTGATATTGAATTCAAAGCACAATTTCACCGATTTTGAAAGAATTTATAATTTCACATGAACCGGTCCAAACCCCACGAAAGAGTTTCGAAAAATTTGTACTCGTAATTCTTTAAGTTCCACATACAACCAAAACGAGAGAAAGTGACAAACTTTACCAATCCCGATAAATCAAAATTCATGAATGAATGAAAAGACTTACTTTAGCATGAGAAGGTAGATTTTGAAGGGAAGCTTTCCCCTCAAGACGATATTCATGCATAACCCAATTCGATTTCTGACCTTTAGGAGCTCGACCTTGATAAAACACCAACGTCTTCTTCATCCCGACTAGCGATTTCTCCCTAAAGATGTCCTTATCCTTCCCCGTAGCCTTCCAATACCCGGCCTCCGTTGCCCGGTTCGTCCTCAACCCGGTCGGATACTTCCTATCCCTTACACAAAAGAAATACCATTCCTTCTCACCCATTTTCGCTTGCCCTACAAAAAAAAAATACTCGTAAATTAAATTAAATCATATCTACGACAGGTGGGAAGCTATTGTCGAAAACTTACTAGGTAATTCCCAAGGCTCGGACTTGTTCAAATCGACTTCGCCTATAGCTCTAGCACTGAATTGACTGTCGATAACCTTAGGGTAAAGGTAACTAGTGATCAACTCCTCGTCTGTCGGATGAAATCGAAACCCTGGTGGTAAATCCATCACTTCTTCATGTTCATGTTCATGATCACGACCATCTCGTACAAGAATTTCCATGTTTTCCATTTTTTTTGTTTTCGAACTACTTATTATTGTCTGAAGAGAGTATTTGATGAAGCAACAACAACTCCTTCAAAAATTTCAACACCAAATTTAATGGAAGGACGGTGCTTAAGAAATAATGAGGAAAATTTGTTGTAGTAGTAATTAAACAAGTGGGATTTATATCATTTAATTTGATGAAAAGTCAATGTTGTACGTATAAAATAATTATAATAATTGAACAAATTTAGCTTTAATTGAACAAATTAATTATTATGAAAATTTGAGGAAAAAAAAAAATATGGATCGGATGAATTATTTTGTTAGATTTATTTTCTGAGTTTTTTGAGTTTTTTTTTTTGGGATTTTGAGAGAAGAAAATAAAATGGTGGTATAAATTTTGTGCATAATTGGGTAGCACAGGTCCCTAAATACTGGTGGCCAAGGAAGAAAGAGACGTGGGATGCAAGGAAACATTGCCATTTGCAATCAACATTTTTTTAACCCATTCTCCCCTCTTTCACTATAATCCCTTTGGGTTTTAGTACACGTAGACCTGGTATACGGGTCAACTGAATCGAGTTGAGTTCAGGTTATGTTGTTTTTAATCGAGTTTAATACTCCCTTCGAGTTCTTATTATTATCCCAAAAGGTTTTTGGGTGAAAAATAAGGAAAGAGAAATGAGTGGTTGAAAAAAGAAAGATGTGAACCACACGTTGATGGCCTAAAAATGAAAGTGAGACAAAAATTAAACTCAGCCCAAAAAGAAAAGTGGGACAATAATAGGAATTCGGAGGGAGTATAATTTATTAATTTTTTTTTCCCTAAGGATATCAGTTTGTATGCGATAATAAATATTGGGTTGGGTAAAATTTGGTTAATTTGGATTATGGGTCATGTTTGGACCATTAATTCGGGATCTGTGTTGTTTACGGATTAGGTTGTTTGGATTAAGTTAGATTTTTAACCGATACACGTCAGGTTTTTTTGTGTGTTTAGGACAAGTGTATGCATTTGTTTTCTCACTTGATTTTAAGTTTTTGGAACCTTGAAATTGAAGTTTGAGTTGAGTTCACCTTTGAGGGAGGGGTATACTTGTAATAACACGAGTTCACAATCGTTTTTCGTTAAGAGGAGTCATGATTCACGAGGGTTAATGACGTTGATGAGGTTCAAACCACATATACCACGAGTATCATTTCTTATAAACTTACAAATTAAGCTAATTCACGTGGAAGGTCAAGTCATCCATATACTCCGTAACTTTATTTATCACGTAAATAAATTACTCCATATAAGGTAATTATTAATTATAAGAAATTTAATACTCGTAGTCCGTACAGAATCTTGTGAGAGACGGTCCAAGAAAATGATCCGAGGAAAGAAGTAATTATGTCTCAATCTCGTCCACTATCAGAAAATGGCTTCAATAACAATCTTCATCACGGCCCAAACACCCCAATTTGTTAGTTTGCTGGTTAGTATTGCCACCTGTAAATCAATACTACTATTAAATTTAAATTATTTAATCTTTGGTGACTGATTACCTTTCAATAATAGTGAATTAGTGATGATAATACATTAATTAATACTATATACTTAATTAATTAATTACTTATTATAGCGTAGCTTCTAGCTGTATATTTTTTATTTCTCGTGGAAAATTGCCCCATAACTTATTATTCTCACTCTATTCTTATTAATTACTCGGCATTATACCTCCGTACCCAAAAAAAATAAAAAATAAAGTACTTCTGTACATCAGTTCATGAATTGTAATTTTGTACTCTGTATTCTGTATCATAGTATATAGATGTAGTTGTAATTAAACTCGTAATTAATCACATTGGATCAAAGAATACCGAGTTTTTTTTTTTTAATTAAAAAAAAAACTAATTTTGACTTTTGGTGTGGATTGATAATTATTGAATGAATTAAAGCTAAATTGGTGGAGTTAAAAAATGGATGGTAAAATAAGGCATGGACCAAGACAAAAGGGAGGAAGCTTTCCAAACACTTTTTATTGGTTCATTTTGATATAAATAATTCCAAAACTAAATTCCATCAAGTTAGGATAATTCCAAAACAAGCCTTGTTCTAAGCTAATATAATAATAATAATAATAATAATAATAATAATAATAATAATAATAATAATATAAAAAATAATAATAATAATAATAATAATAATAAGCTCGCTATGGTGCAGGAGGCTGGAGCGCGTGCAGCCGTTCATATTTTCACTAGAATCAGTTTCGCTATAATCAGGGGTAGGGGCCCAAATAGTATCTCGGCTGCCCGCCAATTTTTTTGTAAACTTTGTTCTGATTTATCAATAAAATTTCTTTTTTTATAATAAAATAATAATAATAATAATAATATCCAAATTAATTTTCACAAAATTTTGTTTACGATTTTAAGTAACAGTTTGAATGGGTCAAGGCAGATGAGATAAAAGACTAATAAAGAATTTGTTTTTTTTATCAAATTAAGTGGTGTTATTTAACCAATTTGTTTTAATTTTAAGACAAATATATCGATCTTAAAAAATATTAGTCGATTATTCTTATTTTTGTAAGAGAAAGTAGAAAGTTGAATTGAATGTCATTATCAGGGTAATATAATTAATTAAAGAGGCATAGTATTTTCAAAGTTATCTTGACCATTTAGCCCTCAAAGTGTGCTTTCAATCTTTCTAGTGTTGAATTCAATTGATAAGTGACTGTTTAACTTCAAGCTAAGATTGGGATTCAATTCATATTGTTTTTAGGCATCATCATCTTTTATTTTCATAATTAGCAAACCAAATTAGTTACTCATACATGCATTATAATAATAGTTGATATGGTCCATATATTTTTTGTGATTATTATTAGTGCTAATTACATGTTAATTAAATTAAGCTCACAACTCCCATTCAATTAGATTACCTTACCATTTTTCCGATAAAATATTACCGTGAAATCGTCTCATTACAGAATTACTATTAGATTGTAGCATGATCGTAGAAACGAGGATGAATTTCAACAACGCAAAAAGTCAATTGACATAATGAATTTTAGCAACTTCATGTCCACACTGATACACTATATGTCATAGGTTTTAGGTTTCAATAATTTGTTTATCTGTTTTTTCTTTGTCATGAATATCTTAATCTTAATCAAACGTAAATAAATGATAGATACGAATTATTTAGCTAATATATACACTTTTAATACTCCGTATAATATAAAAAATTACTCTATATTGTTTTCGTTTTAACTGACCATCCTATGTTGTGATTGAGATCTGCGAGGAGTCGAGGATGATAAAACACTCCCTCTATTATGAGTTTTAAAATAAAGTTTTTTTACGGTTTGACCTCTAGTTAAAGTACAATAGTACATACTCGTATATGAATATATGATATAACATCTTTTACCCATCGATAAACTTTCGTCTTAATTATTTTTTATCAAAAATTTTCTCACAAATAATATAAATAGTAATTAACGATAGAAATGGAAATAGTGATTATTAAAGTATTAATCACATACTCCGTACTAATACCACGCGTTTAATTGGTGCTTATTGATTTAAACTCTTCTTCCCCTAGAATAATTAATGGTGAGCCGTGTAACTTCTGAATTCTGATGCTTTACACCGGAGATGTTGGCGAGAAACAAGCATCAATATTTCACCTTTTTTTTCCATAAAATTTTCTGAAAGACGGTCCGACAATAATTGTATTGTGAATCATATATCTCACCAGAAAAGCTTATTAATTTACGATCACTTCAACGTGATAGTTCTGACAATACAATTACCGTGACACCGTCTCACACCAGACCTACTTTACTTTTTTTTTTTGATGAACGAGGGAACTGCAGCCGCTACCTTTTTGGTGCGCTCTGGGTAAACCCTCGAGTGTACGCATAGCCTGCAAACCACGTAGGTAAACCGCCCGTGAGCAACAGACTCGAAGTCTAGAAGACATACTCTCAAGCCATACAACTCCCACAAATTTGTGCTTGCAGGGGCTTGAACAGACCCTTGTACCGATGATCACCACAAATTTTAACCACTGGACAACACCCTTCTGGGGTACCTACTTTATTTTTCGTAAAATATATTTTTATTTTATTTTTTTTGGCACAAATAATACAATTGTACGTATTCCTGACTCATCTTTACCTTATTCTTACCCACGGATTCGCCTTGATATAGCAATTGACTCATTTATAGCTGTTCTACCGTACCATTTCAACCATTTTAGTCCAATTTTACGTCCATTCTATCTTCTTAGTCCAAATATTATTTACGTCTTCTAATCTAATATCATCGCTCATAATTTTTTCAACCGAAAATTTAAGATGACAACATAATAAATGTAAAATCACGATATATCAATCAATTAATTCAAATTAAGATTATATTTATTTTCCCCTCTCACGTTCGATGAATTTATTAATGATTGATTATTATATTATTAAAACATTTCATGTGGTATGTATTTGTACATTTTCCATAACTAATTTTATATCACTCGGTAATCCGTACTACACAACTTAGAGTGTTTAAGTGTAAACCCTAAATAATAAACCATCAATATCGCTTTCGTATATAATAAAGGGAGGCGAGTTTGGCACCACCGCGATAATTATTGTAATTAAAAGGGCTAATTGAAAATAATGTTTAGAAAAAAATTAATTAGGGTGCGTCCCCCCTAGTACGTATATATAGGATAATCACACATAAAATGAATAGTAATATTGACAAAAAAAACATAAACCGTACACAAATTCTTGTTTGTGACGGAGATATCCGTCACAAATAAATGACGGGCCAAGTAGATACCATTTGATGGAAAAAGACAAAAGTGAGGTTGGTGGGACCTTTGTCTTTTCCCCTCAATTGGTATTTATTTGGCCCGTCTTAAACTTGCGACGGATATATCCGTCGCAGGAGAGACCGACTGTAAACCGTATATGGAAAGTCGTCTAACACCTTTCTATCACGTACCACTAATTACTAAAAAGTCTTGAGGTTAATGGGCTTTAATTAAAACTTTGTACCATGATTTGATTTCAACAATAATAATATTGAAATTGGGTGATTATTATTTGAATTATGATTATGATTTTATGGAGTACAATATCAATATGTACTTTGGTTTAGGTATTAAACCAAACTATCTACTTGATTGGATGTGACCTCATTATTCTATGATTAAAGATTAAACATCGATTGATAAGATCGGGGTGATATGAATTTGGGAATCGAAGATTAATGATCGAATCCTGACAGTCCCCAATATCTCGAACTCTCAAGTGGAATATGGAATCTTAACATATGGTATGGGGAGCCTGTGCACTCTAACCACTCTTGAAGTTTGATGGGCATTCGAGTGAGGGGGGTGTGATAGAATATAAAACGGACCTCAACCATCACCTTAAAGTTTTGGTTGAGATGATTCGTTAACACATATTGTGCTTGAGTTTATGGTCCTTAAACGAAAAAAATAAAGATAGAAGACGCTTTGTTAGGACTTTAGGTGTCTTAAGACAAGCTAAGGTAGGTTAATTAGCTAGCATGAATTTTATGTTAGGTACGGTCTTAAGAAGTGAAAATAACGTCGAATTAACTCATTATTTAGAGTTGATGAACTATGTCTGGATTCATCACTAATTACGTACGTACTTACATACGAGTATTCTAATTTCATTATTGTTTGTTAAGCTCACTAAGCGGATCACAAGTATACGCCGTCATAGTCATAGATATTATGATCTCTCACGATTTTCATTAGTCACGCACGTTCCAACAATTTTACAACAAAAGAACAGTTGAAATTATATTCTACAATTCTCAATAATTCTCGTTATCATAATTTCGTTTATGATGCCAAATAATCCGTATGCTCTTAACACTTCAATAAGATACGAGTACTAAAAAAAATGTCATTTTTATTAATAAAGTATTTATAAGAAATATCTTCAAGACACAAAAAAAAGGACCTTGACCTAAATTCCAACATCCGGAACATTTTGTTGTAGGCAAGACAAAATTTAGACAATGACCAATCACGTACGGATTGTATAGAAAATATAATAGAATAAATGCTAAAGAAGTTTATATTGTTCATCGCGGCCCATTAGCTCAGTTGGTTAGAGCGTGGTGCTAATAACGCCAAGGTCGCAGGTTCGAGACCTGCATGGGCCAATTTTTTTTTTTTTTTTTTTATTATTAACTCCACCTAAATCCTAACCCCTACTTTATTTCATAGCTAATAGGGCTACAAAGAAATGTTTTCAAGGACGATTCCCAGAAAAATCCATCAGAGGAATTTCGTGTTCATAGGATTGAAGTTCATCAACATGCTCACAACGATATTTGTTTTTCCAGGAGTTAATGATTTACATAATTACAGACTCGTTGATGGTTATATATGTAGATGCTGGAACTCTAAGGAACTCGAGTCGTTTGAACTTTGAATACTCTGGGACTTTTAAGATGATTTTTTGTGTTTTTTTTCTTGCCACTCTCTGATATTGTCATCCACCATCTTTTTCACCTTTGCATGAAACCCTGGATACGGTTCGTACCCTACTGAGAACTGAAGAGCCTGCAAAAGATAGTACAATACATATCCGATGTATGTAAGCTTGAATTTGCGATATCAAGTGTGTTTTTGGTGTATCAAATACTTATTCTATGATTGAAGACAGTATTGAAATGGATATACCTCGAGCAAAACAAAGAATGGAGCCATCAAGAACGCTTGTAGGAGATTGTCCAGAAGAGCAGGGGCACGTTTCTGCCATAAAATCGATAAAAAAATGGTAAGAAACGACATGTAAAGATCACTTGTGTGACCGACCATACGCCATTTCTTGGAAAAAGGATTTGCTTATACACAGAATCGAGTAAATCACCTCAAAAACACCGTGACCAAGGAACTGAGCTGTCCAACATAAAAGCTGAGCTGCTAAAACAACCTGAAATATGGGCACAGTGACCATAATTAGTCGAAGTATCTTCTAAATCTACGAACAGTTACGTAAAAAGAAAAACACATGACAGATAAAACTGTAATTTTCTCCGTAGACGGGAAGGGAATCAAACATTGGAGGCAAAAGTTTTGTAGTAAAATTTCTAGGATATATCCTGCTAACATTTTCCACGAATCCATCCTGTAAAATAACAGAGGCCAACTGGAAAGTTACTACTAAAACATAAGAATGTCATGAATCTGATTCGCACACATTGATTTCAACAAAATGAATATATTACACGTTGAGCAAATCATGAGTCGTCACTCGTCAGCTTTGATGACCAATATCTCTCAGATTTGAATACAGATATCATATCATATATTCATATGGTGATACATATCCAAGGTGTCTGACTGGCAAATACTCGATGTTTGAAACACAGGGGACTCCTGAAAAAGATGAAAGGAATATCGGGAATTTGCAACACGTTTTTGAAAACTTGAAAACAGGAGGAGGAGGAAAGCAAAAGGGAAAAAGGAAAAGAAGGAAGAAAGCTTGGAAAAAGAAACATGAGAACATCTCACTGGCTTTCTTTCTTTCTTTCCCTTGGTGTTGCATGACAGCATGACTGCTCTCCTTGGCACTGTAGCTCGATAAATTATGAGAACACACAACAACAAAGTGACAATTAACGAACTTAAGTGGCTGAAAAGATCAAGGAGACAACTCCGACAAGTGACCATATCAGAGAAAGTAACGACTGCTTGAGATATCTCACTAGATCGCCAAAACATAATTCCATATTTCCAATGAATTACTGAATTTGAACCATTTGAAAGCTGCTATAATTATGTAAACCTATTGAAGCCCGACAATTGATTTTCACACCTAATTCACCACACTGATATGCAAATATCCATGGAGCGTAAGCAGCATCCACTATATTGTGCAAACGCCTTTCCGAGTGAAAGGCTCAACCCACAACAGGAATTTAAACTTTGACCCTACCCCACCGCTATAGACTCCCAGGTTTTGCAACCATACAACCTAATTGCAAATCACAATACCAAAGCGAAACTTAAACTAATTAAACATATACCATCAACAACACCAATAGGTGTACTTACTACCAAATGCTAATTCCCAAAAAAAATGATTTGGGGTTTAAATCACGAGTCTAAATGGATACTTTAATACGGAGTATATCATTACAAAATCACAAAAACAATGCTAACAACTCACTTACCCTATCTTCTAACCAAAGGCCAAACACATAAAACCAACAACATAACTTTACTCCCACCAACAGTTGAGGTCATCTAGCTAAAACCCTTGTAGACAAATCCATTGCACAAACATTCAACAAAGAAAACATATTAAATCTCAACTAAATCAATTCACACTTAAATCAATCATAACAATTCAAAAAATCACAATCCTATAATCCCTAAACCAAATTCACATAAAACCCTTCAAGAGGAATCCCAACCTACCACATTCAATACCGAAGATGTCATAGTCTAGTCTAGTTCTTAAGACGGAGGTATCCTGGACAATGCATTCGAGGTTCAAATCCCCTTCATTGTGAAAATAACATACAAAATCTCAGTTTATCTTAGTACAGTTCTTAAGAACATACCATTGTAATGCGACTAAATGGGCGTTTGGTTGAACAAAAAAGCATACAAATTCTCTATTAAATCAATCAAAATAACCCAAAAATCACAATCCTACAACTACTCAAAGTAATTTACCTTCTAAGTGAAACAAAACCCACCTCCACCGTATTATAATGCGACTAAATGAGCGCTTGGTTGGACAAAAAAAAACATACAAAATCTCAATTACATAAATCAAAAGTACCTTCCAAGTGAAAGAGAAGCCAAGAGTGATAGCAAGGGAAGAAGCTCCAAACCAGCAGAGAAAACAAAGTAAAGCAGCCAAAGATCCAGCCTTTATATCCATACCAACATAAGAAATAGCAAACACAAAAGTTGAGAACAATCCAAAATTAGGGAAGAACACCATTGGTAAATAATAACCTAACATCAACCCAGAAAACAAAATTGGCCAAACAAACACCATGTGAATCATAATATTAATTGGGTTACTATGATATGCACCATAGAATGCAAAATGCTTCTCTAGATTGAACAACTCCATGGATTTATTGATTGATCAATCGATTTTGGGGTCAAAGATTGAAACTTTGAAGTTTGTTAGGTGAGACTTGAGAGTGTGTGAAATTGGACAAATTGAATGATGAATTTTTGTTGAGGAAGAAGATGAAGTTATGGAAAAGTCAGCTGGAATACGGCAGTGATGACGTTTTGTGTGTGAAAATTTATTTAAAAAAAAAAAAAAAAAGTATGAAATTGGCCCATGCAGGTCTCGAACCTGCGACCTTGGCGTTATTAGCACCACGCTCTAACCAACTGAGCTAATGGGCCACAATGTTTGCCTTTCAAGTGTCTACTTTTACAATGTTATTCCATCCGATGATCCAACATATAAATGGTTTTGCAGATGAAAATCCTAACCTACAAAAATTGGAGATGATCCAACATATAGATGGTTACGTTCAATGGGCCACAATGTCTTTGTAATTTTAGTTACTTCCACAGACATTCCTAAATTCTAAATAAGATCATGGAGGTTAGAAAGATTGAACGATTCAAGTTACAGAAATATATATGGCATGTATGTTAAATGAATGGTGGGAAAAAAGGGGAGTAAAAGTGTCGAAACATACATCAAACATGTCACCACAAGTGTAGCAGGGTGAATTAGACTGAAAGTGTGTTTGTAAAAACTTAAGCAAGTGATTAAACGACCCTCTGCTTATGGCTGGCGAGCCCTTCACGCGAGTCCACTGGACTATAAACGACCCGACCGGAAGTCTACCAGGTCTTAACGGGCTTGGTAGCTACTCTGACTTTCGCCTTGTCCAAGCCTCAGTCAGAGTGGGGGCTCTGTAGACACCCGCATTTTGACTGCCACGTGTCTATGGTAGTCTCCGAAAAACACCCGATGATGATCGGACGCTAACGTGACTTAATATGCTCGAATACGGACTCGGAATCAATAGTATCCGACGTGGGCATTTAGCGGAGTGCAAATCTCTCAAAACCGACCTCAAATTCAGGCCCAGTGGGTCATTCCGAGTCAAATGAGACTAATTTGGGCCAAAACCGACACCGGAAATAAAACCGTCTTTTGGCGACCGGGTCAAAACCCGGTCAAAGATGAATCCGACACAAAAATCAGCCAAATTCAGCTTCTAGAAGCTGGCGCCAAGTCTAAATTCAAATAAAAACAAACAAATCAACAAAGTCAAATCCTTCCTAAAATATCTCGATTCACTTGATCCACTCGATCGAGTGGATTGACCCACTCGGTCAAGTGGAGCGTCTTTCAGCAGATCAAGCCCGTTTTGAAGGGCACTCGATCGAGTGCACTAGGGCCACTCGATCGAGTGACCCTAGGTCGGGGGGTGAAGCCTATAAATACCCCCTTAACCCCATTCATTTCACAAGGCTTTTTCCATGCATTCTACCCTACATTTTCAACCCTAATTCATTCATCCTCTCCACACTTCAATCCTTAGTAACCCTAAGCGATACTACTCAAAAAACCGAGTCTACATCCATCAAACATACACACACACATACATATTCAAAACCCCGAGATCAAAACTCGTCAAAGACCCGAGAGCATCCTCTCCCTAACCAAACACACCCTAACTCACCCTACATATCTCGACACTCCCGCGCACACGCCGCTACTACGAGTCCGTTTCCGAGGCCATTTAAGCATGTAGGTTGAGGGTGTCATCGAACCCCATTTCTTTTTCTCCCTTCTCTTTTTACCGTTTTTTATGTATATGTATTACTACTAATATTATTATTATTATTATTATTATTATTATTATTATTATTATTATTATTATTATTATTATTATTATTATTATTATTATTACTAGTACTATTATTATTAGTCGATATTAACGACACTAATATTTTATTTACTAACACTAACATTTTTATACTTTTTGCATCTTTATTTTTATATCATCATTTTACTACTAACATTAATAATACCGTGTATACGTAAACTAGTATCAAAAATCGGTTTTAAAACGTTGGACTACGATGATCACTTTTGGTCCGTCTAATCCCTTTACGAGCAACGATGGAGGTGGAGCCCTTTCGAGGAGCCCCGCCCCAATGTACTCAAGGGCGTGACGCGACCGTGATCGGTCGTAGTTGAACGGATTTAACTCCCTTTCCATAATTGGTACGAAACCCGTTGACGCGAAAATCGACATCACGTAACCCGAAAGGGTTAGTTCCGATGTCGTGACGTAGAGGGATACATTTCGTCACCAATTCAAAATTTCCTAATCTAACGTAAACGTTTTCCTAAAACCCCGGTGACGGTATTATAATCGTTCATACACGATTATAGTACCGGAGGCCGAATTAAATACAAATCGTGCGATATTTGTATTTGGTTTGACCGTTCATCGATTTCAAGTCATAAAACAAAACGAGCCATGCTTCGTACAGGGGGCACTCGATCGAGTGCCATGGGCCACTCGATCGAGTAGCACCCCAAAAAGTGGTCAGTAGCCACGTTAAGCGTGCACTCGACCGAGTCACACCCCAACTCGGTCGAGTGGGTCCTGTAACCCACAAAACCGAGGGGTTTGACCCACAGTTCAAGCCCCGACCTTTTATCGACTTTAGTCATCATGTGTAAAGACCATCACATGACCCTCCTATTTTTCAAAAACTATACACATCACGACACGTAGAACGACTTTGACCACTTTGACGTGATAAGTCGGGACAAGACTACGGGATGTGAGATTAGGCTAGCAATATGCCCCAGTCTCATGTTCCCGTCCTTCGTTTAATATGCAACATAATGCGTATTTAATCGGGGTTAGTCCATCTACATATTTTCGCGGTCTTAGTTTACATATGGGTCCGTTTCTATCTTTTCATTGCGCTATTTTTATTCCGCTTATTACTTTATATACGTAATGTCGTATTGTGAACTCCGGGTTGTATTTCCGCCCGTGTAATTTGTACGTCATTTTTATTTACTTTCGAGCTTTGTTTATTTACTTGCTTTTACGCTTTATAAATGAACCTCGCATGCTAAATCATTCCGACAAATAATAAGATGTATTAAATGACGTAGTTAACGCAAAATTCACATGCTTAGACAAAACGCTGTTTGCACATCATTTAATCAATTTACTAGCGCGCGTACACGAACACGAACGGTGTCTTAGTAGAGGCCGCCATGTGCGGGCGGGGTTGTGTGTCCTTAGTGGGCTTCCCAACACGTACCCTCACCCCTTACTCAGAACCTTTGGTTTCCGGATGTCCGAAACCCTTGGCGCACGAGAGTCATTTTATATACGAAATCCGGTGTAAACGGTATCGGTATAACAATGCAAAGAGACGAGTCCCATAAACTCTGAAATCGAAGTGGGCTTACTTTGTGTGTAGCCCATGACGACATAGAGTGGGCTCGTATGGTTCCGAATAACCACAAAATTCGGTGGCGACTCCATTTTGACTTAAATTTCGAACCCGAGAACAATCTTACCACGAGATTCATTCGCCTACCCAAACCCGCGCTTCGCCGCGTCGGGGTGGACCTACGTCATGTCCACAATTTGGCGACTCCGCTGGGGATACCTGATGTACCACACGTCATCAGGGTTCCTAGGGTGAGACTCGAAAAGAAATCGTTCGTAGATTAGTGTGCGCGCATTAGTTTAATGATTCATGCATAACCCAAATTTGCCCGGGCCGGTTACTTGTGACCGACGTCCCACTATACCTGATAGGGGTTAGTCGTATCCCTAATCAAAGATACCCTAAGGTCACCAACTAATGTAGATAGTGAAGTCAGGGGTCGAACCACAAGGAGACAGGATTTAGTCGTCTACTCCTAAGAATTAGACTGTAGGTTATGGGTCACGGTCTGAGTTGGTTTTGGTAGGCTAATAACTAATTACTGATAAATAAATCAATAGGGAGGAAGTCTAGGGTCTCAGGTTCACAATGAATATTACTCGGGTCAGAGAGTCAACTAACAGGTCAATAATCGAACTACCTAAGATGCAGGTCCGGTCGGTACACTACAACCTTTAGATCTAAACTTAACCTGCAGTCGCTAGCATTAAGTCAGTCTACCCAAAATATCGTGGCCTAATTAGTCCTTAACCCGGTCGGCGAAAAGTCCTAATTGTGATACTAATTAATTGAATTATGCATCAAACAATTAATCAGAATTAAAACGATATTCAGACGATAGTTCATACGATTAGAAACAGGTCTATTGACTATAACCCTAATAATACGCATCGATCCCCTTAAACCCTAGATGGAATTTAGCTATGCATACTAGAATTAAATAAACTAACAAAATACGAATCGCAATTAAACATAACGAGAACGATATGAATTAATCTACGGAAAGCAATAATAATTCTACGCTATAAAACAATAAAACAATACGAAGAATAAATTGAGACAGAAATTAAAGTAGAAAACTAAATTGGAATTGAAATTAAGAATAATAATACCGGAGAATTCAAGATCTGAGACGGGGAACTAGGTTCAATGTATCTGACAAAGTAAACTAGACTAAGAAAACTAAAATAATGAAAAGTGTAGAAGAAGGTAAAAGAAAAGAAAAAAAGTCCCTCAAACAAGAGTCAGACAACTGATATATATAGAGTATCAGTTGGACTCAAAAGCAGGCCCAAAACTCTAAGTTGAAATAAGAATGACGTGTGATGCAAACTGGGTGCACTCGATCGAGTGCTTGATGGCACTCTATCGAGTGACCCCTTAAAATATGGGCAGAAGCTTCACGGAGTGGCACTCGATCGAGTGCAGTAAAGGCACTCGATCGAGTAGCGTTGTAGGTCACAGCATCGCACAATCGACTTCAAACGGCTATCATTTCTTCGTTACTTGTTCAAATCGGACGTGCAATATATCGTTGGAAAGCTAAGAGAAAGAGCTTTCCAACGCCACCAGAATCATCCTGATTGGAGTTGTAGAACTCAAGATATGGACGTTTGAAGTTGACCCTTGGGTAGGCGATCATTCTTTCTTCTCAATTTGCATTTGTTTCCTTCTTTGTTCCTTCTCGATTCCCGTTCTCGTCCTCGGCTTAATCTTTTTAGTTCGTCAAGACGTAAATGCGTCCAAAAGCACACATATCCTGCAAAATAACCCGAGATACGGCAGTATCGACTTTCTAGAAAATAATGACAGTTAAGGCATAATCAAGAGAAGAAAACGTGATAAATCAACGCTCGGGGGACGAAATAAATAGATATAAAATGTGTTGATCAAACTCCCCCAAACCGACTCTTTGCTTGTTCTCAAGCAAACCAAACATATAATACAAGAGAGGACAAGTGATGCGAAGCACGACTCAAAGCAAACGTACAATCATGCTCCTAAAAATCATCTTAAACCGGCCAGAAAACACGGGATGTCAGAGAATAAAACTAAATCAATAATCATGCCATCCTCGAACAATTGACTGCCAAAATTTCAACCTTGCGAGACCATCATTGTCGGACTTCCTCACGGTTATCGCTCAACATTCATAAGGACGGGTGAGTATATAAATGTGAAGATAAGAAAAAATAAGAACACTCACTCGACTTATGAAATATGCATGCAATCGAATATGAAATCAATCTCCCCAATCAAATACGTGTTCCACCAATCAGGACCATAGTACATGCCAAGGACTTATAAAGGGTGGCTAAATAGTTAAGGGAAGAAAATGGATTGTGCCTAAGCACGTATGGGAATGTGGAGCTAAAACCGGGCCCAGTCGCAGCTACACAATAAAAACTTACCCATCAAAAACCCCAAATATATAACGTCGAACCACCAACTAGAGATATAAATTCAAGATTAGGTGTAAGAGAGAATTTTGTTCATCCTCACAATTGATCTCTAGTTTCAATCTTTTCTACCATTCCCCGAAATATTACAAGAAGCATATATTTCATCTTTTTCTTTTCTTTTTCAATTCATTTTGTTTTCTTTTCAATGCTTCTATTATTTTTTTCAAGTTTTGAATAGAGGGAAGGCGAATACAAAGTCGCACAACAATATTACACACTAAGTCCAAAGGATGTAGAAATCTCCAAACATGACCAAATAGTGAATAATTCCAATTAAGTTCACTGCGACTGTCCCGACAGGGTAGGCTATTATGGGTTGTAGCTAAATGATGTAGGCGGTAAAAATAGGCTTACAACAGCTGAAATGGGCTAAACAAAGAAAAATGACCTAAATCTACAAGGTAGTAAAAATGGGTCATTTTTGGCTACGTGGAGCTCATCAAAAACAGAATTGCCTTTCCTCATGTACCTCCTCCTCGAACCAAACACGTATTCAATATCAAGAGACGGACGTCATATTTATGCAAATTGATGTTACACATTCCATAAGTAGAAAACCACTCAATTCCTAAATAATAATGAGACCAGTTATGGATGTTACTGGCCTAGGAAGCTCTAAATCCTCAGAATTTATGTGGTTTGCCGACAAGTGGTCAAATTTACTCATTTGGCGATTAAAAGTTCAAATAGGCATATTATATCAATTTAAACAAAATTCAAGACAAAACACGTTTTCAGGCACGAAGTAAGCTGAAAATTAGGAGAAATCATGTTAAGAGCATTATCATCATCGTCGTTTTGCATGCTTCTACATCAGACACAACACACAAAAACACGCAAAATCAAAATATTTTTGGCTTTTTCTGATTTTTCAACTTTTTTTTGGATTTTTAGAATTTTTGAAAACGGTAAAACACACGACATAAAATAAAACACACAAAAACACACAAACTCTCCCCCAAACCTAAATGTCACAGTGTCCTCAATGTAACTCTACAGCATATAAGATAGGAAATTCCACAGCCAATCCTAAGGACAACTCGACCTAAGGGGAAGAAAAAAAATCTAAGAAAGCAATAAAACAGAAATAAAAAGGAAAGAAATTACCGTGTACAAGGGTAGCTCCCCCAAACCTGCTGAAAAGCGGGGGAACATATACAAATGATGTCGGATTGCCTCCCGACTAGCGCTGGTTTCAGACAGGTCCCGCACGACCACTTCACTCGTTTTAAGTTATTCTAATCTACTCCCTGTTAAAATCAAGACAACTTAGAGCTCGTAGGAGCAAATCGAACATTCGGGCATGTGCTACATACAAGCATAAGTAGCACAATATAGGCACGGAAGCATTAAAATTTAGAAAATCAAACCGTCTCAGCTTAATCGACGGCTTATGAGAGTGTTCCGTGTATTCAGGTTTAAAATTCCCTTTATCAATTAAGTTGAAAAAATTAAAATGAGGAAAAGGGAATTCCTTAGGTGGATCGCATCCACCTAAATCAGCAATCAAGACGAAATTCACTCGAACGGTTAATTCGTTAGGCATAGAAGGCTCGGCCGAATCATGTAATGTGTCCGAAATCAGTGTCTCGAGTAGCGGAGGAGGATGATTCGTCACGACAGAAATGTCATTGATATTGCATAAATCCTCCTTTATCGTCCTGAGGGGTCTATCTTCCCGGAGGACAGCTTCTATCTCATCGAGCTCGGCTTTCAAAAATTCAGATTGCCTGCCGTAATCGTTCGTATGAACGACCTTGATCTCAGACACTTCATCGTTGAACAGTCGTTCAATTTCATTGACCTCTTCTTCCCAAGTATGAAGGTTGTCTACCGGGTCTTCATAGAGCACGCGCTCGATTTCATCCACTTCTTCTTTCCAAGTACGTGTTGCAGCTTCAACATCGTTAGGCATCTTAACTAGTTGTGGTGTAGTAACCTGGGCACAAGAGGAAACTACAAGAAACTAGTGAGAAGTGCCCCAAGGAACAGATGTTCCCCGGGGCGAAAAATAACATAAAATCTAAAACAAAAAATAAACAACTAAATAACACCGTCTCCCCGGCAACGGCGCCAAAATTTGATAGGGGTTAGTCGTATCCCTAATCAAAGATACCCTAAGGTCACCAACTAATGTAGATAGTGAAGTCAGGGGTCGAACCACAAGGAGACAGGATTTAGTCGTCTACTCCTAAGAATTAGACTGTAGGTTATGGGTCACGGTCTGAGTTGGTTTTGGTAGGCTAATAACTAATTACTGATAAATAAATCAATAGGGAGGAAGTCTAGGGTCTCAGGTTCACAATGAATATTACTCGGGTCAGGAAGTCAACTAACAGGTCAATAATCGAACTACCTAAGATGCAGGTCCGGTCGGTACACTACAACCTTTAGATCTAAACTTAACCTGCGGTCGCTAGCATTAAGTCAGTCTACCCAAAATATCGTGGCCTAATTAGTCCTTAACCCGGTCGGCGAAAAGTCCTAATTGTGATACTAATTAATTGAATTATGCATCAAACAATTAATCAGAATTAAAACGATATTCAGACGATAGTTCATACGATTAGAAACAGGTCAATTGACTATAACCCTAATAATACGCATCGATCCCCTTAAACCCTAGATGGAATTTAGCTATGCATACTAGAATTAAATAAACTAACAAAATACGAATCGCAATTAAACATAACGAGAACGATATGAATTAATCTACGGAAAGCAATAATAATTCTACGCTAGAAAACAATAAAACAATACGAAGAATAAATTGAGACAGAAATTAAAGTAGAAAACTAAATTGGAATTGAAATTAAGAATAATAATACCGGAGAATTCAAGATCTGAGACGGGGAACTAGGTTCAATGTATCTGACAAAGTAAACTAGACTAAGAAAACTAAAATAATGAAAAGTGTAGAAGAAGGTAAAAGAAAAGAAAAAAAGTCCCTCAAACAAGAGTAAGACAACTGATATATATAGAGTATCAGTTGGACTCAAAAGCAGGCCCAAAACTCTAAGTTGAAATAAGAATGACGTGTGATGCAAACTGGGTGCACTCGATCGAGTGCTTGATGGCACTCTATCGAGTGACCCCTTAAAATATGGGCAGAAGCTTCACGGAGTGGCACTCGATCGAGTGCAGTAAAGGCACTCGATCGAGTAGCGCTGTAGGTCACAGCATCGCGCAATCGACTTCAAACGGCTATCATTTCTTCGTTACTTGTTCAAATCGGACGTGCAATATATCGTTGGAAAGCTAAGAGAAAGAGCTTTCCAACGCCACCAGAATCATCCTGATTGGAGTTGTAGAACTCAAGATATGGACGTTTGAAGTTGACCCTTGGGTAGGCGATTATTCTTTCTTCTCAATTTGCATTTGTTTCCTTCTTTGTTCCTTCTCGATTCCCGTTCTCGTCCTCGGCTTAATCTTTTTAGTTCGTCAAGACGTAAATGCGTCCAAAAGCACACATATCCTGCAAAATAACCCGAGATACGGCAGTATCGACTTTCTAGAAAATAATGACAGTTAAGGCATAATCAGGAGAAGAAAACGTGATAAATCAACGCTCGGGGGACGAAATAAATAGATATAAAATGTGTTGATCAATACCACGGTGCATTCCTACA
The DNA here is from genome assembly GCA_958450325.1 of Agrostemma githago. NCBI lineage: Eukaryota > Viridiplantae > Streptophyta > Magnoliopsida > Caryophyllales > Caryophyllaceae > Agrostemma > Agrostemma githago. Next base: position 2,840,547 of record OY288259.1, read on the forward strand.
TGGGTGCGCTAAAGACATCGATGGTGGAACTCGTCTCGGTTTCGCGGCATGTCCTAAGACCAACTCGGCTTAGGGAGTCCGTCCATCACACGAGAAAGCCATCGTTGTTGGTATAGACCCTATTTTGACCGACCGAGACTTAGTGTAAAGCATACATGAGCGTCGTTATAATGCTTGTTTGACTACGTGCTACTTGGTTTCCGTGTCATTTTTCAAAAACCGTCATTTCAAAAATGCATCTTTCCAAAAAATACCAAAATTTGAAGAACCCGAAATACTGTCCGTTTCGGGTCCCGTCTTTTCAAAATATCCAATTTCAAAAAACTCGGAATGCTGCCGAGAATTAGACTTACGATTTGACTCAAAACAAGCCTTTTTTTTAGCCGGCATGCTATCCATTTCAATTCGAATTTCCGATCCACCATTCGATTTTCGAATTTTCAAAATTCATTTTCAATTTTCAAATCTTCGTGATGCCATTCGCGATTTTCAAATCCTCGAGATTCCATTCTCGATTTTCAAATCTCCGAGATGTCGTTTTCGATTCTCAAATCTTCGGGATCTCATTTTCAATTTTCAAATTTTCGGAAATTTACTTTCGATATTCAAATTTCAAAATTTCAAAAATTCAACTTTTCAAAAAAACGGGACCGTCTCCCAATTTTTCAAAACGCGAAATTACTCGCAACCATTCCAACATTTCAAAATGCCCGGTCCTATTGGCCCACTACCAATTTCTGGACCGTTCTCTCAATTTTTCAAAATTCAATCTTTTTCAAAAACCTTCCTTATTATAGGACCTACCGTAATCCGTGTGTCGTGTCTTTTCATGATTTGTCGAAGGTCTTTAGCGTCGAAACTCCGTCGATCCTACATTACGGGTTTCTTCCCCATCCTAGTCCGCCTTTTTCTAAAGGCATAACCGACCAACACGAGTCATACACTCGTAAATGGAAGGTTCGTCCATACACTCGAGTCCTAACTAGAAAGTCTCACGTGATCTTTCCCTCTAATAGGACGGTCCTCATGACCTTTCCTAAGGGAATATCGTCTGTCTTTCAATCCGTTAGTCGAGTCATCCCAATTTAAAAATCCTTTAACTTAAGGGTCTACCCTAATCACAGGGTCTATCCTTATTCAAGTCAAGTCAAGGATCTCTAGCGTCGAAACTCTGCCGATCTTACATCGCAAGTTTCTTCCCTTACCCTGTCTGCCTTTTTCTCGAGGCCGAGTCAACCTTTTACAAGGCATAGCCCTGTGGCTAAAGGTTCGTGATCCTTACATCTAAGGGTCACTCGTCCAACACTCGAGTCTTAGCAAAACTTACAATCCCACTCGGGAGGCTACCCTTTAGGAGAGCGATCAATCACGGTTGCTCTGAGGGTCATGTCTTACACGTGTCGTCTCACGTACCCCACTTTTGAGTCACTTAGATGCCACATCATCTGAGTCCTATAAGAGTCCTTAATCTCACTTGGGGGCTATTCTCCGACGGGGCGATTAACCACAGTCGCTTCGAGAATCGCACCTTGCTTTTTTTAGGAGAGTCAAACCCGAGTCAAACCCGAGTTGTCTTTCCTCCCGCGCAATTTCCTATGCCTTGGCGTGTTTGGGTTCCGAAGCAACATTTCTGATTACGTGGGTATTCTCGCAGAGTATGGCACCCACAACCGGGAATAGGGACATGGAAAACACCATCAATGAAATAAAGGCTTCGCTGGAAACAATGGTTAGTAGGCAGGCCATAACCGAAACCCATATAGTGTTCCTGAAAACCAACCAAGAGGCCATGAATGCTCGTTTAACTGTCATTGAACGGCAAGACTTCAATTCTGAATCGGTAAATACTGGGCCATTTGCCAAACTGATCAGCACGGTGCGTGAGCTCGAACAACAGTTCTACGCCCTTCAAGGGAATAACATTCATATTGAGAACTCCCGAGACTATACACCCATCAGTGAGAAACTACCAACAGATCTCAACTTAGAGGGGTTACCCATATTCGAAGGGACGGAGGATCCATTACTACACCTCCGAGCCTTCAAAGCATTTATGGCGATCAAGGGGGTCAAAGCCGACATGTTCATCAATTTGTTCGGCGCATCCCTCGGAAAATATCCAAAAGCCTGGTTCTATAGGCTTAATGCAAAAAGATTCCCCACTTGGGAAGATGTGGCTACCGAGTTTGCTAAAAACTATTCTGATAATGCTGAACTTCAGACTACCATGCGGACCTTAGAAGTCATGGCCCAAGATCCAACAGAGGGTTTCACCAAATACCTTCAACGTTGGCGGGCTGAGAGTGTTAAGCTGGTAGACAAGCCCAGCGAGAAGACACTAGTGGATGCATTCATCAACAACCTCCTACCCTCCTACCGCGTCCATCTTAGGTATGCCGGCATCTCAAACTTTGCTGTGCTTACCGAAATGGGCACTAGGATTGAAGACGATCTTCGACATAACGAAGATTTGGGTGAAGCTTCTACCGAAAGCTATACTGGACATCCACTTGAGTCCTTAGAAGCCGAAGACTACTGACAACCTCATCCAAGAGTCCAGATTTGATTTGAGTCCGAGTCTGAGTCCGAGTCTAGGATGTTCTATCTCTTTCAATTTCAAAGTCAGAGTCATAGTCAACTGTATTTTGTCCTCTTTTTTCAATCCAATAAAATCAGCTTTTTCAATTTCTCATATATACTTCCCTTATGTGTTTCCGAGAACATGATGAACACCATCATACACTGTGAGCACATGCACGTGACTATTATAGGCACATCTATAGTGACTGCAGGAACTGAGGCCCGTGTTTTCCCTTACCTGTTCCATGTCTGGCATAGACAGCCACATAACTACCCTTAGCAGGAGCGATATCGAATCCTATGACAAATCTAGGTAGTCTCCTAGTTTGGGTTAAGGACGGGAGGCAAGCCCATTTCCCACAATAAGCACCCCTCCAATAAGACTAACCAATCCCTATCTAAGGCGTTAGTCTGACTTGATGCCAAAAATACCCAACTCGGGACGATGCTCCCACTAAGCCTGCTCGGAATTATGATGACAATACCGAGATCCAAATCACCATGCTTACCGTAGAGTACTCCACTGCGAGTTGCACTCACATAAACACCAACTAGGCTTACACCCTACAAAGGTTTAGCTCCGCAAGCCTAATCCAACCGATGGGGGCCATCCCCATATCCACCCACAACATCAAAGGGAGAGATAGTCGTGAAAAAAAAAAAAAAAGTTGGACAAAAAAAAAAATCAAAAGTCCAAGGAAAAAGCAAAAGGCCCAAAACAAAAGAGTTGACCATCAAAAAAAAGAACTCTCAGCATCCCCCGACCAGATACGGTCAATCCCACGACCGGGGCCAAGAGGTCAACAAAAAAAAAACAAAAACAAAAAAAATTCAAATACCCACGACCATAGTCAACGGTCAACTCAAGTGAAAGTCCCTTGTCCGGGAACGGTCAATTCAAAAACATCATCAAAACCCATGACCAGGACTAAAAGGTCAGCCAAAAAATATTCAAGAACCCATGACTGTAGTGAAAACGGTCAAATAGGGGAGAAACAATTAAGCTGGTTAGCTAACACCACACTTAGCCTTCCCACATTACAACCCTCAAGACCTTCCCGAGACCTAGGCTAAGAGACAGCCCGGAATTTTGAGGATTCAAGCTCCATAGGATACACCCTAACCATTAGGGCCAGACATGGAAATCAGATCCCGCATTATCAAACCTACCCCGATCGAAGTCCGAGTCATTTTTACTCGACTTCTCCCCTTTCCCACCACATTGCAATACCTTACCCTCGAAACCTTAGCTCCACAAAATCGAGCTCCAGATTTCGAAGCATCAAAGCCACTTATTGCCTGGCACCACATTTCCAAAAAATATCCAAACCAGTTACCAACCCCGAACACGGGAACTCAACCTGCGGTCGACATAGAACATGCCCAAATAGTTCACACCACCTCTGGGGGCTATCCCGGAGAACGCTCACAGTCACGGGATCAACATCCTAACTGTTCCAGCCCTTTGATCAAGACATCATTGGGAACGCACCTAGCCTACACCAACGCTATGGCTAGTTACACACAAAGGCCTAATAAACTAGGCACAATAACATATCTTCCAATTCACTGAACTACGGCTTGGTTTGATTTCACTACACGTGAATACGTAGACAGCCTTTCAACAAAGGCACAACCACTCACATCGACACAAATGAAAAAAAAGGCACCATCATTCCGGTCACGACACTGTCATGTTCTCAGCAGCTAGCTTTGTCGTCCTGGGGGCTTCTCTCAGACAGAAGACCTTTATCCACTCACATAATCCAAATGACTTTAAAAAAAAAACTAGCCTCCTTTCTTTAGTGTGTCCTAGTACTCGGCTCAGTCGAAGACGAGAATCTGTCAGGGACTCGAAGGAACACCTACTTTGGGAATGTATCCCAAAACACAAAAATTCAAAGAGCACTAGTCTACGGCATTGCCAAGCCTTGTTCTGCAGGAACAGTCTCATTACAGACTACTGCAATTCCCATGTACCGCATCCTTCCCTTTTCGATGTTCGACCGTGTTGCCACTCGCCTAGGCTACGGAATAGCGCAGCTTAAGAGTCTTGTCATCTTAGGTGGCCCACCCCCAACCGAGTCACGGTCCAACCCCTCGAGAGTCCAGTCGTGTCTGTCAACTCGTCCGGTCACGTCCAGAGTCGAGTCTGTCGATATGTCTCTCTCTTCAAATTCTCATTTTAAAATTTGCAAAACTTAGCCATTTGATAAAACCCTTTTCGACAAGGTCAAATTTCGGTCTATTTATACTGCAAAATTCTTTTCTACCCCTTTCAATTTTGAAAACCTGTCTCCTAACACGTGAGTTGCTTTCAGGACTTCGATTTCAAAATGAAGCAAAAACCATTTTCCCCAGCGCAAGCCAGTCTGTAGATGCTAACTGCATTTCCTATGTGCTATCTTGCTATATACTATGCCTGCTATTTCTGCCTATGTATCTAACATTTCAGGTACCAGCATTGCTTCCCAACGGAACAACAAAGACGGTGTTTCTCCTGGAATGCTACGTCCAAGATGTGATGTGTCGGCATACGGGTACACCCAAGACTTCAGAAGCAAGTCCCCGCGCAGCTACTTTACTCCCCAGCACGAGTCAGTGTTTTGCCGATGTGTTACATGCAACTTGTCATGTGTCAGCATACAGGTACACTCCAGACTTCAGAAGCAAGTCTCCACAAAACTATCAAATTCCCCAACGAAGTCAGCTTTCCCCCGGTATGCTACATCCAAGATGTGATGTGTCGGCATACGGGTACGCCTACTCCCCAAGAAAGGCAAGTTTCACTCCCCACGAAGCACCATCATCAGCTCAGGTACCACTCAAGGCTTCGAAAGCAAGCTCGTACAGCTCACATATCTCCCCAGCAGAACGCCCGAGGCGGCATTTTCCCCAAGATGGCACGAGATGAGCCCACATATAGGCGCGCCCAGGACTTATGCTACAAGTCTGACTCCCCGCGGAGCTATCATCATCAGGACAGGTATGACCCTCTGCTTATGGCTGGCGAGCCCTTCACGCGAGTCCACTGGACTATAAACGACCCGACCTGAAGTCTACCAGGTCTTAACGGGCTTGGTAGCTACTCTGACTTTCGCCTTGTCCAAGCCTCAGTCAGAGTGGGGGCTCTGTAGACACCCGCATTTTGACTGCCACGTGTCTATGGTAGTCTCCGAAAAACACCCGATGATGATCGGACGCTAACGTGACTTAATATGCTCGAATACGGACTCGGAATCAATAGTATCCGACGTGGGCATTTAGCGGAGTGCAAATCTCTCAAAACCGACCTCAAATTCAGGCCCAGTGGGTCATTCCGAGTCAAATGAGACTAATTTGGGCCAAAACCGACACCGGAAATAAAACCGTCTTTTGGCGACCGGGTCAAAACCCGGTCAAAGATGAATCCGACACAAAAATCAGCCAAATTCAGCTTCTAGAAGCTGGCGCCAAGTCTAAATTCAAATAAAAACAAACAAATCAACAAAGTCAAATCCTTCCTAAAATATCTCGATTCACTTGATCCACTCGATCGAGTGGATTGACCCACTCGGTCAAGTGGAGCGTCTTTCAGCAGATCAAGCCCGTTTTGAAGGGCACTCGATCGAGTGACCCTAGGTCGGGGGGTGAAGCCTATAAATACCCCCTTAACCCCATTCATTTCACAAGGCTTTTTCCATGCATTCTACCCTACATTTTCAACCCTAATTCATTCATCCTCTCCACACTTCAATCCTTAGTAACCCTAAGCGATACTACTCAAAAAACCGAGTCTACATCCATCACACATACACACACACATACATATTCAAAACCCCGAGATCAAAACTCGTCAAAGACCCGAGAGCATCCTCTCCCTAACCAAACACACCCTAACTCACCCTACATATCTCGACACTCCCGCGCACACGCCGCTACTACGAGTCCGTTTCCGAGGCCATTTAAGCATGTAGGTTGAGGGTGTCATCGAACCCCATTTCTTTTTCTCCCTTCTCTTTTTACCGTTTTTTATGTATATGTATTACTACTAATATTATTATTATTATTATTATTATTATTATTATTATTATTATTACTAGTACTATTATTATTAGTCGATATTAACGACACTAATATTTTATTTACTAACACTAACATTTTTATACTTTTTGCATCTTTATTTTTATATCATCATTTTACTACTAACATTAATAATACCGTGTATACGTAAACTAGTATCAAAAATCGGTTTTAAAACGTTGGACTACGATGATCACTTTTGGTCCGTCTAATCCCTTTACGAGCAACGATGGAGGTGGAGCCCTTTCGAGGAGCCCCGCCCCAATGTACTCAAGGGCGTGACGCGACCGTGATCGGTCGTAGTTGAACGGATTTAACTCCCTTTCCATAATTGGTACGAAACCCGTTGACGCGAAAATCGACATCACGTAACCCGAAAGGGTTAGTTCCGATGTCGTGACGTAGAGGGATACATTTCGTCACCAATTCAAAATTTCCTAATCTAACGTAAACGTTTTCCTAAAACCCCGGTGACGGTATTATAATCGTTCATACACGATTATAGTACCGGAGGCCGAATTAAATACAAATCGTGCGATATTTGTATTTGGTTTGACCGTTCATCGATTTCAAGTCATAAAACAAAACGAGCCATGCTTCGTACAGGGGGCACTCGATCGAGTGCCATGGGCCACTCGATCGAGTAGCACCCCAAAAAGTGGTCAGTAGCCACGTTAAGCGTGCACTCGACCGAGTCACACCCCAACTCGGTCGAGTGGGTCCTGTAACCCACAAAACCGAGGGGTTTGACCCACAGTTCAAGCCCCGACCTTTTATCGACTTTAGTCATCATGTGTAAAGACCATCACATGACCCTCCTATTTTTCAAAAACTATACACATCACGACACGTAGAACGACTTTGACCACTTTGACGTGATAAGTCGGGACAAGACTACGGGATGTGAGATTAGGCTAGCAATATGCCCCAGTCTCATGTTCCCGTCCTTCGTTTAATATGCAACATAATGCGTATTTAATCGGGGTTAGTCCATCTACATATTTTCGCGGTCTTAGTTTACATATGGGTCCGTTTCTATCTTTTCATTGCGCTATTTTTATTCCGCTTATTACTTTATATACGTAATGTCGTATTGTGAACTCCGGGTTGTATTTCCGCCCGTGTAATTTGTACGTCATTTTTATTTACTTTCGAGCTTTGTTTATTTACTTGCTTTTACGCTTTATAAATGAACCTCGCATGCTAAATCATTCCGACAAATAATAAGATGCATTAAATGACGTAGTTAACGCAAAATTCACATGCTTAGACAAAACGCTGTTTGCACATCATTTAATCAATTTACTAGCGCGCGTACACGAACACGAACGGTGTCTTAGTAGAGGCCGCCATGTGCGGGCGGGGTTGTGTGTCCTTAGTGGGCTTCCCAACACGTACCCTCACCCCTTACTCAGAACTTTTGGTTTCCGGATGTCCGAAACCCTTGGCGCACGAGAGTCATTTTATATACGAAAGCCGGTGTAAACGGTATCGGTATAACAATGCAAAGAGACGAGCCCCATAAACTCTGAAATCGAAGTGGGCTTACTTTGTGTGTAGCCCATGACGACATAGAGTGGGCTCGTATGGTTCTGAATAACCACAAAATTCGGTGGCGACTCCATTTTGACTTAAATTTCGAACCCGAGAACAATCTTACCACGAGATTCATTCGCCTACCCAAACCCGCGCTTCGCCGCGTCGGGGTGGACCTACGTCATGTCCACAGTGGTACACTGAGGTTCATATTGAGGTTTGGTTGTAGGTCTAATCGGGTCGCTTTGGTTGTACACTTGGGTGACATATTGAGGTTCATGCTCTATAATAACTTTTGTATCCATTGTTGTAGCTGATAATACAAGTATGAACTATGGAAGGGGAAGATGAATGGAAGAGGATGATGAAGCAAGGTAGAGTTGATAAGTTTTTCCTCTTTTATCTCTTCTTTCTTAATTGATTGAGTTTTTTTTAATTAAAAATTTTGTTAATTTATTGTCTTTGTTTTTTAACAGACTCCCTCGTTTCTTAATTTTATTTGTCGGGTGATTTTAGTTGCGTGGCCTAAACAGAGCAGAACACATGACTTTATTACTCCCTCCTTTCACTATCTTTTGCCCCGTTTCATTAAAATGCTCTTACAAATAATGATGAAATGGGGCAAAAGATTATGAACAGAGGGAGTATAAGATAGTATTAGGGCAATAACAATGATAACATATAAGGAGTTTCATGTCATTGAGTTAGAGAATAAAGTTCCTTATATGGAATCGGTTTCTAAAGTATGGAATCGATTTCATACATTTAAATTGAGAGAAAAAAGGGGATCCACAATAAATATATGAAACTTTACCATTGATCGGTGAAATAGAAAGTTTCAAACATGGTTAGATGTACCTTCATGACAATGAAAATATGGTGTATGGAACTACAACTATTGCTGTTATTGCCCTTAGATAAATGATGGATGATGATGATGATTTGTTTGAATTTTAATAAATTAATAAATAGATAAGATAGTGCTCTAACATCCTCCCTCTCTCTACATTTTTCTTTTCTCCTATTTTATATTTTTTGCTTTCTCAACTTTTGTACGTGATTTTTTTTGTACGTGAAATTATACAAATAGTGAGATATCGTATTTTATTGTTCGATCTTGTGCTAGTTTCTACTTTGTTTTCTCTCGTCTACATTGTTGAGTTTATTGCTCTTGCCCTTTTTTTTTGGAAAAATGTGAGGTATTATTATATCATAGACAAAATGTGGCATAAACATGGGATAACAATTTTAGCGCTTATACATAGTACCACTATATAGCAAGCTGGAAACAAAGTCCAACACACATAACAATCTATTATTGCTCTTACCCTTTGTTGTGCTTGTTTCTAATTTTGATGTTTCACATTTGTTGTTGTCTGTGTTAATGTTCTTCTATTATTTTCCATTATTAGTTGTGTATTAGATTATGATTGATGTAGAGATGCCGCTAAATCTATGATCGACGTGTTGATATGATATCACATCAACTCATCGATCAACTTATTATTACAATAACAATACTATGTCAATCATGTGAGAATGAGGTTGTATCGATTGACTCCTACTAATAATGAGTAGCATTAAGATGAGTCTAATGCAAGCATGAATCCAATGAAGCAGGAACGAATTGATAGCCACGCACATACCGAGTTAGTCTGGGCGGTGGGAAAAATCGGGGTCGTCTGCATCCAACGACAACAGTAAGACGATGTTTGGCGGTGGGAATCAGCTCGATTTCGTTGTACACTTGGGTGATGTAATGGGAAAGGCAAGCACCCATTGTTATAGGTGGTGAATTATAAGGGAGGAAGATGAAGAAGATGAGAGGTGGTTGAAATTTATTGGTTTACTTTGGATTCTACATAATCAATGAGGAAGAAGTTGATGGGTTCTTCACTTTGGATTCTACCTAATCAATGAGGAAGAAGTTGAAGGGTTCTAATGAGGAAGAAGTTGATGGGTTCTTCACTTTGAATTCTACATAATCAATGAGGAAGAAGTTGAAGGGTTCTAATTAATAATAACCGACTTTGGCATTGATTATGTATTCAACTCTCTCTTTTTCAATTTCTACCCAATCACATCATGCCAAGTGTGTTACCTTAGAATTGATTATTGGTTGTATAGAGCATGGAGAATGCTTTGTTTTCTACATAATATAATATATAGATATAGATTAGTATATTAACGTGTGTCCAGTAGAAACATGTTAGAAAAGTCGTTAGCGTATATAGCCATCTGATGTTTCAATTAAGCTCCAAACTTGCAGTTACAAATATTTAACTATCTTTAGTCAAAATCAAGAGATTCATCATTCATACTGCCATACTGGTGAGGTGAGAAGTGAGATATAGTAGATACTACTGAAGTAAGCCAAATTCCAACTTTAAGCGAGTAATTGAAATTGAATGAATATAACTCAACCCAACTAAAGATTTGTTAATAATTAGCAAGACAGTCAGACCTAACTAATTGTCTAACCTTGTGTATCAGGAAGAATAATCTTAATTGAGCCAATGTAATAATGGTACGGTTCCTTCAATTACTCTATTTTTTTTGTTAGGGAGTAAGTATTTGGTAGTCCCACTTGAGAAAAATTGCACGTGCAAAGGTTTGTAACTTAACAGGAGGAGCCTACCTATGTCCCTTCGACTTTGTATAGTTGTACTAAACCACGGGGTTATAAACCATCGAGACGAATGGAGAAGTACTATTTAGTGTTAAGACGGAATGCGGAGAAATCATATGTGACAAACTTAAGCATGTAAATTTACATATATTCAAAGAGATGAACGATAAACGTTGATAAAGAAAAGTTTATTACCTTCATAATTTATGACCCTTACAGATGTGATGACTACGACCATGTTATGTCCATTTTGTCGGCTAATTTCCTCTGTGATGTAGTCGGACGCATCACCCCATAAAGTCATGTTCACTACTACACCCGAGTATCGTTGATGTGGAAGACGTATCAAATAGAACGTAGGTGGGTGGAGGTTGTTTTGGATTCTTGTCTCGACGACTACATATCTTCGGATCATGCAATTTAATTTCTCAACGGTAATAGGATGGGAATTAATCATGCTCGTTGCAGGAAACACTTGGATGGCGTAATGGGAAGGGAAGCATCCATTGATATAGGTGGTGAATTACAAGTGTTAAGCTTTCAACCACAACTCCTTCCTTCTTTTCATCTTCCACTTCATACCTTTTCATCTTCTTCATAACTTCCTCTTTTTCATCTTCCACCTAATAACTCCTACGTTTTCATCTTCCACTTCATAACTTCCTCCATAACTCCTTCCTCATTTTCATCTTCCACTTCATACCTTTTCATCTTCCACTTCATACCTTTTTATCTTCCATCCAATAGTATCGCGACATGTGGCTTGCTTTAGCTTTGAGATTTGGGGAAATGGAGGATGGAAAATGCTTTGTTTTCCTTTTAATATAATATATAGACTTGTTACTCCGTACAAGATATTTAAAATACTAGAGCAGTTGATATTAGGCCCATGTGTTAAGTTAAAATACATGTGTTTGTGGGCTATGTTATTATTACACTATTTATTACACTATTATAGCCCCCAATCTACCAACAAATGTTTCTCCTATAATAGTAAATCTTCCCGGAATATTCCCTACAAATTTATGACGAATATAGTTATAGAGGTGAAAAAAGATAATTGATGTGCTATCCATCAAGCATCATGCTAATCGGTTTTCAATCCATGCTGCCCTCTTATTGATCCGATGTAAATGAAGCCTGTTGTTCTCAACCAAAAAAATTATACTCCCTCCGTTCATTATTTTTTTTACCTCATTTCAACAATATTTGTGAAGAGTATTTTTATGAAATGGGCAAAAAGATACGGAGTAGTGAATTTGGAGGGAGTATGAACTAGCCCAACCAAGACCCAATGAACCCGTCTCAACCAGGCTAAACCAAAACACTAATGTGTTGTACTTGAGCACGACAATGAATTGACAATCTAACACGACACTTTGCGAGTGTCGTGGGTGACCCTCAAACCATGAGTTCTATTGGCTTATATTATGTAGCTGCATCGAGCCCAACTCATGGACACCGTACCTCTACGTTAATGGGGTCGTACTCGTACAATCGTAGGTAAATAGAGTTTGAGGTTATACAAACCAAGTTGTACAAACTGGTCGAAATCGCAATCAAATCTGAAATCTCTGAGATCAATCTACGATAATGCTATAATAGGTACCCTACTATAATTCACTACGTACCACGGTACCAAGTTGAGTATTATTGGAAATATGGTACAAGTGTACAACCAATCAATTACGTGTTCCATACTTCTATCTATAATTCAATTTCCACAAATTTTTGTTTACCACGTAATTATCCGTCATAAATTAATAATAGCTTAAATATGATCCGTTTACATATACAAAATAAAATATTATTCCGTATAAAAGTACATGGGTTATTTTTTTACATAAATAGGATAGTATTTGACCCGTTATAATAAAATGTTGGATATCTCAGTCACAAGGGAAAGTTGCAGCTGTTCCAATTTGTACACTGTGTACAATCATTGGACTTGTCACTAGCGTCGACGAGTATAACTACCGTTGTTTTGTAGCTTTAGTTAGATCAACAAAAAATGAAGGAAACAAGCTTATCTCCGGTTCAAGAGTCGCCGACAAAATTAATTGACGGAGGAGATGGAGGGAGTTATTATGTATGGAACTCGACCATCTTTCCGTTTCTCAAGGAAGCCGGAGTTGCTGCCGCTGTTCTAGTCATGAACCCCGGCGGGTTCTCTCTCCCTCACTTTGCCGATTGCAATAAGATTGGCTATGTAATTCAAGGTATGTACCCATTTACATGTCTACTCATAACATACTGACGGGTTAAGATTAGGTATTCTGGACAATAGGTCACATGTTAATGCGCGTTTTGTTTTTATTTAGGAACGGAAGGTGTAGTGGGTCTAGTAGACCCTAGAACGACAACAAAGGAAAAGGTGGTGAGCCTCAAAAAGGGAGACGTCATAGCGGTCCCAGCGGGTGGGGTCTCGTGGTGGTCTAACCCCGGAAAAGACGACCTTAAGGTCGTGTTCCTAGGCGAAAGCAGGAACGACCTAGGCCAGTTCACTTACTGCATCATGACCGGACCTCTCGGCCTTCTCAAAGCATTTCCGACCAAAACCATAACCAAAGCCTTTGACATAAGCCAAGAACAAGCAAATCTACTCATCAACTCCCAACAACAAGCCCTAATCTTTAAGCTTAACCCCGAAGACATGAAACCGATCCAAAAACTGTCGAAAGAGAAAGACACGAAAGCCCTTTGTTATAACTTGGACGAGGGATCGTCGTACGTTGGTCTGACGAATGAGACGTATTCTCGTCTTGAAGGGATTGAGTTGTCGGCGAACTGTGTAAGGCTTGAGGGTAATGCTATGTTTGGACCGGTGTATTATGCAGGGGATTCAGGGGTTCAGATTAGTTATGTGGTTAAAGGGGGTGGTTGGGTTCGAGTTGTTTCCTTGGCCGGTGAGACGGTTTTGGATGTTCCCTTGAAGGCCGGTCAAGTCTTCGGTGTCCCTAAGTTGTACCCGTTTTGCATTGGGGCTGGTGACGAAGGGATCGAGTGTTTCTCCATTGTTAAGACCTCCAAGTAAGTCGGTTTAAACAGATGTCAGCTAACTTAACTGGTTTATCTGTAACTTGTTTTTTTGTGTGTGTTTTTTCAGGCCTATACTCGGAGAATTAGCTGGAAAAACATCGGTGTGGAACGCTTTGTCCCCTGAAGTACTACAAGCTTCATTGAATATCAGCTCGGATTTTAGCAAGGTTTTCATCGAAAAGCTCGACAAGTCGAGCATCATTAATTAGGTCGGGTCATTGAGATCTCGACTTTGAACTATTGATGTTACATTCCTCGTTCTTGTAATAAATTACCTAATGTACCTATTTCCGCTTGCAAAAAAAAAAAACTTTTAAGAAATCAAATCATCTACTTAATTAGTCAATTGTTCTAAGAATTGATTGATATATTTGTCGGAAGATCCATCAGCTTCAATTGCACTTTGCACAACGTTCCTTTTCTCTCTAATATTGCCCTTCAAAACGTCTCTAGGAATTCGACTCATAAAACTCGTAATCCGTGCTGCAATTTCGTCCCTTTTGATCGTACTTCCACTGCACAAATTAACTCCGATCTTCCAATCATCAACGACTAATTTCCGATTAGTGATTTGATCGGTGAACACCGGAAAACACAACATTGGAACTTCATACCAAATGCTCTCTAATATCGAGTTCCAACCACAGTGCGTCAAAAACCCACCAGTCGCCTCATGAGCTAGTACCGTGACTTGGTCGGTCCAAGGTACAATAATCCCACGACCACGAACCTCGTCCTCAAACCCTTTAGGTAATAACACATCATTAGACTCATCTAACACGGTTCGAGGCCGAAGCACCCAAATGAAATCAACATGACTATCCATAAGACCATAGGCTATTTCCAAAACCTCTTCCTTTGAAAAATTGGCAAGACTACCAAAAGAAACATATAAAACCGACCCGTTAGACTTGGGGTCGAGCCACTCGGAGCAATCGGACTCGGCCCACATACTTGTCGAGACACGGGTTTTGGTGGGCCCGGAGAGTAGGATAGGCCCAATAGGGTAAAAGGGTAATAGTGTTTGTAATGTTGATATGGTATGTGGCTCAAGTTCTTGGATAGTGTTGCATAGGACATAGTCTATTGATCTAATATCTTGGTATGCTTGAAAAATGAGGTTATGCATTTTTGTTGATGTATCTTTGTCTTGAAGGTATGACATTAAGTCCTTTGGTTCAATCGACTCCACTCCTGGTATGTAATCAATTCGATCCATCCTCACATCTACAAAAACATAAATAAACCACCAGCATCAAACTCGGTCACATTAGCTAGACACACAATCACAAATATACGTATAATATGAATGGTCGGTCACGTAGGAGAGTTAGTATTGAGTATTACCGGGACAATCAAAATGTCGATTTTGACGGAGGAGATGGACGTGATAGTAGAGACTAAAAACGATAGCGGGTTCAGTCCAAAACGAAGCGCAAGGAAGCCCAAACTTCTTAGCAATCTTAGAAGCCCATGGATAAAACGTATCAAAAACCAACACATTAACTTTTGGACTCGACTCATGTACTATATTTGCAATAGCATTTTCGTGTTGATTATACACACCCCCGTCACAAAACCAATCCAAGTACTCCATTAGTTTACCCGTCCTATTATAATCCACGGGTAGCCCGTCGGATATGACCCGATAATGGATGTCACCGACGAGGTTCAACCCGTGAAATGGGTTGTTGTTGGTGTTGGTGTGACGACCCGAGGCTTTGATGAACTCGTGTTGTACGTGCTCGAAGGTTATGAAAGTAATCGTGACGCCCTTGGATGCGAGGATTAAGGATAGTTTAGTGAATGGATTAATGTGGCCTTGAAGATGAAGAGGGCACATAATTGCATGATTATTAGTATTAGTAGGAGTATGATTTTGGGTGGAGTTTTGATTTTCCATGCATGTGTATGAGTTTTAGTTTGAAGGAATTGAATGATTGATGAGATAACGATAACCTTTTTAGTCCAAAGACAGTTTTTTTTTGTGTGGTTGTAGTAACTTGGATTTTAAGTAGGAGTGTAGTGTGGGACACTAAGGCATTCTCGCATTGTCGTTTTCTGTCCTTGACATGCAATTAGGGGATTGTAGCTCTATGTACTGCTGATTTTAAGATTTTAAACTTTATCACAAACATTTCGAGTTTTATTGTAAATTTTCTGAGCTTTAGTGTAAAGTTGTCGAGTTAAATCACATAAATGTTTAAGCTCAAAAACTTACAACTTAGGTCAGAAACTTTTACAAGCTCGATAAATATACACAAAAGCTCACTAATTTTGCCTTGTATTGGTTGTATAATGCTATTGTACAACCAGGTGTATAATCCTATTTTTCCTTAACATGACACGAAATTCGTACTCGTTACGTTAATATCCAAAGGGTACGTTTCTATTTTGTATAAGAATTAAGAAATATATTAAAATAATATTAAAAGTATAATAATCGGGGTTAAAATGTACTTAAAGAGGGTATTGCAATGACAAATAATGTAAATATGCTAGTAGGATAAGGATAAATTGTTAAAAAAAATACTCGTATGAACTAAAAAGAAAAGATGCTTCAATAAGATGTATATATATAAGCAACCCGTAACATTTGTTGTCATAAATAATACTCCCTCCGCCCCACAATGATTTACCCATTTTTATTCCCATTTTTATTCAAATGTGAGGGATTAAAATAATAAGTGGGTAAATCATAGTGGGTTGGAGGGAGTACTCCGTAGTACATTGGGTCTCAATAAGCTATCCATCATCCATTTTAGTAATTTTAAAAAAGCGATCAATGACTCAATATAACACCTGTATTCCATCTCTATCATATTGCGATGAAATACAACTAAATATTTTGTCAACTAATTGATGCACAAATCTGTCCTTTAAGGAGGTATTTGGTTCGCCAAAAAGAGGTATAGGGTATGGGTTTAGAATGAACCAA
Source organism: Agrostemma githago (assembly GCA_958450325.1). Lineage (NCBI taxonomy): Eukaryota > Viridiplantae > Streptophyta > Magnoliopsida > Caryophyllales > Caryophyllaceae > Agrostemma > Agrostemma githago. Next base: position 2,857,331 of record OY288259.1, read on the forward strand.
ACCTATACCTCTTGTTTGGTTGACAAACTTACGGGTTTGATACCCATACCTCAACCCTCCAAGATATGGATTTCTCATACCCAAGGGAGGAGGTGGGTATGAGACTCATACCTTGGAATCAAAGTCCTTGTATTCATATTTGATTTTTCCGATTTTTTTTCTTTTTTTGTAAAACGTTTTAATTAAAATATTTTATTGGGAAAATTAATTAAAAAATACAAAAAAAATTATCTTGAAAATTAGTATTAAATATATTTGAGGTTTCATATTCCCAATAACTAGTTTTTTAATTAAATTTATTATATTTTTTTTAGCTGATTTTTATTTTATTTTGTAGTACTTTGTATAACATTACCGTATAAAGCTTTATATATTTAAAATTAGATTATTAAATACGGAGTACTTTACAAAACTATAATTTATAATTTGATTCCTAATCAGTTAAAAACCGAACCAAACACGAGGAATGAGGAATCAAGTTTCAACCCCATACCACCCTGGTTTGATTCCTGATTCCATTCCTATACCTTCTTGCGAACCAAACGCCCCCTAATATAACACCTTTATTCCATCTCTATTATCATATTGCTATGAAATAAAACTAAATATTTTGTCAACTAATTGATGCACAAATCTGTCCTTTTATTAGACTAAAATTATACGGACTAGTAGTAAACTACAAAATCTAATCAACTGATGTCAAATGAACGATATTTATCGTACACATGACATGACTTCATGTGACCTAATTTAAGCTAGTGTGCTATTACTTCTCAAAATTCTTTTCGTTTAAAGGAGGGTACTATGTGGAGGTAAGAAACTAAGAATCGAACCTCAACCTCTTGGATGGAATAAGAATCTGGCATAGCTAGCCGGTGAGTAGTGACCACTACCTCTAGACACGAGATTATCCCGTATGAACTGCATATACATGTAGTTCACCCAGTCGTGTCGAGATAGAACACAAGCTAGGTATGTCAAACCTAGCTTGAATGATGAATCGGGCCGATATTAATTAGGAAAGTATCGGGATTAAGGAAACTAGAATATTTACTAGCTAGGTACTTCGTATTTTTAGGAGGAATCTACCTCGGATTAAAACACTAATTCTCTAATAAGACGGTTTACATGACATTATTATGAGGATGAAGAAAAAACGACGGAGAAAAGTGGAGCAAGAAAAAGTAGAGCGACTAAGTTCCCTCCCCGAAGAAATCCTCATCCAAATCCTCTCCCACCTTCCTTTAAAATCCGCCATTGCCACCGACGCTTTATCCCGTCGATGGCGTCATCTCTGGACCCACATAACCGCCATCCGCTTCGACAATCTTACCACCAAGTTCGTCACCACTTTCGATCAAATCATGCAAAAACTCGCCTCACCCCTCATTCATACTTTCACTCTTAAATTTTCAGGATGTTATGTTCAGAGCTCATACGGCCAGGCTCTACTCGATTCTTGGATTCACCATGTTTGTCAGCGTGACGTCCGTCATCTTAATGTTGATTGTCTCGTGGAACACCCTTCTGAGGCGCTTACTTGTGTTTTTCAAACAACCTCGTTGGTGTCGGTCACATTGAGGCCCACGTTTCTCTTCAATGGCAGCGATCCGGTTACGCTTCCTAATTTGAAGAAGCTCGACATCTATGTCTATACATCGCATTGTGATTGGCTTGGCAAATTGATTGCGCTATGTCCGTTGCTCCATGAATTGTCCGTCACGTTTATATATAAGGATGATGAAACGGCTGTTTTTAATTGTTCCAACCCTAATTTGAAGCGATTATCGATACTATTAGGGGATATTTGGTTCATCAAAAAGGTGGTTATCGATGCACCAAAGTTAGACTACTTGTACGTCGACGCTCATAAATCAACCGCGATTGTCTTTCGTGACAAACCGGTTACTCTACACGAAGCAACGGTGTCTCATCCTACTCTACAACAATCGAATAATGAGCATCTCGATTTGTATAAAGGCATATCGAATGTGAGGGTGCTAACCCTATGTTTTCACTCGCTCAACACATCCACCAAGTTTCCGAATTTAACCCGTTTTAAGTTGTATCTGAGTGAGGTTGATGAAATCGACACGCTCTTGAAATTCATGGCACTCTGTCCACTACTAGATGATCTGACATTAATATTTAGTCCCAAGGCTATGACAGACGACGACGAGATGCAGATCCTTCGAAAGATGACATCCGAACGCACGCGTACTTTTGGACAAATCAAGAGCATTTGTATAATCACGAATTATGTTCTTAATCCTAAGAATAGCTTGTATTTTTTGGCGCTTGTCAAGTACGTGTTAGGGGACGCACCGAGTTTGAAACATTTCAGTTTTGATTTAATGTCTGGAGGAGAGCAGGTTGAACCACAACGGCGAGGGTCTTATGAAATTGAACATTCTTTCGCGGATATTATCTCTACATTTCCGAGGGCAGCGAGCTGCGAGGTACTAATATTTGAGGGGAAATACCTGAGATATGTACATCACAATACCTCGAGGGGACCGCTTGTGACGACTGTATGTCTCAGTTGAGTATCAAACGGTATGGCGAGTTGAGTTCTATACAATATATGTATGCAACCCGGCCTAGTGATTTAGACGAGTTCGTTCTACCCAAAATTGAATATCCTAGCTAGCGAGCGAGTATCATGCGTATTTATCGTACCAACTGCGTAATATTGATCGATGTTGGCTTCATTGGTGATCCTATAATTAATAAGCTTCTTAGTTTGGAGATCGAAGTTAGACATATTAACAATTTGAACCCTGATTTGCGGTGATTGTCGATTAATTTATGTTTTAGTAGACGATTTCCTAACGAGTTTTATGCGTATTTATCTTACCAACTACGTAATATGATTGATGTCGTCTTTTATATGACAGATTAGCAGCCAAGTTTGTCAACGTGACGTCCATCATCTTAACGTCGATTGTTAGTAACGAAGAGAATTAACAACGTAAAGCAGTAGGTCCACCCAAACCCGAGCCCGAACCGAGTTGTCCTAGGACATATTAAATGACGACACAAAATTTCAGTCTAACGGAAAACATACGAGGGTTCCGACGTGTGAAAAAACCCTAATTCCTTAGATTAAAGCCCTAATTCCCAAATCAAACGAACTGTGTAATTAACATTATGTTGATGAAAAAACGGAGAGAAGAAAAAGTAGATCGACTAAGTTCCCTCCCTGACGAAATCCTCATCAACATCCTCTCCTTCCTTCCTCTAAACTCCGTCATTGCCACCGAAGTTCTGTCGCGTCGATGGCGTCATCTCTGGACCCACTTAACTGCCATCCGCTTCCACGATCTTGAAGACGATTTCCTCGTCACTTTCGATCAAATCATGCAAAAACTCGCCTCACCCGAGATTCATACTTTCTCTCTCAAATTTTCACGAGATTATGTCCACAGCTCACATCACCAGGCTCTACTCGATTCTTGGATTCGCCATGTTTGCCAATGTAACCTCCGTCATCTTAATGTCAAATATGACCGTCCACTCGTCGAACACCCTTTCGACGCACCGGCTTGTGTTATTCAAACTACGTCGTTGGTGTCAATCAAATTGAGGCCCGAGTTTTGGTTCAACGGTGATCCAATCACCCTGCTTCCTAATCTGAAGACGCTCGACATCTGTGTCGTTTCATCGCAGTGGAATTGGCTGGGTAAATTGATTGCAGTGTGTCCGTTGCTCGAGGAATTGTCGGTCGAGGTTGAATACGTGGAAAATGAAAGCGGTGAAACAGTTGATGTTGTTAATTGTTCAAACCCTAATTTGAAGCGACTATCGATACAAATAGAGGTTGTTCGGTTTATCAAAAAGATGGTTATCGATGCACCAAAGTTAGAGTACTTGTTCGTCCACGCTCATAAATCGTCTGCGATTGTTGTCTTTCGTGACAAACCGGTCACTCTACAAGAAGCAGAAGTGACTATTCATCGTAGTTTTCCCAGCCCAATTGCTAACGCACAACAACAACAACGGAACAATGAGCATATCGATTTGTACCAAGTTATTATCAATGTCAGGATCCTAACCCTAAAGTTCGATGATTATGTTCTCTGCACATCCACCTTGTTTTCGAAGTTAACCCATCTTACGTTGCTTTTGAGTCAGCGTGATGAAATCGACAAATTATTGGAATTCTTGGCACTCTGTCCATTACTGAATGCTCTGATATTAGACTTTCAGTACATGGACGACGAGAGGTCATCATCATCGATCCTTCCAAAGATCACGTCATCCGAACGCACGTTTGGACAGGTAGCACTCAAGAGCGTTGATATAGTCACGATTTATGGTCTTGATGCTAACCGTAGCCTGTATTTTTCGGCGCTTACTAAGTACGTGTTAGGGAATGCACCGAGTTTGGACCGTTTTGGTTTAACTGTCGAAGATGGTTGTTATCGTGGATGCCAGCAGTATCGACAACCACTTTATGAAGAACAAGAACGTTCTTTCATGGATACTATCTGTAAATTTCCGAGGGCTTCTTCACCAAACTGCAAGGTAGTATTTACGGGGAGATACCTCGCATTACCTAGAGAGGATGATGCGTACGTGACGACTAGTGATCAGACTGATGATACGAATTCAGCTGAGAGCATTTAAATCCGAGGAATTGCAAACACTTTGAAGCTTATTTCATTTATTTAGTTAGTGAAAGGGTTGGACGGAGTTAATAATAGCCTTTTATTTCAATTTATTTAGTACGGAATGGAGTATTAATTAGGAACTTTTCTGTTGTCTTTGGGTTGCTTGATTAGTCACCCTTTTATAGCCTTGTTTTGCTTGCTTGCTTAGCAAATCCACTTCGGTTTTTATTCAAAGCATTTTAAATATTATCTTGTTAGATCTCAATAGGTCTTGAGTCAGTTCTCCATTGATTTTGGTTCGTTTACCAAACCACACAAAACAAATATCGTTACAAAAATCATTTCCGTCAAAAAATTCGTATCACGGAAGAGTCCTACTCAAAATTGAATATCGTACCAAGTATAATGTGTATTTATCGTACCAACCCTGTAACTAATATGATTGTTACGAAATAAGTGCCTAACAATTGTCTCTTTTGGACCTTGAATAAATAAGATGATTTGAGAGCACAATATAGAGGGCTGATTTGTGAGGTTTTTTTGAGAGAAAAACTCAGTTTGTTCCGAGTCCCTATTATTTGGTGGTTCTATTGATCTCGTCTTCGTTGGAGACCGTTGGAGTTTGTTCGGATCTTGGTTGGCCGCAAGATCGTTTGTTCTTCGTCTTATCGGTGAGTTCGTGGCAGGTCGAACTCAGTCTGGGTAGTCTCTTTCCAGTTTGAGATTACTATCTGGTTGGTAGAATTGGTAGTACTTTTGCCTTTAGCTGTGAACTATTAAGCACGTGTATTACAGTCTACTGTTGTACTATTATCTCCACAATAGTGAATTTGGTCTCTTGTCGGTGTGGACGTAGCCAGTGATTTTACTGATGAACCACGTAAATCTGTGTGTCAGTTGATTATTGTTTGCTATTTGTTTTGTTCTTCTCGCATTAACAAACCATAGGTAACGGGACACCTCCGTTACAACAATGATTGATGTCGTCTTTTTATGTGACAGATTAGCAGCTTGTTTTCTACCCAATTTCATAATGTAAAACTGCAAGATAGTATTTACGGGGAGATATCTCGCAATACCTCCACAGTCCGGTGCGTGACGAAGTATTGTATGTCACAGTTTGCCTTAACTCGAGCCTCCAGGTAGAGTATCAAATGGTCTGCAGGCGAGTGATCGGACGAGTCCTACTCAAAATTGAATATCCTAGCGAGTATTTATCGTACCAACCGCGTATGTAATATGATCCATGTCTTTTATATGGCAAATTAGCAAATTGTTTTCTGCCCGATTTCATAATGTAATTTTTTTTCACTTCACTGTTGATCGTGTAATTAATAAGCTTCTTAGTCTAGACATCCAAGTTAGAGATATTAACTCTTTAATTTAAACCAAGGAATATATATATATATATATATATATATATATATATATATATATATATATATATATATCCAATGTCAGGGTCCTAAACTGAAAGAATATGCTAATTATGTCAAAGATTATATGTTGATTTGGTGTATTATCTTGTGAATATTGAGTGTGTATTTTAGGATGTTGTATATTCTGTTTCCTAGTTTATAGGTATTGTTTTAGGAAGGTCAAGGATTGCGTCTAGCTTATTGAGCTATATATGTACAGCATATAGTAGTCAGTTGAATTATAAGAAAAACATCTTCTTCATTGCTTTTGATATTTTTTCATAAACTCCTAACCTCAGATTTTCATGCGCCCAATACAACCACCAAGTTTCCGAATTTATCCCGTGTTACATTGCGTTTGATTCAACTTGATGAAATGGACACGGATTCAATGGCTGAGGTGAGAAGCAAAAATGGCTGGAAAATCGCAAGAGGTGCTAATAAGGTCATAAAATGGTCACACAAATAAAATTCCAGCACCAACGGAGACCATATGAGCATCCCGATGTGTCAAACCCAACGTTGGTAGAAAGTCGTTAAATTGTGAAAAAAGCGATGTATCGTTTTCGTTCGGCGTGAAATCGTAAAGGGTACCTTCTTTTGCGACCCCTGGCAAATAAATTAGACAAAATGAAACCGGTTCGGTAGGACCCTCCGAACGGCTAAATTTAAAGTGTATATTAGTATATTACACGTTTTTTTTGAGATGTTGAGGTCCGAAACAAAAATAGCCGAAAATCGCATAAGATTATAATTAGGACATGTAAGTGGCCACCCAAAATTCCAGCATTAAATGAGAAAGATGTGAGAAAAACCAAGGTCGATAGAAAATCGTTAAATTATGAAAAGGAAACGTATGGTTTCCGTTTGGACCTTAAATCGTAGTAAAGGGTACCTTCTTTAGCGACCCTCCGAGCGGCTAAATTCAAAGCGTCTAACACGTTTTTTTTCCGAGATTTTGGATCCGAAGCAAAAGTGACCGAAAATCGCAAAGGATTCTAATTAGGACATAGATTAAAACCCTAATTCCCAAATCAAACGAACTGTGTAACATTATGATGATGCAAAAACGGAGAGAAGAAAAAGTAGATCGACTAAGTGCCCTCCATGACGAAATCCTCATCAACATCCTCTCCTTCCTTCCTCTAAAATCCGCCATTGCCACCGAAGTTCTATCGCGTCGATGGCGTCATCTCTGGACCCACTTAACCGCCATCCGCTTCCACGATCTACATGTCGACTTCCTCACCACTTTCGATCGAATCATGAAAAAACTCGCCTCCCCCGTCATTCATACTTTCACTCTCAAGTTTTTAAGATCCTACGCCTACAGCTCATATCGCCAGGCTCTACTCGATTCCTGGATTCGCCATGTTTGTCAATGTAACGTCCGCCATCTTAATGTCGAATATGACCGTCCATTCAGCGAACACCCTTTTGACGCACCGGCTTGTGTTGTTCAAAAAACGTCGTTGGTGTCAATCAAATTGAGGCCCGAGTTTTGGTTCAACTGTGATCCAATCACCCTGCTTCCTAATCTGAAGAAGCTCGACATCTGTGTCGTTTCATCGCAGTGGAATTGGCTGGGTAAATTGATTGCGCTATGTCCGTTGCTCGAGGAATTGTCCGTCGAGGTTATACGCGTGAAAAATGAAAGTTGTGAAACAGTAGTAGTAGTTGTTGTTAATTGTTCAAACCCTAATTTGAAGAAATTATCGATGAAAATACAGGCTGATCGGTTTCTCAAAAAGATGGTTATCGATGCACCAAAGTTAGAGTACTTGTTCGTCCGCGCTGATAAGTCATCTGCAATTATTGTCTTTCGTGACAAACCGGTCACTCTACAAGAAGCAGAAGTGACGATTCATCGTACTTTTGCCAGGCCAATTAATAACGCACAACAACATCAACAACAACAGAGCAATGAGCATATCGATTTGTACCAAGGTATTATCAATGTCAGGATCCTAACCTTAAAGTTTGATTATTATGTTGTCGACACATCCACCTTGTTTTTGAACTTAACCCATCTTAGGTTGCTTTTGAGTCAGCGTGATGAAATCGACAAATTATTGAAATTCTTGGCACTCTGTCCACTACTGAATGCTCTGATATTAGACTTTCATCAGTACATGGACGACGAGGGGTCGTCGATCCTGATAACTTCATCCGAACGCACGTTTGGACAAGTAGCACTCAAGAGCGTTGATATAGTTACGATTTATTGTCTTGATGCTCAGCGTAGCTTGTATTTTTCGGCGCTTATCAAGTACGTGTTAGGGAATGCACCGAGTTTGGACCATTTTGGTTTTACTGTCGAAGATGGTTGTTCTCGTGGATACCAGCACTATCGACAACCACTTTATGAAGAACAGAAAAGTTCTTTCATGGATACTATCCGTAAATTTCCGAGGGCTTCACCAAACTGCAATGTAATATTTAGGGGGAGATACCTCGCAATACCTCCAGAGGATGATGCGTGATGACTAGTGATCGGACTGATACGAATTCAGCTGAGACCATTTAAATCCGAGTGGTTCCAGGAATTGCAAAGACTTTGAAGCTTATTTCATTTAGTTAATATAAGGGTTGGACGGAATTAATACTCTATTTAGTTGATAGCTTTGCTTCATCAGTCACCCTTGCTGGCTATTTATAGCCTTATTTTGCTTGTCAATTTCATTCAGAAATCTTCTTGCCTTCTTAGCAAATCCACTTCGGTTTTTATTCAACGCGATTTGAATATAATATTACCTTGTTCGATCTCAATAGGTCCTGAGTTCGTTCTCCATTGATAAGTTATAGGTCTAATTCGTCAAATATCTCATTGTTTGTTTTGTGTGACTGAGTGAGTCTTTTTGGTTCGTTTACCGAACCACATGAAAACAAATATCGATACAAAAATCATTTCGGCCAAAAAATTCGTATCGCGGAAGAGTCCTACTCAAAATTGAATATCGTGGCGAGTATTCCGTGTAATATGATCGATGTCGTCTTTTTATATGACAAATTAGCAGCTTGTTTTCTACCCGATTTCATAATCTAAATTTTTCCCCGCTTGACATACCAAACTGCGAGGTAGTATTTACGGGGAGATATCTGACATACTTCTTAATACCTAGTAATGGAGCTCAAAATGTGAAGAAAATGGTGGATAGTGGATTAGTGGTGATATTTTATAGTGTAAAGAGATGGTGAGTGAGTAACAATTACCCATATCCCATATGGGAGTAATAATAATTGTTACTCTATTAATGTTTGTGATAACCTTGGCTAATCAAACAAGTTTGTAGAAAACGAAAAGCGGTTTTTCTAACATGTGCTCCAGGAGCACACGTTAAGACTTTAAGAGGCAAATATAAAAGATATCTTATGAATATATCATGAGAAAATGAAATATAAACTAATATTTATCATATTTAGATAATTATCTATATCAATATTTTCTTACTTGGCTCCTTAACGTGTGTCCTGGGACACATGGTAAACCCAAGACCTCTTAAGCGCAGAGGTAGATACCACTAGATATGTCGGGCCTAATTTGAGTCCGGGTGAAATTAGGAAAGTATCAAGATTAAGGAAACTAGATATATATGTGTCATAAAGTTTATAATCTATATAAAACAATAAAAAGTCATCCTTTCTTAGTTAATTAGGATAGCAAGCTCTCAGAGGGCGACACGTGGCATGCCAAATTAAAGTCATCCCAATCCCCTAAATGAAAGTCTAATCAATGCTTAATAATCCACTCTCCTCTTCCTACTAGGGGTGTAAACGAGCTGAGCCGAGCACGAGCTTGGCCTTGCTCGGCTCGTGCTCGTTAAGCGAAATTCGAACTCGAGCCGATCTCGAGCTTACCCGAGCTTGAAAAAATTGAGCTCGGAACCAAGCTCGCGAGCTAAAATGCGAGTTCGAGCCGAGTTCGAGCCTATATATAATTATTAAAATTTACGTTTTTTTTGCACCGATGTGTTTTAATAAATTGGGATTCAAAAAACATAAACAAACGTATTAGACAAATCAATAAAAATATTTATATGGTGAAAAAAATATGTAATTGTTATTAGTATTTTTTTAATAAACAAGAACAAAATATTAACTAATCACATCAAATCGAGCTGCTCGTGAGCTTTTCGAGCCGAGCCACGCCTTGCTCAGCTCGGCTCGTTAAGATGTCGAGCCGAGCTTTGACCGAGTCGAGTTCGAGCTGCTCGCGAGCTGTCTCGTCTCATTACCACCCCTACTTCCTACTCCTCTCTTCCTTCACCTCGAAATAGAATCGTCCTCCATTACAACTCATTTACTCCTCCATTAAAGTTCTCCTCCATTAAATTTCTCGCGATTACGATGGCATTCGAAGCTCAAAAGTTTTCCTCCATTAAATTCCTGCACAAACCTGAGCGGAGCCAATTAGATTACTGGAATTGAAGGTGCTTCTATTACCTTCACGGAAATTTGTCGGTTCATGCTTTGTTCCTGTAGAGTTTGTGTACGGTATATTCTTGGTAATTTGAATTATTTATATGTATACCCTGACCTAGCAAAGCATTTCCGATTAATTATTTACACAACAATTAAATTATTTTCGTAAGCATTATTTCACAGTTATTTGCTCTCCATAAATCAACCTGCAAGAGGAGAAAGAAAAATCAGTTAGTATTAGATAACCACTTGATACTCCATACAATTATAAGATAAGAGCATATAGTTGAACATCACTACCAGCTGCACTTTCTCTGGCTTATTTATGTTGGGGACGCATCACCTACTTTACCTCCACCACTTGCATCAGTACCAGCTGAGAACAAAGTCTCAAGTTCTGAAATATCTATCTCCGGAGCCCTGTAGCAAAATGGTGGCCTATTACTATTGACCTCAGCAGAGTCGATTAATACTGTAACACAGATGATTTATAGTCTGTATCTTCCTGCTCTTATTTATTATTTACTCACCCAATATCAGGTCATGCCTTTGCAGTTTGGAATCCAACACTAGCCCGTGAAATGGATGATATACAGGCGGCGGAAGAACCAAACAACGCCGTTGGACTTGATAGAAATCGGACGCGTATGAATAAATTTACAAGAAAGTGCATTCTTGCAAGCATGATAGGCGACACAGCCTCAAGTCAAAGGGCTGCCCAGCCTAGGATTACCCCGCCGCAACCACAGCCTCCAATGCAGCCACAACCACAGTTGGGGTTGAATCCTCACATTAGTCGCTTATACGCTCATCTAACAAAGAGAAATAGACACTCAAGAAGAAATATTTTGGACCAAATGAGAAAATCCAGACTTCCAACGCCTCCAAGTCGGTCAGGAAGGGGTACGAAGAGGAAAAACATCACATCAGCAGAAGGATCTACTGGGCAACCGAGCCTGAAGAAAAAAAAAGGCAGGAAATATTACCGCTCAATCCACAACCCAGCCCTGCGCTAAGAAGGGAGAAAGCACGTCTGAAGTTGGAGAACCCAGTCGCCGAGCGATTTGCAAACAGCCCCTTGAACTTGCCCCTACCCGCAACATTATTGGTACACTTTACTGCCTTACATAACTGCTACTCTTAGATAGAAACAATTATTAATTCCATTTGGCCGCCTTGCTCCCTTTTGTAACTACATATATACAGGAACCCACTGTTCCTGTAACAGCCTAAATTTTCGCGACAAAAATAGAAGAATAAAATAGGAAAATTTAAAGCTGTTACTCCGCATTTAGCTCACAGGGCCAAATGCAAGGCAAAATAATAGTATAAAAATTAAAAGAAATATAAATTCGATAGTTAATTTAAATAGAAACGTTGCAGCGGAAGACTTAAGTCCCACAAAATCCAAAACGGTTTAAAACAATTCCAACCCAAAATTCAACATAAATATAAATAGTTTGGAGGTAAACGTTAAATAATAAAATCCTTCCTCGCTCAGCTTCCCGAACCAAATGCACCCATGCAGATATTAATTGTACCTATCAACTGTACCCAAAACACAAATAGGTACAGGTTCCAGCGGGGGAACGACCCAAAACAAAAGGACGTCAACAAAGCTGAGTAAAATATATTATATTGAAAACGTAAAACAATAATTATAATTTGTAGTAAATTGAAATCAGAGTTAAATATCATTGTCTCAATACCAACCAAAAGTACTATGAAGACAGTAGTCAAAACCAAAACCAAAATATATTGTTTCCACCTGTGTGCCAAGGTCCTACCCTTTTGCACGATCTAGAGGTAACACCTATGCTTAGCTAGACTTACTATAGTGCGCACTACTCACATTTGGGCAGTCAGTAGGATGAGGCTGCCAAAGGAGGAAGCTGCCAAAGGAGGAAGTCTAACTACCTAGCAAGTGGGGGGGGGGGGGGGGGGGGGGGGGGGGGCGGAAAATCCCACTTAACACAGCTCGGGCCAGGAGTTCAGTTTCGGGACGAAATCCCAGGGACGTCTCAGACGCACCTTAACCTCATAGACCAACAGAGCTCCTAGAGTCTGTTATAACCACAAAAAATTGTACTAAAATAATACCAATATGTGACTTGTGTCACAAAATTCCAATATCCAAAATATTACAAAAATATCGTAAAATTTCACCATTGACAAAATAATTATAAAACCATTTCAAAAATATAATTTAAACCGAACATGCTCTTTACTTAAAGGTGAAAAGGTCAAAACGTCCTTACCTCTCAGACAGACAATCCAAGCTAATATTAATTCAAAAATTCTTTCTCCTTGAACCCACAAGCTACAATCAATATAATTTAATTCATTAATCTAATTGGTATTTAAACGGGTCTAACCTATATACAAAACTCCTATATTCATAAATTTAGTAAACTATAGAATTACTCACTAAACTCGATTTATATATATATTTATATAAGGAAAACGAATAAAGATCTATACTTACAATTTGATGAAGACGGATGTAAAAAAAACGTGTTGGCGGAAACAAGATCAGCGATTGATTTTATGACACTGGATAATTGATTGGGACAAAAGAAAAGGGGAAAAGAAAGAGTGTGCAGGCAGCAGGGAGAAAGAATGAAGAAAGGTGAGTTGAATGAATGAATTAGGGGTAAGAGGGTACGGGGGGTTTTATATATATATTTTTATTTTTATTTTTTTATTTTTTTTTCTTTCCTAATTGTGTTTGACATAAAGTCAATTTGGAAACTAACGTTTCACTTTAACAAAAATCAAAACCGATTTATATAAGACGACCCAAAATACTTTAAAGTATTTATAACGATATTAAAAATATCTTCTCAACTTAAAAACTCGATTTACATAAAAGTAGGAAAGTCAAGCTTTATAATTGACTCGGAAAATAACGGGGTGTTACAGTTCCACCCAGCCACAAGTTGCAGCCCCCCATTTAGCAGAAACACCGCGAGTCGACCGGGTCGGAAGAACAAAAAAACAACAGCTGTTACCGGTGCCTCGAAGAGGAGGTCCAACGTTAAAAAAGGTCACGCTCAACCTGTTGCCGATGCGTTCGGTAGTCGGTCGCCGCCTCTGAGGACCAAATAGCAACCTCCAATGCATAGAAACTATTGGTACATTCCGCTGTCCTATTGTTGTGCTCAGAACAGTTAACAATGTCATTTATCACCTAACTTCTCTTTCACTTGTGCATATGCAGCAACCCAATCTCCAACCCAAACAGGCTCCACCAGCAACACTAAAAGTATGCTTTCATACAGTTAAAGCCCCAACATACATTGTCCCTTGCTTGCAACTTATTGCCATGTTTTTTCATAGAAGTTTTTGTTGAACCTTGGTGCTTTGGCGGCCCTACCGAGACATGTGAGTTTTGTGGTGCGGTTGTGTGGATTGAGGAGTCAGTTGGTAAGCGTACCAAACACGGACAACCTAAATTTAGTATCTGCTGCCAGAAAGGCAAAGTGAAGTTTCCTTTGCTACTTGCCCCAACTGCTGACAATGTCAATGATATTCACAACAGAAACAAAAAATAACTTGCAGCGTGTAGAAGGAAATGAGGAAAAAAATACTACCGTAGACTCGGCAGAAGACGAGATGCTTCTCAATACCCCACATAAAACAGAAAATTCAGAGCGTCCGAAACAATAATTACAAAACAAATTACATTTACAAATAATCATTACATTTGCTTCATTACGCAAATTGACCATAATCTGTCTACAATGTACTGCAGAGATGAACCTAAAGCGAAAGAAACAAACATGAAGGGGATTAGCAAGGTTGGAAAGCGATTGAGACCAAAAACATCACACCACACTTAAGAGGAGGACAATTAAGCAGCCTACAAGCATTGATTGAAAAATTATTTACGTATTATTATTAGTTAAATGTGTCGTATTACAGTAAAAGATTCTTATTTAAGTACCGTTTTTCAACTATCACGAACTATATTCCAATTGGTTCAACAAGATTTGGAGGTGTGCCTTACCCAGATTCGCACATTCCTTATTTACTAGCATTGTTTTGTTCTTTACCTTACGCTTATAGTTGGGGTTCACACAACTTCACGTAACAAAACCAATCATTAAGAATTTTCACTCTTTCACCAATTGATCTCTATGTTGACAACAAACGCTCACAAAGAAGGTACTGCGCTAAAGGAAGGTCGCGCAAATATACCATTGCTAGCCCCGTGAATTTCACGGGCACGAAAACTAGTTTGTTTAAAACATGAATCTATTCATCTTGGATTAAAACCCTAAAATTCTCAAATCAAACCGTCTGACATTATGTAGATGAAAAAACGGAGAAACGGTTGATTGAGGGCGGAGCAAGAAAAAGTAGATCGACTAAGTTCGCTCCCCGACCACATCCTCATCAACATCATCTCCCTCCGTCCTCTAAAATCCGCCATTGCCACCGAAGTTCTATCGCGTCGATGGCGTCATCTCTGGACCCACTTAATCGCCATCCGCTTCGACAATCTTACCCACGATTTCATCGTCACTTTCGATCAAATCATGCAAAAACTCGCCTCACCCCTCATTCATACTTTCACTCTCCATGTATTTTCTGGAGGTGATGTCTTGCTCACTACATATCAAAAGCTCGTTCTACTCGATTCTTGGATTCGCCAAGTTTGTTAACGTAACGTCCGTCATCTTAATGTCGAATTTCACAGTCCACTCAGTGGATACCCTTTCGTACCGCTTGCTTGTGTTTTTCAAACAACCTCGTTGGTGTAAGTCCAATTGAGGCCTGAGTTTCGATTCAACGGTGGTCCAATCACCCTGCTTCCTGATTTGAAGAAGCTCAACATCTCTGTCTTTACATGGGAGTGTGATTGGCTGGCCAAATTGATTGCGGCGTGTCCGTTGCTCGAGGAATTGTCCGTCTCGTTTATATCTAAGAGTAATGGAACAGCTGTTTGTAATTGTTCCAACCCTAATTTGGAGCGATTATGGCCGGATACTAATAGCGGCTGTTCAGTTTATCAAAAAGGTGGTTATGGATGCACCAAAGTTAGAGTACTTGTCCGTCATCACTCATAAATCAACCGCAATTGTCTTTCGTGACAAACCCGTTACTCTACACGAAGCAACGGTGTCATCTCATCCTACTCTAGGACAACGACGATGACAACAACAACAACAACCGAATAATGAGCATCTCGATTTGATCGAAAGTGGCCAGGCTGTCCAGTACTTCGGTTTTGAAATTCTTGGCACTCTGTCCAGTACTAGATGAATGCTCTGATATTAACGTCAAGTCAACATGTCTCGTCTTGAACTTGTGATTGTCGAGCTGCATAAAACGTAGAACATATCTCGTTTAGCTTCGCTTTAATTTGTTCGTGGATTAATTATTGATATTATCTTTAGTTGTGTTTTTCATAATGCATGCAAACAATGTGACTATCATTTATATTCACTTGTTTTCACTTCTTTCATTTTTCTTTATCTTGGTAACTTAACTTACTTCAGGGAATACCTTAAATTTTTGAAAGGGTCCTAATTCAGCCCCTCCCCTTCTTAGATACTTGAGATCCATAAACTCTTCAGTCTCAAGTCAATAGCTCACGTCTTGAGCTTGTGATTGTCGAGCTATATATAGGTCTAGTTTGTCGACCGTCTATCCAATCTCGTGTCTTTCCGCTACATATTCGTATCATAATTGGTATCAGAGCTACAACTGTTTGATTTTTTTTCATTATCAGAGCTAAAATCGTTAAATCGTGAAAAGATGACATATTGTTTTCGTCCGGGCCTGAAATCGTACCGGCCGTGTACCTTTTTGAAGAGTTTATGGATCCTAAGTACCTAAGAGGGGGAGGGGGTGAATTAGGTACCTTTTAAAATTTTAACTCAAACTTTATTAATTAAAGAGAGTTAAACTAAGTGGACTACTTAAAAATAAAGAAGTGAAAAATAAGTAAGTGCAAAACAGTCTGACCGTGACAGATTTGCCTTGGCAAAGGAAACGGCCACAGAGCAAATGTCACAGTATGGTGGACTGTTGTCTGACTGCCTCTATTTCTCTTAACCGAAGGTAATGTTACAGAGAAATATTACAGTATATCGACTATTGCAAGTACTTTGAAAAACACAACTAAAACTAATATTAATCCACGAACAAATGAGAGCGAAGCTAAACGACATGTGTTCTACTTTGTATGCGGCGGAAGTAAAGAGAAGAACATGAACACATTCCGTTTTTGAATTGGTTCGGCCAACACTCTAAGGGCCTACGTCCAATGCTTTTCTTATTAATAAATGTTAAGTAATCTACTCCGAAAACTTAAACCCTTACAATAAGAACCAATAACCTACTCCGGTTACGACTCACGAGTTAGGAAGACTACTCCGTCTCCTAACTCTCCAATGACCTACTCCGGTCACGACTCTAATTAACTTACAAGGAAGTTGCACTATTACAATCTAACTAAGTTAGACAAGAGCACTCATGACATAATGCAGCAGTTCGTTCGACTGTGATTTCTGAAGACTTTAAAATATTTTGCAAAGAGTTTTCTAGGGTTTTGGGATTTTAAGAAACAATTTGCAAAGAGAGATTTTGAGCTGAAAAGTCTTCAGGGATAAGTGTAGTGGAGCAACTCCTTTTATAGAGGAGCAAAAATCAAGATTGAAGCTTCCAAAAATAAGTCAACACTTTTAGGAAGAAGCAAAAGAGTTGGTTAATCAAGGAGACACTAGAAGAGCAATCTTGAAGAAGTGAAACAAGGAAAGCAAGGTGAAGGTTTTCCAAATAAAGTGAAGGATAGGACTCAAGGTTGAAGCCAAGCAAAATAGGACAAACACAACTTTTGAGGCACCTTCTTTAGGAGAGAGAGAAGGCCTACTTTTGTTGTTTGGTTAAAAGCTTTACAACCTTTTTGGGGTTTATTTGGGAAATCGTTTTTGACACTACAAAAACCACTTGCTTGCTCAACACTACACTTTAAAATCAGTTTTGAAAAGATTTAAAAGGATGAGAACTTTAAGTTTTGAAATCTTTTCCTTTTGAAGAGGGCCGAACGGAAGTAACCGTCAACCAAACTGTTGTAAACAGTTGGGTTGGCTAGTTACTAGAACTAACTACAATATATCAAAAGACTCTTATCTTTACATCGTGTCACTCTATGACGTTCTTGATTCTTTGGGCTTCTCGTCTTGATCTTCAAACGATCAATCTCAACATTCATTAACTAATTTTCAATTAAGCATAACCTGAAAAGTTAAACTAAGAAAACACAAATTAAATAGGCTAGTCATCATCAACAAACCCAACACTTTTTAATAAAATTTCACACAATATCCTAAACTTAAATCGAAATTAAACGGATATAATACTATGATAAGAAACATGAGTACTGTCTCACAAGGTCTATCATTTGTTCGAAACAGAAAGTAGTACAGAAACCGTAATTCATTAGATTAAAACCCTAATTCCCAAATCAAACGAACAGTGTAACATTATGATGATGCAAAAACGGAGAGAAGAAAAAGTAGATCGACTAAGTGCCCTCCATGACGAAATCCTCATCAACATCCTCTCCTTCCTTCCTCTAAAATCCGCCATTGCCACCGAAGTTCTATCGCGTCGATGGCGTCATCTCTGGACCCACTTAACCGCCATCCGCTTCCACGATCTACATGTCGACTTCCTCACCACTTTCGATCGAATCATGAAAAAACTCGCCTCCCCCGTCATTCATACTTTCACTCTCAAGTTTTTAAGATCCTACGCCTACAGCCCATATCGCCAGGCTCTACTCGATTCTTGGATTCGCCATGTTTGTCAATGTAACGTCCGTCATCTTAATGTCGAATATGACCGTCCATTCAGCGAACACCCTTTTGACGCACCGGCTTGTGTTGTTCAAACAACGTCGTTGGTGTCAATCAAATTGAGGCCCGAGTTTTGGTTCAACTGTGATCCAATCACCCTGCTTCCTAATCTGAAGAAGCTCGACATCTGTGTCGTTTCATCGCAGTGGAATTGGCTGGGTAAATTGATTGCGCTATGTCCGTTGCTCGAGGAATTGTCCGTCGAGGTTAAACGCGTGGAAAATGAAAGTTGTGAAACAGTTGTTGTTGTTGTTGTTGTTGTTAATTGTTCAAACCCTAATTTGAAGCGACTATCGATAAAAATAGAGGTTGTTCGGTTTATCAAAAAGATGGTTATCGATGCACCAAAGTTAGAGTACTTGTTCGTCCACGCTGATAAATCGTCTGCGATTATTGTCTTTCGTGACAAACTGGTCACTCTACAAGAAGCAGAAGTGACTATTCATCGTAGTTTTGCCAGCCCAATTCTTAACAAAAAACAACAACAACAACAACAACATCAACAACAAAAACAGAGCAATGAGCATATCGATTTGTACCAAGGTATTATCAATGTCAGGATCCTAACCCTAAAGTTTGATGAGTATGTTGTCGACGCATCTACCTTGTTTTCGAAGTTAACCCATCTTACGTTGCTTTTTACTCATCGTGATAAAATCAACAAATTATTGGAATTCTTGGCACTCTGTCCACTACTGAATGCTCTGATATTAAACTTTCATCAGTACATGGACGGCAAGGGGTCATCGATGATCCTTCCAAAGATCACGTCATCCGAACGCACGTTTGGACAAGTAACACTCAAGAGCGTCGATATAGTCACGATTTATGGTCTTGATGCTAAAAGTAGCTTGTACTTTTCGTCGCTTACTAATTACGTGTTAGGAAATGCACCGAGTTTGGACCGTTTTGGTTTTACTGTCGAAGATGGTTGTTGGCGTGGATGCCAGCGGTTTCGACAACCACTTTATGAAGAACCGGAAAGTTCTTTCATGGATACTATCTGTAAATTTCCGAGGGCTTCACCAAACTGCAAGGTAGTATTTACGGGGAGATACCTCGCTCGCAATACCTCGAGACGATGATGCGTGTGTGACGACTAGTGATTCGACTGATACGAATTCAGCTGATAGCATTTAAATCTGGGTAAGCTTATTTCATTTAGTTAATAAAAGGGTTGGAAGGATTTAATACTCTATTTGTTTTGTGTGAGGGAGTACTTTTGATTCGTTTACCAAACTACACAAAACAAATATCATTACAAAAAACATTTTCGCCAAAAAATTCGTATCACACGGAATAGTAGTCCTACTCAAAATTGAATATCGTAGCGAGTATTCCGTGTAATATGATCGATGTCGTCTTTTTATATGACGGATGATTAGCCGCTTGTTTTCTACCCGATTTCATAATCTAAATTTTTTTCCCGCTTGACATACCAAACTGCGAGGTAGTATTTACGGGGAGAGATATATGACATACCTCTCAATACCTCGAGTGGACGGTGTTTCTATACAATATGTACAACCCAGACTTAGCTTGCTTGAGCTGAGGGTAGATTATTAAGCGGTAATAGAGCTCAAAATTTGAAAAAAATGGTGGATGGTGTGTTTTATAGTGTAAAGAGATGGGTGAGGGAGTAACAACTAACAACCCATATCCCATATGGCCATATGGGAGTAATACTAATTGTTACTCTAATTAATGTTTGTGATAACCTTGGCTAATCAGATCAAACCAAAAACGTTTTTTCTAACCTCCAGGGCAACATGTTAAGAGGCAAATATGAAAGATGTCTCATGAATAATATATATTATGAGAAAATGAAATATAAACTCATATTTACCATACTTAGATAATTATCTATATCAATCTTTCCTTCCTCTTTCACGTGTGTCCCTATGATATATGTTAGAAAAACTGAACAAAAAATAAAGGTGATCAAGGAATCATCGATGACGTACACCACGCCCGTTCAAGGGATCATTGAGCCAAGATTAATAATAATGAGGCCATGAAGGGTAAGACAAAACCGTCTTAAGAATTTTGGAAGCCCAGTTCGAATTTTGAGTCTGAGGTGCTGTTATATCTTTTTTTTTCCTCTACCAAAAAAACGGAATATAATATTCTTTTAATTATTACTAATTTTTTTCGATAAAAATTGCAAAAACGAGTATGTATATCATAAAATTGCAAAAAGATTCATAAAAAGTAGATAAAACTTACAAAAAGATGAGTACTTTATATATTATATATAACACAAATTCTTGGGAGAGACGGTGCAAAGCACTAGATATGTCGAGCCTAATTCGATTCCGGACAAAATTAGGAAAGTATCAAGATTAAGGAAATTACTCCCACCGTATCTATATGTTCGTATCTATATGTTCGTTCACAAAGTTTAATATATGGGTGGAGTATTATATTAAAAGTGGACGAACATATAGATAGGGAGTATTTGTTTAGAACATGAATCTATTCGATCTTAGATTAAAACCCTAAAATTCTGAAATCAAACATACAGTCTGACATTATGTCGATGGAAAAACAGAGAAACGGTTCATTGACGGCGGAGCAAGAAAAAGTGGACCGACTAAGTGGCCTCCCCGACGACATCCTCATCAACATCCTCTCCTTCCTTCCTCTCAAATCCGCCATTGCCACCGACGCTTTATCCCGTCGATGGCGTCATCTCTGGACCCACTTAAGGGCCATCCGCATCGACAATCTTAAAGACGATTTCTTCCCCACTTTCGATCAAATCATGCAAAAACTCGCCTCCCCCGTCATTCATACTTTCACTCTCAAATTTTCAAGATCTTACTACCACAGCTCACATCACCAGCCTCTACTCGATTCTTGGATTCGCCATGTTTGTCAATGTAACGTCCGTCATCTTAATGTCGAATATGACTGTCCACGCGTTAGACACCCTTTCGAAGCACTGGCTTGTGTTGTTCAAACAACGTCGTTGGTGTCAATCAAATTGAGGCGCGAGTTTTGGTTCAATGGTGATCCAATCACCCTGCTTCCTAATCTGAAGAAGCTCGACATCTGTGTCGTTTCATCGCAGTGGAATTGGCTGGGTAAATTGATTGCAGTGTGTCCGTTGCTCGAGGAATTGTCTGTCGAGATTAAATACGTGAAAGATAAAAATTGTGAAACAGTAATTGTTCAAACCGTAATTTGAAGAAATTATCGATGAAAATACAGTATGATCGGTTTCTCAAAAAGATGGTTATCGATGCACCAAAGTTAGAGTACTTGTTCGTCCGCGCTCATGAATTGTCTGCAATTATTGTCTTTCGTGACAAACCGGTCACTCTACAAGAAGCAGATGTGACGATTCATCGTAGTTTTGCCAGGCCAATTGTTAACGAACAACAACAACAACAAAAACAGAGCAATGAGCATATCGATTTGTACCAAGGTATTATCAATGTCAGGATCCTAACTCTAAAGTTCGATGATTATGTTGTCGATACATCCACCTTGTTTTCGAAGTTAACCCATCTTACGTTGCTATTGAGTCAGCGTGATGAAATCGACAAATTATTGGAATTCTTGGCACTCTGTCCACTACTGAATGCTCTGATATTAGACTTTCAGTACATGGACGACGAGAGGTCATCATCATCGATCCTTCCAAAGATCACGTCATCCGAACGCACGTTTGGACAAGTAGCACTTAAGAGTGTTGATATAGTCACGATTTCTGGTCTTGATGCTCAGCGTAGCTTGTATTTTTCGTCGCTTACTAAGTACGTGTTAGGAAATGCACCGAGTTTGGACCGTTTTGGTTTTACTGTCGAAAATGGCTGTTGTCGTGGTTGCCAGCAATTTCGACGAGCACTTGACGAAGAAAAGGAACGTTCTTTCATGGATACTATCTCTAAATTTTCGAGGGCTTCGCCAACCTGCAAGGTAGGATTTACGGGGAGATACGTCGCAAAACCTCGAGAGGATGATGCGTGACGACTAGTGATCGGACTAGCCTTGTTATGCTTGCTTGTTTGGCAAATCCACTTCGGTTTTCATTCATCGCGTTTTGAATATTACATTGTTCGATCTTAATAGGTCTTAAGTCAGTTCTCCATTGATGAATTATAGATCTAATTGGTAAAATATTCCATTGTTATGTGTGTGAGTGAGTCTTGCTTTTTGGTTCTTTTACCAAACCACACAAAACAAATATCGTTACAAAAATCATTTCCGCCAAAAAATTCGTATCACGGAAGAGTCCTACTCAAAATTGAATATTGTACCAAGTATATTATGTGTATTTATCGTACCAACCGTGTAATTAATATGATTGATGTCGTCTTTTTATGTGACAGATTAGCAGCTTGTTTTCTACCCAATTTCATAATAATGTAAAACTGCGAGGTAGTATGTATTTACGGGGAGATACCTCTCAATACCTCTCAATACCTCGAGTGGACGGTGTTTCTATACAATACATGCAACCCAGACTTGCTTGAGAGTTGAGATGTGAGATGAGGGTAGATGATTATGGGATAATGAAGCTCAAAATGTGAAGAAAATGGTGGATAGTTACTACATTTTATAGTGTAAAGAGATGGTGAGTGAGTAACAATTAACCACAATCCCATATGGGAGTAATACTAATTGTTACTCTAATTAATCATAGCCTTGGATAATCAATCAAACAAGTTGGTAGAAAACGGAAATCAGTTTTTCTAACATGTGTCCAAGGGTACGTTAAGAGGCAAATATGGAACGCTCAACACATCCACCAAGTTTCGAATTTAATCCGTGTTACGTTGCGATTGAGTCAGCTTGATGAAATGGACACGGTTTTAATGGCCGAAAAATCACATGAGGTGCTAATAAGGTCATATAAAATGGTCACGTACACAAAATTCCAACATCAACGAGAACATATGAGGGTCCCGATGGGTCAAAAACCCAACGTCGGTAGAAAATCGTTAGATTGTGAAAAAAAAAGCGACGTATTGTTTTCGCTTCGGCCTGAAATCGTAAAGGGTACCTTCTTTTGTGACTCCAGTCACGTGGCAAATAAATTAGACGTACAAAATGAAACCAGTCCGGTAAGACCCTCCGAACGGCTAAATTTGAAGCGTAAAAACACGTTTTTTTCGAGATTTTGAGGTCCGAAACAAAAATAGCCGAAAATCGCAAGAGATTATAATTAGGACATGTAAGTGGCCACACAAAATTTCAGCATTAAATGAGAAAATGTGAGAGTCCAGATGTATGAAAAACCAACGTTGATAGAAAATCGTTAAATCATGAAAAGGCAACGTATGATTTCCGTTTGGGCCTTAAATTGTTTACAGGGTAACTTCTTTAGCGATCACAGACATGTGACAAAAAAATCACGACAAAAAGATATTGGTCCGGTAGGACCCTCCGAACGGCTAAATTTGAAGCGTTTAATACACGTTTTTTTTCTAGATTTTGGGTCCGAAACAAAAGTGGCCAAAAAATCGCAAGAGATACTAATTAGGACATATTAAATGGCGACACAAAATTTCAGCC
Organism: Agrostemma githago; assembly: GCA_958450325.1. Classification (NCBI taxonomy): domain Eukaryota; kingdom Viridiplantae; phylum Streptophyta; class Magnoliopsida; order Caryophyllales; family Caryophyllaceae; genus Agrostemma; species Agrostemma githago. The sequence goes on from OY288259.1 coordinate 2,881,175, forward strand.
TAACCGAGAATATACGAGGGTGCCGACGTGCGAAAAACCCTAATTCCCAAATCAAACGAACTGTGTAACATTATGTTGATGAAAAAACGGAGAGAAGAGAAAGTAGATCGACTAAGTTCGCTCCCCGACCACATCCTCATCAACATCATCTCCCTCCGTCCTCTAAAATCCGCCATTGCCACCGAAGTTCTATCGCGTCGATGGCGTCATCTCTGGACCCACTTAATCGCCATCCGCTTCGACAATCTTACCCACGATTTCATCGTTACTTTCGATCAAATCATGCAAAAACTCGCCTCACCCCTCATTCATACTTTCACGAGATTATGTCCACAGCTCACATCACCAGCCTCTACTCGATTCTTGGATTCGCCATGTTTGTCAACATGACGTTCGTCATCTTAATGTCGAATATAACAGTCTATTGATTAAACACCCTTTCGAAGCACTGGCTTGTGTTGTTCAAACAACGTCGTTGGTGTCAATCAAATTGAGGCGCGAGTTTTGGTTCAATGGTGATCCAATCACCCTGCTTCCTAATCTGAAGAAGCTTGACATCTGTGTCGTTTCATCGCAGTGGAATTGGCTGGGTAAATTGATTGCAGTTGCTCCAGGAATTGTCCGTCGATGTTAAACGCGTGAAAAATGAAAGTTGTGAAACAGTAGTTGTTGTTGTTGTTAATTGTTCAAACCCTAATTTGAAGAAATTATCGATGAAAATAATGGTTGATCGGTTTCTCAAAAAGATGGTTATCGATGCACCAAAGTTAGAGTACTTGTTCGTCCACGCTATTAGATGGTCTGCGATTATTGTGTTTCGTGACAAACCGGTCACTCTACAAGAAGCAGAAGTGACGGTTCATCGTACTTTTGCCAAGCCAATTAAAAACGCACAACAACATCATCAACAACAAAAACAGAACAATGAGCATATCGATTTGTACCAAGGTATTATCAATGTCAGGATCCTAACCCTAAAGTTTGATTATTATGTTGTCGACACATCCACCTTGTTTTCGAAGTTAACCCATCTTACGTTGCTTTCGATTCATCGTGATGGGATCAACAAATTATTGGAATTCTTGGCACTCTGTCCACTACTGAATGCTCTGATATTAGACTTTCATCGGTACATGGACGATGAGAGGTCATCATCGATCCTTCAAAAGTACAAGGACAACGAGAGGTCATCATCGATCCATCCAAAGATCACGTCATCCGAACGCACGTTTGGACAAGTAGCACTTAAGAGTGTTGATATAGTCACGATTTATGGTCTTGATGCTCAGCGTAACTTGTATTTTTCGTCGCTTATCAAGTACGTGTTAGGGAATGCTCCGAGTTTGGACCGTTTTGGTTTTACTGTCGAAGATGGTTGTCGTCGTGGATACCAGCAGTATCGACAACCACTTAATGAAAAACAGAAACGTTCTTTCATGGATACTATCTGTAAATTTCCGAGGGCTTCACCAAACTGCAAGCTAGTATTTACGGGGAGATACCTTGCAATACCTCGAGAGGATGATGCTTACGTGACGACTAGTGATCAGACTGATACGACTAGTGATTCGACTGATTCGAATTCAGCTGAGAGCATTTAAATCCGAGGAATTGCAGACACTTTGAAGCTTATTTCATTTTTAGTTAATAAAAGGGTTGGACGGAAATAATACTCGATTTAGTTAATAGCCTTTTATTTCAATTTATTAAGTACGGAGTATTAATTAGCTAGGTTTATGAGGAACCTTTGGTTGTCTTTGGTTGCTTGCTTAGCAAACCCACTTCGGTTTTTTATTCAACGCGTTTTGAATATTATCTTGTTCGATCACATCCCATTGTTTTGTGGAGTGAGTCTTTTTGGTTCGTTTACCAAACCACATGAAAACAAATATCGTTACAAAAATCGTTTCCGTCAAAAAATTCGTATCACGGAAGAGTCCTACTCAAAATTGAATATCGTACCAAGTATTCCTTGTAATATGATCAATGTCGTTTTTTTATATGACAGATTAGCAGCTCGTTTTCTACCCGATTTCATAATCTAAATTTTTTTCCCGCTTGACATACCAAACTGCGAGGTACTCCCTCCGGACACAATTTATCGCCCCGCTTTCCTTATTTGGAAGGTTTTTATTTTTTGCCCCACTTCTCCACTTTCCTTTTCTATCTTACACTTTTACCATATTATCCCTCTTTCTATCCTTTATTTACAAAAAATGCTGAATTTTACACTTTAAGGTCCACCATTAATTTCTTTACCATTTTATATTCATTTTTCATTACTCCACCATCATTTTTTACCATTTTATATTACTTCCTTATTTTACGTGTAAAAGTGAGTGGGGCAATAAATAATGACCGGATTTAGTAGTATTTACGGGGAGAGATATCGGACATACCTCTCAATACCTCGAGTGGACGGTGTTTCTATACAATATGTGCAACCCAATTACCCACCTTGGCTAATCAAACATGTTTGTAGAAAAGGAGAAACGATATTTCTAACATGGACTTCTGGGCACATGTTAAGAGGTAAATATGGAAGATATCTTATGAATATATCACGACAAAATGAAATATAAACTCATATTTATCATACTTAAATAACTATCTATATCGATCTTTCCTTACTTGCTGGCTCCTTACCGTGTGTCCCTAGGGCACATGGTAAACCCAAGACCTCTTAAGTGAAGGAGTACATGAAACCACTAGATATGTCGAGCCTATTTTGAGTCCGGACGAAATTAGGAAAGTATCAAGATTAAGAAAACTTGACTATATATGTCTCATAAAATTTATTACAGAGTATTTGTTTGAAATATGAATTTATTCATCTTTAGATTAAAACCCTAAAATTCTTAAATCAAACAGTTCGACATTATGTCCATGAAAAAACAGAGAAACGGTTCTTCGTTGACGGCAGAGCAAGAAAAAGTCGACCGACTAAGTGGCCTCGCGGACGACATCCTCATCAACATCCTCTCCTTCCTTCCTCTCAACTCCGCCATTGCCACTGAAGTTCTATCCCGTCGATGGCGTCATCTCTGGACCCACTTAACCGCCATCCGCTTCGACATTCTTACCGACAAGTTCCTCACCACTTTCGATCAAATCATGCAAAAACTCGCCTCACCCGTCATTCATACTTTCACTCTCCAATTATTTTCTGGAGGTGATGTCTTGATGAGTCCATATCACAAGCTTGTTCTACTCGATTCTTGGATTCGCCAAGTTTGTCAACGTAACGTCCGTCATCTTAATGTCGAATGTTACACTCCACTCAGTGGATACCCTTCTGAAGCGCTTGCTTGTGTTATTCAAACAACCTCGTTGGTGTCAGTCGAATTGAGGCCCGAGTTTCCATTCAACGGTGGTGATCCAATCGCCCTGCTTCCTAATTTGAAGAAGCTCCGCATCTATGTCTTTACATGGCAGTGTGATTGGCTGGCCAAATTGATTGCGGCGTGTCCGGTGCTCGAGGAACTCTCCATCTTCTTTATATATAAGAGTAATGGAACAGCTGTTTGTAATTGTTGGAACCCTAATTTGAAGCGATTATCGATACAAATAGGGGCTATTGCCTTAATCAGAAAGGTGGTTATCGATGCACCAAAGTTAGAGTACTTGTCCGTCTACGCTCATAAATCAACGACAATTGTCTTTCGTGACAAACCGGTTACTCTACACGAAGCAACACTGTCTCATCCTACTCTAGGACAACGACAACAACAACAACAACACCAACACCAACCGAATAATCAGCATCTGGATCTCCATCTCGATTTGTTCCAAAATATATCGAATGTGAGGGTGCTAACCCTATGTTTTCACTCCCTCAGCACATCCACCAAGTTTCCGAATTTAACCCGTCTTAGTCTTACGTTGGATTTGCACGAGCCTGATGAAACCGACACAGTTTTGAAATTCTTGGCACTCTGTCCCCTACTAGATGCTCTGATATTAACGTTTAGGCCCACGACTATGAGTTCGGACGACAGTCTGATCACGTCCGAACGCAGTACACTTGGACAACTGAAGAGCATTGAGATGGTTACGAGTTATGCTCTTCATCGTCGTCATAGTAGCTCCTATTTTTCGGCGCTTGTCAAGGATTTGTTTGGGCGCGCACCCATTTTGGAACGTTTCAGTTTTAGTGTAGATAATAGTGGACGAGATCCGTTGGATCAGCACGCGTTGTCCGAAGAAGTCGAACGTTCATTCTTGGATATTATCTCTAAATTTCCGAGGGCTTCACCAAACTGCGAGGTCGTATTCATGGGGAGAAACGTGGCCTCGACTTTGAGGGTGGTCCGTGACGACTACTATAATCGACATCTTTTACTCGACTATTTATAGCCCTCTCTGTGATTAAAATGATCCATCCGAGTAATATATATGAGAACCCTAATTTGAGGCGATTGTGGATTAATGTAGGATTTCGTAACGTAGCAATAAAAATAAAGCCGTCGACGATGAATTATGGATTGAGACTATTTCTTATGCTCGTTGTTCAACCCTGAGCGCATTGCACGGTATTGTTTTGCATTACATACGATAATTTAGACATACGGTATTGTTTGAATTTAGTTGATTCGGTCGTCTTTGTTTTCAGTAATTATTATCTTATCTTTTTGCATCTGGTAATTGGAGGTTTACGAAAGTTTGGTTACTTTAGTTTGAGGGAGTAGGTCTCCTGAGAGACGGTAACCTAATAGAAGTAGGTACGATTAACCTAAAAGAGTGTACAAATATAAAGAGGATACGCCTGTTATCAAAATAGGTACAAAACAAAATTGTCATTTAAGGGTACGAATATGACATAGAGTGGTACTGAAGAGTGGTCTCTCAATAAATTATTGAGAGACCGTCTCTCCCAAGAATTTGTGTAGTTTAAGATTTTAGTTGAATAGGAGTATATGATTTCTTAGTTATGTTCGATAACTTTTTAAATTTTTACCTACGGTATTAATTTGTAGCAAATTTATCTAAACTTCATTATTACTCGTGTAAGTTATAACGAATGGATAGACCCGTCAACACTTGAACCCACCTGCAAAATCGAAACCGTCAAAATTCTTTGTGAGGTTGACACGTGCTCCGTCTTTGTTCGCCCATTGATAGTGATAGATTACATATACTCTCTCCGTTTCATTTGATTCTTTACGTTTACTTTTTCACGCTTGTTAATAAACGTTTTCTTTTGTCCATATCTTTAGCCACGTAGTTCTTTTTTTTCTTTTTTCTTTTATTTGAGTGATTAGCTACGTATTTCTAAAACTATAAAAATTCGATATTTATAACGCATTTGATTAGACAGTTTAAACCAGATCTTGCAAGACTATATTTTATCTTATTGGAACCGAGGAAAGTAGTCCGTATCAGATGGGCGCCCAGCTTTGATTTCGGATCTAAAATTTTCGAAGGCCTCTTTCATTCTTTATCCACTCCGGCGACCGACCACTCTCTTCTCCGGCGACTTAGCTCTCTTCTCCGTCGCCTCCTCGACTCGCCGGAGACACGTAAGTAGCCGCCATGTCATCAATCATTTTATTATTTCTACTAGTATTATAAAGCGAAGGAGGAGTTTGAGAAGTTTCACTGGTTAATTGAAACACTTTGAGAGCTTAGAACCCTAAAAAATTGAATTGGGGGAAACTTCGAAAATGGAATAATCTCAATTTTGTTGGCTAATGTATGTATGTTACACCTTCTGTTTGCTTATTATAAAGCAAAGGAGGAGTTTGAGAAGTTTCACTGGTTAATTGAAACACTTTGAGAGCTAGAACCCTAAAAAATTGAATTGGGGGAAACTTTGAAAAAGGAATAATCTCAATTTTGTTAGCTAATGTATGTATGTTACACCTTCTGTATGTACAGAATGCAAGCCAAAACGACGAGCGATATTTCGACCCAACAGAATGGCGTTTCCATGATGTCGAGCCATCTACCCGCGTTCAACAGGTGGATGACATCCAACGGCATACAGTACAGCGACGCACTTCACTTTTCGGAAGACAAACTCGCCGGAATATCCGTGAAATCCAGCCGCGACCTGTGCGAAGGTGAATTGATCGCCACGATACCCAAGGAAGCTTGCCTTACAGTGAAAACCTCAGGAGCTAGGGATATGATTGAGTCAGCAGGTTTGGAAGGCAGCTTAGCGTTGTCGGTAGCTGTAATGTATGAGCGGAGTCTAGGTCCGGGTTCGCGTTGGGATGGTTATCTTCAGGTGTTGCCGTTTGAGGAGTGTTTGCCTTTGGTTTGGAGTTTGGATGAGATTGATTCTCTGCTTCGTGGTACTGAGCTTCACCAGGTTCTCCTCTTTTCTTTTGTTTATTCCAAACCTTAAAAGTCTCCATTTTTAGTTAAGTCATACTCCATTTGTATGAATTAACCTCATTTCCCATTGTTTTATAATTGACGTTTTCATTACAACAACCCAACATCAGAGCCTTATTTGGTTGGCTAAATAATTGACGTTTTCATTGATTGGAAAATTAGGAAACTACACCATATTCATACGAGCATATGTTTATATATATAGGAGATTAAGGCTCTGTTGTTGTTGTTGTTGTTGTTGTTGTTGTTGTTGGAAGCTATGGGGTGGGGATACTAACTTAGAGGTGGCCAACATGGCGGGCCAGCTCGGTTCGCCATATTGGAGTGCTTTATTGTGTCCTTGGCACAACCTTGGTCTCAAGCCGTGACGGGCCAGTGGTAACCTCCCCATGACCTGGCCTGGGTGAACCTCATGGATAAAATAAATAAAGGCTGGCCCTTTCCCACCCAAAACACGCACTTGGCCATGCTTGGGCCACTTATTCCATTGCTTGGCTTGAACCATGCCCACCTCTTTGTTTTGGGCTTTAGAAATGACCATTTGCAAAATTGTTCAGGAAAATAATTACGGTAAGACACTAGCATATGTGCTTGAATTTTACAAGACTGTGATGTATGGATCTATGCGTAGAAGTGATTGTATTCAAGAGTTCCAGATTTTAATATTTTACTCCACATTTGTTGATAGGGTGTGATAGAAGATAAATCTATTGTCCCTAAGGACTGGGAAGACTGCATTTTACCGCTAGTTCAGTCAGAGGAATTCACATTGGATCCAAAGTTTTTCAGAGTAGAAGATTATTTTGCTGCGAAAAGTCTTATAGCCTCTCGATCCTTCCAAATTGATGATTACCATGGTGCTGGAATGGTTCCTCTGGCTGATTTGTAAGTTTCAGCCCTACTTCTTACTTGGAGACGATTAAACACTTCTACTCTGTTTTGCTTCCATCTTTCCCAGTGTTACGCCTAATTGTGGACAATTTTTTTAGAAATAATGTAAGATTGAAGTTTTTACTTGAAATGATGCCCATAGTCCCTAGTTAAGTCATGGACATGATGTGATGAAGGATTCCTAGAATGACAAGTTGCTTCTCAAGAAACTCTTGTGATTTGTTGTATGCCCTCTCTCTTGATTGCCCTAGTCTCCAGGTCTTTTGATGCAATGGAGGATCTACCTTATATGTTGCGGGGTCTGAGCCTTTGAGGACAACGGAAAGCCTATTTTCTTTGTATATTCTGTCTTCATGTTTCGAAAATTGAAGTGAATATATTTTATGCATAGTAATATGTTTGAAATAATACTCCTATAAAGGAACCCCCGGAAACAGTTTTTCTGAATCTGCCACTGTTTAGATGCTATCAACTCATTGCTTTTGTTGCATTCCCTTTATCACCATTATGAGGTTGACAATTTTCGTAACTGTTTGATTTCTTCCAGCTCTTAATATGAAATGCTAAATCATTTTATTTGTTAATTTTAGATTTAATCACAAGACTGGGGCAGAGGATGTGCATTTCACATCTGCTGAGTCTGATGAGAGTGATGAATCTGATGAGAGTGGTGAGGACATTTCTGATGATGAGTACAGCAGTGGTGATGAGGTGAAAACTCAGACAGAAGAGAACGATTTGATTGCGGATGTAGTTAACCGTAGCTCTTCTGATGCTCTTGAACCAGAGTCGTCTCAAGACCTGGCAGACAACCCCCTGAATTTGGAGATGGTTCTTGTGAAAGACGTTAAAGCTGGCGCAGAGGTTAGCATTTATTGTCCATCTATGCCCCTCTCCTTTGGGATATTTTGTCATCGAATAGTCTTTTCTATAGTCACAAGTCTCCATTTCTAGTGAAGCCAAAGGCTCTTTATGTCTGTGGAGTAAATTACAAAGGCATGCTCGTTGTTGTACTTCTTTTTGTCGTGAAGTTTCATTTGATACAGTTCAGTAATGTACTGAACTTAATTTGTTGTAATCTTTTATCCTTCTAGGTCTTCAACACATATGGGTCTATGGGAAATGCAGCACTGCTGCATCGGTATGGATTCACAGAACCGGACAACCCATATGATATCGTCAACATCGATATGGAACTTGTAGTCGAATGGAGTTTGACTTTCATGACAAGTACACAGAGTAGAGCAAGAGTATCTTTGTGGAGAAAGCTAAGCTACTCCGGATGTGTTAGCCAGGACTCGGAATACTTTGAAATATCGCCGGATGGAGAGCCCCAACTTGAACTATTGATACTACTGTACTTAATCTTACTACCCGAAGAAGCATATACTAAGTTGGATCTGAAATTAGCTACCAGACGAGATATAGCTGAATCTGATTCAAATACTCCTGAATTGTCTCACAAACGCAAACTTGTGTTGCCTGAAATATCGGAATTAAGTGCTGAAATGTTGCTGACGAAGGATGTTTGCAACGCCTTACTATCCCTTGCTGATAAGAGAGAGAGCTTATACGGCACAGGCTCACTGGAAGCAGATGTCGAAAACCTGAGAAGATGTGATTGCGTGGTTGATAGAAAGTTGTATCACTCGGTGGTCCTTCGTATGAGTGAAAGAAAGATAATCCAGAAGCTCAGATGTTATACGGAGAATGGCTTGAGGTCACTTGGAAAGGCGTCTCATTCGAAGAAATTGAGAACATGATGCATGTATTTTCCATTCTTCGGTGTAGACCATCCAATTTATAGTCCGAAGTAGCGACCGCTAGAATTGCAAGTGCGATTGAACTTTCTCCCTTGCGTGTTGACTTTATTGCTGTATGCTGTATGCTGTATGCTTCAATTGCACTTTGCACAACGTTCCTCTTCTCTCTAATATTGAACTTCAAAACGTCTCTAGAAATTCGACTCATAACACCCGTAATCAGTGCTGAAATTTAGCCCCTTTTGGTCGTACTTCCACTGCACAAATTAACTCCGATCTTCCAATCACCAACTAATAATTTCCGAATAGAGATTTGATCGACGAACACGAGAAAATGGCCGAAAATCGCAAGAAATATTTATTAGGACGTATTAAGTAGCCACACAAAATTTTAGCATTAACGGAGAACATATGGGCGTCCCGATGTATGAAATACTAAAGTTGGTAGAAAATCGTTAAATCGTGAAAAGTTGACGTATTGTATTCGTTTAGGTCTGAGATCATAAAGAGTATCTTCTTTAGGGACCCCAGACACGTGGCAAAAAAAATCACGATAAACTGAAACAGGTTCGAAAGGACCCTCTGAACGGCTTAATTTGAAGTGTATAATACACATTTTTTTTGAGATTCTGAGGTCCGAAACAAAAATGTCGGAAAATCGCAAGAGATACCAATTACGACACATTAGTTGGCCACACGAAATTTCAGCATAAACGGAGAACATATGATAATGTATGAAAAACTAACGTTGGTATAAAATCATTAAACTGTGAAAATGTGACGTATTGTTTTCGTTCGGGTCTGAAATCGTAAAGGATACCTACTTTAGGGATCCCAGTCACGGGTCTGAAATTGTTTAGGATACCTACTCTACACGAAGCAACCGTGTCTCATCCTACTCTACAACAACAACAACAACAACTGAATGATGAGCATTATCTCGATCTGTTCAAAAAAATATCGAAAGTGAGGGCGCTAACCCTATGTTTTCAGTCGCTCAACACATCCACCAAGTTTCCGAATTTAACTAGTTTTGCATTGTATCTGAGTGAGGTTGATGAAATGGACACGCTCTTGAAATTCATGGCACGCTGTCCAGTACTAGATGCTCTGACATTAAGGTTTCGTCCCAAGGCTATGACAGAGGACGAGAGGCAGATCCTTCCAAAGATGACATCCGAACGCAGGCGTAGTAGGTTTCGACAAATCAAGAGCATTTGTATAATCACGCAGTATGTTATTAATGCTAAGAACATCTTGTATTTTTTGGCGCTTGTCAAGTACGTGTTAGGGGATGCTCCGAGCTTGAAACACTTCAGTTTTTATGTAGATTCTATAGGAGAGCCGTCTGGACCACAAGCGTTTCATGAAGAACTGGAACGTTTATTCTCGGATATTGTCTTTACACTTCCGAGGGCTTCACCAAACTGCAACATAGTATTTACGGGGAGATACCTGGGATACAGCACAATGCCTCGAGGAGGACGGTGTGTGACGACTATATGTCACACTTTGCCTACTCAAAATTGAATATCATGCATTGAACCCGAACGAAGTTCAAAGTGCATCTACGTGTTTAATTGCTTGACTACCTACTTAATTTTTACGATAATTAGCTATATTTATGAATTGTATTCCGTAACAAGTAGTCATTAGTTAGCTGCATTAAGAATGGCTCTTCACATTTTGGAGGCTATTCACCTATCCTGTTTTAGGCTATGAAGGCTCACAAAAGTTGCTTGTTAGCACACAAATCCTGATTTTATTCAACGCGTCTTTGTTGAATATTAACTTGTTCGATCTCAGTAGGTCTTGAGATTCGTTTGTGAGTGAGTCAGTCTTTTACTTTCGTTTAGAAGACCACACAAAACAAATATCATTACAAATAACCGCTTCCACAAAAATTCGTATCATGCATATTTATCGTACCAACCGCGTAATATGATTGATGTTGTCTTTTACATCGCAGATTAGCAGAATGTTTTCTACCCGATTACATAATGTAATTTTTGTTTCGATCACTTCATTGGTGATCCTATAATTAATTAATAAGCTTCTTAGTTTGGAGATCGAAGTTAGACATATTAACAATATGAACCCTAATTTGCGGTGATTGTCGATTAATTGATGTTTTAGTAGACGATTTCCTAACGAGTATTATGTGTATTTATCTTACCAACTGCGTAATATGATCCATGTCGCTTTTTATACGACAGATTATTAGCAGCTTGTTTGCTACCCCATTAAATTTAATGTAATAAAACGATTAAAGCATATTAAGTGGTCGAAAATCACAAGAGGTATTAATTAAAACATATTAAGTGGCCACACAAAATTTCAGCAAAAACAGAGAAACTATGAGCGTCCCGATGTATGAAAAACCAACGTTGGTAGCTAGAAAGTCTTGAAATCGCGAAAAGGCGACATATTGGTTTTGTTTAGGCTTTAAATCGTAAAGGGTAACTTTTTTAGCGACCCTAGCTAGACACGTAGCAAAAAAAAGACAAAATGAAACCGGTTCGGAAAAATCCTCCGAACGGCTAAATTTGAAGTGTATAATACACACTTTTCCCGAGATTTGAGGGTCCGAAATAAAAAATTTTGTTTATTAGTTTATCGCGTAACGACACTATTAAATGTTCTATGTTGAAGCTAAAATTTTGTGTGGGCGTAATATATGGCCTAGGTAACAACCCGTAAAACTTTCAGGCATATTTTTTTTCGACTCCAAATTTGCAAAAAAATGTGGATAATACACTTCAATTTGAGGCGTTTTTTTACCGATATTACTTTATCGCGTAAAGACACTATTAAATATTCTTTGTTGAACCTAAAAATTGGTGAGGGCATAATGTATAGCCTAGGTAACAACCCGTAAAAATTTTGGCCATATTTTTTTTGGACTCCAAATTTGCAAAAAAACGAGGATAATAATAAACTTCAAATTTAGGCGTTTTCGACCGATATTAGTTTATCGCGTAAAGACACTATTAAATGTTCTTTGTTGAAGCTAAAATTTTGTGTGGTCGTAACATATGGCCTAGTTAATAACCCGTAAAATTTTCGGACATATTTTTTTTGAACTCCAAATTTGCAAAAAATCGTGGATAATTCACTTCAATTTGAGACGTTTTCGACCGATATTAGTTTATCGCGTAAAGACATAATCAAATGTTCTTCGTTGAAGCTAAAATTTTGTGTGGGCGTAATATATGGCCTAGGCAATAACCCGTAAAATTTTTGACCATATTTTTTTTTGACTTCAAATTTGCAAAAAACGTGGATAATACACTTCAATTTGAGACGTTTTCGACCGATATTAGTTTATCGCGTAAAGACATAATCAAATGTTCTTTGTTAAAGCTAAAATTTTGTGTGGGCATAATAACCCGTAAAGACATAATCAAATGTCTCTTTGATGAGTAGTAGTATAATTGGATAACCCATTTCGTTAACTGGTTGTAATATGGTATAATGTAGAGGCCGTTTCCGAGGTCGACTTATTAAACCCTCAACAAATAATAGTAACAACAATTTCAACAATATTATATTTATATGGTAACAACAATAAAAGAGGTGGAGTGGGGAATAGGTCATGTTGGGTTTAATTCCCCAAATCTCTTCAACAAATATTCGCGTTTTAGATTAAATTTAAAAACTTTTGAAAATAGTTAAAAATATTCGATTTTGAAGGTTATTATCTACGTTTTTTCGGTCATTTGGGTCCCGAAATAAAATCAACCGATATTCGCGCTTAACAAAGCCCACACCAAATGTGAACCAGATTGAAAATAGCCTCCTCTTCCTCCCAAAACCCTAAAAAAGAAAAAGAAAAAATTCTTCGTTCGAGGCTGCCATCTACCAATTTCGGTAGTGGTAAGCCCCAAATTTTAATCTCTATTACAATATTATTATTAATCTTATTTAGTTTTTAGATAATTATGAATAATTCTTGCCTCCTCCTTGGGAGGTTTTGCCCCCATCAATTGATGGGTCTGCTCCTATGTTTTCGGTGGGTTTGCTCCCTCTTTGGGAGAGGTACAAGATTTATGTGCAAGATCATGAGAACAATGAAATTTCTACGTTCGGTGATACAGTTGAGGTCAGATCTCGGTCTACTATTTGTCGAAATAGAGAAAGTTCATCCCTTTGAAGACTATTTAATCAGATCTATAGATTCCTTCGCGAGAGGCTGTGTCAATAAACAGCGATATATAGAAGGCTATGCAGAAGCGCATTACTCTAATAACGATCTTTGTCTTAAAGGTGTTCTTTATTTATTTTTTACAAATTTGTATTCAGTTCAATTTGACATCATTTGTAGATGCCGGATGGCTAATTATTAATGAAATTGATCTTCACTTCAAAAAAAAAAAAAAAAAAGCCCACACCAAATGTAATGCCTTGTGTAAAATAAGTGTCATTTGGATGTCAATTGAGTCGTTTAAAGGCCATAATACGTGGTTTTGAAACGTGTCAGATTCAATCGAAACAAGTTATATATGCCAATTTAAATCGCGCCGGAGGTTTCTAATAATCACCTTTTAGGCATTATATTCATGTTGACAAGTTTTCATCCAAAAATATTCACGCTTTAGAACAAAAATATCCAATTTAGTCAGAAGTAACGACCGCTAGAATTGCATTTTTGTATTGAGTTCCAACCACAGTGGCCACACAAATTGTCAGCATAAACGGAGAAAATATATGAGGTCCTGATGTATGAAATACTAACATTGGTGGAAAATCGATAAATCATGAAAAGGCGACGTTTTGTTTTCTTTTGGGCCTGAAATCATATAGGGTACCTTCTTTACTGACCCCATACACGTGGCAATAAAATCAGGACAAACTGAAACTGGTCCGAAGCATCCTCCGAACAACTAAATTTGAAGTGTATGATACACGTTTTTTCGAGATTCTGAGGTCCGAAAAAAAATGACCGAAATCGCAAGAGGTACTAATTAGGACATATTAAGTGGTCGTACAAAATTTCAGCATAAATGGAGAACATATGAGCATCACGATGTATGAAATACTAACGTTGATAGAAAATCATTAAATCGTGAAAAGGCGACAAATTGTATTCGTTTGGGCCTAAAATTGTACCGGCTACCTTCTTTAGCGACCCCGGACACGTGGCAAAAAAATCAAGACAAAATGAAACATGTCCGGAAAGACCCTCCCAACGGCTAAATTTGAAGTGTATAATACCCATTTTTTTCGAGATTTGTGGATCCGAAATAAAAATTGCCGAAAATTGCAAGAGGTACTAATTACGAAAATATTAAGTGGCCACACGAAATTTCAGCATAAACGGCGAACATATGGGGTCCCAATGTATGAAAAACAAACCTCGTTAGAAAATCGTTAAATCGTGAAAAGTCGACGTATTGTATTCGTTTGGGTTATTGACGATTTGACGGCGAAGCAAGAATGAAAGTATCAAGATTAAGGGAAGTAGAGTATTACTCTGTATTTGTTTGAAACCCTAAATTTCTCAAATCAAACGATCTGAAATCATGTCGATGAAAAAACAGAGAAACGATTCGTTGACGGCGGAGCAAGAAAAAGTAGATCGACTAAGTTCCCTCCCCGACGACATCCTCATCAACATCCTCTCCTTCCTTCCTCTCAACTCCGCCATTGCCACCGACGCTTTATCCCGTCGATGGCGTCATCTCTGGACCCACGATTTCTTCACCACTCTCGATCAAATCATGCAAAAACTCTCCTCACCCGTCATTCATACTTTCACTCTTAAATTTTCACGAGATTGTGTCCACAGCTCATATCACCAGCCTCTACTCGATTCTTGGATTCGCCATGTTTGTCAACGTGACGTTTGTCAACGTGACGTTCGTCATCTTGATGTTGATTGTCTCATTCGTTTTGAACACCCTTTTGAGGTGCTTACTTGTGTTTTTCAAACAACCTCGTTGGTGTCGGTCACATTGAGGCCCATGTTTCTCTTCAATGGCGGCGATCCAATTACGCTTCCTAATTTGAAGAAACTCGACATCTATGTCTATACATCGCATTGTGATTGGCTTGGCGAATTGATTGCGCTATGTCCGTTGCTCCAGGAATTGTCCATCTCGTTTATATGTAAGAATAATGAAACACCCGTTTTTAATATTTCCAACTCTAATTTGAAGCGATTATCAATAATACAGGACACAGGGGTTGTTCTGTTTATCAAAAAGGTGGTTATCGATGCACCAAAGTTAGAGTACTTGTTCGTCAACGCTCATGAATCAACCACAATAGTCTTTCGTGACAAAACGGTTACTCTACACGAAGCAACCGTGTCGTCTGATCCTACTCTACAACAACAGCAACAACCGAATAATGAGCATCTCGATTTGTTCCAAATAATATCGAATGTGAGGGAGCAAACCCTGCTAGGTTTTCAGTCGCTCAACACATCCACCAAGTTTCCGAAATTTAACCCGTTTTACGTTGTGTCTGAGTGAGGTTGGTGAAATAATGGAGGCGCTCTTGAAATTCATGGCACTCTGTCCAGTACTAGATGATCTGGCATTAATATTTAGTCCCAAGGCTATGAGAGACGTGAGGCAGATCCTTCCAAAGACGACATCCGAACGCACGCATACGTTTGGACAAATCAAGAGCATTCACATTTTCACTCTTTGTGTTATTAATGCTAAGCACAGCTTGTATTTTTTGGCGCTTGTCAAGTACGTGTTACAGAATGCACGACGTTTGGACCGTTTTAGTTTTAGTGTCGTATGTGATCGTGGAGGGGAGTTTGGACCGCGACAAACAATTCATGAACAAGTGGAACGTTTATTCTCCGATATTATCTCTACATTTCCGAGGGCTTCACCGAACTGCAAGGTAGTATTTACGGGGAGATACCTGAGAGGCGGCTGAGATACATCACAATGCATGCCTCGAGGTCGACCAGGACCGTGTGTGACGTCTGTATGTCAAGATTGAATATCCTAGCAAGCTAGTATCATGCGTATTTATCGTACCAACCGCCTAATATGATCGATGTTGTCTTTTACATCACAGATTAGCAGATTGTTTTCTACCCGATTTCATAATGTAATTTTTTTCGCTTCATTGGTGATCCTATAATTCATAAGCTTCTTAGTTTGGAGATCGAAGTTAGACGACATATTAACAATATGAACCCTAATTTGCGGTGCTTGTCGATTAATTATTGATGTTTTAGTAGACGATTTCCTAACGAGTATTATGAGTTTGTAGACATTGAATAGACGTGCGATGAACCATCAACAAACTACCCTTGTCAATAAAAATAAAACTAAGCCCTCTAACAACGGAAGGGACCGAATCCTTGAACAAAAGGATCAAAACCTTGAAATAATGGATGAAACTCCGATCCCATAAAAAGAGAGAGACTTTTACTAAATAAGATATAGATTATCATAGTAAGAATTGAAAATTAGTTAGGTTTTGGGACTTACCATCGATTAATTAACGATGGAAGCTCCCGATGAAAGATGGAGGCTAGGTTTTTTTTTGAGAGGGGAGATTTTTTCTTTAGGAAGAATTAATCGTGGCCATTATTAGTTTGGTTTGTATCCAAGGGTGATGAAGCGTTCTCATTGTTCAAGCAAAAGGTTTTAATTAGAACATATTAAGTGGCCACACAAAATTTCAGCAAAAATGGAGAATCTATGAACGTCCCGATGTATGAAAAACCAACGTTGGTAGAAAGTCATGAAATTGTGAAAAGACGTATTGGTTTCGTTTGGGCCTTAAATCGTAAAGGGTAACTTCTTTAGCGACCATACGATACGTGGCAAAAAAAACAAGACAAAATGAAACCAGTCCGGAAAGACCCTCCGAAAGGCTAAATTTGAAGTGTATAATACACGTTTTTCCGAGATTTGGGGGTCCGAAATAAAATTGGCCGAAAATCGGAAGAGGTATTAATTAGGACATATTAAATGGACACACAAAATTTAAGCATAAACGGAGAACATATGAGGGTCCCGATGTATGAAATACTAACGTTGGTACAAAATCGTTAAATCGTGAAAATGCGACGAATTGTTTTCTTTTGGGCCTGAAATCGTATAGGGCACCTTCTTACTGATTCCATACACGTGGCAATTAAATCAGAATAAAACGGAATTGTTCCGGAAGCATCCTCCAAACGGCCAAATTTGAAGTGTATTATACACGTTTTTTCAAGATTTTGAGATCCAAAAAAAAATGCTCGAAAATCGCAAGAGGTGTTAATTAAAACATATTAAGTGGCCACACAAAATTTCAGCAGAAACGGAGAACCTATGAGCGTCCCGGTGTATGAAAAACAAACGTTGGTAGAAAGTCCTGAAATTGTGAGAAGGTGTCATATTGGTTTCGTTTGGGCCTTAAATTGTAAAAGATAACTTCTTTAGCGACCCTAGACACGTGGCAAAAAAACAAGACAAAATGAAACCGCTCAGGAAAGACCCTCCGAACGGCTTAATTTGAAGTGTAATACACGTTTTTTTCGAGATTTGACGGTTCGAAATAAAAATTGCCGAAAATCGCAAGAGATACTAATTAGGAAAATATTAAGTGGCCACACGAAATTTCAGCATAAATGGAGAACATATGAGGATCCCGCTGTAAGAAAAACTAACGTTGTTAGAAAATCGTTAAATCGTGAAAAGACGAGGTATTGTTTTCGTTGGGCCTAAAATCATACAAGGTACCTTCTTTAACGACCCTAGACACGTGGCCAAAAAATCAGGACAAAATGAAAACGGTTAAATTTGACGTTTTTTCGAGATTTTGAGGTCCGAAACAAAAATGACCGAAATTGTATAGGTACTTCTACTAAAGATTTCTCTTATTTATCATCTTGAATATAATGATGGAGATTTGTAGGAAAGATTTACAAATATAAGATACGATGATGAAAAAAAGGAGAGTGGATTCATTGACGGCGGAGCAAGAATGAAAGTATCAAGATTAAGGAAACTAGAGTATTTAACCATTTCACTATATATATATATGTCTCGTAAAGTATATAATTTGAAACATGAATCTATTCATCATCTTAGATTAAAACCCTAAAATTCTGAAATCAAACATACACTCTGACATTATGTTGATGAAAAAACGAAGAACCCGTTCGTTGAGGGCGGAGCAAGAAAAAGTCGACCGACTGAGTGGCCTCCCCGACGATATCCTCATCAACATCCTCTCCTTCCTTCCTCTCAACTCCGCCATTGCCACTGACGCTTTATCCCGTCGATGGCGTCACCTTTGGACCCACATAAGGGCCATCCGCCTCGACAATCTTACCCACGATTTCTTCACCACTCTCGATCAAATCATCCAAAAACTCGCCTCACCCCTCATTCATACTTTCACCCTCCAATTTTCACGAGACTATGTCCACAGCTCACATCACCAGGCTCTACTCGATTCTTGGATTCGCCATGTTTGTCAACGTGACCTTCGTCATCTTGATGTTGATTGTCCCAGCATTCCTCTCATGGAACACCCTTTTGAGGCGCTTACTCGTGTTTTTCAAACAACTTCGTTGGTGTCGGTCACATTGAGCCCCACGTTTCTCTTCAATGGCGGTGATCCAGTTATGCTTCCTAATTTGAAGAAGCTCTACATCTCTGTCTTTACATCGCACTGTGATTGGCTTGGCAAATTGATCGCGCTATGTCCGTTGCTCCAGGAATTGTCCATCGCATTTATACTATCTAAGAATGTTGAAACAGCTGTTTTTAATTGTTTGAACCCTAATTTGAAGCGATTATCGATACTATTTGGGGCTGTTCGGTTCAAAATGGTGGTTATCGATGCACCAAAGTTAGAGTACTTGTACGTCATCGCTCATAAATCAACGCCAATAGTCTTTCGTGAAAAACCGGTTACTCTACACGAAGCAACGGTGTCTCTACAACAACAACAACCACCGAATGATGAGCATCTCGACCTGTTCCAAAAAATATCGAATGTGAGGGTGCTAACCCTAGGTTTTCAGTCGCTCATCACATCCACCAAGTTTCCGAATTTAACCCGTTTTATGTTGTATCTGAGTGAGGTTGATGAAATGGACACGCTCTTGAAGTTCATGGCACTCTGTCCACTACTACATGCTCTGACATTAGTATTTCATCCCATGGCTATGACAGACGAGAGGCAGGTCCTTCCAAAGATGACATCCAAACGCAGGCGTAAGTTTGGACAAATCAAGAGCATTCAGATAATCACGCATTATGATCTTAATGCTAAGAACAGCTTGTATTTTTTGGCGCTTGTCAAGTACGTGTTAGGGGACGCTCCGAGTTTGAAACGCTTCAGTTTTGATGTAGATTCTGTAGAAGAGCCGTCTGGACCACAAGCGTTTCATGAAGAACTGGAACGTTTATTCTCGGATATTGTCTTTACACTTCCGAGGGCTTCACCAAACTGCAACATAGTATTTACGGGGAGATACCTGGGATACATCACAATGCCTCGAGGAGGACGGTGTGTGACGACTGTATGTCACACTTTGCCTACTCAAAATTGAATATCGATCCTAGCGAGCTAGTATCATGCATTGAACCCGAACGAAGTTCAAAGTGCATCTACGTGTTTAATTGATTGACTACCTACTTACTTTTTACAATAATTAGCTATATTTATGAATTGTATTCCGTAACAAGTAGTCATTAGTTAGCTGCGTTAAGAATGGCTCTTCACATTTTGGAGGTTATTCACCTATCCTATTTTAGGCTATGAAGGCTCACAAAAGTGGCTTGTTAGCACACAAATCCCGATTTTATTCAACGCGTCTTTGAATATTAACTTGTTCGATCTCAACAGGTCTTGAGATTCGCTTGTGAGTGAGTCAGTCTTTTAGTTTCGTTTACAAGACCACACAAAACAAATATCGTTACAAAAAAACGCTTCCACAAAAATTTGTATCATGCATATTTATCGTACCAACCGCGTAATATGATCCATGGTTGTCTTTTACATCGCAGATTAGCAGAATGTTTTCTACCCGATTACATAATGTAATTTTTGTTTCGATCACTTCATTGGTGATCCTATAATTAATTAATAAGCTTCTTAGTTTGGAGATCGAAGTTAGACATATTAACAATTTGAACCCTAATTTGCGGTGATTGTCGATTAATTGATGTTTTAGTAGACGATTTCCTAACGAGTATTATGCCTATTTATCTTACCAACTGCGTAATATGATCCATGTTGTCATTAAATTTAATGTAATAAAATCATTTAAGTGGTCGGAAATCGCAAGAGGTATTAACTAAAACATATTAAGTGGACCCACAAAATTTCAGCAAAAACGGAGAACCTATGAGCGTCCCGATGTATGAAAAACCAACGTTGGTAGAAAGTTGCGAAAAGGCGACATACTGGTTTCGTTTGGGCCTTAAATCGTAAAGGATAACTTCTTTAGCGACCCTAGACACGTAGCAAAAAAAACAAGACAAAATGAAACCAGTCCGGAAAAAACCCTCCGAACGGCTGAGTTTGAAGTGTATAATACACGTTTTTTCCGAGATTTGGGGGTCCGAAATAAAAATTGCCGAAAATCGCAAGAGGTACTAATTAGGAAAATATTAAGTGGCCACACGAAATTTAAGCATAAATGGAGAACATATGAGGATCCCGATGTAAGAAAAACTAACGTTGTTAGAAAATCGTTAAATCGTGAAAAGATGACATATTGTTTTCGTTGGGCCTAAAATCGTACAAGGTACCTTCTTTAACGACCTCACACACGTGGCAAAAAAAAATCAGGACAAAATGAAATGGGTCCGGAAGGACCATCCGAACGGCTAAATTTGAGGTGTATAATACACGTTTTTTCGAGATTTTGAGGTCCGAAACAATTATGACCGAAAATCACAATAGATAGTAATTAGGACATATTAAGTGGCCACACAAAATTTCAGCAAAAACGGAGAACCTATGAGTGTCCTCACGTATGAAAAACCAACGTTGATAGAAAATCATTAAAATGAAACCAGTCCGGAAAGACCCTCCGAACGGCTAAATTTGAAGTGTATAATACACATTTTTCCGAGATTTGGGGGTCCGAAATAAAAATTGCCAAAAATCACAAGAGATACTAACTAGGACAATATTAAGTGGCCACACGAAATTTCAGCATAAACGGAGAACATATGGAGGTCCCGATGTATGAAAAACAAATGTTGTTAGAAAATCGTTAAATCGTGAAAATACGACGTATTGTTTTTGTTTTGGCCTAAAATCGTACAATGTACCTTCTTTAGCGACCCCAGACACGTGGAAAAAAAATCAACATAAAATGAAATGGGTCCGAAAGGACCGTACGAACCTCTGATTTGAAGTGTATAATACAGATTTTTTTTTTAGATTTTGAGGTCCGAAACAAAAAATCACTGAAAATCGCAAGTGGTACTATTAATTATATTAGGACATATTAAGTGGTCACACATAATTTGATATTAATTTCAGCATAAACGTAAAATATATTAGCGTCTCGATGTATGAAAAACTAACCTTGGTGAAAACCATTGTTGATAGATAATCGTTAAATCGTGAAGATGTGGCGTAATATTTTCGTTGGGGCTTGAAATCGTATAGGTACTCCTACGAAAGATTTCTCTTACGGAGTATTTAACATCTTAGATTAAAACCCTAAAATTCTCAAATCAAACATACACTCTGACATCATTATGTTGATGAAAAAACGGAGAAAACGTTCTTCGTTGAGGGCGGAGCAAGAAAAAGTCGACCGACTAAGTGGCCTCCCCGACGACATCCTCATCAACATCCTCTCCTTCCTTCCTCTACACTCCGCCATTGCCACTGACGCTTTATCCCGTCGATGGCGTCATCTCTGGACCCACTTAACCGCCATCCGCATCGACATTCTTACCCACGATTTCTTCACCACTCTCGATCAAATCATGCAAAAACTCACCTCACCCCTCATTCATACTTTCACGAGATTGTGTCCACAGCTCACATCACCAGCCTCTACTCGATTCTTGGATTCGCCATGTTTGTCAACGTGACGTTCGTCATCTTGATGTTGATTGTCTCATTCGTTTTGAACACCCTTTTGAGGTGCTTACCTGTGTTTTTCAAACAACCTCGTTGGTGTCGGTCACATTGAGGCCCATGTTTCTCTTCAATGGCGGCGATCCAATCACGCTTCCTAATTTGAAGAAACTCGACATCTATGTCTATACATCGCATTGTGATTGGCTTGGCAAATTGATTGCGATATGTCCGTTGCTCGACGAATTGTCCATCTCGTTTATAGGTAAGAATAATGAAACACCCGTTTTTAATATTTTCAACTCTAATTTGAAGCGATTATCAATAACACACAATGGGTTTGTTCAGTTTATCAAAGAGGTGGTTATCGATGCACCAAAGTTAGACTACTTGTACGTCAAGGCTCATAAATCAACGGCAATTGTCTTTCGTGACAAACCGGTTACTCTACAACAACAACAACAGAATAATGAGCATCTCGATTTGTATCAATGCATATCGAATGTGAGGGTGCTAACCCTATGTTTTCACTCGCTCAACACATCCACCAAGTTTCCAAATTTAACCCGTTTTACGTTGTATCTGAGTGAGGTTGATGAAATGGACACGCTCTTGAAATTCATGGCACTCTGTCCACTACTAGATGCTCTAAGATTAATGTTTCGTCCCAAGGCTATGACAGACGAGACGCAGATCCTTCCAAAGATGACATCCGAACGCAGGCGTAGGTTTGGACAAATCAAGAGCATTCAGATAATCGCGGATTATGATCTTAATGCTGAGAATAGCTTGTATTTTTTGGCGCTTGTCAAGTACGTGTTAGAGGATGATAACTCGTGATTTTACTCGTTTTTGCCCCATATTTCTACTCTTATTCGATCAATTTTAAAACCCGATTTGTTAGTAATTAGTCATTTTACGTTTAATTAGATTATTAGTCGAGTCTTGTATAATTAGTGTCAAATTATGTATTTCTCGGGATTTTGGTACTGCTCTAGTCATTTTGATATTATAGGTACCGGAAGGATCGGGTCGACTTAAAACCGAGACAAACCGAGACAAGTCAAGACGGGTCAAGACTAAAAGAAGAAGAGGGCACTATGCTCAAGATGACAATGACTATTCAGCCCTTAGAATTATTTATTTCCTTCTCATTTAAGTGGGGGACATTATGGTAATTTCATTTGTTTTATGGGATGAAATCCTCTTTGTAATGGGCTGATTTTTGGCAAGAACCAAGTAGACAGAGTAGAGAGTAGAATTAGCAGAGAGTAAAGAAGACAAAAAAAGAAGGAGAACAGAGGAGGGCGTAGAAGTGGCGCAGCAAGGGAAGGAAGCAGCCACTTTTCCTCCTTTCTTATTAATTTTCTTTTAATTGGATTAGTTTATCTTTAAGTAGTTTCTTAATTTGGATTCAAGAGTTAATCTTTTTGCATTATTTTCTCTTCCAATTTGGTACAATTCTCTTCTCTTTTTATTTACTGTTTACCTTTTATGTTTTATGTTTATGCTTCATTTATCATTGATTAGCTTAAAGTCTATGTCTTTATTGTTAATCGTGTTTGTTTTGTGTGTTTATGGATAAGATTAGTATGTGTTAGGTTAGATTAGTTTAATTCATTTCATTAGTCAAAGTTTGAGTCTTTATTGTTTCATTATGCTTATTTTTATGTTTAGAGTAATTGTTTGTGTTTTGATTAATATAATTATGTGTAGTGAGTAGTTTTCCCACTAGGGGTCAATGAATCCCCGATTTGTTTGAATTACGCGTTGAATGTCTTGTATCGGTTTAGTTGGGTGATTGGAGGAGGACGTGTTGGGGATTTATGGATTAACTTGGTTTATGGGGTTTGGGTCGAATTTAGTCCCTTGGTCATCGACGAGAGTCGGTTAGGATTAATTGTTGATTCTTCCCCTTTATCTTGCCTTACTCTACTTAGTCGAACACGGGAGTGAGAATTAAGCGGGGCATTCCTAACACTAGTTTGTATTAGCGTGTTTTTCATTGACTTGGGTTAGTTTGGGGAACATCACGGGAGTGAGTCTCCGGTCTAGACCTTAGGATTCCGTCTTACGAGCCCGGGAGGGAGGTAAACGGGGTAATTAGTCGTTTCACGAACCCGGGAGGGAGGTGACCGACCTAGAATGCGCCTTGTCCATGTCCAAAAACCTGACTTCCTCGATACTTGGCATTCATTAGCGTGATTTGAATAAGTCGCGGGTGACATCGTCCCTTAGTACTTTTTCTTATTTGATTACATCATTCCATCTTTTTGTTTCTTTAGTTTTCTAGTTCTTTATCTTGTTTTAGATTATTAGTTTCTTCATGTATTTATTAGTTAGTCTTATTAGTTTAATCTCACTCTATCAATCGATTCGCGTAGCTAATTCATAATCTGAGACCGACCTAATACTCATTCCCGATCTCTCTGTGGATTCGACCCGACTTACCCTTGCTATTTTAGTTTAGGTTAGTTGGTTTATTTGGTAGTTAGATTGGCGACAAATCCCGGCTATCAGGGGACGCTCCGAGTTTGAAACATTTCAGTTTTACTGTAGCATCTGTAGGAGAGATCGAGCCGTCTGGACCACAAGCGTTTCATGAACAAGTGGAACGTTTATTCTCGGATATTATCTCTACATTTCCGAGGGCTTCAACCAAATGCAATGCAGTATTTAGGGGAAGATACCTGAGATACATCACAATGCCTCGAGGAGGACGGTGTACTGTGTGACGACTGACGACTGTATGTCACACTTTGCCTACTCAAAATTGAACGAATATCCTAGCGAGCTAGTATCATGCGTATTTATCGTACCAACCGCGTGATATGATCCATGGTTGTCTTTCACATCGCAGATTAGCTGATTATTTTCTACCCGATTACATAATGTAATTTTTGTTTTGATCACTTCATTGGTGATCCTATATAATAAGCTTCTTAGTTTGGAGATCGAAGTTAGACATATTAACAATATGAACCCTAATTTGCGGTGATTGTCAATTAATTGATGTTTTAGTAGACGATTTCCTAACGAGTATTATGCGTATTTATCTTACCAACTGCCTAATATGATCGATGTCGTCTTTTATACGACAGATTAACCGAATAAAAAAAGTAACTGCATAATACACTATAAGAGACATCACAAAATAAACTTGTAATGAGACCGTCTCTCTTCTCGATCTCTTACGTTTTTCTTCAAATCCTCCCTAGAGTTTTGACTCATAAATTTCTTATTTCTGCACTAGATATATACATGATACATGTCAGATAGGTCGACGTCATCCTCTTAGCTTCGAAATCCTGTCCCTCCTCCCCCTCGAATCCATCCCCCATTATCACCGACGTTTTATCCCGTCGATGGCGTCATCTCTGGACCAAATTAATCGCCATCAGCTTCAAATCGAGGCCCGATCTAGAGCTTCGCTTCAACGGCCATCCAATTACGTACGTTTCGTTCCTTATTAGCATAAACAGAGAGCCTATGAGCGTCCCGATGTATGAAAAACCAACGTTGGTAGAAAATCGTGAAAAGTCGACGTATTGATTTCGTTTGGGTCTGAAATCGTACGAGGTACCTTCTTTAACGACCCTAGACACGTGGACAAAATAATCAGGACAAAATAATCAGGACAAAAAGAAGATGGTCCGGAACGGCTAAATTTGAAGTGTATTATACATGTTTTTTCAAGATTTTGAGATCCGAAACAAAAATGGTCAAAAATTGCAAGAGGTATTAATTAGGACATATTAAGTGGCCACACAAAATTTCAGCAAAAACGGAGAACCTATGAGCGTCCCGATGTATGAAAAACAAACGTTGGTAGAAAGTCATGAAATTGTGAAAAGGCAACGTATTGGCTTCGTTTGGGCCTTAAATCGTAAAGGGTAACTTCTTTAGCGACCATACGATACGTGGCAAAAATAAAACAAGACAAAATGAAACCAGTCCGGAAAGACTCTCCGAACGGCTAAATTTGAAGTGTATAATACATGTTTTTCCTGAGATTTGGGGGTCCGAAATAAAATTGGCCGAAAATCGGAAGAGGTATTGATTAGGAAATATTAAATGGCCACAAAAAAATTTAAGCTTAAACGGATAACATATGAGGGTCCCGATGTATGAAAAAGTAACGTTGGTGAAAACCATCGTTGATAGACAATCGTTAAATCGTGAAGATGTGGTGTAATGTTTTTGTTGGCACTCGTCGTCACACACCGTCCTGGTCGACCTCGAGGCATGCATTGTGATGTATCTCAGCCTCTCAGGTATCGCCCCGTAAATACTATGTTGCACTTTGGTGAAGCCCTTGGAAATGTAGAGATAATATCCGAGAAAGAACGTTCCACTTGTTCATGAAACGCTCGAGGTTCAACCTCCTCTTCTCCAGAAGCTACAGTAAAACTGAAGTGTTTCAAACTGGGTGCGTCCCCTAACACGTACTTGACCAGCGCCAAAAAATACAAGCTGTTCTTAGCATTAATAACATACTGCGTGATTATCTGAATGCTCTTGATTTGTCCAAAAGTACGCGTGCATTCGGATGTCGTCTTTGGAAGGATCTGCCTCTCGTCACTCATAGCCTTGGGACCAAATATTAATGTTAGAGCATCTAGTACTGGACAGCGTGACATGAATTTCAAGACTGCGGCCATAATTAGTTCATCAAGCTCACTCAGATACAACCTAAAACAGGTTAAATTCGGAAACTTGGTGGATGTGTTGAGCGATTGAAAACCTAGGGTTAGCACCCTCACTTTCGATATTTTTTGGAACAGATCGAGATGCTCATCATTCGGTGGTTGTTGTTGTTGTTGTTGTTGTAGAGACACGGTTGCTTCGTGTAGAGTAACCGGTTTGTGACGAAAAACTATTGCCGTTGATTTATGAGCGTTGACGTACAAGTAGTATAACTTTGGTGCATCGATAACCACCTTTTTCATAAACCGAACAACCCCTATGTGTATTATTGATAATCGCTTCAAATTAGGGTTGGAACAATAATTAAAAACAGCTGTTTCATTATTCTTAGATATAAACGAGATGGACAATTCCTCGAGCAACGGACATAGCGAAATCAATTTGGCCAGCCAATCACACTGCGATGTATAGGCATAGATGTCGAGCTTCTTCAAATTAGGAAGCGTAATTGGATCGCCGCCATTGAAGAGAAACGTGGGCCTCAATGTGACCGACACCAACGAGGTTGTTTGAAAAACACAAGTAAGCGCCTCAAAAGGGTGTTCCATGAGATGAATGAGAAAATCAACATTAAGATGACGAACGTCACGTTGACAAACATGGCAAATCCAAGAATCGAGTAGTGCCTGGTGACGTGAGCTGTGGACATAATCTCGTGAAAATTTGAGAGTGAAAGTATGAATGAGGGGTGAGGTGAGTTTTTGCATGATTTGATCGAAAGTGGTGACGAACTTGTCGGTAAGATTGTCGAAGCGGATGGCGGTTAAGTGGGTCCAGAGATGACGCCATCGAGGGGATAGAACTTCGGTGGCAATGGCGGATTTGAGAGGAAGGAAGGAGAGGATGTTGATGAGGATGTCGTCAGGGAGGGGATTTAGTCGGTCGACTTTTTCTTGCTCCGCCGTCAATGAACCGTTTCTCCGTTTTCTCATAAACATAATGTCAGACTGTTTGATTTGAGAAATTTAGGGTTTCAAACAAATACAAGTAATAAACTTTATGAGCAAACTTAGGTTCAAATCTGAGCAAACTTATTACGTCACATCTTCACGATTTAACGATTATCTCACCGACTTTAGTTTTTCATACATGGGACGCTCATATATTTTCCTTTTATGCTGAAATTTTGTGTGACTACTCAATAATATGACCTAATTAATACCTCTTGCGATTTTCGATCAGTTTTATTTCGGACCTCAAAATCTCGAAAAAACATGTAATATACCCTCAAATTTAGCCGTTCGGAAGGTCCTTCCGGACCGGTTTCATTTTGTATTGATTTTTTTGCCATGTGTCTAGGGTCGCTAAAGAAAGTACCCCGTACAACTTCAGGCCCAAACGGATACAATACGTCGCATTTTCACGATTTAACGATTTTCTGCCAATGTTAGTTTTTTATATATCGGGACACTCATATGTTCTCCATTTATACTGAAACTTCATTTGGCCTCCTAATATGTCATAATTAGTACCTCTTGTGATTTTCCGCCATTTTTGTATCGGACCTCAAAATCTCGAAAAAACATGTATTATACACAAACCGGACTCCCGATGTATGAAAAACCAACGTTTGTAGAAAATCGTGAACGGCGGCGTACTGATTTCGTTTGGGCCTGAAATCGTACAAGGTGCCTTCTTTTGCGACCATAGACACATGGGAAAAAAATCAGGAAAAAATGAAAATGGTCCAGAATGACCCTCTGAACGACTAAATTAAATTTGAAGTGTATTATACACATTTTTTCAAGATTTTGAGGCTTGAAACAAAAATGATCGAAAATTGCAAGAGGTATTAATTAGGACATATTAAGTGGTCACATATAATTTCAGCATAAACGGAGAACCTATGAGCGTCCCTATGTATGAAAAACCAACGTCGGTAGAAAGTCGGGAAATCGTGAAAAGGCGACGTATTGATTTCGTTCGGGCCTTAAATCGTAAAGGGTACCTTCTTTGGAGACCTTAGACACGGGCAAAAAAAACAAGACAAAATGAAACAGGTCCGGAGATCGAAAGACCCTCCCAACGGCTAAATTTAAAGTGTATAATACACGGTTTTCCGAGATTTGTGGTTCGGAAATAAAAATTGCCGAAAATCGCAAGAGGTACTAATGAGGAAAATATTAAGTGGCCACACGAAATTTCAGCATAAACGGGGAACATATGGGGGTCCCGATGTATGAAAAACAAACGTTGTTAGAAAATAGTTAAATCGTGAAAATACGACGTATTGTTTTCGTTTGGACCTAAAATCGTACAACGTACCTTCTTTAGCGACCCTAGACACGTTGCAAAAAAAATCAGGACAATGAATCTGGTCCAAAACGACCTTCTAAACGACTATATTTGAAGTGTATAATACACTTTTTTCGAGATTTTGAGTTCCGAAACAAAAATGACCGAAAATCGCAAGAGATATTAATACACGATTTTTCCAAGATTTGGGGATCCGAAATAAAAATTGCCTAAAATTGCAAGAGGTACTAATGAGGACAATATTAAGTGGCCACATGAAATTTCAGCATAAACAGAGATCATGTTGGGGTCCCCACGATGTATGAAAAACTAAACGTCGTTAGAAAATCGTTAAATTGTGAAAAGACGACGTATTGTAGTCGTTTAGGCCTTTAATCGTAGAGGTTACCTTCTTTAGGGACCCCAGACACGTGGCAAAAAAATCACGACAAAATGAAACAGGTCCGGAACGGCTAAATTTGAAGTGTATAATACACGTTTTTTCGAGATTCTGAGGTTCAAAACAAAAATGTCGGAAAATCGCAAGAGGTAATAATTAGGACAATATTAAGTGCCCACACGAAATTTCAGCATAAACGGAGCTCATATGGGTCCCCATGTATGAAAAACAAACATTATAATCGTTAAATCATGAAGATGTGGCGTAATATTTTCGTTGTGGCGGGCTTGAAATCGTATCGGGTACTTCTACGAAAGATGTCTCTTATTTATTACTCCCTCCCCACCACATTGATGTTCCCACTTTGACTTGGCACGGTGATTAAGAAGAAAAATATAGAGAGGTACTCCCTCCTCCCCACAATGATGTTCCCATTTATAAATGGCACATGGATTAAGAAATGGGCAATGAAAGGTGGTAAATTGTTGGGTGGGGTTCAAGATGTCAAATCACAAAAAGTAACAAATAGGGAGAGAGTATAATGGATGAATAAGGAAAGTTTTGAAGTGGAAAAATCTTAGTGGAGTTTCCTTTTAAGGAAAGTGGGAAAATCTTAGTGGAGGGGAGGGAGTATCTTTAATGATGTGAGATTTCTACTAAAGATTCACGAATATATGCAATACGATACGATGATGAAAAAACGGGACGGCGAAGCAAGAAGGAAAGTATCAAGACTAAATACTCCGTACAATATTGTTTGAAACCCTAAAATTCTCAAATCAAACATACAGTCTGACATTATGTTGACCAGAAAACGGAGAAAAGGTTCCTTCACGGCGGAGCAAGATAAAGTCGACTTTATGTTGATGAAAAAACGGAGAAAAGGTTCTTCGTTGAGGAGGGAGCAAGATAAAGTAGACCGACTAAGTTCCCTCCCTGACGACATCCTCATCAACATCCTCTCCTTCCTTCCTCTCAACTCCGCCATTGCCACTGACGCTTTATCCCGTCGATGGCGTCATCTCTGGACCCACCTAAACGCCATCCGCTTCGACAATCTTACCGACAAGTTCGTCACCACTTTCGATCAAATCATGCAAAAACTCACCTCACCCCTCATTCATACTTTCACTCTCAAATTTTCACGAGATTATGTCCACAGCCCACATCTCCAGGCTCTACTCGATTCTTGGATTCGCCATGTTTGTCAACGTGACCTCCGTTATCTTAATGTTGAATGTCGCATTCCTCTCATGGAACACCCTTTTGAGGCGCTTACTTGTATTTTTCAAACAATGTCGTTGGTGTCGGTCACATTGAGCCCCACGTTTGTCTTCAGTAGCGGCGATCCAGTTACGCTTCCTAATTTGAAGAAGCTCGACATCTATGTCTTTACATGGCAGTGTGATTGGCTTGGCAAATTGATTGGGGTGTGTCCGTTGCTTGAGGAATTGACCGTCTTGTTTATATTTAAGAATGATGAAACAGCTGTTTTTAATTGTTCGAACCCTAATTTGAAGCGATTATCGATACACATAGGGTATGTTCCGTTTATTAAAAAGGTGGTTATGGATGCACCAAAGTTAGAGTACTTGTACGTCGGCGCTCATAAATCAACTGCAATTGTCTTTCGTGACAAACCGGTTACTCTACACCAAGCAACACTGTCTCATCCTACTGTACAACAACAACAACAACCGAATAATGAGCATCTGGATCTCCATCTCGATTTGTTCCAAAAAATATCGAATGTGAGGGTGCTAACCCTAGGTTTTCAGTCGCTCAACACATCCACCAAGTTTCCGAATTTAACTTGTTTTACGTTGTATCTGAGTGAGGTTGGCGAAATCGACACACTCTTGAAATTCATGGCACTCTGTCCACTACTAGATGCTCTGACATTAATATTTAGTCCCAAGGCTATGACAGACGAGAGGCAGATCCTTCCAAAGATGACATCCAAAAGCAGGTTTCGACAAATCAAGAGCATTCAGATAGCCACGAATTATGTTCTTAATGCTAAGAATAGCTTGTATTTTTTGGCGCTTGTCAAGTACGTGTTACGGAACGCACGACGTTTGGACCGTTTTGGTTTTACTGTTGTAGCTTCTGGAGGAGAGCAGTCTGGAGCACAAGCGTTTCATGAAGAAATGGAACGTTTATTCTCGGATATTATCTCTACATTTCCGAGGGCTTCAACCAAATGTCATGCAGTATTTACGGGGAGATACCTGGGATTCATCACAATGCCTCGAGGAGGACGGTGTACTGTGTGACGACTGACGACTGTATGTCACACTTTGCCTACTCAAAACTGAATATCCTAGCGAGCTAGTATCGTGCATTGATACGAATTCAGTTGAGAGAGCTTTTGTCCTAACCCTGAACAAAGTTCAAAGTTATTGCTTGACTACCTACTTCATTATTTTTACAATAATTAGCTATGTTTATGAATTGTATTCCGTAACAAGTAATCATTAGTTAGCTGCATTAAGAATGACTCTTCATATTTTAATTTGGAGGCTATTCACCTATCCGGTTTTAGACTATAAGAACCTTCCTAGTTGGTTGAATTAGGACAATGATGGAGGATAATGAAAACCACAAAAGTTGCTTGTTAGCGCACAAATCCCGATTTTATATTATTCAACGCGTCTTTGAATATATTAACTTGTTCAATCTCAACAGGTCTTGAGATTCGCTTGTGAGTGAGTCAGTCTTTTAGTTTCATTTACAAGACCACACAAAACAAATATCGTTACAAATTAAAAAACCGCTTCCACAAAATTTCGTATCATGCATATTTATCGTTCCAACCGCGCGTAATATGATCGATATTGTCTTTTACATCGCAGATTAGCATATTGTTTTCTACCTGATTTCATAATGTAAATTTTTTTTTTTTTGCTTCATTGGTGATCCTATAATTAATAAGCTTCTTAGTTTATTTGGAGACCGAAGTTAGACATTAACAATTTGAACCCTAATTTGCGGTGATTGTCGATTAATTGATGTCTTAGTAGACGATTTCCTAACGAGTATTATGCGTATTTATCTTACCAACAGCGTAATATTATCCATGTCGCCTTTTATACGACAGATTAGCAGCTTGTTTGCTACCCCATTAAATTTAATGTAATACTGTAAAACCATTAAAGCATGCATATTAAGTGGTCGAAAATCGCAAGAGGTATTAATTAAAACATATTAAGTGGCCACACAAAATTTCAGCAAAACCGGAGAACCTATGAGCGTCAACCAACGTTGGTAGAAAGTCGTGAAATCGTGAAAAGGCGACATATTGGTTTCGTTTGGGCCTTAAATCGTAAAAGGTAACTTCTTTAGCGACCCTAGACATGTAGCAAAAAAAACAAGACAAAATGCAACCGGTCCGGAAAAACCCTCCGAACGGCTAAATTTGAAGTGTATAATACACATTTTTCCCGAGATTTGAGGGTTCGAAATAAAAAATGCCAAAAATCGCAAGAGGTACTAATTGGGAAAATATTAAGTGGCCACACGAAATTTAAGCATAATTAAATGGAGAATATATGAGGATATCAATGTATGAAAAACTAAAGTTGTTAGAAAATCGTTAAATCTTGAAAAGACGATGTATTGTTTTTGGTTGGGCCTAAAATCGTACAAGGTTCCTTCTTTAACGACCCTAGACACGTGGCCAAAAAATCAGGACAAAATGAAACTGCTCTAGAACGACCCTCTAAACAACTAAATTTGAAGCGTATAATACAGAGTATTTTTTTCGAGATTTTGAGTTCCGAAACAAAAATGACCGAAAATCGCAAGAGGTATTAATTAGGACATATTAAGTAGCCACACAAAATTTCAGCATAAACGGAGAACATATGAGCGTCCCAATGTATGAAATACTAACGTTGGTAGAAAATTGTTAAATCGTGAAAAGGCGACGTACTGAATACGTTCGGGCCTGAAATCGTAAAGGGTACCTTCCTTAGGAACTCCTGACACGTGGCGAAAAAATCACGACGAAATGAAACAGGCCCGGAAGGATCCTCCGAACGGCTAAATTTGAAGTGTATAATACACGTTTTTTCGAGATTCTGATGTCCGAAACAAAAATGACCGAAAATTGCAAGATGTATTAATTAGGACATATTAAGTGGGCACACAAATTTTCTGCATAAACGGAAAATATATGAGTATCCCGATGTATGAAATACTAACGTTGGTAAAAACCATCGTTGATAGATAATCGTTAAATCGTGAAGATGTGATGGTGTAATATTTTCGTTGGGGCCGGCTTGAAATCGTATAGGGTACTTGTACTAAAAACTGATACGAGTATGATATTATTATCTTGAATGATATGAGATTTGTACGAAAGATTTACAAATATACGATACGATGATGAAAAAACGGAGAGTGGGTTCATTGACGGCGGAGCAAGAAGGAAATTATCAAGATTTAGGAAACTATAGTATATACGTGAAAGAAACCCCATCTTTCTCAAATCAAACCGTCTGTCTGACATTATGTCGATGAAAAAACGGAGAAACGGTTCGTTGACGGAGGAGCAGGAAAAAGTAGACCGACTAAGTGCCCTCCCCGACGACATCCTCATCAGCATCCTCTCCTTCCTTCCTCTCAAATCCGCCATTGCCACCGAAGTTCTATCCCCTCGATGGCGTCATCTCTGGACCCACTTAAGGGCCATCCGCTTCGACTTTCTTACCGACAAGTTCGTCTCCACTTTCGATCAAATCATGCAAAAACTCGCCTCACCCCTCATTCATACTTTCACTCTCAAATTTTCACGAGATTATGTCCACAGCCCACATCACCAGCCTCTACTCGATTCTTGGATTCGCCATGTTTGTCAACGTGACCTTCGTCGTCTTAATGTTGATTGTCTCGTGGAACACCCTTTTGAGGTGCTTACTTGTGTTTTTCAAACAACCTCGTTGGTGTCGGTCTACTTGAAGCCCATGTTTGTCTTCAATGGCGGCGATCCAATCACCCTGCTTCCTAATTTGAAGAAGCTCCACATCTCTGTCTTTACATGGCAGTGTGATTGGCTTGACAAATTGATTGCACTATGTCCGTTGCTCGAGGAATTGTCCGTCTCATTTATATCTAAGAATAATGAAACAGCTGTTTTTAATTGTTCCAACCCTAATTTGAAGCAATTATCGATACTATTAGGGGTTGTTCAGTTTATGAAAAAGTTGGTTATCGATGCACCAAAGTTAGAGTACTTGTACATCAACGCTCATAAATCAACGGCCATAGTCTTTCGTCACAAACCGGTTACTCTACACCAAGCAACAGTGTCTCATCCTACTCTACAACAACAACAACAACTGAATGATGAGCATTATCTCGATCTGTTCCAAAAAATATCGAATGTGAGGGTGCTAACCCTAGATTTTCAGTCGCTCAACACATCCACCAAGTTTCCGAATTTAACCCGTTTTACATTGTATCTGAGCGAGGTTGATGAAATTGAGACGCTCTTGAGATTCATGGCACTCTGTCCACTACTAGATGCTCTGACATTAATATTTCGTCCCATGGCTATGATAAACGAGAGGCAGATCCTTCCAAAGATGACATCCGAACGCACGCATACGTTTGGACAAATCGAGATAATCGCGGATTATGCTCCTAAAGCTGAGAATAGCTTGTATTTTTCGGCGCTTGTTAAGTATGTGTTAGGAGACGCACCGAGTTTGAAACATTTAAGTTTTACTGTTATAGCTTCTGGAGTAGAGCAGGTTGAACCAGAAGCGTTTCATGAAGAAGTGGAACTTATACTCTCAGATATTATCTCTACATTTCAGAGGGCTTCAGCCAAATGCAATGCAGTACGAGTAGTATTTATGGGGAGATACCTGAGATACGTCACAATGCCTCGAGGAGGACGGTGGGTGACGAATGTATCTCACACTTTGCCTACTCAAAATTGAATATCAATCCTAGCGACCTAGTATCATGCGTCGATGTTGTCTTTTACATCGCAGATAATAAATTCTTTCGATTCACAACGTTTACTATTTGCACAAATAATAAGGTTGTCAGTGAAGAGGGTGGGTCTCACGGTCTCACCAATAAAGTTAAAAAACTAACCCCAACAAAAACTTACCTATTATAGAAACAGAATGTTGCAAACCTAATGAATTTGGCAAATGCGAAATATGTTGCAAATCGAAAAAATCAAGAGTATATATATGAGACATGACAAAATAAATTTCTAACGAGACCATCTCTCTTCTAATCTTTTACATTTTTCTTCAAATCCTCCCTAGAGTTTTGACTCATAAATCTCTTATTTTCTGCACTAGATATATACATGATACATGGCAGATAGGTCGAGTTCCCTCACCGACGTTTTATCCCTTCAATGGTGTCATCCCTGGACCCAATTAATCGCCATCAGCTTCAAATCGAGGCCCGATCTGGAGCTTCGCTTCAACGGCCATCCAATTACGTACGTTTCCTTATTTGAAGAAGCTCGACGTACATGTCAATTGCTCTATAAATTTGTCGACATGTTTATTAGAAGATCCATTAACCTCAATTGCACTTTGTAGTACGTCTCTCTTCTCTCTGACATTTCTCTTCAAATCCTCCCTAGAATTTCGACTCATAAATCTCTTGATTTGTGCCTCAATCTCACCCCTTCGAATCATACCTCCATTGCACAAATTATATCCAATCTTCCAATCATCAACGACCAATTTCCGATTAGTGATTTGATCAGCAAACACCGGAAAACACAACATCGGTACTCCATGCCAAATACTTTCCAATACCGAGTTCCACCCACAGTGCGTCAAAAACCCACCAATCGACTGATGAGATAGTAACGCGACTTGGTCGGTCCAAGGTACAATGATCCCACGACCACGAACCTCGTCCTCAAATCCGTTAGGTAATAACACATCATTACACTCATCTAACACGGTTCGAGGCCGAAGCACCCAAATGAAATCAACATGACTATCCATAAGACCATAAGCTATTTCCATAACCTCTTCCTTTGAAAAATTGGCAAGACTACCAAAAGAAACATATAAGACCGACCCACTTGACTTGGGCTCGAGCCACTCGGAGCAATCGGACTCGACCCATAAACTAGTCGAGACACGGGTTTTGCTTGGCCCGGAGAGTAGAATTGGCCCAATAGGGTAAAAGGGTATAAGATTTTTTAATGTTGATATGGCATGTGGCTCAAGCTCTAGGACAGTGTTGCATAGGACATAGTCTACTGATCTAATATCTTGAAATGCCTGAAAAATGTGGTTATGCATTTTTGTTGAAGTATCCTTGTCATGAAGAAATGACATTAAGTCCTTCGGTTCAATCGACTCCACTCCTGGTATGTAGTCAATTCGATCCTTCCGATTATCTAAGTCAACAAAAACTTATTATTTCAGACGATATTTACCATGAGACACCAGAATAACAGAAAATTCAAAATTCCTTCACTGACTTTACTGAACAGAACAAGGATATCAAGACAAACTGAATCAAATAAGGCGTAACTCAACTGAATCGAACTAAAGTGAGCTGGAAATAAGCTTAGAGATCAGGTAATTAAGACTTACCGGACGAATCCAAGTGTCCATGGTCGCGTAGGAGATGAAGATGATAGTAAAGAGTGAAAACGACAGCAGGTTGAGTCCAAAACGACGCGCATCGAAGGCCAAACGTTTTAGCAAGCTTAGAAGCCCATGGATAAAAAGAGTCAATAATCAAAACGTTGACTCTAGGCGTTGACTCTTGAACTATCTTACCAATAGCCATTTCAAGTTGACCGTACATACCCCCGTCCATATACCAATCCAAGTACTCCATCAACCGACCCGTCCTATCGTAATCCACGGGTAACCCGTCCGACACAATTTCATAACGGATATTATTATTAGTATCTCCTAGGACGACGTGATTAAACGGGTTAGTACTATTCGTGTCGCTGCTATCTGAAGCTTTGAGGATCTCTTGGTGGACATGCTCGAAGGCTAAGAAGGTAATTGTAACGCCCTTGGATGCGAGGGTTAGGGATAGTTTGGTGAACGGGTTTATGTGTCCTTGGCGATGGAAGGGACACACTATTGCATGCTTTAAGCTTTCTTCCATGATTTTGAATGTAATTGAAAGGAAAGTGTGCTATTTTTTTAAGTTTTTGATTGAAAATATTTGTCTTTTGAAGTTCTAAAAATTTCTTCTTTGGTATATGTAAACCCAGAAGGATAACTAACCTAGAATCGAATCTTGGATCATAAGTATCATCTCGATCTTACCAAGAAGGTTATAAAAAAATAATTAACCTTATATCATGTCAATAATTTAAGTTATACTACGTACTGAGTAAGTATTAATAATTCGAAGAATCTTGTTTCAAAAGTAGATCTTAGCTTGGTAGTGGTCAAGTGGTCCATCCCATTATTAATTTACGATTTTTCTAATGTTCACTGTATACACGTTAATAAGCTAATTAGATCAAGAATTATCTTGATATTGTCTATATATGATAAATATGAGTTCATATCACGGTGATTCTTACTCTAATTAGTTTATTAACATATATCCAGCGGACACACATTTGAAAAACCGATTAGTTAATGTATTAGGGCATTATACGATCAACATGTGATGAACCTTTATTTTAAGAATAAGTCTTCCTGATTCACCATATCATGTTCATATCTGTCATATTCCCAATCTTCAATCATTTCTCTATTTATTTGTATGTAATTATATCAGTAAGGGTCCGTTTTTTTGAACTGAAATGAAGTGGTTGAAGTACTAAGATAAAATGAGTCTCTGAGATTGAACTGAATCAAACAAAATTAAAATAGGTTGAAGGGTTGAACGGAACTAAACCAAAGTAAAGTGAACCGGAAAAAACACAAAACTTAGAATTTTCTTATGGTAAATGGTACTACTAACATGGGACCAAAATAATCTATGATAGCCAATAGAAATGAAGTAAAAGATATATGGATATGGCGTTAAGATAAGGGTTATGATCCTAGCCCTACAGATTTCCAATAATTTAGCACCCTTAAACCTCAAGTCACCCTCATTAAACAAGAACCACGTAAATTACCCTTAAAATCAAAGTATGCCACTACTACGTACAAAGTTGTAATATAACATAACATAACATAACATATAGGAGTACTTTTAATTTCATTAAGATTAACTTGACATAATAATCATATAATAACTTTGGCTGAATATATAATAAATAAGTAATTAAATGGCAGCAGTCACTACACAAGCTTCCATAGCCGGATTCCGGCCATGCGGAACAAAGTCGAGATTCCTAACCGGTGTTCCGAGTAAACTTAACAAGGAATGCCCGTTCAGGTTACCATCGACCTCATCATCTTGTTCCTTTAAGGTCGAAGCCAAGAAAGGAGAGTGGTTACCCGGCCTCGCTTCTCCTAATTACCTTAATGGAAGGTAAAAAAAAAAAAAACTACGGATATATATCAGTGATATTTAAACTGTTACAGTGTTACTCCCTACTTTTTAGTGTATTACTTATAGATTTGTATATGGCTCAGTCTACCAGGAGACAATGGGTTCGACCCGTTGGGACTAGCTGAGGACCCGGAAAACCTAAAGTGGTTCGTGCAAGCGGAGCTAGTGAACGGGCGATGGGCGATGCTCGGGGTGGCGGGAATGTTACTACCAGAGGTTTTCACAAAGATAGGGATCATTAATGTGCCAGAATGGTATGATGCAGGAAAATCAGAGTACTTTGCTTCATCATCGACACTTTTTGTGATCGAGTTCATATTGTTCCATTATGTTGAGATCAGAAGATGGCAAGACATTAAAAACCCTGGAAGTGTTAACCAAGATCCAATCTTTAAGCAATACAGCTTGCCTCCTAATGAAGTTGGTTACCCTGGTGGCATCTTCAATCCTCTTAACTTCGCGCCTACTGCCGAAGCCAAGGAAAAAGAGCTTGCTAATGGTAAGTGATAACTACTCGGTTTTTATTTCGTACCTGAACATTATGTAATTCATCCTGTTTTATTTCCCGCTGGCGAAAAAGACGTGGTTTTGAATGTGGTTTGAACTTTGGCAGGGAGACTGGCAATGTTAGCATTCTTGGGATTTCTGATACAGCACAATGTGACAGGAAAAGGGCCATTTGAGAACCTGTTGCAGCACCTTTCAGATCCATGGCACAACACCATAGTGCAGACTTTGAGTGGGGTTTAGATATATAGAACATCTTTTGTGTTGAATTTCTGTGATAATTAATGGACTTTCAATGTACCTATACTGCTATACATCAATAATTTGTTCTGAGAACACTGCATCATCCTGTACGAAATATATTCCAGTCGGAAAAATGATTACAGTATGTTTCCTGCAAGACGATCTAACAATCGTTGAATGACAAATCGCATCATACTCAAATTTTGTGATTCTCATTTACAAAATCAGCTTACTAGAATCCTTGACAAGGGAATGAGAAACAAAAGATGGGGAGTTAGGGGGGGAACCTATTCACAGTCAAATGTGTTAAGAATGCACTATATAATGTATGTAAGACCTACTATAACATTTTTTTACACAATTTCATACTACTATACAGCTAATAAATACTCTGGATTGCTAAAAATATAAGGCATTTCCAGATTTCAGGAATGACTACTTGAGGTTTCGGTCTCCACCGTGCGTGAGTTAGTAAAGCATGACGGAGTTTATGCCTAGAATATCGTGCGCAGCTACCATTCTTGATTTTTTCCAAACACATACCAGTTTGATTAGTTAGGCTGCATCAAGAACGAAAAAAACGAACTTGGCAAATCAAAATGACCAAGAATTTCAAGGTACGTGAGATGTTATGAATGTATAAGACGATAAACTGACCTGTGGGTAAGGATTATCATGAAAAATAGGAGCAGGACAAGGCAAAGCTGCAGGAACCCAAGGTTGAGGAGGCGGTCTTGTATCATAAATAGAC
Organism: Agrostemma githago; assembly: GCA_958450325.1. NCBI lineage: Eukaryota > Viridiplantae > Streptophyta > Magnoliopsida > Caryophyllales > Caryophyllaceae > Agrostemma > Agrostemma githago. Next base: position 2,921,505 of record OY288259.1, read on the forward strand.
CTTGGCAAATCAAAATGACCGAGAATTTGGTAATCCAAGGGATTTGCTTGAAAGTTCATCGTGTTATCTGGAATCGCTTTCTTTTCCTCGGGCAGGCTTATATTTCCGTAAGGAGAGTATGGGTATTGCTCGCCAATTTGAACTCCCATGCACGCGTTCGCAGCAAGATCAGTTAAGGTACCACAATCTTGTCTGGCATTACTGTCGCATTGCCGGGCATGATCCATGTCGGTTTTGACATCGGTGTAGTACCCAGGATAGCCAGCGAGTGAAGCATCGGTACCACACTTGATGTCTCTAGATGTAGTTAAGCAGCAATACAAGTCAGAGATGAAGCAGAACACAATTTCACACAACCATGTTTTACGCAAAATATGGGTGAAATGTGCCTCGAGAGTCAGATTTGATTAATGATAAATTAAACTTTGATATGGGTTTTTATTCAAAAAAAAAATCACCTATCGCACAAAATGTGCTAAAACACTGCGAAAATTCCTCACACGGACACTACAAGTTTATTAAAGAATAATTTAGGGGTTTGAGTAGTTCTAACCTTTGTGGCAAAAAGTTTGTCTCGTCAGGTAACATCATTTGCTGACTATCATTACTCGGAAGCCATGATAGCGGCTGGGATTCTTGCATACTTGTCATCATTAACGGAAAATGCATTCCGTTCTGGAACTGAAAAAAATATGAAGAATGTTATTGCACAGTATCCCATCACATAATGAGTACTCCGTATAATTTTAGAGCCAGTGATTCGGTTGAAAATTTGAAACAGTTTTGTAGTATGCACCTGGTTAGTACAGTCTAAGGACGTCATAAACTGGTTTTTACCAACATTTTCCTGCAAAGCGAATTGGCAACAACTGGTTATTGCAGCAACATTTTTAGCTTATAGCTTAAGATTAAGAAACCGGATCTAATCTGACTGATGATTCAAAACTGATCTATACCTTCTGCAAACTGATTTGGTTAAGTGATTCTCTTAACGACTCTTCCATCTGCTGTAGATGTTCCACATTGTCGATTTTATCAGGATTACTCCAATAGCTTCAAAATACAAATACTATCAATAATGTCATAAAATTGTTGCCCCTACGCTTCACTGATATGTACATAATGTTTTTTTTTTCTTGACATTACAACCTACGTTACTCCAACTCTTCATGTTAACTCATGCCCCAATCCCATGCTCGACACTAGACACTCGGGAATGAGTTTACCACTTTGACCAAAAGACATGGAAACAAAAAATTGGTGTACCTCAGTCGCTTATGGGTGTCGCTAATTTGTGTTTGTAATAGCCTTGCGTGGTCAATCAAATCCTGCATTCCAGAACCCATGGAGCCAATAAATAAACACAGAAATTTTGGTTCATTAAGTAAATTATTCCGAGGGAGTGATGAAAAGTGAAGATAGTTCATACCTCGGCTGTCTGACTACTGCAAGAGAAATCAATAGAACAAAACACAATTAGATGTGTTCGATTTCTCATTTTTGAGAGAGATGCAATAGATGAGAAAATCAGGAATGCATACCTTGTACCTACAAAATCGTCAATATTTACATCATGGTCGAGTTTCTTGAACGTTTTCTTTAGGGCCTACGATGTTAGATAGGTTTCTGTGATTCAGTCGAGAAACACGAGAAAAGAGAGATTTATAAATTGAGGTAGATTTTTGACATAATTCTTACTTCAAGACTCTCCAACTTCCTGTTTCAAAGAAACACGAAATGCTCAGAAACCACACACCCCGACATTATAAATAGCTCAATAACGAGGTTAATCATGCGTAAATAGATAAAAGCACACACCTTTTTGCCCTTTCCTGAGGTGTAAGCTGAGCAAACATTGTAATAACCTGTTCTAGATTGCTGCAGAATCAGAAACGATATCATTCAAGAAACATGTAACAAACAACAATCCCATAAATACAGCATAAGCAACCGAGGATCGAATCCCTAAGCAACTTTGAACTAAACTAGGAGTATAAACACTTGTACTCGTGACTTAGGCTCAAAATCGTGTTCATAACATTCTTACATCTAAATAATTATCGAAGATGCATTTATGATCATTCTAAATCATCCAAGACAAACCAATACCTCCGGCACTGATAAATGTGAAAACAACAAAGAAATCATAAGTAGGCGAACGAGAAAATATACCTACGATCTCCGAGATACAATGTAGGCTTCCCTGTAGGAGAGAACATGAGCAGAACAATGTGTATGTCACACAAAATGGCCAATTCCTTAGCTTTCTTTATAATGCCAGTCCGCCTTTTCGAGTATGTTACTTGACGATTACTAGTGCTTTCCAATCTTTTAATCTTCAACTTAACCCTTCCCATTATATAAAGCAAGTATCTTTACCTCAGGCCAAGTTATCCTAGGCCAATCAAATTTACAAATTGCTTCCTTTTTGTTATAATTCCTGAAAAACAAACCATATTCAAACAGAAAAAATTGAATCTTTTTTTATCTTTTTACCACATTATAATCAGTTTTCCTAATCACAATCGCGAAAATTAAAACAACCCATCAACCAAATGAAGCAATGAACTCAACACAACAACAACAACAACAACAACAACAGCAACATCACAGCCTTAGTCCCGAAATGATTGGTGGTAATCTTTTTTATCTTATACCGCAATGTAATTAGTTTTCCTAATCACAATCGCGAAAATTAGAACAACCCATCAACCAAATGAAGCAATGAACTCAACACAACAACAACGTCACGGCCTTAAACCTGAAATGATTTGTGGTCGTCCGACATGAAAGTTTGTAATATTAACCAGTCATATAAGAAGCAACAAAAATAAAAACAACCCATCAACCAAATTAACCAATGAGGTCAAAAACCACGTGCTTTCGTAATATTTTGTCTTTTCTATGTAAACAGTTTAACGAGTCATTTTACGAACCACCCAAATCATCAAATTTTCTAAAATTAATGGGGGAAAATAAGAAACATACGAGGGAAATTGATCAAGGGTTGCATTGGTGTTAGGGTTCATGATGATAGAACAATTATAATTGTTGAAAGATAGAACAAAAGGGGGGGAGAGAGTTGCAAAAAGTTTGAAGAAATGAAAAAGGTGTAAGAAGATGCAAATAAAGTTAAATTAAATAAATAAATAAATAAAAGATTTAAAGGGGAACATACCAAAGAAAGGCAAAATTAAGACCCAAAAAGGGAAAATCCCAGAAAAGGGGAATTGTGAAAATTTAGAAAAACAGGATTAAAAAATAGTTAGAAGAAGAATTATGCATCAAAAATAAAAAAAATAAAAAAATTAAAAAAAGGGGGAGAGGAGAAAATGAGGAATTGAAAGGAGGAGGAGGAATGGAAAAGGTGACAGGCAGAGCTATGAATCCGGGTTAGGCAGGAGAATCGGGAGGTGTTGGAATGTTCATGCGTTGTACTTTTTCCCATCTTCTTCTCTTGGATTTACTCATCTTCACTTCACTCTTAACCATTCACTTTCCACTCATTATCGCGTAAAACAGTCTCATGTTGTGAAATTTGAATCATTATTAGATAATGACAAGCGACAAGGTCGAGGACTAAGGGTTAGATTCGCATGCAAACTATTGAGTTGGGAAACAACGGTCTATGTGACAGGTCGAGTCGAGTTGGTTCACCAAAGTTCTTTTGGTCAAGCCATGTTGGCGAGGTGTGATAAAATATGTGAACTTTTTATTCCGGTGGATCATGTTGTTGCAGACCGATTCAGTCAAACTAGGGTCAGCTCCAGTGTCCAGTCCTAAAGATGAGGAGGGTTGTGAGTTGTGACGGACAAAGATTTGGCTCAATTGGTTAACCCAGATTCGATCCAGATAACACAAGGAACATTTTGTTTACAGAAATTATATCTTGGATCCCGATCAGACTGGACCAAAAAAAACGATTATTTGAACGGTGTATGTCGGATCGTGTTGGGCCGGGTCAAGTCATTGGGCACATCCCCAATTTCACAATCCTCCAAACCACCAACAAATTCAAATAGTAGTAGGTCATTCAATTCAACTAAAATACAGTACAGTCTTATCCAAAACCCCCCAAAAAAATGCAATCATCATCATCGAAAAAAGAATCAAGAAGAGGAAGACGGAAATCAAGTCCTGGATCAGCTGCTGCAACACTCACAGAACAAGCAATAACAGTAACAGGGGAGGAGCAGCTCATTCCTGAATTCGACCACCTCAAAATCTATGAAATCAACAACAATTATAATAACAGCAACCCTAGAAGCTTTCCATACAATGTGAAGCAACAATGCTGGGAAAAAGCTGAGAAAATCAAAGGTAGAGACCCAGATCGTTGGAGAAGAGACCCACTTGGGAATACTATCTTTCGTAAGCTTGTTGGTTGTCCTGGTTGCTTGTGCCATGACTATGATCACATTCTTCCCTATTCCAAGGTTTTCCCTTTCCCCCTTTCCCTCTTTTGGCTTCTTAATCTTGTCTTGTTTTCATTTTGGGTCGTTTCGATGTATATATCCGTGTTAAGATTATAACGGGTCGAATAACATCGTCCTCTCCCCTGTGCATTCTGTGTTTAAGACGGATATTCTCGTTACAAATAAGAATTTGTGGAGGCCCTTGAGGTAGTGGGGGTAATGGTGTTGTTTTAGTTGATTGATTGATTGGGATGGTAGAAAGCTTGAACCTTTAATGCTATTCCGAGACAACAGAAATGCTTGAACCCTGTGTTATTCCGACACTTTGATACTTCAATTCAGACCAATAATCGTAGAAGAGTCCATCTGAATGAATATGTTGTTTGAATGCAGTGAAATTTGATGTTGGCTGACCACTGAAGTGATTCATTTGCAGAATTTGGACTTTATTTGGGTTTCGGTTTTGTAAACTTATAGTAATTGTTGTTATTGACTTTGGATGTGGTGGCATGATGTCAAGTTTTGATCTTTGATGCTAGTTGTCGATTTGTTAGCTCAGTTTGTAATGCAGAGTATTCGGAACATTAGCTGATTAATTTTCTAGATGTTTTGGTTATATTCTCGGCTTTATTTCACACTATGTGCTTAATTGCTCTTTTGCTACTGCGGGTAATGGTGATGACTGATGGTTGATGTCGGTCAGTGATAATTGAGGTTTGTGTTGATTAAAAGCTTCGTTTTTGATTATTATATTGTTTTTTATTGTTACGAGATTGGTCGTTTGGGATTCCTTGATTGTCGAGCTATGCTATATTATCGACAATAATACACAAACTTGTGAAAGCTTGTCGATTGTCATCATCGTTTGCCTCTTTAATTCTGCTTCAGAAGCCTGGCTGTGTCGTTACCTGAACCAACTCGGTTTCTAATGTCATGAACAACACCTGAATACATTGTCAATTGCTTTTGCTTTCAGGGTGGACCGAGTACGCTGGACAATTGTCAAGTTTTGCAGGTACAAATCCTCAACTCTGCATAACATTAGTTATCGATTACACTGTGATCTGGCTTATATGCATCACAAGACCTTTTTGTCAATTCATTTATTTATGGCAATTTGTATCTTCTTGACATGCCAAAACTCACCCACCCAAATCGACTGAAACCCATGCCAATCAAATGCTTCAGTAGTTTATGCTTATCCTATTTAGTTACTTGTGTTGATTAGGCAGAAGTTTACGCTTATCTTCTAGGGCATTCATCATGTTATTGCTTTTTTTCAGGCTACTGTAAATCGCTCGAAAGGAAATCGTACTGACATATCTAAAGCTGAGTTAATACGAAGGAGTTCTTATTGCCGTGTTTCAGGTACGCTACTATGTTACTGTCTACTTAAAGTTTACTTGTCACAGCCTCACAGGGGGTAAATTCACTATGCGTCACTCAAAATTCATGTGTGTGTATTAACTGTATTTGCAGGTCGTGACATGGACCTTCTTGAATTATCAGCGTATGGGAATGTTCGTCGTGGAGAAGATTCTGGTGGATGTCGAATCCAGTAACAATGATTAGTCAGTTTATGAAGCAACACTGTCTACAGAGTTGTACTCGTATGTTGTATCATAGCATTGCCTCATTATTATGCTGTAAAACGTAAAAATTCTTATATGAAACAGTCTTATTGAAAAACCAGCATTCTAGCCGAGCATTCACGCCCTTTCTGAATCATCGATTTGCCATCAACAGAAAAAAAAAATCATTATTAAATAAAAACTCGACTTTAAAGAACAGAAAAGAAAAATCATTGACCTGCAATGATTCAGCAGGTGGCCCGCATGCTGAATCATTGCCCTCGAACTTATTCTCGTCCCTCTCTAATGACAACAAGCATCATCATACGATCATCTCTTCCAGTCGACAGTCGACACAATCCGTAAAGTGAAACCGTGAAGACGACGAGTCGACGAGAATAAAGTAAAAAAGCTATGATCAAATTCTGTATTATCAAATACACCAAGAAAAGCAAGCAAGACAGCCGACGTGAGGGCAGATATTTTTCACTTGAAGCTTCAACTCCCATCCACAAACCAAAGATAACCACAAAATCCCAGTTACAACTTACAAGTGGACCTACTACCTAAGTTCATGAAGTTGAAAGGGTTGCATTTCCACCATGTAAAGCCATTGGAAAAGCACAGATTCTTGTTTCTGGTCGACATGGGTCAAATCCATATGGACAATACTTGATCCGTCACAAGGGAGGCTTACTGGTGGAGAAGATAGTGCAATTTTTTTAAAAAAAAAAAAAGTTGGAAGAAAGTGAAAGGAAATCATAAAAAGCCAAAGCACTTTAAATCAAGTTTTTTTTTGTGCTCAGAATTTGTGGCCTTCCTTTGTTTGGAAATAATATCTCATTGTCTTCTAGTTGATGGCCAACCTGACTTTTGGCCTACCTTCTTTCTTTTATGCCCTTTCAGTCTTTCACCTTAAACACACTTTCAAAGATAATACTACAGCTTTAAAAGTTAAGTCATAAACTTAGGGATTAGTTTGAGTTTATAGTGGTCATATGATGATCTAGTTAGCTGTGTTTCGATATCCAAATCTCGTTTATCTGAAACTTGTTAGAGCGTGTCAGCTAGATTAACGGGGTGAAAGACGAGAGACATGGTTCGGAAATGAACGATTGAAAGCATCATCCTTGAATGCTCTTTAGTCCCCACCTTGAATCTAAATATGTGGCTTCAAAAACACAGCATACAGGGGATACAGCTGCCCCAACAGAAATGTACTGTAATACTATCAGAAGTGATGAAGTTGTGCAGTGCATTATATCCTTCAATTAATGCTCTTTCCTTCAATCAAACTTCTAACTTTTTGTCTTCTTTTTCTTGCAGGCTTTCCCCCACACATAAATAAAAATAAAAGGACCTAACTTTTTTAACAGTGCCTTTAGCACTTGCCACTTCTACTTGGTACTTACTTTTTTGCTTTATTTGGGTGCTTCTTTCTCCTTGGATTTTCACTTTCCCCTTTCCTGAAGCAAATGTGCAGTAATGTAAGGGTTGTACAGTAGTACCTGCAAGCTTTTACTCTACTGCCAGTCGACGTCTGTCTCCAGATTTTCGGTTTCATTTCACGCAGCGCATTGTTAAGACAGTCTTAGTAAATCTGTCGAAGGAGAATGTCGATAATTCAACTCATTTAGATGTCTATATTACAAAAAGAAGCCTGAATGGAACTAAACATCCTGCTAATTTTCACCTAATTATACATCAGAAGTCAGTAACGCTTCCGGAAAAGAGTTACTATGTACAAGATCACACCAGGAGAGCTTTACATAGGAGAACAAGTAAAAATGGGAGAAAAAAAATGCACTCAATTGCATTATGTTACTGACTGTAACTGGCAAATTTATTAACCTCTTTCTTGGAAACTGAATGATCTACACAAAGCTACAGGATTAGCTTTAATCAAAGCTGAAGGAGTTTCTTCTCCTTCACTATGTTTATTCTCCGACTCCTTCGACTGCAAACTGTTGAAAAACCCTTTCTTCATACCCTCGCCTTTATCCTTCTTTATCCCAAGAGTCTTCCATATAGAGCTTTTCGCTGCCTCTTCTGGATCGTCAATCCTCAATATCTTCGGTGTTAAAACTGTAGCTGTAGAGCTTCTATCATTGTCGCTCGATGATATAATTTCACCATCCCTTGTATGTTTCCCTAGAGTGGGCGAGTTTGGGTTGGATCCGGATCCAGATCCGGTTCCTGGACTGTTTTGGCTCGGCATCCAAGGCATTGGAGCCCCGTTCCAAGGAACGGGACCTCCGTTCCAGTAAGGATGAGGGAAAATCGGCATGGGAAAAACTGCAGGGCAAAATGGTCCGGCTCCAACATCAGCAGGGTTCCACATGTACGGCCACTGAAAACACTGCATCTGATTGGCATCAAACCCATTGAAACACGGCTTAGGTTTTGATCGATCCTCCATGGAGGTACTAGTGACAGTCGACCCACTGGACCGTTCATCCCCGTTAAACACAGACCCCATGGAATCACAAATCGGGTTATCCGGCCCAAAAGTCAGCACCGTTCCATTAGGTTTTACTGCGTGAAGAGCCTCGGACATTATGATGTGATTATACCGAGAAGCAGAGGTGTTCTTGTTTTTCCGTCTGCCAGCTCCAACAGGAACGTTCCTCATGGTACCACCAGCAGTCCAATACCGTTGACAGCCCCTACAAAAGTGTCGAGGCTGGCTAACGTTGTAGTTATTGTAGTAACAGAATTTGGTGTCCATGCTGTTACACCTCGGACACGGGAGTATTTTGTCCGGCTTCTTAAGCTCTTTCTTCGTCTCATTCGATTCCTTCACCTCTTCCATGGCTTCTGCTACTGAATCATTTGCTTCATCATTTTCCATCGATTCATCTTCTGTTACTAACTGAAATATTCACAAGTTTTACCTGTCAGCCAATGTTATACATTCATGTAAAACAATGAAAAGCAAGTGTCTCAAAGTCTGAAACACGACGAATCCGATACTTGGATATGTACTCGAATCCGATTCCAACTTTCCAAGTAAAACTTGGATGGATTACCATAACAAGCATCCTATGCTCTACAGCCACAAGCTTTTTTTTAGGGTAAAAGAATATTTCAGATCAGATTTAGCTATAATTAATAGCCTATCATACATACTCGTATGTCAGATGCTGACTGTTATACTACCAGTACAACCTAGCATTCTAGCACCAACTGACCCTAAAAAACAGAAAAAGTCACAGATAAGAATCGAATCCCCAACCTCACAGCCGTCGGAGTAAACCTTAAAATTTCAACCACTTATGTTTTAATCAATAGTCATCTCACAAACTAAGATCAACCCATTAATGAATTTCAAATTTCAGCATAAGGGTTCAACAACATCATACAAACAAACTAAAAAGATGAAATCTTTTTCAATTTCCATGGTATAAAGTCTAGAAACAACTACTTTATAAAGACGGTCTTACGATAAGTAAACCCCAGCAGAACACATTATACATCTATATTATCGTAAAACCGTCTCACAAGAGAGATATATACCTTATTGAGTTGAACATCATCATCATTAGTAGTAGTATTATTACTAGAAGGAGAGTCTTCAACTTCATCATCTCCATTAACTTGGATTTTTTTCCCAAACAAAGTAAATGAAGGATCCAACATACTGTATTTTTTGTAAGAAAGTGAGTGTCGTTTGATGGGTTGAGGGGTGTCGTTTGGAAGTGAGAGAAAGTAAGAGAGAGTCTTTGGTGTTTGGTGTTTGGTGTTTGGTGTGTGATCTGGCAATGTCAGTGTTTTATGTTTGGGTATTTGATCCTGTTTATATAAAACTCACAGGCCACGTCAGATGCTTGTTCATTTTCAGCCACATATTTTTTTCTCACCTCTATCTACTTTTTTTATTTTATTTTTTTTAGAAAAAGTAGTTTTATTGGATTTTTTTTATTTAATATATAGTGGAAGTGGATGCTTTTGAAAAATCTCTCAGGTTTAGCATTTTAGATTTAGATTTATGTCTACTTGAGGTAGACATGTCACCTTACTATTGGCCCCCTCTTTTGAGAAACGGTACATGATCCATCACGAACTTACGACGGGTTGAATATTTACTCACTTGGATACATAATCATGACTTCACGGGTCATTTGTTACTATCTGTGCTATATATTACTCACTCCGTATTTCATATTTATATTAGATCTGTCATGAGTTTGTGACAAATATTCGCCGCAGATAAGAATTTGTGAAAAAGAATTAAAGAATATGTTTTTTTTATTTATTGGCTCTTTTTGAACAACTTTAAGGATGAAAATAATAAATTAAAGGACTTCATGGTAAAATTGCTAAGTCTTCTTTTTAGGGGGGGCTATTAATCTACTCTATTATTGAGCTTGCAATAGTTGTATGGTTTGGTAGAGCATGCTAAACTTAGCTAAAAGCATAGAATTGATTAGGATAAGTCGAACTTAATTTAACGAGGATGAATTTGACTAAATTGTGTCAAATTGAACTAGATTAAATGGCGTTGAATTTAAATGAAGTGGTTTAAGAATAAGTCAAAACAAACATGACATGAATTACCTCACTTGAAGTCCAAAAATGAGTAAATAATTCGATGACAACAAACACAAAAAAACTTGAATTAGAAACTGCGCGATTCAATCAAAATCCTTAGAAATTTGAAATGGTGGCTCGATTAGACACATAGCTTATAGAGTTTTTCCTATGACGTAGAGATTCTAATTATTTTATGTATCCCCAAAAATCTCTCCCAGACAAGAAATTTTATTTCCATTACTCCTCGTCCCCTCTCGTTCCCTCCAAATCCCTCCATACAAATAAACTTATCGAACGACTTCCTAAATACTCCAACTAGTGAAGATAGTTGTACTGAATAGACAAATATATGGATCGAGCAAGGATCCTCTATTTGTCGAAGAAAAATGAATCCCTACAAATCCTTCTTGCTCTATTTCCTTATCCCCTTCATTTCCTTCCAACCTCATTTGTCATCCAAATACGAAATTTTAACCCCTTTCTTTCCTTTACCTTCCTTTCCCTTCAAATTTCTTCACCCAAATAAGACGTACTCGTAAAAGATAACAAAAGCAAACAGAAAGACGAAGAGATGGAGAACATCTATTTGCACTTAAAAATATACACAAATTCTTGTTTGTAATGAAGATATCCGTCAGGCCATCACAAACTTATAGCACCTCAAATAAGAGGAATAAGACAATAACAAAGATCCTAAGTACTAACCAAGTAAGATGTTATTTAATCCGTTTTAATCTTAAGACGAATACACAAATACCTGTCTGGAGAGACACCAAGTGGAAGAGATAAGACCACATAAGTTGTTGACTTGTGATTGGGAATTTGTGATCAATGACTTTAATCAACACTTAACAGTGTTCACGTGGCTGTTGTCTGAGACTAAGAAGTACAAAGAAAACAGTAACTACAACTTAAAAGTCCCAAGAAGTGACCTACACATCAGCCTTCAACTATGATCTAAAAGTTAACAAAAGACCCTTTAAACACTTTCTCTATGAAAAAGAAGAAAACAAAAGTTATCTTCATTTCTTTTCTTTTCCCTTTTTTTTTTTTGCCTTTAAGTTAGTATTAAGACTAATAACAGTGACATTGGCTGGACAGGTGTGTGATTCAAGTCCTCTTAAATGACTTAGCTGAATAGTTGTTGTAACTTGTAGTCTCACAGGATAAGTTGATACTGACCCTGCTTTCAATGGAGGCCGAGGTTGAGGAGAGGTCGGCCTCGTAAGGGTTGTGCAAGAGCGTTGGTTGGTTAGTTTAACGTGACAGTTACTAAGACCTTATTCTTTCCAGCTCACTCGAGTTCAGATCAACCCCATTTTGATTTGAAATTTTGACATGGGTAAGTCAAATAAGAAAAGCGATTCCAACAAGTCGGTAAAGTTGAAAATGTAACGGACGGGAAGTGACACGCGGCACTGGTGCATTGGTTTGAAGACTTGGATATGTAAAGTTGTAAACCAATGAACAAAATGCAGTACAGAAACCAAATGCTGATAAATGTGGTCCTGGACTAATAAGAGCCATACTTCCAAAGTACTAACCAACCCCATCATTAATAGACTCATTACACTACACACCCACCAAAAGAAAAAAATCTCCAAAATGAATCCAGACCCTCCAATCTCAAGGAACCAATGAACCTTAAGTCTATGAACCCCACATATATCCCTAACCATATCCTACACCAAAGAAAGTATACTTAAAAATCCCTTTACCAAAACTCCACACATACACATACACTCAGTCCACACACAGTCTAACTCAAGCTCAGGCTCAACTGTCATAGTGCAATGGCTTCCTCCATGGTGTTCAAGCCCTTCACCGGTCTCCGTCGATCCACACCGACATCCCCGACTCAAACTACCCTTCTTGTCAAACCTGCCTCAGTCAAGATCAGCCCTTACATCAATGCTGGTCTTAACAGCCCCAAGGTCCTTCTCTTTTCCCTTTCTTTTTCTTGTGTTTTGTGATTTTGGTGCATCAATGATACTCATTAGATTGATTAGTAGCTAGCTACATTTTACGTGTCGATTTTATAATATCTACTAGCAAAGTGGTTAGATATAGTAAAAGGCTAGACATCATAGTATCATACCCTGTTCTGGCCTCTGAGCTGAACTGATAGTATTTCACTTTAAAAGGTCCAAGGCCGGAACCTTCGGGTGGCTGTGATTGGAGGTGGACCGGCAGGAGGGGCTGCGGCCGAGACGCTGGCAAAGGGAGGCATTGAAACATTTCTAATTGAGCGAAAGATGGACAACTGCAAACCATGTGGAGGAGCTATTCCATTGTGTATGGTAGGGGAGTTTGACCTACCCTTGGACATTATCGACCGTAGGGTGACTAAAATGAAGATGATTTCGCCATCCAATGTGGCTGTCGACATTGGACGGACTCTTAAGCCACATGAGTACATAGGAATGGTTAGAAGAGAGGTTCTTGACTCTTTCTTACGCGAGAGGGCATCTAGCGCTGGTGCTACTGTCATCAATGGGTTGTTCCTGAAGATGGACATTCCTAAGTCGGCTAATGCCCCGTATAAGCTTTACTATACTTCCTATGACAGTAAGACTGGTGGAATCGGTGTTAAGGAGACTCTTGAGGTTGATGCTATCATCGGTGCTGATGGAGCTAATTCCAGGGTGGCTAAGAACATTGGTGCAGGGGATTATGAATATGCTATTGCATTCCAGGTTGGTTCTTTTAACAGACTCGATAATGGTTCATTTATCAACTGTTGTTTCTCTATGGTGAATAGCTTACACATATGATGTGCATTATTCCAGGAGCGGATCAGGATACCGGACTCAAAGATGACTTACTATGAGGACCTGGCAGAGATGTATGTTGGGGACGATGTCTCCCCGGACTTCTACGGGTGGGTGTTCCCTAAATGTGACCATGTTGCAGTCGGAACAGGAACAGTTACACACAAGTCTGACATCAAGAAGTTCCAACTTGCCACACGCACTCGTGCCATGGACAAAATTGAGGGAGGAAAGATCATCCGAGTTGAAGCACACCCGATCCCTGAGCACCCAAGGCCAAGACGTGTGCTCGATCGTGTAGCATTGGTTGGTGATGCAGCTGGGTACGTGACCAAGTGTTCAGGTGAGCAATGGCTAGCACTCGGTTAAGGAAATGGGGTTGATTGACCCTACTTGAATTTTCACAAGTAAACATATATTTCTCGATTTCAGTTTTTAGGGGGTTAATGGGTATATGAAAGAAGGTTTGGTCTCACACATATGAGGCTGACTCTCAAGCTTAAGTCACGGGTTCAACTTCAAACCCTTGTAACACAAGCTTTGTAATTTTTCTCACCCATTTTGATTCTTGCTTTGGATCACCATTGTAGGGGAGGGAATATACTTTGCAGCAAAGAGTGGAAGAATGTGCGCAGAAGCGATTGTGGAAGGTTCAGGCAATGGAAAAAGGATGGTGAATGAAGCAGATTTGAGGAACTACTTGTCAAAGTGGGACAAGAAGTATTGGCCTACATACAAGGTGTTGGATATCCTGCAAAAGGTATTCTACCGGTCTAACCCGGCCAGAGAAGCGTTTGTGGAGATGTGTGCCGATGAGTATGTGCAGAAGATGACATTTGACAGTTACTTGTACAAGACTGTAGCTCCTGGAAACCCATTACAGGACCTGAAGTTAGCCGTGAGGACAGTTGGTAGCTTGGTGAGGGCATATGGGCTGAGAAGAGAGATGGAGAAGATTGAGGCTTAAGGGTTACTAATTTCATCAAGTTATCTGTTATTTGGTATTGTGACCAGCTTGATTACCGTACTGAGATGCAATATTACGATGTAAGGAAGGAAAACTATCCTCTATGATACACTTTTTAGGTTATAAATCATGTTTTCTATTCAGTAAATTAGCTGTGAGTTCAGTATATCGTGCAGCTGTAAACTTTCAGAATGCTACGACAAGTCAGCTGATGAGAAATGTAATGAATGAAACTTTCAGTTTTACGTGGCTTATTTCAGGCAACTTATAGTCAGCAATCAGCACATCAAGAGGTAGGCACATCGAAAATCAATCTTAAATCACCACAAAGTTTGAGCAAAGTGAAGCTGGTAAGAATTAACCATTGCACACCGACTAACAAAATCATTGTAATTCTTATATCTAAAATTAATATGATACACTTTCAAATTCAAGCGCCCCATGTATTCAGAATCTCTCACAGAAAGATCGACTTGAGGCTCTTGGATTTGAAGGTAAGGAGTACTACAGTAACACTCAGAAGCTCGGCTATAGCAGAACTCGAATAACGCACCTGGTATAGTTATTAATTGCGCTTGAAACTCATCAGAAAAAAATAATGTCCGCATGGTTCCCTTATGCCGAGAAAATTATGTTGAGCTAAGATGCTGAAACTTTATTCTGTAGTATCCGAGATTCATCCTCATAAATAAAGATCTTTCACAGTTGGCCGCTGTAAAACAGAAAGATAGTCGTATGTGTTAATCACTTCGGATTAATTTACGGAATCCAGGGGTTCTGTTGTGATTTATAAACAGCAAGACATGGCGACATACCTTGTATGAAATATAGATATGCCTTTAGGCATCTTGTGTCTCTTGCTTGCATTTGGAAGCGAAAAAATGGAGTAAACCTGATATACCCTATGAGACAACTACCAACAGTCAGAGCAAGTGCAAGTTCCTTCTCTAAAGAGATGAATCCTGTTCCTATCACGGATTATCAGCTTCCGATTATAAGCTGCAGAAAATATCTTGGCAAAATGATGGCAATCGACACAGATTCTAACACTATTGGCAACTCTAATCGTCGTCCCTGGAGGAGTTGAGAGGACACCAAACGCAACGGCTAGTTTTTCACTATGATAACAAAGGGCAGTTTCCTTTTCGGTCGCATTCAAGTCGTGCAATTCCGAAGATAACTGAGGTACATATCCAGCAATCTTCAACTGCTGCAATATATCATGAACCGTTGCATATATCGCATCCTTGCATGGATGTGAGACGTCGTTAGGGATAAATTCATGCACCATTCCTTTTAGTTCAATGGTACTACACCCAGGAGTCGTCATGATTTTATTTTCCTTCATGAAAGTTCTAAGTTCTTTTACTTTATCCCATTTGCGATTAGAAGAATAGGTGTTCAATAGCAGTACATAGTCCCCGGTCTCTTGTGCCTTAAGCTCGACAATATGCTCAATGGCTTGCTCTGCAATATAAGAATTTCCAAATATCCGACACGATCCAAGCAATGTCCTCCAAATTTGTGCGTCAGGCTTAATTGGCATAGATAGGATAAGATCATATGCGTCCCTGAGTAAACCAAGACGGCCTAAGATATCGACTGCACAACCATAATGATGGATGTTGGGACGTATCCCAAACTCCGTGTTCATGTTGTTGAAAAGCCTAAACCCTTCATCCAGCAAACCACTATGACTGCACGCATACAAAACCGCTGTCAAAGTCATCTCATCCGGAGCAATGCCCATTTCCTGCATATCTGTAAAAAATTTGACAGCATCTTTTCCATACCCATTCATCCCAAAACCCGATATCATGGTAGTCCAAGTAATCAAGTTCTTAACCGGCATTCTCTCAAAGACCTTATAAGCTTCATCCACAGCCCCACAATTCATATACATTGTAATAACAGCATTGTTTAGATTCATATGACCCTCATAACCATGTTTCTCCACATAATCCCAAACCCTAACACCAAAATCAAGCGCGCCCAAATGAGCACAAGCCTGAAGCAGCAACAAACAAGTAACCACATCAGGCCTACACTCGATCCCCAAGCTCATCATACTATCAAAAACCGCCAAACTATCTCTCGTCCTCTTATTACTCAACAAGCAAGAAATCAGCGCGTTATACGCAATCGTATCTCTAACAGGCATATCATCGAACACCTTACACGCATCATCTCTTCGCCCACAGCCCGAATACAACTCAATCAAACTACTCATCAAAACCCGATCCCTCAAATGCCCATCACCCAAAACCCTCCTGTGAATCTGCATTCCCTCGATCAAACCCGATCTCTTTACGCAACATTTCATACAATACGACAGCGTTAAAGCGTCTGAAACAACACCCTTTTCCCTCATCGCCTTATACAACACCAACCCATGATCAAACAACTCACTTTTAGAGAACACCCTGATCATAACATTGTAATGGTAAGAATTGGGTTCCGCAATTTGATCGAAAATTCGACGAATGTATGAAATTTCGCGAGGAAAAACCAAAATAGCTTGAGAAAGAAACTTGAAAGAGAGATGGGGTTCATGGAAATAACAATTTCTGATGAATTGGGCATGAAATTTGGGGAAAAGGGTAGTTGAGAAACAAGATTGAATGAGGGAAAGAACATGGTGAGTTTCATGATGATGGTTTTGTTCAGATGGTGGTGGTTGAGGTGGGGAAGAAGAAGAAGAAGAAGAAGAAGGGAGGCGTCTTTCGGCGGCGAGAGAGACGGTGGAATACGAGGCGGAACGGCGAATGGCGGCTAGACGACGGCGGAGGAGGAGGCAGGTGTATGCCGCCATTTTTGAGGTTGTAGCAGAAGCACACAGTTGCTACTCTTATGGCGCCAAATATGAGGAGGGTGATCAACTTCAAATGAGAGATGACTTAGGAATTTATCATAAATTTACAACGGTTTAATTTCATCGAAATCCCGTCAAAAAAAAAAAATCATCGAAAAAGACAATTCATTTACGGTTGATAAAGTATCGAGACTTTATACTCCAAAGAAATCGCTTCACGACACAAAACTATCTCACACAATAACTACTAGATCATACGGATTACGTGTTAGGACATGGACAGTTCAGTAACATCATCAAAGATCATACGGGTATGTGTCACGACTCACAAGTCACAAGCTATTGTCTAACCTTCGTTTTAACTACTAGACTAAAGATATCTAGTTTCATCATCATTACATTTCCAAGCTTAAAAACTACAAAATCCAGTATACTAACAGAAACCAAAAAGTAACCAGTACTGTAACCAGAATGCAATTTTACTGTCATTCTTCTATCAATTACTACAAGAATCTTTGTTTCAGATCAGCTTGTAATACTTCTTATCAGCTGCATTCACCAGAAAATGAACATCTTTACCACACTCACAGTTGAATTTCACCACAATCCAGTCCCCTGATAACTTCTCTGCTTCGACAGTTTCATCTTTCATCTTCCTCTTCTTCTCATATTCCTCCTGTTATCAAATTCAACGAAGTTAAATCGGTTTATACGACATCATAGTAGTATGATAAATTGATAATGTTAGTATTTGACGAAAGTGTCGAGATACCTTAGGGGTTGGGCTTTTTAGTGGCACTGGATCAGAGATTGTCCTTCTTAGAATCTTCGATGGAGACGATGATGGTGGTAGTGGTGGTAATTGACCCATCAGATTTCTAGATACTGGTCTACATGATGAACTCTACATCACATTCATAGAAAAACGAAGAAAAATTAGTTTTTTTTTTATTCAAAAAATATTAATGTTTTCTTTAAAAAAGATGAATGATTGAAGAATGAATAAACAAAGAATTGGGTATTGGAAATGAGGTAATCAATCGAAAACCCCAACTCCAGAAATTGAAACTATTGAAAAAATAGATATTAATGTAAAAAAATAATTGAAGAACAGAGGACCTTGGAAAGATGAGGAAGAAGGGTGGTGACAGGATCAGAAGCGCTCCTCTTCAGAAGCTTTGGTGACGGGTGCGGTGGAAGTGGCGGTAGTTGTTGCTGTTGCTTCGGTGGTGGTGGTGAGAGCTCCGGCAAGGCAGCGGCAGTGGCGGATTTGGAGGCGGGAGAGGGAGAGGGAGTGAAGTTCAAGGGTGAGAGTGAAATCAATGGAGGTGAATAGGAAGAAGATGAACAAGAAAGTGAATGTGATGATAATGGTGAGTAAAGAGATGGAGAAGGTGACGATCTTGAATTTGATTTCGATCTTGATAGTTTCATCGACTTGTTTCTCCGTTTTCTGATGGAAAGTGATGAAGGAGTGACTGGAGATTTCTGGGTTGTTGTTGAAATTGGAGTTTCTTGGGTGGTTGTGTTTGCGGAATTGGAGTTTGATTGATGAAGGTTTTCAGTGGAAAGAGATGAAGATGAGAAAGAAACGAACTTGAGAAGGTGGCGATGGTGAGCTTGTTGTTTCTCCTCGAACCGTTGTCGTCTTCTTGATGCTCTGTCTCCGAGTCTCGGTTTTGCCTTCACCATTGTTAGAGGTTGTTATGTTTCTGGTGGGGTTGTTATTGTTAGTTATTCACAGTTTCTTGTTATAGTTGTGTGATTATGTTGAGAATGAATTTGGTGTGTATATATATACTCTTCCAAGTTCTTTCCAACGGAAAGAAACTGAGCTTCACAAAATTGAATGCGCTCTAGCAAAACTACTAACTGAACTAAAACGGAATTGAAATAAGCGGGAAAGAACCCGACAAAACTTGATGGTCTTGATCATATCTCGGCGATGGAAAGGAAAAACTAACATCCTATGACACCCTTGTAACAAACTCGGTTATGTAATTCATCTCAGACCAATCGGAATTGCCAAATCCGAATTGAATACTCGATAATGCAGCCTTAGACAATAACTTGTGATATACTCGTAAATTCCATAGGGATGATATCGGAATTTTCTGAAAAAGACACGAACAAATCACTTATTGATTGGCACATGGAAAATATGAAATCGTAGAAATCTGAAAGCAAAATGTAGCAGTACACTAACAATCTAACATGGTGCAACAAAAGATAGAACATGGCACCAAATCACCAATACATATTTTAGTAATAGTATCTCCTGGTGCATAGGCCATAATAATTCATCGTCTACCACCCCTTCCCCGGCCACGGCCACCACCATGACCATGACCATGACCACGACCACCCCCTCTTCCTCCTCCTCCACCGCCGCCACCTTTCTTTCCACCGCCATTCAATGCCTTGTTCACATCAGTTTTGATCTTCATGTTTTCAGGCAAGGGAAGAATATGATCCACGCACTTCCTGAAACTAAAATCATCGAAAGACTTGTCCTCTCTAACAAGAAAGAAGCACCGACTTTGCCATACAGAATGGTACCGGACCTCGAAGGAAGCTATCCCGGAGCCAATCTTCGTGTCCGGTTCTGGATGGCCTTTCTTGATGAGGTCTAGGAGTACCAAACGTTCATACTGTTGCACAAGCAAATCATCTCAAACAAGTTAGCAAGGTTTTCATACTAGTACTATGTATACATCGTCAATTCCTTATAACTAACTACGGACACTTTTTCATATGAAAGTGACCATTGTTGATAGGCAATGATTCGGTTTTCCCAAGACGTTAACGACTGTGCGAAATCACATTTCCTACTACACCAGGGCGAGTTTATTCACCCTTCGCTGTATCAGATTCTAGCACAAATTGAACTCAAACTCATTATCGACAAAACATCACCATTAAGCTTAAAAACAGCAGGATACGAGTCGTACTACTAGTATTACAGACTGCTAGCAACAGTTACAGACAAACCCTAGTACAGTTAACTGTTAACCCACAAGGCTTGATCAAGCAAATTTTACACAATTACCCTTCAAAGCTTCAGGTAATCAATCAAACCCTCCACTCTACAATCATGAACACGATAATATACTCACAATATCGAGATCATAACCAACCAAAGCCATGATTTGCAGTTATGGAAGCGAAACAGTAATCAAATGAGCTACACTAGAACTCCAGAAGTATACTATTGTACCCTAAATTTAAACTAAAAACTTCCAAACTCCACATTTTCACCAAAGGATTATCGGATTCACTGGAGTAACCTGCAAATCGCGAATTGTTAAGACCTGAATTCTTACATATTCCTATAGTAAGACCTTCATCCCAAAATGATTGTCTCGTTTCCTCATTATATGTGAGGAGTATTTTGATGAAACGGGAAATTCATAGTGGACAGAGGCAGTACAAGACATAATATAAGAGCGAATCGATCAATAAGGGCATATTCATAGCGAATCGGGTAACCATGATTATAACACAAACAGAAAAGATGAAAACTTTGGAAAACAGAAATCAACATTGTACTACCTTATTAACAGGAAGATTGACGGGCCAGAGATGAAGGAACTTGTAGAAGTAATCAAACATCTCAACAGACGTCCCAAATGTTTTGGGCCCAAGGCTAACCGGCCCAATATTTTCGGTCTGGGCCGTCTCCTCTTTCACCTTACCTTCGCCATCTCCAGCAACTACCTCCATCCTTACCTCCTCAACTGACTTATCTTCTGCTGCTGCTGCTTCTTCGCCATTTTCAACCTTCGGCTTCTTCGATTCGACGCCGTTTTCGGTTTCTTCTTCTTCTCTATCTCTCTTCCCGCCATTGTCTACTACCTCTTCCTCTGGCTTCGTGCTTTCGAGCTCCATGTCGACGGTTGATGTCGGCGGTTCGATTGCGTTTTCCGACGCCATTGATGTGGTTTCAGGATTCTAGGGTTTTGGCGAGGAAAGATGATTGGGGATTTCGCGATGAATTTTTACAGTTAGGGTTTTGAGCGGTTCTTTCTACAGTAATATTTTCTTCGTTTATATTTTTTTTTTATGTGGGCTGATAAAAAAAATGGGTTCAACAGCGAAATGTTAAACGAAAGCCCAACACTCTGTAGTTAAGTTTAAATGAGTGTTTTACGATTTCTTAGTTAAGTGGTAAAGTCACGGTGTCCTGGACGATAGGTCTCAGGTTCGATCCCCTCCCAACTATTGTAATGCAACTAATATAAGTGCGTTCTTCGTTGAAAAAAAAAAATTTGCTTTAAATGAAAACTTGGAAGTTGGCTTGAGCTCGATTAAATCCTAACTTGTATTCGACTAAATTCTCATCGATCACAATAATTCACCTTACCGGTTAAACCTTCTTGCATCAATCAAATAAATTACCGAAAAACATTTATAAATAAATTCATAACATATACTTGTAGACATCAAAAGAGCCACACTAAATTCGTATGCGTTTTGTTCAAAAGATATGATATGATGATATGTATGTAAATTCGAGGAAAACTTAGTTACTCCGTAACTAGTAACAAAGGGTAGCTGCCATACCTTATCCAAGAAAATTAACTGAAGAAAGTTACTCCGTACTCAAATTTAGGTGACATAATTAGGAAGATAAAACTTCACAAAGATTGTTGTGTTTTCTTAATTAATTTAACCATATTAATTTTACTTTCAAAACCTCCGTTGAACATGTTGCGTTTGTTTTCAAAGAACTCAATCACACTTTTTTTTTTCTAGAAAACTCAATAAAAGGGCTTAAATAATTGCATTAAAATCATCAGAAATAACACCTTCCACGTCGTCGAATCATAATGCTCCCAAACGCGCCTTCCGACAAAAAAAGACTAGCACGTGCGGGCTTATATGGGCGGCACGGTTACAACAACGTGGTACAAAAGACCAGCTAATACAATCAAAGTTACAAGCAAACACAAGAATGTCATCTAAAATGAGAAAAAGGTCACTACGCCCATTCCGTGCAAACCGCAAGTCTTGCAATCGCTTTCAACGATGACTTTTCGGTACCCTCTTCTCCAAACTTCCTTGATGGCATGATGCCTTCGGGTATCGCCTCCGCCTCTGCTGCATTATTAACATCCGCGCTTTATTGAGAGTATTTGTTAAACTGATACCAACTGAATTCTTATTTCGTCTTCAACTTAAAAAGAATAATACTTCGTACATTTGTTAAGTTAGATAGTATTGATCGAGTTTGGATCAACAAAAAATGAAAACAGGTTTACAACTTTCATCACGGTTTTTACCATTATCATATTTATGTAGACATAACCATATACAATAATTTTCGGTTCCGTATCTTATACTCCATATATTTAGAATCCCAAATTTCTTAATGTAATATGTAGACATTTAGTCAAACATTTAAAATTGAAAGCATGACTTGGTTATTGATAGTTAGTGTAGATTGAGTCTAAGTGTGTTACGTTGTTAAGGCACAACACACTCGTCATTTCCTCGTCAAAACCCCTATATTGAATTAATGAAGAAGGATTCTTGGGCTAAAAGCGACCTCCCCAATAATACTCTACTAAAGCTTTCTTGAATTGGCACACAGTTTGGTACTACTTCCCAATCACCCTTTCTAGAAGTTTCTTTTCTTATTCATCTAGGTATGTCGTCCAACTTTCGTCTTAAGATTAATTCAGGTCAAATATCATACGGAGTATACGGTAAGAATTTAAGAAGTACTCCCTCCGTTCAAGTCCAAGCTTTCCTTTTGCTTTTTTACGTTTGCCAACGCGCATTTTGCATCGTTAATATCTTTCGTAACATATTAGTAAAAATTATGGAAATTGGATATTAATAATCTACTTTTAAAGACGAATCAAACAAGATCCCACATGCATATATTTTCTCTAATAGATTGTCGTGAATATCAAAGTTATCCGTGATTGCAAATAGTGTCAAGACAAGGAAGGGGAAGGTTGGAATTGAACGGAGGGAGTACTATTATGGAATATTCTGTCATCTCTTTGACATTTTACTTCTGTCATCTCTTACTTGGCTCGTTATAAGTTGAACAAATATATTCGTCTTAAACAAAAAAATTAGGCATATAATGTATTATAATAATAATAATAATAATTATTATTATTATTATTATTATTATTATTACTCTGTATTAAGTACCATAATAATAGGCCTAATTGGACCCAACTCTTAAAGGTCCCACACGCAAACTTGATCATAAATTTACGATTTTCATCGTTAGAAATAATGTTCAAGTGGAGGTGGAGCTATCCAACATTTCATGAGGCTGAGGCACACACGTTCGTTTGATTGTAAGAAGACATCGTAAGAGTTAGTGTAGTACGTACGTAGTGTATGTGCTTACGTCTTAATCGAATAGTAGATCGACACTATTCTATTCAATTCTAGCTAGGGTATGTACGTATCCCCATGGATTTAGCGAAATTTAATCAAAGTGGTTGAGTCATTTAATGATTTCTCATGTTTTTTTTTATTAAAATCGTTATTTCGATAATTTGTTCTAAATCGACTTAATTAAATCATTATTTCGATAATTATCGTCGACATTTATCATCTATCCATCATTATTTCCATCCTAGAAGTATATATATTTTTAGAGAAAAGGTTAAGTAGTTAAGCATTGATATAGTTTAGTAAAATAAACTTCAGAACTATGACATCCACATATTAAATTGATAATTTTCGCATTTTCATGCGTGAATATTGATTGTAATAATATTTGATAAAAAAATATTAGGTACATTTTAATTTTCAAATACTGCTAGACATAAAATAAAATTTTAGATAATTTGACCTTTTTTTTTTGAGAGAAAGCGTGAGATATTATATAAGGTCAATTTCCGCTAACGCAAGAACCGCATCAGGGAACGACGAAAAATACAAGGACTCCTCCCCACTCCTCGAGCATAAACGGGCTACATGGTGTGCTAACTGTTAGATTTAATCCGACTAAATACAGAAAACTTCATACTAAATTAATTGGTGTACTGTATTGCGGAAGCGTACCTGACTCCATCGGTAAAGAGAGGTGGAACGAGAGTCTCCTGATTATGGTCTTCTAACAGTTACACTCTCCTATTGGTTGCTCTCTACTGATGGGATGTATAAGAGTTTAGGTTGGAGTGTGCTGTCAGGGACCATAACCCTAACTATATATAGGGAGGGGCGTGGAAACCCTAATCACTCATTATAAGTCGCTTTAGTTGATACGCCCATCATGCATCACTTAAAGCCCTAACGGGTCTCTACACTATAATTGTATCCGACCCATACTTTATAAGACGTAAATAAGCCCGTGTTATTATTAAGACGGATCACATATTTGGGCTTAACCTAAATGACAGCTAATAAATACAGTAGGTCCAAAGAATATTGTCAGCCTATATTGTATTAGACCCATATTTCTTACAATCTCCCACTTGGGTCATATACAAATATATATGTGACACCAGAATTGTATTTATTATAACCTTATGAGCTCAACAGTGCTATCAAACATTCCAACCGTCTTATGCAATTCGGTCCATTAATCATATGTACATAGAACCAAAGCGGCCTTTGCCACAGTTTGTCGTAACAGGACCCATCAATGATCACATATGCAAACATGACTAACGACATGAATCTAGTATAGGAGTGTAGCATGGAAACAGCAACCAAATGTGATCCAAATATGCATATTTCCAACTGGTCCTCTTAATTGAGGTCAACAACATAAGCAAGAAGCAGAGAAAAGAACTGAATAACTGAAAACTTTATTGCATGCATATCCTTAACCAAATAAAATTGTCATACAAGCAATGTAACGAATTCAAACTCCCACTGAAACTGTATATTCTAAAATGGTATGACACCCATACGGGCAGTATGCCCCAAAAATACTTTGGGCGGTAGGCCCTTAGTAAGCGGATCCGCAATCATGGAGTTTGTTCCGATATGTTGCACAGACAATTGACCACTCTGCACTCTTTCCTTCAAGGCTCGAAACTTGATATCAATATGTTTTGACTGTGTCGAGCTTTTATTGTTGTTTATATACAACACTGCGGATTTGTTGTCACACAGCATCCGAAGTGGCTTATCCATGCCATCCACTATGCGCAAACCCGTGACAAAATTCTTCAACCATAGTGCCTGATTAGATGCCTCAAAACAAGCTATATATTCTGCTTCCGTGGTGGAAGTAGATACGAGCGATTGCTTGACACTTTTCCAAGACACAGCTCCTCCGGCCATTATGAAGAGGTATCCTGATGTGGATCTCAAGCTATCTAGGCATCCTCCCAAATCAGAGTCAGAATACCCAATGACCTCAAGCTGATCTGACCTCTTGTAAGTGAGCATGTAATCTTTTGTTCCTTTGAGGTATCGCAAAACCCTCTTGACTGCTCTCCAGTGATCCATCCCTGGATTGCTGAGATATCTGCCTAACATCCCAACTATGAACGCAATGTCGGGTCGCGTACAAACTTGTGCATACATCAAACTTCCAACTGCCGAAGCATATGGAATTGTATGCATTTCCTTAATCTCAAAATCATTCTTTGGGCATTGATCGAGACTGAACTTGTCTCCTTTAGTCACAGGGGTATCTATTGGTTTGCAGTCAAACATGCCAAATCTTTTCAGTACTGTCTCGATATAGCTCTTTTGTGATAAACCAAGAGTGCCTCGGGCACGATCTCGGTATATCTGAATTCCTAACACAAAAGAGGCGTCCCCAAGATCTTTCATTTCGAAACTCTGTGAAAGAAATCTCTTGGTTTCGTGCAAAAAAACTATATCGTTACTGGCAAGCAATATGTCGTCGACATACAAAACCAAAAATATGTGCTTACTCCCACTGAACTTATGGTATACACAATCATCAACCAAATTTGTCTCAAATCCATAAGACATAATTATTTGATGAAATTTGAGGTACCACTGACGAGAAGCTTGCTTAAGCCCATAAATGGATTTCTTTAATTTGCAGACCATGTCCTTTGAATCGTCTGAAACAAAGTGTTCTGGTTGCTGCATATAAATAGTTTCTTCAATGTCACCATTGAGAAACGTTGTCTTAACATCCATTTGATGTAGCTCAAGATCAAAATATGCCACAATTGCCATTATAATCCTGAAGGAGTGTTTCGATGAAACTGGCGAAAAGGTCTCCTTATAATCAATGCCTTCCTTTTGAGTGTAGCCCTTGGCAACAAGACGTGCCTTATACCTTGTTACATTATTATTCGAAACCCTTTTGATCTTAAATAACCATTTGCAACCAATGGGTTTCTTTCCTTCCGGTAATGGAACGAGGTCCCAAACGTCATTATCTGTCATGGACTTTATTTCCTCATTCATGGCATCAATCCATTTTTGAGAATTAGGACCTTCAATGGCATGACGAACGGTGATTGGATCACCATCCACCACTCCATTCTCTAACTCTTTATCAGAGAGAAGTGCCATAAGGTTTTCTGTTACTCCATCATTATCCTCACTTTCCAAAAGGAAGTTAGTGATGTAGTCATCTGGAATTGCACTCCTTCTTTCTCTAATGGATCTTCTTAAGGGCAATTCTTCTTGAGGTGGTTGAGATTGCTGCTCAGGATTCTGAATTTCAGGATCAACTTGAATTTCTGGAGTTGTTTCCTGAACTGTATCAGAATTAATAAACTGGTCCTGAGTAATCGGGGTAGGAATAATGATATTTTCTTCTTCAAAGATGAAATCTTTGACCTTATCTTCCCCCCCAAACTCAACATCCTCAAGAAATCGGGCATTCCCCGTCTCAAAAATTACCTTAGTAGTGGGATCATAAAACTTGTACCCTCTAGATCTTTCAGGGTATCCTACAAAATAACAACTAACAGTTCTAGAGTCCAGTTTTCCTTCATGTGGCCTATAAGGCCTTGCCTCAGCTGGACAACCCCAAATGTGAAGATGCCTTATACTGGGTTTCTTACCAGTCCAAAGTTCATAAGGAGTCTTAGAAGCTGCTTTAGTTGGTACTCTGTTTAGGATGTAGGTTGCAGTCTTAATTGCCTCTCCCCAGAGTGATTCTGGTAAAGATGTATGACTAATCATACTTCTCACCATGTCCTTTAAGGTCCTGTTTCGTCTCTCAGCGACACCATTCATTTGTGGAGTACCTGGCATGGTGTACTGAGGGACGATACCACACTCATCTAGGAATCTAGCAAATGGTCCTGGACGTTGTTCACCGGATCCGTCATTTCTGCCGTAATATTCGCCACCACGGTCAGATCTGACTTTCTTTATTGTTTTGCCTAGTTGATTTTCAACTTCAGCCTTAAATGATTTGAACACGTCCAGTGATTGAGATTTCTCATGAATCAGATATAGGTAGCCATATCGAGAGTAATCGTCTATGAACGTTATAAAGTATTGTTGACCATTCCAAGATGCCGTAGGGAATGGACCACAAATATCCGTATGAATAAGTTCTAAGACATCTGAAGCTCTCTCAGCACCTAATCTCCTTTTGTCTGTTTGTTTCCCTTTGATACAATTAATGCATACATTAAAGTCCGAAAAATCAAGGGAATCGAGAATTCCATCAGCCACGAGTCTTTCAATTCTTTGTTTAGAGATATGCCCTAAACGTTTATGCCATAGTGATGATGAATTTTCATTTATCAATTTTCTTTTAGTACCACTGTAGCTCACATGCAAAGTTTCATTCATAGAGACTTGCGTTTCTAGCAAGTATAGGTTATCATAGCCAGATAAAGAACCAGAACCAACCAATTCTGAATTATGAAAAAGACTAAATTTATTGTTTCCAAAAGAACAAAGATAACCAAATTTGTCCAAAACAGAAACTGAAACCAAATTCCGTCTAAATGACGGTACAACAAATGTCTCTTTCAAATCCAAATAATTTCCAGTTTTTAATAATAACCTAAATGTCCCTATAGCCTTAACTTCAACTGCCTTGCCATCGCCTACATAGATGTATCTTTCAGCATCAACCGGATTCGGCAATTCAGGCAACCCTGCATGGACACACTTATGTGAGTAGTAGCACCGGAGTCTATCCACCAAGTGTCTTTAGGTACCGAAGTTAAATTGACCTCAGAACAGACAAAAGAAAGAAACATACCCTTTTTCACACGCCAACCGTGATACCCTATGCATTGTTTCTTCTTATGACCTGGCTTTCCACAAAAGAAGCATCCCGAGTCCTTATTTTCTGAATTTTTCTCAGGTTCCTTAGTTTCCGTATTCTGCTTCTTTGGTGGTCGCGCAACTGCAACGTCCTTACCCTTCTTCCTTTTCCTACCATCTTTAGAGGATGAAGCCAAATGAGCACTTTCTGTCTTTTCTTTCTTAATTCTCTCCTCCTCTTGAACACAATGAGAAATGAGCTCATTCAGAGTCCACTTCTCCTTTTGACAGTTATAACTAACGTTAAACTGACTAAAACTTTTAGGAAGAGAGATCAAAACTAGATGCACCAATAAGTCCTCAGACAAATCAAGCTTGAGTGCCTTTAGTTTTGAAGAAATATGAGACATTTCCATAATGTACTCCCTTATGTTCCCTGAACTTTTATACTTCATAGAAACAAGACTCGTCAACAGAGTACTTGTCTCAGCCTTTTCGTTTTTCGCAAAACGCTTTTCAAGTTCAACGAGGAACTTCTTGGCATTATCCTCTTCGGACATAGTGCCCCTGAATGATTCTGGAATTGCACGTTTCATGATCATTAGACTCATGCGATTTGAGCGCTCCCATTTCTCCATGTCCCTCTTATCATCAGAGGAACTGGAGTCCGTAATCTCAGTGGGGCACTCTTCCCGAAGTGCAAGGTCTAGATCCATGCAACCTAGAACGATCATAACGTTCTCCTTCCAATACTTAAAATTCGTTCCGTCAAGCATTAGAATTGCATTGATGTTAGCAGATACTGTATTAGCAGAAGCATTCACTGAAAAGAACAAAAAAAATACAAACATGCCCACAATAAATTCCAAATTCAACTTTAAATAATCAGATTCGAGTATTGGCAATTAAATCCCATCATAACAAGACACCTAGCACAACATTAATTTTCGTCTTTGGACTTAAAATTAATTTTTAAGTGGTCATCTTGGTGTAGTAATCAAATATTAACAATAAATTCCTGTCAAATACTAAGACTTCCTTTGGGCCGACTTAATATTCACATGGAAACCGTATAATCGTTACATATTTATTACCACAAGCATGATTAAAATTCGGCCAAATAATAGTCTTCCTTTGGGCCGACCATTACCCGCATGAAAATTAATCACACACAAGTCTTGATATTTTAAAACGCTCAATTTACGCAAAAGAGGTTACTTTGGCAACTTTTTGTTTCAATTAAACGGTCTAAAATACTAGACGCCTTATAAACTGAATAGCCAATTATACAAATCTGAAAATTTAATATCTGAATTATAATTCTTTAATCCATGCATAAAAAATTGAACGCATAATCTGAATAATATTACATATGAACATCGTAAACTCACGTTTAGGAAAACGATAAATTATGATAGGCAAACGAATATTCCATATGCGCAATATATCCCAAAAAAAAAATACGTACAAAATATCATGCCCAAACATACAAAAGAATATGCGACTAATCAATATGCCAATAATCAATATGCTAAGATCTGACTTATTCCAAAAATATTCATCAAAAAAAAATATGCCAAAACAGAATAACAATCTCAGCAATGATGACGATTAAAGAGAAGTTAGGTAGCGATGATGGGAGCAGTGACTTAATCGCAGGAAAAAAAAAATACAATCTCAACGAAAAAATTCCCAAAGCAGCAGTACTGACTCCCTTAATTCCAGCCCAACACATGAGTAAGAATGAACAGTAACAACACATGAACATATTCAAGCCAGTACGAAATTCTTCATGAATGATTAACGTGACATCATCATTACAACATTAATGAATTAAAAATCAATCCATAAATATGCACTTGTTCCGTAGCGTAAATAAATCAGATCAGAATGAATAAAAGTCTAAGCATGACGATTACGCAAAACGAAATCTACGAGAAAACCGTACAAAATTTCTGACCCAAAAAAATTCTATATGAAGACGGCTCTGATACCACTTGTTAGATTTAATCCGACTAAATACAGAAAACTTCATACTAAATTAATTGGTGTACTGTATTGCGGAAGCGTACCTGACTCCATCGGTAAAGAGAGGTGGAACGAGAGTCTCCTGATTATGGTCTTCTGACAGTTACACTCTCCTAATGGTTGCTCTCTACTGATGGGTGTAGACACCCACATTTTGACCGCCAGGTGTCTATAGTAGGTCCCGCCAAACACCCAATGATGATAGGACGCAAACATGCTTTAATGGACTCGGATATGGGCTCGAAATCATGGACATTTGGTTTAGGCTTATTACGGAGTACAAATCTCACAAAACGGACCTCAAATTCAGGCCCAGTGGGTCGTTTCGAGTCAAATAAGACTAATTTGGGTCGATTCCGACACCGGGGGTAAAACCGTCTTTTAGCGACCGAGTCAAACCCGGTCAAAGATATTTTTTCCCGAGTCCCACGGTCTGGCCGTGACCCTACACGTCCAAATCGGACTCAGACACTACAAAAATCAGACCTCAAATAATATTAAACAAATCCGTTTAGGGATAGGATTCGATCTTAAGTAGGAATTCTATCCGGAAACCGATTCAGAGATCGATAAAACCCCCAGAACTCGGCTGAAACAGCCGAAATACTCCCACCAGCCGAGTATCCTTGCCTTACTCACCAAGAAACGAGAGGTTTATTTCCTCACGAACTCTCGTGTTTCCTATCCAAACCGGTGTTTCTTGTCACACAAGCAAGACCACCGCAATTCCTATAAATAGGACCTTACGTCCGACCATACAAAACATGAAATATCAACACAATAATCCCGACACACAATAATTTTTCAGAACTCGTATCTAAAAAATAAGTCTCGAAATCCACGTCCGAAGGAATACCGAAATAGCAACCAAAAAACCGACGAATCCATCCCGTCCAATCCGGCCGATCCACGCCCCACATACACACACAAAAACGTCCCAAAAACCGACACCTTAACTCACCCACATCATCTCGACGCTCACGTGCCCAAGCCACCGTCCGACGAGCCTTATTCCGAGTAAACAAAGCATGTAGGTTGAGGGTGCAAATCAAACCCGTCTTTTCTCCTTCCTCTCTCCCTAATCTCACGTTTTTTTCTTCTTTCATCCATCGTTTTATTTATTTTTTCGTCGGTCGTCTAATTATTAATATGGGTCATTCATCGCATCATATTTTCATTTATTTTCGATAGTAAAACTATTTTCGAATAACGTTCTTAAAATACGATACCGATTCTCTAATCGAATATCGTATCTACAAGAACTAAATTAATTTATTCTCGTTGATGCTAAATAAAATCGTTACATCTTTTTAAACAAAATTCGACGATTTTTAACGCGGAGAGAATTAACATCTTTTTCGTTCAAAATTCTTTTTTTATTTTTTTCGTTCAAAACGAACTTTTTTTCAAAACTTTTTCTAAAGTCATTCCGAGTATTCGATATCGATTTCATAATCGAATATCGAATACGACGAATATCGGAAATATAAGTCGAGTATAAATTAATCCATATTTGTACGCGATTTATAGGAATTAACGGTTTTCGAACAAAAAAAAAGAAACCCGGCAAACCACCACGCGGGTTGCACGCCTGTCAGGCGACCCGCGCGGCGGCCTGGTTCGCCCGGCCTCCTTTTTCTCGTTTCTTCGCTTTTCTATTTTTAATTCCTTTCGAACCTTATATTAAAATGCGACTTTCGCGACATATTTTAATAAATACTTTTTTTCGACCTCGGTCAACACGTGTTAATCCATCACGTGACATTAAAACTTTTTCGAGTCATGCATATTATTTATTCATATCTTTATTCGATTTATTCATCGTTACTAACTCGTTTTCTCGTGTTTGTAGCTTTTTATTTGTTTTTATCGTTTTATTAGACTAAAACGAACTCACATGCTAAAATAACTTTGACGTTATTAGTTTAATATGCATTAAACAACTTAGCAACCCATTTTATTTTTCTATCACATGCTTAGGAAAATAATGTTTGCATATCATTCAACCGTCGAACTAACCCGTGTACATAAAAAACGAACGATATCTTAGCAAAGGCCGCTAAGTGCGGGCGGGGTTGGGTGTTCTTAGTGAACTTCCCAACACGTACCCTCACCCCTTACTCAGAACCATGGTTTCCGGATATCCGAATCCATTGGCTACGAGAGTCATTCAATATACGATTAACCGCCCAGTCGGCATCGGTATCGATATGCAAAGGGACGAGCCGAATAAACTCTGACATCGGAAATGGGCCGTATTTTGTATACGGCCCACTACGACATAGAGTGGGCTCGAACGGTTCCGAATAACCACAAAATTCGGTGGCGACTCCTACTTCGATTTAAATTTCAATTTGACCATCTCATATGGAGATTCATTCGCCTCCCCAAACCCGCGCGTGGCCGCGTCGGGGTGGACCTATATCATGTCCACAATTGGCGACTCCGCTGGGGATCAACTGATGAGTCACTTACCATCGGCATCCCTAGGGTGAGACTCGAAAAGAAATCGTTCGAATAGTAATGTACACGTTTTAGTTCAATGGGCCATGCATAACCCAATCTTTCCCGGGCCGGTTACTTGTGACCGACGTCCCACTATACCACGGTGCGTTCCTACTTGGACCCACTAAAGACATCGATGGTGGAACTCGTTTAGGTTTTGCGGCATGTCCTAAGACCCACTCGGCTTAGGGAGTCCGTCCTCAGTACGAGAAAGCCATCGTTGGTTGTATAGACCCTATTAGACCGACCGAGACTTAGACTAAGAGCATACATGGCGTCGTTATACTGTTTCCGTGACTACATGCTACTTGGTCCGTGTCTCATCTTTTTTTTCAAAAAACCGTGTTTTCAAAAAAAAAAAAACTTGCACCTTTTTTCGAAAACCATCCATTTTTCAAAACCCGGAAAGTTACCGAATTTAGGACTTATGATTTTGACTCAAAATAGCCTATTTTTAGCCGGTATGCTGTCCAAACCTTTTCAAAAATTCAAAACTCGGCCCGATAAACCTTTTTTTCCGATTTTCAAAAAAAGATTGGGCCGTCCAACCCGACTTTGCTCGGTTTTCAAATTCAAATCCTCTTTTCAAACCTTCTTCTTCTTAGGACTTCCCGTATTTAGCAGTGTCGGGTCTTGTCATAAGTAGTAAGAGTCTATAGCGTCGAAACTCCGTCGATCTTACATCATGGGTTTCCACCCCATCCCATGTCCGCCTTATTAGTCAAGGCACGGCCCACCTACGTAGGACAAACTCCTACAAAGGGAAGCCCACTTACACAATCGAGTCCAAAGTCTGGGGATTAGCTCACACGTAGGTCTTTCTTCACACGGGACTAGGCCCACTCTGCCGAAATCCTAAAGAAAGCCCACCGTCCATGAGTCCCCCGTCTAGGAGTCGGTCTTCAGCCTCACTCGGGGGCTACCCTTCAGCAGAGCGATCAATCACGGTCGCTCTAAGGGTCTTGTCTTACACATGTCTCACGTATCCCACTTTCGAGCCACTTAGATGTCACACCATCTGAGTCTTTAGTCTCATTCGGGGGCTGTCCTCGACCCGAGCAGTCAACCATGGTCACCCTAGGGAGTACCCCACGTTCATCCTACACCGGCGTCCTTATGATGCCTTCTTCGAGTCGTACCTATGCTAAGAACACTCGAGTCACCTAGGGTTAGGTCACCACGGTTGGGCCGAACACGCGACACGGTCAAACACGGTCGCCCACATTTTCGGACTCACCCTTCCGCATCTCGAGTCCAAGTCGCGGTCGTTACTTTGTCTAGGTCAACGTTCGGGTATCCCGGTCCAAGAGTCTTAGTCATTCCCGTCCCCCCGGGCCATGTCTAGTTTAACTCCCTCTCTTACATGTATGCAAAACCGAGCTTAGGCAAGTTCTAACACCCGTCATTTCTTCCGATCAGGGACCCTATAAATGAGATACTACCTAACCACGACAAAGTCCGCGCTATCGAGAAAGCGGATATCCAAGGAAGCATGCTTATGCTATCTTGCTCCATTAACAATATCTTCTCAAAAATCAATACCGCCCTAGATAACCTAAATGCCAGGGTGACAACCATCGAAGAAGACCTTGTAAGAACCCGATCCCGTCTAACACAGCTAGAGCGGGTAAGGCAGCCAATCACCCAACGGAGCCATTTGAAGGGTGAACATTCTTACGAAACTGTCCGATGCCCTCAAGATGGCAAGATCGAGAGAGGTAACCCTCAAGTCACCTCTCCGAAAATCAATAACCAGTCAGAGGTAAGGACATTTACCCACTTGGATATGTCCTACACCGTCGCTTTCCAAAGATTGGTTTCGAAGGGCCTAATATCACCTATAGGCCCAACAGTCGACCCACCTTTAGAAAAACGTTCCAAGGCATGGAATGCCGATCATTATTGCAAATTCCATAGAGGGAGGGGACACGATACAGAGCAGTGCTGGAAACTGAAACACCTCATCCAAGATTTCCTCGATGCCGGGAGGACTCCCGTTTTGGAAACATTATCACTTGCAAAGCCCCTCATGGACCACACAGGGCCCGGTGAGCAAAGCATCCAATCTACCTCCCATACATCCAAGAGTCCGGATTTGATTTAAGTCCGAGTCTGAGTCCGAGTCTAGGATATATTATTTATTCCAAGGTCAGAGTCAGAGTCAATTGTATTCTGTCTTCTTTTTCAAAATTCAATAAAAACCAGCTTTTCTATTTCTCATATATACTTTCCTTATGTGTTTCCGAGAACATGATGAACACCGTCATACACTGTGAGCACATGCACGTGACTATTACAGGCACATCTATAATGACTGCAGGAAATCGAGACCCGTGCTTTCCTTTACCCATTCCATGTCTGACATAGAAAGCCACAAAATTACCCGTAGCAGGAGCGGTATCGAATCCTATGACGAATCTAGGTAGTCTCCTAGTTTGGGTCCAAGATGGGAGGCAAGCCCATTTCCCACAATAAACACCCATCCGATAAGATCAACCGATCCCTACCTTTGGTGTTAGTCCAACCAAAATTCAAAAAACCCATGACCGGGGCTGAGAGGTCAACCAAAATTCAAGAAACCCATGACCGGGGCTGAGAGCTCAACCAACATTAAAAAAAAACATGACCGGGGCTAAGAGGTCAATCAAAAAAATCAAATACCCATGACCGTGGTCTACGGTCAACTCAAGTAAAAATCCTTTGACCGGGGTACGGTCAAATTCAAAATTATCAATACCATCCAATAGGGGAGTGACAATCAAGCTGGTCAGCTAACACCACATTTAGCCTTCCCACATTACAACCCTCAAGACCTTCTCGAGACCTAGGCTAGAGACAGCCCGGAATTTCGAGGATTCAAGCTCCATAGGATACCCTAACCATTAGGGTCAGACATGGAAATCAGATCCCGCATTATCAAACCTGCCCGATCGAAGTTCGAGTCATTATTACTCGACTTCCCTCTTTCCTACCACATTACAATACCTTACCCTCGAAGCCTTAGCTCCACAAAATCGAGCTCCAGATGTCAAAACATCAAAGCCACTTACTTCCTAGCACCACATTTTCAAAAACATCTAAACCAGTTACCAACCCCAAACACGGGAATTCAACTTGCGGTCAGCATAGAACATGCCCAAATAGTTCACACCACCCCTGGGGGCTACCCCGGAAAATGCTCACAGTCACAGGATCAACATCCTAGCTATTCTAGCCCTTTGGTCAAGACATCATTGGGAATGCACCTAGCCTACACCATTGCTATGGCTAGTTACACATAAAGCCCTAATAAACTAGGCACCACAATATATCTTTCAACACTGAACTACGGCTTGGTTTGATTTCACCACACGTGAATACGTAGGCAGCCTTTCAAAAGAGGCACAACCACCCACATTGACACTCATTCAAAAGCCCCATCATTCCGGTCACGACACTGTCATGTTCTCAACAGCTAGCTTTGCTGTCCCAGGGGGCTTCTCCTAGGCATAAGTTCTCCATCCACTCACATAATCCAAAGACTTTCAAACACTAGCCTCCTTTCTATAGAGTGTCCTAGTACTCGGCTCAGTCGAAGACGAGAATCTGTCAAGACTCGGAGTAACACCTACTTTGGGAATGTGCCCTAAAAATCAAAAATCCAAAAGAACACCAGTCTACGGCGTTGCTACCACAAAGCCATGTCGTACGGAAACAGTCTCATCTTTTCCGTTCCGAGGATTCGACCATGTTGCCACTCGCCTAGGCTACGAAATAGCGCAACTTAAGAGTCTTGTCATCTTAGGTGGCCCATCCCCTACCGAGTCACGGTCTAACCCTTAGAGAGCCCAAGTCGCATCTGTCAACTCGTCCAGAGTCGAGTCTGTCGGCATACAGGCCTAACCAGAGGAATTTAGGAATCCGTGTCAGAATCTGATCAGGAATCAAGTTATCCCAAGCATTCCTTTTCCTTTATAATTCCGCCATTTTTTAAAAAAAAAAAAAATCGGTTTTTTTTAATTTTTCCGCCTCAAAAAAAATTCGGTTTTTGTAATTTTTCCGCCTCAAAAAAAAAATTCGGTTTTTTTTTATTTTTCCGCCTAAAAAAAAATTCGGTTTTTTTTAATTTTTCCGCCTCAAAAAAAATTCGGTTTTTTTAAATTTTTCCGCCTCAAAAAAAATTCGGTTTTTTTTAATTTTTCCGCCTCAAAAAAAAAATCGGTTTTTTTTAAAATTTTTCCGCCTCAAAAAAAAAAAAATCGGTTTTTAAAATTTTTCCGCCTCAAAAAAAAATTCGGTTTTTTTAAATTTTTCCGCCTCAAAAAAAAGTTTCGGTTTTTTTAATTTTTCCGCCTCAAAAAAAATCGGTTTTTTTTAATTTTTCCGCCTCAAAAAAAAATTTCGGTTTTTTTTATTTTTCCGCCTCAAAAAAAAATTCGGTTTTTTTAGTTTTTCCGCCAAAAAAAAATAATAATAAAATCTCTTTCCAAAATTCAGTCAAAAATCATTTTTACTTCCCCAGCACGAGTCAGTGTTTTATCTGTATGTTGCATGCAAAACAGACAGGTATCCCGAGACTCCTGGAGAATTCTCAAAGTTCTCAGTGAAAATTCAAGCAACATTTTCGTTGAGGAATCAGATGTATCAGTAAGAGGTACATCCGCAGCTTCTAATAGGAGCTCCCGCGCAATTTCAAAATGGAAATTGTCTGCAACCAGACAAATCCAAGACTTTTTTAGTAGAAAGTCCCCGCGCCATTATCAACATCCATCCAGGTATGATTTCTATCCTATGGCTGGCGAGCCCTTCACGCAAGTCTAATGGACTCTAAACGACCCGATCGGAAGTCTGCCAGGTCTTAATCCTCGATTGGCCTGGTAGCTACTCTGACTTTCGCCTTGTCCAAGCCTCAGTCAGAGTGGGGGCTCTGTAGACACCCACATTTTGACCGCCAGGTGTCTATAGTAGGTCCCGCCAAACACCCGATGATGATAGGACGCAAACATGCTTTAATGGACTCGGATATGGGCTCGAAATCATGGACATTTGGTTTAGGCTTATTACGGAGTACAAATCTCACAAAACGGACCTCAAATTCAGGCCCAGTGGGTCGTTTCGAGTCAAATAAGACTAATTTGGGTCGATTCCGACACCGGGGGTAAAACCGTCTTTTAGCGACCGAGTCAAACCCGGTCAAAGATATTTTTTCCCGAGTCCCACGGTCTGGCCGTGACCCTACACGTCCAAATCGGACTCAGACACTACAAAAATCAGACCTCAAATAATATTAAACAAATCCGTTTAGGGATAGGATTCGATCTTAAGTAGGAATTCTATCCGGAAACCGATTCAGAGATCGATCAAACCCCCAGAACTCGGCTGAAACAGCCGAAATACTCCCACCAGCCGAGTATCCTTGCCTTACTCACCAAGAAACGAGAGGTTTATTTCCTCACGAACTCTCGTGTTTCCTATCCAAACCGGTGTTTCTTGTCACACAAGCAAGACCACCGCAATTCCTATAAATAGGACCTTACGTCCGACCATACAAAACATGAAATATCAACACAATAATCCCGACACACAATAATTTTTCAGAACTCGTATCTAAAAAATAAGTCTCGAAATCCACGTCCGAAGGAATACCGAAATAGCAACCAAAAAACCGACGAATCCATCCCGTCCAATCCGGCCGATCCACGCCCCACATACACACACAAAAACGTCCCAAAAACCGACACCTTAACTCACCCACATCATCTCGACGCTCACGTGCCCAAGCCACTGTCCGACGAGCCTTATTCCGAGTAAACAAAGCATGTAGGTTGAGGGTGCAAATCAAACCCGTCTTTTCTCCTTCCTCTCTCCCTAATCTCACGTTTTTTTCTTCTTTCATCCATCGTTTTATTTATTTTTTCGTCGGTCGTCTAATTATTAATATGGGTCATTCATCGCATCATATTTTTATTTATTTTCGATAGTAAAACTATTTTCGAATAACGTTCTTAAAATACGATACCGATTCTCTAATCGAATATCGTATCTACAAGAACTAAATTAATTTATTCTCGTTGATGCTAAATAAAATCGTTACATCTTTTTAAACAAAATTCGACGATTTTTAACGCGGAGAGAATTAACATCTTTTTCGTTCAAAATTCTTTTTTTATTTTTTTCGTTCAAAACGAACTTTTTTTCAAAACTTTTTCTAAAGTCATTCCGAGTATTCGATATCGATTTCATAATCGAATATCGAATACGACGAATATCGGAAATATAAGTCGAGTATAAATTAATCCATATTTGTACGCGATTTATAGGAATTAACGGTTTTCGAACAAAAAAAAAAAAACCCGGCAGACCACCACGCGGGTCGCACGCCTGTCAGGCGACCCGCGCGGCGGCCTGGTTCGCCCGGCCTCCTTTTTCTCGTTTCTTCGCTTTTCTATTTTTAATTCCTTTCGAACCTTATATTAAAATGCGACTTTCGCGACATATTTTAATAAATACTTTTTTTCAACCTCGGTCAACACGTGTTAATCCATCACGTGACATTAAAACTTTTTCGAGTCATGCATATTATTTATTCATATCTTTATTCGATTTATTCATCGTTACTAACTCGTTTTCTCGTGTTTGTAGCTTTTTATTTGTTTTTATCGTTTTATTAGACTAAAACGAACTCACATGCTAAAATAACTTTGACGTTATTAGTTTAATATGCATTAAACAACTTAGCAACCCATTTTATTTTTCTATCACATGCTTAGGAAAATAATGTTTGCATATCATTCAACCGTCGAACTAACCCGTGTACATAAAAAACGAACGATATCTTAGTAAAGGCCGCTAAGTGCGGGCGGGGTTGGGTGTTCTTAGTGAACTTCCCAACACGTACCCTCACCCCTTACTCAGAACCATGGTTTCCGGATATCCGAATCCATTGGCTACGAGAGTCATTCAATATACGATTAACCGCCCAGTCGGCATCGGTATCGATATGCAAAGGGACGAGCCCAATAAACTCTGACATCGGAAATGGGCCGTATTTTGTATACGGCCCACTACGACATAGAGTGGGCTCGAACGGTTCCGAATAACCACAAAATTCGGTGGCGACTCCTACTTCGATTTAAATTTCAATTTGACCATCTCATATGGAGATTCATTCGCCTCCCCAAACCCGCGCGTGGCCGCGTCGGGGTGGACCTATGTCATGTCCACAATGGGATGTATAAGAGTTTAGGTTGGAGTGTGCTGTCAGGGACCATAACCCTAACTATATATAGGGAGGGGCGTGAAAACCCTAATCACTCATATAAGTCGCTTTAGTTGATATGCCCATCATGCATCACTTAAAGCCCTAACGGGTCTCTACACTATAATTGTATCCGACCCATACTTTATAAGACGTAAATAAGCCCGTGTTATTATTAAGACGGATCACATATTTGGGCTTAACCTAAATGACAGCTAATAAATACAGTAGGTCCAAAGAATATTGTCAGCCTATATTGTATTAGACCCATATTTCTTACACTAACGTGTTACCATCACGCTTAACATGAGACCAAATACATTGGACAAATTGACCTCTAAACGCTAGCAAGTCTTCTACCATAAGACCAAACGGTTCCCTAGAAGACCACTTGGAAATCACTCTCCATGACCACCTTGTCTTGCCTCATGACCATTGCGATCTCCATCCCGAAAGCTAGCGCCTTGGCTTCCGCTATAGTCGGATCCCACCCTGCCTCCACCCTTCGACAGGCCACGGTCACCACTGTTCCTCTGGCATCCCTCCCAACTACTCCCAATCCGATCTCGCCATTAGCAAAAACCGCCGCGTCGGTGTTAAACTTGAGACAATCGCCCCCAGGAGCTTCCCACTTTGATGAACTGGAATGGAGCTGGTTTCTTTGTTTCCCACACAATTCCAAACCATATCTAGTGTACTCCTCAACATTTTTAATCAATCCTGTTAACACCAGGCTAGGTATAGGTGGACTCTCCTCAAAGGTCATAAGGTTTCGACAATACCACATTCCCCATAACATAGCTAAGAATCGACTCCGGGACTTACCTGAAACACGAGAAAGGAGCCAAACCAACTTCCTCGTACA
This sequence comes from Agrostemma githago, assembly GCA_958450325.1. Lineage (NCBI taxonomy): Eukaryota > Viridiplantae > Streptophyta > Magnoliopsida > Caryophyllales > Caryophyllaceae > Agrostemma > Agrostemma githago. The sequence goes on from OY288259.1 coordinate 2,962,354, forward strand.
GGATAGAGACGGCATATCAGAAATGATATCGTTGAATTCGCTCGCAGCCCAGATATCCCGTGCCCAAGAACATTCAAAAAGGGCGTGTCCCTCTGTTTCCACCTCCGACCCGCACAACCCGCATAAGACATCTGAGACACAACGACGTTTGAACAGGTTAGTTTTCACCCCGAGAGTGCCCGAGCACACACGCCAGAGAAAATGAGCAATCTTCGGTATGGTCCGCAAGTTCCATATCATATTTCAAATACCATCCACACCCGGGTCTTCCACGGTTAATTGCACTAGTGAGACATTTCTCGAGCATAACCAATACCCGGATGACAGAATACTCACCGCCCTTTGCAGGCCACCAAAACAAATTGTCGTCCGGGAATCGATTACTAACCGGGATACGCAAGATAGCAGACGCATCTTCAGGCCTAAACAAAGCCCGGATTAAATCTGCCCTCCAGGCTCCTTGTTCCTCGCACAACAGTTCCGCCACACGCATAGAAGGATTAGCTTCAATGTTCGGGTGTAAATAAATTGTTCCATTTTCTCCCGGAACCCAGCTACTATCCCACACCCCTATATCCTTCCCGTTGCCAACACGCCATCTAAGCCCATCAAGCAAAATCGGTTTAGCATTCCAAATACTCCGCCACACAAAACTAGGGTCATGTCCCCGTCGAGCCTCTAGAATTGAATCATGTTTAAAGTAGCGAGCTTTAAAAACGGAACTAACCAGAGACTCCGGCTTCGTAAGGAATCGCCACGCCTGTTTAGCAAGCAAAGCTTGGTTAAAGCAACCCATATGACGGAAACCCATACCCCTCTCTCTCTTAGGACGACACATCTTTTCCCACGACCACCAATGCAACTTTCGTTTCGACTCCGTCGTCCCCCACCAAAACTTAGCTATTATGCTATGAATTTCATCAATAAGGCCCTCCGGGATCGCAAATAAGCTCATCATATAGGTTGGTATAGCTTGAGCTAGAGCCTTAATCACAATCTCCTTTCCCGGTCTAGACAACAGTCTTTCCTTCCATCCTTGCAGTTTTTTCCAAATCCGGTCTTTGAGACCCGAAAAAATTGCCTTCTTTGACTTTCCAATAATAGTAGGGAGGCCCAAGTATTTCTCATACCGTTCCACATCGCGTACGCCAAACAAACACTTAATTCTGTCACGATGCTGAACCGTAACTTTCTTGCTAAAGACAACTTCAGACTTAGAATAATTAATTTTCTGACCCGATGTTTCCTCAAACTGGCTAATAATATTAGCTAAAACGGAACATTCCCTTTCATTTGCCCTAGCAAAAAGAATACAGTCATCCGCAAAGAATAAGTGAGAAACCCGAGGTGCGCCACGACACACTCGGGCACCGTGAACAATTCTATTATCCACAGCACGACGTAGCAGGTGTGAAAAGACATCCACACACAATAAGAAAAAATATGGGGAAATCGGGTCTCCTTGACGGAGGCCCCTCGCAGGTTTCACTGGGCTCATCTCCTTTCCGTTGACACGAAACGCATGTGTAACTGTCGTCACACACTCCATGACCCGTCTCTGCCAACTCGAAGAAAAACCCATCCTCTCCAAAACCACCGCAAGAAAACCCCACTCAACCCGGTCATAGGCCTTACTCAGGTCAAGTTTAAGAGCCACCGTCCCATCCTTCCCTTCTCCTCCCCTCTTTATTGAGTGAAAAGTCTCAAAGGCAATTAGGGCATTGTCCGTAATCAACCTCCCGGGGGTGAAAGCACTCTGGTTCTCCGTGATCAGGCTATCCAAAAATGGTTTCAGCCGATTAGCAAGAGTCTTCGAAATGATTTTATAAATAACGTTACAAAGGCTAATCGGCCGAAAATCGGCCATCTTCCGCGGCGAGCTGCTTTTCGGTATAAGGACCACGGCCGTAGAGTTAACGTCACTGAGATCGACCCTACCAGACCACCAATCCCGAACAAAAGCACAGACATCGCCCCCCACAATCTCCCAATGCTTCTGGAAGAACAGAGCACTCATCCCATCTAATCCCGGAGCTTTGTTCGGGTGCATTTGGAATAAAGCATCATGAATCTCATCATCCGAAATCTCGCGATCCAGTTCACTATTCATATCGGCATTAACTACAATAGGCACACAATCAATCACATTACCTGGTGGGGCGAGATTGCTGGCCGCGAACAAGTTCGCAAAATACTCCCCAACCACCCCTTGAATGGTTGTTTCCCCCGTTCTCCACTCCCCCTCGGCATCTTCAATCCCCTCGATTGTATTTCGTCGTCGACGTTGTTTTGCTTTATGGTGAAAATAAGCAGTGTTTTTATCACCATCACGGATCTCATTTGCTTTAGCCCGGGTCCGCCAAAACGTCTCGACCTGACACTGTAACTCCGCCACCTCTTGTGCTAGCCTTTAGCAGTTTGCCAACATGTCTGCTGAAGCCGGCTTCCGTTGCCACCCTCCCAGCTCCTCTTCTTTACGTCTCAGCCTCCGGTTTACATCTCCAAACCGCTTCTTTACCCAAGAATTCAGATCACGGGAACAAAGCTTGATTTTTTCGAGCACCCCGATTCCCCCCCTCTCCTCCCAACCTTCTCGTACCACCTCCATGCATTGGCCATCAGTAACCCACATAGGTTCGAAGCGAAACAAGCGAGCCCGTCTTATACCATCAGATTCTACCACTTTTCTGAGAAGAATAGGTGCATGGTCCGAGGCATAAATCGGGAAATGAGCGACCTCCATCTGCGGATGAAGAGCCTGCCAGTCACTCGAGGCAACAAATCTATCCAACCTTTCCCTGATAAAGTGACTTGCGGTCCTGCCACGCTGCCACGTAAATCTATTACCCAAGAAACCCAGATCCTGAACAGCACATACATCGAGAGCTTCTCTAAAAGCATCCATACACCTCTCCGGTCTAGCCCTCCCCCCTTCCTTCTCCTCAGGGCTGAGGATCTCATTAAAATCGCCAAACATCACAATAGGAAGAGAGGATGCTCGTCGGATGCGATGTAATAACTCCCAAGTCCGATGCTTGTTCTCGTTTTCTGGCCAACCGTACACCCCAGCCGCACGCCAAATAGCATCTCCCGCCTCATTTCGAACCTCGACAACTACATGATTACTATCATAGGTAACTAGCTCCGTATTAATATCTTTCCACCAAAGCCCCAACCCACCTGCTCTTCCGCGACTACTGATACATATACCATCCCGAAAACCACAACGACTCCGTATCCTCGTGAGATCACTCTCACACATCATCGTCTCCATAACGAAGACGATGTTTAGGCACTCCCTCCAACAAATATCGGTGAGGGAGCCAACCGTCAGGGGGTTGCCCAACCCCTGACAGTTCCAGCTTAAGATTTTCATTATTGTTCGCGGTGCTGGTCACCGCCAGCATCCGCTACTTGAAAGGTCATATCCATCTCCTCTCCCATGCACCGACTTCTCTTTTCCGACACCGCTTCTCCATGCAGGACGTCGAGTGATATAATGCCCTCACTCTCTTTCCTCTTGGACCCCACCCCTTGAACAATTATTCCTAGTTCATTAGATGAACTCACCCTCCCCTTCCTGTCTTTATTTATTTTAATGAATTTCCTTGTTTGGGACTTTACCCCACCCTTCTCTGTACCACCTTTCTCCACCTGCCTATCCTCCTTCTCCTGTTCCTCTCCACTCTTTTCCTTCAATTGTGTATCAATCTCAGTAACAACCACAACCTTCGTCGTAAGTGTTCGATTACCTCGATCGTGAGACACGCCTCGAATGGAGACGCTCCGCAGACTTTCCACTACCCGTGCCAGCTCATCTTTTTCCCGTTCAGTCTCATCCTCCGCCCCAAACAATTGTTTAGCACATTTTCTCTCGCCTTCCTCCTTATCCATGCTACCATGGGCAACAACCCGCCATGGCGACGCCTTCAACCAGTCGCCATATTTCCGACCCTCCCCTATCTGCCCCTTCCTCTCCCCACAGTCTTTTTCCCCATGGCCTAACCTACCACATACATAACAAAATAACGTGAGGCTCTCATAACTGACCCGAACTTTCCACACCTTTCCCAAATGTGATCGCAAAGCAATAGCATCAACCAGGGGTTTTCTCACATCGAGGACAACTTTCATTCGCATAGACCGATTAATTTCCGGGTTTACCGAATTATCCACGCAAACAAAGGAGCCTATCGTGTTGCCAATATTGCGGGCATTTTTGACTTTCAAACGCCCTTGAATGGGGAGGTCATAGATACGTATCCAGCAAGGGGAAAAGAAGAGGGGTACCTCGGAAGGAATAACATCGCTGCGGAGATCCGCCATGATCAGCACATGCCTCTCGAAGTGCCACGGCTGCTCGGAGAGAACACGCGCTTTGTCATCTTCATTTGCGAACTTGAAAGTGACAATTTTCTTCGTACGGTCGACTACCTCACCCTCCACCCCAGCCTTCGTCTTCCAGACCCTGGTCATTGTGTCGATTAATGCCCGCAGATTTATATTCCTATCCGTCCAGAGGCGGCCAACAACACATAGACCACTCCCCGCTCCTTCCACCTCCCCATCCGCAGCCCAGTCCACCACTGGTACCTCCTCTGCACTCCCCCCCCCCCCCATTGACCCCTTCCCAGTCACCAAAGCATTGAGATCGAAATTCTGAAGTGCCATCTCAAAAGCTTAAACAAAAACCGACGAAAAAAGCCCAATAACTGTCACAGTAAAGTGTAGAGAAGAACAAAAGAGGAGACGTCACAAAAAACCGCTTAAAGGAAACCTAGGATACAATGATTTGTTGATCTGTGTGAATGGAATGATTGGAAATCCCTGACAAAGTCAGTGGCGCACCTAGCAGACCTAGGAGCCCACCCTCCCAAGAAACCCTAGAGGGAACAACTAGATAGTGTTTTTAGATAATTTGACCTAATTGGTAGGTAGTATTACAAAATAATACACTCATAAATAGTTTTGATTGTCAAATAATGTGAAGTGCATATTAAAATATTAGTCAACTTAAAATTTGATGGCCAATAATGTTACTTAGACGTGGATAAACGTATGAATACATGAGAGGAAGTGAGAGGAGTAGATATACTCCCTCCGTCCCAGTGAATTCTTTACGTTTACTTTTTCATATTTGTCGAGTTACATTTTATTTTGTTCATATTTTTATTTACGTGTTATTAAAAATTCTAAAAATTTGTTAATCTTTATATACTTATTAAGACCATTAGAAAAAGATCTCACATGACTATCAATTGCTATCGAATATACTCGTCATTGATAAGAGATGCTGAAATACCAAATTGCTATCGAATATACTTGTCATAATTTAATTTTATAGCGAGTCAAATAATTAAAATATACTTCGTATATACGTATATAAATTGAATTGTTATACCGATTTCCGTCTGAAGAAATAACACTGGTAATAGAATAACAAAGTCATATATATAGCAGAAGACAAGAAACGAAACTACTAGTCTTAGGTCGGATGGAGTAGCTTGGATTGCAAGTATTTTAGCTAAAGTCAACAACAACAAAAATAAAAATAAAAATAAATTAAGGACACTTTGTATTGTATTTAATTAAGAGAACAATAAGTAGACAAACTACCTAGTTCCATTTTTTTTTAAAAGGAAAGACACCTAACCAAACAACAAAAATAAAATAAAATAAAATAGATTGCCGCTTCTCATCACATAGAAATGTATTTCAAAAATTTCGAAATTATATAAGTAAATAATTGGAAATCTAGCTCAAAATTGGTTAAAAATGCAAATACTTTATTCATTATATTAACTAATAAAAATTATATTGACATGAGTTTAAAAGTATGTCGATGGTCGAATTATTCCAACAATTTGACAAATATCATATCGAGCGTAAATTAGCAAAATCTAACAAAAATGAACTGCAATAGTGCGAGTCTATGACTAATTAATTAATTAATTAATTTGCTAATCGAATCATTAATTTAATGATATGTTGATTTAGTCTACTTCATTTTAACAACGTTGTGGAGAAATTTTGTTTGATTCTCATTATCTAGGATTTGAACCCCGCCAATATTATAATTACACTCATAATTCTTCTAAAACGAAAAAAAATACAAGTAAATCCTACCCGTCTACCACTCTTACGTGGAAAAAAAATTACGGAGTACTAAAATACACCCAAATCTCAATCGTCATCATAGATTGTCCAATCCGTCTAGATGATAAATACCCTTTTAAATTTAATGTGTAAATCAATCTCGAAAGATTACTAGAAACCAACCAATAAAAAGTGATGAGTCTTTTGAGAGACCGTCTCACGTTATATTAACGTGAGACACACTTGCGATAGCTTCGCTTATGAGTTATGACTCTTACAAGACTGCCTTGTACAAGAAATGATGACCAGTAAGCTATAATGTCTCTTATACACTAATAATATAGTACTCCGTATATGTTTAAAAATACATTACTCGTTCATATTATACGTAAAACCGTCTTACCCCAGAATTTATACGAAATCAAAAAGTTTAGGGAGAGACGATCTCTCCATGAATTATTGAGAGACCACTTGTCAGTACCATTTATGTCTTATTAGTACCTATTTTATGATTGGATATATTTTTAAATGACAAATTTGTTTTGTACTGCTTTTTATAACAATCGTACCACATTTATATTTGTATACTCTTTTAGGTTAAGCATACTTATTTTTTATTAGGTTTGATACCACTTTTACCTTCATTTGTGATTGATTTTTCAAGAAACTTAATAAAAAATCATCTCTCAGTAGAATACGTAATACCGTATAGGAAGGTTGGCAGAGAAAAAAGTCGAAAAGCACCCCTTTATATGATTATATACGATATACGATTATAATCTGTGTAGTCAATTCCATACAACAAACAACTCCGTACCAAACTTCCCGTGATTAAAAAGCTCTTTCATTATTGAACCTAACCCTTTCTAGTATATTACTTATCATTATATCATTTCATTATCATTAATTTTACACAATTCTTACATCCATTTTCCCCAATTATTAATATCCCTTCTTGATTGACCTTCAATTTGTTGATCTACACCCTCTTAAAGTTCTAAATCAAAGGTAAAGTTTCGATCTTTCTCACTTTCACATCATTTTCTGATGATTTTGATTCATGGGTTGTTGTTATTTCTTCTTGAATTGATTGATTGATTGATTGATTTCTGGGTTCTTTGCTGTTTGATTGATTTTTTTTTTTTTAGGGTTTTAGATTTGTTCAATGTGATTTGGAATTGGGTTGTTGGTTAAGTCAAAAGATTTGTGCTTTTTTCATGGCTTTGATGTTCATTGTTTGTTCCCTTTTGGACTTTTGGTAGTTGGGGTGAATACCCATTTTTCATCTCATTTTGATTTTGTCAAAAAATTGGTGAAAATTTGGGGATTTTATGATGATACTATTATTCGAATTTCTGTGAATTTAGTTTGGGTAGCTGGGATATGTTGATGTTAGATCTGATTTGACCCAAAGTTTGAATCTTTCAACAATCTCACCTATTCTGATGCTTAGATTGGAGGTGAATCTGAATTTGTTGATTTTCTTGCATCAATTTGTTGTAAATTTAGTGTAGTTGCTCTAATTTTAGTGTTCTGATGCTTAGATAAGGCACTTATGAATGCTTAAATTGGAGATGAATCTGAACTTGTCGATTTTCTTACATCGATTTGATGCAAATTTAGTGTAGTTGCTCGCTCTAATTTTAGTGTACCGATGCTTAGGTAAGGTAGTTATGAATGCTAAATAAATTGGTTGATTTTTTACATCAATTTGATGCAAATTTAGGCTAGTTGCTCTAATTTGATGGTCTGATGCTTAAGTAAAGAACTTTTGAATGCTTGGATTGGAGGTGAGTTGAATTGGTTGGTTTCGGATCAATTTGATGCAAATTTAGTGGTAGTTGCTCAAATTTTGCGGGAAATCAGAAATGGCGCTTTTTCCATTGTCAAGCTTGGATGCTCTATGTTTAGTTCTCGAACCGTGAAGATTTTGAGTTATGTGTTTCTCATGTATCTACTTAAAATTTGTGTTGACTCGACAGTTTGTATTTGCAAGAGGAAATGAGTGATCATCTGGTTGTGCGCGTTGACCAACTGATAACACCCGACACTTTGCAACCCGTGAGAGATTCTGAGGTTTCCCAATCTTCTCGCAATAGCCACGCTGCTGAATCGTCTAGTTCAGTTGAAAGCGAAGATTCGGGAGAAGATAGTGGTCTGGGCGAAGAAGAGCCGTTCCTTCAATTGGAATGCAGGATTTGTCAAGAGGAAGATAGCATTAAGAACTTGGAAACCCCATGCACTTGCAATGGCAGTTTGAAGGTACCTTTACTTGTTTTGTCGGTGTATTTCATACGGAGTAGTTTAGTGCAAATTTCGTATATTTTTAAACTTTGAGAACAAATAATGTGCCTTAAACAAATAAAGTGTTTTCATGGATTGAGGGTTGTTATTATGGGGTAATGATGAGATAACAAAGGAAGAAAGGTGATAACATTCATGACTTGTAATTCAACTTCATTCATAATTGACTGTGTATAGCATTTGGTGCTCATTAGTTAACTTTTTATGTTCGGTTAACATTGGGCTAATGTTTTTGCCTATTTTCAGTATGCCCACAGGAAATGTGTTCAAAAGTGGTGCAACGAGAAAGGAGACACTATCTGTGAGATATGTAATCAGGTACATTTTTATCGTTTGGTCAAGATTCCGAATGTTTCATTTGTCTATGGATCGCTTGGTTGTGGCTGTGCGCTGTGTAATATTCTTTATGCGTTCACTTATGTTTCGGTGTTTTTTTGTTTAATGATTTTGATCATTGATTAATCATTCTCGTGTTTTTTGGCATGTAGCCTTACCAGTCTGGATACACTGCACCACCACCTGCACAGACTGATGAGATGGCTATAGATATCAAGTAATCTCTGTTTCAACCAATGTCTTCTATATTTTACACTGTCCCCGTAATAAATATTTAACGCATAATCTCCTATTTGTTCGTGACAACAGCCAGTGGACAGTTTCTGGTGCTCCATTAGACTTGAATGATCCACGTCTTTTGGCCATGGCGGCAGCTGAAAGACATCTATTGGAAGCAGAATATGATGAGTATGCTGATACAAATGCCAATGGAGCTGCATTTTGTCGTTCTGCTGCTCTTATTGTAAGTTTTCCATGTCAACCGCCTTTCCTAAATGCCTTTGCTTAAGACCTTTTATGTGTATGCTCGCAATTCTGAGCTGAGGTTCAGTCTGAAAAGAAAATTGTATACATTTAGGGTTAAATAAACAAGTTTTCATGTTTTGGTCTAATAATGGTCTTCCCCGTGGCAGTTAATGGCTTTGTTTCTGTTGAGGCATGCTCTATATGTCACCGATCCTGATGAAGAAGAGGATGATGTCTCGACTTTCTTCTCCGTAAGTATTCGAGCTACACATTATTTGTATTGATTGATACTCTGTATAAATATAGAATTGACTTACTTCCTCAATTACTCGCTTTGTGCCACATTAATGACCGGTTGTTTCTTGGCAGCTTTTCCTGCTTCGTGCCGCTGGTTTTCTTCTTCCGTGCTATATAATGGCATGGGCTATCAGTATACTGCAACGCCGAAGGCAGAGACGGGTTCGTCACTTCCCACTTTTTTTGTGTTTATTTTTTTTCCGTGGGACGTAGTCGTGCTTATTCTTCTTATGTTTTCCGAACTCTCAGGAAGCAGCAGCGCTAGCAGCAAGCGAAGTAGCATACATGATACAGGCAGGACAACATCGGGGAGTCCACTTCACTATTGCCCCCACTCCACCACTCGATCCCCATCCCGAGTCACATGAATAATCAATCCCCATCTCGACAATTATTGCTCCAACGCGATGAAAAGCTCCATGGCCAGAGTTTTCCAAAAATACCAATTGTAAGGTTCTTCTAAAGCTGTCGGTTGACGCATAAACAAACAGTGCCATTTTCGAGGCATTTATTGTACGTTTAGAGTTATTTATTCATGGAAGAAACTGCCATGCCTTCGGCTCATGATTACTATGTACATAAAACCATTCTGAGACGATACTAGGCAATGAGCTAAACGCGTTCGGAATTATGTTCCTCAAGTTGTATAAATTCTACTCCGTAATATTCTGTTATTCGTGTTTATTTTTATTTGTTTTTTATTGCACGCGCTAGGTCGAGTAGTGATGGAAGGATGTGACATTGTGACCCCATATTTTTTTGGGCGGATCAGGTTTATTCATGCGGGTTTAACATTTGAAATCGATTCATGTGGAGAAATTAGTGAGCTCGTATCTTTGAGTTGGTTCACGATATACGGTTTATTCGGATCTTTGTTTGAATCGGTGTCCTTTTGTTAGGGTTTCATATGTTTTAATCTTTAAAACGTTCAAAATTGAAGGGCAAAGGTCCAAAGGTACGATCTTTAGATAGCAACAACTCATATGAATCTTTTGATTTACACAGTACCAAAGCAAAATATAAAAGAAACCCACAAATGATTTATGGAGTAATTGGTCATTGGAAGCAATTTTTGGACCATGCCATCTTTTTTTTTTTAAAAATCATTTTATATCATTTTCATGAACGATCTTATTTCTCAGTTATTTGTATCGACTAGTATATTGGCCATGTGTTTTTGAGTGAAGTAACTGAGATAAAATGAACCTCGTAAGGCCGAAAAGAAGTCCAAAAGAACATGATCTTAGTGCGGAAGACGGGTTCAGAAACAAATAAAAATAAATAAATTAATAAGCTAGGCATTTTATTGGGATTTCTTTTCTTCATATTGCCTAGGCAACATTTTTCAACTTTTGTATGATTTCTTGCCATTGTAGGAAATGGATAAGTGTCCTAGCTTTGCCTCTACAAGTTAACAAGACTGAATGTTATGCTTTTCTTCACTTCCCTTTTCAGCACTTGTCTGTAGCTTAGCTACCTATCCAAATTTGGATAATGATGCTTAAATCTCATATCCAAACTCGGGTTATTTCGCTTCCATCATCATATCTATTAGACATCGTTACGTTTTTGGAACCGGGATGGTGTCGCACCCACGCACTGCGGCTAATATTACTTCGTATCTTACATTTGGGTCGAGGTTTAGGTCGGATTTGAAGGAGTAAGCATTTGCGAGAAGGCGATATGTATGAGAAGACATGAGAAGTGATTGCTTGGTCTAAAAGAGAAAGGAAATCACATAAATGATAGGAATGTAGGGAACCATTGAAAAGATACTTGGCTTCCAAAGGGTAATGTGTCTATAACTTAAACCTTTTTGTTCAAACTTCACTTACCCTTCTACTAAAGGAAACTACCCCCCTCCCTTATATAATCTTCTACCCAAACCCAAGGCATCTCATGATTGGGAGAAGTGAATCTTACAACCTTCCCTTAAGTTTTAGGTCCCTCACTCGCTCTTTTCCCTTTATTCTTCTTAACCTTCTTCATCACACAACTATAGATATAACATATAACCAACACAATTTTGATCTTTGAACTAATTTCATGCACAACTATATCCTCTTCTCTTGAAATCTCGGTTTGATTACGAGTAATGGGTTGTTTGTATTTCAGTCGTAAAGTGATCATAATCTTAGTATCGTGTCTTGCATTTCTAGTTGTTATACATTCTCACAAGGTAAATGGGTTGAATACCATAGACCTTGCCTTGAGGAATCCTTCCCTACATGTAAGAAGAACAAGGATTCTCGTACGTGCTCCCGTTGTTGACAACCTAATTCGCCCGCCTAGTCCCGCACCCACGCCACATCCTTCGCGGGAGTTCAACCCAAATCAATGGAGCAAAAGACGGGTTCCGAGAGGTTCAGACCCTATCCATAATAGATGTTGATGTGTGGTAGCTCACATTTTTGGCAAAGACAAAGGTAGGTCATACTTATACATGCAACTTTAGGTGCAAACAAGAGGAGCAGTTCATGAACTATAGGTCGAAATCGTTTGTTGTTTGTTTCAAGGTAGGTTTTGTAAAACTCTCAACTATATCATTATAGATCCTCATCATAGTCGAGTCGACTTGGTATATCATATGACATTTCCTTGTGCATCTTTCTAGTACTCGAGTCATTTTGTGATGTAAGGCTTATCTCGAACACATATCATGAGTACCAACCACACAGAAAATCGGAGACGACAGTCTAAACATGGTGATTTTCAGAAACTAGTTCAATAAACAACCTTGCCTCTAAATAAAAATTCAAGATAATAGTACGAGTAAAAAAGAACTAACACGTGGGACGGGTAACAACGGGTGTAATATACATTTCTCTACTCGGCGCTGAAAAAGGAAAAGTGAAAGACTTATCTGAGGAACAAGGAGGCGAGAAATAGGACTAGGGCACCCGATATCCTCTGTCAGTACGATTCACACTAGTAGTGTATTTCTTTCGTGCTAATGCCTGCCAAATCATATCAACAGCATCATCGGGCTGAGAAGGATACTGATACTCAAAATGATGAGCGACTTCTTTGAGCCTCGTCCACATCATCGTCCACTCATCACTCGTGATTCCTCGAAGAAGATCCAGCAGGAATCCTGGTTTGACAGCATCTGATGCCCAGACAAACACACTGAATGTCGAGTAGTCTAGCATATCCTCGTACGGAAGTTCAATGTCGTCGCTGATGATGACAGGAACACAGTGACTGACAATTGCATCGAAAAGTCGGTTGGAAGACGGGGTGTCTCCTGCTATGTTTAGGCAGAATTTGGAAGTTCCCATCCCTTGGCTCGCTTGACGGACCCCACTCCTTTGCGCACTTCCGAATGTGAAGTGCACGTCTTTCTCGTCTTTTAGAAGATAATATAGTTCTTGACGAATCGCTCCTCCCTATGCAAACATCAATGATTACATCAGATCATATACTATAAATTATCCATGGCACACAAATAGATGCAAGAACAGAAAAAGCATCTATTTACGCAGATTTCGGAACCATTTTCTAATCCTCGACTGTCGATTTCCATTCTGTACTAAATCCAGTAAGAGATCGCATAGTTTATAAAATAAATTAAAAGCATATGGAATTTGAGATTACTTACATCTTTCCTATATATTGCTCCTTGGAAATAGATTAAAGTAGGACGACCCTGAAACGGAGCAGAGCTGTTGCTACTGATGGTCTTCACAACATGTTTGTAAGGAGCAATTATATCCTTTTCAGGGTTAGCAGTCTTAGCCACATATCTCCCAAAATCCGCGAGCACAAAACGGGCTGACCCCAACTTTCTTCTTGCATACAGCATGCTATTCGGATGATGCGCAACTATAACATGATCCGTTCCTCTAGACTTCCTCCATTCGGGACGCCTCATCAAGAACTCGACCAGCTTATTCTGTAACTTTCTATTGGGGCTTAATTTCTCTCTACCGTGAACCTTAGAATGTCGATTGTAACTCAAAGATGCAAAGAATGGCACAAATATAAAATCGGCTTCACTTGGGTTATCGACTCTAATAGCACTGCAAGGTCTAACTATTTCCTTAATGTTTGATGACAGAAGATCAAGAGTGAGCCAATATTCTATACTATGCTGCAAATTCAAACCACCGGGATACCTCGGGACCTCACTAGGGTTACTAACATCAGGCCATATTCTACCGGGACTTGCCTTCCAATCCAACAACCCAAAATGAAATTCCGGAGGCATATCATACATGTATACTCTGAGGAGAGCGGTATTTCTGTCACAAACGCTGTCATTCCTCAATGAAGAAGACACTTCCTCATTAAACTCGGACTTGGTCTCAAGTACAACAAGATGCTCAATTGGTTCATCGTGTTCCTCGGGTTTGATATAGACAGGATCATCACCAACTACGATGAAACTTAAGACTGAGGATGGGATGAAAGGGTTAATGACCGAGTGAAAAAGAAAGAATGATGACAACACAAGGAGCACCATCGACACCCCCGTTACACTCAAAAGCAGCCTTGAAGATCTCAAGGTCTTTTCCGGCATTGCTATCCTCTTTACAGAAACAAATCATTTACTCCCAAAAGCCACTACTAAGAACACTTCCAAGAGACAAACCTTTCAAGCTACCATCTTCCCGACTCACAAACAACGGTTTTTAACAACAAAATACAGATAAGCTCTTAGCTCAAGCAATGCTAGTTTTGTCACATACCTACATGATATAAACCCCCAAACTTTAACTTCAAAATTTATGGAAACATACCAATTACACCCAAAAATCCAAACTACAACCCTCACCTAAGTTTCAATTCTTCAAATACAACAACAAAACACTCAAGTAGACCAACCAATCTCACCCACCTCTACCTGCTGCCCATTAATTTCACTTTAAATATGAGTAATTTTGTTTTATGAGTAACTCATAAATGCACCAACTACTCCAAGCAAAAACACTCAAAACTCCCACTAATTTGAACACAACACAAAACCTGTTTAGCTAACCTGCACAAAAAAAAAAAAACAAAAAAAAAAACAAAGATGATTTCTTTTTCACTTCTCAGCTCTGTCTAATAATAAAAATTGAAACTTTTGGATTTTTTTTTACCTATTCTCTCTAATATATCAAATTCGGGTTTAGTCTGGATTCGAGCAGGGTAAAGACAATAAGACTCGAGCTCGAGACCTCTGATTAATCCAAAACAAAATGGTCATGGACATTTGAAGATTATTTATGACACTATGTTTGAAATTAACAGCTATATATAACAAACATATATAATTAAATCATTAATTTCATTAATTTTTACTCATCAATATAATCAAGAATGCAATTAATAGTATGAAACAATGAAATAAATGCAAAGCCAGAAAAGGGTAAGCATGAAATTTAATTTCCAGAAGTGGGTCGATGAGAACTTACATAAACAGTACCAAAGTTTAGAGCTTTCAACTTGAATTTCCATGGCTACCCTTAACTTTTGGGAAAGTGCATGTAAGGAGAAAGAGGAAGAGGAAGAAGAGAAGGAGTAAAATTAAAGTGTGTTTTTTTAAACAAATAAAAAGAGAAATTAAAGCTGGAAGATTAAGATTAGATTATTACATAATCTATGATGATTTCAATTAAATTATTACTCGTAGTAATTAATTAATCTAATCAATTTAAATCTAAAGTACACAAGAATAGAAACAGGTGACTTTTCAACACAATAAAGGTGACGAATTTTACGTGAAAAATCAGGAAACATTAAGGAATGAGCTAAATTCATGGATTTTTTCCCTATGATAGTGACACCTAATATATGTACGATTTTAACGATCACAAATACTTGTTTCAGATCGGTAACGACTAATGAGTCAAATAAAGTATAGATATGACATAAATAAAGTACCTTAGATAAAGAAAAAAAAGTTGGTTTTATATCTGCACAAGTACTGTTATTTAATTCGTTTTAATCAAATGACGAAAAATTCCATCCTAACATATGTATCGTTATGATGAAATAACAATTTGAACAATCACAAATACTCCGTACTTGTTTAAGATCGGTAACGACTAATGAGTCAAATAAAGTATAGGTATGACATAAATAAAGTACCTCGGATAAGGAAAAAGTTGATTTTATATCTACACAAGTACGGTTATTTAATTCGTTTTAATCAAATAACGGATAAATTCCATCCTAACATATGTTTTTTTTTTTTTTTTTTTTTTTTTTTTTTTGCACCATCCTAACATATGTATGATTATGAGTTATGAGTTTATGACGAAATAACAATTTGAACAATCACCAAGTACTTCTACCTGTTTAAGATCGGTAACAAGACAAATAAAGTAGATAAGAGTTTTAGTAAGACAAAAAATAAAATACCTCAGATAAGAAATAAGTTCGATTTCATATCTATACAAGAATTGTTATTTAACTCGTTTCAATGAAATGACGGAAAACTTCATCCTCACAAAGATGGACTATTTAATGAAATGGGTTGTAGTAATATGTTAGGGTTTGATGAGTAAGAAGGAACATGTGTCTGGTTATGAAGAAGAGGTAGTAACAAATTTTTATTTTTATTTTTTTTAGTTTAACGTATTTGATCTATTATATTAATGAAATTATAATATTATGACGGATATTTGGAGTTTAATTTACGTGGGAATCACGAGGAATTGGCGTGGTTAAATTTGGCTTAGTTTGTTCATGCAATTTAGTTGATCTGATGTGCCACATGCACGTACCTCAAGCGTCAAATGAAACAATACATAGAAATTACAAATTCAAGCATATTGGTATTCAATTAATCTATTCGTTGTCCTCCCTCCGTTCAATTCCAACCTTCCCCTTCTTTGTCTTGACACTATTTGCAATCACGGATAACTTTCAATATTCACGACAATCTATTAGAGAAAATATATCCATGTGGGATCTTGTTTGATTCGTCTTTAAAAGTAGATTATTAATATCCAATTTCCATAATTTTTACTAATATGTTACGAAAAATATTAACGATGCAAAATGCGCGTTGGCAAACGTGAAAAAGCAAAAGGGAAGCTTGGACTTGAACGGAGGGAGTACTTTTTTTGGTATTTATATGATGGGTTTTATATGCTTCGTATGTAATAGAATTGACAACGAAATAAAATAGGATTCCAGCAACATAAATCGGTCTTAATTTTAACTTAAGCTAGAAGATAAGATGAAAATTGTCAACAGTTGAAAATATTCGTTCGTATTAAGGTTGTTATCATCATGTAGTCATCTGATATATGAAATAGTTTTAGTAGCAAAACGAATATATTTATCATATACTCCGTAATATAGAAACTAATTATGGACTTAGTACGGAGTAAAATTTTGATGTTTAGAATTTGTGTTTATTTGTTATAGATGCATGATGTCGAAAATGGTTAAATAAACTTTACGAGTATGTTTATGCAATTATGCATGATGTCGAAAATTGTTAAACTTTACTATCGAGTATATATTTATTTTAATTTATGTAAAATACTCGTAACAAAGAGTATATATTAAAATGACAAATACATTAATCTATCTCTTTTTAACGTAATGTCCCTTGCATCTAATTCAATGTACGTAAATGCCCTTTTAAATTTATATACGTAGTACTAATTTTTGGCTCATCGATTCTCGAGCTACAACGTCCATTTTTTCACGACAAATAATTTTAAGATGAGCGTCTCCTAACATTGTTTGTGTATGTAGAGACACCGACGACGCTTGCTTGATTTTCACGTGTATGTGTCTCTAATCTTGATTAAACGCTTATTAGCTATCGTCTTCATGCATGAATGTGTACATTATTACGGAGTATTTGTTTTGCAGATACGATGATTTATGATAACAAATAAAAATAAAAATATTTCCAATTATTAAAGAGTTAGCCTATTACTTTACACTTTATTACCAATGAAAAGAAAACTACGGAGTTAGTATTATATTTATTTGAAATGAATTGTGCTTAATAAATATATAGGGAGTAATTAAAAAAAAAAATTAAAATATGAATCGAATACATTTTAAAATTCTGTTAAGTTAGGTAAAATTAATTTTTACAGAAAGCAATAATTTCATAAAATTCGGTAACAGACCTAAATCGAAGATGACAAATGCCAACCGAAGCATATGAACACAATAACTCTACTACTCTACATATTACTCAATACAAACCTAAGCAAAAAATCATATCGGTACAACATACTGTACATACATATATATCGTAAACGTATATGCAACCTATAAACACGTATCTCAATGATCAATCGACAAATAATATTCTCAATTATTCAAGCTCCGAATATACAATCATTGCTACTCGTACAAAACATTACATAGACATCAAACCAGAACTAATTAAAGCACGCAAAAAAAATTGTATGGGTAAATTGTAGTAATTAATCCGTATATACTTAGGTATTACGTGTCCCAACTCTCAAACTCGAACTATCATTCACATGATTCGATAATCACATCCAATCCAAATTACCCATTTACATAACGGGAAATTTGAAAAGTCGTTAAACTGAATCGAAAAATGAGTATGTAGTCATAATAATTCACAGTAATTAACAATAATGAAGATGCATGTGTATATGTGTATTATGAATTAATTACTAGATTAATTAAGGTGAAGAACTATCACCAACTACCTCATTAGCAACAAGCTTCCTATGAAAATTTCTATGGCAACCACATGCAGCACATAGAAGAGCATTGGTTGTTCCTTGAGCTCCACTTGCCATGAACTCTGTACAACCATCCACTGCGTATCCTCCTATACTTGCTGCATGATTCTTTAAGCATTCTCCATGCACTTCCACCCCTGTGTTGTTATTGTAACTCGATCGCTTCATCGATTGCCTCTTCTTCATCTATCCTACATATGATCGAAACCCTAGCTTAATTATATATATATATAGTCGATGTATGTAGGAAAATTAGGTTATTAACGTGTCTGGTTTTCGTTGGTATTTTGAGGACGGTCGATTTTTATGTACAGGTGATTATTTATATAAGGTTAGTGATTTTGAAGGGAATGGTTTTAAGTACATACGTGCACATGTATATGTAGGCATGGAAGATTGAGAGGGCATATGACATGTCGTATCATTAGTTCTATTCTTTTGGACTGAATTCGGTGAAAGATTACTGATTTAATTGAGCTAAAGTGAGCCGAACTGAAAATAAGTTTTTCATTATCCTAAAATGTTACAATAACGTTGTTTTCATTATGTTGTTCACCTA
Organism: Agrostemma githago; assembly: GCA_958450325.1. NCBI lineage: Eukaryota > Viridiplantae > Streptophyta > Magnoliopsida > Caryophyllales > Caryophyllaceae > Agrostemma > Agrostemma githago. Next base: position 2,981,089 of record OY288259.1, read on the forward strand.
AGAAATTTACATTATTAAAGTGGGTGGCGATGAAGTCAAGAGAAAGAAAGAGAAAGTCAAATGTGAAGGAAGGAGGATTTATTTAGAGGTAAATAAGCAAAAATGGACATAAATGGTGGGGGATAATAAGCCTAGAAGTATAAGGATGGTTGGAGAAGAAGAACCTACGCTATTATCCATCTTTTCCTTTAATTTGTTGTTATTATTATTACAAGATACAAATCCTAGATGATATTAGGAAGTGACGGTCCAACGGCCCTAAGATGAGACATTAGAAAAGAAAAGAAAAAGTGATTGGAAATTACTCCCTCCGTTTCATTAATAGAATACTCCCTCCGTTTTCATGATTTCTTCCACCTTAAAAGTAGCACATTTTTTATTTCTTCCACCTTAAAAGTAGCACGTTTCTTAAGAAAAACAATAAAATAAGTAAAATTAGAGAGGGAGTAAAATAAGTGGGCCACCTAGGTAAGAGAGAAGTGTGATAGAAAAAAAAGAAAGTGGAAGAAATCAAAGAAATGGTTGAAAAAGAAAATGTGGAAGATATCAAAGAAACAGAGGGAGTACTTCATATGTAAAAGTGTTCGTAAGGGTGTTGCCTAGTGGTTAAAACTTGTGGTCATCGCCCAAGGATTTCAGGTTTAAGCCCCTGCAAGCGCGAACTTGTGTAAGTTGTATGGCTTGAAACTATGTCTTCTACACTTCGAGTCTGTCGCCCATGGGCGGTTTACCTTGGTGTGCGTGGTTTGCAGGCTATGCGTACACCCGAGGGTTTACCCAGAGCGCACCAAAAAGGTAGCGGCTGCGGGTTCCCTCGTTCATAAAAAAAAAAATATGTAAAAGTGGAGAAGAGTAAATTAAGTGGTTCACTTAGGTAAGAGAGAAACTTGATAGCAAAAAAAGAAAATGGAAAAATCTAAGAAATGATTGAAAAAGAAAATATGGAAGATATCAATGAACCAGAGAGTATGTATTTATTCAGATTTTTTGGATGGCGAACGAATCTGCGGCCTCTATTTTAGGTGTGTATTGGTGAAGAATTGAATATATGTGATAATCTGTAAATCATGTATCAAGTTAATTAAACACATTACATTTTTTTACTAGGCTGACAACTCGAAGTTATAACCTTGTTTAACTATATGGCTCCCACGCATCCAGATATGGTTTATGTTTAACTCGACATACTTATGTTTTGATGTCACTTGCGAGTTAGACTAACTAATGACGAGTAAGAGAGCTCTTACCACTTGAGTTTACCCCGTCTTCTAAAACCGTCCTACAATATACGGAATAACGGTTTAAGACGGATCTATAGAAGAGTTACCGGTTAGAGCCGTACAAGGTCTTAAACGGCTAAAAAAGACTCTTGGTGAACCGGATTAGCCAATAAAATGGGCCTATATTGTTTTGGGTGGGTCCAAGACAGTGCTAAAGAAAGAAAAATCAAGAGATGGGCCGTCTTAACAACCCATCGTCTATTTCCTTTACATACGTACAATTTCAGAGTTTAAAATTAGGCCCACTCTCTTATTCTACTACCCCATCACCTTTGTCCAATTCTCTCTTAACATTACATGACTAAACTCGTACGACGTCATTCATAAAACCGTCTTATATTATTAAAAATATCTTATTTGTCATCAGACAGATCAAATACACATCAAATTATAACGTTATGATGCATACTCCGTATAAGAAGACGAGCTAGAATCTAAATTAGGAATTTCGTTAGAAACATCGGATCTTCAATTTAAATTATTCCGATATGAAAACGAGAATTTGGAGTATTAGCATTGATGGGTTGTAAAGATAGATAGATGGGGGGTCACACGTAGATTTTAAAGTTAATTTCATGCAAAGATATGATTAGATGTATTAACTCCTAATACCTTTGTTTGCACATGTGCTTAGCAAAACGACAATGAAAAGAACAAAACGACTACAACATGATTAGAGGTTTAGGTCAACAAATCATATCGAGCCAAGTGTACGTAGAAGTTTTAACACATTGACTTGTAGTATTGGATTGGAATGTTGGAGAGACCAATAAACATGATTTGCTGCCACAATATGATGTTCACATGAAATTAGCTTCAACAAACCAACAAGTAACAACTCAACCTAAACTTTCAAACTTATGGTTGATTTTTTTTGGGTTGGTGAGGATCGATACGTGGATAAATATTTTACACGGAGATTTGTAAGCGTTGAAAGTAGATAGATAGATAAATACGAGATGATACTATCAACTGTGTGGCAACGAGGTTTTAGCTAGGGAATCTAGTAGAATATAAATATAATAATTGGTTTTCAACCATCGTCTTAAGATTACAGAGGTTGAAACACCCCACATTTGATTGAAGATGTTCTTTTTATGAGCTTGACTTAAAGAGATCTATTTATGAGTTTTGCTTAAAGGGATCTATTTATGAGCTTTGCTTAAAGGGATCTATTTACGAGTTTTGCTTTTGAAGTACTACTCATATCAACAACAAAGTGCACTTTCTTAAGAACTCCGGTGACTAGGAAGGTTTTCGGGATGCGCATGAACAAAGTGCATTTTCTTTTCTGGTAGTCATCCATGCAAAAAAAAAACTCCGGTCATTGGAAAGGTTTCTGGGATGCGCATGAGTGAGGACAAAATAAGTTGGAAAGGAATAGTGTTGGTCTGTGGGACTAGTTCAAAGCCTAGCAGGCTACCGCGGTTAATATTTCTGGTCCTAGGATTGGGCCGGGGTATTAAAGATGTCACGAATTCGGACTCTGGTAGTTCTCAATATCTCGAACTCTTAAGTGAAAAACTCATTCAGCGATTATGTATAAAATGCTAGTAATAAAAAGTTTTAAGGGAAATGTATGTGGTGATTATATTCTCTAGGGATTATGTGAATTCAATCTCAAATTGTTAACTCACATTTGTATTAGAGTTAGGTTAGGTCATGATACTCACCTTAACATCCAAATATCTAATCATGTCTCTTGTACTTTAATTGGATTGTATTAATGATATGATTAAGATCTTTAACAATGACACAATGTGATAAGAAAGGCATATTTTTAACCTTGGATATTTCCTTGAAGTGAACTATTTTTGTCTTTATATCATTTAAAAAAGTCGACAAATTATATGTCATCGATTGAACCAGCTTATGTTATCTTGTTTCACCGTCTATGTTTCTTTTAATTTGAGATTTGATGCCATTGTTATTGCGTCGTCTAGAGATTATAGTTCTTCATCAGGGTTTTTTCGGATGGATAAATATGAAAAACATATTGAATTGACTAGTTAGGTTAGTGAGAAAATTTTTTAGGATACATGTCACGCTTACATACGTTAATTTTCATTTCATAGATAGTTGGTGTTATGTCTTACACTAACTTAATATATAAGACGGTCTATTAAAAAACCTACTCTACTCTAAAGTAAAATCCTATCTAAAAATCATTAAAGAAGACCCGTGAGGATCGGTCTATGAATTTACAATAATGGTAATCACTAATCAATTACGAGTAATATATGTGCGCTAGGCTTTTTCCTTACTTCCATTATATTGTTCATCTATGGAAGATGTTGTAGGCTAATGGTTAGGACTAGGTACTCTAAACAGTGGGTCTCAGGTTTGAATCCGGCCCCCCTCTTCTATATTATAATACGACTAAGACCGTTATTTGTTAGAAAAAAATATATACTCATTGTTCATCTTACATTTTCGCACATAAATTACGAAAGTAATGAAAAAAATGATACTCGTATATAATTAGTTAGATTTAGATACAAAGGAGTAACTAACTCTTGAAAATCTTAAAGTCAGTTTTATCCAATTAGACGATTATACAACCAGTTGTACATAGCTCTATGTACAACTGGTTTTAAGATTTTGAGCTTTATCACAAAGATTTTGAGTTTTGCTGTAAACTTTCTGAGCTTTAGTGTAAAGTTGTCGAGTTAAATCACATAAATGTTTAAGGTCGAAAACTTACAACTCAGCTCAGAAACTTTTATAAGCTCGATAAATATACACGAAAGCTCAACAATTTTGCCCTGATTGTACAATGCTATTGTACAACCAGGTGTGTAATCCTATTTTCCAGTTTTATCACTGTGGACATGACATAGGTCCACCCCGACGCGGCCACGCGCGGGTTTGGAGAGGCGAATGAATCTCCATATGAGATGGTCAAATTGAAATTTAAATCGAAGTAGGAGTCGCCACCGAATTTTGTGGTTATTCGGAACCATTCGAGCCCACTCTATGTCGTAGTGGGCCGTATACAAAATACGGCCCATTTCCGATGTCAGAGTTTATTGGGCTCGTCCCTTTGCATTACGATACCGATACCGACATTATCGGATACCGTGTATTGCATGACTCTTGTTGCCAATGGATTCGGACATCCGGAAACCATGGTTCTGAGTAAGGGGTGAGGGTACGTGTTGGGAAGTTCACTAAGAACACCCAACCCCGCCCGCACTTAGCGGCCTTTACTAAGATATCGTTCGTTTTTGGTGTACACGGGTTAGTTCGACGGTTGAATGATATGCAAACATTATTTTCCTAAGCATGTGAGAAAAATAAAATGAGTTGCTAAGTCTTTTAATGCATGTTAAACTAATAACATCAAAATTGTTTTAGCATGTGAAGTTCGTTTTAGTCTAATAAAACGATAAAAACAAAATAAATTGCTACAAACACGAGAAAACGAGTTAGTAACGATTGAATAAAATCGAATAAAGACGTAATAAATAAATAATATGCATGATTTCGGAAAAGATTTAATGACACGTGATGGATTAACACGTGTTGACCAAGGTCGAAAAAAGTATTTATCGAAATATGTCGCGAAAGTCGCATTTTAATGTAAGGTTCGAAAAGAATTAAAAATAGAAAGCGAAGAAACGAAGAAAAAGAGCCCGGCGGATCAGGCTGTCGCGCGGGTCGCCTGACAGGCGCGCGTCCCGCGTGGTGGCCTGCCGGTTTTTTTTTTATTTGTCGAAAAATCATTAATTTTTATAAATCGCGTACAAATATGGATTAATTTATACTCGATTCATATTTTCGATATTCGTCGTATTCGATATTCGATTATGAGATCGATATCGAATAGTCGGAACGTTTTTAGAAAGGTTTAGAAAAAGTTTGTTTCGGGCGAAAAGTAAAAAAAGAATTTTGAACGAAAAAGATGTTAATTCTCTCCGCGTTTAAAATCATTGAATTTTGTTTAAAAAGAGTAATGATTTTGTTAGCATCAACGAGAATTAATTAATTTAGTTCTTGTAGATACGATATTCGATTAGAGAATCGATATCGTATTTTAAGAACGTTATATGAAAAATAGTTTTATGGTATCGATTATTAGAAAAAAATACGTGACGAACGACCCATATTAACAATACGAAACGACCGACGACCCGTAAAAGAAGTGATGGACGAAAAAAAGGAAAAAAAGACGTTAGAGAGAGAGAGAAAGGAGAAGAATCGGGTTTGATTTACACCCTCAACCTACATGCTTCGTTTTCTCGGTATAAGGCTCGTCGGACGGTGGCTTAGGCACGGGAGCGTCGAGATGATGTGGGTGAGTTTAGGATGGTGCGATTTTATGTGCGTGAGGTGTCGGGTTCGGCCGGATGGGGCGGTTTCGTCGGTACTTCGAGACTTCTTCGGGATTATGTCGGGATTTGTTCTGTACTATTTTTCGCTAGATGAGTTTATGACTAATTGATGTGTATTTTTGTTGGTCAAAATCCGTCTTTTGTGTTGAATGTGAGGTCCTATTTATAGGAGTTGAGGTAGTCTTGCTTGTGTGACAAGAAATACCGGTTTGGATAGGAAACACGAGAGTTCGAAAGGGAACGAAAGTCTCGTTTCTTGGTGGAGAAGTCAAGTATCTCGGCTGTCATGAGGAGTTGGCCGAGTGTTTTGGCTGTTTGGGATGTCTTGGCCGAGTATCTGGAGCTCGGTCGGTGTCTGATTCGGTTTCCGGATAGAATTCCTACTTGAGATCGAATTCTATCCTTAAACGGATTTGTTTAATATTTATGAAAGCTGATTTTTGTAGTATCTGGGACCGAATCAGCCGTGTGAGGTGTCACGGCTGACTCGTGTGTCTCAAGAATATTTTTCGACCGGGTTTTGACTCGGTCGTAAAAAGACGGTTTTACCCCTGGTGCCGGAATCGACCCAAATTAGTCTCATTTGACTCGAAACTACCCACTGGACCTGTATTTGAGATTGGTTTTGTAAGATATGTACTCCGTAATAAGCCTAAACCAAATGTCCATGATTTCGAGCCTATATCCGAGTCATTAAAGCATGTTTGCGTCCTATCATCGTCGGGTGTTTGGCGGGACCTACTATAGACACCTGGCGGTCAAAATGTGGGTGTCTACAATCACCTATGGTGAAGTGAGTTAAATTACCTTTTTTTTTAACATAAAATTGATCAACATCCTTTAATGAGAAATCCTAGATCTCTTGTGAGACAATTTTATATTATATACGTATATTATGTGACCAGATTAATAATATTTCGTATGCGGTATGTAAATCATAGATCTCACAATATAATTACCGTGAAACTTGTGTCACCGTAATTATATTTGTGAATGAAATGGAGTAACAAGGAAACATTTTGTCGAATATATACATAATAATTTTAGGTCACAAATTGAAGCACTCATCATCATCATCATCATCATCGCGCAGACCAACTATGCGCTTTCTGTAGATCAGTTGGGGGAAGATACGTATCAAGACATAAATGAGTACTAGGATAAAATACACAATGTTTATAAAACCCGTCGTCTCTAATAACCCACTCGAGATTCCCAATAAAACATTGTGGATGAGGCATAGTAGGAAAGCGTAACGCCGTGACGCATTGTTCACTTATCGGGTACACGTACACATCGAATACTTGGTCCTTGTCGTCCACGTAAAAGTGACAAAAGTATAGCAATTTACCGAAGTTAATAGCTCGTAACTTGTAATCATACGTTTCTCCCGGTTGGACTATATTGTAACCATGGTCCTCGTTCCGTGCCTGGCACCTAAATATCACTGGTCGACTCATCTCGTTCTTTAAATAAAAGTGTCTCCTTCCTTCTACTGGTTTCACGATATTCACCGTTGTGATTAACGTTGCTATTAGAATCCACATTGCTTTATCGAAGTTGTTGTGAGGTGACATGTTGCGGTGACCCATTTTTTAACCTTATGTTTCCAATTTTCACCTGTATTTCGTACAACAAAGACATATATATTACTCTGTAATCATAAAATTCTGCGAAATTCAATGTGATCATCGGTATATAACAAATAAAATGGTACACATGGATTTGTTTTTTTACGTGGATTCACAAAGATGACATATTTCGAATATTGAACGCTATAAAACCAAATAAAATCATAAACCATGCATGTATTAGTACTGATCATACCTTCACCATGTAAAATCTTCCCACAACAACTTCAATCTACAATGTAGATTTATTATTATTAGTATAATAAAAGAGAAACGAAAATTAATAAATCATGAATAAAAAATTGAAGGAAGGGAAAAAAAAAAGAAAAACAAATAAAAGAAACTTTTAACCAAACGAATGAAAAATGAGTAATTAACAAGGGATTTAAAGGATTTTCAATTGGACGGTAAGCAATCTTTTTAGCTATTTGATTTTTTATATCCACTAATATTATAGGCATAAAATAATTTACATAATTTTATAGGATTACATGTATTAATGTTTAATTTATTAATAACGATAATTTAATTAAGATATCATTTTAAAAAAACTTTGTTTAATTACATCAATCATTAGTTTTATCCGTATAAATTTAAACATTACTCGTTCTTGTAAATTTAAATGATGTACCATTAAAAAATTTCTTGGCATTATATATTCTGTATTTTTTTCAAATAAAACATACTCCATACAATATGTGGTATAAATTCATAAACTAAATAATGTTATTATTCGATGATAATTTAATTTGACATATTATTCCACATAAAAGAAATCGATAAATTATTATTATGAATTAGTATTAGCTTTATGACAAATATAACTTTTCATTTAAAACTATTCACCCAATGTTAAAGAAGTTTACTAATTAAAAATTTATCAAATCAGAAAATGAATACTTTAATAAGAAATCTTAAAATGAAATCGATAAATCATCAAATACTTCACGCGGTCTAGTTAATCATCAAATAAAATTTATAAATACGATATATTACTTTTTTTTTTGAAGTGCGGATCAATTTCATTAATAATAAATCATACGGCACATACAAAGGATATCAAATTGAACTGAATACATATTTGTTAAAAATAAATAAAGAACACCCTTAAGACAAAGATCGTTATTCGAATAATACGCTTCTGCATAACCTTCTATATATCGCTGTTGATTATATCGCTGTTGATTGATACAGCCTTCGCGAAGGAATCTATGGATCTGATGATATAGTCTTCAAAAGGATGAACTTTCTCTATTTTGACAAAGAGTAGACCGAGATCTGACCTCAATTGTATCACCATACGTGGAAATTTCAATGCTCCAATGATCTTGCACATAATTCTTCTTGAACCTCTCAAAAAGAGAGAACAAACCCACAAAAAATATGGGACAAATCTCCAAAAAGAAGAGGCAAGATTTATTATAATCTAAATAATCTATTAAGAATTAACGATGAAGATTAAAATTTGGGGCTTACCACTACCAGAATTGGTAGATGGCAGCCCCGAGGGGAATTTTTTTTTGTTTTAGGGTTTGGAGGAGAGGGAAAGAGAGGAGGATTCTTCAGTTAAGTTAAGTTATAAAAAAGTATAATACGATATATTACTAAAAGTACGAGTGATTAATTTGCACTACGATTTTGTATTAATTTCACGCGGTCTATATCGATTGTACGAGTAGATAATCTACGTGTATATACCGTCATTTGTAAACATGAGGTTTCGACCGTCGAAATATTTAAGATTTTTTAAACGCACACCGTTGGATTTAAGTGTCCATAGAAATTAGGGTTTATAATCCACGCCTTCTTCAACCATCGAAAACCCCTAATCGCAGCTCAATCCAGTGAGTTTCTGAGAAATCGATTTCAATCGAATTGGGAAAAATGGTGCAACGTCTCACTTACCGTAGGCGTCATAGCTATGCCACCAAATCCAATCAACATCGCATCGTCAAAACACCTGGTATTGCATTTTACTCCCTCCCCCAAATTTTATCATTGTGATTTCTGGGTTTTGTTTGCGTTTTGATTCTTGATTTTGTTGTTGTTGTTGTATTAGAATTTGATCGACATTTTGATGGATATACATTGTGATTAATTCTATGATTTAGGGTTTATGATTAATTGGTGTAGAATTTTTAGGTGCTGTTTAGATTAGGAATTTGTTGTGCATTTTGATTGATTTGATCGTACATTGTTTTACTGTTAGCTAGGGTATGTGGATTGCTATCATCATTCATGTTTGATTTAAAAGCCGGGAGTTTCGTAAGTGAATGTTAGCATTGATCGGTGATAATGCCACTCTAATATCAACACGCCACACAACATATGTGGGTATTGATTAAAATAATATACGAGTACTAATTTCGAGGAAGCGATCGAGGGGATTGGTTTTTCACCTTGTTATCGGGATAGTGATTGCAGATGATTTCCCCGAAGATAATGCCTTTTCGAAGTTGTTATTCTGGGTATGAGACGATCAAACCGTATTGTCACGATTGTTAGTCAATCATCTTCGTAATGTGGCATCGTAATTGATTGGAATATCTCGTAATTGGTCTGATGGGTTTTAGGTTATTACATTGACATCATTTGGGGGTGCATCTTTTTTTCAAAGCGGCGTGTTGTTAGGATTATTAGTCAACCATCTTCTCAATATGGCATCACAATGGATTAATATATCTCATTAGTTATTGGTTTTAGGTTATTATGTTGATAATATTTTGGCAGCTTGGCGCACATTTTTCTTTTTAGCTAGTGGTTTGAACAAAGAAATTTTATGAAAATGGAGGATTTGAAATGTTAATTTTATTTTATTTGTGATCATTTTAAGGCGGTCGACTGGTGTACCAGACCACAAAGAAGAGAGCAAGTGGCCCCAAATGCCCTGTTACTGGAAAGAGAATCCAAGGAGTAAGTCCTTTTTGTCATCTTAATCCATACACTCACTTCTCTTCTCGTGTTTTGAGTGAAGATTGACGGGAAGTTGTAGGCGTTTTTTATGTAATGTTGTGGGTACATTGTTTCATGAGAACTTAACAATCACTGAAAAGTAAACCTATCCTCAAAATCCAAACGTATGACTTCTATATTTTGGTCTTGGTTACTCCTACCAATCTGGGGAGTAGATTATTCGCAATATGTTTTATATGTATGTGATTTGTTGTTAACTTCTTATATATGTATATATGAGTATATGACGGTCATTGATATCTACGATCTTACATGTCATTGAATGGTACTCCCTCCATATCATATTGTTCCTCCCCTTTCTTTAATATATGTGAGGAGTATTTTATTGAAAGGGGAGGAACAATATGATATGGAGGGAGTATTACTAGGTGACTGTTATGTACAAAATGCCAACATTTTTTTGTGCTCAAATTTTTTGCTTATTTCTGACTCTTTCAAAAACGAAATCGGAGGTTTACAGTGAGAAGAAGTGAGTATTGTTTTAGGCTGCTTGCCAAGTGTACTTACGCAGACTGCTATGTTTTGAAACCTTTCGACAGATTCCTCACTTGAGGCCTACTGAATACAAGAGAAGCAGACTTCCCAGAAACAGGCGTACTGTGAACCGTCCTTATGGTGGTGTTCTATCTGGTGGGGCAGTTCGTGAAAGGTTTGTACTTTACTTCTCTGCTTTTTATGTTACTAGGCTTTTTTATGATTTCTTCTGCGATCAGTTTTGACTCCAACTCTGTCTATCTTTTTGCTCTTGTCATTTTTGCAGGATTATCCGAGCTTTTTTGATTGAAGAGCAGAAGATAGTAAAGAAGGTTTTGAAGATCCAGAAGACTAAAGAAAAACAGGCTTCTAGAAGCTAGACTGTCAGTGATCTTATGCCTTATCAAACTTAGTTTTCCAGATGAATTTTTGTCTTTAAAGCCGGATTTTGTCTAGGAAGAATACTTTTATAGCTGGTACTTGTGCTTATTACTACTGTGAGATACTCCGCAATTGTTTGCAGTTTGAATGAGAATTTTGTTTTCCTGCTTAGGACTGTTTTTTGAAGAGATTGATTTCAAGTATTTACTCCTTTTGTTATAGGTATCTTGGACCTTCTTTGCTTGCTTAGCTTAGGTTCACTTTTTATGTGGTCATACTAAAAGATCTGAATTTACGCTTACGTGCGGAGTACTGGCACATTTAGCCTTTGGTATTTAATCCTCCTAAAATTGACTCAGCTCGAAGATTTTAGGATCTGTTGTTACACCTGAGTCACTGATTAGATACATAATGACTCACATTTACAATCGGAGTCTAAATTGATCTGTTTTGAGTCGACTTTACTTTAACGGACACAATCACACAATACATTTGTTAAGAACAATGTACAAGTTTTTGTCTCTTATCAGTTTATAGACAATATACTACGGAGTAATAATTAGTGGGATATAATCCGTATGAAGTAGTGATCATGATTTTCGAATAAACTGAAGAGATTCAACCAATTTAGGAATTGATGGAGTCACTTGTTTCACCTCTGGAACTTGTTGCAGTGCATTAACCCATGAAACCAACAATGGGAACCTTTCTACTGTCAGAAACTGTTTCCCAAGGAATTCCTCAATAGCTTCAAGTGTTCCAAAGTGGGAGTAGAACACGATATCCAAGTATCCTGGCTTCTTGTCCTGGAAAGTCGGAACACCATGTGGGAATATCTCCTTCATACCTTCCTCTGCTATATCCATCTTTTCTAGTAGCTCATTTTGCGCGTTCAGTTGTTCTTTGCCTTGTGTCATGAGGGTTCTCAAGATTGTCTTGAATAACTGCTCCCATCATAGGCATCATATACAATTAGATATTAGAGTCCCTAAGGATTAGTTCTAACCTACATCATTGAAACTTAAAAGGGTTGTTGTGCTATTGTGGTTTTGATTGCATATAAACTATGGGGCAGCTCTCTCAAGCAGGACATGTTTGTTGGGGTGGCTACGGATTGGTTAAAATGTGGTATTAGGGTTTCCTATTCTGAGGCATATATTGATTTAAGGGGTAGACATCTCTTAATTTGCAGGCCGTGTTTGATACTTTATTACTTTGATGGCAACTCTAAATTACGGGTTGCTTCAAGTTTGGCTCAGAACCTATAATTAATGACATCTCTAAATTTGCAGTCCAGGTTTGATCCTAACTCTAATTTAACGGACTGTTTTGAGTTTGGCTCATTCTTGACCCATAATTCAGAATATGCGGTGGGTCATGACCCTGAAAAACAGGGTCATATTGGGTCAGACTTTGCCTTTGTGTGCGATTATCTTTTGTTGATAACAGTCAAGTATATAAGAGATAGATCAGATGGCTTACCGAGGTAAAAAAGGCAGCCCAGAAGCGATGTTTTCCCCTGAGGTAGGGATCCTTGGGTAGGAGATGAGGAGTATCGGTCCATGCCTCATCGATATATTCAAGGATAACCAATGACTCTGCAATAGGCTTGCCATTATGTACAAGTACTGGGACTTCCTTGTGCACAGGATTATACTTGAGTAGTAACTGACTTTTATTGGAATGACCTTCCTCAATGTACTCATACTCTATTCCCTTCAGTTGAAGGGCGAGTGTCGCTCTCATAGTAAAAGGGCTTGCCCAGAATCCATGTAGCTTAACTGAAGCCTCTTCATCCATAGATTTTATGCACAGTGTTGTCTAGTATTCTGTTTGGTTTTAGTTGATGATACAATCTTTATATAATGATTGTATTAAAATCGAACTTTTAGAGATGTTTTGAATGATTCAGTGTAACATGAGCTCATTCATTACGTTAGAGGCTAGAATGTTCACCAATGAAATGCATGTCAACTGTCAGGTTGTGTTTTTATAATCTCAACTGGCAGTACAATAACATTTCAAATGTTTCAGTGGTTCCCCATCTCTGGTAGAGTATCCATTAACCTTTTGTTTACTCTTCAGAAAAGTAGTACCATAATTAGAACTTGGACTTGTTATTTGTTTTGGACTCTGGGTATTGTTTATTCACATGGTACCTGAGAAAAGTTGTCGGGGGCCTCCGAATGTCACATGAGCATGATACACGCCTCCAGTGGGTGTGGCAGTAGATGACTTGCCGAGGCCTTCTCCTTGGGACTATATCAAGATTTTTGGATCCGCGTTATGGCACAAGGCATGGTCAAGACGACCCATTTCCACCATTTGTTTCGCTTACATCATGCTTTCCTCTTTCTTGGTGAGTACTTGCATGTTTAGCCTATGTACTTTAGTCTTGGGAGTTGGGAAAATTGACCCGACTCAACAAGCTAATATTCAGCTAAGTGTTGCTCGAACAAAACAACCAGAATATGCGTTAAACCAGAACTACTCATTCTGACATGTAGTAAGTTTTACATGAACATTGTCATGTGCTTAACTGAGCTCTCTTAGTCATTTGTATTGTGGACAGTATTTTCAGTAAGTGTGTTTGGGTGTAGCTGACGATGAATACTTTGCTAGTTTGCTTTATGCTCGAATCTGTCCAACTGTAATGTAATAAACTGGTGCTCCTATACTCCAATAAATGTCTCAACCCTTCAGTGGTTTTTAGTTTGTGTTTCTTATTTGGGTCACTTGGCTGCATTGAATAAGGCTGTATTCTGCTCGTGCTACTTCGAAGATTTTTGGACTTGTTTTGACGTTGTATAGAAAGTAGCTTCTTTGTGCATTTTACAGAGTTTTTTTTCTCTTTACCTGAACTGTACCACAAATAAATTGGTGACAGTGTTGACAGTCTACATTATTTGTTGACAGTGTACATTGAGGGATGTAAAGTAAGCTGGTGATTAAACTTTTGGTAGTACTTGCTTCTGCTTAATAAGCTGAAGTAATCCAACAAATTTAGAGATTGGTGGAGTCACTTGACTCACTTCAGGAACTTGTTTCAGTGCATTAACCCATGAAACCAACAGCGGAAATCGGTCTACTGTCAGAAACTTCTTCCCAAAAACTTCTTCTGCAGCTTCATGTATTCCAAACAGAGAAAAGAACACAATATCCAAGTTTCCTGGCTTCTCTTCCTGGAAAGGCGGAGCCCCACTCGGGAATATCTCCTTCATACCTTCTTCCAGCACATCCATCTTCTGTAGCAGCTCGTTTTCTGCCTTCATTTGTGCTTCACCCTCGGCCTCAACTGTCTGCATCATCGTCCCAACTAACTGCTTCCATCGTAGACGTTAACTTGGTTAGGGTTACTTAATTTAGGGCCCGATTTGGATTCGTTTATAATGGGATGATTTTTTACGCGAAAACAATTTCACTGTATAAAAAAGTAATGGTAAATCAGGTTGCTTACAGTGCTAAAAAAGGCGATCCAGAAGCGATGTTTTGCTCTGAAGTAGGGATCCTTAGGTAGGAGATGCGGAGGATCGGTCCAAGCCTCGTCAATATATTCGAGGATAACTAACGACTCTGCAATCGGCTTTCCATCATGAACAAGTACAGGTACTTTCTTGTGTACAGGGTTATATTTGAGGAGTAACTCGCTTTTATTCGTAAGATCTTCGTCTATGTACTCGTACTCTATGCCCTTAATTTTGAGGGCGAGTTCCACCCTCCTTGCGAACGGGCTTGCCCAATATCCATGTACCTTAACCACCATCTCTTTACTCATGGATTTGTGTTTGGCTTTAGTTGGTGATATTACTAGCTTTATATAATAGCTTTAGTTGGATGTGAGCTCATTGATTACGTTACAGGTTAGAAGTTAGACTGTTCAGAAATGTCTGTTGTGCTTAGAAAGTCTTTTGACAGTTGAACATTCTTGACGTATCAATGTTTAATGATTTCATGTTAAGTTTATTGCGAGACTTTTCATTAAATTAGGTTTTTTTTTTAAAAATTTCATTTTTTTCTCTTTTGTTAATTTATAGTGTTATGTTGTAGATCCAACATACATGACGTGTGATAATATGAGACGGTTTCTTAATAGGCATGCCATCCAGTGATATTGTAACCTTTTGTTTCTGTCCACAGAAAAGTATCACAAACATCACAAACGTGGACTTTGTTTTTCAAGTGGATAAGAACTTTGACAGTTTGACTTGTCATTTATTTGAAACTATGCAGTTATTTTTAATGTTTATACAATTTGCAGACTCACTTTGATTTTTCAAGCTCTGACCATGTATTTTTTTTTAAATACTAGTATAAAATAATTTGTTTCGATTCATATGCAAGTAAACGTAGTCAAAGTGTAGTCTTGCAGACCGTGTTAGGTCAAATGAGAAGTTGCTTTCGAGTAGAAGGCGGACTAAGGGAGGATACGGAAAACACGTTTTATTCATCCAAAACAGTGCAAAGTTTTTATTCTGCAGTACATAACAACATCCTGGAAATGTAAAGGATATAGGAGTATAAGGTGGTGATATGTGATTGATTAAGCCTTGGTTGTGCCGTATGTTTGTCTGATAAACTTTAGAAATCCAACCAACTTAGGAATATCTGGAGTCACTTGACTCACTTCAGGAACTTGTTTCAGTGCATTAACCCATGAAACCAACAGCGGAAATCGCTCTACTGTCAGAAACTTCTTCCCAAAGAATTCTTCTGCAGCTTCATGCGTTCCGTACAGAGAGTAAAACACAATATCCAAGTATCCTGGCTTCTCGTCCAGGAAAGACGGAACACCATTCGGGAATATCTCCTTCAACCCTTGTTCTGCAACATCCATTTTTTCGAGCAGTTCGCCTATCAACTTCTTTTGTGCTTCACCTTCTGTTACAAGGGTTTGTGTCATTGTATCGAATATCTGCTCATGTCATACACATCAGACAAACAGCTAGTACTAAGATTTTATATTTAAATCTATGACAAATGATTCATTTTGTGTCAGGTCATACACTGCTGTGTTTTGGAATAAAGGTAGAGAATGCGGGTTCCTTACCGGTGTAAAAAAGGTGATCCAGAAGCGATGTTTGGCCCTAAGGCAGGGATCCTTGGGAAGGAGATGAGGAGGTTCAGTCCAAACCTCGTCAATGTATTCAAGGATAACCAGTGACTCTAAAATCGGCTTCCCATTATTAACAAGTACAGGTACTTTCTTATACACTGGATTATATTTCAGTAGTAACTCGCTTTTGTTGGATAAATCTTCCTCTATGTACTCAAACTCTATCCCCTTCACTTTGAGCGCGAGAACCACCCTCATAGCGAAAGGGCTTGCCCAAAATCCATGCAACTTAACCGAGCTCTCTTCAGTCATTATTATTATATTGACAGTAGTATTTTCAATTAGTGTGTTTGGTTTTAGTTGATGATATTGCTTGCTTTATATAATGCTGGATTGGCTTGTAAAAAATTGCGAGATGATTGCGAATTCTGAAAAAAAAAATATCAGATAAATGTTGAGGAAGAAAAGAATCAGTCCAAGCCATGATATAATATACCCCAGGTCAGTGGCGGACCCAGAAATTTAAACGAGGGGGTTCATTTTTTTTTTTTTTTTTTTGCGGATACTATAACAAAATTAATTAAAAAACACAAATTCATCATTTCGTGACATAATTATATATCGTTAGATAAACTATAATTATTAAACACGGAGTAAAATCCTACTAAATTTTTTGTAACTAATTTTAAATAGGTTACACTATGAAATTGATAAGTCAGCTAAAGAAATAATGGGAAACCAACTAATAAAAACCCCAAAGTTAGGGTTAAACGATTGAGAATTATTATATACGGAGTATATATATTTTTTGAAATCGAGAATGAATATATTCAATTAACTGTAGAACGGGTTCTCTTTTTACAACCTTTTGTACAAACAAAACCAAAAAATTGACATAAAAAATACCCAAAATAGTCAAATACTTATAACCCAAATAAAGAATTAATGTGAAACCAACCAATTAAATAAGTAGTACAGTAATATTTAAAAGAATCCAAAATTAGAGTCCATAATTTGGAGTTATATTTAAATTAACAAATACTCCGTACTCCGTAATTGACGAAACAAAATAAAACAAAACTCATCGAGATAAAAAAAGTATCCTAAGAAGAAGAATTGTGATGGGCAAGAAAACGAGCTTCAAGGGATTCAAACCCCAGCCAGGTTGACCAAATGGCCACACTGCTTACCAGTGCGCCACAATCCTTTTGATTGCTTTCTACTCACTCAATTTAAACAAGTACTAAGCATCAGTGTTTTTTAATAAAAAAAAATAAAACCGAAGGGTGCGCATGTGGGGTGCTGTGCGCACCCCTAGGTCCGCCAGTACCCCAGATAATACTCCTATAGTCCTAGAAATAAGCCACTAGCTAGCAGATTATGAGCTCATTGCTTACATGAGAATGGTTACTATTGGAGTTTCCTTGCGCTTAAGTTATTCAGCATGGCGAGAGGTCTTACAATCTTCTTCTCTTCGTTCTGTCTTAGTTATTTGTTTACTTTTGCGAAAATCTTGTTAGAGGAAGTATAAAATATTAAAGGTAAACAATTTACTGGGACATAGTACGTACTCCGTAGTATTTATGGATCAGATGTGTTCATTTTGCTTTGTATAAATGTCAAATGAAAATGACATAATAAATGTTATGTTACGTACTTACGTATGTTAGTATGTAGTACTAGTACGTTCAATAGGAGCGTAATCAAAACTCAAACTTGTTCTTTGTTTGAAACTCTGTTTTGTTCAAGGTTTCAAATTAAAGTTTTGTTTTTAGCAGTCTGTGATCATGGCTTCCGAATTCGGTTAAAACTGGACTTTACTAAGTTGCTTTTCACCTGAGTTAGACCCGAATATGACCTAACCCAAATAAACCGGTTCTGACTTGTTGTTCGCCTGAACTAATTTTAAATGGAGCGAAACGCTTTGAAACGTTTCTAACCAGAATACTGTAATAGACTAACAGACATTATATTCATCACAAACAATGCAAACTTTTTATTCATAAGAAGTGCATACAACAATGTTGACAGTGTACATTCATGAAGTAATTAGGACAGATGGTGATTAAGCCTTGGGTTGGATATGTTTCTGCCTAATGAACTGAAGAAATCCATCTAATTTGGGAATTGATGGAGTCACTTGATTAATCTCAGGTACTTGTTTCAGTGCATTAACCCATGAAACCATCAGCGGGAATCTCTCTGCTGACAGAAACTTCTTTCCGAAAGTTTCTTCTGCAGCTATATGTGCTCCAAAGACAGAGTAGAACACAATATCCAAGTATCCTGGCTTCTCGTTTTGAAAACTCGGAACACCATTTGGGAATATCTCCTTCAGTTCTTGTTCTGCAACATCCATCTTTTCCAGCACTTCATCCTGGACCGTCTTTTGAGCTTCGCTCTCTGTCACCACGATTTTCATCAATGTCTCGAATATCTGCCCACATCATAGATATTAGACAGCTTCTAAGGTTATAATCTATACAAAATCTATAAATGCCCTGTGATATTTTTACAGGCTACTGTATAAATGTAAAGCAGGTTTCTTACTGGTGAAAGAAAGGCGGCCCAGAAGCGATGCTTTGCCTTGAGGTAGGGATCCTTAGGAAGGAGATGAGGAGGGTCAGTCCAAACCTCATCGATGTATTCAAGGATAGCCAATGACTCCAAAATCGGCTTTCCATTATGAACAAGTACAGGTACTTTCTTGTACACTGGATTATATTTCACTAGTAACTCACTTTTACTGTTGGGTAGATTTTCCTCTATGTACTCAAACTCGATACCCTTCACTTTGAGGGCGTAATCCGCCCTCATAGCGTAAGGGCTTGCCCAAAATCCATGCAACTTAACTGAGCTCTCTTCAGCCATGAGTGTTGTAGTGTTTGTGTTTGTGTTTGGTTTTGTTTGATGATAATACATTAATACTTGCTTTATATAGTGCTTGAATGGAATATATAAACAGTTTGAGATAATTGAAGAATATAAATTAAAGTAATAAATGAATGATTTAGAAGAAAAGCATCTGTCCAGCCATGATATAATACATTAGTAATGGACTAATAGTACTATGCTAAAGTGTATTAACCAGCCTTTAATGATGGAATTAGTTATATTTTAATTTGTTAACAATGTAGTACATGTATGCACTTAGTAAAGCAGCATCTTCTATGCATGACCTCATGGCTTACATGAGACTATGAGAGTAGTTACAAATGGAGTCTCTGGATACTTAAGTTCTTAATGATCAACTAATGTTAATTTGCTTAACTTTTCACTAAATATAAGTCATTTTTGATAAATTCATAAGGCTAGCTCCGCCTTGCAGTTAAGACTTGAGATGGAGATCTTGTAGATATCCGGGTCGCAAATTTATAGACCATACAGAATGAAGATATTAACTGAAATCAACAATTTTTGTAAGTTTGTACGAAATCGTACATCGATGATCAAACTAAAATGAAAACAATTTAAATAATGATGGTTTGCATGTTCATTAGTCCGTATTAGATTATGTAATTAAGTCTAGGTTGTAGTTAGTCAACTTGGTTTCTAGCCGCCTCCAATATCTCAAAAGTGGGATTTCATCACATGGTACGTGGAGCACGTGCAGTAACCACTCTTAAAGCTCAATGGACATTCAAGTGAGGGAGCGTAATAGTATATAAATATATTAGTTGAGCTTGGTTCATCCTATTAGAGATAAAGATACTAATAATATAGATATAAGATAATATTGTTATATTTTCCTAAATTGTATAAGATTGATATCTTAGTGTTTAGGTAATTGTATAATTCCTAAGATACTAGGTTACGGCTAGCTATTGTAGTTGTCCTCATGTTCACAACTGTATTTATACATCTGTTTACAATCAATGAAATCATTCATTCAAGCTTTAACTTTTACATGGTATCAGAGCAAAACGCTCCACCAAAACCCTAAACTTCTCCCAAAATCGTCCCACCCCTCTTCTCACCATGACCGGATCGGCAACGATTTTTCCGAATCCTCACAATGCTGCCGTGCCATTCATCTCTATTGATGTGGCCGGTATCGCAAAACTCACCCCTCTCACTTATCGCTCTTGGTCAAGCACCCTCTCTGATCTATTATTTGGTTATGATCTTATGAAATACCTTGATGGAACTCTTCCATGTCCTAATGAGACCGTGACTACCACTGAAGACAGCAAATCAGTTACTACTCCGAATCCCGCATATCTTGCCTGGATGCGTCAGGATTCCCTCCTGAAGGCGACTCTTCGTGGCTCTGTTGATTCCACAATCGCGCCTCTACTCAACTCTTGTACCACTTCTGCCGCTATTTGGAAATATCTTAGCACAACTTATGCTAACCCATCTCGTGGTCATATTATGCAGATTAAAGATCGTCTTAATTCTATTTCTAAGGGCGATCTCACAGCTACTGAATATATGCAGGCTATCAGCTCAAGTGTGAATGAATTAAGTCAACTGGGGAAGGCCATGGATGACGAAGATGTTATTTCTCGCGTTCTCAATGGACTCGACTCTGTCAAATATCGCTCGCTTATTGATGCTGTAAAGCATCGGGACACTACCATCTCCTTCGACGCTCTCCATGAACGTCTGATTCAATACGACCTATCTCTCAAACACACCTCACCCCTTACCCACCATCACTCCCCAGCCTCCGCCCACGTCGCCTACAATCGTCCCGCATCCCGACAACCCCCACGTCCATCGACCGAGCCCCCTATCCTCTCCACCCCGACCGACTCTACCCTACCTCCCTTTAAAGGAAAGTGTCAATGGTGTCATGCCCCCGGTCACTACCTTCGCAACTGTCCCTCGTTCAAAAATCTTTACCCGACCATAGTTGTTCCTCTCCGCCCACCACCTCCTAACCGTAACCCACCCCGCGCTCACCTCGTCTCCACTACCTCCTCGTCCCAACCGGAAATTCATAATCAGGCTCCTTGGATAATAGATAGTGGGGCTACCCATCACATTACCCACGACCTTAATAACCTTTCCCTTCATGCCCCTTATGACGGGACCGATGATCTTTTAGTTGGTGACGGGTCACCACTTCATATATCAAATATTGGTTCTTTTTCTATCCATCTCTCTTCTAAATCTGTCAAATTTAATAACGTTCTCCATGCACCGTTCATCTCAAAAAATATTATCTCTGTCTCTCAATTCTGTCTTGATAATAATGCAATAGCCATATTTACTCATAATTCGTGTGTGCTGCAGGATCGGCTAACGGGTCAGGAGCTTTTACGGGGACACCTTAAGTTGGGCTTGTACGAGTGGGCGAAACCGAGACCAACCCCACCCGCGGCGTTCCTCACCACCACGGATCACTCACACCTTTGGCACCATAAACTCGGTCACCCCTCGTCTACTATAATTACTACTATTTTTAATTTGGCTAATATTAAAGTCTCTAATAAATTTTCCCATTGTAATGCGTGCTTGACTCACAAAAGTCACAAACTTCCTTTTGCTACAAATACACTAGTTTCTAATAAACCGCTTGAGCTTATTTATTCCGATGTTTGGACGTCTCCGTCTTTTTCAATTGATGGTTTTAAATATTATGTCGTTTTTGTCGATCACTTCACTCGTTATACTTGGATTTACCCTTTAAAAAATAAGTCGGATACGTTTCTTGTTTTTAGTCGTTTCCGTGCTCTCGTTGAAAATTTTTTTAAACTACCAATTATTCAAATTTTTTCTGACAATGGGGGTGAATATCTCAAACTCACCCCCTCTATCACATCTGATGGTATCACTCACCTCACTTCACCTCCTCACACACCCGAACATAACGGTCTAGCAGAACGACGTCATCGGCACATTGTTGAGACCGGGCTTGCACTTCTCACTCACGCTCATATGCCTACCTCTTACTGGTCATATGCCTTCACCACTGCGGTTTATCTCATTAATCGCATGCCCACACCGGTTCTTAAGAACATATCCCCCTTCACTAAACTCTTTGGACATAGTCCAAATTACAATAAACTACGTAGCTTTGGGTGTCTTTGTTACCCATGGCTACAACCCTACACGAAAAATAAGTTAGAACCCAAGTCAAAATCTTGTGTCTTTATAGGGTACTCCCCGACTCAAAGTGCGTATCACTGTCTTGACACTTCGACTAAACGTATTTACACCTCTCGACATGTCAAATTCGTTGAGGATGTCTTCCCCTTTAAGTCTGGACCATCAACCACACAAATACCCTCCCCGGATGAATGGTGCACCGTGTCTCTCAATATTGTTACCCCTCCCCCTGTTACAATTCCCCTCTCCCCTGTCACGCTCCCCCCCTCCCCTGTCACGCACCCCCCCTCCCCTGTCCCGCCCTCTCCCTCCCCTGTCCCGGACCCCCCTTCCCCTGTTCCCTCACCGATTCCGAGTCCCCTGCGAGTCTATACTCGCAGGCCCCGCCCTCTCCCCGAGCCCACACCTGCTGCAGTCCCTCCTCTCGGGACCACCACCGCAGCTGACCACCCCCCTTCTCCGCGGCCCACTTCCCTTGAGTCTGCCAATGTCACGGCCCCGGTTGCTTCTCGACCCACTACTAGGTCGATGAACCAAATCCGGGTCCCAAATCCTAAGTATGCCGCTCTCACTCATGTGTCCACCACCTCGTCCCCACCCATCACCGTTAAATCAGCCTTGGCTGATCCTAACTGGAACTCAGCAATGCAAGCCGAGTACTCGGCTCTCCTCGCTAATCACACTTGGACCCTTGTCCCACCTAATTCTTCCTATAATGTCGTCGGTTGTCGTTGGGTTTTTCGTATTAAATATAAACCTGACAATACCATTGACAAATATAAAGCTCGTCTTGTTGCCAAAGGTTTTCACCAACGCCCGGGGGTGGATTACTCGGAAACTTTCAGTCCAGTCGTCAAGCCCGTCACAGTTCGGTTGATCCTTGCCTTAGCTCTTGCTCGTGGTTGGTCCCTCAAGCAGCTTGATGTCAACAACGTCTTTCTTCAAGGTACGTTAACTGAAACCGTTTATATGACCCAACCCCCCGGGTTTATAAATTCTTCACATCCTAATCACGTGTGTCGCCTCACTAAAGCCATTTACGGTCTTAAACAAGCGCCTCGTGCTTGGTACACTGAGCTTAAAAATTATCTTACTACATATGGTTTTTCTCAGTCCAAATCTGATCCTTCCTTGTTTCTGTTACTTCACTCACAAAATCCTATTTACTTACTTGTTTATGTAGACGATATAATTGTCACCGGTCCTATGTCACACGCGCTCTCCACCTTTTTAAATGCTTTTTCCCGTCGTTTCTCTCTAAAGGATCTTGGTTTCCCGTCATACTTTTTGGGTGTTGAAGTTACCCCCACCCCTTCTGGACTAACCCTAACTCAAACAAAATATATTCATGATATTCTAACCCGGTCTTCGATGCTTGACTGTAAACCTGCAGCCACGCCCATGACAGCCTACCCGCCTCTTCTGCCGAGCAGTGGCTCGCCCATTGCCCACCCCTCTGACTATCGTACCTTAATTGGTAGCCTACAATATCTTTCCCTTACCCGTCCTGACATTGCTTTCAGTGTCAATAGGCTTGCGCAATTCATGCAGGATCCTCAAGAGTCTCATTGGTTGGCTTTGAAACGACTTCTGCGTTATCTTAAAGGCACTCTCCAGGTTGGTATTAATTTATTTCGCTCATCTCCATTATCTCTTCACGCGTTTTGTGATGCAGACTGGGCAGGTGATCGAAAATCTTATGTCTCTACCACCGGGTTTCTAATTTATCTTGGTCGAAATCCTATTTCTTGGTCATCTCGAAAACAACAAGCAGTTGCATTATCCACCACTGAAGCAGAATTTCGTGCCGTTGCTACAGCTACTATGGAACTCATATGGGTTCGCTCTTTGCTCTCCGAACTTCAGCTCGAAGTTACGTCCCCTCCTGCTATCTATTGTGACAACTTGGGTGCCACAACCTACGCAGCTAATCCAGTGTTTCACTCGAAAATGAAGCATGTGGCGTTAGCTTTCTATTTCGTGAGGGAGCATGTTCATAATGGTCGAATTCGTGTACAGCATATCTCCTCTACAGATCAGCTTGCTGATGCTCTCACCAAACCGCTTCCGCGTCCTGTACTTGAACCAATCCTCTCCAAGATCGGACTCTCTAGATCGTCCTCCTTGAGGGAGCATATTAGAGATAAAGATACTAATAATATAGATATAAGATAATATTGTTATATTTTCCTAAATTGTATAAGATTGATATCTTAGTGTTTAGGTAATTGTATAATTCCTAAGATACTAGGTTACGGCTAGCTATTGTAGTTGTCCTCATGTTCACAACTGTATTTATACATCTGTTTACAATCAATGAAATCATTCATTCAAGCTTTAACTTTTACACATCCAACATTACTGAAGCTGAAAGATGAGGTAATGTGGTGATTAAGTTGATAAACAACACTGACAAGTGACAATGTACATTCAGGATATGTAAAGTTGAGATAAATGATACAGAGTATTATGGTGATTAAGTATTTGGTGAGATGGTTCGTTATTGTCGAGTGGTTTTAAGAAAATCGTGAAAAGAGAATATCATAAGAGATGAGTTAGGAAAATATGGTAGATAAAATTGTTTGAAATGAATAGATGTTAGTCCTTGTTTAACCATAAGAAAATATATGTTGCAGCATGACTGCCACTCTGCCAGCATCATCAAAGCCTGGAGAATGAGCAGGTATATAAGAAAATATATGTTTGAAACTCTGTTTCGTTTAAGGTTTCAAACGGTTTCATTAAATTGCGCTTCAGCACGGCTTTTTTGCAATACAGTAGAAATTCATCCTTCTCCAAAATTGTTGTCTTTAGTTAACTGGTGCTAGCAACCAATGCTAGTTTTAGTATCGATTTGTCTAAATATATGTAGAGATTCTGTACAATAAAGGTACAGTGTTGACGAAGAGGTCCTAACATAGTGGTTGAGACGGTGGTCATGTGAGTGCGAGAGTACAGGTTTAATGGTAGATAAACTGATGATTGTGATGAGTATGTTAACATGTCATCTGTAATAACACTGTTGAGTCCCAAGGAATGTTGAACTTGTTCTGGTTTGTTTAAGGTTTCAAATACAAGTTTATTCATCGGAGAACTATGCAAGTTCTTTGTCTTATAGGTACGGAGTACATAATAACAACGATGCTGACAGTGTACATTCAGCAAAAGTAAAGTCGAGAATCGAGATGACTAGGATCAACAAAGTGGTGATTAAGCCTTAATTAACTGGCTGAGAGGATCGGAGTCGTTGTAGGACGATCTTAAGAAATGCAACCAATTTGGGAACATCTGGTGTCACTTGATTCACTTCAGGAACTTTTCTCAGTGCATTTATCCATGAAACCAACAGTGGATACCTTTCTACTGTCACAAACGTTTTCTCATAAATTTCTTCTGCAGCTTCATGTATTCCTAACAGAGAGTAGAACACAATATCCAAGTATCCTGGCTTCTCGTCCTCAAAACACGGAACACCATTCGGGAATATCTCCTTCAACTCCTGCTCTGCAACATCCAACTTTCCAAACACCTCTTCCTGCGCCTTTTTTTGTGCTTCGCCTTCTGCGATTATGGTTTGCCACATTGGATCGAGCAGCTGCCACCATCATAGACGTTAGAAAGACGCTAAAAGTTTAACTTTGTGTTATTCAGGAATTTTCAGGTAACAAAAATCGATAACTAACTTTTTTTTTTTTTTGAGATTTGGTGTAGTAGCAGTGGTTACATACCTGAGCAAAAAAGGCGGCCCAGAAGCGATGTTTTGACTTGAGGTACGGATCCCTGGGTAGGAGATGAGGAGGATCGGTCCAAACCTCATCAATGTACTCGAGGATGACCAATGACTCACAAACAGGCTTTCCATTGTGAACCAGTACAGGTACTTGTTTGTGCACCGGATTATATTTGAGTAGTAACTCGCTCTTATTCTGAAGATTTTCCTCTATGTATTCAAACTCTATGCCCTTCACTTTGAGGGCGAGAACCGGCCTCATAGCGAAAGGGCTAGACCAAAATCCATGTAGCTTCACTGAGCTCTCTTCAGTCATGAGTTTTATTGAAAGTATTTTCAATCAATGAGTTTTGTTTTAGCTGCTGCGTTGATGATTATACTTAGCATTATATAATAATGCTTGAATGGCCTAAAATTTATTAATAAAAAAACTTGATTAAAATATTACTCCGTACATTATCAAACATCTATTATGAGCTCATCGCTTACATGAGAGTAGTTAACTAGTTTTTAAATCTTTTGTTGACTATTGTTATTCTTTATTTAGCAATGAATAAGGTAG
Organism: Agrostemma githago; assembly: GCA_958450325.1. Classification (NCBI taxonomy): domain Eukaryota; kingdom Viridiplantae; phylum Streptophyta; class Magnoliopsida; order Caryophyllales; family Caryophyllaceae; genus Agrostemma; species Agrostemma githago. The sequence goes on from OY288259.1 coordinate 3,007,564, forward strand.
GACGAACGTGAAACGTGTACGTTCTCGTTCATTTGTCTGTCTTTGATAAAAATATTCCTTATAATGAATATAAAAGACCAACAAATGAACGACGGAGCGAATATTTCATAGTATGGGACATGAGTCTGACATCGGTTTATTAAATTGTTTGTAATAAACAGATGTTCATCTATCTGCACACTTTAAGCTTTTGTTTTGTCCAAAGAAAAGTTAGCATCATCATCAAAACTTGGACTTGTTCTTTTATTTGGAACCCTATTTTATTCAAGATTTTAAATGAATTAGCTCCTGTTAATGTCGCTTTTGGAATGTCGTGCACGATATGCCACAACATTCGGACTTGTTCTTTGTATGAAACTCGGTTTTGGTCGAGGTCTTAACCCAGGGATATGGATCTTAAATCATACTCGTATTTGTATACATCTATTGTTCTATGATATAGATCAAACTCGATAACTTCTTATTAGTTATTACCAAAGTGAAAGGTAAACAAATGACTGAGACGGGATTAATACATGGTTCATGAAGTGTAATCAAGCAGATGATGGTTGAGCCCTGAAAATCATGTGAAGAAAGTCCACCAGTTTCTGATGAGGTGGAGTAATGTCTTTGATAACAGGGAGCTCAGTAAGAGCATTAACCCATGCAAATATAAGAGGATGCTTTTGTGGGTCCAAAACCTTCAAATCCAAAACTTCTTCTTGAGCTCTGTAAGCACCCAAAGTAGAGACTAACTGTATGTCAAGCAGTCCCAAACTCTTGATTTCTATTGAAGAAACATCTTTTGGTACTAAATCCCCCATGTGTTGCTCCATTACTGTCATTTTCTCATGTAATTCATCAACTGCACTTTGTTTCTCTTCTTCACTGCTCTTGAACAGCTTCAACACACTCTCCAGCAGCTGTAAACATAAACAAAACTATCAGTTTCGAGATCAAGTAAGGTACCCGTTTTATAGTTATAACGGATAACTCTGTCTTAACTCTGAAGCACACCTGAATCTGTATGAATCCGGCCCAAAAGCGGACGACAGCTCGGTCAAAAGGGTCTCGAGGAAGGAGCATAGGTGAGTGATGAGGCCAGGCCTCGTCGATGTACTCGAGTATGACTTGGGATTCGACAATGGGTTTACCATTGTGCACAAGAATAGGGACCTTCTTGTGAATAGGGTTGTACTGAAGCAAGGTTGGGCTTTTGTTAAACAAGTCTTCTTCAACATATTCATAAGGTATGCCCTTCATTTTAAGGGCTAATTCTACTCTCTTTGAGTATGTACTAGCCCACATTCCATGTAGCCTTACCTTAACCTCCCCCATTGTGTTTCTTTGTGAATTTATTTGGATTGGAGACTTGGAGTTGCTCAGTATTTAACTACTTCTGGCTGTTTCTTGATGTGGTTAAAATAATATTTGTGTGAAATTTCAGGGGCAATTTCTTCTGGTATGACGTGGAAACCCGCATACTGCATTGACTTCGTACCTACTTAATAATAGCCTGCAAACTGATTAACCACCTCTACTTGAACCAAATACTAACCGACACAAAAATACATTTTCCGAAAACTCGATCAAGGTTTTTCGTCTGTATACTCGTCCCAAATCCGTTAACCGACCCGATCCCACATATTTTTGTCCTACTAAAAAATAGCAAGATCATATTTCTCAAATATTATTCTTGTATAGCTAAGTTTAGCATATACATTTTCACATGTTTCCATCAACATTATCCTCCCATTTCAATTATCCTCTTTCATTATTCTCCTCATTCAAACATGATTCAAAACTTTTAACAATCTTGAAAAGTTGAAGATACAGAAGAAGAAGAAGAAGAAGAAGAAGAAGAAGAATAAGAAGGATATGGGATCGTTGAATGAAATAGGGCAAAAAGATGATTGGCAAAACACTGGATTTTGGAACGCCCACCCAATTGTATGTCAACAACCACATTCTCAAGCTCATGCATTTTGGTCTAAACATGACAGGGCGACGTCGTCACCTTCTTACATCTCCATGACTTTATTTACCTTGTCTATCATCTTGCTCATCTCTAACGCCTCTTTGTTCCTCCTCAAACCTCTCAAAATGCCTTTCACTGCCCAAATGATCGTAAGTCGTTCCGTTCCATCTCCTTAGAGTTCGACATATTGGGGGCTGTCACCGTTCAAACTCATGACATCTGCATGGGGGCTCTCAGGGTTCGAACTCGTGACATCTGGCTCGACGGGGGCTGTTAGGGTTCGAACTCGTGACATCTGGCTCCATGCATGAGAGTTTGAGATATTGCATGAGGGTTGTCATGGTTCGAACTCGTGACATCTGGCTCGATGGGGGCTGTTAGGGTTCGAACTCATGTCATCTGGCTCCATGCATGAGAGTTTGAGCTATTAGATGGGGGTTGACATGGTTCGAACTCGTGACACCTGGCTCGATGGGGGCGCTGTTAGGTTTCGAACTCGTGTCATCTGGCTCCATGCATGAGAGTTCTAGATATTGCATGGGGGCTGTCAGGGTTCGAACTCGTGACATCCAACTCAACCAAAACCAGACGTATTCGGTAGGTAATTACATACGTAGGATAATGTATTGTATGTGTGTGTGTGTGTTTTGCAGGGCGGTGTTTTGGTGATCGGGTTGTTTTCTTTGTTCGGGTTAAAGGAGCAATACATGTTATTTCCATACGTGGTGCAATACATACTAAAAACCATATCGTTCCTAGGGTTCATCCTTCATTCTCTAATGTTAGGAGTGGAAACAAACATGATGAGTGTAATCAAAAGAATGAAGAAGCAATCGGCCATTATAGGATTTTCGGGCTTCTTCGTCTCAATCTTTCTAAGTACGGCATCTGTATTATTTTTCGCACCATTCCACGACTTAGCCTCCCTCAATCCCGGGTTTTATCGACTTTCCATGCTCACTGCACAAAATTTCTTCATGGTTACATGTAACCATCTTAATGATCTCGGTATTAGTAACTCCGAATTGGGTCGTCTCGCTTACACTATATCCTTATGTCTCGACGTAAGTGGCATGGCAGTAAGTATCATTATGTTCGACATTATCCCGTTATTCGCTGGACAACCTTCGGCTAATCTTATGACCGTCGTCCTCTTCTATTCCGTAATATTTTGTTTTGTTAGACCTTATATCCTTTCGGTTATTGATCGATGTGAGGATCCCAAGAAGGTTACGGTGACTCATCTCGCGCTTTTGGTTGTCATTGTCATCTTGATAGCGATCATCGGAGAACTCTTAGGCCAAATGTTCCCGGTTTTTCTGTTCGCCTTGAGTCTACCCGAAGATCCATTGTCGTCGGTCTTGATCAAGTGGTTGGACACTATTACTTTCGGGCTGTTTTTTCCTATGTATTGTGCCATGCAAGGACAACAGGTTGATATAAAAGCTCTTGAGCCAACTACGGCTTTTCGGATCGAGTTTACACTTGTTTTTGCCTCCATAGGCAAGTTTTTCGGAACTTATCTCTCGTCCCTGCTCGTTGGTCTCCCTACGAATAACGCTCTTGCACTCTCTATAGTCATGTCTTCAAAGGGTTTGTTCGACATTGTGTCGCTCGGCCTTTGGAAAGACTCAAGGGTACGTATGTAACCTCTATATCTCTTGATTTCTTCTGTTTAATTCAGTTCAGTCTTAACTCATTCAGTTGCTGATGATCTGATAATGATAATGTAGATAATCGATGTCCACGAGTACACGGTGGCGACATTCCATTTCTTGGTGTGTACGGGTGTGTTATTGCCTCTAGTAAGGTACCTCTACCACCCATCAAGTGAATACTCAAACATATTGGGAACAAGTGTGATGGATATATGTGAAAATGGTGCCTTGAAAACAATGGCTTGCATCCATAGAAAGGACAACGTACCGGGAGTTATACGTCTAATCGAGGCCTTCGGTCCATCAAGGTCGAGACCCGTCCCTCTCATCGCCCTCCAACTCATCCAATTGACCGGCCGTGTCTCCATGCCCGTCCTTGGACTACTTGACCAAGTCAAGTCGTCCGGTGTCCTAGGCCAAAAACTCATTCGTTGCGAGGACATTGTCGATTCCCTAACCCTCCTCGAACGTATGCACAAAGGGGACGTCCGAATACAACATTACGTCTCCGTGGCCTCGCACGACACCATGCACAACGATATATGCACCCTCGCTTACGACAAGGACATAAATCTACTAATCATACCGTTCCATGCAACCTCACTAGTGACTACCAATAGTAGCTCAGATTCAGTCTCGGACGCAGGCTCAGTCCTAGCCATCCGGTCCGTCAACCAAAAGATCCTCGAACACTCACCCTGTGCCGTGGGAATACTGATCGACCGAGCCAAGAGTCATCACGTAGGAGTGTCAATGACACGAGACTATCGTATAGCAATAATATACATAGGCGGGATGGACGACCGTGAGGGGTTAGCCTACATGAACCTATTCACGACAAATCCTAACATCAGCGTACAGGTTAGTTGGCTTAAGTCGCCGTACAACAGCAAGGAGAACCCGAACAGTTTGGACTGTGAGTTGATAGACGAGATACGGACAAAGATGAAGATGAACGAGAGGTTGTCGCTGGACGAGGTGGTGGTGCAGGACGGGGCGGAGACGACGGACTATCTAGTGTCGATAAAGGATAAGTTCGATTTGGTAGTAGGAGGACGATATCATGACCCGAGTTGTGGGCCGTTGTTTGGGCTGAGTGATTGTTGGAGCACAGAGTATCCAGAGTTGGGAATTCTTGGTGATTTGTTAGCTTCCACTGATTTTCAATTCTCTGTTTTGATTGTTCATTCTAGTGTTGAACGTGACCATAACTGACCCATTTCTTGTACCCCCTACGTAGTTTTGTGTAGACTATAGATAGATCGAACAACCTCTTTTTGTAACAGATGTATCCGTTATAAGAAAGTCAGATAACTCTGTCACAAACAAGAGTTTGTGTAGATAGATAGATACTCTCAATTGTTGTAAACTTGTTTTTTTGGTTTGTTTTAATGCGATTTTTGGATGCACATATTGGGTTTTCGAGAGATTAAAATTGGATCATTCGGCTTGGTTATGTGTTACTTTAGGTTGGTTCAATCATATCTGGTTCTGTTGTATCATTTCGAGAATAGATACAGGTTAGTTAGAAACAGCAAAACAAAACCTAACTTATACGGAGTATAAAGTATGAGATATAAGATGATCGATGGTTGATCCAATAATAATTGTTCATCAAAACATAACGACTAATCTTCTCTGTCGTCTCTCTTTCTATTTTGACACGATTATCCGAATTTTGACACGGGTTATGAAAATTAGTACGAAAATTAGAATTGGAGAAATATTCGGTATATTTTAGAAAAGTCAAATCATGGATTATATTCAATTTTGGTTCCATATTTTCAGAGAAAATACAAGGAAATTGAAGTATTCGTGTAAATTGAAAACTTCTTTTTGTTTAGTTTACACGTAAATTCAAAACTTGGATTTGGATAAACCACATTCAAACTACTTCCTTTCTAAGATCTATCACATTTCCAAATTCAGTAAAATATAAAACAAATTATACAACAATTTTACGAAAATAAATAAATTAATTAATTCTGCCAAATTATCGTTACTCATCGTAAAATACACAACGTACACATGCAGGCACGATGATCATGTCATGATAAACTGAATTGAAAAACTTGAAAGGGCGAAGAACAACAGCATCATCATCATCGATCAAAAAAGTTTAATTCCCGGATCATCAATTTTATGAATTGGGTTTGATTTGATTTGTGTGGTAAGCTATGAAATTTGTGATCTTCATTTGTAATTTGTTACGTGTTGTTAATGTTTTCATATCGCTATTACATGATCTATTATGAATTTATACTTTTATTTGGATGGATTTATATTTATAATAACGTCGTAAATCGTACTCTTTGAAAGATTTCATCTTTATGTCTATATGTTGTGAATTTTGATTAATCATCATTGAACCTAATCAATGAAAGCTCAAATTTTTGAAATGTTCTGGCAAATTGGTCCTAACCCGATCCACGAGTTTGATCCGCAGTCCAATTTGACCCGTTTTAAGTCTCTAACAGGAAAAAACCCGAACTTGGCCCGACTCTTACTTGAAAATGACATTAACCGACCTAATTGAATGTGGGATTAATATTATTTTTTTTTGAGTCGGATCAGCTTTTGTCACCTCTGTGAATTCTGAATGGGTAATGATTTTGAAAAATTTGCAGGTAAAAGATGGCAACAAAAGGAAACACAGGGGACAACAAAACAAAGAGCCCTCTATCATTCCTCATAGTAATAGGACTGTGTTGCCTCTTCTATGTACTAGGTTTATGGCAGCGAAGCGGGTTTGGTAAAGGCGACAGCATTGCACTACAAATCACCAAGCAAACAGACTGTACAATCCTCCCTGACTTAAACTTCGAAACCCACAACGGCGAAATTGGGTCAAGTACTGAACTCAAGGCCCAAGTTCAACGGTTCGAGCCATGTCCTGACAGGTTCACTGACTACACACCGTGTCAGGACCAGGCTCGAGCCATGACGTTCCCTCGAGAGAACATGATTTATCGCGAAAGGCATTGTCCTCCTGAGGAGGAAAAACTCAAGTGCCTGATTCCTGCACCTAAGGGGTATGTAACCCCTTTTCCTTGGCCTCAGAGCCGGGATTATGTCCCCTTCGCTAATGCGCCTTATAAGAGTTTGACAGTCGAGAAAGCTGTTCAAAACTGGATACAGTACGAGGGTGATGTGTTTAGGTTCCCTGGTGGTGGCACTCAGTTTCCTCAGGGTGCTGATGCTTATATCGATGACTTGGCCTCCGTTATTCCTATGGATAATGGGTTGATTAGGACTGCTCTCGACACTGGCTGTGGGGTTAGTCGTCTCAGTCTTTCTAATTTGAACTTTTCGTTGCTATGAAAAAGTTTAGGTCGAAGGGTAGGCCTTACAGTCGAGCCTGTCTTATGCAAGAATATGGTGTGTGCAGGTAGCGAGTTGGGGAGCGTATTTGTTCAAGAAAAATGTATTAGCAATGTCATTTGCACCAAGAGATTCGCATGAAGCACAAGTTCAATTTGCTCTTGAGAGAGGAGTGCCTGCTGTAATCGGTGTTCTAGGAACCATAAAGCTCCCTTATGCTCCTAGATCTTTTGATATGGCTCACTGTTCTCGATGCCTAATTCCCTGGGGTGCAAACGGTCTGTACCTGTAAACCCGTCAAATTTTCAAAACGGAATAATATCAGTTTGGTTCAGATTCTAATATCAGACGGTTTGTATGCGTAGGTGGAATTTACATGATGGAAGTGGATAGAGTGCTGAGACCAGGAGGATACTGGATACTCTCTGGTCCACCCATCAACTGGGAAAACAACTACAGATCATGGGAACGTCCCAAGGAAGAACTCGAGGATGAACAAAGGAAAATCGAAGAGATTGCTGAGCTTCTTTGCTGGGAGAAGAAATCTCAAAAGGGTGAGATTGCTATTTGGAGGAAAAGAGAAAACTGTAAGGATCGAGTCTCTCGTGCCACCATCTGTGAATCTCAGTATGCTACTGATGTTTGGTATATCTCTACTTCCTCTATTTCATTCCTCATTAAAGCAAGTACGATAATAACTAAACTGAACTGGATTGAAATGTCGACTTTCGTGCAGGTATAAGAAAATGGAAGCATGCATAACTCCATATCCAGATACAAGTTCTTCAGACGCAGCAGCAGGAGGAGACTGGAAACCATACCCTGAAAGGCTGAATGCAGTTCCAGACAGGATCGAGAGTGGATCAGTTCCCGGGGTGTCAGTCGAATCATATCAGGAAGATATAAAAGAATGGTCGAAGCATGTAAATTCTTACAAAAGGGTAAACAAGTTGATTGATACAGGAAGGTACCGAAACATCATGGACATGAATGCTGGTCTAGGAAGTTTTGCTGCAGTCCTCGATTCTCCTCAGTTGTGGGTTATGAATGTTGTGCCTACTATAGCAGAGAAAGATACTTTAGGCGTCATCTTCGAACGTGGATTGATTGGCATTTATCATGATTGGTAACTGTTTCTTTTTCGCAAATATCTCTTCCTTCATATATCAATCATGGTTTTAATCTGATGTGGGTTTGTGCAGGTGCGAAGCCTTTTCGACATATCCCAGGACATATGACCTGATTCATGCTAATGGGATCTTCAGTTTGTACAAGAACAGGTAAGATTTAATGTAGCATATAGTCGCTCTGATCTGATCTGTTTGGCACGACATTTCAGCTAGCTAAACTTAATTATTCGACCAAAATTTCAGGTGTAATGCAGAAGACATCCTGTTGGAGATGGATCGGATACTGCGACCAGAGGGAGGAGTGATATTCCGGGATCAGGTGGATGTGTTGATGAAGGTGAAGCGAATAGCGAGTGGGATGAGGTGGAAAACGCGAATGGTAGACCACGAAGACGGGCCTCTTCTAAGGGAGAAGGTCTTGTTTGCTGTCAAACAATACTGGGTTGCTGGTGAAAACAATTCAACCTCTTCTGCTTGAAATAACTCAACAAACAAAACTACAAGATTTATGATTCATTTTTGGTCAAAATTTTCTAACATAAAGTTAAAGTTAGTTATTCTTGTGCACAAAGGTGCTGAAATTCTGATATAAGCCTTAATTTTTTGAGGCATTTTAGAGTTTTGTAAGTAAATGTCATAGGTGTTGTGTAACTTCTATGGTTAGTTTTGGTGACATTTGCTTTGTACTAGCTCATAGCTTTATTCATTCATGTAGGAGGAGAGTATCATTAATCAGGTCTTCTGAGAGACGGATTCTCATTAACTTTAAAAGAGTATACAAATATAAAGAGTTTTTATACTTGTTATAAAAACAGGTACAAAAGCAAAGCTGTCATTTAAGGGTACGAATAGGACATAAAGTGGTACTGAAGAATTGTCCCTCAAAAAGTTATTGAGAGACCATCTCTTCCAAGATTTTGTGATGATTATGATGCTAAGTTTTGCCATTATATTCTCTCTATCATGGATTTTACTAAGATAGAATATGCCTCGGAAAAAAAAAAAAAAACGAAATTTTATATCACGTTGTCAGAATCAGCAAGAAATCAACTTGGTTAAAATGGTGAAAAGTTATATGACCGAAAAACTACATTTTACTATTCTCTCATCAAAATTAAATATTACGGAGTATGTTCATCGAATTGAAAAACTTAAACATCAACAAAACAGTACTCCGTATAGTATTGTTCAATGTTCATCGTCGTCACCATCGCGACATCGCTATCACTATACTAGATGTAACATGTAAACTTGGAGAGAGTAATTACTTTACGAAACTCATAATACGGAGTATGTTTATTAACTGATTATTGATTGGTCGAACATATTCGTGATTTATCATTAATTTTAACAATTTTTTTGGGTGACGAGCATATCCGTGACAAATTTGGTAGGTAGCATTTGATACTCTCTAGGTTTTGATTTATACGAAATATTTATTTGATCGTTATCGATTTATGATAGATGAATCCGGAGTTTTCTAAAAACAAATGAACCCAAGCAGGCAAGCCTAACAGACACCTTTCCTTTCCTTTGTTCCGTACTCCGTCAAAAACAGCGATAAAAACAGAGAGAATTAGGGTTTTAGGGGCTTCAATTTTAGGGTTTATCGAAGAAAGAGAGAAAAAGAAGGAACCTCAAACAAAATCAACAATGGTGGCCGAAAATAAACTTAAGAAATTGAAACCCGACGACGAGGAGAACGCTGAAATCGACAGCGACCTCGTTCTCTCCATCGAAAAGCTTCAGGAAATCCAAGATGACCTCGAAAAGGTTCAATTTTGCTTACCCCCCCCCCCTTTTTTGTTAATTCAATCTTCTGTTTTTCGTCAATTGATTGTGAATATCTTTCTAAAGGTTGTATTTTGGTAGCAGATTTTTCTGGGTTTTCAATTTTATTGATTGGTTTATTAGAAGCTTGTAATTTCTCTACCAAGTTTTGAATCATTTGGGTGAAAAGTGTGTTGATTGTGCAATTATGTTGGGTTTATTATAATGGGTTTCAATTGATTTGTGATTTTAATGGTATATGGTTCAAAGAAGGCCTTCAAATTCACTGTGCAGGCCTTCTAATCTTATTTTTTGGGTGTAAAGGGAGCTGTATGAGCGATTATGATGCTTACGGTTTCGAATTCATGTCATGAGTACCGCCTCTCATGACTTCTGAAATGTATTGTTGTTTCTGGGTTTGAATGAGTAGGATTTCATATATATTGGTGAATGTAAGATAGGAGTAGTTGTTATTCTCGGCGTAGTATGGAGTACTTCTTTCAAAAGATTGTAATTTTGTAATCCGGAGTAGAAGTTTGTGATATACTTTGTTGGCCTAAACTGAAAATTTTGTTGTCCGTGGTTATTGGATTAGGATTTGTATTGGGTTATTTGTTGAACAAGGGGTTGGATGTAGTGTAGACTTGTCATTTTTTTTATGCTTTGTTGATGTAGAATATGATGTTGCAACGTAGCTAGAAACGGCTCACTACAGATGTTTTTTTTGGTATAGTTTTCTATATGTTAGGGTAGTATGCCTTTATCGTTCGTCATCTGCCTGCCGTTGGATAGCTTATTCTGGCTGGCTTTGGTTGTTGCATGGGGTTAGCCGGCTAGCTGGCTAAATAGTTCTACTAATCACATTTTGTAGCACATAAGTCAATTTGCTTTGAGGAAATGAACAACAATAATCGTATTTGGAAACAAAATATATGTTTAATGACCATAACATAGCCTTTAGATTCCTAAAGATGCCTACATGTTACATAACAAATGGGATTGATGTGTATGGAAACAGTGTCAAAAAAGCTTCAATGAATGCGTTTGCATCTGAATCTAACTTTTGTTATCGAATTGTTTATTATCTGTTGCTATACTTTACACTCTTACTTACGCGAATGTTGGATTGTACTTGCATCTACTATTTTAGATTAATGAGAAAGCCAGTGATGAAGTTCTGGAGGTTGAGAGGAAATATAATGAGATACGTCAGCCAGTATATGACAAGCGAAATGCCATCATACAAGCCATTCCTGACTTCTGGCTGACAGCGGTAATTTTTTTTTTTTTGCTTTAGTTAATTGTAAGTATCTGACTCTCCCCTTATATCGTGCTAACTGCGATTTATTCTTTCTGTTGTGTAGTTTCTTAGTCATCCTGCTCTTAGTGAACTCTTGACTGACGAAGATCACAAGGTAAATTATTGTTTGATCTTTATGAATTCCAAAATCAGAATAATAGTCATTTGGACTGTAAGTTATGGGCTCATTTTTTGTATCATCCTCTATGGTATTCACTCTACTCAGATTCATTTAAAAGTGTACCCAACATGGACGTGTGTTCACTGTTCATTTGTCGGTATCTGCCATTTTCATGAAAAAGCAGAAAAAAATGTGTTAAATATTTTCCAAAAATGTCATTCCCATGCTCTGGTGTCAACTGATAGACATACGATACAACGGATCTCTTTTGGCTGTAAACTATACATGCTTGCTTGTTTCACTTTGGCACTTTTTCTTGTGTAGATTTTCAAGCACCTAACATCTATCGAAGTGGTGGATTCTAAGGATGTTAAATCGGGATACTCCATAAGTTTCGTAAGTGTGTTCCTACCTACTACCAGAGTTGCATCATTCTCCCTTTATCTTAACGAAGAGATGCTGAGAATACCCAATCTTATTACTTTTATCGATTTCAGAACTTCAGCCCTAATCCTTATTTTGAAGACACAAAACTTACCAAGACGTTCAACTTCCTTGATGAAGGATCTACGAATGTGACCGCTACTGCTATTAAGTGGAAAGAAGGCATGGTAATGAACTTTGTTCCAGTTCTTTGAAATTCTCTAGTTGATTTTTTTTCTTCATATAATGTGAATTGACAATGTCTTGAACATCTTTAGGGAATTTCAAATGGTGGTGACGTCGAGGACAAAGGAAACAAGAGAAGTCATGTGGAGGAAAGGTAAGTTCTCATTGTATGATCAGTGGAACCTTTTGCCGACCTACCATCTTAGATGTAGTTTATTAACTGTTTAAATATGCCGTGTTGTCATCTCAAATGGAGTATTAATTAGTGTAGCAATCTGAACTCGAGTACCGTCTTTAGTTGCAGATAGATATCTCACATCTGATATATATATATATATATATATATATATATATATATATATATATATATATATATATATATATATATATATATATATATATATATATATATATATATATATATATATATATATACTACGCATGTCATTGTTTACGAGTTCTTCAGTTAATCATCTTTCCCTGAAGCCTGTCTTAGATGATGTTTATGTAGCTGTCTATTTTTACTACTATTATTATCAGCACATATCAGATATCACTAGAATCAAACACAACTTATCTGTGTCGATGGCACTGTAATCAAGTTGAACAGTTGCTTGACTCAATATTTTCGGCATGAATCACTAGATGATGTATACCTGTCTTTGCATGTCCTTAGACCAAATGTTTAGATATGCTTGTGTTAACTCCGAAGCCTCTCTACTAACTACTATATGCCTCATTCTTCTTGCAGCTTCTTCACTTGGTTCTCAGAGACACTAAGTGACGAAGACATCAATGATGATGTAAGTTCAGATTATTTATTCTATCCTTGACGTCTTGGAGCCTTCGTTACTGAAGGAAATATAAACAAAGATTTATTGGCTTTCCTCTAGGAACTGGCCATTCATAGTCGGTTGGATGTGAATTTGCAGGTTGCTGAAATCATCAAGGAGGATCTGTGGCCCAACCCACTCACATACTTCAACAATGTAACCTCTACAACTCAAATATTTCGAGTTCCCTTGAAATGTGTTCTATATTTTGTAGTATATCATTATGTTACATCGATTTATGTCTTGATGGTGTTTATTCCAGGATGCTGATGAAGAGGATTTCGATGGAAATGATGATGAAGAGGTATGTTGATTTCTTTATTGATCTCTGCTTCTGCTATCAAGAATGCGACCACCCTCTTTACATTCTATTGTGATTTGTGAATGTGCCATTGTTGCCTACCCTCTTTACCTTTGATTGTGATTTGTGGACGTGTCATTATTGTCCACATAGCTTTGATGCATGCAAATCACACGGTCGTCAATTTCACATAGTAAAGCCTTTTTGTCCCGCCTTCTTCATTCACTTCCGTGTTCGGTCTAGGAAATAGTACTCGATTACTTTTCTTTTGGTAAAACACAGAAGAGGGTCCTGTGTAGACAGAAACATCGACAGAAAATACACTTCTTAAGTCTCCAATCTTTGTTGGCACATCAAATACAGTTTGTTGGACTTTTGTGTAGGGTTTGTGTATTTTTCGTGTTCCATTGTGTTTGCTGTTGGATTGATTGATTGATTGATACCCACTAGACCCGACCATCCACTCTTGTCGCATATGAATCATTTTTCTCTAAATAACTTGACAATAACATACCCGAAATGACCCGACCAATTACTACTTCTAAAGAGTAGTGTGAGTAAAGTTTGCTTGGGCCACATTTGCAGGAAAAGGATGTCTCTGATGAAGACGATGAAGGTGAAGGTGAAGATGAGGAGTAAATGCAATCGCCCTCTATTGACCTCTTACTGTTTGAAGGGGTCTTGCCGTAGCTGGATCTTTCTTTTCTTTATAGCTTGTTTTTTTTTGTAAAGCGGCTCGTGCGTTATGGAATGGTTACTGAAATACAGAATGTCAAGTGAGGATGGTGATGATATATGACTGTTATATTTATGTTACTTTTAATGACCTTAAACGATTCTATTCAGCCCGATATACATGACCGTCCACCCTTATATTGGGGGACTACTTCTTACCGTCGGCGCTTTACTTCTTACCGTCGGCGTTAATTACGTAAAATGACGACTTTGTCCTTGATATTTATTCTCGAAATAATATTACTTTAACATTTTATAGATTATCGATTTATTAAAACTCGATAATAAAACTGTCTTTTTCGATTATCGTAATAAACCAAAACCAACTTCCTATATAATTAATATATGGAATTACGCAAAATGACAAGTTCTCCTTTGCAATTAATTCTCGAAATATTATCACATTTACATTTTATAAAGTATCGGTTTATTAGAACTCGATAATAAAACCATTTTTTCGATTATTGTTACGCCTGTGATTTTAAAAAGTTAATTAGATTAATTAACGACTTAATACAATTTAATAAACATAATTAACAAATACGAGTAATACGCAAATTAAATCCTAATTAATCTACGACAATCAAGATTTATTATACAAATCGATGCAAATTAAAAGAAAAAAAAATCCGGAAATGGGTCGGGTCGAGTGGGTTTTTCGACCCACTCAAGGGTCGTATTATTTTCTCTATAATATTTGAAAGTTTGATATAGAACATGAAATATAAGGTGGTGAAGTTGGTTATAAAGTCAATCTTTCATACAAGCGACCCGGGTTCGAATCAATCTGTAACCAATTTCACCACCTTATACTTCATGTTTCGTATTATAGAGAAAATAATACGACCCTTGAGTGGGTCGAAAAATCCACTCGACCCGACCCATTTCCGGATTTTTTTTCCTTTTAATTTGCATCGATTTGTATAATAAATCTTGATTGTCGTAGATTAATTAGGATTTAATTTGCGTATTAGTCGTATTTGTTAATTACGTTTATTAAATTGTATTAAGTCGTTAATTAAATCTAATTAACTGTTTAAAATCACAGGCGTAACAATAATCGAAAAAACGGTTTTATTATCGAGTTCTAATAAACCGATATTTTATAAAATGTAAATGTGATAATATTTCGAGAATTAATTGCAAAGGAGAACTTGTCATTTTGCGTAATTCCATATATATTACGGAGTAATTATATAGGAAGTCGGTTTTGGTTTATTACGATAATCGAAAAAGACGGTTTTATTATCGAGTTTTAATAAATCGATAATTTATAAAATGTTAAAGTAATATTATTTCGAGAATAAATATCAAGGGCAAAGTCGTCATTTTACGTAATTAACGCCGACGGTAAGAAGTAAAGCGCCGACGGTAAAAAGTAGTTGTGTTATATTGTCGTAAACTTGGAAAGTAGTCAATGTACCTTGTTCCTCTCGACAAACCACCCCAACTCCTATTCGTCATCCCCTCTTCACGCCCACATGGGCCGCATCATACTCCTCCGGGCAAGGTATCAGGGGTGGTAGAAGGGGCGAGAGAAGAAAGCATCACATTCATATAGGTTCTCGCACAACAATGAAAGATGATCGACCATATGCTACTCTGTATTTTACTTTAAAAATCCATTAAAACTAAAATCGATTGAACCTACAAAAACGGACTAGGACATAGAACATCTCCATAATAGAGTGAGGAGATATAAATATATATCGGGTGGGGTTGGAAGGCAAGTGAAATAGGTAGAATGATTAATATTTTAAGCAAATGGATGATAAGGCAGAAAAGAGAAGGTAGATAGCAATTCTCTAAATGAATTAATCAGGAGTCGCCATACTCCATATATAGACCCAAGTAAGGCCCCATCTACAACAAAGGGTTGCGACTTGTGCGATGACGGTGTGAGGTGAGTCAGGTGGGTACGACGGTGCAAGCTCAATACCTAATTTTTTATTCCATACCAATCAAATTAAAATATATGCCAAATTTATAAAAAAATGTTAAATATAAAATTGCGATATCCAAATTATATATTCCAAAAAATTAAATTATTATTACTGATCCGTATTTATTTTATTTTAAATAATTAAATTGAGTTTTTATTATTTTCTTTAAAAATAAAATAAAATATTCCAAGCAAATATAACAAAATATTTTATTCCAACCTTCCGTAGGTGGCTGGCTGCTAGGTCCCTCAGTCCCTTTTTATAGAGAGTCAAAAGAGCAGCAATAAAAACAGAAAGAAAGAATTAGGGTTTTAGGAGCCTCGGATTTAGGGTTTATCGGAGAGAGAGAGAGAGAGAAAAAAAAGAAGCGAGCTTTAAGCAAAATCAACAATGGTGGCTGAAAACAAACTTAAGAAATTGAAACCCGACGACGACGAGAACCCTGAAATCGACGGCGACCTTGTTCTCTCCATTGAAAAGCTTCAGGAAATCCAAGATGAACTTGAAAAGGTTTCATTTTTCTTCACCCCCCCCCCCCTTTCTTTTTTATTGTGTTAATTTATGGTTTGATTTTCGTCAATTGATTGTGAATTTCTGTTTAAAGGTGGTGTTTTGGTGGCAGATTTTTGTGGGTTTTCAATTTTATTGATTGATTTGTATCTGAGAATATTGTAATTTTTTCTATCAAATTCTTTAACTTTTTTTGGTGAAAAATCTGTAGATTGTGTGAATATGTTGAGTTAGTTATACTGGGTTTTCAATTAATTTGTGCTTTTAGTATGGAGTATGGACGATTATGATGCTGACGGTTCCGAACTCATCAATAATGAGTACCGCCTTTCATGTATTCTGCAATGTATTGTTGTTTCTGGGTTTGAATCAGTAGGCCTTCACATATATATATATATATATATATATATATATATGTTGGTGAAATTCATGATAGATGTTAATTTGGGCATTTAAGTATGGAGTACTTCTAGTCGAAGTTTTCGTTACTTTGTTGAACTACATTGAAAATTGTTGTTCATGGCCATTGGATTAAGGTGAATAAGTGATCGGATATGTTTGTCGTAGAATCGTTGTTTTTTTGGGATGCTTTGTTGATGTAGAATACGTTGTTGAAATGTGGCTAGAAAACGTTGTTATCCTGCTCGCTGTTGGATATGTGATTATTGTTGCCTCTGGTTCTCGCATTAGGTTAACTAGTTTTAGTAAAGCGGTAATACTCACATTTTGTAGCACATAAGGCGCAAATTTGATTTGAGGAAATTAACAACAATAATCGTATTTGGAATCAACATAAATGTTTCATGATCGTAAGAGGTACATGCCGGTATTACTCCACCACTAGTAAACCAGCTATTGATAGACTTTAACAATTGGGATTGACGTGTGGAAACAGGGTCAAGAATGCGTCAATGAGTGCCTCAAGCATTTCACTTCTGTTATGAATTGTTGATTATTTATTGCTATACTTTACACTCTTATTTACACGGATGTTGGATGTTACTTGCATCTACTGTTTTAGCTTAATGAGAAAGCAAGTGATGAAGTTCTAGAGGTTGAGAAGAAATACAATGAGATACGTCAGCCAGTATATGACAAGCGAAACGCCATCATACAGGCCATTCCTGATTTTTGGCTGACAGCTGTAAGTTCTTTTTCTTGCACGAGTTGATTTAAGTATTTGATTCTCCCCTTATATCGTGCTAACTTTGACTTATTCTTTCTGTTGTATAGTTTCTCAGCCATCCCGCGCTTAGTGAACTTGTGACCGACGAAGATCACAAGGTAACTTACTATTTGATCTCTATAAATTCCAAAATTGGCCTAATAATCATTTCTACTGTGTAAGTTATGGGCTTATTTGTGTATCATCCTCTATGTTTTTGATTTACGGCTTAGGTTCATTTAAAAGTACCCAAGAGGCCAACATGGATGTGTGTTCAGTGTTGAGATGTTGGTTTCTGAAGTGTCATTCCCATGCTCTGGTGTCAAGTTATGGGCGTATTTTTGTATCATGCTCTATGTTTATGATTTATGGTTTAGGTTCGTTAAAAGGTACTCAAAAGGCCAACATGGATGTGTGTTCAGTGTTGACATGTCGGTTCTATTTTCATGAAAAAGCAAAAGATCAAAGGATTACCTATTTTCCAAAAGTGTCATTCCCATGCTCTGGTGTCAAGTGATAGACAAACATTACAAGAGACCTCTTTTGGCTGTGAACGGTACATGCTTGCTTGTTTCACTTTGCCACATTTTCTTGTGTAGATTTTCAAGCACCTAACCTCTATTGAGGTGGTGGATTCTAAGGATGTGAAATCAGGATACTCAATAAGTTTTGTAAGTGTTTTCCTACCTACTAACACACTCCCTTTATCATAACGAAAAAATGCTGAAAATCCTCAACCTTACTTTCTATTGATTTCAGAACTTCAGCCCTAATCCGTATTTTGAAGGCACAAAACTTACCAAGACGTTCAATTTCCTTGATGAAGGAACTACGAATGTGACTGCTACTTCCATTAAGTGGAAAGAAGGCATGGTAATGAACTTTGTTCCAGTTCTTCAAAGTTCTCTAGTTGATTTTATTCTATGTAATGTGAAATTGACAAAGCTGTGAACATCTTTAGGGAATTTCAAATGGCGGTGACGTCGAGGACAAAGGAAACAAGAGAAGTCATGTGGAGGAAAGGTAAGTTCTCATTGTATGATCAGTAGAACCTTTGGCCGACCTACCATCTTAGATGTCGTAGTTTACTAACTGGCTTAGTTTGTTATGCTGTCTGAACTGAAGTACTGTGTCTTTTAGTTGCCGTGATATATCTTACACCTGACCTACTTATTTGAAGTGCTTTAAGTACATGCTGTCTACATGTCTCAATGTCCTTTCTTCTTGCAGCTTCTTCACTTGGTTTTCAGAGACACTAAGTGACGAAGACATCAACGACGATGTAAGTCTAGATTACTTATTCTATCCGGGACATCTTGGGAGTGTTCTTTACTGATGGAAATATAAACAAAGATTTATTGGCTTTCCTCTAGGAACTGGCAGTTCATAGTCGATTGGATGTGAATTTGCAGGTCGCTGAAATCATCAAGGAGGATCTGTGGCCCAACCCACTCACATACTTCAACAATGTAAACTTCTACCACTCAACTATTTCGAGTTCCCTTGAAAGTGTGTTCTATATTTTGTATATCGTCACGTTACATCGATTTATGTCTTGATGGTGTTTTTTCCAGGACGCTGATGAAGAGGATTTCGATGGAGATGACGATGAAGAGGTTTGTTGATATCTTTATTAATAGATTTATCCCTCAGTTTGACCCGAACCCGATCTGATCCAGCCCATATCATGTCTCCATTCTTAGAAACACGAAACAGCGTGACCTGAACTAACGTGACCTGAACTGACCCGAACTCAAACTGGCTGAGCCGTTTGCAGGACTAGATACCCACCTCTTACTAGATGTTAACAGTATAGTGAGTACGTTTTGTTCACCCACATTTGTAGGAAAGGGAAGTCTCTGATGATGAAGACGATGATGGTGAAAATGAGGAGTAAATGCAGTCGCCCTCGTTTAACCCTTCTCTGTTCGATTAAGGGTTGTTCCCATAGCTACTATTATCTGAATCATTTTTCCTTTATAGCTTTTTTTTGTAAAGCGGCTTTTTCGTTATGGAATGGTATTCAGATACAGTACGTATCAGTGAGGATGACGACGACGACATATGACTTATATTTATGTTACTTATCATGGCTCTATATGATTCCGTTCAGCCCGATTCTAAATTTTTTTGAATTTTTTTTGTATTGCTTGGTGTGAGGGATTGTTCATCGTGAATATTGATCTATTTTATTCCGGGATATAAAATGTCGAAAAAATGTGGATAATAACCTTCAAAAACGGTCGTTTTTTTGCAATTTTTCGAAAGAAATGAAAATTGTTCTAAACTGTCGTTTTTTTGCAATTTTTCGAAAGAAATGAAAATTGTTCTAAACTGTGAATATTTTTCGACAAAGACTTGTCGATAGGAATAAAATGACTAACAATGATTATTGAAATCCTTAGGTACGATATAAAATGGAATATCGAAGTAAGTTCGATGGATTTCGGCACGCCTCAAACCACAAAATTATGACTTTTAAAAGTCTCGATTGAAATGCAGATGACCCTCGTATTACACCGCATCATTGTATTTGGTGTGAGGGTTGTTCAGCGCGAATATGAATCCATTTTATTTCGGGATCCAAAATGTTGAAAAAACGTGGATATTATTCTTCAAAAACGGTCGATTTTCGCAATTTTTCGAAAGAAAAGAAAGATGCTCTAAAGCACGAATATTTTTCGACAAGAATTTGTCGATGTGAATAGAATGCGTAATAACGATGGTTAGAACCCTTAGATACGATTTAAAATGGAATATCGAAGTAATGTCGACGAATTTCGACACGTCTCAAAACACAATTTTATGACTTTAAAAAGTCTCGATTGAAATCCAAATGACCTTTCTATTACATCATTGCATTGTGTTTTTTGCGTGAGGATTGTTCAGCGCGAATATGGATTCATTTTATTCAGGGACCCAAAATGTCTAAAAACGTGGATAATAACCTTCAAAAACGGTCATTTTTTTACAATTTTTCGAAAGAAATGAAAGTTGTTCTAAAGCGCCAATATTTTTCGACAAGAACTTGTCGATGGGAATAGAATGACTAACAATGATTATTAGAACCCTTATATACGATATAAAATGGAATATCAAAGTAATTTTGACAGATTTCGACACGTTTCAAAACACAATTTTATGGCTTTTAAATGTCTCGATTGAAATGCAAATGACCCTCATATTACACCGATGCATTGTACTTGGTGTGAAGATTGTTCAGCGCGAATATGGGTCCATTTTATTCTGGGACCCAAAATGTCGAAAAAACGTGGATAATAACCTTAAAAAACGGTCGTTTTTTGCAATTTTTCGAATGAAATGAAAATTGTTCTAAAGCGCAAATATTTTTCGAAAATAACTTGTCGATAGAAATAAAATGCCTCACAATGATTATTAGAATTCTTAGATACGATATAAAATGAAATATCGAAGTAATTTCGACGCGTCTCAAAACATAATTTTATGGCTTTTAAAAGTCTCGATTGAAATGCAGATGACCCTCATATTACACCGGTGCATTGTACTTAGTGTGAGGATTGTTCAACGCGAATAAGGATCCATTTTATTCCGGGACCCAAAGTGCCGAAAAAACGTGGATAATAACCTTAAAAAACGGTCGTTTTTTTGCAATTTTTCGAAAGAAATGAAAGTTGTTCTAAAGCGCCAATATTTTTCGACAAGAACTTGTCGATGTGAATAGAATGCGTAGCAATGATTATTAGAACCCTGAAGACATCCAAGTCACATGGTATGAAAATCAGGGTGATGTAAAACGTTCCCCGATATGACCCCCGAGCAGCTCGACTTGAAGTGTATAGTACACGTTTTTCCATCGATTGGGTGTTCGAAATAAAAATGGCTAAAAATTTGATGAGCTTTTCATCGGATCGGTAGGAACTTCCACACAAATTATGAGGCCCAACAAAGAACCTCATTTGAATAATATATGTGAGGAGTATTATATTGAAATTTATCAATCATTTAAAATTGGAGGACAATACTTTTATACGACACCTTTCTCATTATATATCGTTGACCTAACTATGCACAACTATGACAAGAGAACGGTTATTTGGCTTTAAATTTCTTATTTCGAGAATTAATTCCTTGTTTGCATATACTCCCTCCGTCCCTTAATATTTGTCACTTAGTTAACAGAATTGGTAAAGTGACGAAGGGTGATACACTGATACTCATGCCATACGAGATTACAAAAATGTAGATATACATGCAATGCACCACTTAACATGAATTACATCCTGAAAATATGGAGTACTTCGTAATAAAATTTGTTAGCATTTTAGGATCATTATTATATGTATATTGAAATCAAAAGAGATCTCTTCCTCAAATTGTGAGAAATGTCATTCAATGACCATAATCGTATAACATATGGCCATACCCATATGGATATGGGTCATATAGGAGTAAAAAAAAAAGTTCTATTTTTCTAGTAAGATCAAAGAAGATAGTTATTGTTAACACTTGTTTTTGATGATAAAAAAAAACGTAATCAATTGATTAAAAACTTTATCAAACCCAAATATAATTCGATTTTTCTAACTGTGTCAACTGGACACGTGTGACAAATTACTCTAAATTTAGAAATTTTCTCAAGCAAATTATCATTAATAATACATGATGATTTCCTTAATGAGTAAGTGTTTTTGTTAGGATGAGTGTCACGTGAATAGATAAAACAAAATCATAATACCTATAATATAATAAATGAATTTATTATTATTATTATTATTTTTTTTCAACGAAAAGTGCACTTAATTAATTTGAGAAAATAGTAAAGTAATTAAATTTGAACCTCCTAACTTAATCAATGTGAGATTATGCCCCTTTAAGTTTTGAATGTATGGAGTAGTAATTAATTAATCCTCCTTA
Organism: Agrostemma githago; assembly: GCA_958450325.1. NCBI lineage: Eukaryota > Viridiplantae > Streptophyta > Magnoliopsida > Caryophyllales > Caryophyllaceae > Agrostemma > Agrostemma githago. Next base: position 3,029,813 of record OY288259.1, read on the forward strand.
ACTTTGGTTAAATGTGAAATTCAATTCAATTTTATGTTTTAATCCAAAATCATTTCATAGAATTCATTTTATATTATCATTATATTAATACTCTGTATATTTTATTAACACAATTTTTTTTATAGAATTCAGGTGTATATATAAGTGTTACGTTTTTTTTTTTTTTTTTTTGAAAACCCAGCACCGGGTAAACGGATTACAATTTTTAAGATAATTTGTATCTGCATAAATTATTTATAAAATCATTTTTGTAAAGAAGTAAATCAAATATGGTCATTAATTTTATTATATTGGTAAAAAATTTATACCTATTTTAAAACTTATGTCCAAATTTATAATATTAAACTTTTAATTTTTTTTCATTTTATAATAAACATATATACTCCGTCACTCCATGTACAAAATGATTTAGTCGAAAAAAACAATCGTGGAGGTCGATTACTATTTTCACATTTAAATACCAATATTACTTACCCGTTATGGAGGATAAGTTTATAACGAATATAATCGTTGGGGATGGTTGCCCCATAATCTAGTCCTATAAATAGCCACCCCCTTACCTAAAACATTCACCAAAAACCATTGAACCCTCCTCACTACTCAAAAATAATGGAAAATTTCACTACAAAAATCCCAACAATAGACCTATCACCATTTTTCAAAGAAAATGGAGAAAAAGAACAAAGGGAAGTGATTGAGAAGATCAAAGAAGCATGCTCAAAGTATGGATTCTTCCAAGTAGAAAACCATGGAATTCCAATCAAGTCATTGAATGGGGCTCTAGAACTTTCTAGAAACTTCTTTGCAAATCCAGAGGATGAGAAACTTAAGTTCAGTCCTGCACATGATGCTCCTTTGCCTGCTGGTTATTTCAAGCAGCCTGGACAATCGGTAGACAAGAATGAGTTTGTTTTGATGTTTAATCCTGCTTCTGGTTTCAATGTTTATCCTACTAATCCTCCTGAGTTCAAGTATGTTACTATGTCTCTTCTTCTTCTTTCGCTTTTTAATACGGTTTTTATAACATGCGTCCCAGATGGGTATACTGAATCACAAGATTTTCTTGGAAAAACGTGCTGCATACATCTGTCATAACCAACCCGACCCAATTCAAACTCCTCCAACTAAGACTTGAGTAACTATTTTTATGGCCAAATTACCAATTTGGTAAATAAAGTGACACCAATGTAACAAATTGGTAAAAATAAAAAAGAAAAAAAATATTATTTGTACCAGATTGGTAAAAAAAAGTTACATAGATAGAAGTGACCAATTTGGTAATTTGGCCCTATTTTATAATAATTGTTTTTTTTTTTAAATTTTATCATATACTCTTATATTGTGACTATTTTATTAGAATGCATTTTTATATTAAAGCGTACCCCTCAGTCCCAAAGATTTGTTTGCGTATTTCATATTGAGGCGTCTCAATGAATTGTTTATCTTTCTATTTCAGGAATGTTTTTTATATGTAATTTAACCCTTTTCATAAGTTTTGCTCCACATATCATTTTATCATTGGATACCTTAGCTTGGTACCAAAAACAAAATCAAACAATTCATTGGAACGGAGGGAGTATCTATTTTATTTCTTTCCGTAAATGTAACTTCAATATTTGATGTGTCTCCCAATAGACCTGAAAATTCAAATGAGTTCTTAAATTTTTTTGTTATTTTACTCTTTCTTGCAATTTAGTTGTTGGCAAAAAAAATTGTCATGCGCAACCGATTCATAAATTACGTTGCTTGAGTTTGACTCGTAACTTGACGTGACCTAAGTATCTAACCCAATTTCTGAATGTTTATTACGGAGAACAACATAGAATAGTCATTTTGTTAAAAAAATTAAAAATAATAAACCCGAAAATGATCTGAACCCACCCAACTCAAAAAAATCCGATCTGAATCTGGTTCGGTTGACCCTTTTCCTGGTCTAAAGTACAGGTGTCGACTCTTTTACCATACTAATGTACTAGTTAATTGAGATTTTTTTTCATAGGATATACGTTAGAAAAACTTATTTTGATTCTTATTTATTCTTTGTTTTTGCATTTATTTATCGAAAAATTATTAGGACGAGTCTGAATTTTTTTTATCTGGAACCGAAATATCAATGTTATCGAAAATGAATTAAGATACAGGTGTATGTAGGATAATGTGGTATGTAGCGATATGTTTAAAATTTGCCTTTAGTGCCTGATGTTTGTTACAGAGTGCTTGTCTTTTAGGCGGAATATATTCGATCATGGCTCCTTCTTTTACTCTGTTTTTTATTATTGTGAAATAGACAAATTAGTTGAACGCATTTCTTGTCATGTGTACTGTCACTCATCGATAACAACCATACTACTCTACTGTCTCCTCACAAACATCTTTTAATATCGTTAGATGAAACCTCATTTAGTGCGAGACGATTTTTAAACAGACTTGTGACATCCCATTCTCCATTTCTCCAGTTCGGCAGGGTGCACACTTAGTCGCATGATAATACTACCTTCGATCATTATTTTTCGTCCCATTTCATCAACATTTTGAATGTCTCCTACACATGTTATGTTTTGTTTCTTTTTCTTGACATGTGTTTTGTTTCGATAAAACTACACAAATCTTGTTTAAGACGACGGCTTCATTTCATCTGTACACGTAGTTTGTTACTTGACTCGTTTTGTTAACAGGGAAGTATTTGAAGGCATTTTCAACGAGTTTTCAAAACTAGCCTCCCTTATGGAACGTATATTGAGTGAGTGCATGGGGCTTGGCCCCAACTTCCTTAAGGAATTCAACCCAGACCGGAAATCGGATTTCATGGTCGCGTTGAACTACTTTCCGGCCACAGAGGATGAGAATATCGGAATAAAAGAACACGAGGACGGCGATTGCTTCACTTTCGTCCTCCAAGATGACTGCGGTGGCCTCGAAGTCAAGGTCGACGATGGTTGGCTTCCTGTTATTCCTTCGCCTCGTAAATTGGTTGTCAATGTTGGTGATGTTATCCAGGTCATTTTTACACTTCTCCCTGCTCCTTTTTTTTGGCTTTCTTCAGACTCTTTCAATTCGCTCTGTCATAATGATTAGACGATCCGTCAAAATTTGACCCGACATGTCCTGGCCAGCTGGCCTTGACTTAATATCTACGAAGTATAGTCTAAATAGAGCTAGTAAATTTGTACGGGCCGGTCCAGCCTAGGTCACATAGCTATGTGGGCCGCATTTTGCTCAACCCATTATCTTATGTGTCCCTTTTCCAAAGCCCAGCCCAAGCACACTTTCTTAGCCTTGCATGTCCAAACCTATCTAAGCCGGGTTGAGCCGAGCTGAGGCTAGCCCCCCAGCTCAACCCGATCTTTGGACTGGCCCAATCTATGATCATCCAATCAAGTTTAGTTGATAAAGTCACGTAAAATATAGCCTGAGGTGAGTCTGACGTAACTTTTTTTATTTCCTTTGGGGTAAAAGGTGTTGAGCAACAAGAAGCTGAAGAGTGCAACCCACAGAATATTCAGGCCGGAAGGGAAGAACCGCTACTCGTACGCGTTCTTCAATAACATGAATGAAGACAAGTGGATCGAACCATTGCCGGAGTTCACCAAGGATATCGGTGAGGCACCCAAGTACAAGGGCTTCCTCTTTAAGGAGTACCAGGCTCTCCGGTTGCGCAACAAGACTCATCCACCAGCTAACCCGGAAGACCAGATCCGCATTACTCACTATGAAATTTAAATCTATACTTAGCTTCATTTTCAAGCCTGAGTCTTAAATGAAACATGAATCTTAAGGCAACATTCATGAATCATGAATCATGATGCATGCATACTAGTCCTGTTGTATTGATGTGCTTTAATTTGATGCATTAAATAAGTTACTGTTACATCTTTTGAATGACTATATATAACATTATTATAGAGTTTTGCCGAGTAAAATTGTGAAAGTAATGGTCGAACAGACAGAGAATCACTAAATCGATTAAAGTAGTATTAGGGATATATATATGAATAATGTCTTAACTAATTGGAGGGGATTATATTTTGGGTTTGATTAACTAATTGGACTAACCTAATAAATATTACTCGGTAATTGTTTAAAAGAAAGATAAAATCCATGATATATGCATATACGCATATACGGATATATATGCATATACGGAGTATTTAGTACTGAGTATACGCATATACGGAGAATTTAGTACTCTGTAGTCCGTACTATATACTCAAACTTAGGGTAAAAAATAATTTACTTTGTACCAACAAATCTACCATAATTTAAGGGCACAAGTTAGTTATGGTAATTATATTGACAAAATTATGGTAATAAAACAACTAATATATAATTAATTAATTAGAAAGCTTATTCACAACAAATTAATTAATTTATTAATTAATCTAAATATCTAATTACGATATTTATTTATACCCTACGACGACCATCACACATATATATAAATAGCCCCCTAATTAACAACAACGTACCATTAATCATTCAATAATAATCACCATTATTATTACCTAATAACTCATTCATCATAATCCTTCATTATTCTCTCAAAATCAATTATTATTAATATTATTATGGCAAATATACCAATTGGTGTTCGTTTCAAGCCTACAAAACTCCAACTCATCACCTATTTTCTTTGTAACAAGATTGAAGGCAAGCCCTTGCCTCCCTTCTACCCTCAACTCTTAGACTACGACGCCTACTCCCATCATCCCTACCAGCTCTTGCTTTCCACCAAGGATGCTCGAGGCGTTAACGATGTGGAGGAAGGCTACTTCTTCAGCCACCTCAGCAAGGCCAGCCCCAACGGAAAGCGAGTCAGTCGGTGTATCAAAGGGCAGGGAACTTGGTCGGAGAAGTCCAAGACTAAGAAAGTGTACGATAATAATATGAATGTTGTGGGAATCGACAAGTACTTCAAGTTCAAACCGCTACTTAACGATGGGGGCAATGATGATGGTGGTGAGTGGATGATGCACCAATACTCGGTTGTTGGGAATAATGAGATTGTTTTGTGTCATATTACCAAGAAGCCCCATTCTCATAACAATGACGACGATGCAGATGCTAGTAGTAGTAGGGGACTGAAAAGGGGTCGTTGTGGGACTTATGCTACTAGTAGTGTGGCCTTGGATATGGAAGAGTGTAGTGCAAGTAAACGAGCGCATTTTGATAATATACAAGACGAACAACCCATCATCATGAACCCTAATAATACCCAATATTATTATTGTCCCGTCGTGCCTCAACCTCAAGGTGTTAACCACGACAATAATTGTGGGGTCGAGGTCGAGGTCGAGAAGGCAAGTAACAAAGCATTGGCAGTGGAGATAGAAGAAGGGATGATGATGCTCCAGAACGACACGTTATTATTTCAGGGTGACCAAGCACGACAAGAAGAAGAAGAAGGCGACAATAATAATGTATTTAACGAAATAGGGATGCTGGATCTCCCGAATATCAACCTGGAGGATTATCCGATGATGCCAGGACTCGAGTTGAGTAACACCACCACCACCACCACCACCGAGTTTGTAGATGACGGGTTCATGGATAATAATGACATTATTAATATGCATATGGGTTCGCTAAGGAAAAATTACAAATTACCACCACGTATTTACAAGTTTTTACAAATTACCACCACGTATTTTGTTTATTACAAAATACCACATACATTTTAACGTATATTATTAAAGCACCACCGTATTTCATTTCCAATTCCATTTTACATAATTCCCGACTTATTAGTAAATGAAAACACGTGATTTAATGACGAAAATACCCTTATTTTATTCACCATTTGTCCAATCTAACAAAAAAAAAATTCAAACAAAAACGAAGAAAATCATAATCCCAGTATCAGACCTCAATCCCCATCCTTCATCTTCAACCTTCAACCACCATTCAATCTCTCCTCTTCCTTTTACACATCTGAACTATTCCCCTCCACACCCTAATCTCCACTGCCAACAAACCAGTAAACAACCAATTCAACACCAGTCCACTGTCAAGAAACCGAGTCAAAATCCCGACTTCGACTCCGTTATTCTTCTTCTCGATTTACTCAGAAAGTAGCCCAGTTCGTACACCAACCTGTCGACCTCCTCGACACCACAGCAGCGCAGCTCCACCGCCGAACCACTAATAGAAACACCCAACCAACATGATATCATCTTTATCATCCACGGGTGCAATTTCGCCCACCAAAAATGAACTAGTGATGAGTTGGCGATGTTCGTTTCGACATGGAGGTGATAGTGTTGCGATGATACGTGGTTGATTGGCTATCCGGTGTGGGTCGATGATATGGTGCCCGGGGGTTAAGGGGGAGATGGAATGGTGGTTGAAGATGAAGGATGCATGGGGAGATTGGGGGCTGATTCTGGGTAATTGGGAATTTGGGATTACGTTTTTGTTCGATTACGTTTTTTTTGTTTGTTAGGTTGGACAAATTGCGAATAAAGTAAGGGTACTTTCGTCATTAGATTATGCGTTTTCATTTAGTAAGTCGGGAATTGAACTAAAATGGAATCGAAATTGAAATACGGTGGTGCTTTGATAATATACGTTAAAGTGCAGGTGGTATTTTGTAATAAACAAAATACGTGGTGATAATTTATAAAAATTTGTAAATACGTGGTGGTAATTTGTAATTTTTTCCTTAATTAAAAGCCGTTGAGATCATGATCCAGGAAATAATATGTAAATACTACTCCTCTACTCGTATATATACTTCATCACGTTGATATGGTTAACTTGTTTAATTTGGATGAATTGCATAGCAACAATGGTACATACGTTTCTATTCATCCCATGTTTGTTCTCTATCATGCAAGAAGTTTTAACCTCATAATCAGGGGCGTCCGTTTGAACCCATGATCTTTCAAGCAGAGGGAGTAGACTCAAACCGTCACATTACAAGACACATGTGTACATATTATCTCATAATTTTATATATATAATAACTATTCAGAAAGAGAATTATGAGGCCCAGTTTCCATACTCGCCCTGAACCTCCTCTGAGCCACCCCTGCTCATAATTATTTCCCTGTTCAAAAGTTTAAACTATTACTCAAAATTATTAGAGTATTATTTTTTTTCAACGAAAAACGTAATCCGTATTATATATATTTTTTTTTGGTATAACGAAGCGCGCATTTAGTCGCAGATGAGAATCGAACCCTTGTAAGGAAGCTCTAACCACGTGAGCTAAACCTTCTTCTCATCCGTATTATATTATTGTGAAAGAAATTAAAACAACATTATTACTCCGTATTCTTTATTTCTTGACAACTCACTTCATGCACAGAGTATATAAATATTTGACAGAACAGCCTATTTAATTGGTTCGTTAATCACGTCCGTATATTACATATTATTGGGTGTATAATGTATTTCATTTATGTTCTGCTTGAGACAAAGAGCTTATTTAAGTAGAATAGTCTTAATGTTAACCTCGATAAAACTGATTCTAGCTAGGTTGGTCTTAGTGGTGTAGATTTGGGTCCCACACAAGCATGTCCTCTCGCTTCACCACCATGGACTGGTGGTGGCCGGTGGTGCTCCAACAAGGAGGACGTGTGGCGGTGGGAGAGATTCATCGACCATCTAACGATGAAACAGTCAAAGTTTGTAATAGGACGTTTGTAGTCTTAAGCCTTAAAATAACTGGTCAAATACAAATATATCGACTATTAATAAGGATGTAATATTTGACATTTTCTATGCAATTTACCATGTGATTTGATATATACTTCGTATTTGATTCATTTTAAAGTTTACGACAGATAGTGTCATCATAAACAGAAATTTGTGATCATGAATCATCTACCTGACCTTTATTTTGCTTCATATCTAATGATCTACTCCATGTCTCATCTCATGAAACATCATCTTTTTCCATGACATATCATTCACATATGTATATAGTACTAACAACTAATCCTCCGTATTCCCTATCAAATCAATAATGTATCGTTAGTACATCGTACTATTACAAAGACTGGGACATGAAATTTTACAAAAGAATGGTTAATATTGATACCAATTAGACACACGGATGGGTCTAAACCACGTTCACCAAAACAAGAAAGAGTCTATCTATTAAATCGATCAACAAATGATACAAGTAAATTCGACATTTAAATAAATAGTTAATTAATAGAATAGAAATGAGTTTCAGCCATCGTCGTAAACTTTTGATTGAATTAATTTCATAACATGTTATCAAAGCTATAAGTCACGAGTTCGAATTCTGACAGTCCTAAATATCACCAACATATGTGTAAATTTAAACATGTTCACCGAACAAAAAAAGAGTAGTATATTAAGTCTAAAAAAATACCAAAAAATTCGATATTTAAATAATAATTAATCGGTATGACCTAATTTTGTTGGTCAATTGTTTTGCAAGTGAGTAATGTAGTAGGACACTGACGTAGGTAGTACGTATGTACGTAAGTGTTCAGTTCGTCGTCCCATGAAGTAGAATTCACGTGGGCATAGTAGAAATTGAGCATGGACAATTATAGACAAATGGTAAAACCTTTAAACAGCAAAACATGTCCATGTGAAAACACCATGCTCTATATACTCACTACTGTACGCGTGATGACATGTCTCCCGGGTTGATAAAAAATAATGTTTCTTTTTTCTTAAAATATACTCACTCCGAGTTTCTATTATTGTCCCTATTATTATCTCAAAAGCTTTTTGGATGGAAAATAAGGAAAAGAAAATGAGTGGCTCAAAAAAAAAAGGAAGAGAGAGAAATGAGAGAGTAATTGTGAACCACACATTGATGGCCTAAAAAGGAAGTGAGACAAATATCAAACTCAACTCAGACCAAAATAGAAAGTGGGACAATAATAATAGAAATTCGGAGGGAGTACTACGTACTTGTGTTATATGGTTGGGTCGAGAAAGTCGAGCCCAGTTAGACACGGTCAAACTCTTTCTTAGAGTCGAGGTTGGGCTTACATTGGCCGAGCGGCCCTCCCAGGCCAGCACGGACTACTGGTAAAAAAAATATTTTGATTTTTTTATGTTAAAAAAATGATTCCGAAATACTAAAAGGGTATAGACAAACGGAATTAAAAAAAAAAAAAGTTTATAGACAAATGACGCAGCTCCAATCTCTCATTCATTGAATACAACACTCACACTAGTTGTACCAAATTTTGTGCTAAATTTATTTATTTTTTAAAAAATGTGTACGTGTGATTTTCACGCAAACTTGTGAAACTCTCTCATTCGTTGGAGTACCAATTATTATTACTCCCCCAGTCCCACTAAAATTGTCCTGTATTCCTTTTTGGATAAGTTCTTAAAGATTGTTCCATTTCTCAACTTTCCTTTTTAGTCTATTCTTTTTTACAACTTCGTCTCTACTAAGATAAAATATTTACCATTAACCTACATCACCTCACACAGTCACACATCACCCTATAAAGTAGTCATAATTGCCTATATACCCCATCATTACACAATTTTCTTAATTATTGTACAAAAGTAAATGAGACAATCATTTTGGGACGGATGGAGTATTATTATTATTATTATTATTATTATTATTATTATTATTATTATTATTATTTGGTTTTATTTTTTAACAAATTGTATTAGATGTTGTATAGTTTTTCATTTTTTAAATATTGTATTATTAGATAATATAAGTAATTGTTAGTTTCAACTATTATAAGCTTAGAGGAGTTTCTATCAGTTTAGCTCAACTTTTATCAATCCAGTTCAGCCTCGTTTCAACCAAAAGAACCGGGCCTTAGGCCCACTTAAATGGTGGGCCATAGTGTGCACTGTTGCGAGACATAGGGGCCCATGATAAAGTATTTGGGTTTATTGTACATTTGTACAGTACTAGTTGTAAATTAATCATATTTTCTTTGTTATAGTTCCTTCTCTTATCTCTTTATAAGCCAACATAGTTTTGTATCGTCTTCTTCAGAATAGCCCTAGTTTTTTTTTTGTCGTTGTTGTGCATGTATTACAAAATAGTGTATATATTTGGGTCATCAAAAGTAAGAAAATATATAGCATAACCATAATATAATGTCATCTAACCGGAGGTCGTCGGTCGCATCGAGTAGTAGTGCAAATGACAAGGAAATTAATGAGCTAATCTTCAGATTACAAGCGTTATTGCTACCGGAGACGACGAACCGTACTACTAACCTAAGCAGGGTATGTCAATATAATGTCATTTTTGTGTTTATGTTACTTGTTTTTTTTGGCGAAACTTGAATGAACTAACACGTATCTAAGGCGACAATAGGGTACTAGTAAATTAAAGCAAAGCCGATATTGAGAAGTGAAGCACTTCAGTTCAGTTAGTTCAGTTCTTCTACTAATAAGAGCGTTTTATACAACTGTAATATATACCGTCTTTATTTTCTAACTAGACGAAAATATGATATGGAATACAACAAATCAAAGTGGAATATTAAGTGTATGTCTCGTGTATGCATGCATGCAATTTTGCTACGAGAGTTTTGTCCATATCCTTCATTTTTTTACCGTCTTGTTAATATATCTTTGAATACGGTCTCGTCCATAGTTTAAACTAACGGTATTTTTATTATTATGTAAATTAATTAGATGGCAACGTCGGAAATATTGGAAGAAGTATGCAAATATATAAGGAAGCTGAACAAAGAAGTGGAGGAGTTGAGTGAGAGACTTTCTGAGTTACTTGTTTCGACGGGCTACACCCACCTTCTTGATGCCGATGATGTCCTTACTAACCTCATGACCCATCATTAATTACTCTTTCCGTCTCAATCATTTGTCTAAAAATCGTACGTAGTAAAAGATGAACAAATAAGACATCTTTATTACGGAGTATCATTTCGAGTAGTATGTAAAGAACAAAAAGGTTCATTTGTGTATTAATATAACCCTATAGATTGGAACGGAAATATATACTATGATCCTAAAACTCGAATGAGACATCGATCACTTAGAGTTTGTTAATTTGTCTTTCGTCGTCTCCTCCACCTGAATAGAGGTGATCAAACAACCGAACCCACTACTTTGGCATGACTCAACCCGCCACATACAGGACATTTTGGTCGTACTTGCACCGTCCTAGCCAACGATCACGTCTACTTGTGAACTATTCCATACTACAAATTATTAGTACTTCGTACTTCTTTCGAAAATCTGAAAGAATCTTTTATTGTTTCTCCCTAATACTATACTCCGTACCAAGTTATATTGCCAACTATATAAAATAAACCAAAAGTGATGGGCTGATCGCTGATGGTCGAGATCCAATTAATAAGTACAGAGTAAAATAAATTAATACTCGACAGTTTACATTTTTCTTTTGAGTGTGCTTCTAACGTATTTTTTATTCCGTTTTAAGATATAATTTTTTTTCGCTAAATTAAACTTCGACAAAATATCACTATCAAGGGGGAAACAAACTAAAGTGATTGGCTCAATTGCAAACAAAAAACTGCATTGGATTTTCCACAAGAAAGTTAGAATAATCATTAAGCACAACAGATTAAAGCTGAAAACAAAGAACTGAACATTTTATATTAGGAAGATTCTGCATTCAAGTTCAAGGTTTTTTTTTTTTTTTTTTTAAATTTGCTTTTGTCAATATGCTCAATCAAGTAGGTTCAGCCGAATTCAGTAAGCAATTGATTAAATGTCTATCGCGATTTCATTAAGATAATGAAGGCTACATTGATCATATAAGGGTCAGGTCTCGGAAACAGAAACATTTCAATCGGTGTTCAGGGCTCAACAACAGACAGGCTGCGACCAATTCTCCGAGAATAACTTGAAAGGAAATTCACCCTCGACGATGATCATTACATTGTCTAACATCTTGAGATCAAGATTTGGGTGAAGGGTAATCAATCGTAAACAGGAACCATAACTGCGAACTGAAAATCAAAATATTAGTCTATTTTAAGTTAATAATGCTAAAACCATGGTGGAATAAAAATCGACATCCGTCTCATACTTGGGAAGTATTGAATGTTCATTCCTCATAGTCCTCTTCTCCGTCTCCACCGGAAGACTTCTTAGCAGCAGCCTTCTGATTCTTTCGCTTCACTCTTCCTGGACCACCTCCTCCAAATGGACTGATCAACGAGAAGTCAATGTGCTTCTGCGACTCAACCCTCACAAGGAACGATGGGACGTTCACCACCTGCCTCCCCACCCTGTCAAAACCATAAATATTTCAAAGAAGAGTCGCAAAGAGGTTATAGTCTAGTGCAAGTGGTTAAGACGGAAGTAGCACACAACGTTTAACATCCAAAAAAATACAGTATGATATTCCAATGATAGAGTGATGCACAATTTAGTCAAGAATCCAAAAATTTTATGTCGAGAAAATGCATATCAATTGTTCTAACTGTTTCTATACATTCGACATGATAATCAACTAGTATCAGAAGCAAACAACTATAATACGAGTTATGTACCTAACAAATGATTCAACAGTCGATGGCATATGTCGAAGCTAGGGCATAGTAGGAAAGCAAACCAAAGAGAGGCCAATCTTCCCCGGCCACAATCAAGTCTCCACCAAATCAGGAATAAATAGCGTAAAAACAGGCCTAAGGACAGTGAAAATTCTACCTGATGTGTTTTTGCTTGATAAGAACGCGAGCATGGTGGATAGACTTGGCCATTCCAGACTTAAAGACAAGTGTCTGAAGACGACGCTCAAGAAAGTCCTCGACAGTAAGACCCAAGACATAGTCAAGCTTGTTCTGACCCTCGGGCAGTAAACCATAAAGGTTCATCCTACGAAGCAGAGCCTCACCCTCAAAGATACGGCGTGGGCTCTTCTCGTCAAGGGTGAGGAGATGACGAGCAGCATTACGGATACGACTCAACACAAGCTGAACCCTCAGCACCTCCCTCTTGTTCCTAAGCCCGTACTCTCCAACAAGCTTCAATTCAGCATCCAATCGCTCTTTCTCGTAGGGCCTGCGAGGCTTCTTAAATGTCTTCCCATCTAACATGTCGATGATCAACATTTATCAGTAATCACTTTACATTCTTTGACATTCATTCGCAATTTCACTGATAAATTACGAAGAAAAATTCTAAATTTTCACTAATTCCAACACGCCCTAAATCCCTAAGCCCGACATCATTTCATGTTATGAAATTCGATCAACCCCTAAAACTTAAAGATCGTCTTAAGCAAAACTAACCGCTCAAATTATACATTGTGTTACAATGTGATCAATTTTCTTAGAATTTGTATTATGTTCTGTATTCAGTCAATTTCGACGTAATTTTCAAAACGCCGTATTACTTTCCGAATCATTTGTTTACTTCGGATTAAATCGTGATAGAAATGAATGGGATTCAGGGATTACCAATTCTACAAAGACTAATGCTCAAAAATCAAGACCCAACTCTCAAACCCTAATCGTTTAAAAACATGATCATGAACAATTCAATCAATTACGATGAGGAAACCCTAATAACAATGTAATTAACTCAATGTAAAACGCAATTCGCATACAAAATATACAATTAAAACACGGATTAATAGAAAAAATTACGAACAGCGTAAAATTAACAGAATAACAGATAGCAAAACGCAAACCTAGCATGTACCACAAAATCACAGAAATAAAATGAAAAGTATGAGGGGGGTAAAAAGGGTAAATGGGAAGAGGAAGAGATTATACAATTGCGGTAAAAATTAACGTGCACCATTGTTGTGTCGTAGGAAGAAATGAAGGTGAGGCAGGGGATGGTGCAGTAGGGGGTTTGAAATGGACTGATAAACCCTAGTTATAGTATTCCACACTCACTTTGTTGGGCTGGGCCTAAACCCTGAATTGTGTTCTGGCCCAACCCCATTTGTTTTGAACATATGAGTGCCTCGATTCGATCTGATAGACGGTCTTATAGCGTAGGATGGTTACAGAAGAGAATTATCAGAGTTAAAAATGCTTACTAAATTTATTTGTTTTGAATTTTAGGGGTTTTTCTTTCCAGTGAAGAGCGCACTTATCTAAATTTTAGATTATGAACGACTGATTGGATGAAAATGAAATCATTTGTTAAGATAATAAAACGTGGGTGAGAGGATTAGGAGAACTCTGAATCAATTTATTTCTCCACCATGTAGTTACGGAGTACTCCTTCCGTTCCAATAGATTCTTTATATTTGTTTTTTGGACGCTATTCATAAGTGGATGGCATTGTCGATATAACTTCTAATATATAAGATAAAATATAGTCATGCGAGATCTGGTTTAAATTGTCTAATCGAATGCGTTATAAATATCGAATTTTTATTATTTTTAGAAATATGTAGCTAAAGATATGAACAAAAGAAAACGTGCATTGACAAATGTGAAAAAGCAAACGTAAAGAATCAAATGGAACGGGGGGAATATTACGCAATATCTTGAGAATATATCATGTCCTCCATTTCTAATTTCTTCCGATCCCTTCTTTAGTCGCTCCTTCATTTTATTTCTATTTTGTATCCAGAGATTCGAAAAATACACTCTTAGTTATGATTAAGAGACGGTAGTTGAAGAGTTGAGGGTACATAATTACATTTACTAGTGAAAATTAAAGCAATGGGACATAGAGGTAGGTTCCTAATTAATTAAGTTTGACCACAATTTTGTATCTTTGGCTTCTTATAATTGCATGCATGCATGCTCTCACTTAATCATCATTGTTCATTTCTTATCAATCATTTTCATTTCCTGTCAAATCTTAAATATCATAATTAAAAAACATAAACTACTGGTGCAAATTACATATGAGTAACTCTCCTGAAAAATCGTCTCATACGTACTAACTTAGTGTTAGACATGTATGAGGATCCAATAATCCATATAAGTATATAACTAACTTCATCACATGAGACTGCGAGAGTTATCTCATATATCAACGTTACATTTGAGAAACAGTGTCGGCAAGTTTTTGTGGTTGTATATGGATAAAGTGTTTTCATTGAGGGATCTTCGATCAGTCTTGAGTCTTGTGAGTTGTGAGTGACTGTATGTAGGTGTAAGAGAAAAGTGAACAAGTGATGGAGTGCATACTGCACTGCTTTATGTTTACCTCAAAGGGAAGCTTGCATGTTGCTTGCTACCCAATAAGAAGCATCTCTCACTTGTCTACCTATTTTACTCTAATTTTATCCGTCATAACAAAATGATCGAAGGATATCACAAATAAGAACGTGGTTATAAACTTTGTTAGGGTCTCTTTAAAGTCCTACAAATCTAGGGAGTGGCAGTAGTATGTAATGTAGAGTACTAGACACTCAAAATTAGATTATTATATGCAAATGCAACTAGAAAGTTTTGGTAATGTAGTATCGTCACACTCCTCGTGTATAGTTATGATGCTTTTAACATGCATGCATACACAGTAACAAACTAACAATTGTCGAGTGCGGAGTAGGGTTTTTTTTCGCAGATAGATGGAAAGCTTTTTCGAGTCAAGTTCCACGCTTTGATGAGTTGGATCCTTGAATTACACACGCTTCTTCTATAAAATTGTTTCATAATAATAATTGTAGTATACGAGATCTCTTGTATAGTAAGCGATATTTTCTCATTTACAATGCATGGCCTATACGTACATTAAATTGTGCAAATGAATCTCACTCCCCCCGGTCCTTCACCAACCTATTGTATCTCGCATTTATGTTTGTGCATTATCGACTCATTTCACACCAAGTGACACAATTTGTCGGGAGACTTCTTTGCCTTCTCAAGTTCTTTATCTTCCTACTACGTATTGGGATAGTTTTTACCCTCACCGATTTGTAGGTTTCTTTTACAGTATTTCATTATTGTCATGAAATTTCAACAATGTTAGATCCTCAACAACATTTGGTCAAGTCAAGTCAAGTCAAATAAAAACTTTTCAAAACAATAATAATTTATCCTATGCATAAACTTCTCCATGGAAAATCGATTTGAATGGATCACTTGTTGAATGAAGATTATTCTCAGTTTCTCACCCATCACCTATTAATTAACTGAACCACCATTCAATATCATTACTCTTTTTATGTGCATGGTCAAAGGTAAAAAAAAAATTAACTTGATTTATTCAATCAACTTTTAAAGTTGTAATTATCATCTTATTGAATTGTTCATTCACAAATGATGATGGAAATTAATCTTATTGAATTGTTCATTCACAACTCGATACTAAATTTAAGCAAATGGCAGATGGCACCTGAAAGTTCGATCATATGTCTCATACACGATCCATTATCCTTCAGTCCTCTGTATAGCGCATATATAAGATCAATGCAATGCTAATTGATCATTATCTATGATTAATAATTAAAGAACTACGAAAACTATACAAATAAATTCAGAAAAAAAAAATGATCCCTTAATATGTTTACTTTTCTTTAAAAAAAAAATAAATACTCCGTACGATCTTAAATTAAAATAATCATATTGTGAGATACTCCCTCCGAGTTCCTATTAGTGTCCCAAATCTTTTGGGTGAAAAATAAGGAAGGAAAATGAGTGACTCAAAAAAGAAGGAGGAAGAGAGAAAAATGAGAGAGTAATTGTAAATCACACCTTGATAGCCTGAAAAGGAAAATTGAGACAATAATAGAAGTATTTTCGAAGGTACAAATTACATGAAATATCTTCCAATACAATTACGGTGACACCATGAAATCGTAGATGAATATTAATTATTGGAATTAACGTGAGAAAGTATAGTTAGTTCGTACAACAAAATTCGCGGGTGTTAATGACAGAGAGATTAACAGCCTAATCTCCCTTCATCTTCTCCGTACCAACAAATCTAAACTAACCAAAACCGGCATTACCCTGCCTTTATTCATCTTCCCCTCCCGCTACACTATTCATTTCCCCCAATTTCATTTCCTCAATCTAATCATGACCCCCAAACCCTAATTCCACTACGCTCCCTGTCTCTTCCATCATAAAAGATTCAATCTTTTTCCATTTTTAGGCGCGCCATTTTTCAATTCATTACCAATAGTTCTAAACCCCCTTTCTCCTTCTCCTGTTTCTTGATTTGATTTCTGGGTTTGTGGTGTATAAATTTGCAGAAAATTTTGATTGGGTTTTATTGTGTAACAATTGGGTTACATTAACAATAATGGCTTCCAACATTGGGATGATGGATAGTGCATATTTTGTGGGTCGAAGTGAGATTTTGCAATGGATTAATAAAAGTCTTCAACTTAATCTCACCAAAGTTGAAGAGGTATAAATCCCAATTATTCTTCATATAAATTTCTTAATTTCATTCTTTTTGTTGGTTTTTTTTCCTAATTTAATTTAATATTATGTTTGATTTGATTGGCATTTGCATTTGTTTTCCTTCTAATTTAAGCTCATTTATGTTCATGTATTGTGATTGTGAAAATGTGAAATGTAATGCAATGTTTTGATTCATCTAATTGTGAATTTCTGATAATTATTATGTTCATTTTTTCTTGGTTAAAAGGGGGTGGTGCGATTACCATTCTAATGGGTTCGATCCCAGATCATGAGTAACATCTCTAATGACATCGGTTTTAGTTTAACTTATTAGTAGTGGCTGAAGTAAGGGGTTTGCAGGGGCTCTCGCCTCGTTGAACAAAGATAAATTGAAATTATTAGGTAAAATTTTCGGAAATATTCCTAACTTGTCACATTAGATTACTAGTTCGCTCCCCTTGGAAATTTTCACCCTCTTACGATAAATCCTGGTTGCACCGCTGCTTATTAGTGTCATTTTGATGTTTGCTACCACCCAAGTCCAGTGAATTATTAGTGTAACACAATCAGCATTATTGAAACTGTTTATTAATAATACTCATTTGATGTTCTGACACATTATAATTTTAAGTTTTGATTATGAGTGTGTACCACTTGCTGCATTATAGAATTTGTTAATTAATGTCATCATGTCCTGTTATTATATAGGAGTTCAGTTCACTGTGATTGATTTTAATTTAAAATTGCTTGATTTCGTAATATGCAGTGTATGTTATTCGACTTATCCGAACTTTCAGAAAGTTGTGAGGCTGTCGGTTTGATGTTTGTTAGCGATATATGCCTGTCAATAGATCATAATGATGAAGACCTCGTTAAGAATTATAACCTTTTTTTTCCCGTGTCTCGTGTGAATAGGCTGCATCAGGTGCAGTTCAATGTCAATTGATGGATATGACATTCCCTGGAGTAGTTCCCATGCATAAGGTGTGAATTGCTTTCTTCCCCCAAACTATGTTGTGTTACTGTGTTTTCGACATAGTAATCTCATTTCTTATAAATGGGTCTTTTGGTCTTTAGGTGAACTTCGATGGCAAGACGGAATATGAATATATCCAAAATTATAAGGTGTTGCAAGATGTTTTCACCAAGCTGAATATTGAGAAGGTAGAACCGATTCTCTGTTTCGTTCAAGTTCGTTTTATATAATACCTTGTCACTGCTGCAAATGACAGATCAATGGTCCATAATCCTTGTAGTCGTCACATCTTTTATCTTTTTAAGGTCAGAAGGGGTGGGTAGGTAGGAGAAGAACAATTTGGGTGCTATTTGCATAAAACCAGTATGCAACTATGTTACTCTGACACTTCACTTAGGTGTAATGTCGCGTGCTCAACACGTATCATGTTCGACACAACATGGCACTTCAACTCTTCATTTTAGACCAAAAAAATTACAACTTTGGCTAAAATAGCCTTATCCGACACTATGACACGTGTCGGAGAATCGGAGCAACACAGGTATGCAATATGCAGTGGTTTGTCTGAAATTTCGAAAAGAAATTTGATTGCTTTATCTCATTATATGTTTGTTTTAGTAGGATATGGATATTATGGTTTTGTGGGGATAAGGCTGATAATATAAAAAACTTTTGCTGAAGCCTTTTAGTTGGTCAAATTAGAACTTCGATCGTAAATAGGTAAAAACTTTGACAATCAATGAGTGATTATGATGTATGGAGTAATATTAAGATATGTACATCTATTAAGTACTCGTATATAAATTTCTTCCATAACAAAAAAAAGCAATGTATAAATGTCGAAAACTATGATCAAAGCAATGTGGAAGATAGTTGTGAAGGGGACAGAGTATCTTGTATTTGGAAATGCATATATTGTTGGTCCGAAGTTGCAAAAAAAAAGTATACTTCGTACTAAAGTTGGTAAGCTCCAATAAGGTCATTTGTTAGAAATTGATTGTTTCGTATTTTGCTTAAGTTACACAATTTTTTATTTCTGATGCTACCTTGAGAGTGAAAATTGACAAGGATTCTAATACAATGTTAATGCACACAAACTTTCACGGGACGGTCTCTCATTAGCGTTTATGAGATACCTCACAAATAACAAGGGTTCTAATACAATGTTATGTCTCACGCTCTCTCTGTAGTGTAGACTTACTCAGGGTCAATATCTTTGTTTTATATATTTTTATGGTGAATCTATGAAATTTGAATTATCCTTTGTCAGAGTTTGATTTTAACATTTCTTAGAAACCTTATAATATTGACTGCCAAAAGCCCAAAGCAACTCGAATTGTATCTGAAGTGATAGATGTGTTGCATCTAGAACCGAGTAGACTTATATCTTAGTATACGTCATCATATTTGTGATGTTAAATGTTTCCCTGCTATTGATTGCAGCATATTGACGTTAACAAGCTGGTTAAGGCTCGACCATTAGATAATCTGGAGTTTCTGCAATGGTTGAAACGCTACTGTGATTCCGTCAATGGCGGAATTATGAATGAGTATGCTACCTCTTTAGTTTTTTTTTTTTTTTTTACACTAATATCATCAGGGCTGTTGAATGCACTTTCATTATTTCCTCTTCTTAGTACATCGAGATTTTCTCCCTTTTATGCAGGAACTATGATCCTTTGGAAAGAAGATGTAAGGGCGGAAAGGAACGAAGTTTCAAGGGCTTTCAAAAAACCTCCAAGTCCTTACAGTCTAACAATTTGTTTAATAACGGATCTGGTGATCGAGTTGGTGCTAGAAAAATTTCTGGTTAGCCAATATTTTCCGCTTCATATATATTTTGTCTTTAACGGGTGATTGTTCCTTCAGATTTTGTTAATAGTGTGTTTTCAAGCAGGCAGTAAACAAGGAAAGTCACCTACTTCCCCTACTAGAGCTGATTACTCAGAACAAGTCGAAGCCTTAACTCAAGAGGTAATATCATCAAAACCCCTGACTTCATGTTTGAAATAATCGTGTACTCCCTCCATTCAAATTCAACACCCAGATTTCTTTTTTCGCTAATATATAATGAAAGATATTAACGATGTATAATGTGGATTGGCATACGTGAAAAAGGGTATATGGTTACTTGAAACTTTTTTTTTTTTTTTGTTTGTGTTTCGTTTTACTCGTTGTCTCACGCGCGTGTGTGTTTGTGTTGTTCCTTTTTGAGTGATGAATGAAAATACAATTTGACTTGATATTTGTTCGATGAGATTAATTAAGTCCAATTGATTTGATGCTGTTGTACAGATCAATGAGCTAAAGCTTTCAGTAGATGTACTGGAGAAGGAAAGGGATTTCTACTTCGGAAAATTAAGGGATGTCGAAATACTTTGTCAGGGTCCTGAAGTCGAGGAGGAACCGGTGAGACGATATTTACTAATACTAGTACTCCGTAGTCTGTACTTATGTGTGAGATTAGAATTTGGATGTGCAATTCCCAGTAACGTTCCGATATTCCACCCAAATTGTTGCAGGTGGCAGTAGCTATAAGGAAGATACTGTATGCAGCTGATGAGCAGGAATCTGGACTTGCTGCAGCACAGGAAATCCTTTCGGAGTCTCTTGATTCCGTCCAGGTAGCTGATGATGACCAAGTCGATGACTGATGGGATGTATGTAGGTGGAGTAGCAAGTAACGTGACTTCGATCGCAGCCATGTACACACTCGCTGCTGACATTATCGATGATTGAATTTCGGTTTTATTTTCTTTCAAAAACATGTACTGAGTATTTTGGTTGGATTTGAGGTGTAGCTCTTCTAAAAAATGAAATGGGAATGAAGGAAATCTAGCAAAACTTCAGTTTTTCTATTGTTTTGAGCCTTTCATATTATCTCTTTCGTTCGACCTGTTTTACTCCCTGCATGAATCCTGGTTTAAAACGGGTATTATTCGTTTAAAACATAAAACGGGCAAATATGGTATACGAGACAAAAGTCATTTGACCAGTGACGGTCTAACTAGATACTCCCTCCGGTTTTTAATTTTCGCCCCATTCCCTTTTGCACAGAAATTAAGAAAATTGATATAAGTATGAATAAAGAAAGAATTGATGATGAATTTTGGTGACTAGGCACAATGTCTCATCAAACATAAAGGTATAAGTGTGTAAATACAATGGCAAATTGTGTAAATAAAGAAAAGCATAAGGATAATATGGTAATATATATAGGACAAAAAAGGAAAGTTAAGAAATGGGGCAAAAAATAAAAACTTACCTAATAAGGAATACGGGGCAAAAATTAAAAACCGGAGGGAGTATGATTTTTACTTGACCCGTTCATCTTAATATAGACCAACTACAACTAAATCAATAATAATAATCCGAACTTAACCTGATTGGGCTAGGTTAGTTTATACTCATGCGCTGATTTTAGATTGATTGAATTCAAGTTCGATTCCTGGAAACACGAAAGTATAAATAAAATCATAATCAAACACACCATTAATAATAAAAGAAGGGGTGTAAATGTGTAATTAGTAGTTTAGTACCTAACATTATGATTTGTGATGTGTCGACCTACTACCATTAATCATAATCTAAAATGTTGTCTATTGTACATTTGTACGAGTACTCCATATTATTATTTCAACAAATAGGCTCCTCATTTTGAGTAGTTATTGCATGAGACAGTCTCATGTCATAAAACGATCCCTTTTATTTTATAAGAAGATAATCCATTTATAAATATTACTGTAAATGAATTGTCTTTTTATATAGCAGAACTATATATCTCACGCGTGAAACCGTCTTACTCTATAATTTATACTGAATTTTTTAAAACAAATTGTATTAATTAAGTACAAATAATGGCGACATTGTTCCACCTTAATGCTTCACTTAAGTACTAAACTACCTCGTTCTAACTTTTGCCCTACCTAGCTGCCCACACCACATAAACCATGTCTCATACTTATTCAATTTGTGCTGCATATATCGCGGATGTCTTAGTCTAGTTCTTACAATCGAGAAGTATAAACGTTAATTATTATTATTATTATTATTATTAATAAGTGGGAGGACATAATCCAACTTTATTTCCTTGTATCATAGAAGTACTGACTAAACTTAGTGTAGAGTAGGAAATTTCACACTATTTCCGGCAAATTTAGGTAACTATCAATTCCTTGTTATCATGATTTTTCCAGCATCTAAAGGAGAAAAGTAAATTAAAGCAAGACACATTCAATATTCACTAACACACTTTTCTTTGACACCCACTTAATAATTAAGGATAGAGAGTTAGAGACCGAGTTAGAAATGAAAATTTAGACTGCATGCAGCGAAAAGATAACCAAGTAGGCTCAAATGTCGACTGTTTTTTTTTTCTCTGATTTGGGTTCGCTACCTTTTACTACTGCTCCCTCCATCTTATTGAATTGTCGTTACTATTCATTTTTTATGTGAGGAGTATCTTAAACATAGATAACAAATGAATAAGACAGATGATATGTAAATATAACTCCCCTTTGCAGTTTTGCATAAGGGTGCGGTCGTTTTTGTTACTACTATTAGGGTTGGTTTGGTTCATGCGGAAACTTATTTCCTGAAGGAAGTTGCAATTCCTAGGAAGTTACTTCCCACTTCAACTTCCCGGGAATTTGAAATATTTGTTTGGTTGACATCCTGGAATTCACACTTCCCGGGAATTGAATTCCTACATCTTGTTTGGTTGGCTCGACCTAATTCCCATGATTTTGATTACAATGACTATTATGCCCTTTATTAATTAATGGTATAAAAATTTATGAATTAATTTTTTTAGCAACTTAAGAAATATCTGAAAGAAATTGTCTTCCCTATAATATGCAGTCGTAACCAAATTACATTTTATCAGCGTAAAAAATAACGAACATTAATTTATTTATTTTTAAAAAAAATTCTGAGTTAACCAAAAAATAGATGAGCAGAAGCAATAAATTCTGTATTAACCAAAAAATTTTGAGTTAAAAAAAAATAATACAGAAAAGTTGAGAGGAAGCAGTAAATGGAGAATGGGGATGAGAAATTAGGGTTAAGTGAAAAATAAATGAGTGGAGAAGGGGTAAAAAAGTCATTTGAATAATTTGGGATGTGGGAAGTGCAACTCATCGAGGGGGGATCGGTGAGCAACTTCCCGCATCATGCAAGAATTGCAAGTGATTGGGTGAGTTTGAGTTCCCCATTTTTTTAGTTTTA
Source organism: Agrostemma githago (assembly GCA_958450325.1). Lineage (NCBI taxonomy): Eukaryota > Viridiplantae > Streptophyta > Magnoliopsida > Caryophyllales > Caryophyllaceae > Agrostemma > Agrostemma githago. The sequence goes on from OY288259.1 coordinate 3,053,243, forward strand.
GGGTAACCAAACAACTCCCCCGTAAAGCATTTCATGGGAAGTTGCGATTTCCGGGAAGTGAGGGGACAACCAAACGAGCCCTTAGTATAGATCTCATATACAATTGATTTCATGATTTTTAAAATAATGGTAATATTAATAATTCCTCCGTAATAATTAAAATGAAAATATTAATAATATATTATACGGAGTACAATTTCGTGCTGAACATGAAAATATATTATCGATGGGAAAAAAAATCATGCAATTGTTGATTTGTTCTATTAATTACTCCGTATCTGTTTTCATAATTGAAAATTACCAATTGGGAGTTTTGTGGATCGGAAAAACTTTGAATGTGAAGATGACGAATAAGTTTGTGTCATTTTTTTTAGTAGTAAGAGGATTATTATCGTTTTCCGTAAAGTATTGTGCAAGAATGAAAACTCGGTCGGACCACGACCAGATTGGCTTGTGCTTAGCTTCGTCTTTGTCTAGCTGATTAGGGTTACAACACACAAGGACCACAATTATTATGGGTGAATTAATAGTGGGAAGAGGGCATGTGGAGCTGAATGTGTACGATTGAAAGCAGCAATTCATAAGCTTCAATTACACAATAATGGCTTCTTATCTCACCTATTTTAGCTGCAATACACTAACCCTAAACACACCCATAAATGCTTCAAAACAAACTCCATTCTCACTGTACTCTACTCCAAATTTAACTCTTTTACCTTTTTTTTTTAAATTTAAAAAAAAAAAAAAAAAAAACATGTCTGCAAAGCACATATGGGTTGTTTGTGTGTCTTATGAAGGACACGAGTCTTTTCACATTATGTAATTTGTACTATCTATATATATACATGATACATACACCTTTCGTTATTCTCACGTGGTCTCATTGACGTATTTACCTTGTACGTTTAAGTGGTCCAGAAACTAAACTATGAAATTTGATTGATTCTTTTTAAGTGGGTATTTCGTCTAATTAATTTTCACGTTTTAAGAAATGAAAATGTATATTTTTATCGACATTGACATATATAGGAGGAGTAATATGTTTCAAATACGGAGTATATAATAGAGATCTCGGAAACAAAATTTTCTTTCGATGGAGCTAGTTGATCATGGAGATGATGTGTTTTTTTTCTTCTTTCTTTGCAGAGATAAATTTACGTACGTTAGTTGTAGCTTTAGCTTCCAGTATTGTTTTGTACAAAGACTTACAAATGAGAAAGGTATGCATGCAATGCATGTTTCTTTGTTCAGTCTGATAATCTACATGTGATTGTTCTCTACAACTTACAAGTAGTGCTTGATCGATACATTTTTAATTTAATTTTGTAACCTCGTCACTTTGAATGCAATTTGCTTTGAAATTGTATGTGAATGAAGTAGTTAATTATTACGAGTTAAGGTTATCGATCACGAGTTGGCCTGGGTTATAAGTTCAATTACGGAGTAGAGTAGTTGTTTTGCGTCAACTAGATAGGGTTATTATTTGATTAATTCAGACCGTCTCAAATTGGAGTAACGTGTGCTTCGTATCATACCGTTTGGATTTTATTTACCTTATAGGGACTAGGGAGTACATATTTATCGATCTATTGATAAATGATAACCCTTTTTTACCATCTACGAAGACACGAAGTATTTCATCCGAAATTCTGAATACAGTCAAGTACATTCGACATGGCCACATACATTATTAGTCTAGTTCTAGTTTGAAAAGATTATATACTACAACATCACACTACTGCGTGCCTCGATCATGTGTGCTAAGATGATAGTATAAGCCTTCATATTATTCATAATACTCAAAAATCCCAACATATGATCTTGTTTTTTTCCTAAGTGGAAAATAATTGAATAATCAAATTAAACTGAACTGAATTGAATATAACTAAACATAACTAATTTATCTGAATCAAACTAACACTACAAGAAATACTGTCCCAGGCGTCCGCCTAATTGGCGTCCTTGGCATGTGGACGCCTAAATGGCGTCCGAAAAGTCCACCGGGCGTCCGTTGTCGGACGTCGGACTTGGCGTCCGACTGAAGATGAGGATGGCTGAAGTTGAGGACAAAAGGCGTCCACAGTCGGACGCCATTTAGGCAAAATGGCGTCCGCTGTCGGACGCCAATTGACGTCCGCATGTGGCGTCCGACAGCGGACGCCATCTGTCTTCAGTGTGGCGTCAAATACCCGCTGCCCCCCCTCTCCCCCTTCATTTCCTAAAAAAAAAATCGCTCTCTTCCTTCTCCCTCTACACTCGCCGACCCAAATCCCTCATTTTTCATCCTTTCTTCCTTATTTTCGGTATGTTTCTTACTTTATTTCGTTTCTATTTAATTTAATTAGTTCATATTCTTCATTGTTAGGGTTATTTGTTGATAGTTATTAGTTAATTTCGTTTAGGTCTAAATTTCGATTAGGTTGATTAGTTTAGGCCAAGTTCGATTAGGTTGATTAGTTTATCCCAAACTCGATTAGTTAGATTATTTTTGCCCATCACTATTTTGACTAGGGTTTGATCAATTTGGTTTAAGCCCGTGAGGTTTTGTGTGACTTAAGACGGACCAAAAGGTGTCGTAATAATGCCGGATTTTCCCGAAACCACTTCTATCTTGATCGGGGTTGTGAATAGGTGTTAGCGGCGCTTTCGGAATTTTGATATCTGTATCCTAAAATTTGACCCTTTTTTGACCTGTTTAAGCTGTTTCTGTGTGCCCTAAGCCATGAATTGTTGTGTTTTGTTCGGTTGAATTGGGTTTACATTATATTGATAAATTAGCTAGGGTTTTTGTAAATTGGGATTAAATTGTGATTAAATTCGGTGACTAATTTTTTTAAGGAATTGAGTTTACTAAATTTTTGTAAGGTCAATTCTAAATTAATAATACATTTGGGTTTACTTTGACATATTAGTTAGAGAAATTAAGTTTAAATTAAATGGTGATTAAATATTCATTTAGTAAGTTATAAATTAAAGTAGGGAAATTAAACTTTAATATGTTATATATATTTTTTGAACATAGAAAATGAAGAGAATTGAACGGAAATGGATGTACGAGGGAAGACTTGATAAAAAGAGATGTCCAACCGTCGAATTTTTGAGGGGTGTCGAGTCATTTGTCGAGGTCGCTAAAAAGTCGGTAGACTACGCATCGAGGGGGGAGGTTAGGTGTCCGTGTACTAAATGCAAGAACCTAAAATTTCTTGAGGTCCCTGTAGTGAAGGAACATGTCATCTATAGTGGTTTTTCACCCGATTACTATTATTGGATTTGTCATGGTGAGTCATCTCAGTCTGAGGGAACCGAAAACCATCACGATGAGGGGGGATTGAGAGGTATGATAGTTGATGTTGTGGAGTGCAACTTGTTTAACTCACCTAACCCACGAGACTCACCTAGCCCACGAGACTCACCCAACCCACAGGATTCACCTAACCCACAAGAGCCTAACCGTCGAGCGAAGGCGTTTTTTGACATGTTGGAAGCTTCGGAGAAACCGTTATACGGAGGGTGCGATGTGACTTTGTTAGAAGTCGCGTCTATGGTAGTTAGCCTTAAATGTGAGTTCAACCTGCCCTTTGCTTGTGTCGATGGTATTGCTGCCTTACTCGAGAGAGTTATTCCAAAAGACAATATCATGACCCGATCATTCTACACAACCAAAAAGGTTGTGAAGGGACTTCAACTCCCGCATCAAAAGATTGACGCTTGTCCAGATGGGTGCATGCTATTTTGGAAGGACGATGCGATGCTTGATGAATGTAGGAGATGTGGTAAGGGTAGGTATAAGATGGTCGAGGGGGATATTGCTTTGAGAGGTAGAAAAGGGAAAAGTAGTGTCAGGGGTAAGAAACCAATCCCAATAAGTCAGCTTACGTACTTCCCTATTGCACCTAGGCTTCAGAAATTGTACGCCACAAAAACCATAGCTGAGCAAATGCGGTGGCACAAGGAGGACATTAGGGTACTAGGGAAGATGTGTCATCCGAGTGACGGTGAGGAGTGGAAGCGTTTTGATAGACTACATCCCCACTTTGCGTTAGAACCCCGAAATGTAAGGCTTGGGTTGTGCACTGATGGATTTGCACCGTTCGGTCAATTTGGTAAATCGTACTCTTGCTGGCCAGTGATGATCACACCTTACAACCTACCTCCTTGGTTGTGTTTGAAGCAACCTTTCATCTTCCTATCTCTTATTGTTCCCGGACCCAAAAACCCGAAAAATCATTTGGATGTTTACTTGCAACCTGTTATTGAGGAACTGAAACAACTGTGGGAGGTAGGGGTGGAAACTTATGATGTCTCTCTGAGACAAAACTTTCAGTTGAAAGCAGCTTTGTTGTGGACTATAAACGACTTTCCCGCGTACGGTATGCTCTCGGGGTGGTCTACTGCGGGTCAGAAAGCATGTCCGTGTTGTATGGGTGAGAGCAAAGCTTTTTATCTTCCAAATTCTAGTAAAATAAGTTGGTTTGACTGTCATCGGCAGTTCCTACCAGAAGGTCACCCATATAGGAAGAATAAGAAGGCGTTCAAGAAGGGTGAGGAGGTGCTTGACGACGCACCTGATCGACTCCCAGGAGATGAAATATGGGAGTTGATTTCTGATTACCCGTCTACTGTTGACGGAACCGAGCAGGAGTTCAAAGATCTCAAGAAGTTGAAAAATGGTTGGTTTAAACGTAGCATATTCTTCGAACTACCATATTGGAGGACTTTGTTAATTCGTCACAATTTAGATGTGATGCACATAGAGAAAAACTTCTTCGAGCAGTTGATTCACACGGTGATGGATGTGGAGGGGAAGAGTTGTGACACTACAGGCTCCCGGCGAGATGTAAAGATTTTTTGTGACCGTCCTCAACTGCACATAAAACGGGATGGGTCGAAACCAAGGGCCTTGTTCACACTTGACAAGGCTCAGAGAAAGGCGTTGTTGGAGTGGGTAGAGAAGTTGAAATTCCCTGATGGGTACGCCTCCGACTTCAAACGCTGTGTTGATCTTAAGAACCTGAAGCTTCAAGGGTTAAAGAGTCACGACTGTCACGTTTTCATGGAGAGGTTGCTTCCGGTGTCATTAAAGCACCTTCTGCCACCGACGGTGTGGAATTCCATAACTGAGATATCTCAGTTCTTCCGAGATTTGTGTTCCTCTACAGTATCAGTTGAGGACATGTCTCGGCTCGAGGATCAAATTCCGCAGATACTATGCAAACTTGAGATGATCTTTCCACCGTCATTCTTTAATTCCATGGAGCATCTACCCGTCCACTTGCCCTACGAGGCTAAGGTTGGAGGACCTGTCCAGTATAGATGGATGTACCCATTTGAAAGGTACGTAACTTTTAGTAACTTCATTTAAAAAAAAATAAGCTTAACTAATTTGTATTGATTGAAATATATAACTTGTTTATTTAGGTTCCTGAATCATTTGAAGAAGAAAATTGGTAACAAGGCTAGGGTAGAAGGTTCTATTTGTAATGCATATTTGACAGAAGAGATTGCAAACTTCTGCTCCCTCTACTTCGATAAAGATGTGCAAACGAAAACCAAGAACCTGAACCTAGGACATTCGGTGTCCATTGACCCCTCTATACCCGAATTTTTTCAAAAGAAGGACGATGAAGGAACTTCATCCGTTGAGGGTTCTAGGACACTAGATGAGAAAGAGTACAACCGAGCGCACCTTTACCTACTTTCGAATTGTGAGATCTTAGAGCCTTATGAGAAACAATTTGTAACTGAATATGTCGCTGCGAACCCTGCCGTGAACCCTGATGACGTTTGGAGTAAGCACGACGAACATTTCCCGAAGTGGCTCAAGGATCACGTAGTTGCCTTAGACATACGTGATGATTTGGTTAGAAGTTTGGCATTCGGTCCAGTGCGAGTGGTTAAAACCTGGAACCGGTACTCGGTGAACGGGTTCAATTTTCACACATTCAACTACGGGAAGAACAAGGCTAGATGCAATTTTGGCGTGAGTGTGTCATCTCTTGATGGAGATGAGTACTATGGTATTTTGGAGGATATTTTTGAGTTGTGTTACGCTGGCAAAGAACGAGGGTATAGAGCTGTAGTATTCAAGTGTGAGTGGAAAGACAGCTCCGTGAACGGGACCCGAGTGCATGAACGTTACAAGATTGTGGAAGTTAATCACACAAGGAAATATCCTACGTACGATCCGTTCATACTCGCGCATCAGGCGAAGCAAGTCTATTTTGCTCCTTCTCCTTACACGAGAAATGACAGAAATCAAAGTCAATGGTGGGCAGTCTTTACGACTAAACCACGGGGACAAATAGACAGTTCTCTGTTCCAGGAAGATGCGGCTTCAAGTGGTACACGCTTATCTTCTATTGAAGAGAACATATTCTCCGTACAAGATCAGAATGAAGGGGCAGAGGAAGATTTTGAGGATGACGATGATGATGGACAAAGAGAGTACATGGTCAGGGATGTTCCGGAGAACCTTGAGGAGGATGACGGACACGATGAAGAGAACTCAGAGGACGATCAAGTTGGGGGCTCGGAGAACGAGGAGGAGGATCAGACTGAGGAGGATGAGGCTGAAGAAAATGAGGACAGCGACGGTGACTACTAGAGTTGTTGTATGTTTAAATGTTTACATGGTTAAGTTATTTTGATGTTTACTATAGTAGGCTATTTTACTTGAATAAAGTTAGAATGAAATTGTTGATGACATGGCTAATTGTTGTTAACATTGTTTAATTTTTTGACAGGTTAATATAATGGCAGGCGGTAGATCGACTAGGAGACGTGGTGGGGGTAGTAGGTCTGCTCACACGTCCACCACTCAGCAGGAGGACGAGGAGGTTGTCCCCGAAACGGGACCGGAGCAGACCGCTGAGCAGGAGGAGGAGGTGCAGCAATAGGGGCCGGATGAGGTGCTGGAGAAGGACGAGGAGGGGCGGTATGTTCTCAAGCCAACAGGCACATGGTAATATAATCTAACTTGTTGATTATTCTTTTGTAAATATTCATTTTTGGACTACATTTTGGACTACATTTTCTCGACTCGGTGCAGGTTTCTGCACAAAGAGGTCGTCAAAGGCTGTACCAACAGCTTCATGGTCGACAAAGGGCAAGGGTATGCTAATTGGTCTCAGGTACCGGCTGAGATACGAGAGTGGTGGTTCAACCAGTTCAAGGTACGTGGATTGTTTTTGCTCCCGAGTTATTATTTTATAATCTGGACTTTGTAAATATTTTTCATACTACTTATTAATCTGTCTTGACTGTACAGTTCAAGTTCAGCTGGGCCTCAGAGTTTGATGGTAGGGTCTGGGAACGGTATAATGAAACGTGCACACGACGTTTCGCCTGTGTGATGAATAAACGACGTACGCGGGGGACTCCGTTGAAGGACCTTAAAGGTGTTAGTTATTTTTTTTGGGTAATCAATTTTAACAAATAAACATCTAACTTCAATCTTTCACTGTATTAAATAATATATTGGGTCGTCATATTTTAGGGGAGGCGTTGGAGAGATGGATTGCCTATCACGATCAGAAAGAGTTTAAGGTGAGGTCCGAAATTGCCCAAAGGAACAAGTTGAAGAACTGTGACCATGAGGGCCAAGCGAACCCGACACATCATCGGGGTTCTCAGTCTTCTTTCACTCGTGTCAAGAGAGTATGATTTCCACTAATTAATACCGTACTCTTCCTTGAATAATCGTAAACTACGTTTGCGTAATTTATATTTGCCTAACTTTCGTACTAATTTAATAGCTGCGTGCTGAGCTCGGGAGGGAGCCAACCGCGGCGGATATATTCTACGACATGCATGGACAGACCGATGAAACAGGGACTACCTTCAGGTCGAAAAAGGATCAGGCGACCTGGGTGAGTACTAAATCGACTGTAGGTGATGGATAACTATCTTCAATGATTTCATCTAATAATAACTTCAATTGAGATCGTTCTTCTGTACGCAGGACGCCTACCAACAAGAGATGGAGAGACTCGAGGCCGATCCTGATGTTGAGGAAGTCAACCCAAACGAGATTTGGTTCAAGGTCGTCAAGGGTTACAGGAAAGGGAGTGTGTACGGTGTGGGAAATGCACACGGTATGTACTTCAGACCTCCCACATCGCGTCTGAGCACCTCCACACAAATGGAGTACACGCCGGCCGGATCTCAGCAGCCCGATCCGGAGAAGGAGCAAATGAAGGAGCAACTGAAGGAGCAGGCGGAACACATCAGGAAAATGCAGGAACAGATGGCCATGTTTCAGGCCATGTTCGACAAATGCAACCAAGGTCCTCCCCCACCCCCTCCAGACGACAGAGACCCCTTTAGCGGGGGTGGCGGTAACTCTGGTGCTGCAGCTAGCTTCACAGTTAGTTGATTGTTTGTTGTTGTTGTTGTTGTTTTAACTGTATCTTTGAACTACTTTACACTTGTGTACCTTTAAACCGTACGTTAAATCTGTTTATATAAGTTTTTTCAGCATAAATGAGTCGAGAGATGAACTCTTTTGGTTGACTGAGCTTGAATGTGGTTGAGGTATTGTGGATAGTCGACATTTGTGGTTGAGTTTTGGTTTATTTTGCAGGTTTTGGCTAAACATTGAACGCATGTTTACGGTCATGCAACAGCGTAAATAGCGTCCGATACCGGACGTCATAGCAGACGCCAGGGGACACTATAATGGCGTCCGACTGCGGACGCCGGATGTTCGTGAGTGGCGTCCACAGTCGGTCGCCAACTTCAGGCCCCAGGCGTCCGACAGTGGACGCCACTCAGAGGCACATGGCGTCCACAGTCGCTCGCCAGCTTGGCGTCCACTGTCGGTCGTCATTCGTCCTGGCGTCCAATAGTGGACGCCCCTTTCAAAAAAGGGCGAGTAGGCGTGGCTTCCGCTTTCTGGCGTCTGTTTGCGGACGCCCTGCGCCTTATGGCGTCCACTGTCGGTGCCCACCAGGTGGACGCCGAGGACAGTTATTCTTGTAGTGTAAATGGCACCGAATTGATCTGAATTATTGATCGAAATCAAATGAATTGAACTTAACGAATTGAAATAAGGTTGAACTTAACTTCAACCGGATGAACATGATCAATATGTTTATCTTTATCTACTTGTATAAGTGAGATACTTAATTAACTATCAGAATTAATATTCTGATCACAAACAAGAATTTACGATCTAGTAATAGAGAGTATATTAGTGTATGAATGGAGCACATAGCATATGAGTGAAGGACAACCATCTTATCATGTTTACACTTGTCTTATATTTGTTGACGTAAGAGATATAGAGAGTAGAGACCCCTCCAAAATTGGAACTATAAAAATAAATATATCAATCAAACAATCAATACAGCTTAATTATGAGTTGGCATCATATAAACTACAAAAAATAACCAATAATTCAATTTCGTTATACCTCTACAAATCATTCTATTTTGTAAATGCTTCGTCATATCATATCATACTTATTTATTCATCATATGTAAATAACTAAATACACAAATTCTTAGCTTATTTATGACGAAGTTATCCGTCATTTTTTTTATAACAGATCAAATATGATTCATTTACATATAAAAAAGACAATACTAAAAAAATACTCCTAATGTATCGCCTTGTCCACTTAAATGAATAATATTTGACCCATTATAACAAAGTGACGGTAACAGTATAGGAGTATATAATATGGTTTGCATAAAAAAGGTAGGGGGAGTATATATACATAGAGTATATTACTAATATGACCCCAGCCCAATCATTCAGTGAGCCCATCAAATAGGTGGCCCACATAATTTAATGGGGTCTTATTGGCCCATGACCCACATCAATGTGGGGTCACTTCATATCCCACCATCCATTCCATATTCTGCCAGCATTACTCGTATAATAACTCACTCGTTCTTGTTTGTGATGGAAATATCCATTATATTGTCATAACGAATCAAATATTTATTATTTAAAAAAAATATTTTATCTTCACCATACTAAACGAGTACGAGTAATATTTGATGCATTATAAACTTATAATAATACGACGTCTAACTCTCGAAAGAAAGGGCGATCAAATTATTGTATACACTATTGTGCGGCATACAAATGACCTTGTAGAAAACTTTTAACGGCTCAATTTTATTACAATTTCTAGTGTAAAGTAAGATACTTTTTCCACAATGTTGAAACATTTGACCGTAATAATTTGGGTAACTATGAAACATTACTATAGATAGTTACTAAAATTCACTAAATCGACAATTTACATAAGATAATGATGTTCAACGTATCAACTAAAAGATCGCGACAAGTTCAATGAGATGTAATTATGGATGAAGCATGGAGATAGAGTCGTAGAGATGTCACATAATTTAACCATAAAATCAGAAGCTAAGTAATGAATGTACATGGTCACTTCCGAGTTGAGATGAAACTTATTAACCTAATATTCACTCCTACCACGTACATTTTATTTTCTTTTACGCAAATCAAAGTAAGGTATGTATAAAAATATAATTAAATAAAATAATTATTTATTTATTTTCTGAGAGCTGACTGAAAATAAATAGATTAATAAATATATATTGATAATATTAATTTAGTTAAAGTAATGGGAAAAAAAAGTAAAGGAAGAATGATTCACATATATGTCAGTGACAATGTACATCGGTTAAGGGGAAGAGCAGGAGATGGGCCACACCCTGACCAATACCTGGAACTGATAAGATGTGGGCCCAGGCCCAACCTTTTTTACCCCTTTGTGAAAGATACTACTGTTACCATGGTGCGTTGATGTAAACGTGTGATTCATTTACTGCACACTCCTAATACAATTCCAACCTCAATAACCGGCTAAACTAACTTAAGTGGTTTATATATACTCCAACACGCTCCCATATCGTGCTAACTCTGATACCATCTTATGAAATCAATTCAATCAAAACTTTAAATTAATGGTTGAAAGTCCTGAAATATTTATATATAATCTAACACATTCTTCTCACTTCAAAAAAAAAAAAAAAAAAATCTTCTCTAAACAAACAAACAAACAAACGCAATTCCACCAACCAACTCAAACCAGGCTACTAATACGGATTAACTTTTTTTATTTTACTCTATTTCACTAACATCACTTAGGTTTCTTTAGTAGCACTAAAATACCAATGTGTGTAATTAATACACAAACTCACAAATAATGGTTTAAAACAGATTTAAATTTCTTAAATTTGAACAAGTTGAGTAAATAGACGGCATAAAAAAATAAAATGTGTAAGAAATGACGAAAAAAACTTGTCCAGCTATCAAAAATCAATTTAATTGAATTAATTATATACCGAGTGCCAACTTTTTTAACTTTCCATTATTGATTATTCACCTAAATTGTAACGACAGTATAAAATGACATTAATTGCCATCTCAATTTTATTTTTCTCATCAATTAAAGTTTAAATTATTTACAAAATAGTAGTGAAAAAAATATTACTAATACCATTTTGATTAATAAATCAAAACATGAAATAAATGATGCAAAGTACAACGTAGGATGAAAATAAGAATCCGATTTAAGTAGGTGTAAAATAGAGAATTCACTGTTTTCACTTACTATATTTGGAAACTAGTTAATTAATTTGGAATGGATAAATAAGGAAATAATTAATGACGATAAAATTAGGATTATGAAAAAAAGTAGCTTAATTAATCAATACAGCTCCATCACTACTATCCTACTTGTAAAATAATTACACTCATGACCTAAGCTTCTTTAACAGTGAATCTTAATGGAAAATCGAAGTAAGTCTGAAATTGAGAGACCGTCTTTTACAGGATGTTAACGTTTTTTTTTTTACTGAAACTGTTCACCCAAAGAAAGATGGGAAGAATAGTTGCTTTCATGATCTAAAATGTAGCACCAACTTTGACTAGTAGTACTACTCTTCCTATATAGGATGTGCTGTAAACGTATAGACATTTGAGGCTCTATTAATATGATAAGAGCTTCACATAGCATTATAGCAAAGTTAGGAGTTATAGGAGTTTGGACCATCCATCCATCAATCCCTTATTATATGAAATATAAATAAATAAAAGGCCTCTCTAATTAATTAGAGATTGATTGATTGGTAATTTTGAGAAATTAAATACAATAAAAATGTTATTAATTGGACCACTTCTTATACATAACAATTAAGGAGTACAAAGTTTCCCTTTAGAAAGAATTGCACATACAAAATGATGACTAATTTTGGTAGTGGAGGGGTCAAATATTACATGAATTAAGGAGGGAGATGCTCGATCAAACACAACCCGTTTTCGATCTGATTAGAAAAACACCATCATCATCGCTCGCAAAACAAAAAACGAACAAACTTAATTAACCGGACAGTACAAATGTTAAACATTTTGTCTTCTTATCAAACCCTAAACCCCACAATAATGATAATGATAATAATAATAATAATAATTATACTTTAATAATCACACTTAAAAACGAAATCAAAATTTCAAAATTTAAAATAATAATAATAATTCAAATTAAAACCCAAACCTCACGTGTGCAACGCAATGCAACCAACACACTCATCATAGTAATTTGCGTTTGCTTGATTGCTTCTTTTTCCTGTTGTGTACCTTGGAGATTGACAATAGTTACACTTGTAGTAACAGTCCAATGTTCACACTCCTCACTTACCCCCAAATTTACTACTCCCACCTAAAACACCAGACTTGACCTGACCGGATTAGACTGGACTGCACTGGACTGAATCGAGATTTTTGTAACCTCTATGAATGATGACTATGATGACTTGTTGTATCATGTCGGTCATCGCCACCCCCACCGCCATGAGACCCACTGGCTTGTTGGGAATCGGACATTTGAGTCCGATACTGGGTGAGTCCGGTGAGGAGACCCAGATGCCCCTCACCGGACCCCAAATGATTCCCACCTCCACCGCCTAGACTGGCCATCGTAGGCCCACCCATTTGCTGATTTGGCAGTAGGGCCATAGGAGTAGGGAAATTCATGAAGTGTAGTCCACTTGGCACACTCCCTCTATACATTCCAGCTGTGTTGCTATTATTATTATTACTAGTATTATTCATCGACGGAATTGTCCAAATTGGGTCGCCGCCCATCACCGCCTGGTGGGTCCCACTGTTGGTCACCATCCAAAAATTCGCTGCCGGAATTTGTCCGTACCCTCCTCCTCCTCCTCCGCCTGCCGCCATCTCCGCCTCTAATCTCCGCTTTCTACTGCCTCCTCCGCTTCCGCTGTCTTCTCCCGTTTCCGACATGTCTATCTGCTGATTACCCGAATTATTATGGTTATGGTTAAGATTAGGGTTCGGATCGTGACTCGAATTATCGTTACTGGTAGTATGATGAGTATCTCGGTACTCATGCTTAGCTTGGAGGAGCCCAGGGTTTAGGTTTAGAGTAGCGGTTTGGAAATTGAGGAGGGCGGACGACGGTGGCGTGTCGGAGGACAACCCGATTCCGGCGAAGAAGTTACGGCGAGAGGCGGCCGTGGTGAAGTTGGGGCTGAAGTAGGACGGGGATGACCGAAGCTGAGACGGGATCGAAAGCGACGACCCGGAGCTGCGTAACGAGATGTTGAGCGACGTGAAGTTCGCCGGGATGGTCCCGGTCCCGGTGGCGGCTATAACGGCGGGCTCAGCTTGTTGCAGGAGCCACTCGATGGTTTCTCCGTCTGACTTGTGACCTAACTCTCGAGTCAGCTGGAACACCCGTGCTGCGCACAGTGCAGGCATTCTTATCCTCCTGCCTCGCCCGTCCACCTTTGTGTGTCGGTCTTTGGTTGAAGCCCGCTTTGGAGCGGGCTTCTTTGAACCGGGTGTTCCAGCTGACTCAGATGTACCCCCAACCTCAGCTCCGGATATCTGGAGCTGAGGTTGGGGTGAAGATGAGGTGGATGGGCCGAGGCTGGAGGATGAGATTGCTAGGGAAGGGTAAGGAGTTGAACTCGAACACGCTTCCTCTTCCTTCTTCTCCAGGAGCTGGAAGGGGAAGTTAGGACGATTATGATGCTGATGGAGGTCGATATTGTGGTGGGGGTGGTGGTGATGGTGGTGGTGTTGATCCCCTCCATCCATCTTTTATTATTATCCAAATCAAACAAAGGAAAAACACTATCACACTACTTGTACAAGGGACAAATGAATGAAGTGTATATATGAAGAGAATTTATGAAGGTTCTTCCATTGTTTGTTAGGTTATTTAGAAGGATTGGCTAATATCATTAGCCAAAGGGAAAAAAAAGGTGATTATTGAAGGTTTAGGGTTTTATGGTGTTTATATTTGTGGTATAGTGGTGGGTCAATGGGGATCAAACTAGTTATATATCTATGAATCTCACTCAAATATGTGTGTTTTTTTTGGTTTGTGTGAGAATTTGGAGGTGGAGGTGGAGGTGGAGGTATTGAGGAGATTGAGAGGGTGATAAGGAGAGGGAAGAAATTAAGAGAACAGCTTTTAGGAGGAAAGATATGAGTGGGAATTATTAGGGAGAGTAAGCTTTAAAAAGCAATAAATTTATAGAAAGCAAAATACTTTATTTGTTGTTGGGTGTTAATGGAATTTCAAGTGTCTTTTCAAAGTTCAAATAGGAAATAAAACACATTATTAAGCTAGGAATTCGATATCGCGGGTGCGGAAAATGAATAATTCAACATGTGATATCAGTTTAGTGGGGAATTCCAAATCCGATAGATAACCGACATAATATTAGTATTTTGGAGTCTTAACCCTTCGTTTATATCAAGAGAAAACTATTTTCCATTTTAAACTTAAAAATGTGAAATAAGAAAAAATAAAAGTAAAAATTTAAGCTTTGGTGTCTAGCACTAAATTGTTTTATTGAACAAATGGCTAGACCAACCAAATTTGATTTTAATTTTGAAGTATATGGGCACAATTGCACCCTTTGAACCTACTGTCTAAACCTGATTAATAATATGTTACGAAGTATAAACTTGCAAGGGAGAACTAGTCTCCCTTGTGCTCTCACTCGACTCAAACACGGACAAAGCAGAGCAGTGTAAAACCAAAAAAACATAATACCGAGTAATATACAAATTAATATATTTGGAAAAGTTTTAAAAAAAATGTCTGTAGTTATGATCTAAAGAATTACTCGGAAGACAGGTAATTTTAAAAAAGTTAGTATTTTGTAAAAGCTTTGGTAAAAAAAAAAAAGAGTAAAATGGAGTAATGGGTACGTAGTATTTGGTAAATGGTAATAGTGGTAAGTAAACGGAAGGGTGAGTGTGTGTGTGTGTCATACTTTAACAGCCCCTTTGCTTCAGAGTCCACGTGAGGTGCTCTGTTTATCATTCAATCCATAAAGACAATGGATGGCCCGGCCTTGGCCCCATACCCATCTCCACACATCAAATTAAAATAAAAACGAGACTATATACCAAACCCTTATATAACATCGTCTTATACACAAAATTAATCCGAATGAAATTATTATTACTCCCTCCGGACACTATTTTTTGCCCCACTTCATTAAAATACTCCTCACATATATTGAGTTAGTGGGGCGAAAAATAGTGTCCGGAGGGAGTATTATGGAAAATGATAAATATAGTTCTCAGAAGTGGGGTATGAAGGGTAAAAGGTGAGGTTTAAAGTGAAAAGGGGTTGAGGTAGGTGTGGAGGAAAAGAATAAAGAATTGATGGAAGAATAAAGAATGATTAAAATTATTTCCAAAAAAGGAAAGTGGGAAGAAAACCAAACTAAGTTCAAAAAAGAAAGTTAGAGGAATACTCTGAATAGGAGGGAGTATTTATAATAAAGAGAAATAAATTTTTAATACATGTATTAACTGTATTGATATTTGTATAATTTTTGCTTCAGTCCATAAATTTATATGGAGTACTAAATTTGGATGATATTTAATGCTATTTAACATTACCCTAATATTATTATTGATTGAAAAATCGAAGTTTAAGATGGGTTTTACCTAATTTGGGTCGTTCTATGATACCATAAGACGGTCCTATAAGAAAGTCGATCAGGAGAAAAAAAAAAAAAAAAAGTTAATTTGAAAGTAGTAAATGGGGAAGTGGGGCCCAGTAGATTATGAGGTGGGCCCCACAATTCATTCAAGTAATGATGATTTCAGTCTATGCCCTTTGGCCCTTTCTTCTTTGTTCTCCACCTTTGTTTGTGATTCTTCATTCATCCTTCTCTTTCTCTTTCACTCAAAGTCTCACTCTCATCATCTACTTAAGCTAGTGAGCTAGGTGCTTGCTTATTCATGGGCCTTTTTTGGGCCTCCAAACTCTCAGTTTCAGGTGAATTTTTTTATGGAAGGGTCCGGGTTAAGGTGGGTGGGTCGGGATCATCTATCCTGTGTATTAATTAATACTCCCTCTCATCAATTCAATCCTTGACATGGGGGGTTTCACAACTTTTAAGAAAAGTGATAAAAGTAAGGGTATTATTGGTAAATCAAATGATTTTATGGGTCCACCAAACTTAAAATAAGGAAAAAAGTAGTGGCATTTTGTGTAAATAGAGTAAGGGTATAAGGATTATAAAGTAAAGTGTTTTGCCAAAAAGGGAATGTAAAGAATTGATTGGATTGTCCATTTATAGTAAGTGTAAAGAATTGAATGAATGGGAGGGAGTATCTCGTCCTTATTGTTTACGTAATTATAATTTCAACAATAATCTTTTCAACTCAGTGAAATTTAACCTTAATTGAATATGAATATATATGTGAGTAATATTTTAATGAAATGTAACATAATTTCCTTAAGACTTAATTTTATTTTGAGTTCAAAAAAGCCGAAATTTTAATTAAGCTTCAAACTGAACACTCGTAACAACCTACCACAATATACTACAGTATGAAGGGACAAAACTAGATTCAAATTCTACTT
Organism: Agrostemma githago; assembly: GCA_958450325.1. Taxonomy (NCBI): domain Eukaryota; kingdom Viridiplantae; phylum Streptophyta; class Magnoliopsida; order Caryophyllales; family Caryophyllaceae; genus Agrostemma; species Agrostemma githago. The sequence continues at coordinate 3,070,143 of OY288259.1, forward strand.
AAAACCGAAACATTAGGCATCAGTATGAACTGCCCCTAATAATATCATTGAGGATGGTTGATCGACACGTATTTAGTTTTGTCCCTAATAATATGGACTTATGATGGAACAATGGTACGTAATTATTTATTTATCACTCGTACTAGTATTTGATACAGTAATTAATAATACGTACAACTAATTAAGTTATAGCTTAACTTTAAAGTTTAAACAATAAGAGTATATTTTTGTAAAGAGAAAAGTGAAGAGTAGTACAACAACAGAAATAGTCACGCCAACAAAGGCGATTTTTACAAGTTGGATCGTGTGAAAAAAAACAAAATGATTAACGATCTTAATATACGAAGAAGGCTGTCAGAGGGTTTAATATTACACTGCTTAACCTCACATGCATGATGCCTGCTTTGTTTATACCAGTATATATAGAAGACATAAATTCTCCTTAACATCCTTGATATATGCCGTTTAATTTTATAATAATTACGATTCAAAAACTACGAATCACACTAAATACGAAAAACGGTTTTATTTTCAAATAACTTTCTACCGTACCATTATTATGTGAGAGATTTCTGAATAATGTCATTGAAGACTGTTTTCTCTATTTTCTGAAAGTATAATGCATGAAGAACGTTAATTTAATTTAATTTTTTTTTTTTTTTTTTTTTTTAAGATGGGTATATTCATGTTATAAATTTGTAATCTTGTAATTACTATTAAAAAAGTATACCGCATAGAAAACAATAAAAAAAAAGTGTAATTTGTCACGACTATATGGGATTTTTTGTAACCGGTTCGTATATTTCAAGACAGATATATTATCGATCAATAATAAGGGTAATTGAAGTAAAGAATGAATACATGTACATTTAACAAAAATAATTGATTAGCACCAAAAAAAAATTGAAGATAGGAAGAAAGCAACAATTATTAACACAGCCAATTACACTGTTAAGTCAGAAAGGAAAAGGGGGATTTTGTAAGATTATGATCATATAAAGTGTACTTAATTAAGATATAGAAGAGCGCCTACTTGAGATGTAATTATGTAAATACTCTTTTAATTATTTCTTAGTAGGTCCATTCTACATGCATGGCGGCACCACCCTTTTCACCCCTTCCCTTTCTCAAGTTTATCCCCCTTTTTATTCAAATATTTACGAAAATTTTTATGAGACAAGTTTACTCTAATTAGAATATTAAATTGATTATTTCCTAGTATGTACGTTTTAGTTTAAATATTTCTTTTGTTCTTACTTCTTAATCGAGTTGGGTCTATTAGGGTTTACGAGTACCAGCCAAATTCGTACTCCACTAGCTAGGTGAAACTCCCAACGTTATTTTTTTATCGTATGATTAAATTATGGACATATTTACCTAAAACATTAAATTATACATAAATGGCAGAGTTATATATGAGAATTCAGTGTCCCAAAATACCAGAAAGCTTTGTATTTTTATGTATCGCCTTAATATTATCAACGAGATCCCAAAACGAAAAAATTCGGAATTCGGCACAGATTATTATTCACGTCAGCCAAAAAGTAGACTCTTCGATCATCAACAACCACGCACAAACATTAGTATAAAAAAAAGTTTCAAAATAGTCAAGATATTCTTAGATTATCTTTAATATAAAAAAAAAAAGTTAATATAAAAGGGAGAAGAGTTATAGTAGTAGTGAGTATTGATTATCATACTACAGTGGCAACTTTATTTGCTTTTTTACAGCAATTGAATAATGCAATTATTAGTATAGTACAGATGGGTATCGCATGGGATCCAATAAGTCCCCTTTTTCACGTAAAATAAAAACTTAATGGAGTAATACAGTAAAAAAATCACAACCTCTTTGCTCGCGCGTAACAGATAGATATATCGATCATAATAATCTTGTAATAAGCTATGATACACGTAAATTTGTGTAGGCAATTTAAACGTATGAGATGTTATTGGCGTCGTTATAATCTTAAAACGGATACATCTATATACTGTAGTACGTTGACGAATTTGAATAAAGAAAACAGATACTCCGTATATCCGATCTGTAGTACGTTATAATCTTAAAACGGATATATCAGTAAACCGTGTTCTATATAGTTTAGATAGTACGGTGATTGATTGTACGCTGCATCATTTGAGGTTGTTAATTAGTGATGCATGAGCATGAGCATGATGCATGATGCATGGATACCTATTTATATATACATGCATGTCATGTTCATATAGCTAGCTTTATTTATGTACGGTCGATAGTAGTTTTGGAGAATTTTAAGGTCTTTATTCTTTGGCGTTTTTACTTATTTACTCAGTACTTGTCCTATTGCACTAATAATACAGTGGTTATGGTTTATATAATAGGCATAAAGTTCATCAAAATTTAATGACCAATAAATTGTTGTAGTATGTGATTTTGGTACCTAAATTTAATTCAAGGTACGGGTTCTATGAATATAGTTGGTGCATGAAGAGTGGACGGTTCTCTTACGGATGTTTAATTTAAGGAGAAATCAGGGTTATTAAAAAGTCGATTGTAAGTACAAAAACAAAAGGTCGATTGTTTTAAACCAAGGTATAACCTTGTGGACTATATTTGGTCGTATATTTGAATTGACATATTAATATATGTGTTGCCCCTACGACCTCATATTAGTCGAATAATATAATGTAAGTTATACTAGCTATATTCGCTCATCATTGATACCCTAATAATTACATTGTGAAAATCCTAATTCCCTTTTCTAGTGAAAACTAAAAACCCTCCTAATTTCTTTAATTTGATGATTATTTTATTTCAGTTATTATATAGTTGTAACCACGTATTGACAGAAATGTCAACACTATAAGAAGAATCAAATAAAATGGCGGAGTATAGATATATAGGAACGTAATTTTGTAATAATATGAGATTATAACAATGTCGTCTTTGTATTCTAATACGGAGTAGTAAACATACAAAAACAACACCATAAAGGAGAGTTCGATCTACTCAAAGCACAAGTAGGTAGCCACATCGACAATGTGATCTTGAAAATGTATTAGACTTTTTTACTTATCCAATTATTTCTAGTTACATTTTGCTTTCGGGTCTCTTTAGGATTTATAAATTCTTACCCTAATTGTAAGTCAATGATGTAAACGAGGAATAATGTCATTATGTCAAAGAAATAATACGGAGTAGTATCTAAAAAGAATACATGACACTGAAAGAAAAGGCAATACTCCGTAGATATTAGAGAGAATAAGTCTTTCATTAACGTTATTTTTTTTTTGATTCAACGAAACACACACTTAGTCGCATTACAAAATAGAGAAGATTGATTCGAACCTGAGACATATATCATCCAGAGTACGTACTTAGTCTTAACTACTAGGATAATACACTTTCGATTTTCATTAACGTTATTGAGAGATCGTCTCTTATAAACTTTTACTATATAACGGGTATGAAATATAAAGTGATGGAAATAGTATATACGGTGGGTATAATTGAAAATGTAGAGAATAATGGGGCAAGTTGTCTATGAATGTGACCACAAAATTGATAAGAGAGAAAAGGCGACGTTTCCTTTTAGCCATATTAAGAGTCAATGAAGCAAAGGAGGGGTCTACCAATGTGGTTGAAATAGTCGATTTTGTTCTGAGTGAAAATCTACTGCAGTGCCCCCCCTCCCCTCTCTTTAATCCTTCCCTTCGGAATCGGGACCATTATTATTAACCATTACACACTACACACCCAAAGACGAGGGGCACTGCGTACACTATCACTTTCAATTCTTAATTAGTAGACACAGAGCGTGTCGTCGATGCACCGGATGTTACCTAATCTAGTTGGCAAAAGTATAAAGTCATATTCATGATTTGAGTTTGAATTTCAGATGGAAACGAGTACTTGAGGATATGGGCTAACACGGTCTAATAAGGCACGAATCCACTTTGACATGCACAACCTAGAACAACACAACATATCATGGATCGTGCTTGGACTGAAGTTTAAAAAACTAGAATGTGTCTAACTAAGGTATAGACAACAACGTAACTTAATCAATATTTCAATACTACCTTCGCCTTAATCAATTACTCCGTATATGTTATCAATATTTGAAATCCCAATCATAAAAAAAGAGAGAACAAATACATAACAACCGACTAGGATGAAGTGCGTAGGTATGTATTATACTAGTATTATTTAACCAAGTTTTAGTTTGTAAGAGAAATATTTTCTGACTTGTGAGTTGTATGTGCCCTTATGGACCTATGACAACAGTATTACAGTATTTAATTTTAATAAGACGTACTCTATAAGATACACTCTTAAAGCAGAACATTAGGAAAAAAGAAACCGTAAAACAAATAGAGTACTATTGTACGGAGTAAAACTTTAAACTTCGACAAGACACGGTACGATCATCCAAAGTAACAATTAATTAGGAGTAATAACTCACATTATAATTTATATCTATAATTATAACTTCATACTAATCACTCAACTTCGTAATCAATCAAAAGGAACAACGAGATAGTACCTCTCAGTATACCTCAAAGTGAAGGACATGAACAATCAATCAAGCAAAGAGAAGACCACTTCCTTACTCTTCACACGAATATATCAGTCACAAAATTATAACGAATTAAATAAAAATTAATTCGTATGTATACAAATAAACCATTTACATACTTTCCATAAATATTACTCCGTATTACAGAATATAATTCTATCTTATCTACACATATAAGTAATAATTGATCCGTTATAAATCTGTGATGAATATAACAGTTAAATTTACCCTTCCAGCAATAGGAACCAAGCCCACGTGACTCCTAAATTCTTGACTAATTGACCACTTATGTCCCTGGTCCCGTTACTCCTCACAATCACTGCCTTGCCGGTTTCCTACTTTTTAATTTCTTTTTTATATATACTTTAATCTAATGATATTTGTGTCATTGATTGGTTAAAAATTTGGATGTTACTTATATTATTCATTTGAGAAGGTAATACTGAATTTCAAAAGTCGGCTATCTAAGTATATTTCATGGCTACCGATTTATCACATTTATTTTTATAAACGCATGCACAGATCGAGTCAACATTTTTGAATGAAGCATTGTAAGAATTCAAAGGAAGCATTGTAAATAAACGTTTTCAACGACTATAAATATATTCTATACTCTTTCTATTTCAATGTCTTTATTACATTGTAAAGCGACGTGTACGTGAATTTTCTTACACAAGAAACTAAAGTAAGAAGTAAGAATAGATGATTATTTGAAAAGATAAAGGGAATGGAAAGAGAGTTGGATTTGAGATGTATGGAGTGCGACGTCTTACCATCTAACACACACAATCACTCACTCCCTCCCAATAAAACCCCAAATGTTGAGCTGATGGAGCTTGTGTTTTGTCGGACTTAAAGCTGGCATTTCCTCATACTTCCTCCTCACCCTCCAACATACTATCCGGCCCATTATCCATCTCCCAAAAACCCGGTCCTAGAAACCAGATCAATTTACGTATTAGTCAATATTTTTAAAACTAAATAAAACATTTTTCGAAGTATCAACGACCAAACCAAGACCAGCCAAACAAAACCAGAGCAGGCCAGATGATAACATAAAATCTTATAAGAGACGGTGTTTGAAAAACGTGATTTGATTTATTAATAATGTAATTTGTACTCGTAGGTAATTATGTTTTGGTACTACCTTTTTGATTCCACTAAGGAGATCTAAATAATTACGAGTAGATGGTAATGTACGTCCTACAAGATAAAGACCACGTCAAGAAGGTAGTGAGTCCTATATGATATGATATCTATCCAAAATTCCAAAGTATATAGCTCATACACTATCTACGTTATCCAATTAAGAGGCTCCACTCAAGCATGAATGCAACAAGATATTATCTCTTCAATTTATGACCTAGCTACCCAGACTCTCTATCTATCATTCTATGTCTACCTTTAAGATTATTGGATACAAGAATAATAATCCTCAATTCACTAAGTTAATCAAACAGTAATTGAGTTGAAATTGTTGAATTTTATGATTAAAAGTTTAAACCAATCATTGTTATGTCTTCTTTAATGTATTTGATATACTACTTGGTAATTAAGTTTGTAATTAATTAGTCAGTTAATCTAAGTTTCATATCAATGATGTAAAGATAATGAAAGAAATCTTTGTAAGTGTCTCGATCTGATCTGTTGGAAAAGAGTTCAAGTCACGAGCAATTTTTGAGGGTTTAATTTGACCTAACACGACAATAATATCGTATTTAATTTGTGAGTCAGCTTGTGATACATGGGATTCCGTGGAGATGAGGATGGTTAAGAAATATTAACTAGTTTTTTCACCCGTGCAAACGCACGGGAAGTGTTTATTTTATGTTGAGAAGAATTTATATCCCCTTTGTTTTAGCCTTGCAGTGTTCTATAGTCTCGAAGAGGTCTGGGACAATTTTTGGGGTTTTATTAATATTTATAATAGACGTAAATTAGATCTTTGAATTGTCAATTACTTGTTAATTATTTTGTCTAAATATTTTTTAAACTTATGCAAATGATTAAATTTAGTGTTAAATAATTGTTTAATTATCGTTTATGTCATGATCGTTTAATTGTAAAATGTTAATTATGTGTCTTATTATTGTTAATCTCATTAATTACCGTCGTTGGTTATCAATTGATATTTTTCCGCTTAAATTGTTAACATCGTTAGTTATGTGTTTAATTATCGTTATCGTCTTTATTATTAAGTTAAAAAATATATAAAAAACTAATTAGGAGGAAAGGGTATAAATGTCATTTGTGTAATTAATGTCGTCATTCTAAAAGCAACATGCTAAATTCTAAATTTTGGTATTTTATAATTAGAATAAGTTAAAAAATATTTTTATAGAAACATATTATCTTTTGATTATATTTATAGATAAAAATACAAAGATACTTCGAAGTTACCAATTTGTCAATCTTCCGTAGTGATGAATAATATTACTCTTCAATAATGAATTACACTTATTATCAAAGGATTACAAAAAATCAAACACCTTCATTTAGTAGCTTAAGGATTGAGTTGTAGTGATGCCACGTGTCGGCTTGTAGTGATGCCACATGTCGGCTTATTAGAAAAGAGACTTCTTAGTTTGCCTTTTTATATTATTATATAGATATGGAGTATTAATTAACTAGGTCACAATGATGAGCTTAAGTTTTTATTAGTTGAAATATTTAATCAATAATCCCGCCATCTCAATCATTTATTTACCATTAATTAAAATAAACTCCACCAAAAACATATAAATAAATAAATAAATAACTGAAATGGAAAGAATACTCGTCATGTATTCAAAAATTCAAAACACATGTTTACCTAGCTATAAGGTAATCTAGGTCATGCATGCATGTGTTCGAATTCTAAATAAGAGTCCTCATTATCACACAATTGACAATGTGTTCGAACTCCAAATTATGGAGTTTAAGCATGTCGAGTTTTGACACCGTAAAATAATTTTCTATCTTTTACTTTAGAAAAATTAAAATCTACAATGCTCACATGGATATTTTACTCTAATCGGTAAATTTATTTTCCCGAATCCATAATATATAAAATATAGACCCAATTGAAAATATGGTCCTTCAAAGTGCCATTCAAAAGTCAATTTTTAACCCGACAAAATGCAAAAATAAAGTTTGAGTGAATACCCATTTTCCCCCCTTTTCTTTTATTAGTGGATTATGTGTAATAGCCCTTACATGAAACATGTGAGCAATTCCCTTTATTATACGATAAAAAAAAAAAAAAAAAAAATTATTCGTTCAATTAAGTCCATGTTGATCTGACTCGAGTCACTCGATCTTACTTGAACAATATCCGTTCTACAAATTCGTAATCGATGTTGATAAATGACTACCATACATGACCGAACAATATTTGTATAATAATTTTTTGATCGATACTGAGGAAGTTACTTGAACAAGATCTGTTCTACAAACATATATAGTTGATGATGGTGACAACCTTAAATTACTTGAACACGATTTGTTCTATAAACTCGTGGTCGATGTTGACGACCTTACATGAACAAGATCTGTTCCATAAACTCGTAACCATTAAATTAATAAGCATAATTAGTTAATAAGCAGCTAGCCTATCGTGTAATGATGTTTTCCATAGGAATGAATATACGTAATAAAATTGAATAATAATAATAATAATAGTCCTTTTTGAGGTGTTTCAATCTGAAATGAAGCATTGTTTCCCCCAAAAGAGAAACACACAAATACAAATATATCTCTATCTTTCAACTTAATGCATTACGCATCGATGGCTCTAATTAAACATATACCAATCAATTTTATTTATTTCTAAATAATAATAATAATAATAATAATAATAATGGGTTTGCTTTTCTTCTTCTTCTTGTGTCTTTACTTTCTTGTCTTTTCAAATTATTATCACAACTACTCGTGTCTTCAATCTTTAACATTCCATTCCATTCCATTCCATTTTTCTATCTTATCTTCTTCTTCTTCTTTCAGTAAGCTAAGCTACATACTCGATCTATTTGATGGGAAATCTCAACAATAATAGAAACTACCTCACAAATTTAATTCTACCCAAAAATACTCCGTATCATATAATCTCACGATAATTGTATTATGAGACCTTTTTACATAGGCGGTAGTTACTAATTATTGTGAGAAAATCTGCGTTTAAAAAAACCGTTCCAGACACAATTTGTTCTCATCTCCGAGTCCACCAATACATTGTGACTGGTCTGATCTCTGGTCTATTTCACTCCCGGAAAACGATCCAAAATTTACTTAATTATTTGTTGGTCGAGTTAGAGTGAAACCTTGAAAAATGAGTTTTAAAGGATTTTTCAGTTTTCTCTAGTCCCTTGTTGGGTTAAACCTTGAGCTGCTACCGTTCGGATATAAAAGATAAACAAATAAATATTTAAAATCGAATAGTTATGACTCGTGAGTTGTGATTGTGACATACTATTCCATCATCTAGATATATATTTTGTGCTATTATACTGTATTGTTTATGAGACTATTCCATGCTTTTTTTTTCTCACAATAAAAAAAAAGAGACTATAACTTTTAGAAATTGGGTAGTCGGTCCACAGAGAGCCCATCAGATCTTCCCCCCAAAGAATCGGAGTAAAACTATTCGGATGCCGACATTACCGACCATACTCTTACACTTAACAATCAACATATAAACCCATCACTTAGCCACGTAACACATACCCTAAGATATTTTGTTAATGAATAGTACAACAACACTGTTTCATTCATTTCGTTATTTTTTGATTAAAATATACGGAGTAATATATGGAGTAGTTTCTTTGGTGAAACGGTTTCACACAAATTAAATCTGATCTAAATATAAAAATTAACAAATGAAGATAATAGAAGGAGTAACTTTCTTAGCGAATGTCGACCACCTAATTAAATTGGGTGGTGAACGAGTGATACGTGATTTGATGTTCGAATCCATCAATATTATAATCGTCCTTGGGACGATATTTTGTAAAAAAAAAAAAGAGAAAAAGAACAATGTTAGTGAGATTTCTTTCGGCCTCTTTTGGAGATTATTGGATTTGTAAGAGGAATTGTAATTTTTGTGAAATTGCAGTTTTGTTGGTTTTCGTATGTTACGTGAATACTTATGAGAAAAGTGTTTGAATGGAATAGTGGAATGAAACGAATTTGTCACGAATTCTGAAATTACATGATAAACAACGACGGTTACCTATATAAAAATAATTGCAGTACTATAGATAACTTTACGACTTTGTGATCATCTTTGGACAAATAATAACACTAGCACAGTACCACAAATAGTTAATCCTTAACAATTCTCAAATGAGAGGGCGTTGAGATATCTTCTTATGTGTGTGATGGAGCGTTGTCCCATGTCGGTAGAATTAGTGTAAGGAGACTAAATTAGTTGACTATTCTTAACATTAATTGATTTTAGGATGAAACTTCGCTTCTTTGTGGACTGGTCTCTTACACTTGTTCTATTAACCCGCTGCGGAGGACTCAATACACGGTTTGACACAATGTAAACGTGAGACATCTCAACTAAAAGCTAGTTAAATTAATTAGTTTCTATTTTACCTAAGAGATGATTGCATTAATTAATTTCTAATCGTTTAAATAGTTACGGTCAATTGTAATCAGTAGTGCAACATTATTCATAAAGTATAATTACTGGTATGTATGATAATTAATACTCCCTCCGATCCGTTATTTATTTATATAAATGGGAGGGAATACTAGTAATAACAGATACTCTCTCCGTTCATAATCTTTTCAATCATTATTTGTGAGTAGTATTTTAATGAAACGGGACAAAAGATAGTGATCGGACAGAGGGATTGTCATATTAAGCAAACTCTACCCGACCTAGCATATCAATTAATCTGAAATCGCCCGATTTGGTAACAATCCAACGCAAACCCAGCTCGGTCCAAAAGGACATGTTGATCCGATACAACCCAACTTAACCTGACCCGATCCAAACAAGATTCAACCCTCTTTTCCGGGGAAAAAAGGAAGCAAAGGTCACAAATATGGACTCTCATTGGGCCAATTCAAGGGAAAAAAAGAACAAAGGGAACAAATATGAGGTCCGATTATGTTTTAACGAAAACAAAGGGTCCAATCATGGGAAAAACTTAAACTACCTCCGCCTGTTAATTATTAACATTGTCTAGTTTATTACTCCATCCGAATTTCTATTATTGTTTCACTTTTCTTTTTGGGCTGAGTTTGATTTTTGTCTTACTATTCCTCCTTCTTTTTTCAACCACTCATTTCTCCTTTCTTATTTTTCACCCCAGAACCTTTTGGGACAATAATAGGAACTCGGGAGGAGTATTACATACGGTAGAAAATTTTAATAAAATGAGATAGTCTTTAAGAAATAAAGAAAATAGTATTAAAATAAAAATAAAAATTTGTTGTAATCATGAATGTAAATTTTTAAATAGAGTGCGCGAAATTTGTAACTCAACAGAAACGTATGCATGTTGCATGTATGTGTATATATACAATAAACAACACTACCATTATATTGCTATGCTTTATCCGAACAAGTTAACCATATCAACGTGATGAAGTATATATAGTATTTACATATTATTTCCTGGATCATAATCTCAACCGCTTTTAATTAACTAAAAAAGGAAATCCGGCAAGGGTTGGAGCGAACCCATATGCATATTAATAATGTCATTATTATCCATGAACCCGTCATCTACAAACTCGGTGGTGGTGGTGGTGGTGGTGTTACTCAACTCGAATCCTGGCATCATCGGATAATAATCCTCCAGATTGAGATTTGGGAGATCGAGCATCCCTATTTCGTTAAATACATTATTATTATTGTCGCATTCTTCTTGTCGTGCTTCGTCACCCTGAAATAATAACGTGTCATTCCTTGCCTCCTCGACCTCGACTCCACATTTATCCTCATAACCTTGAGCCACGGGACAATAACAATATTGGGTAGTAGGAGGGTCCTGTTGATCAAAATCGTGCGACAACATATTATTAACAACATTATCATCCAACATAAACCCCCCATGATCAACTAACTCGGCCGTATTACTCGACTCGAATCCTCCTCTTGGCATCAGATACTCCTCCACCTTCATGCTTATAACTTGATCCTCACCACCTCCTTTTTCTTCAAAACCAAGCAACCCTTCTATCTCCGCCGTCAATGCTTTGTTACTTGTCTCCCCCTCCGCCTCCACCTCCACCTCCTCCACCCCACAATTGTCGTCGTTACCAATTTGAGGCACGACGGGACAATAATATTGGGTATTAGGGTTATTCATGATGATGGGCATGGGCTCATCTTGATTATTATCAAAATGCGCTCGTTTACTTGCACTACACTCTTCCATATCCAAGGCCACACTACTAGTAGCATAAGTCCCACAACGACCCCTTTTCAGTCCCCTACTACTACTAGCATCTGCATCGTCGTCATTGTTATGAGAATGGGGCTTCTTGGTAATATGACACAAAACAATCTCATTATTCCCAACAACCGAGTATTGGTGCATCATCCACTCACCACCATCATCATTGCCCCCATCGTTAAGTAGCGGTTTGAACTTGAAGTACTTGTCGATTCCCACAACATTCATATTATTATCGTACACTTTCTTAGTCTTGGACTTCTCCGACCAAGTTCCCTGCCCTTTGATACACCGACTGACTCGCTTTCCGTTGGGGCTGGCCTTGCTGAGGTGGCTGAAGAAGTAGCCTTCCTCCACATCGTTAACGCCTCGAGCATCCTTGGTGGAAAGCAAGAGCTGGTAGGGATGATGGGAGTAGGCGTCGTAGTCTAAGAGTTGAGGGTAGAAGGGAGGCAAGGGCTTGCCTTCAATCTTGTTACAAAGAAAATAGGTGATGAGTTGGAGTTTTGTAGGCTTGAAACGAACACCAATTGGTATATTTGCCATAATAATATTAATAATAATTGATTTTGAGAGAATAATGAAGGATTATGATGAATGAGTTATTAGGTAATAATAATGGTGATTATTATTGAATGATTAATGGTACGTTGTTGTTAATTAGGGGGCTATTTATATATATGTGTGATGGTCGTCGTAGGGTATAAATAAATATCGTAATTAGATATTTAGATTAATTAATAAATTAATTAATTTGTTGTGAATAAGCTTTCTAATTAATTAATTATATATTAGTTGTTTTATTACCATAATTTTGTCAATATAATTACCATAACTAACTTGTGCCCTTAAATTAAGGTAGATTTCTTGGTACAAAGTAAATTATTTTTTAATCTAATTTTGAATATATAGTACGGACTACAGAGTACTAAATACCCCGTATATACGTATAGTATAATGGAAGTAGCCAACTAGGGTTAAAAGTTGCTAACTCGTTTTATTACCATAATTTTGTTATCACAAAAACTTGTATTAGACCGTCTCACGGTAATTTATCTTGAAACGGCTTATATAAAAGATGGTTACTAAATTTATAACTACCTCCTATGTGCCCATGTGAGAGACGGTCTCACGTGAGAGTTACTGTTTTGTTAATTACCACAATGCATGTTAGTTATTCAAGACTCATCTCAGAAATTAAAATTTTAAAATTTATGGATTTTATCATTCTTTTAAACAATTAATATTGATATTGTTAAATATGGAGTATTTGTTAGATTTTCTTTAGCAACGCAACCGTAAAAACAATTTGTATTCATCGTGAAGATAACTAAGTAATGAAGTTTGGATTATTAGTTTCGCAAATAAAAGACAACAAAGTTGAGAACATTAATTTCAAATGAAAAGAAAGACAATAATGAAATCACAAGTAATTATCGATCTTTCCGAATGGTAATGTAAGATGCGTTGTTAATGTCGTCACTGATTGTAGAGCTCGCAAAAGCACATCAAAACCGATTGATCAAAAGAAACAGACATATCATCCAAGAAACGAATCAAAATTGACAAATCACGATTTTTTGCAAGGAACTGCGATATAAACATGGCTTACGAAAAAAGTTCTTGAATCGCTTGCATATAATGAAGTCTACAAGGTACATACACTGTTACACGGCATAAGAAACATCCTTCAGAAAATACAACGATCATGTCCTGTACAAGTTCTTGCATCAAAAAGACGCCAATAACTGATCTTAGATCAAACAAAAGCTGTGTCACGTTCTTACAGCAGCGTTGCAACAGCATTTTAATCGTTCATCTACAGAAACCAAACCAAGCCAAATGTTTACACATTGATACATGACACATGAAATAAAATTACACAAATGGTTCATAAAAGTGTGATTATATATAAAGACAGGCATAGAGGTCACAACAATGTGCTTTGGGACTCGGAGAATGACTCCGAAGATTGTTAGTCTGCGGTCCAACTTGCTTCAACAGTTTCTTTCACTCTTTTGTTATATTCCCGCTTGTTCTCACTGAACAGTCTGGCAGCCTCTGAATTAGCGGGAGAGCTTGGGTTTGGATCACAGAGTAACGACTGCACCAGTTTGCGAAAAAAATTGCAATTTGTCAAATAAACAAACAGATAGGTTTATTAGATTTGTTCCTAAATGAAGGTAAGAACTATTGGTATTCTAAAGCCTTGGATGAAACATCGACTGCACCACAAGTGTCTCAAGTATAATGTACACGAAGCTGAAACCACTTGAGTAGAAGAAAACTGCATACACAACTTGCTGAAACCAAAGTAATAACCAACCTGTATGGATGTCAGAATAGCAGCAACATCATAGATTGGACTCCACTGGTTTTGTAGGATATCCAAGCAGATACTTCCATCAGCATATACTGGATAGAGGTAAATGTGAAGCTATTGTCAAGAACGAATAGCAGTATGTAAATAATTTTAAATGAAATAGCACACGGGTTAAAGAGTGTCCTTACTATTAGGATGAAACATCCGCGAAACAAAACGAACTGTGGGTGGCTTATTTGGGTAATCCTCTGAAAACTGAAGAGTCAACTTAAACGTGCCTGAAAAACTCGAGAAAACTTAGTAGCAGAAGATTATGATAATATAATGACTTTCATGCACAAACAGAGGAGTATATGACTCTACTTCAGCCACTAAATGAGATAATACAGATGTGCAACCGTGATAAAAAAATCTACATAGTTCTCTACAAAAGTGTTTTACATTAAAAAAGTTTAGAATTAAGGGAAATATCGTTGATATCCTTTAACTAATAAATTTAAACATGACGTAAATGATATAATGAGAATAAGAAGCTTGTTTAACTAAAGGTGGAAATCTCGTAATTGAAACAAACTAAAAAGACCGTAACTTCAGAGCAAGCCACCCCTTACAAGTTAAACCACCCCCAAAAAATTATGAAATATACAACTCGGAAGGGGGCATAGGGTGGGGGAATGTGTTCACTCACCTCCATCCCATGGAGTATCATCAGGACTGCCAAAGTTAAACCAGAGATATTCAAATCAGTTCATCTGTATGAACATTCACAACTCGTAAACATTATATATTTTTATGTAAAGAGCAACAGTTTACCCAAATATTACAGCATTCCAAAGCATAATGTTATTATCTTGCGGTGCTCCACTAATGCCAGCAGGCGGGTCTTGTTGCAACCTCTTAAAGTCTCTCATCAGTCTTTTCCTTGAAGGAGTCGACATCGTCAAAAGCTACAATTACACACTATCAGCTCAAATTGATTCACCAACCAACCTCGCCAAATACATCGTCCATAACTAAGCAACCTTTCCGTTATAAATCATGTGATATTAATCAAACAGACTAATGGCAAAAGAAACGATAACAGTTTGTCAATTATTTAAATTAGCTCAACCAAATTATTTTGAGACTCCAAAGTCGTGCTTGGACAAACTGAACCTAATGAGGCTAAACTGAAGTGAAGTAGGTTCAAGTGAGCTGAAGTGAGGTGAGCTGAGACGGCTAAGAGTAAAGGGTTTGAGCAAACACCATTCGCCAAATGTAAGAGAAGCTATACCGATTACATTCTAAACTACCCTAAGTCGCCAAAAAAACAAATGATCGGCTACAAGTACTTGGGTAAGACCGTTCTACACGAGAATTTGGGTAAAACAATCGGAAATAGACTAAAATACCCTTTACCAGCAGATTTAAGTAATTCCCTCGAGTTTGTATTACGACTTATGAGCAAAACCCTCTTTATATTGTGAAGTAAAATCGATTTACACATGACTTTCTAACCATCTAATCGGCTGCTTCAAACAACAACTGAATCACAGTTCAAATTTCCTATCAAAGCTGAGCTCTATCAAAAAAATTCCTCAAAAAGTTCCCCAAAATCCCAACTTTGGTGTTTCCACAAAATCAAAGTGTTCCTCGTAAAAATAAAAACCCTAACTTCAACAAATAAAACCCAAATTAATTTCAGCACAAAAAAAAATACAGCCAAAACACAATTACCAACAATATCTAGAATCAATCCTATACAAAACTAGCTCAGAAACCCAGAAATTTGCGCAGGATTAATCAATACTTCAAAAAATTACACTAATTTTACAAAAAAAAAAGTCAAATAGAAATCGAAAAAAATTCATAACCAACAGCAAAATAATTGAGATCGGGTAATTGAGCTGAACGATAACAATAATGGGTAAAAACTAGGACGAGAGGGAGTGATTACCAGGTAGTGAAATCGGGTAAAGATTAGGGTTTTAAGAAGAAATTGGGGGAGATTGAGAAATTTTGGTGAATGAAGAAGATTCGTATATGGAAATGAAGGTGGATTGATTAATAAAGTAAGTAGTGAAGTAGATAGTGCATGTGGTCACTATGTTGTTTACATCAACGGGTGTTTGGTTGGGGATTTTGGATTGGAATTAGAAATTTAAGCGGTTCTAATTCCACCCTAGCCCTTGGAATCTCGATTCTACCTATTTTTTCATGATTCCAACTCCATCCTCCTAAACCCATTTTACAATCCATTTCTGGATTCAACCAAACAAGTATCGATAAGCATTGGGTTCTAACTCCGTAACTCCCTGGTTGTAGAATCCGTTCCATTTCATTCCAATTGTTTGAACCAAACGACCCCTAAGATATTAAAATATGTCCATCATATTGACCGTCTCTCCGATTATTTATTTACCGTCTCGTAATGATTTACTTTTTTTGTTTTTTTTTACGACGTGAATATAATATTAAATATTATTATATCGGATTTAGGTAAATAAGATGTTTTTTTTTTGACTCTTTCATCTTTTAGTTCCAATAAATAGATCAGATTAAATCATATACGGTTAAAGTTTTTGTCATATTTGAACGGATCGACAATTGTTCAAAAGTATCTTATGTCTCTACTTGTAGGTGAACAAAATTGAGGATAAGTCTCGGCCACAGTGCCGCATCTAGATCCTGATCGATAAGTTGGAATTAAACAAGTCAGTTGGAGTGTCCTCGAACTCGAATAGTAGGAACTAGCTTTGGAAATTATTTAATTTCCTAAACTAAACGTATTCAAAGTAGGATATCACACATTATTCCTTTTTTTATTAGTATTAGTATTCCTAATATTACTCGTATAAATACATACTCCTATATATAGGTATACAAAACCTAAGTAATGTAACCACAACATACATTATTACAAATATACTCGTTTACTAAGACGCATTGTTGTATCAAGTAAAAACCAAGATGGAGGACATCTTTTGTCGTCACAACAATCATCTCAACCCAAAAAATTGCATATTTGTTGATATATGCTACCAAGACACAATTCACGTATTCTACCACGATCAAGAAGAACTAGAACTCTCGTACTTATATCGTACAACATTATCAACGAATCCCAACCCTATAAACCCCTTTTGCCCTAACTGCAAATTCGATGTCGTGAATGACTACGTCAACCACGGCTTCCTCGACTACACGTTTCACGACATTGACTTGGTTTTCGAGGGCCTACACTCCAAGGCTAACCACATGAAGACGAATAATAGGTATGGTGAACGACAACGGAGTAGACATGTCGTTGCAAGGCAACGTCTCCTATGGTATAATTCGTCAGAACTCTATGAAGATATATTATCGTTGTTTGGTCAGGAGGGGTCTGAGGGTGCCAAGCCCCTACCGGCCGCCATGTCAGCCATAAAGGAGCTCGACAGGGTGGCCGCTGATGAGGGGCTGGGCGAGGGCGATGACTGTGTGGTGTGTCTTGAAGGGATGAGTGCGAAGAAGCGGGTGCTGGTGAAATTGCCATGTAAGCATGTGTTCCACGAGGATTGTGTTGTCGAATGGTTACGTACTAGTCACATGTGTCCCCTTTGTCGATTTGAGTTGCCGGTTGAAAGTGATAATTAATTTTCTTTCGAAGCTAGGGTATATGCATCAATCTTAATTAATTTAAGCTACTTCTAGCTATAAATTAACACAAAAAAAATTAAAGCAAGAAATTTTCATTTTATTACCAATTAATTACAAAACACAAATTCAAGTTAATTACAACTTACAACGAGCTCATAATCCGTAATTTTGTACATCAAGTATAATTTTTACGATATCTCGAGTGTATCTTAAGATATAATTAAGTGTTGTCGAGATATCCTATTAACAAAATTTGCTTGTTGTTTGATTACATGCATGTCTCCTATATATTTTCTTAATAACAATAAAAAAACATTAAAACTCCATAAATTTTGAGCAGTGACCTAGCATGGTAGGCCTTCTTTACAGTTTAGGGCACCGGAAAAGCGAGTGAGCCGCCTTACGTAGGTGCCGGGTTTTGCAGTAATCAACTCGATCTTAGAGAAAGGGGCCATCTTACTCTTATCTCCCGATCCTCTGAAATACGCTCCATTTATCATTTCATCATTTTCTGATACCCATAACCATTGTTTCCACTCATTTTCCGGTGCGAAATCCCTCTTTGTCACCTATAACAAGAAAACACCCAAATTTCAAACTCAGACTCGTACAAGTACACATGTTACGTTCAATGGGTCAGGATTCAGGTCCAGCCCATATTAGCATTTTTTAAAAATACATTTTTTAGGGTTTGAGCTAGAAACCATGATCAGACTCGTTTGACAGGTTTAATAAAAATGTTAGTACCTCTTTAGCATTGGGATTAGGAGGAGCAATGAAGCGATTCCCTTGGCAAATGATAGTAGGAGCTTGACTGCCTCCAATGGCATACATTTCCCAGTGAGTGTAGTCATTGTTGACGACATGAAAGAATCCCCATCTGCACCTCGGCATCCTTTGAATCAATCGCTTACCAAAGTGATTGAATGCCAATGTTATTTGCTGAATTTTGTCTTCTGGTCTATCGTCGTGTGCTCCGAATAACATAACCTATCACCATTTACTCAACATCGTGACTAACATATATATATACGTCATTGCAAAAGACAAACATATGCACAGGCCGACCAGGCTAGTCATGTTGAATCAATCATCAATTTTCCGGTTCATCAAATTTTCTGGTTCCAACGGGTCCATATAATAGTCGATAAGAGTAATAGTAATAGACTTACATCATTATGGTCAGTGAAGTGACAATTTGAGATAGTAATTGCAGTACACATCTCAATAGCATCAATCAAGCCATCAGCACAATTGGACATAGAAACATGATCAATCCAGACATTAGTAGCTCCGAACAACGAGATCCCATCGCCATCGCTCCTCGTCCTCAACCCGAAATGTTCAAGAGAATCCCTAATCATCCCTCCACTCCCTACCTTGATATCATGCACATGTATGTTATGTACAATCACATTATCCACAAACTGTAACGTCAACCCGGCCCCACCCGCGATGTGTACGTGGCCCCCACGCCCGTCTATCGTCTTATTGCTCGCAATCATCAACTCCTCGGTCAGCCGGATTACCTGTTACAAATACATTGAGTCGACGAAAATAAATGACTGAGTCAAAAACAGGGTAAAATACTAAAATACCATTCCGTGTTGGAAGATGATCCAAAGGGGTTCCTTTTGGATGACAGCGTGGCGCAGGGTGCCTGGTTTCGGGTTGACCAAGTCGCTGTCGGAGGTGTCGTTGACAACGTAGATTTTACCGCCTTGCCCTCCACGGACTTTGTGACCGAAGCCTAGCACACAGTCGGCTAGCTTTTGACGGTTTTGGGCCCAGTTTGGGTCGCAGCGCCAGCATCGGTCAATTGGGTTAGCCGCGAAGCATTCTCCGTGGTATTGGGTTCCGAATAGGCCCCTCCTTGTACTATTATTACCTTCGGGTTCCTCTATAATATCCTCATCGAATTCAGGTCTAGGTCCATATTCAGCTTCGGATTCATTTACAGCCCTATTCACAAAACAATATGAAGGACGAAGGTATGTACAAGCCAATTAGATCATGCCTAACCAAATTCTATTGACAAAAATATAGGGAATTACCCTACATACACTTTTTATATAAAAAAAAATGACCGTGACAGAAAAAGCAACAATGAGATGTAATATACGTACTTGTGAACTTGAACATTAAGGTGGTTGGTGACGTTATGGGGATTAGGGTTATAGGCGGCGGATGCCTTCTTCTTGGCGTCCGCTTGTCGTTGCTTCCAATGGTCATCGTAATGACCTATATTAGCCTCGACAACAAGGACCCACGAAACAATGATCGACAACAACAACAACGATGACAATAACCTGAACCTAACATCATCGTTACTCGACCGCGTCATCTTTATTTCTTAGATTTTTTATTTTTATTTTTATTCTAAGTTATTGAGAAGCAAATCTAATTTTTTTTATTTTGATGGGAAAAGACAAGATTTCCGAGGATAATAAAGAAAAAAGACAGATTGTCGTTTCACCACAGCCGCAAAAATTATAAATTGCAACCAAATATCTACAACACAAATAAGATGGAGGATTACTATTATAATTATTTCTCCATTTTTAGCTAATTCCTCGAATTTTGGTCTTGGCTAGATTTTAGGTCAAACTCGTGTCCATCAAAACATTTAAGTTCATTTTTTCTTTCAAAATGTACCTCCCATCCAAGTCGTATTAGAAAAAAAAAAGTCGAATTGGGACCTATGTCATATTTTAACCATTAGATTAAAACATTTTCGATTAAAAAATAAATATTTGATTGTCCTTTCGATTGTATACCAAAAACTATAAATCATATACGAGTACTTGTTTCTGGAACATATGTAGTGGTTGACAATCTATCTATCTATACTAATATATAATACAGAAACCACACATTTGGTTTTTTGGCGCCAAAAACACTTTCTTAATATATCACATTTTCCATATTAATCTAATACACCATATAAATAAGATATTTTTGTATATACTTTCTTAAAACGACATAGACATAGGTTTAAAATATTCTGATAGTAATGTAATTTATTTAAACGAGTTAAAATATCTGAAAACAGGGTAGGTATACACCTGTGGATAAAACAACTTATCACGTTTATTGTGATTGAAATTATTTTCATATGATAATCGAACGTATATAGATTAAACATTGTCGAAAATATCCTTATCACACAATTTTCTAACATATAAACAAACATACATAAATATAAACATTTTTTATACTCTATATAACGTAACTAATCGGTATAATTACTGATAAAATAACATGAAATAGATAAAAAAAAATCTATATCTATAAAATATATTAGTATCAGTAACGAATAATAATTTCCAAAAAAATGGATATTAGTTATGAAAAATTAATATAGGTAAGTTTCATCTAATGTAGTACTCCGTATATAATATAGAGTAGTAACCAAACTTCTTTGAAATATATTGAAATTGGAAAATATAACACACTTTACATATTACACGACTCTATAGTAGTACTCAGTAATCTCTATATGAGTAATTGTTACATTACATAATTTTATTTTATTATTAATTTACGAGATAATAATCAATTATTTTTTAATGGTACACTTTGATTTTCACGAGGCGGTTCCAATTAGATGTCTATTTTTTATTCGCAATTTTCTTGAAATGTTTTGTGTTATGGTTTTTGTATTAAGTTAGTTATACTGAGATTAAATTTTACATTATTTAAAAAAACATAAGTTAAAACTAATTTACTCAATCAATAATTGTATCAAATGTACGAGATATGCGTACAATATGTTAAAAGATATATACAGGTCAAACATGTATCTTTGCATTGATTTCATGTGTGGATGTTTCATGTTGATTTTAAGCATACACTTTTTTCATTTTAAAATCTATTCGTGTTAAAGCTTTAATATCCAAATAAGATTATCTACATAATTTTTTTATTTATACCCGTGCAACTTTGCACGGGTACTAACCTAGTATGGATATAGATGACAAATCGTCGATTTAAATCGACTACTTATACGCGAAAGGTTAATTAACTCCCTTAACTTTGGACAATTGTGAGATTAAACCTAAGTTTCAAATGTTGTAATTAGGCCCCTGTTGGAAGTGAAATTCGATTCAATTTTTATTCTCAAACATAAATTATATCATTAAATCATGTTATATATAAACTCAATGTACACTGAGTAATTATTAATATTATAAAAATAATTAAATAATTTATTAACATGATTTTTAGAATTTTTTAATAATTTTAATATACTCCTTAATTTATAGTATAATCTATGAGATTAATGTTACAAATTTTCGATTTTATGTAATTCTTTTTTCTTCCAAAATATGTAAAAATTGTGTACATTTTATAAATATATAATTATTTTTATCGTATGCTGAGAAAATGTATAAATATATGGAGTTTTTGTTTTTAAGATGCAATTTTAATTGAAAAAATAAAAAATTGATTCGAACTTGTGACATATGACTCTGATACCATGTTAACGAACCATCTCAACCAAAACATTCCTTAATCACTAAAACAAGAAATCAGGGGACAACATATACACAGCATAGTCATTTCAACTCTCTCGCTCAATTTTTATCCTAACCTAACATCAATCGGACTTCATAAAGTAATTTTTTTTGTCCAATTTAATTAAAAGTTCAAGTGTACTTTGCCCTTTATACAAAACCAAAACCTTACTCATTATCTATCAAAGGCTAATGTTATAAAATTCAATAATTATCATATTTACCATTAAGAATTTTAAAAAAAATAATATGATTTTATAAATATTTTATTATTAAATTCTATAAAAATTCTATAAAATTAGTACTCGTATTTTTTAATTTGTTTTATAATCTACAATAATAAATGTTAATAATTTTTTAAATATTACTAATACAGTATTAGTAATACTATGTAGTATTTTAAATATAATATATACTCATATAAATATTCATATTGTAATAATATTTTGATGGCACATGATCATCGATCGAACGGGTCGACCTGTATTGTTTGGGTCGGGTCTTGATTCTAAATTGACAGATCATTTTGGGTTCGAGCCAAACATGTTCAGTTCAAAATTTTAGGGTGTTGATACTAAAAAATGGGTCGAGTTTACGAGTCTAGTAGATATTTGCTAGATTATTCATCCCAATTCGTTATCTAAACATGATCACTAAAATTTAGAAAACAAATTAATTCCCTAAAAATCAAAGTTACGTGAGAAGGGGTAATTTTTACAATTTTTTAACCAATATATTTTTGAAAAAAAATTAAATTCAAAGGGTCTCCTCATAAAATGAAAACACAATTACTTTTTTTTTTTTTTTTTTTTGAAAGTGAAGATCAATATCATTAATAATAAGCCATCCGGCATCTACAAAAGATGTCAAATTGAACTGAATACAAATTTGTGAAAAATAAACAAAGAACATCATTGAGACAAAGATCACTATTAGAATAATGCGCTTCTGCATAGCCTTCTATATATCGCTGTTTATTGACACAGCCTTTCGCGAAGGAATTTATAGATCTGATGAAATAGCCTCCAACATGATGAACTTCCTCTATTTTGACAAATAGTAGACCGAGATCTGATCTCAATTGTATCGCCGTATGTAGGGATTCCATTGCTCTCATGATCTTGCACATAATTCTTGGAATCTAAGCCCTATACTAATGTAAGAGACTGAAACCTCGAAATAAAGGAAAAAAACCTTGAAAACAAGGACAAAACAACTCTCATAAAAGAGAGACTTTTATTGAATAAGATTCGATAACTAGTAATTGAGACTTGAACAATTTTTGGGGTTTACCATCGATTAATAATCGATGGAGGCCCCAGATCGAGGAGAAAAAGTAGGGTTTTTTTTGGGAGAAAGAGAAGGAAAAACTAGGGTTTTTTAATTGTATTTATATTACTTGAATACGAATGGAGTATATATATTTCGTACTGTATAATATAGACCGAGTAGAAGATTTGATAGATACTTTTCCTTCTAGTGTCAGTTTTTTTTTAGGCAACGCAATAATCAAGAATTAATAGTTTCTACGCGCGGAAATGGCTAACCCATAAGCGTGCTTAATCGAGAATTAACAGTTTTTTTTTCTTTAGTTGGATGCAAAGATTGCAACTGAAATTGGACATAAACTATGAAAATAGACGGAAATTGATCATCGAGTAATTCCAATTTCCAACATCAAGATTCAAGATGATCTAGCTAGTTCATAATTAACCTACACACTGATGATTAACTGCAGTACTTCTTCTCAAACTTGAATAATATCAACCAGAACATATACATACATGCTCGATCTGGGACACCGTACCAAACAGATCAGAATGAGCAGCAGAACCTGCTATATATGCTGTTATTTACCCAATCATCTTCTATTTTTAACCCAACACTAATAATTCTAACATTAGAAGTGATGTGATCGAATGCGATGTCGTCAGGAATTTAATTAAAAATTCCTGATATTGTTATTAACTAACACGGTCGGCCTGTTACACACCGGAGGGCGCCTGCGTATTGCGTCAACTGCTCTACATAGGTTCCGGGCTTTGCTGTGATCCAATCTTTTTGACTCAATGACGGCATCGACCGCCCTGCCCCCGATGGCGTGAAGAAGGCTCCATTAAAAAATATATCCCCTTGCGACGTCCACAGCCAATCCTTCCACTCACTCTGCGGCCTGTCTCGCCTCGTTACCTATACATACATACATACATACATAGGTTACAAATTAATTAAATCAAACCAAACCAGACCAGACCGGACCGGACCGGACCGGACCATTTTATACCTCTTTAGTATATTGATTAGAAGAGGCGACGAAGCGATTTCCTTGACTAATCATAGTGGGGTTGAAGCTGCCACCGATGGCGTACATTTGCCACTGAGTGTAATCGTTATTAACCATATGAAAGAATCCGTATCTAGCCCGAGGCATCCGTTGCACCAGTCCCTGACCAAAGTGGTTGAATGCGATCGTTACTTGCTGGATTTTGTCTTTCACTTGGGTGTCACTTGCTCCAAACAACATTACCTGACAGACACGTATGTACCAGCTAGGGTTAACCCATGCAAAATTTTGACTGAGAACGAATTAATTAGTACTGGAAATGATCAACTCCGTAATAAACTTACGTGATCGTGGTTAGTGAAATAACAATTAGAGACAGTGATAGCCGTGGACGCCTCAACAGCATCAATCAAGCCATCGGCGCAACGAGACATGGTCATATGATCGATCCAAATATAACTAGATCCAAAAATCGAAATCCCGTCACCATCGCTTCTCGTTCTCAGCCCATAATGTTTAACATTGTCCCTAATCATTCCTCCGTTTTCCGGCAAAATGTCGTGGATAAACAAACCATGTATAATAATATTTTGGACAAACTGTAACATAAAACCGGCCCCGCCAGTAAGGTGTACTTCGCACCCACGCCCGTCAACCGTCTTGTGGCTCGCGACAATCAGCTCTTGGTTAAGATGAATCTTCATCGAGCGGGCAAAGATGATCCACAAGGGCTCGGTCTGGATGACAGCGTGGCGTAGGGTCCCAACCTTTGGATTAATCATGTCAGTGTCTGAATTGTCATTTACTATGTAGAATTGACCCGCGGCCCCACCTGTGGCCTTGTGACCGAATCCCATCCCGCAGCTGGCTAGCTTTTTACGGTTATTAGCCCAGTTTGCGTCACAACGCCAACATTGGTCTATCGGGTTGGTAGCCACGCATCCTGAACTCTGCAATAGCCTCCTTGAACCACCCTTTGCTTTTGTAGCATTTGCGTAATTTATAGCGCTTGAGTTCCAATTCCTGTACGTGTCACAAGTCACAATACCAACATTCTTAACGTTCGTCCCCTTAATATTAAAAGAATAACTCTGATTTGAACGTTCTACACAAACTTAGTACTTCGTTATAAATTTATATGAGATTTATATTAGTTAATATATCGATAATCAGTTTTCAATGTTAAAAAAAACATGTATAGGTGACGTAATACATACTCGTGGACTTGGCGATTAAAGTGGTTTGTGATATTGTGTGGATCCGGGTTATAGGCCTGGTTTGCCGCCTTAAGCGCAGCCTCCCGACGTTCTTTCCAATGGTCGTCGTAATGGACAATATGAGCTTGTAGAATAGTGATGCTCGAGACAAAGACGACTAAGAGTAGAAACCTGAACTTAATACCATTACTTGACACCATTCTTTTTTGAGCCTAAATTATTTGTCTTAGGTTTTTTTAAAATTTTTAATTTTTTAATTTTTTTAATTTTTAATTTTTAAATTTTTAAATTTTTAAATTTTTTGTTATTGTTATTATTTTTTTATTTGGAAGCTTGTGCAATTTGTAAATTGAGTTGATTTCATAAGCATTTATATTGGGAAAAAAAGGGAAAAAAAACATGTGAAGCAGAGAGTGAAGATAGGTAAACACTTGATGCAAAATAATACTATTTCATCATGTTTTTCCACATATATATATTTTTTTCCTTTTTTAGAATTTCTGAATATTTAGTTTTAGAATTTCTGAATATTTAGTGTCTGCTTGAGATCAGGTCAACCATGTTAGAAGGGGAGCACTATACCACACATGTTCTTCTTTCGTTTTCTTTAATCTCCCTATATGAGCATGTCTTTTAATTCTTGAAAGTTTTATTTATCTTTAATGGTGTTATAATTCACCTATAACTGACCAAACTCATAAGGTAGAGATGTCAATGATGAATTGGACCAAGAATGTATCACTAACAACCATCCCCAGAGTCTTTAATTAATTGTTGTACTGTCAGGTTAGACATGTGTGTCACATGATCATAAATCGGCTGAGACCAGACAAACCTTTTCGTAGTGATCGACTCACTTATTAAGCTGCCTACATACAATTGACGTGTCAGTTACATTCGACTGTGAACACTCCTTTACTTTAAGCATGAATTCTCTCGCTTTTTTTGTTTTGGGCCGGGCATAGATGGCTTAATGATACCCGCAAGTGTCATCCTCATATATAAGATCTAAGCTCAACTTGTTAGATCGCTCTCAAGCCTGATATATAACGATTTTTTTTCGGCTTAAAAGCTATCATCCGTACTGGTTGCAGGTTTTTCGTCGACATCATACCCAGTGTAATTAAACCAGGTCTTTTTAGCTCATTCATCGTAATAAAGCTCATTTAAGTTGACAATAGAGTTAGCAAAAGTAAACATATTTAGAGAAGCCGCGACATTATTTATGCATTATTACTCCCTTCGTTCATAATCTTTTACTCCATTTCATCATTATTTGTGAAGAGTGTTTTAATGAAACGGGGCATAAAGATAGTAAACGAGGGAGTACCCACTAGTTCTTTGAAAAACGTCCATATAGATTCATACAATATCACATAAACTTTTCATACACATGTACCTAAATGACCATCCAACTATAACATCATTTTAACATTGCTTTAATCAAGATCAATTATAATACTTCCTCTAACTCTTTTATATCTTCCCACTAAATATTCATTTAGGAGGGAATAAAATAATGAAGTGGCATGGGAAGATATAAAAGAGTTAGAGGAAGTATAACTTTTAAGATGTCTAAATTAAATACGAAGTACCCGTATGATATAATAGAATTAAGATTCCCTCCATTACTTATCAACGGTTTAGATATTATCTTGAAACGATCTAAGGGCTCATTTGGTTCACCATGGGAAGATCAGATGAAGTTACCGGGAACTTTAATTTCACGTGAATTTGTATTTCATGGGAATTAAAAAATATTGTTTGGTTGCCATGTGGGAAATGACTTCATGCGGGAAGTTCTACACACCAAGGGGGGCTTGGTGAGTAACTTCCCCCATTGTGAAGGAAGTGGCAATTCCCGGGAAGTGGGCAACCAAACAACTCCCTGAAAATGCACTTCTTGGAACTTGCACTTCCCGGTAATTGAATGAGTAACCAAACGACCCCCAAGGATCTTAACATTAAGCAATAGATGATGTTTGGGATAAATAATAATACTTATATTAAAATGAGTATACATATCATATACTCTATATAAAAAGAGGGAGAGCATACTAGATTTTGCGTAACTTTCCACTTCCAAAATTGCCCCTTTTCATTCTTGCTATTTACAACTTTGCCATTGGATTAATATTATTATTGAGTACTTAGTTGGTCTATTCTCTTTATGTAAATATTTTCCTTTCTTATTTATAGTATATATTAAGAACTTAATAACTAGATTTGTCTCAAGTCGATTGCAATAGGGAGCGTATTATAAAACACAAGTTGGATTAATATTAGTGTCGAGATAATTTCTTTCGTATTTTTTAGCAATATTTTAAGTTGGAAAATATACTCATATATTTTAACGGTTTTTAAACGTGTGTCAACTAGCCACAGTAATATGTATTTTACACATTATTATTATTATTATTATTATTATTATTATTATTATTATTATTATTATTATTATTATTATACGTGGACTTGTATTGAAATCAAAGCAAAGTAAAAAAGTACGTCGATAGTCGAGATACTATTTTTATCATTATTATACTCATTAATTATCCTAATTATACTTAAGCGGGTTGTAGGAGGATCAATTTTGGATTTTGAACCTAATTTAGTAAACAACAGAAAGGAGTGATAAAAAATACAGAGTAGTTCAAAAATTGAAGATAACATATTAATAAATACGGAGTACTCCGTAGGGCATTATGATATACGGTACATATATATAGTTGAATTTCGTACTTATAAAATTTGAATATGTCTGCATTATATGGAGTATCTAATACTCCCTCCGTCCTTTATGTTTCTTCCCACTTTTTAAGATTTGTGAGGAGGATTATATTGAAACGGGAAGAAACATAAAGGACGGAGGGAGTATGTAACTTCTAATATGTAACTTGTAAAAATATAATCGTACCAATTTGCGTCCTTTTAAAACCATGCATCTCACAATATATGTGTTGACGTTAACCAAATACCAACGCCCGAGCAACGCCGGGCTCGCAAACTAGTATTAGAGTTAATGGCCACTCTTAACACATACTCCGTACATTCATTATGCGATTCAATAGTCATACGGAAACTATGCAGAAGAAACTACAACGACAATATAATCATAATTCAATGTCCAAAGACACAACATGCATGTATGTACGTCATCATCATTGTCATTAAAATCCATCTCGTATGTCACAACTCATGCACAACACTATGTAGTACAGTCAGTCAGTCTACATGTATGTATGTCAAACAAACAACTTCATTCCATTGTAATGTGATGGATGAATTTAACATGGTTGGCCTACTATACACTTGAGGGCGCCTGAGAATTGCGTCATCTGCGCTGCAAAGCTTCCGGGTTTTGCTGAGATCATATCATCCTGACTTACCGCCGACATCGAACGCCCAACTCCGGATTCTCTAAAGAAGGCTCCTTGTTCAAATACATCGTCACGCGATGTCCACAACCAATCCTTCCACTCACTCTCCGGCCCATCATGCCTCGTTACCTATAACAACACAACCAAATTTTATCATATCATCGTATTAGATTTTAATTAATGTCTATCGGGATTAATGTACCTCTTTGGTAAAGCGGTTAGGAGAGGCGACGAAGCGATTTCCTTGACTAATCATAGTGGGGTTGAAGCTGCCAGCGATGGCGAACATTTGCCACTGAGTGTAATCGTTGTTAACGATATGAAAGAATCCGTATCTTCCCCGAGGCATCCTTTGTACCAATCCCAGACCAAAGTGGTTGAATGCGATCGTTACTTGCTGGATTTTGTCTTTCACTTGGTTGTCATTTGCTCCAAACAACATTACCTGACAGACATACAGACAGACAAACACGTACCAGCTAGTGTTAACCCATGTAAAATTTTGACTGAGAACGAATTAGTACTAGAAGTAATAAACTTACGTGATCGTGGTTAGTGAAATAACAGTTAGAGACAGTGATAGCTGTGGACGCCTCAACAGCATCAATCAAGCCATCAGCGCAATGAGACATGGTCACATGATCGATCCAAATATTAGTAGCTCCGAACATTGAAATCCCGTCACCATCGCTCCTCGTTCTCAGCCCATAATGTGTAGTACTGTCCCTAATTATTCCTCCGTTTTCCGGCAAAATGTCGTGGATAAACAAACCATGTATAATAATATTCTGGACAAACTGTAACATAAACCCGGCCCCACCAGTAAGGTGTACTTCGAACCCACGTCCGTCAACCGTCTTGTGGCTCGCGACAATCAGCTCCTGGTTCAGATGAATCTTCATCGAGCGGTCAAAGATGATCCACAAGGGTTCGGTCTGGATGACAGCGTGGCGCAGGGTCCCAACCTTCGGGTTCACCATGTCAGTGTCTGAATTGTCATTTACTATGTAGAATTGACCCGCGGCCCCACCTGTGGCCTTGTGACCGAATCCCATCCCACAGCTGGCTAGCTTTTTACGGTTATTGGCCCAGTTTGCGTCACAACGCCAACATTGGTCTATCGGGTTGGTAGCCACGCATCCTGAACTCTGCAATAGCCTCCTTGAACCACCCTTTGCTTTCGTAGCATTTGCCATATTTATAGCGCTTGAGTTCCAATTCCTGTACGTGTCACAAGTCACAACAGAAACATAACATTCTTAAAGTTATTCCCTTAATATTAAAAGAATAACTATCATCAAAATTTTCCATACAAAACATTCATTTTCTAATTAAAGAAACAAACCATTTAGAATAATTTTTGATTAAAATCATATTTAATTTTTTTTTAAAAAAAAGACTTTCACTTTTCTACGTATTAATGTCACTACAACAAATTATCAATTGTGCAACAGAAATTTTGTTGCCACGGTTACTTACAGAAAATTTATCGTGGCAAATAGTCTAGCCACGAGAATTTGACACTTGCGTCATGGAAATAAATGTGGATGTATCTAGCCACATTTATTTCCGTGGCGCAAGTGTCACATTCCCGTGGCTAGACTATTTACCACGAAAATTTTTCCATTGCACAAGTAACCGTGGCAACAAAATTTTCGTGGCGCAAGTGATAATTTGTTGTAGTGGTGTACTTACGAGTACGGAGTATTATCTACTAACAACATGTCTTAACGTTCTACGCAAAATTATACTCCGCACTTCGTGATAAATTTGTATGAGATCTATATAATACTACTGTAGTTAATATATCGATAATCAGTTTTAATGTTAAAAAAACACGTATAGGTGACGTAATACATACTGGTGGACTTCGCGATTAAAGTGGTTCGTGATATTATGTGGATCCGGGTTATAGGCCTGATTTGCCGCCTTAAGCGCAGCCTCCCGACGTTCTTTCCAATGGTCGTCGTAATGGACAATATGAGCTTGTAGAATAGTGATGCTCGAGGCAAAGACGACTAGGAGTAGAAACCTTAACTTAATACCATTATTACTTGACACCATTCTTTTTTTTCCCTTATATATCAGCCTAAATTATTTGTCTTAGTTTTTTTAGAATTTTTATTTTTAATTTTTAATTTTATTTTAAAAATTTTAATTTTTAAAATTTTTAATTTTTTTTGTTATTGTTATTATTTTTTATTTGGAAGCTTATACAATTTGTAAATTATTGGTTTGATTTGAGAAGCATTTATATTGGAAAAAAAGGAAAAAAAAAATATGTGAAGCAGAGAGTGAAGATAGGTAAACACTTGGATACAAAATAATATTTCATCATGTTTTTCCATATTTTTTATTTTCCATTTTTAGAATTTCCTTGAATATTTAGTGTCTGCTTGAGATCAGGACATCCATTTTTGAAAGACAACATTGTACCACACATTTTCTATTTGTCATTTTACAGTAACGAGTCAAATACTAATCGTTTAGTTAGAGAAAGACAAGAAAAGATCGGACCACCTTGAAGATAATAGTGTTTTGTCCTTATCTACTTACCCGATATAACTATATGACAGATATATTTATTTATGACAGATTGAGACATAAATAGGTTAGTTTTCCCGGATGATCATGACCATAATGGAACTATATCGATAGAAGAAGTCTACATAATTTTAATACGTAAATATAAAACGAAATTGTTCCCATACATGCATGTCATACCATGCGACAGATCAATGGGGCAGTTCATTTGTGATTTGTGTATGAACAACTTGATCCTTCCTCTTCTTTAATCTCCCTTCCACATACATGAGCACGTGCATTTTAATTCTTGAAAGTTTCATTTATCTTTAATGGTGTTATAATCCACCTATAACTGACCAAACTCATAAGGTAGAGATGTCAATGATGAATTAGAGCAAGAATATATCACTAACGACCATCCCCAGAGTCTTTAATTAATTGTTATTGTACTGTCAAGTTAGACATGTGTGTCACATGATCTTAAATCGGCTGAGACCAGACAAACCTTTTCGTAGTGATCAACTCACTTATTAAGCTGCCTACATACAATTGACTTGTCAGCTAAATCTGACCTGACTGTGAACACTTCTTTACTTTAAACATGAATTCTCTCGCTTTCTCTGTTTTGGGCCGGGCATAGATGGCTTAATGTTACCAGCAAGTATCATCCTCATATATAAGATCTAAGCTCAACTTGTTAGATCGCTCTCAAGCATGATATATAACGATTTTTTTTCGGCTTAAAAGCTATCATCCCTAATGGTTGCAGTTTGAGAGGATGACAATGTCCAACGACATCATACCCAGTGTAAACCAGGTCTTTTAAGTTCATTCATCGTAATAAAGCTCATTTAAGTTGACAATAGAGTTAGCAAAAGTTAACATATTTAGAGAAGCTGCGGCATTTATGCATTATTACCTATTCGTGCTTTAAAAAACGACAATACAGATTCATCATACAATATCACATAAACTTTTCATACACATGAATGTGTACCTAAATGACCATCCAACTATAACGTCATTTTAACATGAGTTTTTTGTCAGAAGGCACCTAACATTTTGGCCTTCTGTAAAAAAGGCATCTATAATAATTTTTTTTGCCCAAAAGCACCTTAAGTTTCCGTTTCTTTGTCTAAAGGCACCAAAGTCCAAATTCTGTCAAAAAAACGTTAGATTTAACGGAACCTTCATTTTTATTCCTCTTAATCACCTTCATTTCTTAATCAAAACATATTAGTCATTTTATCCCCTTTGTTATTCCCTCGTAATACATAATACTCCATTTTTTCTCCAATAATTCTTTTATTTCTCTTCTAATCTCACATTTATTTGTCTAATAACACGTGATTAATTAGACATGTCCATTATGGATGGGCATCCCGGTTGATGGAAACCCAACAAAACCCCAAACTCCAACCCGTAATTGTTGTGTATGCGTGTTATTAGTGATAGAGGTTGTTGAAATTGAGGTTGGTTATTGAATAATTGATGTAGTGACAAACTGAAAATGACTTCGATTGCATATCTTATAGTTTTCTACTTTTCACCACCCCAAACAAAAATGAGAAGGGAAATGTTAGTCATCCTAAGAAAAGAATCAGCACAATTAGATCAAGCTTGCGATGGAATAATGAATGCCCAAAATGGATTAATAATGTCGGAAGAAGAGAATTAATTGGAAATGAGTTAGTAATGTTGGCATAATACTACTGCTAATAAGTGTAGGAGGCCAGGTTTGATTCCAAACAAGTTGTTAGCTGAGGCAGTGGAGGGGAGAGTCTGTGAATTCAATATATCTCCTTTTGGCCTGGCTTACTGCGATCAAACTGTTGGTTTTGGATCCCATGTTGTTCAAGGCCAGCTCATTAAGGTATCGTCTACCCTTTTATTTCAGCAATAAAAATAATGCAGGGAGTTATCAAAGTTAAGTTTTGTCGTCGCAGTCGTATGACATAGAACCGTCTCATAAAACAATTAACAAATGTAAACACGCACATACATATTTGTATTGGTCGCGTGTCATCAGACAAATAAATGTGAAGTTTAATAATTAAGTACAGAGATAAAAGAGTTATTAGGTCAAAAATGGAGTCTCATGAGGGAATAAAAGGGTGGAAGGATTAATTGATTTGATTAAGGCATGAAGGTGATTAAGATGAATAAAAAAAGAAACAACCGTTAAATCTAACGATTTTTTGACGGAATTTGGGCTTAGGTGCCTTTAGACAAAAAAATGGAAACTTAAGGTGCTTTTGGGCAAAAAATAAAACTATAGGTGCCTTTTTTGCAGAACGCCTAAATATTAGGTGCCTTCTGACAAAAAACTCTTTTAACATTGCTTTAATCAAGATCAATTATATAACTTTTAAGATGTCTAAATACAAAGTATAATATAACAGAATTAAGATTCCCTCCATTACTTATCAACGGTTTATGCGATTCAATAGCCATACGGAAACTATGCAGAAGCAACTGCAACTGCAACGACAATCATAAATTAATGTCCAAAGACACAATATGTACATCATCATTGTCATTAAAATCCATGTCTTATGTCACAACTCATGCACAACACTATGTACGTAGTACAGTACTACAGTCAGTCTACATGTATGTCAAACAACTTCCTTCCTTTGTAATGTGATGAATTTAACATGGTTGGCCTATTACACACTTGAGGGCGCCTGAGAATTGCGTCATCTGCGCTGCAAACCTTCCGGGTTTTGCTGTGATCATATCATCGTGATTTAACGCTGGCATCTTATGCCCAATCCCCGATGTTCTGAAGAAGGCTCCATGTTCAAATAAATCGCCTTGCGATGTCCACAACCAATCCTTCCACTCACTCTCCGGCCCATCATGCTTCGTTACCTATAACACAAGTAATTCTTATCATGGTATTAGATCATCTTAATGTCGCTAGCTAGCTAAGCTAGTATGTACCTCTTTAGTAAAGGGATTTGGAGAGGCGACGAATCGATTTCCTTGACTAATCATAGTGGGGTTGAAGCTGCCAGCGATGGCGAAATTTTCCCACATAGTATAATCGTTATTAACAATATGATAGAATCCATATCTACCCCTCGGCATCCTTTGTACCAATCGTCTACCAAAGTGGTTGAAAGCCAGCGTTATTTGCTGGATTTTGTGTTCTCTCGCTTGCATCTCATTTTCTCCGAACAACATAACCTGACCGACACCAAAAAAGGGACCTGTTTTTAATCGATCGACACTTTTTTTTACTAGTAGATGCAAATTCCAATTCAATTAACTTACATGATTGTGGTTAGTGAAGTGACAATTAGAGATAGTGATAGCAGTAGACATCTCAACAGCATCAATCAAGCCATCGGCGCAATTAGACATGGACATATGATCGATCCAAATATTAGTAGCTCCGAACAAGGAGATCCCATCACCGTCGCTCCTCCCCCTCAGCCCGTAATGTTCAAGACTGTCCCTAATCATCCCCCCGTTTTCCGGATTAATGTCGTGAATATGCAGATTATGTATGATCACATTCTGCACAAACTGTACCATAAACCCGGCCCCACCAGTAAGGTGTATATGGTGCCCACGCCCGTCGACAGTCTTGTTGCTCGTAACAATCAGCTCTTGGTTCAGATGAATCAGCATCGGACGGTCAAAGATGATCCACAAGGGTTCGGGCTGGATAACAGCGTGGCGTAGGGTCCCAACCTTCGGGTTCACCATGTCATCGTCTGAATCGTCATTTACTACGTAGAATTCACCTTCGGCCCCACCAGTTGTCTTCTGACCGAATCCCATCGCACAGCTCACTAACCTTTTACGGTTTTTGGCCCAGTTCGGGTCACAACGCCAACATTGGTCTATAGGGTTGGTAGCCAAGCAGGGTCCGTTGTGATGTCTTAGTAACCTCCTTGAACCACCCTTTGCTTTTGTAGCATTTGCGTAATTTATCGCGCTTGAGTTCCAATTCCTGTACGTGTCACAAGTCACGTGAGATTTTGTTTGTTTGATTCGTCTTTATGAGATTATGAATATCAAATTTTTATAATTCACGAACAAACGACCGGGACGGAGGGAGTATATCAATAAGCGGTGCTCGTTTGGTTAGTCTTCTAATTCACAAAGTGCAAGATCTCATAAATTGCATCTTACTCACCAAGCCCCCTTAGTGTGTACAACTTCTCGCATGAACTCATCTCATTCGTGGCAACCAAATAACATTTTTGTAATTATCATGAAATAGAAATTCATGTGAAATTAAGTTATCGGTAACTTATCTTCCTTGGTGAAAAAACGAGTCCTCAGTTTTTAATCTAAAAAAAATACCTATAGAAGACATAATACATACTGGTGGACTTGGCGATTAAATTGGTGGGTGACATTGTGTGGATTCGGGTTATAGGCCTGGTTTGCCGCCTTAAGCGCAGCCTCCCGACGTTCTTTCCAGTGGTCGTCGTAATGGACAATATGAGCCTGTAGAATGGTGATGCTCGAAACAAACACGACTAAGAATAGAAACCTTAACGTAATAATAACCTTACTCGACACCATTTTTTTTTCTACCTTATTTCACCCTAAATTATTCTTAATTTTTTTTTATTATTTTTTTTTAAAATTTTTTTATTTGGAAGCTTGTGCAATTTGTAAATTGAGTCAATGTGAGAAGAATTTATATTGGAAAAAAAAAACATGTGAAGCAGAGAGTGAAGATAGGTAATTTAAACACTTGGATATAAAATAATATTTGATCATGTTTCTCCCAAAAAAAATCTCATTTTTAGAATTTCCCGAATATTTAGTGTCTGCTTGAGATCATGTCAGCCATGTTTGAAGGAGAGCCCGTACTATACCACACATGTAAGGTAGCATTATCCAAGTATCGATCTCAAAAACATTGGTCTATGGTAAGATGGGGAGGTAGAAAGGAACGAGAGAAGATCAATTTAAAAATAACAACGTCTTGTCCTTATCTATCTAAATAATTAATTCTTTACATGTTATTATAACAATATGATGGATATATATTTGTCACAAGGGAGATGTATTGATAATGATAAACATAAATAATACCCCTCCGTCCCAAAATGTTTGTCCCATTTACTTTTGCATAATAATTAAGAAAATTGTGTAATGATTGGGTAAATATACAATTATGACTACTTTATAGTGTGATGTGTGAGGTGATGTAAGTTAATGGAATGGCAAAATGATAAATACTTTATCTTAGTAGGGACGAAATTGTAAAAAAGAATAGACTAAAAAGGAAAGTTGAAAAATGGAACAATCTTTAAGAAGCTACCCAAAAAGAAATACAGGACAAGTTTAATGGGAGGGAGGGAGTAGTTAGGTAAATTTTCCCGGGTGACCATAATGGAAACATCACAGCCTTACCCAAAAACGTTCGTAGTCAGCTCAAGTCCTTTAAATAATAAAGACTTGTTATAATTCACCTATTGAACTAACCAACCTCGCAAGGCCAGATGGAGAGTTAATGATGATTTGGAGTATCACTAACGACCATCCCCAAAATCTTTAACTTTGATGTCAGGTTATATCAGACATGTGTATCACATGATCGTGAATCGGCTGAGATCAGACAAACCTTTTCGTAGTCAGATCACTCATTAGTTATTACGCTGTCTACAAATGAATTGTCAACTATATTTGACTGTGAACACCTCTTTACTTTAAGCCTGAATTCCTCACTTTCTTTGTTTAGTGTATGGATGGATTACTGTTGGATCGCTCTCAAGCTTGGTAACGATTTTTTTTTGGCTTCGGAGCTATCAACCTTATTGGTTACATACAATGTTACATGTGTCTTCCTCTATGAGAATGGCAATATCCAATGACATTATACCCAGTGTAAACCAGATCTTTTCATCACTTTCATTAAAATTAAGCACATTATTAAATTTGGTAATGGAGTTAGCAAAAGCAAACATATTTGGAGAGGCTGCGACATTTATGCATTATTACCTATTAGTGCTTTGAAAAATGTTCATAAAAATTCATACAATATCACATACACTAATAAACTTTTCATAGAACATTGATTCATATACATAATGTTATTTTAACATTGCTTTAATCGAGATTAATTATATAACTTTTAAAATAATGTCTGAATATAATACTTATAACAATGTCACTTTGGTGATTTACATTATAGGTGAGCAAAAATATATGATACGGTTTTAATTATTATACATGTACGATACGGTATACGCTTTCAATTACACGTATTTCCGGATATCCGATACTGTTTGCCATAAAATTGTAGCGGATACGTATCATGACAAATCAAACCGGATATATTCATATATTACGTTTGATCCAATTTTTAAAAAATAAAATATGACGCTAATGTGAATTATACAATTATGAATTCAAAACTCACAAATTATTTTAATTATCTAGCCGGATATCTCAAAACTCAAAACAAAACAAATCGTTAAACTATCAATGAATTTATAATATTGTGCATATATTTTGCGAGAATAATTATATGTAAGATATATTAACATATTTTCTATGTATTTTTTTTAATACTTCGTACTACGTATTATATTTGTATAAAGTTTAAAGTTGTGTTTGTGATTGAAAATTAATTAATAGGATATAAAACCGGATACCAGATATCCAAAGAAACGGATATTTTCGGATATACGAAAAGAATCGGAGTAGATGCGGATCGGAAAAAATAGATTTTTAAAATTGGATATCCGATACAATTTGCAATGTCCGAAGACACAACATGCATGTACATCATCATTGTCATAAAAATCCATCCTGTATGTCACAAAACTCATGCACAACAGACAACAGTAGTACAGTCAGTCAGTCTACATGTATGTATGTCCAACAACTTCATTCCATTGTAATTCCTGATATCAACATGGTTGGCCTACTACACACTTGAGGGCGCCTGAGAATTGCGTCATCTGCGTTGCAAAGCTTCCGGGTTTTGCTGGGATCATATCTTCCTTACTTACCGCTGGCATCGAACGCCCACGTCCAGATTCTCTAAAGAAGGCTCCTTGTTCAAATATATCGCCGTGTGATGTCCACAACCAATCCTTCCACTCACTCTCCGGCCCATCATGCCTCGTTACCTATAACAGTAACAACAACAACAACCAAATGTTGTCATATCATGGATCCATGGTGTTCGATCTTAATCAATGTCGATCAGGATTAATGTATGTACCTCTTTGGTAAAGCGGTTAGCAGAGGCGACGAATCGATTTCCTTGACTAATCATAGTGGGGTTGAAGCTGCCAGCAATGGCGAACATTTCCCACTGAGTGTAATCGTTATTAACGATATGAAAGAATCCGTATCTTCCCCGAGGCATCCTTTGTACCAATCGCCTACCAAAGTGGTTGAATGCGACCGTTACTTGCTGGATTTTGTCTTTCACTTGGTTGTCATTTGCTCCAAACAACATTACCTGACAGACGTGATGTTTGTAGTCAATCGACACTGTACTAGTAGTAGTGCTAACCCATGCAAAATGAGTGAGTACTCGTAATTAACTTACGTGATCGTGGTGAGTGAAATGACAATTAGAGACAGTGATAGCCGTGGACGCCTCAATACCATCAATCAAGCCATCAGCGCAATTAGACATGGATATATGATCGATCCAAACATTAGTAGATCCGAAAATCGAAATCCCGTCACCATCGCTCCTCGTCCTCAGCCCAAAATGCTGAACACTGTCCCTAATTATTCCTCCGTTTTCTGGGTTAATGTCGTGAATATGCAAACCATGTATGATCACATTATGCACAAACTGTAACATAAACCCAGCCCCACCAGTAAGGTGTATATGGTAGCCACGTCCATCAATCGTCTTGTCGCTTGCAACAATCAGCTCTTGGTTCAGATGAATCTTCATCGCATGGGAAAAGATGATCCACAAGGGTTCGGTCTGGATAACAGCGTGGCGTAGGGTCCCAACCTTTGGGTTCACCATGTCATTGTCTGAATTGTCATTTACTGTGTAAATTTCACCTGCGGCCCCACCTGTAGCCTTGTGACCAAATCCCATCCCACAGGTTGCTAACTTTTTACGGTTTTTGGCCCAGTCCGGGTCACAACGCCAACATTGGTCTATAGGGTTGGTAGCCACGCATGGTCCAGTGTGGCGTCCCAATAACCTCCTTGAACTAGCTTTTCCCATTGTAGCATTTGCGTAATTTATAGCGCTTGCGTTCCACTTCCTGTGTCACAGACTCACAATACAACATTTGTAACGTGTTGTCACCTAAATACTACTCCCTCCGATTTTTTATTATCTTCCCTATTTTCTTATTAGGCTGAAACACCCTTTCTTCCCTATTTCTATTTTGGGCCATCAACATGTGGTCTAGAATCACCCTCACATTTCTCTCTCTTCCTTCTTTTATTTTGAACCACACATTCCTACCCCTTATTTTCTTCCCAAAAACCAAAGGGGAAGATAATAAAAAATCGGAGGGAGTAAAAGATAACTAATTTCCCTACAAAACACTCATTTTCCAATTAACGAAACCAACAATTTAGGATACAAATTAACATTTAACTCCTTATAATTACACTCGTATAAACCGCAAATCATACTGAATATGCATGATAAAACATACTCCATCCTTAAAATAGAAAAACATAAATAAAAAAATCAAACTCCGTAAGTATTTTGTTTAAATTATTTTTGACACAATTTAGTTTAAAAAAATCAATAATCATATTAATTACGGTAAAAAAAAAAAACTTTTCTCTTTTCTACCTATTCATATATTACTAACAATATGTTTTAACGTTCTACACAAATTAGACTTCGTAATAAATTTCTATGAGATCTATAATAGCTAGTTAATACTCCATATATCAATAATCAGTTTTCAATCTTACAAAAAAACACGTATAGGAGACGTAATACATACTCGTGGACTTGGCAATTAAAGTGGTTTGTGACATTGTGTGGATTCGGGACATAGGCCTTCTTTGCCATCTCAAACGCAGCCCTCTGGCGTTCTTTCCAATAGTCGTCAAAATAGGCAATATGAGCTTGTAGAATAGTGATGCTCGAGACAAAGACGACTAAGAACAGAAACCTTGACTTAATATCATTACTTGACGCCATTCTTTTTTCAAACCTTATTTCACCCAAAATTATTTGTCTTGGGTTTTTTTAAATTTTTTTTTTTAATTTTTAATTTTTTTAGTTTTTTTTTTATAATTATTTTTATTTTTATTATTGTTACATTATTTATTTAGTAGCTTGTGCAAGTTACAAATTGAGTCGATTTCAGAAGCATTTATAGGGAAAAACAAGGAAAAAAAACCTGTGAAGCAGAGAGTGAAGATAGGTAAACACTTGGATACAAATCTTTCATCATGTTTCTCCAAAAAAAAAAAATCCATTTTTAGCAATTCCTGAATATTTAGTGTCTTGAGATCAGATCAGCCATGTTTAAAGAAGAGCACTATACCATACATGTTTGAAGAATTCGCCAAGTAACTTTTTTCTAGATGTATAAGTGCGTATCTAAGTGTCGGGTTTGACAGTAGCATTACCCGAGTATCTCAAAGACGGGTGAGAAGGTCGGTCTACACATAAATAGCCTTTTTATCCCGGATGACCATAATAGAAACTATATCGACAGAAGAAGCCTACATAATCTAATTCAAGAAGTGAGACTTCCGCCGTTCTAAACAGAGGGAGGGCGACTGCAGTGAGTTCCTGGTGTATCGACTTATATTTGAACAACATATTTGCCACAAGATTCATCAACAAACAACGTCAACATCATAGCCTTAGTCCAAAAGGAGTTGGGGTCGGATAACATGAATTATTATTCAAAATCATCAAGATTCATCACACCAAAATAAAAAGGAAAAAGATAGTAGCATGATCACTGACAAAATATGTTATGTTACTCAGACTCTTCTATGAGGTGTCGACACTCAGCTATCTTAGCTTGGGCAAAATTTTTGATTTTCTTGGTCTAAAATGAAGTACTCAAAGCAACACGGCACCAAAATGAAGTGTCGGAGTAAGATAGCCGACAAACAACACTGATTCAATAGAAAGCAGAGAAAATGAGAAGAGATTTAAAAGACAATGAAACAAAGAAAGGAATATGCTTTTTCCCATGCAATAAACCTGAAGTAGATGCAAGGCTAAAGCTAAAAGATCTAATGTTTAGCATAAAGCAATACATACATGAAACTACAAGAAAAGACATCTCCTGATTTGGTGTTTTTTCAAGCTACTAGATATGGTATCTTAGTTAGTATATAGCCGAACAACATCCGTCATCATCGTTACATATCAGCCAATAAGAATTATCGCTTTAGGAAAAAATAAAGCCGGAGTCTATATACGCATACCATTGAAGTATGGCGGACTTCAAGAAGCTGACCTGGATGCGAGACAGGCTAAAGACTACTTCCCGGGTGACCTCAGAAGATATCGATCCAGGTTCTGGT
Source organism: Agrostemma githago (assembly GCA_958450325.1). Taxonomy (NCBI): domain Eukaryota; kingdom Viridiplantae; phylum Streptophyta; class Magnoliopsida; order Caryophyllales; family Caryophyllaceae; genus Agrostemma; species Agrostemma githago. Next base: position 3,112,428 of record OY288259.1, read on the forward strand.
TGGGCCAACGACCCTGGATCGCCTTTCCATCAGCTCCTAGTTAATCTCCCTGGTAAGAACAGTTAATACAGAAGCAATGAGAATTATACGGAGTATAAACTAATTAAACCGACTCCCTTCATGGTTCGTGTAAATTAATCCTTATAGAGGAACAAGTTACTGCAAACACGATGACTAATAACATATCGTAAAACATTGTTTTTGTTTTATTATCTTGAAGGTTGGAAGAAAAGTGATGTGAAGCTTCAGGTTGATGAGACTACTGGCACTTTTACAGTTAGTGGAGGACGGCGAGTATCAGAAAATAGACGTGTCCAATTCCAGAAGACATTTAAGGCGCCGCTAGATTCCGACATTAAGAGCATTAGCATGCAATTTGCGGGAGACACGCTTGAGGTAAGCATTCCGAGGGTGGCAAAGAAGATGAAGGAAGAACCGAAGATCAAGAATGGAGCTAAGAATGGAGCTTCGAGTTCCACGGATGTGAAAGAGGAGAAAGAGCAGAAGATTCGGAGTGGTGTTTTGAGCAGTGAGTCTGAGATCAAGAATGGTGCTAAGGAAGCTGAAGAGGAGAAGAGCGAGCCTGAGATCAAGAATGGAGCTCCAAGCGGTGTCATGAAAGAAGCAAAAGCGGGGGAAAATGAGAGCTTGGAGGATGAAAAGGCAAAGGAAGAGCCGGAAATCAAGAATGGAGGTTCGGGGGATGACTCAGAGGAAGAGAAGCGGGAAGAATTGGAGAGGTCGGAAGGGATAAAGGAGATGAACGGACAACCTGAAAGCAAGAATCAGGCCTCGAGCAATGATATAAGAGAAGAGAAAAGGGAAGAGTTTGAGAGTTTGGAGGAGGCAAGAGAGATGAAAGATGAATCGGAATTCATCAATGGGACTCCTACCAAAGACATAAGAGAAGATTCTGACATACGAGAAGAATCCGAGAGATCCAAGGAGGCACAAGCGACCGAGGAAAAAGGGGTGACAGAAAAGGGAGTCGTGAGTGAGAAAAGAGAAGAATCTGAGAGTTCCGAGGAGACAAAAAAGAGTAAGGAAGACTCGGATCCCAAGATTGGAGCTTTGAGCAGTGAATCCAAGAGTGCCAAAGTTGCGAAAGAGAATGCGCAACCAGAGACAGAGAATAGAGCTTTGAACAGTGAATTAACAAGGGAAGAGAAAACGGACGGAATGGGAAACTCCAAGGAAGACAACGGAGTAAAACCAGATGAAACTCGGAAGGAAAATGGACAAAAAGCCAGTCATAATATCAAAGGGGACAAAGAATCAGGGCAAGGAAATGCAAATGCAAATGCAAATGCATTGGAGAAATCTGTAATGGCTAAAATCATTGAGAACAGAAGCATACTCTTAGCATCGATTATATCGTTCACATTGGGGGTTTTGATGTCTCAGAAGTTTCATAAACCTCCTCCTCCTAAATAGATCATCACATTCATCAGTACTCGTTTTCTGCACAATGCTCCTGCCATTTATTGTTTATTGTTCACAATTGAAGGCTCCCTTTGGAAGAAAATGGTTGTAAGTGTAATATCCCCGATTCCCCCTTGAAATCTTGATTAATTCCGTACTTTGTATTCATCAATCTGAATGTTTTGCAATCTGATTACCGATAATGAGCTCGTTATTAAGTTTCAAAGGTTCTTCAATTAGATACAGGTTCTTCAGGCAATCAAAACATTCCAAGCAAACAAAGAATCTCAATTCTTAAACCAATCCATACCCTATCAAACCCAAACCGATCCATACCCTAAATTTATAGGGAGAGTTACATGCATACTGGCAAAAGATAGCACTCGCGACTCCTGATTATCAAAAAATAGTTACTGTAGAAGTTATCGATTTTTGCTACCCTAGTCATTTCATTTCTAGCTCCACCCCGGCCTAAATTACCCAACAACAAAGCACCATTAATGAATGTAAAAACTAACACTATAAACATAATAAATCTCATAGAACAAAATTAGGGCATAATTATTCAACAAAAAGTTACTACTCCCTCCTTTGTCTTGAATAAGACTCGTATTCCTCTTTGGTTTTTTTTTTTTTTTGGATTAGTTTCATTTCTTAATAAAGTAAAATTCTAACTTTTTCTTTAGTACTTTACCCTCATATACGGAGTAATTTCTTATATTTCTCTCTCCTTTACTCATTTAACACACTTAATTTACTCCATTCATTTCTTAAAAAGATAACAAATACCCCTATTTCACCCTTTTTCCTTGGTATCCGTGCCCACCCTAAGGGGCTTATTCAAGAGAAAGGAGGGAGTAGTTTTACCATTTCATTTCATATTAACTGGTAGTATTGATTAAAAAAACTACCCAGAAGGCAGAAACTATGTAATTTCACACTTCAGATATTCATTTCAGCAGCTAATTTATCAAACTCCAGCATTTAGGTAGACTCTGCAGAGAATCATAAACTGGGTTCGAGCCGGGTAGGCTTAAGGACGATAAAGCTCTCTCGTGAGTTTAAGCTTTAAAATTGTTGGACTCGAGTGGTCCAGCCCGAGGTCTATAGTTAAACTAGAACACTCCAGTTGATCAAAGTACTCATGCCCGATTGAATAATCATAGAGTTCATATAAGCAGTAAAATATACGTACCGTGGAAGTGGAACTGGACTGGAAAGCAAAATCAGAAGCAAGCAGTATGAAATTTGTGACATGTTTGGGTTGATTTTAGTTATCCTTGGGTAGTAGGGGTTTAAGACTAGACTTGTTTAGTGGGCCGGGTCCGAATGAAACGGGATGGTGAAACTGGGCTCAGGCCCAATGCCCCATGCTTGAAGATGGATTGGACTGGACTGGAACCGAGTCAAAGCTTGGTCCATATAACGTTATTAAAATAAAAACAATTTTTAGAGAATCGGTCAAGTTAATCTGAATGTATTGACTAGTGATCAGGATTGGCTGGCTAATCGACTCTCTTTTATCTTAGTCATAAGGCTTCAAATTTTTTTTTTTTTGGGAGGGCCAGCTGAGCTAGCCTAGGATATTGTGGCCATGGTCGGGCTTGGGTGGGCCGACTTGTCCCCCACTTTTAGCCACTCCTAATTAGGACATGCAGCCGAGCATATAGGATATAGGTCATCTATTTATTCTAATTTTTATAATTATAAAAATCTTTTTTACTTTTTACTATGAATTAAAAAATCGTTATGAAATTGGTTTATAAAAGTGTAACTTGGACATAGCCAACCGAGCTTCTTAGGCCCTCCTAACCTAACAAACTAAGTTACTTAACATTTGTACTTGGACGTACGGTATAATTGGTTACTTTTGTTATGATCAAAATTAAAACGTTCTTTTTAGAGAAATTTAAATTGTTTTCGTTTAAAGAATTGTTTTAGAATATGTATCCAATGGGTCATTATATGATAATTACAGTCTTACAAATGTACAAATTTTCCCTCAAAAGAAATATTACGAGACCTCTCACTAAACCGTTCTCATTATAGAAATTTAAATAACACAAAAACTTTAAAATAACGGTCTCTCAATGACGTTAATGAGAAACTTCTCATATATATGATGGATCGATAGTGTCTCTATCGATGAACATACTCAATAAATAATATTCATGCGTCTCGTTTTTAATCTCCTATTCCTTGTGCCAAACTTTACCAGACATTTCGTAATTGCGTATTGTCTATCTTCTTCTAATGCCATGCTAACCAAATGTATTTTCCCAGTCTGTCCCATTTTAGGTTCACTTTATACAAGGACATCAATAAATTGACTAAAATCATCATATACTCATACATTCTCTACAACAAAACTTGTAAAGACCTCTTAAAAAAGTGTAAATTATTGACCAGGACGAAAATGGTACTATGGAGTACAGTACTATTTAAGACAGAAGAGCATGAGATAATAGCATGAACATAATTTCAAGAAATGGGGTCACCAAATAAGCTTAGTCTGTTACTTTTGTTAACACTACTTCTCATAATCAATTCCGCTTCCAACATGTTGGCAGACGATCACCCATTATTATCGCAGATGAAGTCGATAATGCTGTCTAGGGAGGAGGGATTGGGTGAAAAAGATGGTGGTGGCGGTGGCGGTGGTGGTGGGGGTGGTGGAGGAGGAGGTGAGAAAGGGGGTAAAGGTGGGAAAGGTGGTGGGGGTGGTGGGGGTGGCGGCGGAGGAGGTGGTGGTGGTGGTGGTGGTGGCGGCGGAGACAAACCTCATCCCCGTCCTCCATATCCTCACCCTCCTCATCATCGTCCTCCTCCACCTCATCATCGTCCTCCTCCATTTCCTTACTACCCTCCTTGTTGCGAGGATGATGGTACTGGTGGTGGTGGTGGTGGTGGAGGTTTTTCCTACGGTCCAGATTCGGACAAATTATCTGCCTCAGAAATTGAAAAGAAACAAGCCAACTCGCAACGTCGAAGTCAGCATGCTTTGGCTCCCACGTCGGAGTAGAGCTTGTAACTGATTATTCTCTCAGCCTCAATCATTTGTTTAGCTTTGATTACATTACTGATCATCATAATTAGTATAAATAATTAAAGACAAACTAATGACTGATACAGAAAGAGTAATCATCTGCTTAGTATCGTTTCTTCAAGATATCAAATGTTAAGCTAGCAAACCCTAATAAAAGCGACACTATGAGCTTGTAACTCGGTACATTAATAATTCTCATATATGATGAGATGAAGAAAAGAAAAATCAAAGTGTTTTTAATTTATAGTGTCATACATGAATAAAAGTCGTTTTCTTTGTTAAACCCACGCTCCATTATATGTCATGTCGTAATAGGCTGTTGTGCCAAGATGATCGAGCTTATACTTTATTGAAAGGTAGGTTGTGTCGGAGTGTTAGCCCATCGGAATGTGAGCCAATTTTTATCTCCAAAGTCTAGGAAAGAAAATTGCATCTAGCTAAGAAAATCGACCTGGACGCCCAAAATCCGCGTCTGGGGGATCTCCCGGACGCCAAAAACCCGCGTTTGAGGGGTCCCTTGGACGCCCAAAACCCACGTCCAATAACAGGCCCAGATGCAAAATTACAAAAATTTATATTTGCCAAGGCTCGAACCCACAACCTCTCGAACACAAATGAGACTCTTTACCACTAAACCAACTGAACATTATTCATAAATCTTACTAAAATATTATCTATATTTGATTCTAAAACCCCATAAAATCGTCTATTAATACAATTTTAATATTATTAATAATATTAGTGTTGTTGTGGGTGGGTGAGGATATATAATATAACATAATCCGTAACATAATAAAATGACGGTTTTCAAAAAAAAAACCGTTTTATTATCGAGTTTCATTAACATGATTAAACTTTTTAATTTCATTAACAAAGTTGGTGAATGTAATTAGGGAAGGACGTTGTTGTCTTTTCACACTAAAAAAACCGCCGACAACCTAATTTCCAGAAAAGTCAGGTTTCTAGAAAAGTCGGGTTTCTCTAAAGAAAAAACGCTTTTTTTTAAGTGAAAGAAAATAAAATTAAATATGGTGGGTGGAGTTTGAGTGGATATAATAAGGACAAGATAATAACGGAACGGTTTGAAAAATTAAAAATCGCTTCATTAACGAGTTTCAATAACTAATCTAACTTCTAAAATTACATAACATTAGTTAACTAATCTACTTAAGGCAAGGGCAAGATCGTCTTTAACATTAAAAAGTGTCGACGACGAAAAACAGCACTCCATGAAACATTAAAACAAAAACGGCCGGGTACAAACGGTTGTAGAATTAAAAGCAGGTGTCGTAGAAAGTAATTACAGTAAATAATACATCTGCTACATTTCTGATACTAACACATACGGAATATCTATTGGACATACGTTAGAAAAAACCGTCTGAAAGAAAAGCAACGATCATATACATGCCACATACACTAGCAAATGAGTAAAAGGAACTATGGGGATATAGATAGGCCTCGTAGTCCCCCCGCAATATGGTTGGCTAATAATAAGCACAACCAGATTACATACAGGAACTACAACTAACACTGAAAACTATACTCAACTTTACAAGATTAAAGTACACAAATTTCATCAAAATTAAACATGGCAGCATTAGCTGCTACTACTTCACTAATCTCTACTTACGTTGCTAAATCTGAGCATTATGGTTCGCTTTCTTCATCAAAATTCGCCATTCCAATTTCTCGCCCTTCAACTTCTTCCAGGAGCATGAAAATCTTTGCTATGGCACCCCAAAAGAAGGTAATAATATCAACAATTGGTATCTCTCTTGCGACTGATATAATATTAGTAATGTTATAACGTTAAGAGCTGTAAGCAGAGGAGAATCTAGCTAGTAACAAAGGGTGGCCTTCGCTACCCCAAATTTAAAAAATTTGGTTAAAATTATCAATTTTTGCTACCTCAAATTCGTAAAAATGACACAATTTCGTACATAGTAAGCAAATATGTTGAATTCGCCGCCCCAAAATTTTGACTCTGGATTCGCTCCTGTCGGTAAGACAGATATATATAACCGTGTTAAAATTCAGGTAGACAAATACGATCCAAAGTGGAAAAAGCAATGGTTCGGAGCAGGATTATTCTTCGAAGGAAGCGAAGAAGTGGAAGTAGACGTGTTCAAGAAGTTAGAGAAACGCAAAGTTTTAAGCAAGGTTGAGAAAGCTGGACTTCTGTCAAAAGCTGAGGATCTTGGTTTCACTCTGTCTTCAATTGAGAAATTAGGCCTTTTTTCTAAGGCTGAGGAATTAGGCCTACTAAGTCTATTGGAAACGTCGGCTAGCCTATCCCCGGCCGCCTTGGCCTCCGCCTCTTTGCCCTTCTTGGCCGCCGCTATTGCCACTATTGTCTTCGTCCCGGACGACTCCAGTGTTCTTGTTGTGGCGCAGAACGTGATTGCTGGTGGGTTCGCGGTTGGGGCTGTCGGGTTGTTTGTTGGGTCTATTGTTTTGGAAGGGTTACAAGAGGCTGATTGATTTTTTTGTTGTGATTTGTGTTGTTGTGTACATGTTTTAATGAATCGGGATGATGTACGATTAAGATTGTAGTCGTATGGCTAGGATTCAGGTATCGAATATATGTCATAAATTAATTTTGAATTTCCGAACATTTTATCGTAAGCTAAACGGGTTCACTTGTTTTGACAATTTTAAGTTCATCGATCACTTTCAAGAGCTAGCTAGTCGGAGAGTGTTCCTCCTCTCTCGTCCTCCTCCCCCACCCTCCGATGACCGGCTTAATGTTAGGCCTGAGTTTGGGTATTTTCTCTGTCTTCGGCTCTCCCCTTCCCCACTTTCCGGACCCGTATAATAAAAAAAAGACTGGATGATTGTCAAAAAAAACTCTAAGAATAATTCAGTTTCTAATATATATATATATATATCGAAGATTTCGTCCTAATCCGAAGTTAGTCGAAAGATAGTTAAGTGTCTTTTAAACGTATTTCCTTGAAATTGTACGTATCTGCTGTTACATCGAGACATTTTTTCAATGAATGATGTGAATATTGTGAGAATTTTGAGACATTTAATTTCGGAGTCAAATCGGTCCGTAAAACGTGGATAATAACCTTCTAATTCGACAATTTCAGATGAATTTTTGAAAAATGTGAAATATTTTACTTTTCATCTAAATAGGACTCGTATAACGTAAAATAACTGACAGTAGTTAAAAAAAATGTAAAAGGAGTTGTGTTTCGAGTATATATATCGAAGATTTTGCGCTAATTTGACGTGTTACTCGAAAAATAGTCGAATGTCTTTAAATGTATTTATTTGAAATCGTACATACTTTATGTTAAACCGCGTCATTTCTACACATGAATGGAGTAGTAACTATGCGAATTTGAAAACATTTAATTTTGAGACCAAATCGGCCTAAAACGTGGATAATAATCTTCAAATTCAACTGTTTAAGATGATTTTTTGAAAAATGTGAGATATTTTGTTGATCATCCCGTATAACCTAAAATAACTAACGGTTGTTAAAAAAATTATAAAATGAGTTGTGTTTCGAGTATATATATCGAAGATTTCGTGCTAATTCGACGTGTTACTCGAATGATAGTCGAATGTCTTTTAAATGTGTTTATTTGAAACCGTACATACCTCATGTTAAACCGCGTCATTTCTACAATGAATGGAGTAATAACTGTGCGAATTTGGAGACATTTAATTTTGAGACCAAATCGGCTCGAAAAACGTGGATAAACCTTCAAATTCGATCATTTTAGATGATTTTTCAAAAAATGTGAGATATTTTGCTGATCATCTAAATATGACCCGTATAACATAAAATAACTAACTGTTGTTAAAAAAATTATAAAAGAAGTTGTGTTTCGAGTTTATATATCGATGATTTCTCGCTAATTCGACGTGTTACTCGAAAGATAGTCGAATGTCTTTTAAATTTGTTTATTTGTAACCGTACATACCTTATGTCAAACTGCGTCATTTTTACGATGAATGGAGCAGTTATTGTGCGAATTTGGAGATATTTAATTTAATTTCGAGACCAAATCGGTCCGAAAAACGTGGATAATAATCTTCAAATTCGACTGTTTGAGATGATTTTTCAAAAAATGTGAGATATTTTGATGGTCATCTAAATATTACCCGTATAACAGAAAATATCTAACGGTTGTTAATAAAATTATAAAAAGAATTGTGTTTCGAGTATATATATCGAAGATTTCGCGCTATTTCGAGGTGTTACTCGAAAGATAGTCGAATATCTTTTAAACATGTTTATTTGAAATTGTACGTACTTTCTGTTACACCCGAAATATTTCTACAAAGAATGGAGTAGTTACTGTGCGAATTCGGAGACGTTTAATTTCGGGTCCAAATCGGCCCGAAAAACGTGGATAATAATCTCCAAATTCGATCGTTTCAAATGATTTTTCGAAAAATGTGGTATATTTTGCTCGCCATTTAAATAGGACCCGTATAACATAACCAATGGTTGTTAAAAAAAACTCTAAAAAGAGTGCAATTTCGAGTATATATCGACGATTTCGCGCTAATTTGACGTTACTCGAAAGATAAGTCGATTATTTTTTAAATGTGTTTATTTGAAAACGTGCGTAACTTCTGTTACATGTCGACATTTTTAAAATGAATGAAGTTATTGCTGTGTATTTTGAAATATTTGATTTCGGGACCAAATCGGCCCGAAAACTTGGATAATAACCTTCAAATCAACCATTTCAGATGATTTTTCGAAAATATATGAGATACTTTGCTGATCATCTAAATAGGATTTGTATAACATAAAATTACTTAGAGTTGTTTAAAAAACTCTAAAATTAGTGCAGTTTCTCGTATATATCAAAGTTTTCGCAATAATCGACGTTATAGTCGAGTATCTTTTAAACGTATTTATTTTAAACCGTATGTACATCCTGTTACACCGAGACATTTCTACAATGAACGAAGTAGTTACTGTGCGAATTTGGAGACATTTAATTTCGAGACCAAATCGGCACTAAAAACGTGGATAATAACCTTCAAATTTGATCGTTTCGGATGATTTTTCGAAAAATGTGCGATATTTTGTTGACCATCTAAATAGAACCCGTATAACATAAAATGACTGACGGTTGCTAAAAAAACTCTAAAATAGTTCAGTTTCTACTATATATATCGAAGATTTCGCCATAATCCGACGGCAATCGAAAGATAGTCGAATGTCTTTTAAACGTGTTTGTTTGAAACTGAACGTACCTTCTTTTACACTGAGACATTTCTATAATGAATGAAGTAGTTACTGTGCGAATTCGGAGATTTAATTTCGAGACCAAATCGGTCCGAAAAATGTGAATAATAACCTTCAAATTCTACCGTTTCTGATGATTTTCCAAAATATGTGTTATATTTTTATGATCATTTAAATAGGATTCCTATAACATAAAATGATTAAAAGTTGTTTAAAAAAAACTCTAAAAAGGATCCAGTTTCGAGTACATATATCAAATTTCGCACTAATTCGATGTTACACTAAAGATAGTCAATAATCTTTACCACATAAAATAAAAGTTACCCACATCTTACAATAATCTTTACCATTTACTCTTTATGGATACCATTGCACTATAAATTCATGATCAACCACAATGTCATAAATGTACATGTAAATGTAGTTTAGACGATATAATCTCGGACTCGAATTTAGACGATAATGCTGCTATTGCTTCTAAGCTATAAGTAGGGAGTACGTCTTTTAGTAATTATGGACTGCATCCTTGATTAATAGACCGGTACTTGTAACGTTTAGCCCAGAATAGATAGTTCACGAAGTTCAGCCCACTTAAGACACACATGACCCAGTAAAACCGATCCAACCTATAATGATTCAAGTTAGCACCAACGAGCCATGGAGTGTGTCCGGACAATCCAGTAATCCGATTCACGACAGAAACCAAAACCGAACTCATGTAGTACCCGACTGCCAATGAAGCCCATGAAAACGATGTAGCCAATGACCGCATGCTTGCAGGTGCTTCAGTAAAGAAAAACTCCAATAAACCCGCCAAGCTAAATAAATCAGCAGACCCGAGAAACAGGTACTGGATTGCGATCCATAAGAAGGTTATCGGAAGTGGGTCAGTGGACTCTAAAAGCCCTCGATGTAATGCAACCTGTTTTCTCTTCATTTCAACTAGTGCAGCAACAGCCATGGCCACAATCGACATGACTAGCCCAAACCCGATTCTCTGCAGATGGGTTATACCCATTTCAGAGCGGGTGGCTCGTCTGAAAAACGGAAGGACAATGTGGTCGTAGATGGGTGCTAGGATCATGATGAAAATGACTGGAAAAACAGGAAGGGAGGCAGGTGGGACGGTGAAGGACCCTACAGTGGTGTTCATTGTGGCCGCTTGTTGGACTGAGAAGGTTGATAGTTGGGCTAAGCAACAATTGAGCATTATAGTTGAAGCAAATATCGGGATTGTTTTGAGAACGATTTTGACTTCCTCGACTTGGTTGGTTGTGCACTCTAGTTGTTGGTGCACGGGATTGCTTGTTATTGCTTCGTTTAGGAACTTTAGGTCTTGGACTTCTGATGTTGATGTTGTTGTTGTTGTTTTAGTTGCAGTTGCAGTAGCAGTAGCAGGGCTTGTTTCCATGTTCATTATGGCATTGCTGGGCTTTGTAGGTAAGAACTTGTTGTAAATTGCTGCCACTATTACCTGTTGAAAGAGCCACTAGTCTCGTTAATCTCCGCCTTACAGTAACACAGTCACAAAGTACCACAATTTGAAGAAGCCGGGTTTTCAGTAAGGTTTTTGGTTACGGACTTATTGTATCGGGTAATTTCAGATCAGTTCATTTTCTGAGTCGGTGGAATTCAGGTTGGGTTGTTTCCACGCGAGGTCAATAAAGTTCAGATCTGAGCATTTTCTGAGTCCATGGACACAATAAGTACACGTGAAACAACATCCCATGACATGTAACGACATGGGACACATTTTCTAAATTTAATACGGAGTAAAATATACTCATTATTTTAATATTAACAAGAATCATGTTTTTATTATAAAAAGTCTTACGGTTTCAGAGAAATGATTTATGTTAGCCGACCCCAAACCATTTGGGTACTAAAGCCCTGATGGTGTTGTTGTTACATCAAGTGTCAAGCAGTGTCCAAACTTTGAGTGTCATCTTGGCGTCGGAGTCTGACACAGTACCGGACACAGGCACACTACATAGTAGAATTGTAGAAGCCTCCGTAGTTCCTAGGTTGCCATAGAAGATAAAAAGGATTTACCTTGAAAATGGTAGTGATAGGACTTCCAGCCGGAACCTTAATCCTGTAAGTAGAAGATCCAAGAAGAAAGATAGGGATAGAGAGCAGAATAGTGAGAGTGGAAACCCCAAAACCCCACCGCCACCCCAAGTTATCTTCAATCCAAACAACAAATGTGACGGCAATTAATGCTCCGCAGGAGAGACAGAAGACATAATAGTTGAAGAAACTAGATCGGTATTTCCTCCCATCTTTACTATTCTCGTCAAATTGCTCTGCACCATGTGGAGGCAGTGAACCTTTTATGCCTCCGACACCAAGTGCAACCAGATAAAGCCCTATAAATAGGGCTGCTGCCTTCCCGTCTGCTACTTCACCACATCCTTTGTCCGCAGCAGTCGGTGCACAGTGCGGAGGCTGTAGTGCTGGAATCTGAGCTTGTATGGTCAATACCAAGAGTCCCTGAACCATTATGACAGTTTTAATGTTATCATGTTTTAAACACATGTTATGGGTATCATCACTTAAATTTTAGGCACTGTTCTTTCCAGGATATTTCGGCTCACTTCAATTCATTTTAGCTCATTTCAGTTAAGTTGAGTCCAGCCCCATCAAGTTCATTTTGTCTCGGCCAATTCAGTCCACTTCTGTTCGGTTCATTTCAATCATAAAGAACAAGACTTAACAATTACAGTAGTTAATAAAGATATTTTCTATAGCATTGGATGTTGATGTAGAATACCTTCAACTAAATGTTATATCATGGATAGTAATCAGTCGATGTAATATTCATAACGGGTCATCTGAAAACTGCCTCTGTACATTTTCATCATAGAGATAAGGTTACGTACTACTCCGTATGATACAGCCTTCAAGGGTGTCATTTTTTAAAAACTAAAAAGGCATATGCTGATATGCAAGAGCCTTGAGTCACATCTGTTGATAGGAAAACATGGATTTTCAGCAGCAAATAGTCATACTGCATGATTTGGTGGACCAAACCAACATTTATTTGGAAATGCAAGTTGACATACATCTCGAAGAAAAACACATTCCTAGCCTGGTTGGCAGTCAGGTCGACCCATTTGAAGGAATTACTCTTATGCATTTATGAACTGTATATGTAAAACAAGAATCTGATAGTTGTTGAAATCACATACCGCGAATTCAATGGCAGCGCTAATCAGAAATATTGTGTACGTACTGAAGAGGGCGTCTGATAGAAAGCCTCCAAGCAAAGCCAGTAAGAAAGCAGTGCCCATGAAATTAGTGACGATAATAGCTGATCTTGATGGAGAGAAGTTCATGTGCTTTGACAGGTAGAGCACTAGATTGCTTGCATTTGCTAAGTATGCAAGATTCTCCATTACCTCCACAACTGATCAGTGATCATGATCATATTAATCAGGAAATAAAGTCACGAAAAAATCAGTTCAATAATACGTTGTCATTTCTCTCCCACTAAATTTAACATTTTTAATGAGGGTTGTCTCACATCATGTCACATGTCACATTGTCTCAAGAGCATGTAAAACCCAAATTTCGATAAATTATGTTTTGGGTCACTTTAAGGACCTTGTACTAAAATTTGACACACATCCGAACAATTTTTGGGTATTAATACGAATCAAGTTATTGGGGCGTACGGAGTAGCAATTATTTAATGCAATACTCCATACAATTTTCACCATTGGTAATCAGAAAATAGTCTTTTAGTGTTAATAACACAAGAATACGGCTGCACACATCCAATCTCCCCCTACCACATCATTGGAGGAGACTCGGGACAGGATAATGGTGTTGCTGTCGTAATACGGCCATGGATGAACAAATATACTTACTGATGTGCTGAAAAGTGAAAACACAAAAATCTATCGAGGCTATTTGTAGACGACATATAAATGTAGAAAGATGATGTAGAAAGTATTAACCTAAGACAAAAAATGCTGCAAGGATTCCTCCATGATGGCCCTTCAATGCTGGTCTATTCCTCCAATCTACATAGCCTTCCCATTTCCTTACCATCTGTGCTTCCTCCTGCATGTACAATGCACATGATCATGTCCCGACAGTAAATTAAAAGAGCATGAAAAAAAATTAGCAATGCTCGAAGGTAGCAGTTTTTGTGTAGAAACTAACCATTGCTAGTTGAGCTGGGATATGATAAACCTTGATTAATATTTAAGGTTTAAGACAGTTTTTTGCAGTTATACAATGGCAGGGTGACTACAAGTATTTATAGCAGCATGAATAGTGAATATTATGAACTGTAGAGAAAGGTCTAGAGTTCAATGAAAGCGACCACGCATGCACTCCTTTAACCTTTTCGCTCGACCAATATTTGTGCGGTATGATATATTACTTGAACACGGGTACGTATCTTAGTGACAGACTTGGTATGTCTCGTATTTTCTTATGCGAAGCACACTTTCCTTAATACAGTCAAGATTTCATACTCATTCTTTAGGCTCTAAATTAAAGATTTGAAGTAATAGGAAAGCAGGGGTCTATAATCTATATTAACAACATTTACAAACGCGAAAAAAAAATACAAAAATCGCTTCTCAGAATTTGTATTAGTGTAATACAGGTAACTACTAAATGGAGAATCTCATCTTCCCACTAGTGAGGAACACGGGTATGTATCAAAGTGACGGACTTGGTAGTTGGTATGTCTCATATTTTCTTATGCGAGATACTCTTTCCTCAATACGGTTGAGATTTCATACTCATTCTTTAGGCTCTAAATTAAAGATTTGAAGACATAGAACAGCAAGGGTCTATACTCTATATTAATAGGTTCCAGTAAGGCGGGAAAAAAAAATCGCTTCTCAGAATTCGTATTTGTGTAATACGGATAAATACTACGGAGTAATACTTAATGGAGAATCCCATCTTCCCACTAGTGAGGAACATATGTTATGTTTCTCATGCTTGAATGCTTGATCAACTCAGCATTATCTATATATGGATGAGTTGGTTTAATAAATAAGGGAAGCATGAATTTTACTCAAGTAAACCATGTACTGTACTATGTACGAAGTATCAATAATGTATTACTCCTAAATACGGGCGTCTAACTTATACGGCGTCTAACTTATACCGAGTTCAACGCCACCATATTCACATTTAAGAAAAACTTATTATTAAAGACCCTCTTTATCATAATAACAAAACATCACTTGCGACAGTAGGATAATGTTAACATCTGTGATTAGTAAATTGTGACTTCAAATAGTCATATGACAATAACATTATCACAGGGGATTTATTAAAAAACAATAGGCACACTTTTGTTGGATTGGGAGTTACTTGCTAGAAGGGGAAGTGATGCGTGGTTTTGGATGGCTGCCCACCCCTATGTGATGGGGGTGATGTAGGAGTTAACAGTGACGGTTTTTGCAGCGAGGTTATTTTGAAGTGCATAAGTAAGAATGGCATAGGTGGTCAATCTGAACTGGATACAGTTGAAATCACAATTATCCGTTTCGCCTCAGATTTCTCGGGTTCAAAGTATCCACTTTCAGATCTGGGTCCGCTAACATAAGATCTAAGAAATTCGGATCCAACCCGATTAAAATGGCATCCTTATCCATATTCACCGAGTCACTAATGAGTTTGATGAGCCTAACCTATACCTGTAACATTTTACCTGGCCTGGCTCATTGTTTTGCCAGGTCAAGACTTGTACCTAACCGCCTAACCCTTGATCGTTTGGCCCGAACCCAAAATGACATCTTAATTCGAACCAACCCACTCGACCCGTATGACCCGACCTAAGACCTAACCCGCCTAACCGTTTCAGAGGTCTACCCTAATCATATCAATGAGGAAATGGTAAGATACAAGAAGTGAAATGACAGAATGACAGATGATAATGGTCATGTGTGTTTAAATCCTCACAACATTCTCAAGATGAAATATGTAGGCTGTCTAATCTCTTATTCTCTTGTATGACATACATGGTTATTAACATCACCAACCTTAGTATGACACTCACACACAAGCTCCTTTTAGTAGTGGTACGGCCACTTAGTTAAAGCAAAGATTTAAGGTATAACCATGAAGTTTTGTTGCCACTCTTGCATTATATTGTCTTCTTTCCATTTTTTGTGGCTCTAGATGTACCTTAACTTAGACGCAGGTGTGCAGCAAAATTGAATTATGATGCATTTTTTAATCATCAAATAAATTATTTTCCTTTCTTGTGCATATTACTATACGTATCTAAACTTAAAAAGGAAATTATACAACTACTATTATACGTTGTTTACTTATACGACATTACAAAGAGTACTGTTTACACGTACAACGTTGTTTCTAGATTTTAGTGGAATTACGTTTTTTGTAGCATTTTATACGATCAACGAAATGGACATTCTCTTTACCGGCCACAAAAGAAAGTCATTCAAGGTAAAGTTATATACGGAGTATGTTCTTTTGTTATAGACCCGTGCATTCTTGCAAGGTATATTTGGATTTTTGGTGTTTTTTTTTATGTATTACTTAGTATAAATTTTTCGATTGTCAGCTATTTAATTTTAACACTATCCTAATATTTTAATTTGAGAAAAAAAACTGAAAACCTAATTGAAACTGAAAACCTAATTGAAAGAAATTTACTAATGTAATGAAATGTGTAATTTTGTTTATTTTTTTCACCATGAAGCAAATAATATAAGTTTATAATTTCAATGACTACATCGTCACAAAGCTAATATAAAACTCCTAGTAGTTTACAATTTTGTATAATTGTAAAATATTGATATTGCAAGATTTGATTCATTTGTATTTAATTTGCAGATGATATGTATAATATAGGAATTACTATTAAGTATTAACAAATGTTTCCATAAATAGATTTGAGCATTTTGGAGAATTTTTTTTCGAGGAATTAATAGGAGATTTGGTTTAATCTTCAAACAATGAATTGTTTACCTAAAGGTAAAAACAATGGCTTATTCAAGAGAGAAAAATGCTTCTGTTAAACCTATTCTTCTTCTTTTCTCAAAACTACAGCATATTCCAAACAATAAATTTGTTTAACAAAAGGTAGAAAAATGAAAGGAGTGTATGCAACTATGCAAGTACCATATGAAATGAGAGGTGAAAACTTTGAAAAAGACTATATTTGTTTTTATCCCATGTGGGTGAAATTCATTCTCCACCTCAAATTCATGTAATGTTTTCCATCACTTAAAGGTACAATCTTTGGAGGACAAATTCTCCCATATTTGGACCACAACATATTTGTATCTATCAGAAAATTAAATACTGTATGAGTTAGATTGACAAGGCTTATTTTCGTATGATGTTATGACCGATAACTTAAGCTACAACTCGAGTTCAGTTAGATGGCCGACCACAACTTAATTTAGCGTTTTTTCAGACCTACAGAATTTTACTTCATCATCTCTTTTCTTTTACCTTTCTACTTATTACTGCAATTTGTCACGTCTGTCGGGCTTCTTAACAGAGTTAACACCAACTTTCCATCCACCAATACTCTCCTAAGGTGGTTTAGCTAATGCTCAAAAGGGCTATAAACATATCGATATCATTTTGCCTTTGACATCGATCCAGAGTTCGGGTTTACTAGCAGCAGTGCTCCACAAATAACGAAAGCAGTTTCATAAGACGAGATGCATAGACAACATGTTGACGATTAGTACTTACAGTGAGTGTCTATCAATCAAGAAGCTTCAAGATCCCCGGATTATGTGGTGTCGTATCACATCCAACTTTGATTTTCAGCACCTGTAAGAAACCAACAGCAAAATGGCAACTTCTTCAGGAAACAGCTATATTCCAAAATTGGAAAGCTAACTAGTGGGAATATGGACTGTATGGTCCTAGGAGCACTGAAAATTAAGTTTTTTTTACCATCAACCATTGAGGAAAGTATGTGACGATAAAAGGCGAATTTGTGCCGGCCTTACAGTTCAAAAAATGCATACTACGTATAATTCATTAGAATGGAAGCAGTACGGAGTAAGATTCATTACAAAGAACTCATCGACTAAAACGCTAAAAAAACATGCACTTTCAACTTTCAAGTTTGAAGAGATTAATGAATAATCATATGTAAAACATATACAAGAAGCTCAATCCACAAACATTGCAAATATACGTTAGCAGGGCCGTTTATCTACATCGTAGAAGAGTTAGAAACAAAATGTAATTAGTAGGCAATCTTACACTATTTATGATAAAAACTGCATCACAACTAATGATTAAAGGGTAATTTGCAATGGATAAAGGATCATTAATAACATTAAAAAAATTAAAAAAAAAAGGTTGCCAACTACCCCCTCCGGTCACTATTTTTCGCCTCATTTCATGAATATTTATGAGGAATATTTTAATGGAATGAGGCGAAAAATAGTAACCGGAGGGAGTAATAAAGATCTGTGTTTACAATCAAATGGTCGCCTGCAATAAAAAATCGTCACTAACCAGGATGGTTATTGATTGTATTCAAAAAGTCACTAATTATATAGACGAGGTGACATCAGTACATCAATATGTCGGTGAAGTGATAATAATTTACTATAAGGCGGTTTTACACAAGTCTTTCGGTTCCAATGAAGTTACTAATCGATTAATCGTTTGAAGAGTGCTCCGGCTAAAGCATTTTAAGTTTCCAGACCATGTCAATTGGTTCCGTAATCAATATTGCAAAAAATCGCAGAAAATCAGATATGCGTCCATTTTCATCCTTTTGACGTTGAGAAAAAAACTTGATATTCACCCAAAACTAAATTCAAGTTGATTAACATGAAGGGAATATCTATTTTTAGTAAAGCGTTGCTAAGTAAAATTTCTATGTACCGATAAGCCGATCTGAAGCCACATATTGGTGGTACCACTAAGAGTCTTCTTCAAAATGTAATTACTAGCGTACTGCAGATGTTCCTTTAAAAACAAAAGAGAAAAAAAGATTCTTTTCAAACGGTAGTTTAGTAGTAATAGCTAGTCTATGTCGTATGATTAGAAACGCGAAGAATCTCGAAAGTATAGCAGGTTCTGCCAAACAACCATCTAAAGTCTAAACGCAGTTATACACTAAAAAACTGTTAAAAAAAACGACTCCTGTAGAAAATTTTCAATGCGCATGCATTCGATTTAGTTGGTGTTTTGAAGGTAAACGACCTTCTCTGGTTCGTAGAAAGTAAAAGTTCCATGAAGTATCGATTCCTATGTTTCTAGTACTAGTATGAACCAAGTTCGTATAACTTCATAATAAGTCTTTTAAGAAAGGACTAGGACTACTGAAGTATTTTCTCAAGCTTTATGAATTGTTCGTACCACAAAAGTAAACAAATATGGATTCACAAGATAATGTTGTATTTGTATTTGGTTCCACTTCCACTCTAGGACTCAGACGACACCGACAGCCAGAGCACAGGACTCGGAAAGGGCCGAGTAACCAGCATCCACACGATTTGGGACAAGGACGGTGCGAAACAACAGTACAAAATTCAGTTTACTGTCAATGTAACCTGATTTCAGTGCCAACAAGATGACTACAACACAGTGTGTCCTTTTATAAGTTTTCTGTGCACTTCCCCTCTCCCTGTGCCCTAAACAGTATTATAAACATATGACTGTAGAGCCTCAATCATTCATCACCATTGTATTAAAATGGTGTACCAAACTACCAATCGCAATCACAGTTCATAGTTACAAAAATATCGTATGAAAAACAGTATGGCGTTCACGTCTCATTGGAAAATTAGCTAAACCCTTTCCAGGTCTTAATGGTGAAGCCCTAAGCTTCCAATGAAAGATGGACACAAAACATGATGTACATTCAAATAGATTTCGATCCTACAAAAAACAGTTAATTTACCTGACAATGAACTAAGGAAGCTCTATTGTTAATTTGCAATCTGACTGTACCCTCCCTAAAGGTCAATGAAGGTATGACGCATCAACGG
The DNA here is from genome assembly GCA_958450325.1 of Agrostemma githago. Taxonomy (NCBI): domain Eukaryota; kingdom Viridiplantae; phylum Streptophyta; class Magnoliopsida; order Caryophyllales; family Caryophyllaceae; genus Agrostemma; species Agrostemma githago. The sequence continues at coordinate 3,132,091 of OY288259.1, forward strand.
CACTTAAAGAATGCAAGTGTTTTTTATATAATGTAATGTATTTCACCAATTGAACTTCAGCAATTGTAATCAAATTACCACGGGACACAGTAATTAGGGAAAAGAAAGGAAAAAGAACGACTGAGGATGCAGAAAAACTCACCAGAATCAGTCAAATTTTACGTTGTGTCAGCTGTAAACTGATTAGATATCTCCATTGACAATGGAAGCATCAACATATGCTCCTGGAAGAGAGGAAGTTGGCTAAATCTTTTTCTTCTTTTTTGCAGTAAGCATATGACTCCCTCTAATTGACCCCCTAGTGAAAGAAAATGTGTAGCGCGCAAGAATAGTGCAACGCAATTGGGTGCCACGTGAGTTAAACTCGAATTCAGTCACTCAGTCAGAATACAAGTATACCATCATTGAGTACAAAACCAGCATCATATTTCCATGGATTACTAACCCTTAAACCTTCGCAAGCGAGTTAAACTTCAAATCCAGTCAATCAGAATACAATCATACCATCATCGAGAGCGTAGTGAACTAGAGTAGTAATTATAAGCTCAGTCCCTGACCTACTTGAAGCAGTAACTGAAACGTTCAAAACCCGACTTTTGCTAAACCCTGAGTCCCTGACCTGCTACTTGAAGCAGTAACTGCAACGTCCAAAACCCGTCTTTTACTAAACACCAAGTCCCTGACCTACTCGAAGCAGTAACTTAAACATCCAAACCCCCATCATAGCATTCCAGCAAACCAACATCGATCCAAGGACAAAAACCCATATCAAAAATGCAATGCAGCCAGATAAGAAAGCAGTCCAAGAGACATTGGTATAGAAAGTTAGCAACCCCTTGGTTAATTCACTTGACTGTATTTAATTTCTTTGCTAGGCCCGGCCGCCCGGGTTACGCTACAAAACGAGAAAAGGTAACACCCCAGAGGCTGTCACGGAGAGCCGCGGGGTGAGGTAAGAGTAGTACAGTAATATTGAAAGAGGCGTGGACACCTTGATTAGCTAACCAGTCGCCGCCTCGATTATCAATGCATCCTCAAATAAGTAAATAACCCATTTTAGGCGTACCCAAATAACAAAGCAGTCCAATATACAACACAGGCATTTTAACAAACACCTTACGTCCATTCTTCATAACGCCTAAACTTACTGCAAATATGATCATTTTGCTATCAACCTCATCAAAAGACCCTCCTCACAAATTCACAGTAACTTTTGCTCTCGGGTTTCGAACTCCGAGAACCAAGTAAAACTCGTGAGGGGGAGATTTACCATGTCCTACTTACCTGACTCAAATCCGGATTAAAACCCTGCCCTGACAGAGAAAAAAAAAACAATAGGTTTTGCTTATACGATCCGGGTCGTGGATTACCGGACCAGTGACCAGTATGGGCTAGGAAGGTATGGCCCAAGTGCCAATAAAAAGCCAGTCCATTATGATGTTTACTTTATATCTTATCCCTTTTGGGATTGTTATTTATGAATTATGATGATTATTTTTGTAAAAAAGAAAACGAGCAAAGAGGGGTAAAGTAAAATAATTATCGAAAACGAATTCAAGTAACTGCGGTCATGTGTTAAGTCATTGAATTGATTAACGTCTTTAAAGTTAAGTCTTTATGTTACCGCGTAAAATTTAATAAAGGAAATACAGAGTACAACATATTAATATGACCATTTTACACTTTGATGGGACCGGCTTGGCTGGCACGAAACACAGTTCGGTCCGAATGAACTGCCACCTCTAGTTAACGGTCTTAAATAAATTCATTTTGTAAGTAATTTCTTTATCTTCAAATCACTAATAAAAAAAAGGAAAAAAATATTGAACTAATGAGACAAACATAATACTCCTTAACATTCTTGAATATGTCAATAAAATATTAAGATTACATTTACTAACGTAGTACGAGTAGTTATTTTTCGCAGTAACACAATTTTCGTCTAATAATAAACTGAAGATATCTTAGCCTAGTGGTTAAGACTATGTATCATGTGACAATAGGTCACAGGTTTGAACGTCCCTCCTCTATATAAATCTTACTCCTGGTTCGTAAATAAAATGAAGATATGTTAGCCTAATGGTTAAGACTTAATACTATGTACCATGAGACAATAGGTCACGGGTTCGAACCCCTCCTTGGTATGGACAAGGACAAAGAACCCAAAAGAGAAGGGGCCCAGCCCAAATAAAAAGAAAAGCAAAAGCTAGAAAGAAGTGGATTGGAGTGCAAAACAGTAAAGCCCATAACAATAAGCCGAGTGAGTCTTTGACGTGTTCCTAGTGTTTTTACAGGCTCACTACAAAATACTGTAAGGGTGGGCCCTTAAGTATCTATCACCGGGCCCACCATTTACAGGAAGATGGCGACTGATTTCGACACTTTACTTAATTAAGTCGTCTCTCACCTTCCTTTTCAATCCACATCGCACCTTGACTTTATTCACTCTCACCCTTTTACTATTTTGCCCTTTCGTAACATTCAAATCCTATAACCCTATTGCTAATGTAAAGCTGCCAAACCGAGTCGCGCCCATCTTAATGACCCGACCCGGTAAAGCCCGTAGGGAGATTGGAACAGACATGATCCCGGTCTGACACGGTCCGGAGTCGAACTATGACACCAATTTGAAGAAAAGTCTGTGCCTCAACTGCCCTAAACCCAAAAAAAGAAAAAATCTAGCCAGACATGACCTAGGCCTGTGGGCCGCCCGATCGATGGTTTCTGCCTCGATTCAGGATTTGGTTTGGGGTCAGTTGGGGCCTAGGCACGACCCGGCCGGCCCGAGGCACGACTCGACATGCCGAACTGCCTGCTCTAGCAATGTAGTACGAGTATGTACTCATGGTAATTGGTAAACATCAAAGAAGTCAATCAGCTCGAGTTTACAACTTTAGATTGAGGTATTTTTGGTCGATAAGAGTTGGATGGAGTTCGAGTCGTATCATGTTATTTTGGTCATTCCTAGGTCTATTATCAATCTTTCAAGGGCTGCCGATTAATTCGTGTTGAGTCAGGAAGTCGGATCAGTTCGTACGTCTATCCTAACATCTATGCATTGGATGATTGGAATACAAACCTGAACCGATCCAATAATAAATTGAATCGAACTGAGCTAAATTGATGGGACGAAACTGTATCAAAACGGCACTTACATTAGTATAGGACTTAGTTAATTTCAAGGTTTTCCTCTTTAATTTCAAGGTTTTCCTCCTTATTTTCAAGGTTTCGGTCCTTTACATTAGTATAGGACTTAGTTTCATGTTTATTGACAAGATTAGTTTGTTGATGGTTCGTCGCCGGTCTCTTCAATGGATACAAGTAATTTGTCAACGATCTTGGAAACCAATAGAATGTAAGTTTTCTCCCGTTATGAATCAAACGAAGGATCCCCTCATCAAAAGCTGCAAGAAGATAGCGATACGAGGTCATGCCGAATTGTCAAATCATGTCTTGAGATCCCTAGTTTATAAGAGAAACTGTATTCTTTGCCTTTTAAAGATTTGTTTGCGATTATAGGTATTCAGTGAAAGTGCCGTTTGACGTTCTATTAATGAATTATTCTTTTCTTCAAAAACCGAATAAGTTGAATAGTCAGAATTGGTACATCAAAATCTATGTCACCCCCAATATAACTTAGAGAGGGACTTTATTTGATATGTCATTGTTTTGTTATTTAATGACTTGTTATCATTTTATATGACGATGTTTTGTGCCCCGTGTTTATTGGCCACTTACACTTTGCTTAGCCACACCCACATTTCAATGCCTCACGTCCTCCTCTTTACTTTTTCTTTTGTTGCTAGATTCCTCATTTGTGAAGGGGAAATCCTCCATGCATCATACCTACTTACATAGTTACATACCTCTCCTAAATACTATATATGTCTCCATAATGAAGTTGGGATCTTACCTCTAATAGCATAATTAGTAAATATTCACCTTTCGATTATGAATTTTTCGGATTTTGAGTGAAGAAACCCGCAATTAGATTACTACCTTAACCTTGGCACATAAAGAGTGAACACAACAATTACATCGTCATCTGCGACTCTCTTTGATTCATAAACATGAAATTAAAATTACCTCCTAAAACTAAAAAAGATACTCGGTTGTTTATTATTCGGACTACTAATTAATACAAGACATTGTTTAGAACAAAAGACTTACAAATACTTAATCTTATTTGGTTAAACAATCTGTAATACCCAAGTTTAAAGAGTATATATTGGATATGGTGCTCTGAGGAACGTGTATTGGATATGGTTTAAGAGGCTCGGATGAGTGCTTAAAGGGATTGATAGGACTACTCATGTCAACAAAGTGCACTTTCTTTTCTGGTCATCCATGCAGAAGAACTCCACAGTTAAGCGTGCTTGGCTGAGAGTAGTCCAAGGATGGATGACCTCCTGGGAAGGTTCCGGGATGCACATAAGTGAGGTCAAAATACGTTGGAAAAGACCTGTGTTGATCTGTGGGACCGGCCAGTACATGACCTGTTGAGCGCCATAAGTGATCATATCACGGTCCACAAGTAGTGGCTGGGATGTTACACAAACTATCAAGTAATCCTTCATCGGTCTAATGGAATGCTTACAATATTCGAACCGGACCGAACTGATGGACTAGACAACCTCAAATTACCAAACCCAAAGACAACTAACACTCATTATCAATTCAACAGAAATCTATTAGGTTCGCTTTACACACCAAAACCAACCTTGTGATGATCAAAAAACTGTATTCATAAACCGAACAACATTGTATTAAAATCTAATCCAGACCGGACGATCAGAATAGTTCCGTCCCCTAGTTGGCTAGCTAGTTACGTACGTCCATACCCTAGGCCACCCAAAAAAATATAGTAATCCCCACAACTTTAGATCGTCTTCTTCCTCCCTTTTATAACCTCCAATCAAAATAGTCTTCAATATTCCATTTATTTATACTTCATTCCATCATCAACCCCTCAATACAACAAGTCACAACATAACACAGATACACTCACCTTCCCCTTCCCCTTCCCCTTCCCTTCACCTCCACTAAAAACAACTTAAACTTTCACACATAATAGTTAGTATAATTCTTCATTAATCTTCATACATTATTAACTAATTAATACTTAATAATAACAATAAATGATGGGTGTTCATCGAAGGTCTCACACCTCCCACATCACTGAACTCATCATTACCAGTTTTTTCCGTCATAAGTTCTAAATTATTTTAATCATTTCGTTCTAGCTAATTATACATAAACACGATTATGGTCGTATAATTAATACTGTATACTTCTTGTCGTCGTCAAATTTTACGTATCGACCGGCTCGTACGTTTCGCAGTTTTCCTAATGGCCGGCGGCGGCCGTGGCGTTAGAAGCCTTTTTGGTGGCGGCGGTGGCGGTGGTTGTTTTTCTACGTCTTCTCGGCCTCTTGAACCTTTTTCCCTTTATGGCTCTTCCTCCTCTTTTTTGGGTATTTCTTCTTCTTTCTCCATCTTCTTGTATTCTACTAGTATTAAAAATTTTGCAAAAATTTATAAGAAACGACTGTTTCAATAACCTTAAAACGATATCTTTTAGATCACGTAGTTGTGAGAGATGATCATTTTAGTTACTCTAGTTTAATTTCATCTCGATCCTTTATTTACTTTTTATATTCCGTATTATTTATGAGAAGCTTTTAATAGAAGAAAAGCAAATGACAGACCGAGGAGGCGAGGAGATAACGTATTTAATTCGCTATATAAAGAGATGTTAGAAAGTTGTACTCGATCTCAATGAGAAGATTATACAACCGGTTGTACATATATCTCCATGTACAACTGGTTTTATGATTTTGAGCTTTATCAAAAAAGATTTCGAGTTCTGGTGTAATTTTTCTGAACTTTAGTGTAAAGTTGTCGATGTTAAACTCAAAAACTTATAACTTAGTTTAGAAACTTGTATACAAAAGCTCAACAACTTTTCCTTGGTTGCACAACCAGGTGTATATATAATACTCTTTTGCAGCGATCTTCTATCTAATTATTATAGTCATCATTACTTTGAAGGATTCGAACATAGGATAGCATATCTATGATAATTTCGTCTTAACCACTAAATTAACGCTCACATATCTTCAAATTCTTAATAAGATAGCGTGAGACATGCTTTTAATATAATAAGAAAAACACAAAAACTCATATGAGACGGTCTCACAATAACGTTATTGTGAGACCTCTCACATAAGGGTGGTTACTTTTATTTTAATTTTGATTTTAGTTTTATTTTTATGGTTTAAGTTCGTGTGAGACCGTCTCACAAGAGACTATTTATAAGAAAAAAAATAAAAACTAAAAATAAAACATACTCCCTTCGGACACTATTTTTTGCCCCATTTCATTAAAATACTCCTCACATATATTGAGGTAGTGGAGCGAAAAATAGTGTCCGGAGGGAGTAATAAACTAACTACCCATATGATATCGTCTCATATATTTGTTGGGATATATGGTTGGGAGATTGATTTAACAAAGTCAACTTGCTTGCCTATAATTGCTCTTTTTTTTTGGTCACATATGCATGTAGCATATGGAAAAAAATCAATCCTTTTTGTTAGGTAGTTGGACAATGTTTGTCATCATAATTGGGTATTTGGGTTATTTGTACTTGATTTAATGATGATTAAGCTTATTTCTTGATTAATTTTAACCTTTTCTCATAACTTGTTGCACCTAAATGATTCCACCTTTATGATGAAGGGATATTTTGAAAAGTTAGCTTTGTTCCTCATTGCCAAACCACAATCTATGTTGATTCCATATCCCACCAATTAAACATAAGCTAATACTCCCTCCGGTCATTATTTATCGCCCCGCTTAGTTTTGCACATAAAATAAGGAATTGATATAGAATAGTAAAGAAATGATGGTGGGGTACTGAAAAATGAATATAAAATGGTAAAGAAATGAATGGTGGGCCTTAAAGTGTAAAATTCAATGGCATTTCTTGTAAATAAAGGATAGAAAGAAGGATAATATGGTAAAAATGTAAGATATAAAAGGAAAGTATAGAAGTGGGGCAAAAAATAAAAACCTTCCAAATAAGGAAAGTGGGGCGAAAAATAGTGACCGGAGGGAGTATATAAACCTTTATGTGTTACATACACCACAATTAGATCTTTAGTTCCATTAATAAAGATGATATTGTGTGAAATTGTCTCCTAATTACAAGCATCGTGTTAACTTAATATGGTATGGTACGATCTGTATGAGCTCGACCATGTTTGATATATAAATTATAAACATATTACGTGAAAATTAGCATATTCCTGCTCAAATAATAAATTGATTATCAATCTACTACTTTCACGGGTTATGACATATTATGCTAATTATTAAACGTTTTTTAAATTCTGTTAATTTAATTTGATAGTCAAATCTGCTATCTGTATTGTATTCTGTCAATGTCATCTGTTACTGCAAATTTGCTACTGTGGTTTGTCTTAACGAATGTCATTTTACACTTTCGTATACTCCGTACATATTAGACTCGAGTTCAATGGTTAGCTTTGAAGATGTGTATGGAAGGAAGAGGTCATTATCAGAGAGACCAGTCTTCTGCACATACGACCAAGACGAAAATGGAGACGATGATTATGACGAATACTTACACCAACCGGAGAAGAAAAGGCGGTTGTCAATCGAGCAAGTTCATTTCCTTGAGAAGAGCTTTGAGAGCGACAACAAACTCGAACCAGACCGGAAAATTCAGCTTGCTAAGGAGCTAGGGTTGCAGCCTCGTCAAGTCGCGATCTGGTTCCAAAATCGGAGAGCAAGGTGGAAGACTAAGCAAATGGAGAAGGATTTCGACAAATTGCAGGCTGATTACGACACTCTTCAATCTGACTATGATTCTCTTTTGCTAGAGAAGGAGAAACTTAAAGCTGAGGTATACATACATACATACATACACCCTCGCGCTATTGTAATGCGACTAAGTGCATTATATTATATTACTCGTTGGGAAAAAAAGGGCTGACGTGGACTGATTTTCGATAATACTGCAGGTGGTTGATCTGTCGAAAAAGCTGGAGCAAAATCATCAAGAAAACCCTGAATCATGCAACATTAATATCTGTAACCAACTGGTGAAAACCATTCAACAGCAAAACCCAAATGCTGAATCTTCTGCTTCAGAAAATGGACAACAGCAACCAACAATCTTCGCCTTCAATTACAACAAACACGAAGAATTGAGCTCGGCTAAGAGCGATGTAATCGACAGTCCACAGTACAACAACATCAAAAATAATGTGACAGATGAAGCAGGACATTCACATTCCTCAACATTTGCATCAGAAGTCATACCTGCAGCTGACGACTCTTCCTACATTTTCGAAGCAGATCATTCAGACATTTCACAGGACGATGAAGACGACTACATTAACAAGAACATTATCCTTGGCGGGATGTCTTCGTCCCATGTCGTCTTCCCCAAAATCGAAGATGATGATGATGATCAAGTAGATCATGCTTCTCTGTTTTGGCCATGTTGGGATAATAATATCAACATGAGAATGCCAACTTCTTTGTATATGTGATTTGGTATATCAGAATTTGTAGAGGGGAGTGTGGAGATAGACACTTCTAAATAAATCCATTTCAAATTTTATGATGTTGGTTTGCTTGTGTATGTATGTTTGATCCATTGATGATAATTGTGGATAGGAATGTTATTGTATTTGGTTTTACTCTTAGCTTATTTATTTGTCATTTTCGCATTTTACATAAGAGTTAAACAATCCGCTAATATAAAACCGTCACCTTTAGAACGATTCTGCTAACTCAACCTACGAGTCAAATATACCACTGTACGATATGTTGTTTACAAATAGGGTTTTAATGATATTATTTGACCTATATATCACTAATTTGTGACAAATATAATCTAACTCGTAAAACTTTTGCATGCATCTTGTTTCCCAGCATCAACTTTAAAATTAAAGGATGTTACGTAACTTGTATTTTTGTAAAATATAATTAACCAAATAACTAAAATTAATAAATAATAATAATAATAATAATAATGAAAAAATTTGCAAATACAGGCTGGATCCGACTACTTTTAGTGGTAGGACTTTGATTAAAAATTCTTTGAAAACGGCAGCGTTTTGATACTGTTCCCCATCACCAGGAATTTGGAATAAATAAATATCTTTTTATTAAATTCCAAGAATAATGAAGTTGTTCATGAGTTCATCTCAAGAGGTTGTGTGTTTCAACAGAGTGAACATGAATTTCTGTTGGGACAATTGGTTACGGCCGACTAAATTTTCACAAATATCATCTCACATCAATTAATCGAAAAGTTATGTTATATACCGTCTTTGATTGTATTTAAACATTTAATATCATTCAAATTTATTATTCCGTAGAAACTTAGAACTTAAAAATAAATTATATCGATGCAATTAATAATTTGTTTTCTCTTTTAGTCACTTAGATAAAATTGTATTTATCATTTCTTTTAATCTAATACATAAGTAGATTATAATACAAAGAAAAATAAAAATTAAAAATAGGTGTAATTTTTATATGTGAAAGATCCTTTTTTTTTGTAAATAAGAAACAGGAACATTCCAAATATTACAACCAAAATTAAAAATAATTTTTTTAACGTGTAAGGTAAGAATCACATTGATATTGGGTGAGTAGGGTGGAGTATGATTTAGTATGTCATTTTCTCGTGACAATATCAATATGATTCTTACCTTAATCGGTTTATTAATGTGTGCCCAGTGGATACACATAAGAAAAATCGAATTGAAAACATTAAAATTATATATCGAGGCTATGAAACCTCTCCTACATCGAATTGCATCAGCTCAAAAAGACTAGCCAATACTCCGTATTAAATAACAGTAGGTGGTCTCGTGTGAGACGGTCTCATATAAGAAATTGTGTTTTTAGAATGGGCAGAGTGAATAAGGTTTGTCATTAAAAAGCCCAATCATGAATGGGGCCTTGTCCATTTAATTTGCTCCCTTTTATTTTGGGCTGGTCATATCAGAATAATGAACATTGAATACAATAGAATGAAGTTTAAATGAGCTGAATGAAACTAAATCGAATAATTTGAAAATAACGGATATGCCCCCGATCAAACTGAACTTAATTAATTGAAATAATTTGAAAATAAACTAATCTAAATGTTTTAGTATGATGATAATCCATGTATTTAAAAAGTGGTTGTCATCATAAATCTAAAAGATCGTATAATAAATAAATACGAGTATTATTATTACCCTGCGTTAAATACGAGTAATAATGCGTTAAATACAAGTGGTTGTTAGGTTAGTATATAGAAAACGTATTTTATATAGAACTTTGCAACGTTTCTCGTCAATTCACATTTTCATCTAAACTAAAAAAAATTGTTCAATTGTATGTAAGATTGTCTTTGGAAACGTTAACAAACTCCAAAAATTACATTAAAATTACTATATTGAGTGAATACTAGCGACCTTTAGATGTATATGTCAAACCTACGTACGTATTAGAATTGACAATATAAGTAAATTGTGGAAATTATTACAATGTTTAGTAGATCCATTCATGTAAAAACAAAACAAAGAATATATTGTCCATGATGTCGAATTTCAAATTCAAACATTTGTCTTGTTTTATATGTTTTCTTATCCAAGATATACCAGTTAAAATTCGTCTGTCTAACCTTGTAAAATCATTCAAAGAAAACAGAGTCATGCATACATATTGACTAAATTCTTATTTCCACCATTCACATCAAATTTATCATGAAATAGTGATTTATATCAAATCACATGAACATTCTTAACTAAAATTCTCGATTATGTGTTTGAATACGTAACCGTGTTATAAATAAGCATGTCACACTTATCCTCACAATGTGGACGTCAATTCTTCAAATCAAAACCTAATAGTGCGCCTTTAAAGATGTTGGTTATGGTCTACTTTGGTCGAAAATTTGCTACTTAAAAACCTAACATTAAAAAGTTGAATCCAATTACACATTTTTTTTCACCATTTTACCTACCGATTTCTTTTCCGACATTTGAGCGATTTTTTTGAAGATAAATTAAGATTACAACGAAAGATAAGATTATTGATAGATTGTGATTATCATTAATATGATGACGTATATAATACAATATCTCATCCTATCCTGAACCAGTAAACCCTGATAACATTAAAACTAGGTACCGTGATGAACAATATACCCCAGTTTCGAATGTGGAATCATTGTAAGTGATTGGTCACCATAACACTCGATATTTTTTTTACTATTACAATAATATAGAGTACATTTTGAAATCACCCTATATCGATATGACGATATCTTAACATATTATCTCCAACATATCAAATTTTGTCGAACATATATATATATATATATATATATATATATATATATATATATATATATATATATATATATATATATATATATGTTGCAAAATCCATGTATATCATTAAATTTAGTCGTTGAAGTTGTTAACAAAATGATACGGAGTAATTAATATTGATTGGAATAAATGCATGTCTAGTGACATTATTTAGATGAATCAAATTAAAATCCAATTATTTGCTTAAAGAGTGGTCAGTGCACCGATCCCTTTATTATGTGTGCGCTGAAATTCCAGACCACTTGTAAGATTTTTGGTGGCTATCCGAATTGAGCACGCGACCTTTGATCACATTGACTTTAATACAAGCCACGTTAGATGCATCTCATCAAAACCTTAAAGGTCGGCATGATTGAGTCGAAAGTATATTATTATATTTATATCCTATCCTATATATGAGGCATTGAAATTGACTTTATTTAATTTGCAAATCACAAAAAGGAGAAGGAAGAAGAAGAAGGGTAAGGTTGCAATACGAAGATAATACAACTAGCTGTACATAGCTCTGTGTACAACTGGTTTTATGATTTTGAGCTATATCACAAAGATTTCGAGTTTTGCTGTAAACTTTATGAGCTTTAGTGTAAAGTTGTCGAGTTAAATCACATAAATATTAAACTCAATAACTTACAACTCGGCTCAAAAACCTGTATAAACTTAGTAAATATATACAAAAGCTCAACAACTTTGCCTTGGTTATAAGATGTTATTGTACAGCCAGGTGTATAATAATCCTATTTTCCATAAGGTTGCAAGGCGTTGAATATTAGACGACATAGAATTGAAGTTACATAGACATGGATGTAATCCTGTAGTCGGTACTACTCATCGGTCGTCTTGACTTGTAGTAGTAGTAGTAGAGCCGTATTATTATTCTTAGAGACAAAGTTGGCAACTAATATCCATGACAATGACCACACAAACATACATACAATTGAATTCAGTGTGTGAATACATTTGTAGTTGCGACAAAACTTATTATCCTTGTAATAAAGAAACGATTATTATGAATTTGAGTCGGATAGGACATGAAGAGCGTTAAAGGCTTAAAGTGAGGAACGATAAAAAAAAAAAAAAAAAAAAAAAAAAAAAAAAAAAGGTTCATGAAGAGGCTAAGATTAAATCTGTGAGTGATTGACTCAAAGCAGACAATATCGTACTATTAAGGATTGTGGATAACAACGCAACTAACAAGAACGCAACACGAGATACATACTTTCGCGCATAACTGATCCAGACAGATTCACTGTCCACGAGATTAGGGCACAATCAGGATCTACTCGTATTCTCTTATAATAATAAATAATGTCAGTATTTTACCATTAAAACATTTTTTTTAACTAAGTTTAATACTTTAATGATGTTTAATTAACCCATTATTATGTAGACGTTGAAAATTATATTAAAGTTAGAAGTTAAAACTATCAGAAGAATTTACTGCATCCGATACCATTTATTTCTTTAACTCGATTAAAATATTCCTCATAAATAAATAAAATTGAACAAATGATTCATCTATGACTATATCAACAAGTTGATTTATCAATGAGTTATTGTGGAACTTACTTTATGTTCCAAGAAAATAATTCATACCATTTGGATAACAGTTGTCGTTAATTGTGTCGAACATATCCGTCGTAATATTAAAACGGGTCAAATATATCTAATTAGAAAAAAAATGTCAAAAAATTCTTCCTACACCTCAGGCACATGGGTTTGTCTTATCTCATATATTTGATCCGTCATAAGTTTAAGACTGATATTTCCGTCACAAATAAGAATCTACTTTTGTACTCCCTCCCCTCCACTAAGATTTTCCCACTTTCCTTAAAATGAAACTCCACTAAGATTTTCCCGCTTCAAAACTTTCCTTATTCATCCATTATACTCTTTTTATTGATTACTTTTTGTGATTTGACATCTTGAACCTCACCCAACAATTTACCATCTTTCATTACTGTGGACATGACATAGGTCCACCCCGACGCGGCCACGCGCGGGTTTGGGGAGGCGAATGAATCTCCATATGAGATGGTCAAATTGAAATTTAAATCGAAGTAGGAGTCGCCACCGAATTTTGTGGTTATTCGGAACCGTTCGAGCCCACTCTATGTCGTAGTGGGCCGTATACAAAATACGGCCCATTTCCGATGTCAGAGTTTATTGGGCTCGTCCCTTTGCATATCGATACCGATGCCGACTGGGCGGTTAATCGTATATTGAATGACTCTCGTAGCCAATGGATTCGGACATCCGGAAACCATGGTTCTGAGTAAGGGGTGAGGGTACGTGTTGGGAAGTTCACTAAGAACACCCAACCCCGCCCGCACTTAGCGGCCTTTACTAAGATATCGTTCGTTTTTGGTGTACACGGGCTAGTTCGACGGTTGAATGATATGCAAACATTATTTTCCCTAAGCATGTGAGAAAAATAAAAATGGGTTGCTAAGTCGTTTAATGCATATTAAACTAATAACGTCAAAGTTATTTTAGCATGTGAGTTCGTTTTAGTCTAATAAAACGATAAAAATAAATAAAAAGCTACAAACACGAGAAAACGAGTTAGTAACGATGAATAAATTGAATAAAGATATAAATAATAAATATGCATGATTTTTAGAAAAGGTTTATGACACGTGATTGATTAACACGTGTTGACCGAGGTCGGAAAAAAAAAGTATTTATTAAAATATGTCGCGAAAGTCGCATTTTAATATAATGTTCGAAAGGAATTAAAAATAGAGAAGCGAAGAAACGAGAAAAAGGAGGCCGGGCGAACCAGGCCGCCGCGCGGGTCGCCTGGCAGGCGCGCGACCCGCGTGGTGGTCTGCCGGGTTTTTTTATTTTGCTTGAAAACCGTTAATTCTTATAAATCGCGTACAAATATAGATTAATTTATGCCCGATTCATATTTTCGATATTCGTCGTATTCGATATTTGATTATGAAATCAATATCAAATAGTTAGAATGTTTTTAGAAAAAGTTAAAAAAAGTTAGTTTTTGAACGAAAAGGTGAAAAAAGAATTTTGAACGAAAAAAGATGTTAAATTCTCCCCGCATATAAAATCATCGAATTTTGTAAATAAAAAGGTTAAGGATTTCATTAGCATCAACGAAAATCGATTTAATTTAGTTCTTGTAGGTACGATATTCGATTAGAGAATCGGTATCGTATTTTAAGAACGTTATAAAAAAGTTTTTATCATTGAAAATAAATAAAAATATGATGCGACAAACGACCCATATTAATAATGCGAAACGATCGATAAAAAAAAAAAAAAAAAAAAAACGGACGAAAAAGGGGAGAAAGACGTGAGAGAGAGAGAGAGAAAGGAGAAGAATCGGGTTGATTTACACCCTCGGCCTACATGCTTTAGTTTCTCGGTATAAGGCTCGTCGGACGGTGGCTTAGGCACGGGAGCGTCGAGATGATGCGGGTGAGTTAAGGTGTCGGTTTTTGGAGCGTTTTGTGTGTGTGTGTGAGGCGTGGGTTCGGCCGGGTGACGGGACGAATTCGTCGGTTTTTGGACACTATTTCGGGATTCCTTCGGATGTGGATTTCGAGATTGTTTTTGCTATAATAAATGTGAATGAGTTGCTGAAAAGTTGTAGTGTGTTGATCGATAATGAATGTGTTCTTTGTGTTGAATATGAGGTCCTATTTATAGGAATCGAGGTGGTCTTGCTTGTGTGACAAGAAACACCGGTTTGGATAGGAAATACGAGAGTTCGTAAGGAAATAAACTTCTCGTTTCTTGGTGAATAAGCCAAGAATCTCGGCTGGTGGGGAGGTATCTCGGCTGTTTCAGCCGAGTATCTGAGCTCGGGTGATACTTTGTTTCGGTTTCCGGATAGAATTCCTACTTGAGATCGAATTTCATCCTTAAACGGATTTGTTTAATATTATTTGAAGGATGATTTTTGTAGTGTTTCAGTCCGAATTGGACGTGTAATGACACGGCCAGACCGCGTGACTCGGGAAAAAATATCTTTGACCGGGTTTTACTCGGTCGCTAATCGACCCAAATTAGTCTTATTTGACTCGAAACGACCCACTGGGCCTGAATTTGAGGTCCGTTTTGTGAGATTTGTACTCCGTAATAAGCCTAAACCAAATGTCCATGATTTCGAGCCCATATCCGAGTCCATTAAAGCATGTTTGCGTCCTATCATCATCGGGTGTTTGGCGGGACCTACTATAGACACCTGGTGGTCAAAATATGGGTGTCTACAATTACCCATTTTTAATCCATGTGTCATTACGAAATGGGAAGATCATTGTGGTGGGGAGGGAGTATAAAAGTTTAAAACTAGTACTCCCTCCGATTTTTTATTATCTTCCCTACTTCCTTATTGGGCTGAAACACCATTTCTCCCCTATTTCTATTTTGGGCTATCAACATGTGGTCTAGAATCACCCTCACATTTCTCTCTCTTCCTTCTTTTATTTTGAACCACACATTTCTACCCCTTATTTTCCTTCCCAAAACCATAGGGGAAGATAATAAAAAATTATTAATTAATTATGCATGCATGGATTATCAAATGATACGACGTAAATACAGTATTAATTAATCATGATGAATGGATTTGCCCTATGATTATAGTATGGATTTAACATCACTAGCTAAAAAACATAGACAGTAAAGTCGATAATTGCGCATTAATACAATTTGTGAGGATAAAATCATATCACAAACTATTTATAGTACAAATCATTTTCGTCTCCACTGAAAACGAGGTTGAGATACTTTTAGAATAAATCCGATAATTCAGGATACCGTAACTATTTACGCAAATGTCAATTAACTTAATAAGTAAAGTCATGGTTGATTAACATGGTTTGAGTTTAAATCCCGTCATCAGTATCATATTTCTCGAGTTTGTTATAGTTTCAAATGCCTAAACTTAGGTAATATAAGTCAAATCATTTCAGATTATTGTATGTCGTTGGTAAAATTCAAGTCTTAGATAATCAATTTAATTGCTTCAAGGAGTGGTTCAAATTGATTCCTCCACATTTATTTTTCATGCTTAAATTTATACTAAATGACATTGAATTGTGAGTTACTCCCCCTGACTATCTCGTTCGGTTGTTTACCTTTGAAATAATTAAAAACAAAATATTCATCATGAATAATATTAAAGGTAAATAAATTATCGAGATGAAAAGAGTAAAAATTACTCCGTAACTTTATTATTTTACGGTGTACAACACTTAACTTGAAAACCCTAATGATATATGTAGAGAATTAGAGTAATAAACAAAAAAAAAAAATAGGGAGAATGATAATTAAATTGAAATCTGATCCGTGTAAAAAAATATCGACTGTATGCATTTAATGAAGCAAAATTTTCATTTTATAATGATATTTACAGAATGACCGTATCTCGTTAACTTAGTATGAGACATAGATAAAAAAAAACTGCTCCGTATAATTTGAGATCAGAGGTCTCTTGTTAATGATAAATAGAAATCGTCACTTCTTAATTTTTGTGATTTTTGTATATAAAACATACTATTCCGTATAATTTATATCAAACCTAAATATCGAATTAAAGTGAGTACCAACTTGAACATAGAACATGTAGTTGCAACAACTTCACATGTTCAACAAGTCTAGTACTCGTAACAAACATAAGTAGGGCATGCATGCCTATTGTGAATTGTGATCATCAACATTATTATTGTGAAAGTGCAATTCATGTGTAACTACATTACAAAAACCAGATTTGAGTAGTAGGTATATAGGAACGTAGGAGCATCGTACATACCCAAATTAACTTGAGTTTGATCAACTCAGATCAGCTGGTGACGGTAAAATTAAGATTCGATTCTTATTACATTGAAAGACAGGCACGATCCTATACATATAGGTACTTCGTAAACGTACATCTACCACTCTAATCCTTTAAAGAGTTTAGACGTTTGGCCTGAGTGCCTGACCTTGGACAAGATCAAGCATCAAAGCCCAGCCTTTGATTCAAACCTAAAAAAAATATTAATGGATAAAAAAAAACTCTTGATCTCTTTAAGATTAAGAATCGTTTATCACGACTCTACTCATCATAGGTACTTAATTAGTAGACACTTACCATTGTAATTAATCCTTCAAAAAAGTTCAAAGTTATGCTCAAACCTTAAACCAAATAAAGCACGCATCAAAGCTTAGCCTTTAATTTGATTCAAACAATCAAACCGTTCCAAATCTCGATCAGATCTGGTATGTATTCTTCCCTTTTAGCCGATCCGATTCAATTCCAAACCTTAGAGGGGACCCTATAAGCTAAGGGTGGTACATAGACAAAAAGACGCGCCTTTGAGAAGAACCAATAATTAAGGTGATCGATCGACCGATGATCATGAGATCGACATTTATAAGACAAGTCGTAGTTGGCTACTACCACAACACACACATCCACTGGTTAGCTAAAGGACAATAATGCCTATAAATGTGAGATGTTATCACAAGCCACTTCGATGACTACATTATCTCGTGCACAACTACTACATACATACTACATACTTCATTCACTATAAATTGTAGAGTGTTTCTTTTATGGTATTGGCTATAATAATAAGTAAACATACATACATACATACATCATGGACTCCCATAATATCAAAACCATGGAAAATATTGAGAAGAATAATGAAAAGAAGATTATCAAATATAATGGTTGGAAAGCCATGCCTTGTGTCATAGGTAATTTTTTTCATATATTCTCTTAATCGGTTTTTTGAACGTGTCCCTACTGAACACACGTTAATTAATAAGTAATAACCTCATTATAACAATATTATTGAAATATTAAGTTCTATATATCATACTTAGACAATACGTAGAATATCCATCACGAACCGTATTGAGATCAAGTTGATAATTTATATGTTGTGTTTTTTTTTGGTAGTTTTTGTACGTTTACAAAATAAAGGGAATTATAACATTTATGCATAAATTCAAACTATACACGAGTAGACAACATGATCATGATACTAAATTTTAATTTACTTATAAAATATAAGCAGAAATTTTCATCAAAATGTATACATAACTTCATATTATAATTAAAGAGAATATAATGAGTTCTCGTCTCCGATCGAGACTCTGACTTACTAGAAGGATCTACATCGTGTATTATATGTATATCAGTATATGTGGTAAGTGATACTGATACCGAGTTTGTTATATTACCACGTACTACCGACACTTATATTTTGAAGTAAATAATATTTGATGCGAAATTGATAATATATATATATATATATGTAGGAAATGAGACGTTTGAAAAGCTGGGGACGATAGGAACACAAAGCAACCTATTGGTGTATCTAACGACGGTGTTCCACATGAAGAGTATGGAAGCTACTAATGTTATTAACATTTTCAATGGATCCGCCAATTTCGGAACTCTGATTGGTGCTTTCCTTTGTGATACCTACTTTGGACGTTACAACACCTTGGCCGTTGCTAGCATCTCTTCTTTCCTGGTACATACTTACGATTACTTATGTTACTTCTTTACATTCGCAACGTTTACTACTATTTGCACAAATACTACTTAAATTACTCACCCCGGCCCGTTTCATTTTATTATCGGTTTTTAATTTTCTAACGTCTAACTAATGGACACTCAGCTCGTTAATATATATGCTAATTACAGCATGAATCGATAAGTTAGTGGACACTACGTTAGAAAATCGTTTTATTGGTCGTTCTATTTGTAACATTTTGTTCTACATAAAATTTAACCGTGAGTATATATATCAGTGTACAAAGTATATATGTACTGTATTAAGTTATGATCATACAAAAGAAAATTATAAATGCAAAAGAAACATGATCAAAACAAAGTCAAACGAAAAGAACGTATAATTACAGAGGAAGTGTCGTTCATTATTTGTCGTAGATTATGTTACTTCTATAGTGTTTGAAGTTCGTTTAATATATACTCCTCTCTCTGTCTATCTATCACGCCAACGATTAATAAAAAAAAACATTGTCAAAACAAAACCAAACAAAAAGAAGGTATAGTATTAGCGATATATATAAATATAAATAAATAAATATATATATATATATATATATATATATATATATATATATATATATATATATATTACCGTATATACGGTATATTATATCGCAATAATATTATTCTTAATTCTATCCCGGATAATAATATTACATAATATGAGATACGGAGTATATAGTATTGTACTCCGTATTTTTTAATCATGATAGATAGGTTATCATATATACGATAATATACCCTTAATAATATTATATTTTCGGTGGATCGTAGCTTCCGTAGTGTTTGAAGCTCGTCGGCATTAATATGTAGGGATTACACCGTGTTACCTAAGACAATCATTTATTGATCTCAAAAAAAGGACCATCATTATTTATTGATTGAAAAAAATGGACCATCATTTATTAGCTTGACATTTTTGTTGAGATTATTAAATTTTCAGTCAAGGATTTAAAGTCAGATCGATTATCAATGGTAAATACAAATTCTTATTCGTGATGTCCGTCATTTTATTATGAGATATTGAGAGATCATATAATATACTGTAATATTGAGTATTCATTTAGATGAAAAAAAACTATAAGAGGGGATATCAATATTTTTTTGTACGGAGTATGACGTACTTATCTATCTTAATTAGAGCTGATCAAATGGTCCAAGTCCGACGGTCCAACCCGACCCGGCCCGATTTTTTCAAGTGCTTGGGCCATCGTGTTGGTCCAAAAAAGCCCGAAGCCCGACCCGATCTTAGCCCGATACAAATTTTGGGCCGGGTATGGACCGACCTTAAAGCCCGGATTTTGGCCCGGCCCGGCCCGAATTTAAAAAAAATATATAACATGATTTATGTTTTTAAACTTTTAATTTTCTTTTATGTGGAAATTCATGTGTTTTTTATCACAATTTTTTTTAACAAAAAAAAGTCGTGCAATTTTTGTATGGAAGTTTATGTTTTTTATGTGTTCATAGTTATTATACAGGGACACTAATACCGTATATATGTGTGTGCGTGTGTCCGTGTGTATTTGTACTGTGATATGTTAGTGTGACACATAATAATACGAAAAATTATCCAACTCCAAAACGGAGTATTAATATATCATTATGTACTCTAGTCGTCTGATTAATTTCGAGTAAGTTTTAGTAAAAAAAGGGTTTGTTTATTAGTCGGGTCGACTGCGAGCAAAACACTCGATTAAATGTCGGTTAATTTGTGGTAATAAATATTTTTTTAAGGTGACGTAAAAAAAAATTTAACTTAATCCCGAATAATCGTTGTGACCCGATTGGGTCCGAAAAGCCCGCAAGCCCGGGGAAAGCCCGAACGGGTTGGGCTTGGGCCTTACAAATTGGCCCGTTTGGGGGGCCGACCCGACCCAACCCGCTAGATAGGCTGTAATTTTATGGTGAAGCCCGGCCCAAACCCGGCCCATAATCACCTCTAATCTTAATGATTATTACGTGACCTGTTCTGATAATACGACAGATAGTTCCATCAAAAGGAAGATTAACTGATTATTAAATAATTAAATATCCTAGCTCGCAATAATAATACTGGTAACATTTTATTGATTTTATACAATGATCATGTTTTATAATCTCTCATCCATTTAATCCTTTATTTGGAGGATTTCACAACTTTTAAGAAAAGTGGTAAAAGTAAGGATATTATTGGTAGATCAAATAATTTTATCGATCCATCAAACATAAAGTAAGAAAAAGTACTTCTTTGTATAAATAGAGAAAAGATATGACGATCGTAGTGTAAAGTGTTTTTTTTTACCAAGAGAGGAGGTAAAGAAATGATTGGATCCTTCATTTATAATAAGGATACATAATTGAATGGATGGGAAGGAGTACTTCAAAAGATTCTTGAATCAAGAGCCCACAAGTTTAAGGCCCAATTTTTTTATCTTTCTTGGTCTCTCAAATTCATTCGACCCTATACTCAATCATCAACTGGTGGTACTCACGAGTCGCGACCTAAGTTCAAATCCCGTCAACATTTAAATCACACTTATTATTATCCACTTTACCGCGAAAAGGAAAAAAAGCGCTAATCAACTAATTAATCTAGTCTCACATACATTAAAAAAAATGATTTTTCTAACGCATCTTCAGGAATAACGTAGAAACGACTCGGTAACTTTTAATTTTGGTGTGGTAATTTCAGGGAATGTTACTCCTAACATTCACAGCAGCAATACCAGGACTCCACCCACCACACTGCAACACCACCACCACAGAACCCAACTGCACATCACCAACATCAGGACAACTCTCATTCCTCTTCGGAGGCCTAGTCTTCCTAATCATCGGCGCAGGGGGTATCCGACCCTGCAACCTAGCATTCGGAGCTGACCAATTCGACCCTGAGACCGAATCTGGTAAACGTGGCATAAGCAGCTTCTTCAACTGGTACTACTTCACCCTCACATTCGCCGTCATGGTCTCTGTCACCTTCGTCGTCTACATTCAGAGTAATATCAGTTGGGCTATCGGCCTTGCCATTCCGGCTTTTTTCATGTTTTTGTCGTGTGCGTTGTTTTTTATCGGGACCAAGTTGTATGTTGTGATAAAGCCTCAGGGGAGTCCGTTGGTTAGTATGGTCCAAGTTGTGGTGGCCGCGGTTAAGAAAAGACGGCTAGAGCTGCCTGAAAAACCCGGTTTGGTGTTGTTTGATTATGTTCCGAGTAATGATCAGGGTATTGTTGTTCCTAAGCTTCCTTACTCCAATCAATTCAGGTATGTATTCGGGTCCTGTCTCGGTCTATTTCGATACAAAGTATAGTTTATAATCGAGATTTTTTTATGTCGTACCCGTTTAGATTTTTGGGTTTTATTATGGTTTACTTTTGGACTCTTGACTGCGAGTTTGCAACTCACGTATTTTAATTTTCAAATTGAAAATCATGCAAAGACGTTGAATTTTTAAAAGATTATGTATTCCGAGAAACGATCTCTCATTAACAGTGGTATCAAACCTAATAGAAGTAGGTACGATTAACCTAAAAGAGTATACAAATACAAAGAGAATACGTTTGTTATAAAAGCAGGTACAAAACCAAGTTGTCATTTAAGGGTATGAATAGTTCATAAAGTGGTACTGAATGGTAGATTCTCAATAAGTTATTGAGAGGCCGTACTTACACGATTTTGTATTTTTAAAATAATTGTCTGCTTTTGAAACTTATAACCAACTCAATTTGACACGACATTTCAGCTTAATTTATTCGACTAAATTTCGCTTATAAAGTACGAGTAATTTTCAACTTAACATTTCAGGTTTCTGTTAGTTTTGTCAAACAAATGCCAATGAAATTAATTTTTTTTCACGCTGAAGATCTCGTAAAAACAGTCAAAATCAATTTGAAAAGAAATGAAGTGATCAAAGTGACGTTGTTTTTTCCCCAGATTCCTGGAAAAAGCTGCAATTGTAACAGAAGAAGACAGTGTAAACCCAGATGGATCAGCAACTGATCCATGGAAACTTTGCTCAATTCAACAAGTAGAACAATTCAAATGCTTAATCAGAGTATTCCCAATTTGGATTTCTGGCATTCTTTACAGCATCTCAACTACAACCATGAATAATTACACTGTCTTCCAAGCCCTTCAATCGGACCGAAGCCTTGGACCCACCTTCAAAATCCCCGCCGCCTCCTACGCCATCTTCACCATGATCACTATCACCCTTTGGATCCCCTTCTACGACAGAATTCTCGTCCCAAAACTACGTAAACTCACAGGAAAAGCTGATGGTATTATAACAAATCTCCGTAAAATCAGTGTTTTAGTCGCAGTTTTGATTATCAAATTAAATTAACAGAATTAAAAAAAAAAAAACTGTAGTTCAATTTGATTGAAATCTGCAAATTTTCACTCAATATATGTTTCGCTGCAGGTATTACAGTCCTGCAGAAACTAGGATTCGGGATTTTAATTCTGATTTTCAGCTTAGTATCGTGTGGGTTTTTCGAGCACAGAAGAAAGGAATTCTCGGACCCTCGTAGAGGTCCGATCTCATCGCTGTCAGCGATGTGGTTGGTAGTCCCGCTCGCTTTATCAGGGTTATCAGAGGCGTTTACGATGATAGCTTTAGTCGAGTTTTATTATAAGCAGTTTCCTGAGAACATGAGGAGCATTGGTGCAGCATTTGTGTTCTGCGGGATGGCAATGTCGAATTATTTAAGCAGTTTCCTGCAGACGGTTGTGGATCGGGCGAGTCAAAACGGGTCGAATCATACCGGAGGATGGTTGACACAGGATTTGAATAAAGGGAAGTTGGATTATTTTTACTACCTTATGGCTGGATTAGAAGTGGTTAACTTGGGGTATTTTTTGGTGTGTTCTAATTGGTATAGGTATAGAGGGACCGGGGAGAGTCTTACCGATGAAAAAGTCGAAGAAATTAAATCGGAAATTGCACTTGTTTGAAACATTGAATGAAATTAACAAGTCGATTTTGTAAGATACTCCACTCCGTAGTATAGTAAAAACATTAAAACCGTAAAATCAAATGATAAATGTAGATGATTTATCGTCAAAAACTCAAAAAAAAATTAGTAGTATGAACTATGAAGTATAATAAGCATTGTTGTAAGTTTCAGATGTCGGACAATTTAGTTTGTAAAGTCATGGGATATGATACTCGTCACAGGGATTCAAAACTTGTCAACATTGTAATCGTAAACTAGATGTTGGAACTTTTGAGAGAAAGAAGTAAATATCAGAGTTCAATATGCTAGTGCTGGTTAGGGTGTCTCCAATAGTAAGACTTACCAAAGTCTTAAGACTCTGTCACCTAACTTTCCACTCACTTTTAATATTTATTTATTTATTCCTCAGATTCACCTCAGACTCACCCCAGATTTTACGCATTATCAATCAGACTCTGCTCAGACTCACCTTACCCTTTTTTAGTTAAAAAGTTAATTAATTTGGTTTAATTTATGATTAAATAATACTATAATTTACTTGTTTGGTACAAATTATTATTACTTTACTATTTAGTTTTATTAAAAACAAATTAACTTGTTTTATTTTATTTTTGTTTATTTTCGTGTGATATACAAAAAAGACGGGAAGACGATCTTTTGAATTTCGCTCATATTATTGATCCCGATAATTTACGATATTTTAATTATGCTTTACTTATATTAATTTACGATATTTTAATAATTGATTTAGGTTGACATATGATATAAAATACTAACATACATGATAAATTAATAAGTAGCCTATCATTAAAATTTAAAATACTACGTATTAGATTACTAATTTAGAAATGAAAATAACTATCGTCTCTTCCGAAACAAGTCCAAATATGTTCCACCAAGTCGTGTTGGAGTTGATGATGTCTTGATCGGTTGCGAAGTCGTATATGATTTTCGAAGAACCTATCCCGATTAGCATAGTAATTTGGAAGTATACCAGTTTGAAATTCAGTATTGATTGTGAATTATCGCTTCCGTCAAATTGGATATTGTTGACCAAATTATTATTGAAAATAAAAAATTGTACAAATGAGAGTAATTTATCGGGTCGTATGTCGAGAAATGTTTGTCACAAGTCACGACCCCACATGAGTCTTAAGACAAGACTCACCTCAAAACTACCGATAATCTCCTCAAGACTCCAAAAAATTCTTAAGACTTTCTCAAGACTACCAATCATCTTAAGACTTTCTTCAAAATTTTGCAACATTATTGGTAAGACTCACATGAATCTTGAGACAAGATTCTCTCAAGACTCACATGAGTCTTACCAATGAAGATACCCTTATAATGTCTGGTATCGTCCGATCACTTTCTAATTATAAGGAAACTTTAACCATGAGTATAAAGTCCGGATGCTTTAGCCCACACAAGTACACAACATGTTTTTAGTGCGGAAGCCATAACACATGGGGAGGCACTGAGTCCATTATGTCTTAGTTCCGAATCTCCAATTTTTACACCTCAAACGCCCGGTTCTTTTAAACTTTTTTCAGTTTACTTCAATGTAGTTTAACCCATTACAGTTTAGTTCGGTCTCAAAAGATTCATTTTGTCTTTGTATTTCATCTCATTTTAGTTCAGTTCGGTTAATTTCAATCCAAAATAACAGGGTCAAAGTCTCGTGGAAGGTAGAAAATGACATTATTGATACAATTTGTGATGTTTTGATAAAGTATCCCTTATGATGATTATATTCGACTATTAGTCATAAGTTTACGACGGATCAAGTATTACCAACTTAAGTAATAAACAATTTGCTACGAAGTACTTTCTATACACTATGTTTTTGTCCTATTTACACTATTTGATCCGTCATAAATTTGTGACGATATTTTTCACACTAAAACGATTAAAAACATGCTCTAATAAGAAAAGAAATATGGTAAAATAAGTGACTCTATTGGACTCTATTCCCACATTTTTGTTGTTGTAACTTTGAATGCTCATTAGTCAAAATAATACAGCAATGTGTAGGATAAAAATGATCTTATAGCAACCACAATAGTGGTTCTTAGCATTGAGTTTTTAAATAAGAACTTTAAAATATAAAGTTCTTTCATTGTAGAGCTTCTTGGGTTTATGAAAATAAGAACTACTAGTTCTTATTTAAGAATCAAGTTCTTAGAATATAAAATTAATTTGATGAAGGAAGAAAAAATTGGGGTGCGTTTCACTTAAGTACAAAAATAAAGTTCTTCCACTAATACTAAAAGTTCTTATACTTGAAAAATGATGAAGAAATGGAAGAACTTAATATTAAGAACTTCAATTGTGATTGGTATTATTATTAATATCGTACTATAATGTGCATCATATGATGGAATACATAGATAAAACTGTGTGCGTGCGTGGTCATGTCATCTGCACCCATGCATATTTATGGTTACACGTACTTATACGACTATCTATAAGTTGCAATATAATCATGACTTAACTACTCATGAATAGAATTGTTTTTACCCTTTTGGTATACCAAGATTACCAACCTTTTTTAGGCAATCCGTTACACTAATGTTTAAGCCTAATAATTAAGATATCTTCTTCAAACTACTTCTGGAACACAATTAACTTAAGGTTCGTTAATTCCTGCAGAGATGTCAGATAGCTAATTTAGTCGATAAAGTCACGAAAAATGATACTGTACTATCATAACTTGAACTCCAATCTTTTCAGCATCAAATTATTTTTTTCCTACACAAGGTGATGTGATGGTGCTCTAAAAGGGTTGTAAAAACAACAAAATCATACTTCTTTTTTTAACTGTAATGCATACGGTACGATTACATTATGACATATTTTGGTGTTGTATGTATGTACATAGGTCAGTTATATGAATTGACAAAGTCATGAAAACAGATACTCATGATCAAAGTTCAAACTCGTCAATATATATGATCATAATCGCTCTTGTGACTCTCTTTACACCAAAACGGACGTACGGAATCGAAGATTGGGTAGGTTATGTAACTATTGGAAAACTAGAAAGCATGATAGGATTCGTCTGAAATTGAAAGTGGCAAGTAGTATTTAGGATTTAGGCCAATTTCGATGCATTATTACAAATGAAAGTAGGTAAAACATGCTATCAATAGCCCCCACCTTTATTAACCACACTCAAGCTAAGTCAGATCATGTACCAAGCTAAGTACTCCATGCATCAAACTTCATTCTACCATTCTTTGATCAACAAGGACGACTGAAAACCACAGTTATATTAAGTGATCTGAGTGAAAATAATCATGGAGGAGGATTCTAATAATAACCAAAATAATGTTGTCGACAAGAAGAAGCCTGAATTCAACCACAGAGGAATAAAGGCCATGCCTTACATCATAGGTAACAATCGTACTCTGCTCCATTTCATTTACATATATACTCGCTCGATCTTAATTAAGGAAAATGATCGAGTTAGCTTAGTTGCTTGACACAATGTACGAGCCGAGGTATCGTACTGGAGTAATGTTGTTAGATGTTGTTTGCAGTTTTGAGTCGTCGTTTGTTTTCCCATGCATTTTATGAGCGTAATAGGACATGAAAATGTTGAAGTATTAGAGATTTTCTCGTAACTTTTGGCTACATGTACGAAAACCATATTCACCTTCAAAACGTAAGATGTTGGTTAGACTCGCGTAATTGATCAATGTTTTAATTTGCTAATAATGTAGCTTTGATTATTCTAACGAACCATATAAATCTGTATCATTTTTGCGTACGTTCTTATTTTACTGTTTTCTGTATGTACTTCTGTTATCATATACTCCTAACAAATTCTATACGTTTAGATAACGTAAATTGTATTCCATGATTGTGTAATAATGTTACTATTAGGTAACGAGACATTTGAGAAGCTGGGAGCACTTGGAGCAACGGCGAATCTGCTGATATACTTGACGACCATATTCAACATGACGAGCATAAAAGCAACGATGTTACTGACGGTCATCAGCGGTACCTCCAATTTAGCCACCTTGCTCGGAGCCTTCCTTAGCGACTCCTACTTCGGCCGTTACTACACCTTGGCATTCTCCTCTATCGCCGCTTTCTTGGTATTCTAATAATTACCAAACTATATATCCATAATACATTATTATTCATTCTTCACCGTTATTAATCTACCGAAATATGTTTATGGTATAGCAAGTGCTATATATCCATCCTTGTACGTAGGTCCCCCGACTCAGTTTATCCATCGACCTATTCAGACAACAAGGGTTTTAATTTTTACAAATTTCATAATGAATAATAATTGAATAAGATGACGGATGATTCATGTCTCGTAAAAAATCATACGATTTTTATGTTTATGTTCATCGATCAGGGATTACTGATGATAGACCTGACAGCAGTATTCAAGAAACTACACCCACCACATTGCCAAGAAAAACAAGAAGAATGCCAAGGCCCAACACCAGCCCAATTCACATTCCTGCTCATGGGATTCGGGCTAATGATCGTAGGAGCGGTGGGTATCAGACCGTGTAACTTCGCATTTGGAGCAGATCAATTCGACCCCAACACCGAATCAGGCAAAAGAAGCATGAACAGTTTCTTCAACTGGTACTTTTTCACTTACACATTTGCTCAACTTGTGTCACTGACTCTCATAGTCTATGTCCAGTCCAATGTGAGTTGGAGTATCGGGTTGGGGATCCCGGCCGGCCTTATGCTCATTGGTTGCATACTCTTCTTCATGGGTTCCAAGATTTATGTTAAGATCGCGCCACAGGGCAGTCCTGTTGTCGGTTTGGTTCAGGTTGTTGTCGCGGCTTTTAGGAAAAGGGGGCTTAAGGAACAGGATAATCCTCCTGGTTTTGGGTGTGTGCTTAAGTATATTGCTTCTGATTCTATCAACTCCAAATTGCCACATACTTCTCAGTTCAGGTATAACTAACTAACTAACTAACTAACTAACTATGTTGATTCATTTTGCGACCGAAACTATGTTACATGTGAGAGCTGGCAAACTTGACCCGACCAGACCGACCCAAAACTCGACCTGGTAGAATTTGAAAATACAAAAACCTGGTATGAATTGACTCGCTTGTCACCTATATGTAATTACGTGTCATCCAGAATCAGAACGATGGTTGATGCCCAACTAATATATTTATATCATGTTACTAGCTAAATACAAAACCTCATGGAATTGTGTACAGGTTCCTTGACAAAGCTGCAATTATCACAGCAGATGATCAGATAAAACCGGATGGATCAGCCGTGAATCCGTGGAGACTGAGCACACAACAGCAGGTAGAAGAAATGAAGTGCATTTTGAGAGTAATACCCATTTGGGCATCAGCCATCATTTTCCATATCCCTATTACCTTAATGCACAACTACACTGTATTTCAAGCACTCCAATCTGATCGAAGACTCGGGTTCATTAAGAACTTCAAAGTCCCTGCCTCGTCCTACATCGTCTTCCTTATGATCAGCTACTCCCTCTGGATCCCCATCTACGACAGGATGTTAGTCCCGTTCCTGGAGAAACTCCGAGGAAAAGAGGGTGGAATTACGATTCTTCAAAGAATGGGGATTGGGATTGCACTGTCGGTGTTAACAATGCTTGTTGCAGGAATAGTGGAACATCACAGGAGGAAAACTGCACTGACAAAACCGACATTGGGGGTGTTTCCTAGAAAAGGAGAGATTTCTGCAATGTCGGGTTTATACCTGGTTTTCCCGTTAACAGTTGCAGGACTGGCAGAAGCGTTTTCATCAATCGGCCAAATTGAGTTTTACTACAAGCAGTTTCCGGAGAATATGAGGAGCGTTGCAGGGTCGTTGTTCTTCTGCAGTATCGCTCTGTCGAGTTATATTTATGGTTTGTTGATCTCGACAGTTCACAGGTTGACGGATTGGTTAACAGAAGATCTGAACAAAGGGAGATTGGACTGTTTTTTCTATATGGTCGCAGGATTAGGATGCTTGAATTTAGTTTATTTTATCGCTTGTGCGAAATGGTACAAGTACAAAGGAACTGGAAGTGATGAATGTAGTACGGAGTTAGATGTAAAGCCTGTAGGCGCTGTGGAATCGACAGGGAATTAGAAGATAATCCAAGATTTGCAGAAACTGTAAATCAAATCTTCTGGTGTATGAAAATGTTATGGCTAATGTAGTCTGTACGGTGTTGAAGCAGAAATGCGTGGGAAAAAAATATCAGAAAATATGCGGTGAGCGTGGATCGAACACGCGACCTTCAGATCTTCAGTCTGACGCTCTCCCAACTGAGCTATCCCCGCTTCTGATTATATAATTGGGGAATTGTATCATGACTCAACAATATGTGTGTAGTGTATGACCATAGTGTTCCTTTGAGTAGGGAAACATTTCTTTGAACAAAATTCTACTCCGTAAATTAGATCGTCTTTACCTTACGACGTAAACTTATTATACGACACATCGTAAAATCATAAAAGTAATTGACTTAAGTGAAAAGTCTCATGATAAATTCATTGTGAAACACTGAAACCGTTCATTGATAAATCAGTGCGAGATGCAATACAATTATACAAGTGATCAATCGTCATTTTATTGCACGCTTTTTATATCACAGATCGAGGACGTCGTAAATAATTTTTCCTATAATACAAGACGAGGTTCGAAAGAGATTAAACTCAACTTAAAATAGGCACTTTCCACATTAAAACAACAAATTTATCAATTATTTCTTGAATTATTATTGTTACGTATCCTTAATCCTACTTCCTCCGTTCTAATAGGTTCTTTACGTTTGCTTTTTGGTATTATTCATAAGTGGGAGATTGTCGATATAACTTCTAATATATAAGATAAAATACAGTCAGGAGAGATTTTGTTTAAATTGTTTAATCAAGTACATTATAAATATCAAATTTTTAAATTTTTTAGAAACATGTAGTAACTAAAGATATGAACAAAAGAAAACGTGCATGGACAAATAAGAAAAAATAAACATAAAAAATCAAATAAAACGGGTGAAATATTGTGTAAAACCGTCTCACACCGCAATTTGCGAAAATGCCGACACCGTGAAATAGAAGGTGGCCGGCCCACTTATAAAAAACAACGGCCCATTCACCTCCTTCATAAACCCTTCACAATTCAGTCTTCTTTTCTTCTTCTTCTTCCTCCTCTCGTTCTCTCACCAACTCCGTATCTCCACCACCTACAGAGAGGAGGACAGAGCGTGTGTGTGTGTGTGTTGCAGCCATGGCGGCTGCTCCTGAAGCTCCCACTAGATACGTCGGCATCGACCGTCAGTCCGCCGCTTTTCGCCTCATGAAACAAATGGTATTCTTCTCTAAATTTGTTCCTTTTTCTTTTTTTCTAGGGTTTTTAATTCAATTTGATTTTGAGCAAATCGCCCGTGAAACCTAAGCAGTTTAATCACCTTTACTAGCGGTAACTTATTGTGAGGCCGTCTCTTGTTTGATTTGAGCAAATCTCCTGCGAGATAGTTACGTGAGAGGTCTCACCGTAAAATTATTGTCATTTGAGAATTTGAGCAATTATCTGTGAGATCGTCTCATAAGCTTAACCACTCTAATGGAAGAGGTCTCACTGTAAAAGACGGTCTTGTTTGAGAATTAGTGTTTGATTGATTTCGGATTGACATTAGGGATGGGAGGAAGGTGAAGGCATGGGGAAAGACAAGCAAGGCATCAAAGGTTACATCCGAGTTCAAAACAAGCAGGATTGCACAGGTATTGTGCGAAATATTCGGGGTTTTTTTTTTGTCTAAAATAGAGTCGAATGAGTGTTGTGTTGGACATGAGATACGACACTTGAGTAGTGAAGTGTCGGAGTAACATACTCTTGCAAGAATTGATTTTTCTAAACTTAATTGTTTGTAGTATTTACTTGTGAATTGCTATGGATAAATAGGTATTGGATTGGAGAAGAAAAATGCGTGGGCGTTTGATACCTCACAATTTGACAACATTCTTAAGAAATTGAAAGTGGTATGCTTTTCATTTTCGTCATTTCTCCGTTTTTTTTCACTACAATTGTATTTTAAACCTTAAGAAAGTGATGATGGCAGTTCCGTCTATCCAAACACTCCCTTAGCTCATCAGTTAAATATACCATCTTTATTTATGTTTGGGGCTTTCTGAAATTGTTGCAAAATTTTCTACTTTTCTGATTATGCTATGTTACCATTAATTTAGGTGTAGTAATCAATCTCACACCTTGTTGTTTGTTGCTTCCTTTCATTGCAGCAATCAGCAGATGCCAATGTTGCAGAAGGTGTTTTTTCTCTTTCTTTTTTGCTTCTTAGTTCTTATGATGTAACTTGATTACCTGTGTTAAGACTGTTTCTTAACATCTGAACTAGCTTAACTGTTTACATGTGCATCAGATAACAAAGATGATGTCGATAAAAATGCTGATGTGGCTAATGAAGCCAAGGAAGAGCAAAAGCCGAAAAAAGTTACGCGGCCTCAAGGAAGGTATGAATATTACAGTTAACATTGTCCGTATCATGCCTCCCCCCATGAGTTGAATACTGATTTATTTACAATCAGGTATGCAAGGAGGGAAAGGGGAAAGCTTGTCAAGGGATATTCTGCAAAGGATCTTGAGGGAATACTTGTAAGCTCCAATTGCTCTATTATTACCTATTTACCTGTCGTGTCTAGCAATTCATATTCCCGGTTTAATCTGCACCGTTTTAAATCCAAGCAGTGTCCATCACTGTGGTTTGGGACATTATGGTTATTCCCAGTCTCTATACTTGACTGTAATAGTTAATAGTGAATCTAGTGCAAGTAATTAAATTGTATGCATAGGCGTTCATCCATACAAAGCCCCATCTTAGAGCGAGTGTGTGCTCTTTTAATCCTTGCTCGAACTTCTTACATGCTTAACTTGCTCATCCATTGCCTTGGTTTGGATAGCAAAGTAAGGAGGGAAAGGGAGCAAAGAGAGATAGAAGGCAAGGAATGGTAGTAAAGATAAGGGGAGGAAATTGGATAGTTTTTTTTAATACATTTTCCTTACAATATTTACCATGGTGATGGAATTTCGATTTTCTTTGAAGGAGGGAAAACGGGTCCCTCTAAATCATTCGTTAGAAAACATCTTCCTCCATTAAGTCATTCGTTAACCAAACGAGGGATCGTAAAGCCGTTTCTCTCCCTTCTCTTTCTTTCCCTCCGAATCCGTAATCCAAACACGCCCATCGTTGACTCCGATGGAGGGCTAGTCATTGCATTACACAGCTACTAATGAGAACTCTGTTCTGCAGGTTCAGAAAACAAAGCAGCCATCGATTCCTTCTGAAGACAAGGAAACTGAGATGGAGATTTGTGATGATTTGTATTCTGATTCAAAAGGTAATGTTTTGATTTCAGATCATCTGTGCATCGTCTAGATGCTTTACATAATAATTATTTAAAGATTTTTTGTTGAATGGTGTCAATGCCATATAACATTTTTATGTAACAAGTTGTCAGACATGTCTGGTTACCAGTTCTCTGATACATAATTCCACTGAATAATTAATTAATTAATTAATTAAAATTGTTATATAAACATATAGATAAGAGAATTTTGCTATGTAATTTATTTTTTGTTTTATCTACCCGTTAGATATATTAAATGCAATACATCATGCATTTACAGGGCAAGAGACTGTTGAATATCCACCAGATTGGTGGGGCTACAAGCGGGGATTTATCTCTGGTGGTTTCCTTGGAGCTAAGTCTAAACGGAGGAAAACTGATATTAAAGAGGAGCCCGATCATAGCAAGAAGATTGGGTTTGAGGAACAAGATCAAGAAAACCTTTACCATCTTGTTCAAGTGAGTAATGGCAACAGACTTTCTAGCCTTTTGTTTATTTGAAATATCTATTTGTTTTTTTTTTTTTATGTATTGATGAGAACCTTATATCAGGCTTCACCCGACCGTCACATCTACTTTCGATGAACTTGTTCTCACTACTCGTTGAGCATGTTGCTTTTTTCAAAAAAAAAAAATGCTGAATGCCCGTATATTTGGATGATGTAAATAGTGACCTGTGGCTTGGGCTAATTCCTCTTTTGTGCCTTTGGAATTTACTAATAAGTAGACATTTTCTGTTTAGTTTTCTTTGCAAATGTTGAAGTTCTCCTTTATGTCTATTTGGTGTTGCAAGGTGATACGTGCCTCCTCTGACCACAAATTTATTGCGGAAATTGTCACGCCTAAAAACTTTAGATATCAGTCTTCTCATCACCAACACTTGAATTTTGCAGGATAGAGCTACCACGGGTAAACAAGGGCTTGGCATCAAAGATGGCTCTATAAAAGTTGCCGGTGTCCGCTTCAAGGGGAAAAAGACATCCTTCGATGACAGTGAAGAAGAAGAAGAAGACGATGATGATGATGAAGAAGAAGATGAAGATGAAGAAGATGATTCCGTGGATATGAGTTCCTTGGAACAAAGAGATGAGAAAATGCCTGAAACAGATTCTGACGAATCTAAAGTGAAATTGAAGAAATTGTGTCGACGGTTACTCCGCGAGGTTTGTTTTTGTTATTTTTTACATGATTAGTGGTAGGCTACCCCAAATCATCCTGCGACCTTGTTTTATTTGGCAATGCTGTTTCAAACGTGATGCATACAGAGTAGTATAAGCTAATTTGGTTTTCTTGCAGGCCCCTTCTGATACACTAAAGCTGAAACAGCTAAAAGTTCAGATAGAGCGGCATTCAACTTCGGTATTCTTGCAATTTACATCGGAAAGCGATGCTCTTTCTTTCCTAAGACAAAAGGTATTCCCCGGAACAAATATCTATTGCTACAGTGACTTGTGATAGCATTAGGCACGACCCCCTTTCAACCTTGAATGTTTAACATTGCAACATTACTCGAGTGCCTCAAAGGCTGTTGTGAATGGCATTGTTAATGGAGTCAGAAATATGCAAAAATCCCCCATTTACTAATAAAAGAAGTCCATTTCATCAGATTGCCCATAACGATGAACTGTGTTAATTCATCGAATTGGTGTTTCAATGCTTCACTATAAAAAGAAGCGCCACCACTTTGTAGTCATTTTGTTTTCACCATGTCTTTCTTGTGACGCATATATTCGTTACAAACCTGTTTCGGGTCAAATATCACGTTATGAGTAGATATTTGACCCATCACATCTACCTTCAACACAAACAAGAATTCGTGTTTTGTTTTTGTTTCATTATAATCTAAAACCAAAACAAGTATCTTAACAAGTACATGATTCTTCGTACTGCAGCTCGAAGGAAGTTCGAAATTCAATGTCGAGGGGAAGAGAGTTGGTTTGGCTTCAAAGAGAAGCAGCTAAATTTTGCCATTATACATTGATATGTATATTGCATATCAAATTCTACCATTGTTTATGATGTTTTTTACTTGAACTGGCCTGGATCGATCCAGTGTACCTGTTTTTTACCCTTGTCTCTGTAGATGGTTGTTAGAACTTAGAAGCATAATGTCAAAGATGAGATGTAGTAGTAAATTTGCGGAGCAGTTAGCCTCCCTTGTGACTTTTTTTATTCGTAGTAGAATTCGTGGTTTTCATAGTGTATTTTTTTATACTATAAAATTGTTGGAAAGTTTACATAAAAAAGTCTTGAACAGGTTGTTGAATGCATGCTTTTTTTTGGTAAGGAGGAATAGTCTTGAATTTGTATTATACCCGAAATCGGACTGCCCGATCAGTTAGATACGTGCAGTTGACATGTTTTTCATAGGCTTAGGCGAAAGATGTGGTGGTGTTTTCTTAGAGTAACAAATACTCCTATAATGCTATAATGCCATAATGGGACCAAATATTTTGGCGATTTATGCGAATTCGATATGAATATATAGATGGATGAATAAGTGGGGGGTTTGTAATTGTGGATAGAGCCGTCAAAAGTAAAATCGAACCCGAAAAACCTATTGAAGACGATTATATTGATAACTGATCGAACGCTCAATATGATCAATCCGACTCTACATCAGAAGTCCGATTCAATCCGAATCGAGCCGAAATTGAATCGAAGTCAATATAACCAATTAATACTTGGGCTTGAATATCCGAAATGATAATAACCTAACAGATTGACCTGATTCACTTTTACTAATTTTCTTATAAAAACATCTTCAACTTTGAAGTTTTTTGGGACGGTAGGTTTCAGGGTCGAATCCTCCCTACCTTGTAACTTAATGCGACTAAGGGCGCTCTTCATTGATTCTTTATTTATTAATGTTACTTGTACTTATTACGTATAAATTGAAAAATATAAGAAATATTAGACCAAATTTTTATTCTTTAACTCGAGAAAATTATGACTCGGAATGCACCTGAATAGATATTGACCTGACTCAACCCGTACCCGACTTAAAATAGCACGAATCAATAAAGGTGACTAACCAAAATGAACCTGATCGAAATCAAAAGTAAAGTCAATCCAATTATAACCGAATCAATTTAACCTAATCCGAAACCGAATAATCCATTTGCCGCGTCTAAATTTTGTAGAAGTGCGCTTTACTTACCGCACCAACCGATTGTGGTGTGCAATGCTTCAGTTACAATTTGTTGTCGGCTCAATTAAACCCAATTAGAAAATAACAAAATAGTAAGAGTAGGAGTACTAGTCGATTACGTAATGGAATGACAATGAAATCGTGTAAACAAAAAGCAAACAATAAAAAGCCTCCACAAAATGAACCAAACAATCTCTCACTCTCAACTCTCTATTCTCAATTCTCAATTCTCAATTCTCAATTGGTTGGTTGGGTTGTTCAGTTCATGAGATAAGCAAGCAATGACTTGTTCTGGTGATCAGAAGGTTAGTTTCATCCACTATCAATTATTATTATTACTCGTATTATTATAATTATTAGTCGCTCATGATCTGTGTTCGACTATGGGCAGGTGACGACAATGATCCTCACGGTTGATCTTCAGTGCTGTAAATGCTACAAGAAGGTGAAGAAAATCCTGTGCAAATTTCCTCGTCAGTCTCCGATCTCCTTTCATCCTCGCTCCATCATATCTATCTATCATCGATCTACTCCGTAACCATAACAGGGCTAATTATGTGTTTGTTTATTGACAAAAAGAAATACGAGACCAAATCTATGACGAGAAGCACAACGTGGTGATCATCACGGTCGTGTGCTGCAGCCCTGAGAGGATCATGGACAAGCTCTGCGCCAAAGGCCGGAAAACCATCAAGAGCATTCAGATCAAGGAGCCTCCTCCCCCTCCCAAGCCCAAGCCAGTTACTCCTGCTCCCGCTCCTGCTCCTGAGCCAGAAAAGCCTAAGCCCAAGCCAGTTGCTCCAGCTCCAGCTCCAGCTCCAGCTCCCGAGCCAGAAAAGCCTAAACCCAAGCCAGTTGCTCCCGCTCCAGCTCCAGCTCCTGCTCCTGAGCCGGAAAAGCCTAAGCCCAAACCCAATCCCGTACCTCCGGCTCAACCTCCTGCTCCTGCTCCTGCGCCCAGGCCAGCGCCAGAGCCAGTGCCCCAATGGATACCTGCATACCCGCCGCCCCATTCCCACCCCGTCTCAGTATGTTGCAGTTCTTGTTACGAGGGTAGGCCTGGCGGGCCCTGTAACCAATACGGAAGGCCCGCTTTCTACGGTAGTCGCTGCGATTACTTCAGTGAGGAGAATCCTTCCGCATGTTCAATCATGTGAATCATAACTACTTGTTACTGTTTGAGCATTGAGTATTATTTTTGTTGCTTCACATGCACATCTCCAGCTTTTATATACACTACTCCGTAAGTAATTAATTGTATACTTGTAGTATGGTGAACAGAATATTGTGTATTTGTTACTGTATATCAACTCAAATTACGGAAATGACTCGAATTACGCGTGAAGGTCTGCACGAACATTAAACATTAATAATGTGATTTGCACCTTCCCATTCAAAAGGTCATAACATAGGTCACTAGCTCCATTTTCATTGCAACCAATTAAAATTCGACACTTATTGAGAAGGGGAGGTCAATTGATGAGAATGGGTCAGTTGAGACATTAGTTTGAAAATTAGTGGATCTAATTTGACCTATTTTGTAACTTGACCTCCACATCCATATTGGTTGGGTCATGGCCATACGATCCATGGTATAACCTTTTCTCCTTAGTCGAGGCTATAGCAGGACAGGTAACGGCTAATGGTCCACACCGGGTCAGGCTGTCTCATGTTTGGCCCAAGTTCCGCCCGTGGAGTGCGTGGAGGACGGGGCAAAGCACGCCTGGCTCTCAAATACGGTAGCCAAGCCAAGCCAAGCCCAATTGCCAGGTAAAGAGTGGGCTCAGAGGCCGGCATGTTGTCCAGCTCTAGGACTTACTAGCCGAAGACTAAAGTTTGAAGCACTAATTGAAATACTTTTACTCAAGAAAATAAATGGAAATCAGATACCTCTAATAGTCTAATTGAACTCAATTTAGATAAGGAGTAAGGACACCGACCATACTAGCCAAAAGCTCTAAGAAAAACCGGGTCATCAGAATCAAAAGCCTAAAATGCAGTTTATTTGAGATAACAGTCACAGATGATAGAATGAAGGCTAATCTTCACGCCATTGATGTCCACAGGTCTCGTTCAGACATTGGTAGAATATAGTCATCGGTTCATCAGCTGATCTCGTCTGCCTTTGATCATACGATGCTTTCCCATGTTGGCACTTTGGACACGCGACTGAAAAACAAGAGTCACAGTCATTAGTTTGTGAACTGACACTAAATTATGCCAAAATACGAAATACTCTGTAAACTATAGCAATTGATAATGTACATGATACAAGTGTCATATCTCAGCGAAATAATGATATGCTGCGCCTATCAGACGGAGTAAAATAGGATTAGATCATACCATCAGTAGTAGGCCCAACACTCTTGTCAGCGACACGGGCAACATCACTTGGTGTCGACTCTTTCTTTTCAAGTTTGACCCCTCTCCTTATGCTCACCTGAAAACACAGAGAACGTAATAGTTAATCGGTAACTGAAGCTGACATATAAGAATGGTAAGGCACTACCGGAAAAGGCTGTGTTACATAGAATGTACCCTTGGTGGTATGGGACACACATATGGGCATGTTCGGCAGAAAAATCTTGCAGGGATACGCGGTTCATACTGCAACAAATTCGCACATGTGGGGCAAAATTCCATTAAAACAAGTACCGAGTTTTCAATGCAAAAACACCTGCATAATCATTAATCAAAGAAGCATAACTCATATTACTACTGTTACTACTGCAGTTGGATGCTACGGAGTAGTGAATCGCTAAGAGCGAATTTGGTAACCATGACGGAAACTAGCATATGAACCACCCTAAATCATCAAAAAAACACTCATCTTTCAGCATTAACTCTTCGTCAATCATGCACTAATCCAATTCATAATCATAATCATGAACAAAAATTCAATAAGGTAGCGTTTGGCAACTAACATTTCATTTCAAATCGTCATTGTCAAATTAGAAAAGTGAAATGATAGAATTTTACAATGATATGCATTAAGGTGTCATTTGGAAATGACCATTTTTGTGAGAGACTTGGATTTGGTTGGATTTGACAAAATCCAAATTCACAAATTCACTTTGTTTCCCAAACAAAGTATTTGTGTCAAATCCAAATTTCAAAATGAAATCCGTGTTCGCAAACAGACCACAATTAGAAAGCCAAATTTCTCAATCGTGAACAGAAAACAAACTGATTCTTTGGTTCGTGTACAACTAAACACGCATTCAATCGCATTACAATTGGGAAAGATAACCCACAATAGTTGCGTCTTAACCATTAGAGTAAAACATCTTCGATAAACCGGTTTTTACATCAAGATGGGTCAAGATGGATATAACGGGTCAAATAATCTCACTTGTGTTATTCATATGATATTACGATTTGACCTGTCATAAAGTTTATGGTGGAAATTCCCGTCACAAACAAGAATTTGCGGAAAATCAAAGCATAACGTCAGAAAGCATGAATTTCATGAAATTAAACCAGGGAACTCACAAAACTAAAGAAAAACAAACACAATATCTGCCAAAATTCAAGGCATGAAGAAGCATAAATTTCATGAAA
Organism: Agrostemma githago; assembly: GCA_958450325.1. NCBI lineage: Eukaryota > Viridiplantae > Streptophyta > Magnoliopsida > Caryophyllales > Caryophyllaceae > Agrostemma > Agrostemma githago. Next base: position 3,172,091 of record OY288259.1, read on the forward strand.
TTAAACACGAGATTTAACAACACTAGTCAAACAAACGTAATATTACCCAAAATTCAAGGCATAAAAAGGGGAGAGAAAGAGAGAAATTGAGGAGTGATGAACACATGATTTGTGAATTGTAAAGTTACTTTTTATTGAATGAAAGAAACGTGAAATTGAAGAACAAAAACTTACAATTTGGAAGCCAAATTCTGGAATAATGGAGTGAGATTGAAGATTTTTAGGGTTTTAGTAAGGTCCGAGCTTTCATAGATACGAGATCACGTAATTAACAGAAATATTTAGGGAATTAGGGTTTTAGGATCGTAGGGGTGTTTATCGGTCCAAAAACGATAGGTTAAACCTATGGTGATGGATACGAATGGTGAAATGGATATATTTGTGATAGTAGGTTTACGGGATTTTTTCGAGGGAAAAGATATAGACGGAGTAGTTTTTTAAATGAAGTAGATTCTGTTATATTAAATCAGTCGAAATAATATATCGACCATCATCTTCGGCCACGTATCCATCGATTCCATCCAAACTCGAGTAGTGAGCCATTAATCCATAATTGCATGGGCAGCTTCGTCAGAACCTCGATTAACGAAATTAAACTTAGTCGACTCAAAGTAGCTAGCTAGCTAGCTAGTTAATCTTAGAATATTTTACGGAGTACACAACATTACGATCTGTTTGTAATTAACCTTGTGGGCAACGTGACTCTACTAGTCTAGTATCAGGCACAACATACGGTCCTGTTTTGGTACGCCCTTGTAGCATGGTTGGTCTCGGTGTTGCTCGCTCCACCTCACCCGAATGGTTGCGAATCACGATTTCGATCTATGACAAAAATGTTACTCCGTATAAAGCACCAAAATTGTGCGTATTGTTACTATCTTATACTCCGTATTCGTTGTCCGTCTAGATGAATAGCTCATCATCAAAACTATCTTATACTGTATCTATTTCTAATTATAGATCAACTTAATGAACAATATCAGTTTCATTTGATCATCGATGACCAACTTATCAACCATCATTAACCCAACTATAGAATGAGATAACTCGATCAAAGCATACAAAACTTTTAAAGAAACGGTATTTTAATAATGTCATCGAGAGAGACCTCTCTTATAATATGGAGGATTATTTTGTTTTTTTATAACCCCATAATTAAAGCAGGGTGATTAATAGAGCTTTGTAATGACAAAAACATACGAGTAGTATGGTGACTAATAGAGGTGTAAAATGACAAATTGGAAGAAATTTTTAAAAAAAATTAAACAAAATAACAAATGCGGTGAGCGTAGATCGAACACGCGACCTTCAGATCTTCAGTCTGACGCTCTCCCAACTGAGCTATCCCCGCTATTAATTTTATTATTCGGATTTAATTTGTTATTTTTATATACACGTGAACTTCAGTTTTCAAGCGATTCGCTGGGGGTACGAGTGTACGACCATAGTTACTTTTTAGTAGGTGAGAAAATTTGAGAATATACCTCACATATTCTCTCCAATACGCAAACCATTCTCTGAGCGCATAAAGTTTTAAAAATATTTAGCTAAAAAAAAACTTTACCATAATTCCTATTTTTTGTCGAAATATTATATAGTTACGTCTATTTATAATCGAGAAAGAAAAAATACTTCGTATCATTTTCCAATTTCTATTAATTAGTGGATTACTTAAACTTTTCAAAATCCTGAAAATTAAAATTAACCGACACATACAACAACATTACATCCCACTAAAATACCAAGTGATTTGTCTAAAATACATGCATTTAACGTAACACACAATTTCTTTTAATCCTACCCACTCAACATAAAGTAATTCATCCCACGTTAATTATGTACACTTCTCATCTCGATCAATTTATTTTTATTTCATGTAATTTGTGAGAATATTTTAATCAAAAGTAACAAATACGAGTAAGTGTGATGAAGGGGGTACATTTTATTTAAACAACACACCCTCGTCGAAGTCATTTTTTTACCTCTGTTTTTCGCACAAAGACAGGGCCATGGAGACCATTTGCAGTTATTATTATTAGATTAGATGATAAGTGAAATATTGGTGACTTGAATGATCACATTAATGATACAAACTATCCGTATAGAAAAATAGACAAACGATTGAGACGGTCTAAAACAAAACACAAAATCTTGGAAGAGACGATCTATCAATAACTTATTGAGAGACCAGTCTTCAGTACCACTCTATGTTCTATTCTTATCCTTAAATGACAACTTTGTTTTGTAACTATTTTCATAACAAACGTATCATCTTTATATTTGTATCTTCTTTTATGTTAATCGTACCTACTTCTATTAGGCTGTTATTTCTATTTGTACTTAGTCTTTCAATAAAGTTAATGAGAGACCGTCTCTCAGAAGATCTACTCCGTAATAACACGTATACTCATATAATTGGTTTCTCGTAATGTAACATACTCTAGTGACTATATTCTATTTGTTGTGCGGAAGCTAACAAACACGGCAATAATAAAAGAAAGAGACCAAGATTTAACGTGGTTCACTAACAACTTGTTAGCTACGTCCACAGGCGAGGGAAAAACTTTTACTATGTCGAGAATGCAAATTACAGACTCGTATGAGCTCTCTCTAAGTAATGACTTAAGAGACTCAAATATTTTTGGATGGATTCTAAGGTGGAGGGGAGACTCCTATATATATGAAAAGAATCCCCTCACCTTTCTTAATCTTTCAATGTGGGACAAGAATACAATATATATGTTGTACATGAACCACACTTTCCTATTTCCTTAGATGTGGGACAACCACCAAACAAGGAAAATACCAACTTCAAGTCACATATTCTAACAATTCTCCACCTTGACTTGAACGATCGCATCTTTCAACGGTCTTCAGTCAATAGTCGTTTTCTCCCTTCCCTTGGTTGTCTTTTTCACCCAAGACACGGGTTTTGCCTTTTTCACCCAAGGCACGGGCCTTGCCTTTTTCACCCAAGGCACGGGCTTTGCCTTTTTCACCCAAGGCACGGGCCTGCTCCACCTAGGACTTAATACCCTCCGTGGAGCTGTGCAGCCCCCGAAGGGCTTACATATAACTGTCAACATTTAGCAAATCCAAACAATGTTTGAATTTGCTAGGCGGAACCGGCTTAGTGAACATGTCATCTGGATTATCAGTTGTCCCTACCTTCTTCACCACAATGCGCGTCTCACTGCGTAGGAAATGATACCTTACATCAATGTGTTTGGTTCTTTCATGATGCACCTGATCCTTAGCAAGACATATAGCACTTAAGCTATCACAGTACACAACTGCTTGATCATGATGTAACCCAAGATCGCTAACTAACCCTTTCAACCAAATACCCTCCTTGGCTTCAGTTAAAGCCATGTACTCAGCCTCTGTTGTTGACAAAGTAACAGACGACTGTAGAGTAGCCTTCCAGCTAACAACAGATCCACCAAGAGTGTATACGTAGCCAGTTATCGATCTTCTACCGTCTACATCTGCTGCATAATCAGAATCAGAATAACCCGTCACCAAACACGTTGTATCACACCCATATATGAGACCGACATCTGACGTTCCCCTCAAATAGCGGAATATCCGCTTAACTTGTTGCCAGTGTTCACGGCCAGGTTGAGCCATAAACCTGCTTACAACACTAACAGCATGCGCAATATCAGGCCTCGTGCAAACCATAGCGTACATCAAGCTACCAACTGCACTAGCATACGGAACACCTGACATGTATGTCTTCTCAGCTTCAGTTTGAGGTGCAAAAGAATTAGATAACCGAACATTCGCGGCCGATGGAGTGTTTATAGGTTTCGCCGCACTCATCCCAAACCTGGACAAAACCTTCAAAATATAACTTTTCTGTGACAAGAAAAGCTTCTTCTGAACCCGATCTCTATAAATCTCCATGCCGAGAATTTTCCTAGCTGCTCCCAAATCTTTCATATCAAACTCGGAACTGAGAAGTACCTTGAGCTTCTGAACATAAGACATCTTCTTCGCAGCTATGAGCATATCATCTACGTATAGGACCAAGTATAAATACGAGCCATCCTCCATTTTGTTATGATAAACACAACAATCATAAGGACTCCTATTGTAGCCATGCCCTACCATAAAGTTGTCAAACTTCTTGTACCACTGTCTCGGTGATTGTTTGAGCCCGTATAAAGACTTCTTTAACTTACAAGCATAGGCCTCTTTTCCCGGAATTTCGAACCCCTCTGGCTGACTCATCAAGATATCTTCCTCTAACTCCCCGTGAAGGAAAGCTGTCTTCACATCCAGTTGTTCTAGTTCTAGATCATAATGAGCGACCATCGCTAAAAGAACTCGAATAGAAGTGTGTCGCACTACAGGAGAAAAGATCTCATTGTAGTCAACTCCTTCTTTCTGACTAAAACCTTTCGCGACTAGACGTGCCTTGTATCTGATGCTTTCACCCTCTGTTGTTCCTTCTTTCCGTTTGAATACCCACTTGCAACCAACCACCTTCCTTCCTTGTGGCACCTTAACTAGCTCCCATGTCTTGTTCTTGTGAAGAGACTCTATCTCCTCACTCATAGCAGTGATCCATTGCGCCGAGTCACCACTAGAAACTGCTTCTCTATAAGATAGTGGCTCAGATGACTCAATTTCGTCGGCTACTTGTAGTGCATATCCCACCATCTCTTCAGCATAGCAGTTTTGGGAACGGATTCTTCGCCCCTCTATCTCTTTGATCAACCTACTAGGCTCTCTTATTGTTCGTCTAGGACGCCCCTCAGGAGCCTCTGGTTCATCAACACTGGACTCTTCTGGTTGACTTTCCTCCCCAGCCGGAGTAGTCTCTAGAGCTTCTTCTGTAACTTGGATCGATGTTCCTGGTAACAACACGGCTGGCGCTACATCTGGCTCCACCTGTTTCTCGAGACTATCATTCTTGTCGTGACTTGTTGAATTATCGGAAGACACAAACATAGAGCTTTCATCGAAAGTGACATCCCTGCTAAGAATGACACGGTTCTCTGACGGAGACCAAATGCGGTATCCCTTAACTCCATCTCCATATCCCATAAAGCAACCCTTTTTGTCTCGCGGCTCTAGCTTTCCCTCATTTACATGATAATAGGCCAGACAACCAAAAACCTTCAGACATGAATAATCAGCATCTTTACCAGACCATACCTCATAAGGCGTCTTGCAGTCAATCCCCGTATGAGGTGCACGATTTATCAAGTAACATGCCGTCTTCACAGCTTCACCCCAAAACTTCCTAGTCAACCCTGCATTGGAGAGCATGCACCGAACTCTCTCAAGCAACGTCTGATTCATGCGCTCTGCAACACCGTTTTGCTGCGGTGTTCCCCTAATGGTGTGATGCCTAGCAATCCCATTATCCTTGCAAAGCTCATTGAACTCAGACAAACAAAATTCCAGACCATTATCCGTTCGTAGCCTTTTGATCTTCTTTCCCGTTTGATTTTCCACCAATGTCTTCCACTGAATGAAGGTTTTAAGGACCTCGCTCTTGTGCTTCAACAAATAAAGCCACGTGTACCTGAAGAAATCATCTATAAAGGTGACAAAATAGTGAAAACCTCCAATACCTTCTACGCGAGCAGGACCCCAACAATCTGAATGGATATAATCAAGCGTTCCCTTGGTAGTGTGCACTCCTTTGCCGAACTTAGCACGATGCTTCTTCCCGAACACACAATGCTCGCAGAAACTAAGATTCTTCATCTTATACCTACCCAGAAGATCCCTCTTGGATAATATCTGCATCCCTCGTTCACCCATGTGACCAAGTCGCATATGCCATAACTTAGTCTCATCCGTGTGACGATCCTCTGACGCTACAGCTGCAGAACCTGTCAACGTCATACCTTGCAATAAATACAAGGTATTTCTCTTGATACCCGTAAGTATCACCTTGGAACCCTGCATAACGTTCAATGTCCCTTCTGAACCCGAAAAAGTGAAACCCTTTTCATCTAGAACACCAAGAGATATCAAATTTTTCTTCAACAAAGGAACATGTCTTACGTCAGTTAAAGTACGAATCATACCATCACATGTTTTAATCTTGATTGACCCTTTCCCAGAAACTTTGCAGACGACATCATTTCCCATAACAACATTACCCCCATTAAAGCTTTCATAAGTGGAAAACCAATCACGATGTGGACACATATGATATGAACAACCTGAGTCTAAAACCCATTTGTCGGAAGGATGTTGAACCTTATTGACAGTTAAGGCTATATCATCCTCCGAATCATACTTTTGACCATGGACAACGGCTGCAGTTGAAGGCTTTTTCTTTGGACAATCAGCCTTCCAATGTCCCGGTTCCTTACAAATGTGGCAAAGGTCATTTGGGCTTGGTCCTTTAGGTTTAGATTTAGACTTATTCTTTTTCTTACCTCCTTGACCCTTCCCCCTGGATGTATTAACTACTAACCCGACATTATGACTTTCACCCACATCAATTGTCGCCTTTTGACGCAACTCCCTAGTGTGAAGGGCCGACTTCACCTCTTCTAGGGTCAAGGTTTCTTTCCCAACAACAAATGACTCAACGAAATTTTCATACGAGTTAGGCAAAGAAACAAGCAGTATTAAGGCAGCATCCTCATCCTCGACCTTAACATCTATATTACGTAAATCAAGCAATATAGTATTTAATCTATCGAGATGATCTCTAAGGGACATACCATCTTGCATTCGGAGGCTAAACAAGCGTTGCTTCAAAAGCAACTTGTTGGTGAGTGACTTCGTCATAAACAAAGACTCCAACTTTGACCAAAGCCCCAAGGCAGTATCTTCGTCAGCAACTTCGGTGATGACGTCATCCGCCAAGCATAACAAAATGGTGGAGTGAGCTTTCTCCTCCATCACCTCCAATTCGGCAGCTGTGATGCCCCCCTTTGTAGGTTCCGCTCCCTCAGCCGACACCGTAGCCTTAATACCCTTCGTCAAGGGTTTCCAAATACCTTGCTACTTAAGCAAGGCCTTCATCTTAATTTGCCATAGCCCGAAGCTATTCCTCCCCGTGAACTTCTCAATCTTCATACTCATCGCCGCCATTTCCCGAGATCACAGATACCCGAGATACCTTGAGCTCTGATACCAGTTTGTTGTGCGGAAGCTAACAAACACGGCAATAATAAAAGAAAGAGACCAAGATTTAACGTGGTTCACTAACAACTTGTTAGCTACGTCCACAGGCGAGGGAAAAACTTTTACTATGTCGAGAATGCAAATTACAGACTCGTATGAGCTCTCTCTAAGTAATGACTTAAGAGACTCAAATATTTTTGGATGGATTCTAAGGTGGAGGGGAGACTCCTATATATATGAAAAGAATCCCCTCACCTTTCTTAATCTTTCGATGTGGGACAAGAATACAATATATATGTTGTACATGAACCACACTTTCCTATTTCCTTAGATGTGGGACAACCACCAAACAAGGAAAATACCAACTTCAAGTCACATATTCTAACACTATTAAATGACGCATAACTCTTTTAAAATCCTACACATTTAACATCAAATCTACCCAAAATGCAACAACCTTTCTCAATACAAGGAAAAAGATACTTTATCATTATATGCATGGTTAACTATTTGTTTTATATATTAGTGCATCGGAGTTGGTTATTTGTTTACTTTTAATTAAAATAATACTTATAAATAATGGTACTATTAAAAGTAAAAAAAACAGACGAGACGGAAAATGTACCATTTAATACTACGTGCTGAATGCTTCTTTTTTTTTTCAACAAGAAAGAGCATTGGATTACATGTTTAAGCAATAAACATCATTTATTGAAATATTAGCAAAATAAAAAAAATATTACTGCAAAACTAAGACCATAAAACTAAAGTGTCGTTCGTGGTGATCGCATGATTGGGCACAAACGTTTTATCGAAATCGTCAACGTAACGGTTAACTCTTTAGTACCATCAAAACATATGAGCCACGTAGCTTAATTTCCTAAACTATCCAACACATTCCTTATTCTACCATAACGCGTCACACGCATCTACCTCGATGGTCGATATTACATTATACAGATATCGACAAAGTATCACTAAATCAACACGTTGACTCATGAACGTCTACATTTCCCGACAAAACACTTGCATAACGACAACCAAATCAACTTTAAAAATACTTACTAATGTTTAATACGATGTATACAAAAACACAAATTGTTGTATAAAACTGTCTCATATGAAAAGATTGATCCATAATTTTAATATCCATGAATTAACTCCATAACTCTTTATTCATATATTTAGCTTTCCATTTTTGTCTGTCTTTCTATCTTTTTTCATTACATTTATTTACATCTTGACCACTTTTTTTTTTTTATTTTTTTTTTTTTTTTTTTTGTATACTCTTAGTACTCTTTATTTATATTTATAATACTTATCAACCTATTTACACAATAATCCTTTTATATTTAGCCCACTAATTAGCATACTAACCTCACAATTAATAATAATAAAAAATCTACACATTTCCAATAGAGAAACAATAAGAGAAAATACTCCAATTTAATAAAAACCATAAAATTATAAAAAGAAAGAAATCATAATATACCTATCTTAGAAACACAAAAAAGGCCTATAATCAACAACTTTAAAGTCTTAGGATAACAATTTTTGATCAGTTGGTCTTCTTTAAGATGAATATACTTTATTTTAATGATGAATTTTAAGATAATATTTTTTTTATTCAACGAAGAGTACAAGTGAGGAGGGTTCGAACCTGACACCTTACTTAGCCTTAACCACTACGCCTTCGACATGAATCGTTCACATATGCTTCCACTATAAGAGTAACAATATCGAAAATGTCTTAATATAGTGACTAAAACCGGTATCTTGGGCAATAATTAAGACAATTTTTTTTTTCCAGACGATGAAAACCCGCAGTCACTGTCTTTGATGTGCTTTGGGCAAACCCTCGATGTACTTAATAATCTGCAAACCATGGACACCAGATAAGCATACTTAGGACGATAAACTTGAAATCTAGAAACGTTTATATTGATTGGGCATCCACCACCAACCCCTCAAAATCAATATAAAAACTATCTCTCGCACACACACTGTAGTCTAGTCTAATTACACAACCAACAGTAGTCTGCGAACAATAAAGAAACCAATACGAGTACAAAATACTGAAGAAAAATACACCATCTCCTCTCACCTTACAACCTTACTTACTGCAATTCTTACACACCCCCTTCCCTTCTCCCTAAAATATCTCGTGCTCTTTCTCTTTCTCTCTCCACATTTCTTTTCTCCTCAATTTCATCTCATTTTCTTCCTGATTCAAATCTTCATCACTCTTTCTTCTCCCCGATGCCGAGTGGAAGCTGATTTCGGCGTCGATTTTTCACTTTTTTACTCGCATCTGAGGTGATAGGTATGGGGAACAAGAAGCGCGCCACGTCATCTCACCGGAAAGTGGAGCCTCCGGCGGCGGTCAAGGCGACGGAGGCGGCGGAGGTGAAGCAGGAGTGCGAGCGCGCGCTGAACGCGTTGCGCCGGGGGAATCACAACAAGGCGTTGAGGCTGATGAAGGAGGTTTCTGGAAAGTTCGAGAAGTCGGCGTTGTTTCACCGTGTTGCTGGTACGATTTCGGTGAAGGTCGCCGGAATAATTGATGATCTTAACGTGAAGCAGCGGCACCTGAAGAACGCTGTTGAATCGGCCAAGAGAGCCAAGGAATTGTCGCCGAATTCGGTGGAGTACTCGCATTTTTACGCGAATTTGCTGTTTGAAGTTTCTTCAGACGCGAGGGAGTACGAGGAAGTGATTTCCGAGTGCGAGAGGGCGTTGGCGGTGGAAAACCCTAACGATCCTGCCATGGATGAGTTGAGCGCAGTGGACAAGGACGAAACGGTGTCGTTTTCGGCCGAGGCGAAGGAAACTAGGGTTTCGCAGGTGCAATCGGAGCTCAGAGGCTTGATTCAGAAGGCGAACATCGCCTCGATTTCGTCGTGGATGAAGAATTTAGGCGGTGGCGTAGGGGATGAGAAGTTTCGTTTGATTCCGATACGGCAGCGCGCGGCGGAGGATCCAGTGGAGCTCAAGTATTTGACCGGCAACGGGAATGTCCGCCGGCCAAATGAGATTAAGAAGGCGACAAAGACGGCTGAGGAAAGGAGGAAGGAGATTGAGGTTAGGGTTGCTGCGGCGAGGCTGTTGCAGCAGAAGAGTGAGCAGGCTGGCGAGGAGGGTAAAGAAGGCGGTGCTGGAAGTTTGGTGTTGAGTAATGGGAGTGCCTCGGCTTCTGGTAGTGCCAATATTACTCCGAAAGTTGGAGAGAGGAGACGGCATGGGGGCTCTAGGCGTAATGCCAGCATTTCTGAAAGGAAAAATCAGGTATAAACATTGTTACTTGAACCTACGTTTCAATACATTTTTATGTATTTATCTGATTTGTGTGTATTATTTGTTGTGCTTGATTTACTTTGGTGTGAGAGCGTTTGATTTGCTCGGTTGTGGTTCTTCTGTGATTTAAGAGATCTTTGGTAGTTGATTGAAAGCATTTCGTGTTTCAGTGCTGAGTTTATCAGCGTAATGCCAGCATATCCTAAAGGAAAAATCAGGTATAGATGTTGGTAGTTGAATGTATGGGCGTGCAGTCTGTGTATCTGCTGTGCTTGATATTATTTGGATGTTTGATGATTAGGAATCATGATATTTCGAATGAATTGGTTCTCTTAATGATGTAAAACTGGTCACAAGGGCAATGCAATTGAGGGAAGTAGGGGTTTCGAACTTGAGACTAATTCCCACGCTATCTCCATCATAACCGAAACTAGGATTTGTTCAGTTAATTTAAGCGGTTTGGGTATACGATGTTATATTGATATGCCACTTTGTGTATCTTAAAAGTCTTCTATGTTGGTAGAGTTAGTTTGCCATGAACTTCCTGTTGAGCATTCAATATTTTTTGTTAGAGGTTCCGGGATTTTGATGGATTTTGTGTTGTGGTTGAGTTGATGTGCTGTTTAAATTGTAGGGAGGCTGTTTGGCATTGTTTTGATAATTGATTGATAGCATTGCATGTGTTGGTGTGGAGTTTATTTAGTGTGCCTAACTTGATGCAGGTGCTGTCATTTTGGAATTCAATGAGTTCTGAAATGAAGAGAGGCTTGCTTAGCATTAAGGTTAGTGATCTCAGGGCGCATTTTGATGGCTTACCCAATAAAGATGGGATAAAGGTGGCTGAGGTTTTGTCAGAGGCTTTAGCATTTGGTAAAATGCATCAGACTTGGAAATTTTGGGCATGTTGTCGCTGTGGGGACCGGTTTACTGATGCTCATTCTCATATACAACATGTGATTCAAGAACACCTAGGCAGTCTGTCGCCTAAGCTACGGTCTGTGTTGCCTCAGAATGTTGATAGTGAGTGGGAAGAGATGATTATTAGTTGTTCATGGGAACCATTGGATTTGATTGCCTCGGTTAGGATGCTCGAAGAGCAATCTAAACCTGAGGTTGCTGAATCTTCAGGCAGGGAAACTCCGAAGGAGCAGACTGAAGACACCTGGAATGACAGTGGTTGTTCCGAGGAAGTGCGGGAGGGATTCCAAGAGAAGAACAGCTTGGAAAATAATTGCAATGGCAATATTTTGGAGGTTGACGGTGAAGAGGGAAATATGGATATTGAGTGTAAAACATGTGATGTAAAAGTTGATTGCAAGATGTATAACCAATGTAATAGCTGGCCTGTGTCAGATGACACTGAGCGCACAAAGTTGTTGAAGAAGATAAGCTCTTTATTTCAGGTGCTGCTTAGGCAAAAGTGTCTTAGTGTGGCACACCTTCAGAAGGTGATACAGTACACTATAGAAGAGTTGCAGGGTCTTTTCCCTGGCTCACAGATTCTAAACTGTGGTGTGGATCAGACCCCTTTGTGTATATGCTTCCTGGGAGCCACTTCTCTGAGAAAGATTATCGACTTTTTGCAGAACATCTCTTATTCTTGTGGTTTTGGTAGATATCCCGAGAAATTCTCTTTGGATGATACCAGCACTTGCTCCCAACCTTTAGTTTGTGATGACAGAATCACACTTAATGAAAATGCATCCTCTCTCCTACTGGATGAGACTTTGCTGAATTTTATTGGTGTCAAGGACGAGGTGGCTTCAGGGAGATCCATTGATGGGTTTGGCAAAGGTGGTCAATCTGATTCTGACCCTCTTCTATCTTGGATATATGCTGGTTCACCTAGCGCTGAGCAATTAGCAACATGGTCTAAAATCAGGGAAGAAAAATCGCAAGAAGGTGCCCAAATGCTGGAGATACTTGACAAAGAACTTATTCAACTTCAGACCTTTTGCGATAAAAAATATGAGCTCTTAGGATATGAAGGAGCCTTGCAAGGATTGGAGGAGCTCTGCCTGGAAGAATGCAAGAAAAAGGTGCAGGTGACTGATAATACTTCTTATTGCAGCTACGAGTCGATACTCCGGAAGCGCAGGGATGAACTTGTTGAAGGTGATAACGAAGTCGTGTTTGTAAGTAATAGGTTGGAGCTTGATGCCATTTCAAGTGTTTTGAAGGAAGCTGAAAGTCTTTATGTTAGTCAGTATGGTTATGAAGAGTCTTATGGTGGTGTAGCGTCTCATCTCTGTGACTTGGAGGCTGGTGAAGAGGACTGGAGATCAAAGGATTATGTTCAGCGACTGAACAATTGTACAGAGATCGTTCTTCAAAGACAAAAGGAACATATGAATATAGAGGTTAGTCTTTGTTTTTACCTCTTTTAACAGGGAACTTGCTGTGATTTGAGAATTTATTATCTGACATTTTATCCACACAGCTCAACAAACTCGATGCTCAAATAATGCGCAAGATGGTCAACGTGAATCAATTGGAGCTTAAGCTTGATCCTGTTACCGTCCTTGATTACCGCTTTGTGTTGGTGCCTTTAGTGAAGTCATACATGCGGGTTTGTAGATACCTTGTGGATTCCACTTTTTAACCGTTTTCCAGCAGTGAACTTTTCATTGATTTGATTCCGCTTTAATCTTCTTAAAGGCACATTTAGAAGATATGGCCGAGAAAGATGCCGCAGAAAAGTCCGATGCCGCAAGAGAAGCATTCTTGGCAGAACTGGCTCTTGAATCTAAGAAATCCACAGGGAGTGGAAACGATAATGGAAAATCCACACATGAAAAGATTAAAGACAGGAAAAGAAATAAAGATTTGAGGCGAACCAAGGACCCCAAGGTATGTTTTTATAAATTATAAACCATAGAAAAACGTTATATGGCATTCTTTTGTTTATTCTTGCCAGTACTCATTCTCATTCTCAGATTCCTCTGCAGCTTAGCGGCTTTAGCGACCAGCTTGAGGCTGCTGATCAATCGTATGTTTACTTGGAGCTTTCATCTTCATTCACTGACACTTAAATTTTGAAACAAAATATTGGTGTGTTATCTGTTTAAGGGATGGTTGCAGTCAAGTATTATAAATTTCTCTCTATTGCAGCTCTCTTGCAACGAATTCTGATGGAGATGCTGTCGAAAATGACATAATAGAATCGGTAATTAATGATAACATAAGAGAATTGGAGGATGAAATTCAACGAAAGCTTGAGCTTGAGGCCGAGGAACGAAAGCTTGAAGAAACCCTAGAGTACCAGAGGCGACTGGAAAATGAGGCTAAACAGAGACTTCTTGCTGAGCATAGGAGACGAACTGCTGTGGTGGCTGCCGAAGATGCGATAGACAAGGCAGGTGATGTCCATGTGAGAATCTCAGGAGCTTCAGACTGCAAGCAAGTACGTACCATATTGTTGTTGTCCCAAGCATTGAATGTTTATTTATTGACTACATTTGAATAGAAGCATATTCGTCAACAAATGAAAAATTGTCCCATATAATACAAACATTTTCTTTCTACGACTCTATTCTGTCCAAACTCTTGCGTCACTTAAGAAAAAGGGAAGCGTTTGACCCCTCAACGCATCACTGTGAGTCAAATGGACCCCCCCCCCCAGTACACACATAGGGTATGCATGCTTGCATTTGACTCCTCTCCGTCGCCATTTACAGGAGCCCTGGGCCACTGAAGTAACGTTGTTACTCCTAAGCTTGACTATTAACACTGTTCATCTTGTCAAACAGGCGACACTTGCAAGTAAGAATGATAGTGCACACAGCACAGATAGCTTGCAAGTAAACTGGAGGCATGATGCTGGTTCACGTGTTGCTGATGAAGAGTCTGTTGGAACGGTCAACAATTGTCTTGTACCTGGTAAACATTGAATAATTAGAGTCCAAGGCTTAGATGTCCTGTGTTTAAGATTATTGGATAGAACAGACCCAGTTGGAATTCATGTTCCCGATTCCCCATTCCCACAACATAATGCCTTCTTGATCTAATTTTATATATAAAGGATGAGGACACTCCCTTTTTGTGTAGGATTATCGAACTTTGGTGCTCCAAGTAATGGAGTTTTGCCTTTCGAACAACAAGCTGGGAAGAAAGGCAAACGTAGAAATTCCGTGAAAACTTCTGAAAAGGAAAATGCTAAGCTGGAGAATTCAACCACTGACGACGTAGTGCAAAAAGACCCTAGTTTGATTGCTCCTAATCAAAGTGGTTAGGCTCTTTTAGTATCCGTATCTTTTTTTTCTTCCTGCATGGGAATCACAGCCAATCAGCAAAAACAATTATCTAGTTAAATAAGCTCATTATAGACTGCACATAAGTTCTACTCTTTGTACCCCTGTGACAGCCTGACAGGACAAAAGTGGACACAATATTTTGGTTTCAATTGTTGGGTGTTGTAACAATACTGCACCCGAAATCCAAGTGTTGTGAGAACACCCGCTTCCTGTGTTTATCTTTCTTGTTACCATCACACAGTTCTCTCATCATCAATGCTTGGAATTTGTATACAGCCTTTTGTTGCTTTCTACTCTATGTATGTTCTGGTGATTATACTGGGTATAAAAACGCTGGTATTTAGAGGTTTGATGCGGGTTGTCTAGACAAGGAAATTATTATCTGCACCAAGTACTTGAAACTTATTTTCCACATAGGCTTCTGTTTGGGTTATACACTATCTCGCAGAAAATTGCCATTTTTTGTCTTTTGATGTTAGTTTTGAAGTTGAATGTTACGGTTACACTGTAGGCATTGGGTATCTTCACATTGGCTACATACTTTCTGCAGTTGTTCTCTGTGAGGAAAACTTTTTGCAGGAAAATAACTTTTGTTTTTTGCATGATCAGAGGGGGATATTGGGTCAAAGACACTCAGACAGCTGCAAGTAGAAGAGGACGAGGAGGAAAGATTTCAGGCAGACCTTAAAAAAGCTGTCATGCAAAGCCTCGGTAAAACCAAAATTTTCCTATCTCTAACGATTTGGTGTCATTTGTTTGCTGTAATCTAAGCACTGTGACATTATCTGTCACGTTTGAAACACGATTCCCATAGTGATACTATAGCTAGCCACTGTATTTTTGAACTGGGATTGCTATCAAGTAGATAAAAATGTTTGATTTGTAAAAAGTTAGAAACCAACTATAGCTACAAATCTGTCTCTCTCCTGCATGGTTTTGTGCTTGAGCTTTGTCTTCTAGTTATGTCAGATCAAAATTTGCTGTATTATGTTTCTGATTTTTTTTTGATGTTCAAGGGATAGCACATATGCTTGTGCTTCAAGGAAAGATTATTCTGTGTGTTTGAACTTACTGGTATCTCTTTGTTGTGTGCTCTTTTGTTTCTTGTTCAACTCTTATCTTATTTGAATTAGTGCCTTGATTTAGCTAACAAAGGAGCATTCTGAATTAAAGATGTTAATAATGGGATATCACTATTAGATTGGGCTTTCCACCCAGATTATATGATCATCAATATGCTACCAGCCTAGAGTTTGTCGGAAAAACTAGAGTTGCTTATGACATGGTTATGGTTACACTTCTTTGTTACCATCATGATTCATGAAGCAAATAGCAAATTTGGACTAACTAGTGTAAGTATGCTGTGAATAATTGACTAATTCACAGAGTGCAAAAAGGAAAAGGGACCATCTAGACAGTGACATTAATCCCAGCTTCTGTCTCATCTCAGAATCAGTAATTGTGCCGATATAGTTGTTCCAAACATGTTAACATCATGCCCTTTTTATTTTACCTTTGACTTAGTGTTGGTATTTTGCTTTTATATTACTTTTATTCGGAGTCATCTATATCTGTAAAGCTGCAGCTGTTTGATTCCCACTTCTTATTCATTGTCAGACACATTTCAAGCCCGTCAGAAGATGCCTTTGGTTTCTAATTCCGGGAATGCACGTAAGCGATCGCAGGATTTTGATAACTTTGGAATTGTAGCTGATGGAGTGCCTTGTGATAATGTGAGTGGGATAGATCTGGTTGGTCCGGGGTTGCAGAATGAAGTTGGTGAATATAACTGTTTTCTGAATGTGATCATCCAGGTTTGATAACTATTTTCCATTCAAACACTATTTTCTTTCACCTTGTTTCATTGTTCACCGATTTTATGGGTGCAGATAAGTGTTCTAATTTTTTCTTGGATGTTGACAGTCCCTGTGGCATATACGACGCTTCAGAGAGGAGTTTCTGAGGAGAGCTACTTCCGAACATGTTCATGTAGGAGAACCGTGTGTTGTATGTGCATTATATGATATCTTAACAGCATTGAGCATTGCTTCTGGAGATGCAAATAAAGAGCCAGTGACCCCTTCTGCGTTGAGGATTGCTCTGAGTAATATGTATCCTGAAAATAACTTCTTTCAAGAGGTGAGTGGATAGAAGATATATATTTGAGCCTTGTGAGTTCTTTTTGCTAACACAAATTGCTATATAAGACGGTCTTAGTATGAAACTAGTCCGATTACAGTATTACCCAAACCCAAATTTGAGTTTTTTTATTTTTTTTTGACAACCAACTTTTCTATGTTGACAACCCACATATTTAAATAAGTTAGTACTCCGTATCAATTATATTGGGCACCTTTTAGTGGGCTTGTCTTACTGTAAAACCGTTTTAATGCTCTATGCTTCTGTATGATTGATCCAATTCCTGCAAAACTATAGGGTCAAATGAACGATGCTTCTGAGGTATTAGGAGTAATTTTTGAATGCCTGCACCAATCGTTTACATCAGGCCCAAAAGGTTCTGACAGCAATTCAGAAGAAAACGGTGGCAGGGGTTATTGGGATTGTTTTAGCCCATCTTGTATTGCGCACACTCTTTTTGGAATGGATATTTTTGAACGAATGAACTGCTCTAGTTGTAAAGTGGAATCCAGACATCTGAAGTACACCTCATTCTTTCACAATATCAACGCTAGTGCCCTCCGAACAACTAAGGTACAAGTATGTCTTAAGTCTTTTCTGTTGACTTCATTATTGCACTCTTTATTACCTTCTGAATACATGCTGGAAAGATCTTAAGATCTATTTTTAAAACGGTCTAGGCATTTATTAATTTTCCGTTATATTCAGGTGATGTATATGGAAAATTCATTTGACGAGCTTTTGAATCTGGTGGAAATGAATCACCAATTAGCGTGTGACCCGGAAGCTGGTGGATGTGGGGAGCTAAATCATATTCATCACATTCTCTCAAACCCACCACATGTTTTCACTGCAGGTAATTAATTTGATCACCAATAATACCTATTTTCTGCAGCCAATTACTCAATTTACATAATTATGAATATTAAATTATGTCTATGTTTTGTTTGTTCTGAGTTGCAGTTTTAGGCTGGCAAAATACATGCGAAAGTCTCGACGACATTAAAGAAACCCTGTCAACTCTGTCAACTAAGATAGACATCAGCAGGCTTTATCGTGGTCTAGATCCTCAAAATTCTCATCATCTGGTCTCCGTGGTACGCGTACATTTCTCAAGTGAATCTTTCATACATCTCATAGAGTATAACAATATATATATGGTGAGTCATGGCAGCATGTCTCATCCATTGGATAGTTGAATTATATATACTCTATAACATACGAGTACAATAATGAATTGGTACAGACATAGTCACTGGTTTTCAGTTTTCACACTTACGGAAAATTTAGAAATTGACAATAAGATTTTTCATGAATGTTCTTGAGCTGCCCCACCTTCACAAATGGGTAGTTCAAACATGGATAAAATTATGAATAATCCGGTATTACTGCTTGAGGGCTTGTTATAGTGTCAGACTCTGTTATTTTATGGAAACTCCACTATTCTAGGCTTGTTTAGGCAAAAACAGCGACACCGGCAAATTTTTGAAGCCTGAAACTGAAGCTTATTTAGGCTTTTATAGTCAAGCGTTGGTAAACATAGTCATGAGAACAATACTAAATGCACTGAGGTTTCTTGATTGCAAAGTTAACCCCAACTTCCGTGTTGGGGCACTGAAATCTTATACTCCATCTCACTTGTGTTTCATTGAATCAGATACAAATTAATGATTATCTCGGGCATTTGTTTTCATTTTCTTGTAGGTTTGTTATTACGGGCAGCATTATCATTGCTTTGCATATAGCCAGGACCATGAGAAATGGGTGATGTATGATGACAAGACAGTGAAGGTATATCATATTCGGAGTATCTTGTAGTATTATTTGTATATTGGGTCTGTTTATCAAACAACATAGTCAATTAGCAGATTCTGACCTAAATAGTAAATAGTATATTGACTATCAATATACTAACTTCATGTGTTTGTTAAACAACATATTTCGATTACATATTAGCTGGGATCTACTGCATTCAATTCATACATGAAAACAGTTTATTTGTCTTATAACATGCTAATTATCAAACACTTTTTTTTTTTTTTTTAATTCTACTAATTTAATTTGATGATCAAACCTGCTACTAAAATAACTTGATCGTATTTTGTTAAATGTTATGAGCTATTACAAATCATATTATCTTATTTATCTTTTTTTTTCCTGAAATAAGTATAATTAATTTACTCGTACTTGTTATTATACTCGTTTCCAATTCCAAGCGATTATTCATGCTCTATTAGTTTGGAGATTTGTGATGGTTTTGCTGCTGCTGTATTGATATTGTTGGATATCCCAATGTGTCAGGTAATTGGAAGCTGGGACGACGTTCTTTCCATTTGCGAGAGAGGGCATTTACAACCTCAAGTTCTCTTTTATGAAGCTGCAAATTAAACTGCGGCTTGGAGGCTGGTTTCTTCAGCAAGCTAAGGGATGACAAAGTATACAGAGTTCATAAATAAGCAACCGTTTCTCCATTAAAAGCCATAAGCCATGTGAGTTTAAGTCAAAAGCCTGAATCATCCATCATATATATAGTAAAGTTGCAGATGTCGAAGGAACGAGAATCAGCCATCATACCTATTTTGCATTGATAATGGTAGATACAAAAGAAGTTTCGATATACAAGTGTATTGTTAGCCGACCACCATTTTGTTTAAGGTGGTTCCGAGAGACGGGAGGACGACAAAGCCTATTGTCTAGTAGTTCATCCGGTAGTCCAAATTTAAGAACCGGAACAAACACCCCTCCGCCCTCCTCCCAGAAAACTCAATAGAAGAATTTAGTATCCCCTTTGTAAAGGGTTTAAAAAAAGAAAGGTGAAGTAGAAGAAAGAAACTCATTATTTTTATAGTTAGTACTATGTGATAGCTGCTCATGGCTATTGTTGAAGGTAAAAACCTCGACTGAACTCCAACTTAACTTTTGATGACGATAATGAAAAATTACTACTTCTATTAGATTATATAATTTTGGTCTCTCGTATTAGTTTTTGCAAATTAGACCGTCTTCTATTTATTTTGCCCGGTTCAACTCCCTTATTAATTTTTTTTGGGGGGAGCCAGGCTTTGTTGCTCTTACAGTAATTTTTTTTGAGAAATGATTTGGTGTCACATTTGTGGAAGAATTCTGATTTTTTTCCCTTCGGTTTGTAAAGTTTAGTGAATCTGAGAGGGACATTGTCATTGTGTCGAAGTTGAACTAATTCTGGGGAAGTTCTTGTTAAATTTATTGTCAAACCGTCTCACTTGAAATTTAGATACCGTTTTCATTTGAGTGATTTGTGGTGAAAGAGCATTTTGCATAATCACACGGTATAAAAAAAGGGCGGAACTCAAAATGTAAGTTTGATGGTACTTTCAAATGGATATTTGCGGTCAATACATTTAGAATAATACGAGTTTTTGGCCTAATTTGGAAAATTTTCATCCTCGCATATTTTTTTGTGTGAACAACAAATTGAGTTAGATTCAATATAATATATTCCAATAGTATATTTTAGGAAACTACTTCTTGTGGTCCATAAATTTACTTAGCGTCGTCCATAATTTATGAGTAAATTACTGATTTGTTCCTTTCAAATTTAGTAACCAAATTCGACCTAAATATAGTAACCTAATTTACCTTATTTAATTATTAAGCTAATTGAAATTAAAACTCTGACCACAAAAACATTAATTCTCGAATTAACAAAACGGTTATCTTTTGAAATTTAATTGATCCACAATAGTTCGGAACATGTCGAACGTGGAAAATAATATTTCTTTTGATTTGAATTTACCCTATGTCGAGACAATTTGGACGATGATGACATTGTTGAGATTAGTTTTCGTTGTTGTCAATGTAGTTATTATTCGACTTGTTTGATTAGATATGCGAAAAAATTACGTTAACTCAACTACTCAATTATGCTGATAACTACGCTGTCAATGGAATTGTTTTATTGTTTATTTGGACGATGATAACTACGTTGTATCCACGCCTCTCCCCAAGAACAAGCGTGGGAGAACCACACCCCTTCCTGGGTAGAAGCGTAGATCTCCCACGCCTCTACCCAGGAAGAGAAGTGGGAGTTCTATGCCCATGCCTCTACCCAGGAAGAAAAGTGGGAGTTCTATGCCCTTTCCTGGTAGAGGTGTAGATCTCTCACGCCTCTGGTCAGGAAAAGAAGTAAAAATTTAACGCTTCGTCGTGAGTTGTAACTCATATTTTCCACGCTTTATCAAAGTGATTAGTGTGGAGTTGGCCATGAAACCTAGCCCATTTTATTAAATTTATTCGTATTTAGTAAATTAATTTTATATTTCTCCAATGAACAAAAAATTAATTAAAATTAATTTTATTCGTATTTTGATTCTCAGAAGAAAAATCGATTTCTAGCTACGAAGTTAGTATGCAATTAAAAAAAAGGTACAACAAACCGAAATCGATTTGCCCTAAAATGCATAATTTAAGAAATTATTACCTTGGACTCGGAATTAAGATGACACGACAGATTTAATTGGAGTGAGATTACATGAAACCGTTTTTCAAATTTTTTTTTTTTTACTGAAGTAGATGAGGAAGGTAAAAGAAAGAAGGTGGATGGGATAAGGAAGAAAGTGAATAAAGAGGAAGGTGAAGGGTTGATAAAGTAAGGGATAAAATTGGTAATACGGTTAAAATACAGACGACGCTAAGTAAATTTATGGACGACACGAAGTAAAAGTGATATTTTAGTGCTATGACTTCTAAGTTAAATAGAATTAGTATTATATCCAAAATCCAACTGGCACGTTGAATGTGAGTATCTCAAATAAACAATTATCAGTAATAATTTTATATGTATTGAGTGTTGACCAAGCTAGATTATATTTTAAAGACATAAAATATTAACATCTAGAAGGACACTTTGAAAAAAAACATCTAGAAGGAACCAGAGTTAGTTCAAATTTTCAAATGTCTCTTCTCCGGTATCACGAGGTCAAGGAATCAATTCTTATCTACGACGTAATACGTTTATTTGGAACAAAAATAAAATAAAATGACATAATGCCTACCATCCGTGTCTAATCAATAGAATCACTACTTTTTTATGATTTTATTTAAACTTAGTGAACTGTTCTCTTAATCCACCCAACAACATTTATAAAATCTGATTTTTACTATTAATTAATTAATTAATTAATAAATCGCAAATAAAATTTGATTACTTTTTTTTTATTTTTTTTTTATTTTGTTGTTTTTATAAGGGGATATCAAAAATAGAAAATGCAGAGAAGTTGGATAAATAGTGTAGGGATTAGTATTGATGCGATTAGGTGAAGAGGGTAAAATAAAATCACTAAATTTAAACAGTGACAAAATTTGAGTTGCTGACTTTTTAAAAGGCAGTTTTAAACTCTCCTGATTTATAGTAAGTGTTTGACCTCAGCTCTAAGTTTTCAGTTACAAAACCACTTTGTTAAACAAACAAGAACCTCTTTTAATCTTACTATTAGTATTATAATTATAATAATCCCCCTTTTCTATCTCCGCTCTTCTCGCGTCTTATTACTCTCTCCCCCAAAAAACACACACATTCGACGAAAACATTCCGAGGTTACTTCTCCGATGCCTACTCCACCCTTTCTGCCTCTTTCTTTTCATATCTAAGGGGATCATCTTAATTGAATTATCGAGTGTGTTTTCACACCTTTTTTGCGTGTCGTGTCGTTGTGTCGACACGAGAAACGAGGCCAAATTGGCTAGATTGGAGTGTCGTCGGGGTGAGATAGGGCGGGCGACGGGGAGATGACCCTGAAAGGCGGGACCAGCCAAGCGTGCGCTGCCTGCAAATATCAACGGAGGAAATGCACTCCTGAGTGTCCGCTAGCGCCTTACTTTCCTCCCGATCAGCCCGAGATGTTTCAGAATGTTCATAAATTGTTCGGCGTTAAGAAAATTCAGAAACTTTTGTCAGCTCTTCACCCGAGTCACCAACCCGAGGCGATGAGTTCGATCATCTACGAAGCCAATGTCCGGGACCGGTTCCCTGTGACGGGCTCACTCGGCGTGATTCATAGGCTACAGAATGAGATTCGTAAATGTGAGGAAGAGCTTTACGCTGTTCACGCCATGCTCGCCATGTGCCGGCAACAGCAAGATCAGCAACAGCATATTCCGTCAGATGTTCCGCTGATTCCTGATATTGAAGCGCAGGCCTCGCAGTTGCAGTTAGGGATGGCAGTGGGCCCGCCGCCGCCTAAAGACGAAGAACCCTCTTTCTGCCTTCAAAATCCCTCGGTTTCCGAGCAACATAACTCGGATACTGTCATTCCGGTCACTCAGGATTATTCGTTTTCGGGCAGTAATAGTCCTTACAATTCTAATTACATCGACACAAAAGTACTGCTGAATTCAATGTGGATCCAAAACCCCGGCAACAACGATAAAAGTGAGAATGACCGACTTTTGCCTATACAGTCACAGCTGATCACCTCACAGGAGCCTGGGCCGCAACACGAAGATTTTCAGAAGTATGATGACATGGGCCATTATTTTGATACAATCGATGATAGACAATCCTACATTACTACAAGGTACTGTACAAATAACTGCATTAATCTTAACCAATGATTGTACGAAATAATCCTTAACTAATGAGTAACTAATATTACGACATGGCACGACATTTTCACACTTTCATTAATGAAAGTGTTTCATTAAATAGTTGTGTTGGACACGCTGACACTTGCAGCGAAGTCGAAGTGGCATAAAATATACTCGTATTTACTTCCGACTCCATAGAAATCTAACAGAATCAAAGGAGCAGAAATATGTTAACTGTTCAGTGTAGTAAATCAAATAATCCTATCTACATCATATTATTCGGTATTTATAATTAATCGTATGTTGAACTTTATTTTGCAGCCTTGAATACGATGAACTCGATACCACACAATGCCACGAGCAAGTTGCTGAAAATGAACTAAAGAATGCTGCTGCATGCTTCAGCCTTACTAGTGTCAACTAATGGTACAGATATCGAACAACAAAAGCTTAGTTTCATGGTTTTTCATTTTTTTTTTGAATAGATTTTGGGAGAGGTTTTCATTTTTGAAATCGTTTTTGTTTGCTCATCTCATGTACTCCGTAATTTTTTTTGAAACCGGTTGTAATTTTTGTCATTTCTTTGATTCATTTTAAAGCTTAAGTTACATACATTATTCATTCATTAGTAATAAAGAAAAAAGAATTTTTGATGCCTCTTTTATCTAAGTCTTCCATATGTTCTCAATCCCTTAAAACTAAGGGCAACTAAACCTTTCTGTTTCCTTTATATTTGAATTTTGAACTCTCAAGTAGTAGCAAATATATTTATGAACGAACATTAATAACCAAAATAGTAGTAATTAAATACAAATAAACAATACCAAGTGCAAAATTATTTCTTTATAAATAAGCTACTTAACTACGAGTACAATCAAAGGAAGATGTTCTAGAGAATTGTTCTAGAGAATAGTCGTAAATATTCTAATTTTATCATCTAAAGAGGATACACAAGACATATCCCGGGAACTGAAATTGCCTTATTTATGTTCAAAATGTTAACTAGAAATCTAGAATGATCAACTGTAGTCGTCAAAATTTGCTAAAATACATACTCACTTCATTCTGTAATAACTACATCAGTTTTAAGATAAGAGCAAAGGAGGAAGGATAAAAATGGTAAGTTGTCTTATTTAGAAGGCCGTGGTTAGTTTTTGTAAGGGTAGTTTTGTGTTTTCAAAAGTGAAATCGAGTCCACAAAAGAAAAAGTTGTGAACTAGTTGGAATGCACAAACAGGTATTTGCAACCGAATGGAGGGAGTAGCATTGTACCGTTTAGGCGCCAAGAGAAAATGAGTCATAAGACTCGAGTGTTGTAGCAGCCACAGTATGAGCACTTGTGATGCACCCAATGAAAGGGCGCAGTTCCTTTCTTCTCACAGTCATTGCACAATATGGCCTGAGAATTGATTAAGAATCTGTTAGTGATGGCCAATGCCATACATTGCGATTATGACTGTAACCTTGTCAATGTTAGCTTACTAACCTGAGTCTGGCCTGCGTATTCCTCAGGCATTTTCTCTTTAGCCAAGTATACATCCAGCATTTTGACTAAAAGCTGTCACACAACATTCTTTCGTTAAGACTGAAATGAAAGGCTCCTTCAAAAGTAGTACAATAATTATAGCTCTCGAATTTCTGCTCATCATATCATGTACAGTGCATACTGCATGCATAGTCATGGATTTGTTGCATCTTGCATCATTTCAGTCATACTACGTATCAGACTAAGTATTATTTCATGACTGTGTTCAAGAGATCATACTTTTCAGGTGAATTCGTCAGACGTAATGGGCATGCAAGTTGAACATGAAAGGTAGGAGTGTAGGACATGGACATATTACAGGTTCCAATTTCTTGAACTTGCAATAAATTTATACTTAAGACATATCAGATGTCTGATAATTTGGACACAAACAACTCATTACTCTTTCGCTTTGGCAATTAGGCAACCAGACGGCGACAGTCTTGGTCTAATCCACTGCCGTCCTATTTTTATTTTATTTTTTCGCACAGAGAGCCCCCACCACTTGAGCTAACTCTTGTTCTTTCGCTTCCGTCATATATAGAAAACTGTTGGTTTTGTCTCGGATTTGGATTTTGGAAGTAATGAATTAAGCCTTTCATTTGGGCTATTTATATATAAAAAAAATTAATGATGTATGAGAAATATCGTAGTGACTGACCTGCATGTCTCCAAGTGATTTGCTGCAAACTGGGCACGTATAACGCATGCAAATGTAGTCCTGACCACCAAACATCATAGTTAAGAGTAATTCATCAAATCACTCCGGTTATATGAGAAACCAACGGAGGTCCAACCTGAAAGCATGTTGAATGCATTGCATGACCACATGGCAAGGACTTGAGTGGATTGGTTGACGTAAACATTTCCTCTTGGCATATAGGACATTTGTCTTCTATGGACCTTTCGATGCATACATGCAACGGACGATATCTTGACATGCAAGCATTGCATTTCATGCAATGATAATAATCAATCCCAAGCCCTTTACCAACACGACATAAGTTGCAATAAGGGCAATGGTAGATCTCCCTGTCGAATAAAGATAACGTCAAAAATTACAGTTTTAATAATATATTGGTTTTGAAGACTACCAGCATCACAACCACATTTAGAGGCTGGTAACAAATAAGATCTGGCTGCAAATTCCTACACCAAGACCGTACAGATATCTACGACCATGGTTGAGTTCAAGCTTAAATCAAAGTAGAAATGGAACAAATTTCAGTGACTACATTTTCCAATATTCATTTATAGATAATAATGCAACGAAATTAGAAAACGTAAAATGTACCTCTCATCATCAAATAATTTGCAGAAGTTGCAGTAGTATCTCGCCATAGAATAGTCGTTACAGGAAGGGGTTGAGCAAACACGTCCAATTGGCTGAATTTCTAAGCATCTCATGCACATCATTTGAGTAATGGATTTCCTGCACATAAGCTCACTCGATTTTTGGAACTTCCAACCGTGGTATAAAATCTAGAATTGAGACTTGATTTAGAAACCGTCACCATAGCTAATCTCATTCCTTGTGTCATACATGTGGCCAACACTGCCTCTAGAATACAGTCGTAGTAACCTTAGAATCTTTGCCTGGACAAGATGTGGTGCAACAGCCACAAATAGAAAGTAAAAAAAGTACTATACTTTGTAGTTAACTTGTTATATACCTGTCCAGCACATGATCATAAATGTCGTTATCATGGTAAATCTCTTCGTCATGGCATCGCTTGCAAGTGAAAATCCGGTTGCAACAGCTTGCAACAAGCTTGCAGTTTTGTTTGTAGTGTTTGCAGCCAAATACAGAAGCCTCAATGTCCCGAAACGACGGAAACTGGCCATGAAGCTTCCTGGACTCGATTATAATCACATCATCAGGATCGGGAAGTGGTTTTGCTGCATGGCATAGACTAAGAAAAACAAGAAAGCATGTAAGAACAGGTACCGACAGTCTGGCAGTATAAGTGTCCGCAAATAGCTAATGAAAATAACTTTAAGAGAGTTTGAATCAAGTTTTGTGGCCTTTTTGAAGGCTTTATAGTATAACACCAACCTTGGGAGTAAAAAAATAAAACAAGAAGGCCAATGTAGGTAGGTTGCAACACAAGTATACCTAACCAAAAACAAAATAGGAAAAGGATAGCATGAAAATAAGTAAACCTAGTCGTAGAGTTCTGAATTACTTTGGTGCTTGCTCGCGGATCCAAAAAGGGCGCTGTTTTATTCGCAGCTTCCCCATCAACCTGACTAGCAGGCCCCTGTTTGTCTTGCTGGTTCACCTCCAAAGCTGGTAATGAAAATAGGTTCCTTTGAACATCAGCATATGAGGAAAAATCGTGTCTGTGATTAACCACATCAGGACCTTTCATTTTCAGGGCCATTTTAGCTGCCTCATAATCATTGTTACGTAATACCGCATTCAAATCTTGTCTCACATCACAAGAACCATCTTTGGATGGATTCTCCGAGACTAAGTTCAGCGAGTTTGTTGCTGTTGGAATCGTAGCTGTCGCCTCTGCCTCACCAATGTCGTACTTATCAACATCTTCCCACCACTCCCCTAACCATTCGTTGAATTTTGTGAAAAATGTGGCTCTACGCCAAAAATTCATCATAGCTTTTTGCTCATCCAAGGATAAGTGAGCCATAAGCCACACTATCATTTTCTGTAGAATCTCTGCCCTTGTTCTTCCAAGCATGTATCCCAATATTTGATCTTGTTCCTTTATTGAGAAGTACTCTCGAAACAAGGGCCAGATTTCAGTCTCCTCACGAAGAATGTGATCTTCCAAAATCTTCTTCAGTGATTTGCAGCTATCTTCCAGCTCTAAACACAGCGGGTGATACTCTGCATAAGAAACTGTGTCAATCACTTTAGACATTTTATCCAAGATTCCTGATACTCTCTGAAAGTATTCTCCATCCATTTCATGATCAATAGAGTAGGATTGTGTAATATTGCGGGCATTCAGATTTGTCTCCAGAGCTGGAAATGCTATTTTATCCTCTGTTTCACTGTGAAGTTCATACAAAGATCTCAGAAAACAGAACTTCTGGATGAACTCCATAAGAAGCTTTGAATCCTTAGATAGTTTACTTGCGTCAAGGACCAGGGACTCAAGGTCTTTCTTTATGGCTTTGTGGAAATAATAGATGTGGTCCATTGGCCTCGGCTCAAGGGCTTTACTATAAACGCCTTCAATAGGAAGACCATTTAAGGAAGAAGACGGGTTTGTTGTTCTTGACAAAAAAGTGGCTAAGTTAGCGTTATTGGAGCTGCTCACAGAATGAGGAAAAGGTGTTCTGGAGCTACAAGCAGAACTAAGACTGTTCTCCATTATACTTTTACTGGGATCTTTATCCCTAATGAACTCAGACATGAAGGGCTCTCTCCAATTGAAAAACTCCTCCAAGCTCTCTGCACTAGATTTGCCAGAATAACCAGTATGGACCCATTCGTGCAAAAGAGATGCAAAAGGTTTGTCAAGGAGGCAAGATTGCCCAATACCATGGACAAGAAATTTCAACTCGTCTTTTGGAAGGTGAGATGAAAACCACGTAACCACGCACTTTAGCAGCCAAAGGGGTAGTGTACGCAGACTCTTGATAAATAACTTCAGCTGAGATTTATGGACACACTTCTCGCTGATGAAGGGGAAAATCTGATCAGAAACATAAAGCAGTGAGATCCAGATGATAAAAACAGAGGCAGGAAGATAGATTGCATATATTAGTGCTTTGGAAATGCTTCCTTGAACGAATCAGCACCTCAGACTTTAATCGGATTTATATCTTAACGGCAACAATTCGTGTATAATTCAGTGTGAAACTAGCTTGAGCAAGGAAGAAATAGCAATTTCCGTACCTGTGTTTCTTGAAAAGACAAGTGTTCAGTGATCAGCAACGCTAGACTTTCCATTTGACTACACAGACTTTCCAGAAAAGTGGGTTCCTGGATCTTATTAGTATCATAGAGAACATTTTGAAGTCTTGCAACTTCATTTTTGAGAGGAAGTGATGTGTACAAGAGTGATGCCTGGTCTAAAGAGGATTCTTCCAGCAAAGGATAAAATATCATCTCCACTATGTCACTGGAAAGAACAAAAACAATGCTTTATCAGTGGGAGAAAGACGAAAACAAATGATTTAATGAAAAATAAAACAAGAGTTTTTGAGACTTTGATGCTGCAATTGATAGTGTAATGCAAAGAAGTTTACCTATAAAAAACCAACACCTCATTCAAGAATTTAATTTGAATAATAACTGATGATAAGCTTTGACATTTTTGTACTCTTGCTTGATCCACCTTTTTCAAGATTTCTTCTAAGTCAGACTTTATGGCAGTTTGGCATATCAGTAAATAATCAAATGGACTCTTCTTGACCAAGCCAAGTGTAGACACATCTCTCAGATTATCTTGATTTTGAAAGCGCTCGGGTATTCTGTCATCTTTACCGCCACTTTCTTGGGACTTTTTATCCGCCTTACCGATCCAGAATATCACGGTCTTCAGCAGAATATAATTCAATAAGATTAGAAAGTTGGCTACAATAGTACAATGGATAAAGACAGCATTATGTGAGAAAATACCTCAAGCAAGGTCAATTTATCTCGTGCCAGGATGTTACTTATGCAATCCTTCAGATCCAGTCGCTCCTCTGGAGGAAGTAAACTGGCCAACCATGGGAAAACATCCTCCAAAAGCATTACAGGGAAGCTACTCATGAATTGCCAAACTAGTGAAGCCTGCTCTTCATTTGAGAAATTGCTTTTTAATATTGGGAAGACCTGCCATAAATGATGAAATGCAATAATAGGAGTGACTCAGTTTGAGCAACAAATCTTGTCGTGAAACATCTTCGTGATAAAAAATGAAGCGACGGTCTCTACTTTTAATGGAAAGGTGAAGGGAGAGTTGAAAGGGAAGTGTCTTTCCTATGGTGCCTCTGTTAGACTAACTTTTATTCGCCTTGTAAGAGAAAGAACGGGTTCCTTCATTTTCCTCTAATCCAATTCTATATCCAAACATGAAAAATTGCAGCATTCTCTCTCCCTCTTCTCCCTTTCCCTCCAAATACCTCTAAGCCAAACAGAGTATTGAAGTTAACATATTTTTTCACGCATCTCTGATTTAATACCTTTGCCTTATGAATTGACGATTCTTACAATTACATACGGAGTACTATTAACAAATTAGCTCCATCAGTGTTCCTGATTACAGTGAGGTAACATGGGTCCAATGCACGCAAACTCACCCTACCATCCCTATCAATGACCTATAAGCAAAAATAAAAGTACCAAGCCTACACATCAAAACGCGATAATAATACCAAACTATTCACCTGTTTTTCTTCTTTTACCATATGCTGACATATTGAGTCTCGAAGAGTACCAATATCAGTTACAAGTTCCTGAAGGTCATGTGCTGGGCATCCTAGCCTATTTAGACACGAGAGCACAGATTCAAACATTGAATCCGTGCTACAGTGTTGAAGATAGTATGTACTGGCAATGTTCCCCACACGTGCATCCAAGGCCACAAATAAAACCTGGTTGAAAACATACAGTAGCAATCATCAAAAGCAATAGGAAGGTATGCTTCAAAGTTCAAAGAACTTTGCCCACTATGCACAATCTTTTACTTCTATATGACACCGAAAATGATTTGCAGGTGAATTGAATGTCAACTGTCAGTCTTGAATCCTCCACAAAATTTATTACAAAAAGACATGAACGGACCAATTGATGTCACCAGCACGATTAGCTGCGACCATGCAAGTAAGTAAGTAACTATAGTTGTGATTGGCTGTGATCATGCAAGAGTGGTTAGTGCGCAGGTCCCTTGTTTTGCTCCCTTGCTAAAATTCCTCTTATGAGATATTTTGGAAGTTGCCAAGATTGGGACCATGGCTCTCAGACCATGTTAGATGAACATCTCAACCAAAACGTAAGTGATGGATATATATCATATTGCATCAAGCACATTACTAGCTCGAGAACTAGTTGATTAACAATTAACAACACATTACGAGCTCAACGAACTAGCTAACGCGCAATTACAAGCTCTACAAACTAGCAAATCAACAATGATCAAAGACATTACGAGCTCAACAAACTACCTAATTAAAAATCAATCAATCAATCATCAAACACATTACAACCTCAGTATACTAGCTGATTAACAATTAACAACACATTATAAGCTCAACAAACTAACTAAAGAGCAATTACAAGATCTACAAACTAGAAAATCAACAATCATCAAAGACATTACAAGCTCGACAAACTACCTAATTACCAATCAATCGATCATCAAACTAGCTCAATATACTAGCTGATCAGCAATTAACAACACATTACGAGCTCAATAAACTAACTAATGAACAATTACAAGATCTACAAACTAGCAAATCAACAATCATCAAAGACATTACAAGCTCGACAAATTACCTAATTACCAATCAATTGATCATCAAACACATTACTAGCTCGATATACTAGCTGATCAGCAATTAACAACACATTACGAGCTCGACAACCTACCTAATTACCAATCAATCGATCATCAAACACATTACTAGCTCAATATACTAGCTGATCAGCAATTAACAACACATTACGAGCTCAACAAACTAACTAATGAACAATTACAAACTCTACAAACTAGCAAATCAGCAATCATCAAAGACATTCCGAGCTAAACAAACGGAAATCAACATCGAACAATAACACTTCGACATTGAGCAATAATACGATCATTAGAAGAGAGACGATTGATCAGTATACTAGCTGCTCAACAACTAAAAACGCAGTACGAGCTCAATAAACTAACTAATGAGCAATTACAAGCTCTATAAATCAGCAATTCAGCAATGATCAAACACATTACTAGCTAAAAAACTGAAATCGACATCGAACAATAATTCGATTATCGGAAGAGAGATCGATCAGTACCTGAGCTTCAGCAGCACAATGATACTTATACACAATCCTAAAAAACTCGACTCTCGCCTTAAGCTCCGCCACCTCGCGTGCGCCACACGCCTCCATAGCCACACCTCGAAGCTCCGTCAGCTCCCGCCGAAACGCCTTATGAAAAAACACTAGAAGATTCGCCGGCGCGGCGGCAGCCGGAGCTCTGTGAGAAGAATCCGGCGCAATCGACGGCGGCGGAGGAGGCGGGGATCCATGATCGTGTGCTTGTGCTCCTCCCATGCGCTAGTCGGAGAGAGGAGAGAGAAAGGCATGTTCCATGGGAGGTCATATAAGTACTTAAGGTAAAAGACTAAAGAGAGGTAAGAGGCGAGCAGTACGTTATGTATTTGGCTTTTGGAAATCAACGGTGAGGCGTTGGGAGTCGGAGTTTAATATAGTCAGTCAAATCTTTTCTTTCTATAATTGTCTTGCCACTCAATTATTGTACTCCGGTTGGGACCAGGTATCGTGGATTATAGGTCTCAGATTCGAATCACCCCATCCCTGTATTGTAATGTCGATGTGTCAAACCGATTTGATCCACCCGACATCCCATTTATTCTACTCCACATATTACTTATATTATTCATCGATTTGGGTATACGAGTATTGAAAGATCGTTTATAACCCATGATGGGCCTAAATTTATTCTCATGCTCGGTCTGGCTTATGTCGAACAAGGATGGCTCGGGGTCAGGTTGGGCCTTTCCAACCAGATTTGAAATCGACAAATGACGACACGTGGTGATGGTTGAGCTGGATCGGGTTGGTTGATGGTTGGCACGACCTTGACAGGAACCTATGTTTTTTTAAAAACAAAAATGGTTGGGTGGAATTGGATGTCTTCCTATATCAAATCGCATAATTGTCTACCTAAAAGTTTTTACTCAATCTTTAAAGGTTGTCTCTTGGAAACGTCGACGAGTTTCTACAAAATTATAATCAAATGAGGCATGGAGAAGATTGATTAAGTGGTTTTTTATATATGTTGTTGCTCTTGCATTGAAAGTATTGATCTTATGATTAAAATGATTCAAATAACGTCATATTTGGATGGATGAGACATTTTTTTTTGCTAACTTCTATGGATTATGCTTTCGTTTGATATAGAGTATGTCATGTTAAACATGTTTTAAGTTCACATGGAATATACCAGGTTACCATCGAAAAACAAGAATATGTGATTTTATATTGGATCAAGATTTTGAATACGACATTTTAATTACCTCACACCATTATACTACGTATATGATAAAAGCATCGTATACTTGAATAATACGTACGAAGTATGTATATTCATACATAGTCCTTCAATATTTTCAGCACATTTTAAGACGGATATATTTGCCTTAATCTAATGACGAGCCAAATAACATGAATAGGACGGAAGTAAAAACTTAGTTAAATTTGTACTAACCATGCTATTTAACCGAACAATTCTCGCGTGAGACACTGAGACCGTCTCAAAAAAACAACGAAGAACTGTTATATTCCGTACATTATCTAAGGTACTACTCCATCACACTAAGTTTATCGGAAGACCGTCCCATACAATAATTGGTATATATTCGACTTAAAGGGGATCAACTGGGGTAGTTAGTTCCTACTAATCGTATATGGCAGGCACAAGATAAGCGTCAAGGTTCCAGTGGCGAATCCAGGAATTTCGAGGTGGGGGTGATAAAAAAATTATAACGTAAAAAATAACACACAAATAATTGAGTTCACTTTAGTTCATATTGTGCAGTTCAGTTCAATTCAGTCAGATCAATTCAGTTTCGATCAGTTCAGTACTTCAATTCAGTCTAGTTTAATTCAATTCAGATCACGAATTCGTCCTGACAAAACTAACTCCAAAAAGTAACTAAATGTAACAAAAAAACTAAAAAACTAACCGCAAACTTTATAAAACAAAAATCAAAGTATCCTCGACTAAAATAAAAGTGTCAATACATAATAATACATTATCAAATTAATTTCTCAATTTCACATAATCAGTATATCATACTAATACATTATTAGAATATCAGTATGTCCATCATCCCAAATATTCATATTTTCAATTTTTTACATTTATTAATTTCTCATTTGTCCATTTTCCCTAATTCCCTAAACAAATACACATCTCAAAGGTTTAATAAAATAAAAAACATCTTTTATTCTCGAGTTAATTTCCTACATAAGTATACATCTCAAATGTTCAATAAAATCAAAACAAAAACATCTCTAATTCTTGTGTCAAAATAAACATTTTTTTTTTTGTTTATAAAGTAATGTTTGTGTCAAAATAACTATTAAAATGGGTCCATGTAGGATCGGGTATGAGTAAGTTGTGGTTCGGTTTGGAAACCGTTATTTCAGATAAGTGGATAAATTAGCAACCCGGTATCCTAAAGAGGTTCAATGAGTTCAACTCTACCACTCCACCCAAATAATTATTCCGATATATTTTTATATTCATATATATGTATATATATATATATATATTCTTTTTTAACTTGATTTTTTCCTAAAATAATGGGGGTGAGGGGTCACCCCATCACCCCCTATAAAATCGCCCATGCAAGGTTCACGTTGGTTCAACAATGGAGTGACCTCATGAATGTTTGATCACATACAGTATTTCCATAAGATATGGTGATGTGTGAGTGTGACACTGATGACCATGATTTAGACCGGAAAATGCGTTCATTGTCTCATGACTCCGGTCAATCCATTAGATTTGGGTAATTATAAATCATATATTATTCGGTTCATTATTCACTTTGGTAAACGATATATTAGGGAAAAATTAACAGATTTTGACCTAAATATTAAATTGACCATCAAACTACTCATTCCATGCGTTTGGTAAACGACATATTGCGATTGCATATTGGCCGGAATCTACTATTTTTGAATATGCGGCTAATAGAAGCATATTGAATTTATACCTGAAAACAACTCGATTCTTCTATTTCTTAATTCTGCTAATTTAATTTGATAGTCAAATTTGCTAATACAATTAGCTGACCGTATTCTATTATTGTTAACTGCTATTATGAATCTGATATTGCTATTTGTCAAACAGAGCTTTGGCATCTTAGGTGGAAGGTTATATTTTGGGTAATCTGTCTTGAGATACGGCCCACAGGCCAAGATGCATATGTTGGGCCATGGACAATGGACATTCATCTCTACTCTATGCTCTATGAAGGCCCATAGTTGAAGACGAGTAGAGGTCACACAGTATAATATAACCCGTAAGTACTGGTCTTATTCTTTTCGACTATAATTAAACTAATTTGAATCGAATTAAACTGAACTAAAATAACTGATACAAACCGAGTTGAACTGAAAAAAAATTGAAAAAACAACAACATAGTTTTAGCCTAACATTGTTAAGGATTTTGCTATCTAAAACTTAATTTAAATTATCAATTATTTAGAAATCTGAATTAAATCTAATACAATATCAATCTATTTCATACCTTCTTTAGTGCATGACATATCGTATTCTCATATATTTCACTCTCT
This sequence comes from Agrostemma githago, assembly GCA_958450325.1. Classification (NCBI taxonomy): domain Eukaryota; kingdom Viridiplantae; phylum Streptophyta; class Magnoliopsida; order Caryophyllales; family Caryophyllaceae; genus Agrostemma; species Agrostemma githago. The sequence continues at coordinate 3,207,465 of OY288259.1, forward strand.
TTCGGTCAAACAATCACACAACACAACAAATGTTAATTTGCTATGTAATATCCGGAGTAAATCCTTCGACAGCTAGAACATCTCTGACAAGCGTGATTTTACACACCAAATATATAATCATCAACCACAAGTGTTTACCTAACCGTTATTTATTTCGGTATCTCCATCTTACACTTTATTACAGTATAAGACTTAATTTTACTGGTGAATGGTGATACGAATAATACTCCGTAATAATTTGTTGATGGCTTGTCGCATGTCTCTCCGATAGATACAAATTATTTTTCAACAATCTTCAGAACTCTCTCATATCAAATACGAGTACTCCGTAGAACGAAGAATTCTCTAGAAAACTGCAATAAGATAGCGATACAAGATCATACCAAACTTGTCAAATCATTGTTCGAGATCCTCATTCACAATAAAAATTTATTTTTTCGGTTCCTCGTAAATTATTTCATCAATAATTTCTACGGAGTATCATTTGTAAATACCATGCGACTTTATATTTTCTGAATCGATATTTTTCTTTCAAAGAACAAAAGCTTAAAACCCTTGTTCCATTGCCTTGCCTTGCCTTGCCTTGCCATTTGTTGGAGTTTGCACTACAATATCTCAAATCTCAAATCCTAAAATTCTGAAGTCCTACCCATTTCCCTTGTCGTCTCCGAAGACTCCTTGTTCCCTCTTCAAACTCACCCTAATTACCCATTTCCCCTATCTTCCTTCTCTTCCCAAAATCTGAAATCCCCAAAAAAAATTTAAAAAAATCCCTAATTTTTTACCACTTCATTTTTACCCAAACAATAGAGTAAAAAACTTCTCAAACCCCCAATTTTAAACTACCAATTACCCACCTCCCCTATTCCTAAACTTGCCACAAATCACATTAATTTTCTTGTTCTTGCCCAGGTGATATATATATATAATTTGGGGATTATAAATCAAAGGGGAAGAAGAGGGGTTTGTCATGTAGTAATATTTTTTTTACTGGGGTTTATTCAGAATCTTTGGGTGATTTCGAGTCTCCAAAAAGTTGATTTTCTTGATTAATTTTACCTTTTATTGAGTGTGTTTTCTTCAAAGTTATGATCTTTTTTCATAACCCAGTTTAATTTAGGTTAATACTCACTCATTTGATCCTTTATTGACCATGAACGACACCGTTTTAGACCCGATCCATGGATCCTCAGGTGGGTTAGACTCTAATGGAGATACCCACACCCACAAGCCCGAATTCGAAAACCCGGGTTTAGCTGAGGGAAATAGTAGTGTTAGTAATGATGTTGTAAGTAGTAAGAGTGGTAAAAATGGTAGGAATAGTAGTGAAAATGTTGTAGTTAGGAGGGAAAGGCCGACCCGGGCCTGCACGACCCGACCACCCAAGTATGTGGACCCACCAGTGATCGAGAGGCGGCCGAGGGGGCCGAAGAAGGAGAAGACGGTGGCGGCGGTGGTGGAGGAAGAGGAGGATTTTGGTGTTAGTGAGGAGGAGGAGGAGAATGAGGTTGTAGGGCAATGTAGTGGTAAGGTGGTCACTTCATTGGTTAACCCACCTACAACTGATCAAATGCCACGCTGGCACTTGAGGTCCATGTGGGAATTGGCTTCAATACTGCATTTTTTTCATGTTAGTAAGATTTTATATGAAAATATTGTGTTTTTGTTCATGTTTTTAGTGTTGTTTTGGTTGAGGTTAATGTGGTTTGGGGGTGTAGGTATTCCGGCCGCTTTTGAACATTACAGTTGAGTTCAGTGCTGAGGAATTGGAGTCTGCATTGCTTACCCCAAATGGTACATTGGGTGATGTACATATACCCTTGTTAAAGGTTGGTTCTGTGATTTTTTTCGGTTTTTTCGAGATTGTAGGCCTCTTTGCAGTTCGCATTGTTTGTGGCATGGTGTTAATGTTGTTCTGTTAGTTGCCATTGTTAGTTCGTAATGAATAACTCTCTCTCAATTCTTTGTATTCCTGCTATTTAAAAATAACACTCCTCACATGTATCAAAACGAAGTTACGAGTCCAAAGATTGGGAGGGACTATCGTTTTAGCTTACAAATCTTAGCTGACTTGTCTTTTATGCCCTTGTATGCTCGAAGGGAGTACATTGCATGTGGTAAAACACTCCTCAAACATATTCAATCAATGGTAGGAATCCAAAGAATGTGACGGATTATCGTTTTAGCTTACAAAATTTAGCTGATTTGTCTTTTATGCTGTTGTACGCTCGAGGAGAGTACATTGCATGTGGTCTATCAGCCGAGTTACCATGTATTTGAAGCTTCTTTGTGGAATTTTATGTATAAGAGAGAAGTATTTCTGATGCTAATGGCCACGAGCCCACGATTGATGTGACATTGTTAAGTTAATATTACTCCTAATCGATATTTGATGGATAGTCTTCTTATTTAGTGTGGTGCTCTCTTTCTTCAAAGTATCTGTAGCCTATTATGTTTGAATATTCACATTTGAAAATTTGGTGCTGAGTACCAATGTGATATTAACCTTGGTAATTACGCACTTCACCTTGAACATATTAGGTCGTTTAGCATTACTGAAAGGAAGGTTGTGGTTGATCAATGAAATACTTTTATCAGATTGTTGAGCACTTAGCTTGTACACTTGAAGAAAGTCTTGGAGTTGTAGCTTAAAATCTCGTCACGTGTCATTAGAGAACTAAACAGTACTCCGTAGTAGCTTGGAAGATGAAATGGGCTTCATCAGTTGTGGGCTTGGGTGACTATTTATTTTGCTATTTGGTATGGATTAAGCTTCCAAAACGTACGCCTTGCTCCAATGTTTCATAGGATGTGATCATTTAATACTTTGGTTTTGAGGGTAGTGATTTTCAGAGAGGCGGAAGGATGTTATCATATAGTTAGGTATTAACTCTTGAGTACTCAACAGCTCTGAGTTAAACAAATACATCCTATATCCCCGCCCCATTATACATGTTTCACAACAGAGACGTATTGGATTGGTGATTGTGGAACTTGTATTGTTGTATGTTGCTTAAGTACAATAAAGCGATGGTAATTCTTAGTACATAGACTATATGCAGTTTAAGTTCAACAAGCTTATACACGATCTTGATTTGGTGAGAACTTGTGATGCTACATTATTAGCGTTTTATTGTTCATAATGGTTTCCACTGAGTGATGTTTACTTTTTTGTGATGTTCCTAGTCGATCCCCCCGGTTATACGCATGGCTTGCGGACGTGATACTTGGGTTACTGTACTCTGTAGAAAACTGAGAGATTGGTGGCACTGGGTAATTTTCTTTTCTTATTTATTTATCTATCTATTATTTCTAATTGTCTGCTTTAGTTTGCCTGTTTGTTTTGCGGCGTTAATTTTAGGAAATTTGTACCTTTACAGGTTGCTGAAGGAGAGTTACCTATTGTCTCTTCTCAAGGGTGGGTGTAAAAATGCTCTTATGGTTTTCTTTATTTGCTGATTGGATTCCAACAGTTTCAACTATGTTTATACACAGAGCTGAGATTGAAGCATACAGGAATTTAGCTCCCGCAGTTCGTGTTGTGATTCTGAAAGCTCTATGTGACATTCGCGTTGAGGTATTGCCGTCACGTATAGGTTATTTTGCATGCTTAAGTGTAGATGATATAAAAAACTAGATCATGTTATTTAAACAGTTCTTTTCAAAGAACCCATTTCCAGCACAGAGTCATTTGGAAACTACTTGTTTGTTTGATAGAAAGGTTGCTTAAGTCTGACCTTTATCCCGATTTAACCCTCTCAGTGGTGGAATTTCTTGAAGCATTGTGTGTGAGGCCCGTGGGGTTAAGATAGTACGGACTGTACGGTGTACTTCTGTTCCCACAATACTTATGCTGTTTATGTTTTGCCTTTTATTTGCAGCAAGATGATATCAGAAATTATATTGATAACTCGGTCAAACATGGTGTTCAGCTTTCAGCATTCCGCAAAGCCCGAATTGGGGGTGATTCACATGGAATTTCATATTGGTAGTACTGCTAATCTAATGCTAAATGTCTATATTGGCTGTCTAATTTATTTATTTTAATTTTTCTTTTAATTTTTTGTTTGTTTGTGTGGTTATGCTTATGTTTTGTCAATAAGTCTGTAAGAGTTGGAATTTAATTAAATAAGCTCTACAACTTTGCTGTTGTGTAGGTATGAAGATGATGAAGAAGTTGGCCATAGGCTTTACCGGGAGTCACGGAAAGTTGAGAAAAACATTGAGGTGAAGAAAGGAAAGACCAAGGGTTCCCATGTTCTTCCTAGCACATCATATGAATGGGAGACAGTGGCAACTAATTTGGATGAATTTCTAGATGTTTCTGTAAGTATGCTCTGCCTATTCCGTAAAAGTATCACCTTTTTACCTACTTCTTGTTTCATCTAATTTGTTATCACGAGTCTGGCTATTTTTTTTGGGTAGACATCGAGTACATGAAGCTATTTATCTAATTGGGTTGCCGTTCTGGCTGGTAAGAGAGCAGAGCTGAACACTTTGTATGCAGTCTTTGATAGATATGTGTGTTGATGTAGTCTTGACTCTTGAGCTAGGGTTATAAGTTAAGCTGGACTTTCTCAAGTCTGAAATTGTCCGACATCTTGGCTCTTACCAAACTCATTGCATTGTACACAAGTTGACCCTTATAAGAACCTTTCTTAGGATTGCTAATGTATTATCGTGAGTCCATGACTGTTCATTTCATGCATATGATACTGGAAAAACAAGTTGCAGTTGACACCTATCGTCGTCGTTTGAGCTTGTAAACAGAACATCAAATTGAGCCTCAGTCTTGAAAAAAATGCATTTTGAATGCGCCTAAGCTGCACCCTGGATGAGGCACTAGCCAAACTCCTCAGTGCATTTTAGATGTGCCGTTTAGATGAGACTCGCTTGACATGACTCACCAGTACCGCACCTTTTATATCTTTTTCAGCTAGATCTTTATTTATGCCATTTCTTTTCCTTATTATCTCTAACTGTTAGTACTTCATTACCTGCAAGCCAACTTGAATCCTCGTAAAAGAGGTACTATTGCCCAAAACTTTATTTGGAAAGTACAAGTTGTTTTTAAAAATAGGGCACCTCACGTCCAAAAGACGTGTGCCATCGCCTTGTGCTTTGCGCCTTTTTGCCTCGGGCCCTTATCACCTCGTCGAACTTGCTAAAAATCAAACTAGACTGGCTCATTACTGTCTTCATTAAACCAGTTTTTCTTGTACCACTTGAGTTGTTTATGAATGGTTTAAGTAAAAGTAGCCCAGCTATTTTTACTTGCTAATGTTGGTAGGCAACCTTATTCCTAGGAAACATTGCTTCGAATTTGTGCCTTTTTTTGCCTTTGAAAAATGTGAAAACCGCATCATGAGTGTAACTTTCAGGTAATCAGTGATTCTCTATTTCTCTGTGATAGTGGTGGCATCATGAGCATTCAGTTACCTCTTATTCTGTAATTCATTTGGCCTCTAGGAGCTGTTTATGTTGCAAATAATAGCCATAACTTTAGAGATCTATTGTGCCGTTATTTGTCTTGGTGTGGTGTACCAGTAGTTTTGATATGAAGATGAAATTCATTACCTTCTGTCAATGTATCATTACTTGATAAAAATTTGAGTTTTGCGTCCATCCATTTAGTTATTTTTTATTTTTATTTTTTATTTGTCGATCTGCATGCTACTATGCATTGGATGTAAGTGATTACATGTTCTTGAATTGTTGTTTTTGTTGGGAGCGGGCTTATGTACTTGAAGGTGACATGGATGCTTCTTCCATTCTTTTTTTCATGGTTCTGCCTGCAGGAAAAGCTATTCTCTAGCACAAACAGAACAGAAATTTCGCTTGGCAAGAAGTTGAAGAACGATATGATTCCTGAGATTGAGAAGATTCACAAGGTAGCTCCTTCTCCCAACTACTTAATTTGTAGCTCCCCATAACGTGGGACCTTTTTTCATCTTCTATAGGTGCAAATTCAGTTGTAACTCGTGTTTCCATGATAGTTTGTTGTCCTGCTACTTGATATATTGCTCATTTTGTTTTGCATCAGAGGAAAGAAAAGTGGCTGAAAAAGCAACAGAGGCAAGCTATTTTACTCGATAATTTTGTGAGTATGGATGGACTTGGTGCTGGGCGCTCTCTTCGTGACAGAAAACCTGTTACTTACACTTTTGGTAAGGGCATCACCTTCAAACCGGAACTTGAATCCTTTTGTCTTTCAGATTTTTCCTCATTGCGTAACCCAGTGAATAATGGAAATAATCATTGACCGCTTCTGTTTAGAATTTTGAAATTTATACTCCGTATGTGTTTTTTGGGCAGCCATGAAGAATATTTAAAATCCCAAAAGTCGTTTCTAGCATTTAAAAGCATATAAGTTTTTTTATTTTTATTTTTTTTAAAATTATGTGGTTTTAAAAAAAATATAAGCACATTTAAAAAAAAGAAGAAGTGGTTTTATGATTTTTGTAACAAAGGGCACTGAAGATATTCCTGCTTGTCCCCAGTCACTTGTTGCCTTGTGTTGAAGGATTTTTACTGCAAACAAATTGCTTTAGTCTCGATTTTTGATGGAGTGAATGGTGCGCTATCGGTTTGGCTTTGGATATAATTGAATAAAACATAATGGCTCACCGAGTTGTCAATATCCTTGTATTGTAAAGCAAATGCAATTCTCCACATAATGTTCATTTACGGCTCATTCTAGATCGATAAATGTTCTGGAGGTTTTAATCAAATGTGTTAAGATGCATTAGATTTGATAAACTCCGAGAGAGATCTGGAACATGCTGGGTTTGTGACTTTTCCCATACGGATTCTGTTATATATTGCCTTGCACAAATCCAGCTACCCTTTTTTATTCAAGGGTGAGATACAATATAATGCCTGATCATACCTGATCCGTGATTATTGTTTTGCCTAAGCTTGCTAGAAAGTTCATAAATTTTTGTTTAAGATGGGTATAGGTAAGACAAGCTTATTGCTAGTCCCTACACAGAAGGCTTTTTGTCTAATCTACTATATTTGACCCGTTTTATGTTTTTGTATCATTATGCAGATGACTTTGACCGTTCAATCAATGAGGCTATCAAAGTAACCAAGTATGCACTCTTTAGATAAATAATGCTCCAAAGTCCAATGGTCTCTTTTATGAATCTCGCGGCCTTTTTTTTTTACATGAGTTTCTTGCATGTCCTGAATCAGGCGCAAGCATCCTTCTCCAGAACCTGGAGTTAGAAGAGAACTACCTAGACGCGACCCCTCTGCTAATGGTAGACGGAATGGCTCGTCAAATTCTTCGCTGCATGCGTCTTTTAGTCCCCTATCTCCCTCTGATTCGGACGAAATGGACGAAGATCAACAGTCTGGACAACTGGATCGCAGGTGAGGTTATTTATTCTAATTCTGGTAGGTAAATTTGGTGAATTATATCCTTCCACAGGATATTTCCAAATATTAGCGCGTTTTGGCCAAGTACTCCCATTATCCTTTCGCCATTTGACTTTGGGAGTCAAACAATGACGACTTTGACTGATTCTCTCGCTAAATAGTAAATACAGTAGTTACAAAGTTTTGAAATGATTAATTCTCACTATGGCCTATCACTTATGTGGGTAAACTAGGGACTAAGGTTACGTTGGCCGATCTACAAGTCAAATTAGCAAAATGAAATTTGAATGGAGGTGCTAGACTACTAGACTGTATGGAAAGAGTGCATTGAGGCTGGAGGTGGCCATGGGCTGGACGCGTGGCACTAGGCCTGGGCAGTGGGCACAGCCCGATGATCGGCCAGGATGGGGTGGGCCCTTTGTGTGGCCCGTCCCTGACCCAGACGTGTATTCTTTTTTACTATTGAAACAATGAAAGAATACAAGCCACCCGCATAGACTTAATTTAATTCTCCATGATTTTGAGCTTGAATTTTGTTCACATTATAATATTCTCATTGCTGAGTGCTGACACAGTTCCCGAAGGAGACAAAAATCTCAGAGATATTCAGGGAAAGAGTTTGTTGGTGCATTATCAGAGGATGAGGAATACGTGGAAAGCGATGACGATATTGTTGGGGAAGCGGTGTATTATGATGATGAGGATCTGGAGGAACACAAACAAAAGAAGAAGGCGACGAGCAGCTCGGAGGGCGAAGGAGATGATGAGGAGGAATGGAGCGATGAAAACGGAGATGAGTTGGAAGACGACGAAGATTCAATGAGTGTTAGTGAAGATAGCGACCAACCTCGAGGGAGGTTAAAGGAAGCACGAGGCCAGGCCCGCCGACAAACAAAGTTGAGGTCCACTGGTGGTATCGACCCTGGTTTAAGGCGGAGTAAACGATCTACAAGAAACCAGATTGATTACCAAAAATATGAATTCTCCGAATCTGAAACTGAGTCCATCAAACAGAGTAGGACTAACCCATCTGAGTATTCGATGGGTAGTCGGGACTCTGATGAGGGTGAAGAAGATGGAGAAGGAGAAGAAGAAGAAGAAGAAGCACAAGAGGGGGAGATGGAGGAGGACCGAGAAAGGGAAAGGGGGTTTGACGAGTCGACTCCCATGGCAGTGGAGAAAGGTGAAACGGGGCCGTCAACTAAGTTGGAAAGTCCAAGCGACGATGAGGGAGATAGAGTTGGAGAAAGACGGTTTCTCGACCTTAATGAACTGGCACCTGGTCCTGGTTTTGAAGATGGACCCAGTGCTTTAGTGAAGGACGACGATGGAAAAGAAGAGTAGCTGACAATCCATGAACCCGTGATTCTATGAAGTAATTTTTAGTCCATTTTCAGTGCTGGGGATGAACACGGCGCAGAGAAAATTTAGTAGATGATGAGAGATTAGTGATAGTAGTTTGTTACTCTACTTTGTTTAGTGTACAATATGGAGAACTTAATTAGCCAGCCAGCCAGCCTACTTAGAGCTAAAGCCCTTTGTTGTTCTTAAATTTTGGTAACACAGACTGATGACAAAAGTGTCTTTGTAGTATTATTGTCATTGAGGGTGGCTTGCTTGCTTGCTTACTGGCTTCATTGGCTGCAAATTTATGTACTGTACTACTCACTTTATATGGATGGAGTTAGGGCTTCCTTTGTTGTATTCTTAACCCACCTTCCAATTCAATGTCTTTAGTTCATCTTTGTACCGTCAAAATTTCTCTGTAACACAGAGCAGAGCTGCCGGAGACTGAAGTTCCTGTAATTTGTTGGCATGGGGTTGGAACCGTCAACAGGACAGATTATGGCTCGTAAATCGCTTGGAATGGTATAGACTCTTATGTTATGATGAAAATCTGTGTTATAATTTCTCCTACCTTGCTCTTATTCTTACTACTCGTAGTTCTAAGCAAAAATATTTGTGTTTTGATTCGGTTTTGAAAGTATTTTACTCAATGGTGTTCACGTACGTTTATAAGCGGGTTTAAGTTGTACAAACGTTTTTTTACCCCTTGTGTTACAACTTTACCGGAGTTAACTATCATTGACAACGGCGTGTTTTACTAGAGTCCAGCCATATTAAGTTATCGAGAGACCACTTGTTAGTATCACTTTATGTCTTATTCGTACCTATTTTATGATTAGATGTATCTGTAAATGACAACTTTGTTTTGTACCGCTTTTTATAATCAGCATACCTCATTTATATCTGTATACTTTTTTAGGCTAAACGTACCTATTTTTATTAGGTTTGGTATAAGCTGAACCGAAAGAAATTGAAAATAAGTCGAGAAGAACGGAACCTGATTCAGAAGCCTTGCGCTACAAGGATATACGAGTGAATGGTCAAGAGTCAAGACAATGAGGTAGAGAGTGTTGCGTGAAAACAAATCTATAAACCGAAATAAATAAAAATTCCTAAAGACAATTGGGTGTCTGTGTCTCAGTCTCTCTGTATGTGAAAAAAACAAAATTAATCAACAAACCCTAATCCCTCATTCTATCTCATCAAGGCAGCCGCATCCACACCTCCTTCCTTCTCACTTCCCCAATTTAATTCTACGTCTCTGGTTATCTTTCTCCTCTTCTTTCTTCTTCTACGTTTAATTTCTGATTTTACTCGTTGATTTTGTGTTTCTGTTGATTTTTTCTTGTGTTGATGTTACATCCGATTGATTGCTGAATTATTCTATGCTTTGCGTGATTTCTGATTCGTTTGATTTCAGATTGTTGGTATGATTTTGATTTGGGATTGGATTAGGGTGTTGTTATGGAATTGATGATGAGATTTAGCTGAAAGTTAGTATTTGAGTAATTTGAAGTGGAATTGTGGGATTTATCGGATGGATTTGCGTGCGTTTTGTATGATAGAAGATTGTTGTCAATTTGTTTGTCAAACGAGGGAGTAGTCATCAAATTCGTTAAATCAATTTGGGAATTTGATAGATTCTTAGTGAAACTACGGTTTTGGGTTGGATTAGTGTGTAATTATGGGGTTAATGATAAGTTTTAGCTAAAAGATGAGTGTATTTGCTGTAGTTTGATGTTTCAATGAGGAATTGGGATTGAAATTGCGGGTGTTGATTGATGTATTTGCTAGGAGGAATAATCGTGAATGTCGAGTTAATTGGTTGTAATCAGCTTATTTGGTTTGAGGCCTGTAAATGAAAGAACAGGATTGTGGTAAGTTATGGTAAGAATTTGGGACAAGAAACATGAGAATATGAGATCACTGAAAATATTGAAATGGGATTTGGAATTTGCGGTGAATTTGCGTGGGTGATTTTATTGCGGCTGTTTTGGTAGTTTGTTAGTTTATCTGGTTCAATGGAGGAGTATTGGAATTGTTATCCTATCAGCCGAATTGATAAACTGACCATCTAGTCTTAGTGCGGTTACTAAGTGAGGACATAAGGTCAATTACGAGTAACATAAGGATATATTTTTGCCCCGATTTTGTTGTGCCTATTTGTGGGGGTTCCATTTATGATTGAGATGACCTTGGAACAATGTGTTATTGGGTAAAATAAAGGGTTCAACTCTTGCTTTATTTGGATTTGGGTATGGATATAGGACAAGTTGTGGATAAAAGGAGGTAACGGATTCTCTGTAATATGTATGGAGTTTGTGTTTAAGATAGGGATAAAATAGGGGAGAGATTATTTTCATTCACACAACAAAATTAATTCGTCCAATAGACTATCCGTTTGTTTCTTCTCTTTCCGTTCCTTCTCTCTGTGTCCCCTACTCCTTTGTTGTATCTAAAACTATTTATAGAATTCTGTTCTGATGATATATTTACCCTTTGCAGGTGCTTTTTAGCTTTACTTTGATTCACGATGTCAGACGGCCATGAGACCGACAAAAACATTGAAATATGGAAGATTAAGAAATTGATTAAAGCATTGGAAGCTGCAAGGGGAAACGGGACCAGCATGATTTCCCTTATCATGCCGCCTCGTGATCAGATTTCTCGTGTTGCAAAGATGTTGGGTGATGAGTATGGAACTGCTTCCAACATCAAGAGTAGGGTCAACCGTCAATCGGTGCTGGCAGCTATTACTTCTGCCCAACAGAGGTTAAAGCTATACAACAAGGTTCCTCCTAATGGACTTGTGCTTTACACTGGAACTATTTTAACCGATGATGGTAAGGAAAAGAAAGTAACGATAGATTTTGAGCCATTTAGGCCAATAAATGCTTCCTTATACCTGTGTGATAACAAGTTCCACACTGAAGCCTTAAATGAACTTTTGGAGTCTGATGACAAGTTTGGTTTCATAGTCATGGATGGAAACGGTACACTTTTTGGGACCTTGAGTGGGAATACTAGAGAAGTACTTCACAAATTTACTGTCGATCTTCCCAAAAAGCACGGTAGAGGTGGTCAATCTGCTTTACGTTTTGCTCGTCTTCGTATGGAGAAACGTCACAACTATGTGAGAAAGACGGCAGAACTTGCCACTCAATTTTTCATTAATCCCGCGACAAGCCAGCCTAATGTTTCCGGACTAATTCTTGCTGGTTCTGCTGACTTTAAAACTGAACTTAGTCAGTCAGACATGTTTGACCCTCGTCTTCAAGCAAAAATATTGAATGTGGTTGATGTTTCTTATGGTGGGGAGAATGGTTTCAATCAAGCTATTGAGCTCTCTGCTGAAATTCTTGCCAATGTCAAGTTTATTCAAGAGAAGAAGTTGATAGGAAAATACTTTGAGGAAATCAGTCAGGACACAGGAAAGTATGTGTTTGGTGTTGAAGACACACTCAAGGCTCTAGAAATGGGGGCTGTCGAGATACTCATTGTTTGGGAAAATCTCGACATTAATCGGTATGTACTGAAACACTCGGCAACAGGTGAGATCATTATAAAACATTTCAACAAGGACCAAGAAGCGGATCAAACCAACTTCCGTGACCCTGCCACGAACGCGGAGCTGGAGGTTCAAGATAAGATATCTTCTCTTGAATGGTTTGCGAACGAGTACAAGAACTTTGGTTGCTCCCTTGAATTTGTCACCAACAAATCACAAGAAGGATCCCAATTTTGCAGAGGGTTCGGAGGGATTGGAGGAATTCTGCGTTACCAACTGGATATTAGATCTTTTGATGAACTCTCGGATGATGGTGAAGTCTATGAAGATTCCGATTAAGTCAATCAAGTTGACAATCATGAGCCACTGTACCCGCTACTCACTTGTGAGTAAAAAACTGGCTTGATATCATCATTTACAGAGTAATATTTCAAGGTTTACGACAAACTTCATATAATACTCGTCGTGTGTACTGTCTTTTTTGAATTCTCTTCACAGAATCTTTGTTTTGAAACTTGATTATCATTTTGGTTTTTTTGAGGTTGATTTAGCAGTCGGATGATGATTCGAGTTGTTGTATATTGCAGCTCCTGGCTTGATTTGATGGGTAGATGTTACTCGTATGTAGTTCTTCCCTGAAAATGTAAGATCAGTGCTCTCTGAAGTACACTGTTGATTTTGGCAGCGTCAGTCTCTGGACTGGTAGTCCATCCAAAATGTGAACTCCTCTTTGTTTATTTTCTTTTTTCTTAAACGCTTATTGCTTGCCAGATTTTTGTTCCTTTAGGAGCGCTAATGTTTCTTCAATAACTAGCATATTCTCGATCATCTATAAAAATAAACAAAAATATTGTTATGTGGATCTTGTTTGATCCATCTTTATAAGTGGATTGCGAATATCAAATTTTTATGTTAGTAACGGCTCATGCTCATGCAACTCCGCTCTAGTCGAGGATTGACGATCATATGTGGATTTAACTGAGGATCACCCACTGCCACTCGTGGCGTGGGAGAAACCATGATTGGACCCACCACGCCCAAATCGTGAAATTGATATTGGTTTATAACGATTTCAAATACTTTGATTGATATATCTCTTTTAATGTATCGATATTCATTTTATAACGATTGATTTACATTTTTTTAAATAAAATGGACAATTCGGTAATTAACTCATAAATAGTAATAGTCCCCTTATTGTATCCCGACTCGTAAGTCTTCATAACTTCAAATTCTCGACGACCGGCGACTAATCAAACATAAAGCATTCCTTCGAATTCGTGTATCTCCAGGTGAACCTCTCTATTCTGATTTCTAGGGTTTCCAATTTCTCCCCCCTTTTTTAATTGTCTGTTGATCACGTTCATTTCCTTGATTTGATGCCTTCCTTCACTTTTAATTTCACGTTTATATGAACAATCTAGTTGCTTTTTATGCGTGTCGTTTATGTGATCGTTTTACTGGATTTGTTACTTTTCGATTGATTGAATCTGAATTCTCGTCGATGAACTATTCGTAATTCATAATCAGAATTGAAACTGTGGTTAATTTCCCCCCAAATTGCTCGATTGATTAGTCTCAAGGTGATCGGTTTCAAAAGTTCGTTAGTTTGAGGCTCCAAATAATCGGAAAATTATCATTCTGTTAGCTAATTGTACTCGAACATTTTGAATATGATATTAGACGACGGTGATTTTGAAAAATGTGGACAATTAATCGGAATGAAGCCATCAAACATGGTACTATTAGGTAATCTGGCAAGTCTAGCTAACATATACGGAGAATGTAGGGGTGACTTATTGGCGGATTAGTCCGAACTTATTGAATTCGGAAATTCTGGAATGTGATCTCGACAGATTTTAGTTGCCTGAATTGAACATACAACGCAAGATGCAAGGATGGCGCTTTGTTATGCTGACGTTTTCCTTCATTTGTACATGTTTTTAGATTTCTGTATGCCGTCAGTAGTTAGCTTGATAGTAGTATATAAGACCATGATCACTGCAAAGACGACTTGGCGAGTGCCTGAGCTTAGTTTTGGATTTGGAATATTAACGGGAAATTTGCTAAACAAATGACTGAAAGTATGGTTTTGTTGTTTGTTATCTTTGCCATCGATAGAGCTTACTTGTATTGTGACAATGAAATCTTTTATCACTAATTCTCATATGAGACCGTCTCACAATACGAGATATCTCACATATATAGTGGTAGACTCGTAGTTATTTTGAAGGGTTTTTAGTGTATTTTAACCACGTCTTACATCATCTTTTATTGCTTTGTTCTTCTCCCGGGCTATAAAGTTGTGAAACTAGCTTATGAATAGCATGAATTATATCATCTTGCCATGTAATTGCAATTCAGTACCTGACAAGTATTCCTTATTGTAGGTGTTCTGCAATCGGATTTTACATCCCTATTTCTTGGGTGATTTAATGGCATCAAGGCGTAGTTTCAAATATTCTCGCTTAGCTGATGACGAGGATGATAAAAAATACAACTTGAGTGACGATGATCATGTTAAAAGAAAGGGATATGATCCTCGATTTGATTACATGCCAAGATCTCTAGACCAAGTTCCATGGAAGTCGATTCTCCTTGCATTGTTCCTTCTCTCCCTTGGTTCCCTTCTCCTCTTCGTATCAGCTTTCATACTCACTGGTCATATGGGTGGAGAGCAAGCACAAGCTTATTGCCTCTTTGCTCTTGGAATGCTTACCTTTCTTCCAGGTGTGCTGTCATATACTCCTATTAGGTTATTCAACTTTTTGTGGCAATTCCTTTTGTTATGCACTTGATGGAGTACTCGTATCTCTTAGTTCAATGGAATTGAATAGATGACGATGAATTGTACGATGGGAATATCGTGTGTTTTAATGCGATAGATTGATCGGTGAACATACTATACGTCTCCTCCTAATTACTTAAAACTCCTCCGGTTCCTTGGAACTGCCCCACTTTTTAAGAGTTGTGAGGAATTTTTTAAACAAATTGGAAAATTCATAAGAATTGGAGGATTAACATATAGTATAGAATAACTGTGAAGCATTTTCCTGTTTATACCGTGCATTCCCGGAGAACCTTGTTTGGGAATGAATTGTGCTCCTATGCAAACTGTTTGGTTCAAGGATCAGCTGATCAAACCCCGCCGGAACTTGTGGGGTGGCTATTTTTGTAAGCCATTTAAATTTATGTTTGGAGACGATAGCCAATCATCTTATAGTTTCTGCCTTGAAATCAAGTAAAAGGATATTTTCAGTCGACTGGTAGTTAATGTGTCTTATCTTCGCGTCAGCATCTAAAAGAACTTTTGATTGATCCGTTTAGCATTTTATTCTGTTTAATACAGTATGTGGCAATGACATGCTGTAACGATTCAAAATGGTTAATTCCAGGGTTCTATGAAACACGGATTGCCTATTACTCATGGAGGGGCGCTGCAGGCTATCGTTTTGCTGCAATCCCTGCTTACTAACTCCTGTTTCCATCTTGTGCACGCCGTTTCCCTACCGGACTACCAAGTATGTTGCAATGTTGTATAGTGCACCAGCATCTCACATATTTCTTGTGTTTTACATCAAACATCGTAGATGTTGTTCAGCTTTCTTTCTAAGTTTGTAATCGTATGTGCAAAGTGTATTTCCTTAATTAAACAGGACAAGAATTTTGTTTTGATTGTTTCGGCTGTTTTAGTATGCGTTGCAAGGCTAGTAACCTTCTTGAAACGAAGATCAACTTTGTTTAGATCGCTTGACGAATTGTACGTTATTTTCGGTGTTGAGGCAGCTGCTCTTGTTATCTTTGGATCGGTAAGTTATATTCTCATGGTCGTCCTAATAATGAAGATAATGTCATACACCGTCATATACTCGAAATTGAACCATTTTAGAGTTTTTTTAACAACCGTATGTCCTATTTTGATGACCAACCAAATATCTCATATTTTCATATTTTTCAAAAAATCAACTGAAACGAACGAAATTGAAGGTTATTTATCCACGTTTTTCGACCCGATTTGGTCCCGAAATTAAATGACTTAAAATTTGCACATTAACTGCTCCATACATTTTAGAAATATATCTCGATGTAACAGAAGATACGATTGTTGAAAATAAACACATTTAAAAGTAATTAGAATATCTTTCAAGTAACGTCATATTAGGGTGAAATCTTCGATACATATACTTGAAACTGAACCATTTTAGAATTTTTTAACAACTCTCAGTCATTTTATGATATATGGGTCCTATTTAGATGACCAACAAAATATCTCACACTTTTCGAAAAATCACCTGAAACAGACGAAATTGAAGGTTATTATCCACGTTTTTCGACTCGATTTGATCCCGAAAATAAATGACTTGAAATTTGCACATAAACTACTCCATACATTTTAGAAATATATCGCGGTATAACAGAAGGTACGTATGGTTGAAAATAAACACATTAAAATGTCATTCGACAATCTTTCGAGTAATATCAAATTAGGGCTAAGTCTTCGATACATATACTAGAAACTTAACCATTTTTGAGTTTTTTTTTAACAACCGTCGGTCATTTTATGTTATACGGGTCCTATTTGGATAGCCAACAAAATATCTCACATTTTTCGAAAAATCACCTGAAACGGGCGAAATTGAAGATTATTATCCACGTTTTTCGACCTGATTTGGTCCCGAAATTAAATGACTTGAAATTTGCACATTAAATACTTCGTACATTTTAGAAATATATCTCGGTGTAACAGAAGGTACGTATGGTTTAAAATAAACATATTTAAAAGTCATTCGACTATCTTTCGAGTAACGTCAGATTAGGATAAAATCCTTGATACATATACTCAAAACTGAACCATTTTAGAGTTTTTTTAACAACCTTCGGTCATTTTATGTTATACGGGTCCTATTTAGATGCCACACAAATTATCTTACATTTTTCAGAAAAATCACCTGAAACGGGCGAAATTGAAGGTTATTATTTACGTTTTTCGACCCGATATGGTCCTGAAATTAAAAGACTTAAAATTTGCACATTAACTTCTTCATACAATTTAGAATTATCATGGTGTGACAGAACGTACGTATGGTTGAAAATAAACATATTTAAAAGTCATTCGACTATTTTTAGATTAACGTCAGATTAGGGTAAAATCCTCGATACATATACTCAAAACTGAACCATTTGCGAGTTTTTTTAACAACCGTCAGTCATTTTATGTTATACGGGTCCTATTTGGATGCCACACAAATTATCTTACATTTTTCAAAAAATCGCCTGAAACGGGCGAAATTGAAGGTTATTATATTCACGTTTTTCGACTCGATTTGGTCCCAAAATTAAATGACTTGAAATCTGCACATTAAATAATTTGTACATTTTAGAAATATATCTCGGTGTAGTAGAAGCTACTTATGGTTGAAAATAAACACATTTAAAAGTTATTCGACAATCTTTCGAGTAATGTCAAATTATGGCGAAGTCTTCGATACATATAGTAGAAACTTAACCATTTTAGAGTTTTTTTAACAACCATTGATCATTTTATGTTATACTGGGTCTATTTAGATAGCCAATAAAATATCTCACATTTTTCGAAAAATAACCTGAAACGGGCGAAATTGAAGGTTATTATCCACGTTTTCGATCTGATTTGGTCCCGAAATTAAATAACTTAAAATTTGCACATTAACTTCTTCGTACATTTTAGAATTATCATGGTGTAACAGAACGTATGTATGGTTGAAAATAATCACATTTAAAAGTCATTCGACAATCTTTCGAGTAATGTCAAATTAGGGCAAAGTCTTCAATCATACTAGAAACTTAACCATTTTAGAATATTTTTAACAACTGATGGTCATTTTATGTTATACGGGTCCTATTTAGATAGCCAACAAAATATTTTTCATTTTTCGAAAAATCACCTGAAACGGGTGAAATTGAAGGTTATTATCCACGTTTTTCGACCCTATTTGGTCCCGGAATTAAATGACTTGAAATTTGCACATTAAATACTTCGTACATTTTAGAATTATCATGGTGTAATAGAACGTACGTAGGGTTGAAAATAAACATATTTAACAGTCATTCGACAATCTTTCGAGTAAATATCAAATTAGGGCGAAGTCTTCGATACATATATTCGAAGTTGAACCATTTTAAATTTTTTTTAACAAATGTCAATTATTTTATCATATACGGGTCCTATTTAGATAACCAACCAAATATCTCACATTTTTCGAAAAATCACCTGAAACAAACGAAATTGAAGGTTATTATTCACGTTTTTCGACCCGATTTGGTCCCGAAAATAAATGACTTAAAATTTGCACATTAACTGCTCCATACATTTTAGTAATATCTCGGTGTAACATGTGACGCCACACAATAATTTGCGGCGTTTAATGTGACGCCTCACAATAATTTCTATTTGCTGCCCCCCATATGCAGCATCAAGAAAAACGCCTCAAATAAGGGTTTTTTTGGAGCCGCAAATCAACTTTTTTCTACTAGTGACAGAAGGTACATATGGTTGAAAAGAAACATAATTAAAAGTCATTCGACTATATTTCGAGTAACGTCATATTAAGGCTAAATCTTCGGTACATATACTTGAAACTGAACAACTTTATAGTTTTTTAAAAACCGTCGGTCATTTTATGATATACGGGTCCTATTTAGATGACCAACAAAATATCTTACATTTTTCATAGAATCACCTGAAACAAGCGAATTTAAAGGTTATTATCCACGTTTTTCGGGCTGATTCGGTCCCGAAATTAAATGCCTCGCTCCAAATTCGCACAATAAGTACCTCAACATTGTAGAAATTTCTCTGTGGAATAGAAGATACGACTGGAATTTTAGTCAAATAACCTTGTTATTGAAATGACATGTCTGTGGTGATAATGAGATGAGAAAACCCGTGAGCAATCAAAACTCGACTTAATTTCACAACTTAACGAGTCAAACTTAAACGCATTAGTAGCCCGACTCGAACTAATACAAAATACGGAGTAGCTCATATAGTATTTAATTTCTCTCGTTTATTACGAAAATAATAATCATATGAAATGTTTTGAATGTTGCCTGTTATTTCTTATTTATTTATTTTTACTATTGTAATTAAATCTTACTCCAATTCAGATTAAGTTTAAGATTAACCCACCAAATTAAATAAAACGCGTCTTAGCAAATCCCACTCCTTTTTATATTAGGAGATTACGTTGCCCTATATTTAAACCTGAAGACAGTTAATTAATGCATACAATAATATCATTAACAAGTTATTATAACAATTATTATTATTATTATTACTAGGGTTACACACTCATTAATCTCATAAATGGCTTTAATGAATGAAGATTTCATTAAAGTACAAGTTAATGAAGATGACTTTAAGCAAGAAGATTCCTATAACCAAAGTATGTCCGATTTCTTGGGTCTTGACTTGTACATCACCGTATCTCGACTCGATGAAGAGTATTATGTGCCTTCTACTGGTTCTAACAATAATAAGTATGTGAAGCAAGTTTCGTTGTTGGAGACGCAAAAGAAGGAAGAAAAGCACGTCGACAACAACCATGGTTGTTATTGTTGTGTCGAGGAGGATGACGATGATGAGGAGGAGTTTTGGTATGCATGTTCATACCGAAGATTTAGATGCCAGAAAGCAAGAGCAAGAGTAGCTTATTGTCGTACCAAGAAGACATAAAAGAAAACAATGACTATCAAGTTTTTATTTGTTACTCGTATTTGTTATGAAGTATGGAGTATTTGTTTATGTTTCGCATAATCCGTATTATTTTTCAATGTGTATGTATTAAGAAAATTAATCAATTATATATTATTGTCTTGTTTTAATTTATATACTTTTACGTACGTACAACAAGTTAAATGTCTAACTATATTCAACTTTATACTCCATATATCATTAATTGATGTAAGAAGTTAAATAAATGGGTCGGGTGAGATGAAGAAAATAATTTGTAAAGAAAAGTAAAGGAGTGATTACAATATTGAAATTATAATATATCATAGAAATGAAAAATATATATCGATTACGAGTTATTTTTGAATTTTTTGGGAGGAGTATATAATGAAAAAGATTTGTCAAGTGAAATATTTATTTTCATTACAAATTAAATTTGGCCTCGTCTAGATCAAGCTAGGGCTAAATTATGTCACTTCTATTAAAATAAAATTTTAAAATAATAATAATAAAAAAAAAAAAAAAAAATTGAACGTGTGCCAAAAAAAATTCAAATGTTCATTATTACCTTAGTAAATTTACTTTTCGAATAATATTTTTTCTTTAAAAATAATTTATGTTTGAGCGAATTTAATTACTAAAATAATCCCAAAAACTTTAAAGACGGTCTCTCGATGATTACCTTACATCAAATTAATTAGTCATGACTTTCCAAATATATTTGCATGGACGAAATATTATTCCTCTAGAAAGATTTTGGATCCACTCATTAGATTATAGAAAGATTTTTGATCTTCCATGTTCACATCTTTCTACACCCTCTTCTTTATATATATATAATGCATGATCCTACAAATTAAACGTACATACATGAATTATTAACGAATGAATTAACTCTCAATCTTATAATTCTACTAATTTTTCTTTAAGTTTGTTTTAGTTTAATGATGGAAGAAGAAGTCCAAGAAGAAGTGATGATGATGATGATGGACGACAAAAACTCGGAAAAACCAGGCAACAATGACGATGATCAGAATAAAAGACGAAGCCGAGGAAAACAGGTAATTCCAATGAAACGAATCGAAGACAAGAGTGCAAGGCTAGTTGCGTTCTCGAAGCGAAGAAAAACTTTGTTTAAATCGTTGGACGAATTGTACATTAGGTTCGGGGTTGAGGCCGCTGCTCTTACCTTTTCTGAATCGGGCAAGTTATACTCTCATGGTCGTCCTAACGAAGATCATGTCATACACCGTTTTATTAATAACGATAATAGTAATAGTAATAGTAATAGTAATAGTAATAGTAATAATGGTAGTGAATATTGGTGGGATGAGGCAATTGATAATCTCGGGTTGGTCGATTTGGAGAGGTTTAAGCTCGCATTAGAGGGTTTAAGGAATGAAGTCCTTACCAAGATCAATGGAATGAATTAGCCCTTGTTCGAGGAGTGATACTCATGAACTGGGTTCCAAAAAATACTAGTCGTACTAATTTGTTAGTTTGGAGTTGTGTTAAGTAATTTTATTTTGCGTTAACGAAATTGTTTATTTTTACTATTATTTTACGTGCATAGAACTACATATAAAATATCAAGAGTGAGTAGCTAGATAGCTTAGGCTCACAAATTGGTAAATGGTTCAGCTAACGTGGTCAGAGCTTTCTTACCTGATCGAGAGGTCGGGGATTCAATTTTCATCTGCGACTAAGTGCGCGCTTCGTTATACCAAAAAAAAAAAAAACAAATTGGTAAATAATCAAAATATGATAATAAAGAAATCCTAGTCCATTTCTGATTAATTAAAACGTGTATGATGTCTTAGTTAATCCTACTTCTTTTTGTATTAGGAAATTACATTAACCTCTATATAAACCTGAGAAATGGCTCATACATTATTATGATTATTGACAAGTTAATTATTCACACTAATTAATCTCAATTATCGACTGTCATTACATTATGGCTTTGGTTAATGACAATAATATCATAAGAGTAGGAGTTGAAGACGAGGACTTTAAGCAAGAACATCCCTATAACCAAAGTATGGCCGAGCTTTTGGGTTTCGACTTGTACATCACCGTGTCTCGACTAGACGAAGACGAAGATGAAGATGAAGATGAAGACGAGTATGTGATACTACCTTCGACTGCTTCTAACATGAAGGAACAAAGGAACCTTGTTGAGAAGAAAGTTTCGTCGTTGGAGACTCAGAAGAAGAAAGAAAAGCGTGTCGACAACAACCACGATTTAGTCGATGAGATGGATTATGATGACGACGAGGAGAAGTTTTGGTATTCGGGTTTGATTCGAAGGTTTAGGCGTGAGAAAGGAAGAGCAAGATTAGCTTCTGGAACCAACAAGGCATAAAAAGAAAAAGATAAAGATAAAGAAAAAGAAATTTATGTTATGTTATATTGTTATTGTTATTGTTATTATGTTTTGTACTTCGTACGTTAATTAGTGGGTATAAAACAAATTAATCAATACTCGTAATACCAGGGGGCAGTCAGGGGCTGCTCAGAGGGGGTTCAGGACGAGCAGGGGAACTTGGTCTCCAAATCTATTATGACGCTCATGCGTAATACATTTATGCAATATGCATGCATGCATTGTTCTTTATATACGATGATCAGTTTGGACGTACTAGACCTAATTTTTAAAGCTCCAAGATTGCCTTTTAAGACGTGTTGGAATCTGTCGAAACAAGTTCATTATTAGACTCTTTACTGCAATCGAAAAGTTTTCGTCAAAAATCTTTCGCGTTTTTGAACAACTTCACTTCTTCAAAAAAATAGAAGAAAACGATCGATTTTGAAGGTTTTTTTTGAAGATTTTGAAGGTTATTATCCACGTATTTTTGACTTTTTCGGTTCCGAAATAATATGAATCATTATTCGCGTGGAACAAACTCCTCACCAAATAAAATGTCCCGGTGAATTATGAGGGTCGTTTGATTTAAAATAGAGACTTTTTAAAGCCATATTGTTGCCTTTTGAGACGTGTCGGAATCTGTCGAAATAAGTTCGGAACCGCATTTTGTATCGTGTCGAGTGTTCGAATAATCATTGTTAGGCACTCTTTTCCTATCGGCAAGTTCTCATCAAAAATATTTTGCGTTTTTGAACAACTTTTGCTTCTTCCGAAAATAGTCGAAAACAACCGATTTTGAAGGTTATTATCAACATATTTTTGGCGTTTTAGGTCCCGAAATAAAATGGCTCTTTATTCATTCTGAACAAACTTCTCACCAAATAATATGTCCCGGTAAATTATTATGGTCATTTGGTTCACAATAACGAATTATTAAAGCCCCGAGATTGCCTTTTAAGCTATTTCGTTGCTCCTTGTACTTTGTGTGGACGTTTCTATAATTCTATCGGCCCAATAAAAACTCCGTACAATTTTCAACCATTTCATACCACATGTCTGGAATTGTTTCAGGATATATCATACCCGATTGCTCACCGAAACAACATGTAGATATCATTTGAGAGGTCTTCAAAATTTTGGGTCGAGATCGAATTCAAAAAATTTAAATGAGCAAAAGTATCCAAAATACATAGATTGTTTATAAGATGATCCTATAGTATGATCATCCTCAATTCCTAGCATTAATAAGCCCAAATACAAACAATTGTTTTATTTAACTTTGAATTTTTGTATTATGTCATAATTTTGACCAATATAATCAAACATCATAACAAATTGTAATATGAGTATATAATTACTTTTGAGTTTTTCTTTAATATTTTGGCATATCTCTCATCATAAAACGAATAATTTACGAGTCTTTCCGGATCTAAATGGATTTACAAAGAAACAAGTTCGCATTTTAGGATGGCGGTTTTGAGATCCTTTTGAATAACGGGCCTTGTAGGTGACAATACGAGTTCTTTCCAAGCCGAACCCGGGTGAGTTAATGGGCTTTGGTCCTTATGTAGCTCATAAACGGACTCTGCTTCGTCATTAAGCTCGCTAAGTATGCTTAAGCATTTAATCTCTTCAACATCCACTAATAATCTGCTTGATGAATCTTTCCACCCTATCAACTGCATCATTATTACCACATTCACATTGTTTTATCAATTACCTTCCACTTAATCAAAACTTCTCGTATCTAATCTAATCTGTCTCGCTCATTTATTTACCTCAACATAAATACTATACGTTAATTGACTAGGGCATACATACAATAAATTTTAGCATATGATATGACATTTATTTAATTTTCAGGCTGACACGATCCGAAAACACGACACGAATCCAATATGTTATCCAAACTTTAATTCGGTCAGTCTTGAGTTAACATATTTACATGTGACACGAACACAAACTCGACACGAACCTGATTTTATTAGAGATTCTATGGTATGTCATGCATGACCATATGATTACACTTAGAATAATTTATTTTGGAGTGGAAATACGTACCATGGGTGGACCTCCAACGGTGTTAGTGCAATAAAGACGAGCATTGTCAACAAGTTGTGAATAGTTTGAGAAATAACTTGCAAATCTCTTGTGCGAATCCAATTGTGACTTCACTCTTACTGCTCTTTTCACCATTATTGCCCTCCTGTTTAATTAATTACCCCTTAATTAATTAATTATTATCGACTAATTAAATAAATACGTCACGGAGTAACTGAAACAAAATGAGTATTAATGACGTACCTGATACCCCTGACAACAGCAAGATAAGCGTCACAAACAACGCCCACGAGTTCAATCCTATAAGGCTTCCTATTTTTTTCTTGCACGCAATTCTCGTCCGGGTCGTCGTCTCCGACTCTTTCCCAATAGTTTTCGATGACCGTACCGTCCTCACTGGTCTTATACCCGACTCCCATCCGGTACCTCCACTTGTGAACGTTTCGAGCCATCTCTATTGTTTGGGACACAAAGGGTGCCCATGATAATGTACCGTCCATTATTACGTCTCTTCCTTCGTTTAGTGCCGTCACTAGTAAGGATGATGCTGCATCGGTTGATGATTGGTGCACCTATTCATTCATTAACTAAGTTAGCTGACATCTCATGATATTCATTAAAATTAATTAGACGAGTTTGTGAAGTCAACGAAGAACGCACATAATCGCATCACAATTAATAGAGAGCTGAGATTGAATCTCTGACTATTGTCGTCTCCGTCTTAACCATTAGCCTAAGACATCGACGAAAGTGTTCATGGAGTTATGAATGACATTGATCATAACATGAGAAGTTATGAGTATCTTTGTGTGTCATAGTGTAGCACGTTTTACTTTAAACACAAATTGAGTATGTAGGGCAAATTAATAAGTATGCAAGTAAAGTCAACTGTCAAGAAACAAAACACTACCCTTACCCTTTGATAATAATAATAATAATGGGATCCAATGTATATGTACGTGTACCAAACATTATTATGACTGCAATTAAATTAGTTGGCCTTTAATTAATTACAACAAATCTGATCTTAATTAATTAGAATGGTCTTAATTTAGTAGACTTGGTCAGTTGAATAGGTCGGGTAGGTCTGATCCAGCCCACGGGTTCGGATTTGGTCAGCCCATTCCCTGTCTAATACTGGTCCAGCCCTAACCTCTATCTAGGACTGGACCAAGGTCAAACAAAAGGACATAGTGTCGTGTCGGGTTGGAGACGACCATCAACTGGCCCCCACCACCCTCACGGGTCAATTATGAGGTCAGTTGGTATTATGAGACCGTCTTCCTTAAGAATTTGCGTTAATCGAAAGATGATGGAGAAAGGGTGTGGGTGGGGTACCAATTCAGCAGTTTGAAGCATGTCCCCATGATGACCTCTGGAGCTAAGGGCTCTGTATATGACATCATTCTCTTTAAACGCATCCGCTTCCACCACCACTGCGTTTGCCGCCACTCCTGACCAAAATGGCCTGCACCGCATCCCATCCCATCATTATTATTTCACTAATTAATTCCTATTGATTACAGTAATAATTACTTAGTCACCTCAAACCATTATTTGGTTTGATTACTTATTCATACACTAAAATACATAAACCCGCCTATATTTCAACAAACTAACGTTTATTGCAACCTAACAAATATTTAATGCATGATAAGTTGAGTTTTCTAGTGCAGTGTGTTATTTTACTTTTATTTTATACCAAGTATACGTTTTTCTGATTAAATAATGAAAAAATTAACTTGATCGAATCCTTTGGCACATACATACATGCACGTGGAACTAAACTTGGTCATTCACTCATAGCTAGCCAGCCCGAGCTTGCTTGGGTTTGCCAATTAACTCATAATTGAATTGATTATTCTTAAGGGTGGTCAGGCCAGGTCGGGTCGGGTTGGGTGGTCTTGAACCCGGGCCCGGCCAAATACAGAATCATAGTCAAGGTTGGACTCGGCTGACCCAGGCCAGGCCATTTGATGGACACTAGGTCTAGAATGAAGGAAGGAAGCGATTGCGTACTCTTTAAGGATGTCCTTGAGGACGGTGCTCTTGCCGGCGCCCATGCCGCCGCCCATGAGGAGGAGGACCGGACTTCTTTTATTGTGAGCCATTGGGACCATAACCTCTGTACATTTAGTCTCTCCATTATCTCCATCTCCATTTGATGTTACTACTCCTCCAATTGCCCTCATTTCTTCTACTAATGTTGAAAGCACTCTCACTACCTTCAAATTCCTCATTACCCTTTCAAATCTTTGTTTCCTACAAATCACCCACAACCAAGTACACCAATTCAAATAATATACGATATGATCGATCTTGTTCACTGATCGATTAACTACTAGACTAAAACCTCATCGGTCGTAAGTCCGTACCAAACTACCAATTAGCGAGTTTATTCTAAATTGCATGACGACAATTATTGAAGTAGATTGAATACAAACATCGTAATAAATGAACAAATTTAAATTTAAATGTGCTACAAATCCAAATACTGTATTAAGGTTCTGTGTTAGACACGTCATTTTTGTTACGAGTAGCTTATTTGATCAAAATAGTTTATTTCATCAAAATTTTGACTTTAACTTATTTATTCTATATGGTAATGAATACTCCCATCGAGTTTCTGACATTGCCCAATTTTCTTTTTTGGACTGAGTTTGATCTTTTACCCATTTTTCACTTTAGGTCAAAAACGTGTGGTTCACATTCCACCACTCATTTCTATCTCTTTCTCCAATAATACAGGATCGAAATAGATGGCGTATATTTTATGATGAATCATAATCCATGGGACAAAGATCTGGATGAAGAATAATTGGTCAAATAAAGTTGATATTCCAAGTAAATGGGCTGGGCGGGTGTCAAAAATGAACTACTCGGCTAAGGTAGGCCATGTACTATGTGTATGTTTTGGAAATCAGAAGCAGGCGACCGACGTTGAATGTACAAATAAATAGCACCAAACAAACAATGATGGAGTAGTCACGGAGGGGAGGCCATGGCATATACATACAGTCGTTGGCGAGGAAACATGTACTTGTAACATGTTTGGTTTGGTAAATGGTCCAAAAAGGATACTCCGTACATCTTAGTCCAGTAATTATAACGAAGATTCCCTTGATAATCAGTATAAGGATGAATAGTCCTTCCCTTTACTCCAATATGATGCGACTAATTATTCATTTTATTAGACCCAAAAAAATCAACAAATATTTTGGTCGGATTTTTATGATTTGAGATCAAAACTTAAGTCCAGAAAAAAAAAATACTCCTCTGTTTTATTGATATCTTCCACATTTCCTTTTTTCAACCATTTCTTTGATTTCTTCCAGTTTCCTTTTTCCTATCACACTTCTCTCTTACCAAGGTGACCCACTTACTCTACTCTCTCTACTTTTACTTATTTTATTATTTTTTTAAGAAATGTACCACTTTTAAGGTGGAAGAAATCATTGAAATGGAGGGAGTATAAATTATAGAGGAAGACAGTGCAAATTTTGTCATCGACGACCTTGCAAAAGTTCATGTTCGGCTAAAGAATGAATTTCTTTTATAAATATATCAATAAGACATTAGAATGGGTTTAAAAAATCTCCCTCCAAATTTCTAACTTTGCCCATTTATGTTTTGGGTGGAAAATAAGGAAGGGAAGATGAGCGGTTAAAAAATAAAGAAGGAAGAGAGAGAAATTGGTAAATAAATGTAAACCACACATTTATGACCAAAAGTAGAAAATGAGTAAAAGATCAAACTCAGTCCAAAAAGAAAATGTAGCAAGGTTAGAAACTCGAAGTGAGTATTTATTTGTACGGATTACTTTATAAATGGAATAATTATAAAAAAAATTGATAAAAGCAAAATAATAAACAATTATTTCAACATATTATAGTATAAAAACAAAAATATACTCGTATTATTGAAATCAACTACCAAATCTATATATGATATCGTAATTAAGTCACGAATAATGTTAGTAGCTAGATTTTAGCTACGACACAACAATGTAATAATGGTGTAATTTGCTAACGCATGTCCCCTGTTTACATTTGTCGTTTACAACTTAATTAGATTAGATTACTCGTGTATTATGAATTAGTTAGTTAGCTTGATTTGTTCAACCTCAACCTACCACATCATTCGTGCCCTGCCTTATTACTTAAATTGACTAATTGATTAATGTTGATAACCATTATCTGACTTAGTCAACTCGGATTCCAACTTAATCAGAGATCTCGAATTTAAATCCCATAAATACAATAGAATTAAAACTTAGGGCCTTAAAGTGTAAAATTTAATGACATTTTAGGGTAAGATATAAAAAGAAAGTGAAGAAGTGGAATAAAAAATAAAAATCTGCCAAACAAGGACTAACCTTGTAGCCGTCATCACTAGGTCTTTAAGCTTTGTTTTCCTCTCAACATCTTCTTTACCTAGCACCTTCACTTTCACAAAATAAATTACTTGTACTCACTTCACAATATTCATTTCATTACAAAATGGACAATTTTGGACCATAATAGCATGTGAACTTCCGAATTAACCTGACCTAATTAAGCGGAACTAGAATCAACTTGGAATGGCCATGTCTATAACCACTCAATCCCAAAAATGACCCAACGCAAATACACAAACACAAAATGATCGACCAGTACCAAAATACCCGAAACAAAAAATCGGTTAGTAAGTCCAATAATATTACAACTTTACAATACTTTGTACGAGTAGACAATAAGGTTTGTTTTCTGACGATCACAGACTCACAGGTAGACATGGTTGTAAAGGAAGTACATGGTATCATTTTTGTGTCGATATTTTATTTATTTTTAATATTAATTGTAAAGATAAATGATTGAGACAGAGGAAGTAATATAAACAAAATTACCTGGTTAATCATTAAAGAAGTTTGGCTCCAATGAAAGGAGAAATAAGTGAGGATGCATCTATCAATTTCTTCAATAAAATTGACGTAGAGCGACTCTGCTTCGGGTTCATTGGCTATAAAATCAAAAATGTTGCTCTCACATCCTTCCGTTTTCTTCAAGTAATCGTTTGCTAACTTGCATAATTGTGGACACTCGTTCGGGTCTTCGAACCCAATTTGCCTTGCTACATTATATCCATCAAAATTCCAACCATTATTATATACCATACACGTGTATATACATAACTCACGTACAAATTATACGAACTAATTAAATTAATATAAGT
Source organism: Agrostemma githago (assembly GCA_958450325.1). Taxonomy (NCBI): domain Eukaryota; kingdom Viridiplantae; phylum Streptophyta; class Magnoliopsida; order Caryophyllales; family Caryophyllaceae; genus Agrostemma; species Agrostemma githago. The sequence goes on from OY288259.1 coordinate 3,237,054, forward strand.
TCACAATATAATTAGAATTGACTTTTAATTTCAGAGGCGTCAGTGCCCCAATTTTGAATTGGGCATCTTAATTAATTTTTTTTTTCAAATTTAAATTATAACGAAATTGACTTTGACACGTATCTTATTTCACGTTACATCCTCAATTGGTTATGATTGAGGGAATGCGTAAATTTTATGAGTAAATAGTCATTTTTTTAATGGTAAAAAAAATCACTTCATTCACTTTCCAGTAGTGGGAAATAATGTGGAAAATGGGAATTCAGTGCCAAATATATTGGGACAAGTGGTCAACTACAAAACTCTCATGGCATTGGACACCCACACTTATTAACAACCTTACATCCAAATATCCAAATCATTATTTTTTTTAATGACACCCTTAAATTGTACGGAGCACTCCGTATATAAAGAATTACGAATAAAGGAGAAAGTAATTTTTTAATAAATGTATTATTTTTATTAATGTATGTACCGAGTATAATTCAATTTTCAATATCTAAGTTTTTTTTAAAAATTAATGAGTAATAATATATCAAAGGAACGAATATAGAGCTAAAATTTTGGACAAAGTATTTCGGTTCCTTGTATTGATTTACATTTATACTCAGTATTAACGATTTTTTGGATAACAAAAATTGAGAATTTTAACCATTTTTTTTTTGTGAGCTGAGTTCCCCGACCAGTTGCCACTAACTAGATTCTCTTTGGTAACATCAAATTTTGTACTAGTAAATCCACCACATTCATATTCACCCCGTTCATAATCTTTTGCCCAGTTTCATCATTATTTATGAGGGGTATTATAATGAAACGGGACAAGAGACAGTGAATGGAGGGAGTATCAGTTACTCCCTCTCATTCTCTTGAATCAGTCACACTTCTCTTTTTTATGAGAAAAAAAGCGAGTTAATGAGACTAATTCAAGAAAATAGAGGGAGTATAGTAATTTTATCGATTGAGCTAGCTGAAGTTTGCCGGAAAAAGAAAAGGAAAGGAAATGGTGAAAGAAGAGAGAAATGTAAGTTACCAACATAATGGGAGAATCTCTCAAGTCTTCCAACTCTTCCAGACTCTGTTCTGTTGATGTGTGGAATTATCTTTTGATCCATCTTCAGTAATTAAATACTCGTATTATATAATTGGATTAATTATATCATAAAGTTAACTCTCTTTTTATTACTAATTTTAATTTGAGTTTTCTTCGTTTTATTGAAGTAATTGGTGGAGCATGTACGTAATATTTTGAAGATGTTTGTGTTAGTTAATATAGAGAGAAAGGGAGGAAGAAGAAGAAGAAGTTAGTTGTATTATTAATTGGGTGATGGAAGTTTGTTTATGAGGAAAAGATAGGATAATGGGGTGATAGTTTATACGGAGTACTTAGTGGATGGTGTGTTCTATGTAGATAAAGTCAATGATTTCTTATTACCATCAATTCATCATCATTACTCAGTTTTAATTAATGTGATTGTGTGGGAATTTATTAGGGGGTTAACGCGTTTCTACGAGATAATTAATTTTTTTTTTACGTATCATATTGTGGGTAATAATTGAACCCACAATTTTTACCACTTCAGCTAACTCATGTCTTAGAAGTTACAATAGAGTCAATTGCACGGAGTAATACGGAGTAGTTATTACAAGGTTCAAAGATGTTTCATATCTTAAGAAAAGTGGTCATTTTATGCTATAATAATACTAGTGAATAGTTTATGCTGAACATAGAATAACATGTAGAGCCAATTGAAATAGCTACAAAGTTCCAAGATTTTTCGTATCATAGAAATGTGATCGATCATTTTATGATGCTAGTGACTAATCTATTCTGAAAATTACTAATCATTTAGGTTAAAAAAAATACTCTTAGTCTTAGACCATGTATCATCGGTCATCACATTATTTTGTACTCAGTAGAAGAAAATATTGTGACATGCACTAAGAATATCATTTTGAAAACATAAAACGGTTTATATATGAATCATTATCTAAATAAAATGGATGAAAAAAATTAAGGAAACTAAATACTCCGTATTACTACTCCGTATACTCGTAGCAGATTGCAAGAGAAAATGGGGGAGATGTATTGGCACGTTATTCATGCCATTCAGCAGGAAAAAACAAATGATGTACACATACAATAATTCAACTACTAGCAGTATTGTAAGTAGTAAAGATTGAATTGATGTTGGTGTAATGGTGTAGCATGACCATATGTAGATGAATAGAGAAGGTAGCTCATTCACTCATTCCTCCTATAGCATTCATGCTGGACCCTCACCAACTCCATCATAACAATAACAATAACATTTCAGTTTTAATAATTAAATAAATAAATTATGAGTTTATTTTTTTTTTTGAACGAAGAGTGCACTTAGTCGCATTACAATATAGGGAAGGGGAGGGGGATTCGAATCTGAGACCTATTGTACCACAGCACCTAGTCTTAACCAGTAGGTTAAGACATCTTCGGTTATAAATTACGAGTCTATGGCAATCGCTAAAACTACAGTAATATATTGATATTGGTAAAAATAAATTACTCCCTCCCCCCACTAAGATTTTCCACTTTCCTTGAAAGGAAACTTCACTCAGATTTTTCCACTTCAAAACTTTTCTTATTCATCCATTATACTCTCTTCCTATTTGTTACTTTTTGTGATTTGACATCTTGAACCTCACCCAACAATTTACCACTTTCATTACTCATTTCTTAATTCATGTGTCATTTGTAAATGGGAACACAATTGGGGGGAGGGAGTACAATTTACCGACTCAATTGATAGATTTAGTTAAATGTGCTGAAAATTCATTTTTGAGATTTTTTAGAGACTATCAAGATTTGAGCACGCAATCTACGGTCGTGGTGGCTCTGATAACAAGTTATTTGAACCAAAATTCTAAAGGGAATGGTTGAGTCCCAAATAAAAAATATATTAGGAATTGAAGACGGACAAGCGAGTGAGCGAGCTTAAATTGGTTTATTCCCGTAAACTCGCTTTCTCTTTCGTCGAGCAAGCGCCCTCAAAAGGTGAAGGTGTCGGAGATTTGGGCCGACGTACAATATTATTTGTGGTGCCATTATTCCTACTTCAGTGCTACATTAAATGGGCTGGAGAATGTATTTGGTACAAGTTTGGGTATAGTTTTTGCTCCAAAATGGAGTAATTGGTTGGGCTGTCATTTGAGAAAACAACTTAGAAAGTAGAAAATGATCATCATCTATCTAATTTCGTTATGCTATTCTTTCAAGTATCCATTGATGGGTAACAATTTTTCCAGCTAACAAACTCCACCTTCACATTATATACATACTTATGTCAATCTCAATCTCAATCTCGGATTCTTAGCTTCCCATTTGACTTGTATTCTTTTCGATTGACGTGGAAAAATGATTTGAAATAAAATGAACTCTAGTGGTTAAGACAAAATAAATCTAATGAGATAGACTGAATTGAAATGAAGTGGAGTGAATTGAACTGAAAATAAGTCGAAAAATCATGACTTTTGGAGGTATCATCATTCCAAACCTTTTTAACATTAAAATTGTCCTAAGAATTCATAAGTACTAAATTGTTAAAATGGAGTATGTATAGGATGAAAATATACATGTACAAATTGTTGATTCGCTTATAATTCCGTCACTATATTGTTATAGATTTTCTAGGCAAATTTGACAACCTCGATGTTACTAGCTCCCCTCTTAAACCTATATACATACCGAGTACAAATTTTAGTTTAACCCATAAAAAAAACCCGATCAATTGACAACTTTAGAATTCGCTTTAATGATAGAACAGATATATCCATCGAAACTCGGGAGACATTATCTGTAAAGCTTAAATGCTTACTCATAAAACCTGTCCCATGTTAAGAGATCATTACACTAACTTGGCCAATCAAAAAAAAGAAGTAACCCCACACAAATACACAATTACAATTCAGCATGTTGATTGGTAATATGGTCCAAGCTTGAATCTGAGATGAGTCCATTATTGATTGATTGATTGATTGGTAATGATGTATCCCTTTCATATGTCCTTGGCTTTAAGAACATGCTGCCCTTATAAATCAGCATACTTACCTCTACTCTATGTCAAGGACACAAAAGTGACAATACCCTACATTCAGTGACATCTCCATCTCAATTAGCTATCTAACATCGAACTGTTGGTCTCACTGGTGACGAATTATCTCTTTCGCAGTAAGAACGGATACTGGAGTCTTAAACAAGAGTACGGTTGAAATAAGTTAGAAATTAAACTTGGGAATATCATTCTCATTTACTGTTTTCTACATAGAATTACAACTCAGCCTCGAACCAAGACGTTCGCTAGGCTGCTGCATATCTCTCAACGGCTCACCCAGCTCGCTCGCAAATTCAGTTAGAGATCATCAGATAACAGGAGAGAAAATAACTGAATTCGGGAAACGTGGAAACTAACCTAAAATTGAGAGCCTTGCAGGATTTGGATTTACAGGAAGAAGACATCTAAACCGGCTTCAAAATTGCTACATACGTAATCTAATTGATCTGCTGACACGAGGAATCGAGAAACTATCATCATCTCATATTACAGCAAACAGCGCGACCTAGTTGTTGCAACTTGTCCCATAGGCAGATCATTTGCTTCGGAGACTGATAATGAGCTGTGTAGTAGTCTTCTATACAACCGAACTGGCAATATTTCAGGCTGTGTACATACTCCACTGTCCTCGAGCTATTGAAACGCTCTACCCACATTCCCATACTCACGTCTTCCATCTTGAACAACTGCATTCATACATATATGTCCCGATTTATTATCCATTACTATATTTCATGACTTCAACGAATCTCGACTATTTCATATTTTAGTGTGCGTTTTGGTTTTGAAGATATGTCCTCGCATGCTTTAAGATAAAAAGGCAAGGGGGCCGGCAAAGAGGAGGTTTGGTAGGGTTATGACGTTGCGAGTAGAAGCTTACCCGTAATTTATGCTTCTCAAACTCGGAGACAATGAAGTTGGCGATATCTGCTGACAATATATAGCCCGGGCCATTTGCATAGGGTGGATAGTCTTCCTCCGGCCACTCCTGAATCAGAAATAGGGAGGAAAGGTGAGATCGTGAATTAATTTCTCGAGTTATTGAAAAATCCAAGATAACTTTCAAATGAACTCCAACAAGGTAAAAACAAGACTGTGGAGGGAGGAGTAGTTGCATGGTACTCGACATAGACATACCTCGTAGGTAACAGCCCATTTACCGTGGCGCAAGGGCTTGTGATAGTAGTTGATATTCCCCACATACAAACTCTTGCTTTCAGGAACTCTGTTCGCTTCTCTTAAGATTGCATCAACCCGCACAAAAGTGTCGTCATCACACTTCATGACGTACTTGGCTGCCACTGTGCGAACCTGTTGTCGTACAAAGGTATTCGGATATTTTAATTTCCCATGATACAGAAATGAATGGAATTTGCATGTTGTAAGGATTTAATGTCTTACCCCATATTCACAGATCGCCACAGTCTTCACGACAACAAGGTCATAGTTATCCATGTAAGGGACTACTACGATGTCACCGAAAAAATCTGCTTCTTTCTTTAACTCCACGTTTACTTCATTTCTTGTATGCTGAAAAAAAAAAGGCTTGTTACGTTAGCACAAAAGAGAAAATGGTGAAATTAGCATTACTAAGGCCTTGTTCTTGAGCTTTAACTTAACTGAATCGGGTTGTAGTGGGCCAAGACAAAATGGAGCTAAACCGAACTAAAAATATGCTAGAAAGAACAGGGTATAACCAAACGTGCATGAAAGTTAAGTAGCACTAACCAGTGCTACAAAGAAACGAGCCACGACTTTAGAACTTCTTATAAGCCTGTGTTGCATCCAAGACTTCCTAACGGCCATTCTCTCGGCAAAGTGGTTACCAGCGGAAAGAATGCCAATAAAGAGCTCCACGGGGGCATCGGGAAGAGGTGGAGCTTGCCACCTTCTAGACATCTCAAGATGTCTCTGCGGAGCGAAATTAGGATGCGATGATGGCAAAGCAGCCGCAAATACAGAATGCAAATCAATGTCGCCTCCCAAGGTTAATCCAGTTGCATCTTCAAGAGAAAAACCCTGAAAATACAGGCAAAAAGACGAACAAAAATCAACCGTATTCTAACAAATTCGAGGTGCTTTCACGGGAAAAAAAAAGGTTTTAGGTGCCACTCACAGTGCGATAAGCAAAGGATGTGACATGCCTCCCATCTACGTTGACATGATAACCTTCCAAACCAGCGCTGAGGGTCATAACGAAGAGCTTATCCTCAGCAAAGGGAAAAGGCCAGTCCATAGTCACCTTCTTTGGTCTACTCAATAGCCGACTCAACCACCATGTCGACCTAGATTCTTCTGTATGGTTATCATCGTCCCGGATCCATTTCTCACATTTCACTTGACCATCAACTGTAAAGCAAGCAGCATGTAATTATGAACCAACACCAGTTTAACCTCGAGGATATTGATAGATTATACATACATACAGTGTAATACAGAGAAACAATTAAGCCCCGAAAGTGAAAATGAAAACCATACGAAATGTTCGTGAACACATTTTACTTATGTTTACATTTACAATGGAGCCAAAACCTAGCAATTTCCTGTGTTGGGTCATAAAAGGATAAAAAGGGGAAACTAAACTGACTTTTAACCATAACATTATTTGAGTATTTTCATCATGAAACAGCCTTTTTGGGGTTGCTAACACAACGAAAGACGGCTACCAAATGAGAAAACTATAACAAGCTGAATCGAAAATCATCCATACAAGTTGAAATCTTAATCACCCAAACTCATCACTACCAAATTAGTCAACATCAGTCGAAAATCAACTACAACCACCCGAAAAGTATGCTCCTTTTCACTCTGCAAACAAAACATATCACTCCAAGTTTCCAAATTCCGACATCAAATCAAATAACCACAAACTTTACAAATCAAAACCCAATCAAATGTACCAAAACAACAACACATGATCCAAATTGCAACCTGAAAAGTGAAAACAATCAAATTCTCGAAAGTCGAAACCATACCAGTCTCCTCCTCAGAATTAGATTTCCACCCCTCGCAGCGAACTGAGGTCCCCCATTGCTGCCTATAACAAGTGTTCTGCTCAATAACAGGCTTACCACTCCAATCCCCCTTCAACCTCGGATTATAATGCAAAATCCGAGGAGGGTCTTCGCCATCAACCGTCTTCAACCCAATCAATTCCATCCTAAACTGCGAAATCATGACACTTTGATCACCCTCCTTCAACAACGATATTTTCGGGTCATATTCCGGATGCGCGACCCGCGGTTTCGCAACCAGAGTAATGTGGGACCCTAATGTCATCCCACATGGCAAAACCATCACTTTCCCCTTCTCCATGAACTGAACTCCTGATAACGAAACCGAGTTAGGACAAGGTAACTCGGTCCGATTCTCCTTTTCTAACTCGATTCTAACCCTACCCGATATCAATTCCTCCCACAAATTCTCCCCCAATTGAAACGCCATTATCGCCGATTTATGAAGCCCTGAAAACCCGTCCTTTTCGCTACTATTCAACGCCCGCCAATCGAAAATCAAACCGGAAATCGACTTGTACTCCCGAATTCGTCGATGTTGAGGTTTCGGAGAGATTGATGAAGGTAACGGAACTCTTAACGGTTCTTCAAACGGTCGGATCGGAGCTTCCTTCACCTGCAACTCTTCCTCACTATCAAGCTGTCGTTGCGGCCTTACAAACGCGTCGTTTTGGAACGAAACGTCAACAGAAGTGTCGGTCGAAACGTTTCGTAACACGAATGGAACTTCGTAAGTCATGAAAATCATGTACAGTAACCCTAACAACGCCAAAATTTGTACCGATCTTGCTCGTGTGATTCCCACAAATGTCTCCATTTTCCCTCCTCCTCCTCCCCCTCCTCTCTTCATCCCCAAAACTCCACACAAACCCTAATTCTGATTGCAAAACCAAAACCCAGAAAAATTAAGAGGTTAGAGAAGAAACTAAAAAGTGGGTTTTGCAATTGGAAGTGAAATTAGAAAACCCCTTTGAAGTTTTAAGGTAGGAAGTTAACAAAAAAGTGGAAGAGATGACTTAAAGAGTGGATTTAGAGAGAGAAGAAACTGTGTTGAGTGGAAGAATGAAGAGAGAGAAAGTGAGTAGAGAGAGTTAGGTGATCAAGATGAAGAAGAAGATGATGAAGTACAAGAGTGGAAGAAGAAGATTGAAACGCGTGACAGAGAGAATGAAGAAGAAGAAGGAAGAGAAGAGAGGTGAGGTGAGGTGAGTGGAACGGCTGATATCATAAAATCAATCAAGTTTCTTTTTCAAACCAGTTCGTGTCATTAATGTTGTAGTTAACTTACTTTGATTGGACTAATTATTATTCCACATTTCAAATTCCAAACTGTTCGTATCAATCATTTTTCGATGAGACGTCTCTTATTAACGGTATTAAAAACCCGACTTTTCAACAATTATTTGATTTGCGGGGTTTGAACTTTGAAGGGTGCGAAAGAGCGATTAGATGGTACTAAGTACGATATTTAAATATGAGATGCATGATGAGTAGTACTCGTATTAGAGCAAGTCCAATAGTAGATTTTAGAGACTTGCTTGCAATATTTGCAAAATGTCAAGCGTGTAGCTTACTATTAGACTTAATTTTTTCTTTGTAGCTTGCAAGCCATTGTAGCCCTACCAAGCTACATTGGCTTGTATTTAAAAAATAAAAGAAATTATTTTTTTAATTGGGGAAATTGATGACGTGGGTCCAATTAAACTACAAAACTTGGAGATTCACCATTGGAGTAATAAGTAGCCGACAAATGAAGTAGCTAGAAAAATCGATGTGGCAATGCAAACTACAAGTATTGTAACATGCTATTGGACTTGCTCTTATATACTATCTCATTACTTTACGTGTTACGGAGGAGTAAGTTTTATCATTTGCATTTCGATAAGTTTTTTAAATTAAATGAGTTTCGGTAGATTATGTATTTCATCGTGATACTGAAATAATGAAATTATTCTTGATGGATAAAGTGAGTGATTTCTCATTAAGTTGATGAGATACTACCATTTTGTGTATTGCATTTTATTATTGTATGTCCCTTGCAAGGTTATTACGAAAATGACAATAAAGATTACCTCCGAGCTCTGGTTATAGGTTTATGACTAAAAGAAGACTAACTTCAAGATTTTACTTTTACACAAATTAGGCTGAACAATGAGGCAGTGATATCCTTTATATTACAAATATAGTTATGGAGTACGGAGTATAACATTAACACTTTCGAAATTACTTCATCCGTTTCACTAGATAGTTAACGTAATTCTTGGGAGATACGGTCTCTCAATAACTTATTGAGAGACCCCTCTTCAGTACCACTCTATGTCCTATTCGTACCCTTAAATGACAACTTTGTTTTGTACCTGTTTTTATAAAAAGCGTACCCTCTTTATATTTGTATACTCTTTTATGTTAATCGTATCTACTTCTATTAGGTTTGATACCACTATTACTTTTTTATTTGTACTTAGTCTCTCAGTAAAGTTAATGAGAGACCGTCTCTCACGAGACCTACTTATATAATATTGGAGGCGGACGGTGAATATTACACTAAAGAATTACGAGAATAAAGTAGATGATATAGCCTTACCAAAAATGGGAACATAAACTATTGATTTACAGGGGGTATAAATGAAATCTGGATTGAAGAGGTAATTTTGCAGTTGGTAATAATTTAACAAAGTGGTAATCCAATATCAAAGGGATTCATTAATGACCGTTTGTGAAGCTAAAAGACAAAGGAATAATGCAAGGAGGACGGTGAATTAATTGCCGTAGTACTTGGATTTAACAGTCTTGTTGGGTAATTAATGTCATTTGGTGAAATGTCACATAAGGACACACATGAAATTAACTCAAGCAGAATACTCACTAGTCACTACGTAGTACAATAGTACTCAATTCTTAGATACTCCGTATAACTTTTTTTTGTTTAACCAGACACTGAGTCACGTTAATTAATACGGAGTACTTTGTAAGAAAAATTAAAGATGAAATAGTATATTGTTCACGATGCTTCGATCTTAATTACAAGTAATTTACTATCTATATTAATTTAAGCACCGTGTAAATACACATCTCGTATAGAAACTCATATGTTAAAAAAGTAAATAATTTACTAAAATGATATGAGTATAAATTTTTTTATAAAAAAATAATAGCATGTGTATCGTCAAGTTGTAAATATATGTTGAATTTTAACGAAAAATTTATTAAATCAAACATCGTACAACAAACTTTTCTTGGTACGTTTTATTTCAAGTTATTTACAGTATTTATTTATTTATTTATTGCCGAAATTAGTCTATCAATGTACTCCGTATGATGTAGTATGCATTTAGGCAAGAATTTTTTTAATGTAGACATAGAACGTGTCTCGTCCTCCTCCAATAATTTTCTTACATACTACTCCGTATATAATTTTATAATTATAGTCTTATAGAGTTGGACGTTATACAACATTTGTACACGACTTTTGGTAGAAGCATGAGAAGCGGATGGAGGGACTTGTAAAAGACGGCACAATAATACGAGTAAGTAATTATATTAGACGTGTATGTAGGGCTGAATATAATGCATGTAGTTTTTCAAAGTAAGTATCATGGAAATTAGCCGCATTCACGATTATTAAGTCACATTTGGCGACCTAATGCTCTCTCTTTCTTGGTCAAGTTAAGGTCCAAGTCGTCTACCTATTCTTCATTTTACTTTTCTTAATACTCCCTCCGTTTCATTCAAAGATTCCATCTAAAAAAGGACACATTTTTTAAGGATAATAATAAAATATTCAAAATGAGAGAGGGTGTAAAGTAGGTGGGTCACCTAGGTAAGAGTGAAAGAGTTATACTAAAAAAAAAAGTGGAAGCTATCAAAGAAATTTACGAAAAAAGAAAAGTGGAAGCTTTCAATGAAACGGAGGGAGTATTATTTTTACTCAAATAAGATTATATGTATAAATATCAATAAGGACATTATACAATTATATTAAATTTAATTGAATTTATATTATACTCTGTATTTTTTCCTGAGCTTTTAATAAATTTTGAGTAAAGAAGCTCATAAAACTTGATAATAGAGGTTCAAAATCTTACTCATAAGGTCAACAACTTCATCCTAAAGCTCAAAAATCATATAATTAGACAATTAGTTGTAATGTAACGTTCATATGATCATGTGACCACAAACATTGAATAAAATACGGTTTATAAGCCAGAATGTGCTCTATAGTAATACTCATTTGATTCCTGCTAATGTGACCACTTCTCACCGCGTCCATATAATCATTTGTAATACAACTGGTGTATTATTTTCATGGAACTTTGAGTCGTTATTGATTGCATGGGCATGGAAACGGTTATTGATTAATCTACTTCTGTCCCAATAGATACTTTCTCGCTAACATGAAGACGGTAATGACCAAGAAATTAAATATCGATGAAATTGCACACAAGTTTTTTTTTTTTTTTTTTTTTGTGATTCGAGAATTTGGAGATACAATATTAAAATTAAAATATCATATTAATAGAATAAAATTGAGATTTGAATACAATGAATGTCACATCAAATGAAGATCAAATCTAGCTAACGTAAAAGAAGAAATTGAGGGCAAAACATGTCACGTCGTCTAAGGAATAAAGATCTAATTAAGTATCCAACTTCCATATATATGCATGAACAATTCGATAACCCGATTTCGAGATATGAGATTATGAGTAGTTTGTTGCTTACTTGCATACCACGTTTTTTTATATGAATTAAAAGTTGTGAGCCACTAACAACCTTGTAAGAAAATATGGAGTAGTACGGAGTATAATCTATATTCTTAAATAAATTATGGTGATTGTTAGAAAAAAAAATATTGTAAATCGATTGCCTTTTAGTAACGTTAGTTCCTCCTCGATCTTGTGAAATGGAATTGTATTATTGTATGTTTCATAATAGTACTACTTACAAGTTTTAGCATAAAATAGTCGGTAGAAAAAGAAATATTAATCGGCAATTTTTTTTTTTTAAAAAAAAGGAGGGTTACCACATAATATAACACTAAAATTATCTTAAAACGAGATCAATCACATAGTAATAGAGAATCCTGTCATTTTACGTTAGTTTTTGTAAATTTCTCGAGAAATAATTGATAAATGATAATTTAAATATTACAAGACTTACACTATAGTACTCGTAGCACTAGTACACGACAGATTTTCGAGAAATGTTTTTAGATTATATTTTTTTTTTAAATTCACTCATGTTAAAACTCAACCAATTTTTTTATTACTCCATATGATTTTTTTTCCATAGACAATGACAAGTTACTTTGATTATTATTTAGGTGATACACGGGAGTACCAACTTCTATAATAGTGTATTTTTCTTCTAATTATGCATGGAAGCTGTAGTAGCACAGCGGCATATCAATTATCCATGATTCCAGGTTCAAATCTTGAATTGACCTGAACTAAATTATATCTAATCAACAAACTATACAATTATTGTGAAATCGTCTCATATAAAAATTTGCGCTCTACATATGATAACCCTCTACACCCTATATAATATGAATAGACATCTAATTACAATGTGTTGGCATTTTGGTGAACCTTATTCATTTGATCTGTACAACATGGTTCACAGAACTTCCAACATTAATCAAACACCATTACAATGATTAGACTGATTGCCCTCTTATCATTTACATCATTAATTAGTTTTTTTAAGCGCATAATTAATCGCATTACAATATAGGCGAAAAAGATTCAAATCTGAGACATACTATCAAAATATTGAATGAGAAAATTGTAATTGATTAATTCTGAAAAGTTATCTTTACAATACATAAGGTTGGTGTATATATAGCCTTATGTTTCTAACTAACATAGTTAGTTGTATAGTTAGTTATAACAAACTTAAACAAACTAACTAACTACACTTATATGTTAATAGTCCCCCCTCAAGCTTGATTGGGCAAGAATTGCAATCCAAGCTTGACTGATAAGAACTTATGCTGATCTGCACTTAGCGGTTTCGTCATTATATCAGCTAATTGAACTCCAGATCGGACGAATTGTGTGAGTAAGAATCCTTCTTCCTGCTTTTCTCTTACGTAATGGCAGTCTATATTGAGATGTTTGGTTCGCTCGTGGAAAACCGGGTTCTGAGATATGTGAATTGCGGCTTTGTTATCACAAAATAATGGAATGGGTCGTGGAATTGTGACACGCAAATCAGTAAGAATGTTGCTAACCCAAACCATTTCTGAACTCGTGTAAGATAGGCACCGATACTCAGACTCGGCTGAGCTTTTGCTCACTGTCTTCTGCTTTTTAGTTTTCCAAGATATGAGAGAGTTACCCAAGAACACACAAAAACCACTCAAAGATTTGCAGGTGAATGCGCATTGCCCCCAATCTGCATCTGAATATGCATACATGGACAGATCAGACTTGCGTGGGTAGAATAACCCTGTGTTTATCGTTCCTTTGAGGTATTTAAGAACATGGATCGCAGCTTGCATATGAGGGACTCATGGTTCACTCAAAAACTGACTCAAATGCTGAACTGAGTAAGAAAGATCAGGCCTTGATGAGTTTAGATACAGCAATCTACCCACTAAGCGTCTATATTGTTCTGGTTCATCTAAGAGATCACCACAATCTGTAGACAACTTCAGGTTCTTTTGCATCGGGAAAGCTGCTGCTGTACAATTCTCCATATGTAGGTCCTTCAATATGTCCAGAATATACTTGCGCTGATTTAGGATAATACCAGATTCATTCCTTGATACTTCCAAACCCAGAAAATATCTCAGCTGTCCCAAATCTTTAATGGAGAATGCTTCATCCAACCCCTTCTTTATAGCTAGAATTGCAGCCTCACAATTGCCTGTTAGAACTACGTCATCGACATATACCAACGCTATAACGAACTGATTTGTGATAGAATCAAATCTGGTGTATAAAGAGTAATCATGGCGAGATTGAGTAAATCCAATGTTCAGGAGATGCTTTGTCAGTTCTTTATTCCACTGTCTCGAAGCTTGCTTTAGACCATACAAAGAACGTTTTAGTCTACAAACCTTGCCATGGGGAACAACATAACCTTCAGGAGGAACCATATAGACCGTCTCATCTAGGTACCCATGTAAGAACGCGTTATTTATATCCAATTGATGCAGTTTCCAGTTCTGTGCTGCAGCAAGAGCTAACAATGTTCTAACTGTTGTGAACTTTGCAACAGGAGAGAAGGTATCAGTGTAATCTCTGTCCTTCACCTGGTTGTACCCCTTAGCCACTAAACGCACTTTAAACCTTTCAACTGATCCATCAGGCAAATATTTGATTTTAAAGATCCACTTGCACCCAATCGGTTTATGTTTGTCAGGCAAATCCACCAACTCCCATGTGTCATTGCTTTCAAGAGCCCTTACCTCTTTTGTCATGGCTTCAACCCACCTTGGATCATGCATTGCTTGCTTGTATGTGTAAGGTTCATGTTCAGTCATGACATTTGCTAGACTAGACACATACTCTCCATCATACATACCAAGGTCTTGGAGAATAGCAGAACAAAAGGATTCAGATCTAGAGACCTGTGGAGCATTAACAGTTGGTGGCAACTTACACTGATATGGCTGCAGTCTAGTAGATGTTTGTCTCATCCTGGTTGACCTTCTAAGGTCAGGAATGACCTCAACTTCATTATTATCAGTGTTGTTTCCCTCATTAGGAGTATTACTAGCACTTACAGTGTTGCTATTTTGTGAATTTGCACTACCAGTACTCAGATCTTCAGTATCAAGTACAGTATGTACAGACTCATCATGTATGGAATTGAAATTATCACTAGTATTTATGTTATTGCTGAAATCATTATTAGCAGAATCATGTATAGAATGAATGCTATCACTGTGGTTATTAGCATGAACATTAGGAATAATCAATGTAGTAGCAGCAGGATTAACCAATGGAATAGATGACATACTAGCATTATCATGAATTTTGGACTTGAGAAAAGGAAATATCTCTTCTTGAAATACTACATCTCTATTTACAAACACCTGCCTAGTGTCTAAATCAAACAACCTATACCCTTTTTGATTATGCGGATAACCTATAAACACACACCTTCTAGCCCTATTTCCAAACTTATCTTTGAAAGTGGGAGGCATCGTGGCATAACAAAGACATCCAAAGACTCTTAAATTCGAAATCTGAGGCTGCTCTTTGAAGAGTCTAAAATGAGGGGTTTGCCAATCAAGAATAGGTGTAGGCATCAGATTTATTAGATGAGTTGCAGTGAGGAGACAATCTCCCCAAAATTTAATGGGAAGTCCAGAATGAATCCTCAAAGCTCTCGCAACTTCAAGCAAGTGCCTGTGTTTTCTTTCTACCCTGCCATTCTGTTGTGGCCTACCCACAATGCTACTCTCATGTTTAAGACCTTTATCTTTAAACAACTGTCCGCAAGTACTGTTAAAGAATTCAGTTCCATTATCAGATCTTATAATTTTTAAATGTGCATCAAATTGAGCCTCAACATATGAAAAGAATTCCTTAATCAGCTGTGGTACTTGGTCTTTAGTCTGAAACAAAATTGTCCATGTGGTTCTCGAATGATCATCAAGTATGGTTAAGAAGTAACGAGCACCACTCAAACAAGGAATCTTGTAAGGACCCCAAATATCTAAATGAATTAAATCAAAACAATGAATAGCATGTGCAGTACTGTCAGGAAAGGGTAGCCTGTGATGCTTGGCTAATATACAAGTTTCACAAAATTTGTTCTTTGTTGAATGAACTGCAGTATCTACATGTTTGATTGTATCAAATGAAACATGTCCTAGTCGAGCATGAAGTAAATCACTGCTAATGCTAGTAACTGAATGAGCTGTACATTTATTGGAATTAGAAACAATGCTATTTATCAAATCTTGATGATTTTCACTCTGTAATCTGTACAGTCCTCCTACCCTCTTCCCTTTAGCAATTACCTTATTTGAAAGGTCCTGAAATGTGCAATTAGAAGCAGAGAAGACAGCACGAAGCATATTATGATCAATTAGTTTAGAAACAGACAACAAATTTTGTGTAAAATCGGGAATGTGAAAGACATTGCACAAAATAACTTGATTTGTAATCTTAACATCCCCCACATGTGTTACTTTCTTTGTGTGTCCATCAGGTAATCCAATCATTATTGGTCTGTCTAGAACCCTAATATTATGCATCAGGCTTAAATCATGTGTCATGTGATCCGATGCTCCAGTATCGACAATCCAATCATGCATTTTAAATTTTGCAGAATTAGGAAGAGATGGACAGGAGATCATACCAGCAAAATTCGAGCAGCCAGCCAGATCCACATTGTTGACAGTAGACCTATTTTCAGAAAATCTTTGCATCACCTGATCCACTACAGAAGTAACTAGCCCATCCATCATAGAAGCATCAAACGAAAGATTTTGGGGCCTTGCAGCAGTGAGAGGATCTGTCACGGAGTATTCTTCCAAAGTATCCACATTGTTTGCAGATTTCTTGGATGTTTTTCCCTTGTTCTTTCCCTTTCCAGCAGGATATCCAACAAGCTCATAGCATTTGTCGACTTTATGTCCCTTCTTACCACAGTGTGTGCAAACTCTCAGCCTGTAGCAATCTTCAATATTATGATTGTCCATATTGCAGTGACTGCAATGCTTACTTGACTCACCAGATTGCTTACTCGATTCACCAAATTCCTTTTGCTTCTTGGATCCCCCTTGATATGCCGCATAAGCAGCATTCTCTGTCAAATGATCAACCGCATCTGTTACCTGCTTCTGTCTTTCCACTTTTTGCAGTAATCCTAACGCCTTGTTGATCTTAGGTAGAGGTTCCATAGAAAGCACCTGAGAGCGAATGTTCTCATAACCCCCATTCAATCCCATTAGAAATTGTATCAGCTTAACATTTTCTTCACGTTCCAGCAATTTCTTGGGAATATTACAAGTACAGGAATTGTTTCTTCCACAAGAACATTGTGGTATTGGGTCTAAAGAATCCAGATTTTCCCATAGAATCTTTAATTTCCCATAATAGTCAACTAGAGGTAGATTTCCTTGAGAAATTCCCCCTAATTCCTTCCTCAGTTGGTAGATTTCAATAGAATTAGCTAAGCCATATCTTTCAATCAACTCATCCCATAATTCTTTGGAAGATTTCACATACTTCATGTTCTCCCTGATCGGCTTATCTAACGAGTTCAAGACCCACCTCATAACCATCAAGTCGCATCTTACCCACTGGTGATATTTTCTGTCATTGATTGCCGGTTTTTCGCAGCTTCCATTGATAAATCCATCTTTATTCTTGGATGCTAGCGCCATTAAAACGTCTTGTTTCCATCCCAGAAAATCGTGACCATCAAACGGATATGCAACTATTTGAGAAAATGGCTGATCAGACGCCGATAGGAAGAGCGGATCATCAAAGCAATCGTACGAATTTGATTCTTGTCCTGCCATAGATGCAGAGTGAGGAAGCAAGATGATTGACGATAAAGATGAAGATTGTAATAAGATGAAGATTTATTGTATTGTGTTGTATAACGCGGAATTTGCTTTAATCCAGAATCGTTTCTGGTAGCTCTGATACCATATCAAAATATTGAATGAGAAAATTGTAATTGATTAATTCTGAAAAGTTATCTTTACAATACATAAGGTTGGTGTATATATAGCCTTATGTTTCTAACTAACATAGTTAGTTGTATAGTTAGTTATAACAAACTTAAACAAACTAACTAACTACACTTATATGTTAATACATACGCTGTAATTTATTAGGCTATTAGGTGAAAGAGAAGATGATTTTAAACTTGTTTCAAGGAATAATAATGTGGATTAATTGCGACATAAACATTATCGACAAGATTCGAAAAATGGTTACCCGAACCCTGTTAAAGAGGATTGAGTGAACTTTTTGATCAGTTGTTTACCTCTTCTCGAGACTTCAGAGCACCCACAAATCCACAATAAAGTTGTACGGAGTAGTTTTCTCTTTCCCTCTTAATGTTAAAATGAAGGATGTCAAATGATGTATTGCGTTATAAACACGAATTTGCTTTTCTATAATAGTGTATTTTTCTTCGTATTATGCAAGGAAGCTGTAGTAGCACATTGACAAATCAATTATCCATGATTCCAAGTTCAAATCCTGGCTACGACATTTTGGTGAACCTTATTCATTTGATCTGTATAACTGCATGCAGGCTTCATAGAACTTCCAACATTAATCAAACAAAATTACAATGATTAGACACATTGCCCTCTTATTATTTAGTACATCATTATTTAATTTTTTCAAAATACATACTTAATCGCATTACAGTATAAATGAAGGGGATTCAAATCTAGGACATACGGAGTATTAATTAGTTAGTTTATTAGGTAAAAGAGAAGATGTTTCCGATCCTGTTTCAAGGAATAATGTGGATTACTTGCGACATAAATATTAACAACAAGATTGGAAAAAATGATTAACCGAAACCTGGTAACGAGGATTGAGTGAACTTCTTGATCAATTGTTTACAACTTCGTGAGAGCACCCACAACAAAGTTATAAGAGTAGTCGAGTAGTTTTATCTTTCCCTCTTAATGTTAAAATAAAATAAAGGTTGTATTGTGAGTTCGAGCCCAAATAGCATGTAATTCGATTTTTTTTTCATTGGAAAAAAAAACAAAGTGGTTATTCATTATTTTAACAAAAATTTCGTTCAATTTCTTATCCGATGCTGATAACATTTGAACATGATGTTTGGGAATGAAAATTATTACTCCAATAGTGTGATTAAAATGTGAAACATAAATTATTTAATAAGACCGTCTCATACTATGAGACATGTTCTTTATCCACAAGTCCAAAAAAATGGTTTAGTGACTTCCCATTTGATTTGAAAGCGACTTCTTTAAAGTTTGATTTTTATTTTTATTTTGATATTTTTTTTCTATTTTTTCTAATTTAAAACACACAAAATAATACTCCACCATACTTGAAAAAAAATGGTAAATAAAAGGTGAATTAGGCCCAGAATTTATCTCAAACAAAAAGTATAAGACCCAAACTTATTATTGCATGATCCAACAATGCAAAAATTGAAGCCCATGTTCTAACCCACACCATAATCCATGATCACTCAGATCAGGGGTCTTGAGTTCGAACTTTAGAAATGCAACAATGTTAAAGTTCACGACATCGTTAATGATTTACTGTCTTTACTAGTGTAGACCCCGTGCAATGCACGGTATTTATAATATAAATATCTTATAGAATATTTCATTTAAGATTTAAAATAAAAAATTCATTATTTTTTTTATTTTTTGGTCTATTTAAAATAAAAAATAGACCAAGCTCATTTGGTCTTTTTTTTTTTTTAATTGTAGATAGTTTTAGGCGGGAAAATATATGAGTTGTGTTATTTGGTTAGTGGAAAGGGGGATGATTCTACCCAACTCGAATCCAGCCTAAACCAGATGATATATGCACCAAAAAATTATCATGCCACAGTCCTCGTTACCTCGAAATATCTCCAATTAAAATTAAATTTGTTGTAATAGTTCACGAGAGAGTAAGTGATTTACCGTCTTTATGATCGTACTCAATTCGAATCCGGACTAAACTGGTTGATATACGAACCAAAAAAATATCATGCCATAGTCCTCGTTATCTCGAAATATTTGTGATTATCAACCTATTACGATCGAGTTATGTTCTTTATAAGTTTCGAGACTAGAGATATATTCCTAGCTACCAACTTAATACCAACTAATTTCATATATTTTTCCATTAAATTCGTATCCAAGTAATAAAATTCATTTAAAAAAAATACTCTTCTTGCATAACTTGTGATTGTTTAGTAACCAAAAAAGTCATTTTCTTTTTCTCAATCAAAATTAACAAACATAAACAATTCCATATAATATGGGTTACAAGTTTACAACCCTTAACCAAATAAATCACCCATATTAAACCTGAATTCCCCCTTAAAACTAAAAGCAAAATATGCATGCTAGCTTATGCTTAAGAAAAATGTTCATATAATCATGAAAATTACGCTTTTCATATTTCGAGACGCTCCCTTAACCCCTTGATTTCGAATTCTCACTTCATATACCCCACCAATGAAAGGAATCTGTGTTTGTTATGAGAGGTTTTATGCTTCATTTTTCCCGAATTAATTAGTTCATTTATATTCCAATTTTTTGTAAAATTAGAAAATTATACAAATTTTTACTTTGGAGATATAAGATGGTAAGACCACCATGTAGTGATAAACTTAATTATAAGAAAAGGAATTGGAGAGAAGAAAATGATGCTAAGATCTTGAAGTATGTATCATCAAAACATGGGAAATCAGGTATGTGAACCTTCCTTTCTTCAATATTTTGCATCAATGTATACAACGTAAAATCGATCCTAAAAACCTAACATTGTTTCAAATTGACCCGTAACAAAAATTATTTTTAAAAAAAAAAAAAATTGCATCATTTGGTTGATGTTTTACGATATAAAAACTTAATTGAACAACTCTGCGAATCATTTTGCCATATTCTGTTATATAAATATCCTTATTATAGTTAATAATGTCTTTTAAATACATAACATTTAAGGGCTCGTTTGGTTCACCATGGAAAGATGAAGTTACCAGGAACTTTAATTTCACGTGAATTTGTATTTCATGGGAATTAAAAAATATTGTTTGGTTGCCATATGGGAAATGACTTCATGCGGGGAGTTCTACACACCGGGGGCTTGGTGAGTAACTTCCCCATTGTGGAAGAAGTGGCAATTCCCGGGAAGTGGGCAACCAAACAACTCCCTGAAAATGCACTTCCTGGGAACTTGCACTTCCCGGTAATTGAATGAGTAACCAAACGACCCCTAAAACCTCACGAGAAATGCCTATATATTTATATCACCACAATTTTTTGAAAATTAAAATATTAAAATGTGAGTAAATTATCTAAGTGTTATGCACTTAATAATTTTTTTTATCATGATCATAATTAATTTCTCTTTAGACACGTAATCATGATTTTGTTTTTATCCATATATAATTAAAAAAACGACCTAATTTAATTTATATGAATATTTCATTATTTTGTGTTTCATCTAAGTTTAATTTTGACCGATTTTAAAAATAAATTATGCACGTCTGTATGGATTAACACGGTTTAAATTTGATTTTGTTTTGGGTGGATGATGAATGAATGTGAAGAAGAAACATCTTTAGGGGTGAAAAGTAGATGTGGTAAAAGTAGTTGTAGAGGAAAATGGAGTAACAATGAGAGTTTTTCTGAACAAGAAGAGGAACTTATCATCAAGCTTCATGCAGCTGTTGGTAGCAGGTCCTCTCTTCTTTCTTTTCCCCTTTACTTCACTTCACCCAACTAAAATAATCTATGTACAGTAACACGGTCTTATATATTCGGTGACTTTCGTTTGAATTTGAATTTTATCTGAGGATCCATTACGATATCATTGAGCCTCACAACCAAGTCATCACCTTGGGAGTTGGGGCTTTAGTTGATCGAAAGGATTTATTAATCGTGGTATTAGAGCCAGCATGACCAAAAAACGAGTGCTCGAAATATAATATTTTGATCTCAATTATCACCTTAAAATTTTGATTTAGATGATTCTGTCGACTAAAGTGATTTTGTTAATCTCACGAGTCACGATTAAACAATATATAAGAATTCGTGTTAAACTTATTAGCTTAGCTTGAATTGGGTATTTGGGTACATACAATTTGGAGTACTAGTAAAGATTGTTAGTAGTAAAAAATGCATGACTTTCTCTCTAAGTCACACATTATTGAATCATGTTTTCTACATCACATTTGCATTTTACAACATTTGTTTTTCGTTTTTTCGTAAATCGTTATATGAGACAGTTTCATCATAAACTAACCCAACTAAAATATGTCAAAGAGTGTATAAAATGATACACAAAATGTGACACAAAAGTGGAACATAGACGGTAGGATCTTTATTGTCATCCTATATTGTAGTCATGTACTCATGCCACATTTATCCTTGTGTTGCACTAGGTGGGCTATAATAGCGCATCAACTTTCGGGAAGAACAGACAACGATATCAAAGTTCATTGGAACACAAAGTTGAAGAAGAAACTGAGCGAAAGAGGGATCGATCCCGTCACCCACAAACCCTTCTCTCAAATCCTTGCCGATTATGGAAAGATCAATGGCCTCTCGAGAGTGACGACTACTACTAATTCTCGATACATAGGAACTATGAAAGCCGATTTAAAGAAAGTCGCCTCATCATTCTCCATACCAAATTCAAAACCCGAAACTTCCTCTATTTTATCATCCAACAATAACAGTAGTAGTTTCATCTCAAACCCGTTAATTTTCTTCCAAGACGAAAATATTAGTTCAATTAATACTACTAATACTACTAATAATAATTCACTAGACCTCCTATCTCAAT
Organism: Agrostemma githago; assembly: GCA_958450325.1. NCBI lineage: Eukaryota > Viridiplantae > Streptophyta > Magnoliopsida > Caryophyllales > Caryophyllaceae > Agrostemma > Agrostemma githago. Next base: position 3,259,635 of record OY288259.1, read on the forward strand.
TACAAGCTATAAGTCTTGTCACAGATCAAGGAACACATTTTAAATCAGTTCAACTACCCTTTAACAATTCTTCATCATTCAATTCATGTTATTCTTCATTCGATTTTTCTTCGACTTATAACAATAATAATAATGCAGGGGAAATTGTTAGGTCCCCTGAGTCGTCATTGTTCAGTTGGCATGATTTTCTCCTAGACGAGTCGACTAAACAAGTCCAAGAACAAGAACAAGAACGAGAACGAGAATTTGAGGGAATACAATGTGGTTTGGGTTCAAAGCAAAGTCGGGTGGATGAAATAGGCGATTTGGAGACGGATGGTGACCCGTTTCAGGGTGGTTCATCTTCGTCGAAAGCTTCCATGTTTTTGGAGGCAATGCTTGATCAAGAAAATGACATGTTTTTGAATTTTCCAGGGCTCATGGAGGACCCTTTATACTAAGTTTATTTTACAAGGATTTTTTTCAAAGTAAGACTAATTAAGATGAGCTAAGAATTCTTGAAATTATTATTTGTGATTTATTATTACTCATTTGAGTTTATTAATTTGCTTATGAAATTGATGAGAGTAATTATTGGGAGAGTTGCTTATTTCTTTATACTTACAACTAGTTTAAACTCGTGCAAAAAATTCGTTGAGACGATTGGATTTCAAAAAATAGAATAAATAAAGCAAAATGTGAAAATATTTGAAATCATGTGCGGAAATTCGACAAAGTAAACTCAGATCTTCATTTATTTACTTTTATATTCCGTATTATTTGTGAAAATTATTACTCCCTCTGTTTCTTTGATATCTTTCACATTTCCTTTTTCAACCATTTCTTTGATTTCTTCCACTTTCCTTTTTTCTATCACATTTTTTTCTTACCTAGGTGGCCTACTACTTTACTCTCTCTCTACTGAAATGTGCCACTTTTAAGGTGGAAGAAATCATAGAAACGGAGGGAGTATTATTACTCGTATAATTAAAGTAACACAAATATGCATGACAGATGTAGTATTATGTACTCACCCCTGTTCGACCGTTTCGGTCAATTATTTACCTATTATTTTGACGTAAATAACAAAGAAGGTGGGGGTGATCCATAAATAAGTAATCGAGACAGAGAATATTCATTACTCCGTATAAAATTAAAAACAATTAGGACTCCGTATCGGTTACTAGTTTGTCAGTTGTCCCTCTTTCCCCTTTCTCTCTCTAGCGGAAGCGCAATGGTGGCGATATCGTTGTACAGAGGAAACTTACACAGAGTTCCACAAGAAACACCTCGAAGATGGCTGATGCCTTCTCCTCGTCTCTCTCTCAACGACTTCCGCCGCCTCTTCCGCCGCCGCATATCCGCTCTCCCTTCTCCTCCTCCTCCGCCGCTAACGCCGCCGCCGGAACAACCTCAATTAGCTACCGAAATCCCTACTCCTTCACCGGAGCCGGTTATTGACGCCGATATCCCAGTTTCTAAGGAAGTTAATGGTGAACTTCAACCTGTGAGTTTGGTTGATAATGGCGGAGTTGATAAGGAGAAAGAGAAAGAGAAGGAGAAAGAGAAAGAGAAAGAGGATGATAAGGAGAAGGAGGTAGAGAAAGCGGATAACCTAATTTCTGCTTCGCAGGTTTGATTTTCGCTGTTTATTTGATTAATTTTGGTTAGTTGATGGTTTTACTAGTGAATTTTACATGAATAGTTTTAATTTGAGAGGCTTAGTAATTGAATTTGTATAGGTGATTGTTATGAGAAAGAGGATGACCTAATTTCTGCTTCGGAAGTTTGATTTTGATCTATTCTGCTGCTATCTGATTTATTACTGATTATTTCGTTTATTGAGGCGATTAGTGGTCACATTTGTATAGGTGATTGAATTGATCTAAGTGATGAATTCGAGGAGGATAACCTAGTTTTGAGATGATTAGTGATCACATTTGTATAGGTGATTGAATTGGTGTAAGTGATGAATTTGAGGAGGACAACCTAATTTTGAGACGATTAGTGATCACATTTGTATAGGTGATTGAATTGGTGTAAGTGATGAATTTGAGGAGGACAACCTAATTTTGAGACGATTAGTGATCACATTTGTATAGGTGATTGAATTGGTGTAAGTGATGAATTTGAGGAGGACAACCTAATTTTGAGACGATTAGTGATCACATTTGTATAGGTGATTGAATTGGTGTAAGTGATGAATTTGAGGAGGACAACCTAATTTTGAGACGATTAGTGATCACATTTGAGGAGGACAGCCTAATTTTTGCATCGCAGGATTGATTTTACATTTTGGCTACATATTACTGTTATATTATCACTGTTAAATTTGCTTAAGTGAGAGATTAGTTATTGAATTAGTATTGGTGATTGTTACGAATTTGTGTTGGTGATTGTTTTGAGAAAAAAAGCATAGCTAATATGTGCTCTGCTGGTTTGATTTTTCTCTACTTCGCTGTTATTTGTCTAGTTTTGGTGGATAATTAGGTTACGTATGGGAGCGGAGTGTAAATGAGAGAATTAGAAATTGAGTTTGTATAGGTGATTGATATGAACAGCTAGGAAATTCTGTAATCAAAAGGATTTTTGATGTCTTGATGATAACTGAGAGGCTTATTCGAAGGACTAAGTTGAGGAGTTTACGGGTTTGGCTATTGATTTGTTGTAGTAGGGTACCTGGAATGTGGTTGAGGGGATTAGAAATTGATTTTTTATTGGTGATTGATATGAACAGTAATGCAATTCAATCGAAAAGATTATGACGTTTGGATTATAATTGAGAGCTTATGTGAAGGACAAAGGTGACGAGTTTACTGTTTTGGTTAGTAATTTGGTGAAGTAGCAGGTTACCAAAGAAATGGCGTGTAATTGGGAGGATTAGAATTAGAATTTGTATAGATGATTTTATATGAATACTTGTGGAGTTCTATAATCAAAAGGATTAATGGTGTTTCGATGATTGAGGCTTATTTGGTGGACGAAAGTGGGTAGTTTATGGTTTTGGTTACTATTATGGTGATGTAGTAGGTTTCCAAATAAATGGTGTGTAATTGGGAGGATTAGAATCTGAATTTGTATAGATGATTGATATGAATACTTGTGGAATTCTATAATCGAAAGGATTGATGGTGTTTTGATGATGGAGGCTTATTTGTTGGACGAAAGTGGGTAGTTTACGGTTTTGGTTACTATTATGATGATGTAGTAGGTTTCCAAATAAATGGTGTGTAATTGGGAGGATTAGAATCAGAATTTGTATTGATTGATATGAATACTTGTGGAATTCTATAATTGAAAGGATTTATGCTGTCTGATGATGGACTGATGGAGGCTTATTTGATGGACGAAAGTGGGCAGTTTACGGTTTTGGTTACTATTATGAATTTATGATGATGTAGTAGGTTTTCAAATAAGTGATGTGTAATTGGGAGGATTAGAATTAGAAATCTATGATTGATATAAATACTTGTGGAATTCTATAATCGAAAGGATTAATGCTGTTCTGATGATGGAGGTTTATTTGATGGACGAAAGTGGGCAGTTTACGGTTTGGGTTACTAACTTATTATTATGATGATGTAGTAGGTTTCCAAAGAAATGGATTGTAATTGAGATGATTTGAAATTGAAATTTGTATAGGTGATTGATATGAATAGTTATGCAATTCTATTATCAAAAGAATTAATGATGTTTTGATGATAATTGAGTGGCTTATTTGAAGGACTAAGGTGACAAGTTTGCAGTTTTGGTTATTCGTTTGGTGAAGTAGTAGGTTACCAAAGAACTTGAGTGTAATTGAGAGGGTTTGTAGATTTAATGCATTATTCCTATAAAACATCGCGTATTTGCACGGATATTTTTGTAATTCTGAAAGGATTAATTATGTTTTGATTATAATTATGAGGCTCATTTAAGGAGTTTACTATTCTGTTGATTAAAGGCTACAACTCTCTAGATGGATTGATCATATTCATAGCAATGCTTTTGGACTTGTAGTCAGTACTTAGTAGTGTACTGTATATATGAGTTGGGCGTGTTCTATGGCGTGAGAGCAGACCACAACTCTTGATTTAAAATTATGTTATTTCTTGAGATTATTTTTTCTAAAATTTTCTAATTTGAGGTGGTAGTGATTCGGCTATTGTAGTTCTATATCTTCACATACTAAGAGAGCAATTGTGTAGATCAGTTAAAGCGGAGGTTTGTACATTTGAATCTCCCCAGGCTTTATATTAGTAGTTCATCCAATTGTACGATTTTGACTAGGTACCTTTTTGCTCATTGAATCTGTTCTTATGTCTTTCTAAGAACTTCTCCTTTAACTAATGATGATTTTTCATTTGTTGGGAAGGTGAATGGTAATTCAGACGCCACTGATGAGAAAGAGAAGCGGAAAAGGGAGATTGAGGAGAAGCTGCACATTCTAAATGAAAAGAAACATAATCTAGTACAAGCACTTAAGCAAGTAAGTGACTGTATGCTTTATGCAACTATGCAAAGCATGTGATCGGGTTATTTATCTAAATGAAAAGAAGCATATGATTTTCTTGTTGCTTTTGGGGACAATATTTTAGGGACGGAGAATATGTGGTTGAGGTTGAGTGAGGTATGAAACGAGATAATATTAGCCATGTACTCCGTATTTTTGTGAACTTAAAGCTTTGTGCTGTTTTTGTTGGATAAATATCCTTACATACATCAAAACTTATTGTATATCGAGGGTTTGGTTGGTGGTGGTTATGTTTTGCTTATAACTCTTGATTCCCTTCTATTAAATTGTTTGACTTTTGAATTTCATTCTCTTCTTTACCTTTCTTGTGATTTCTTACTCAGCTTTGGTATATTTTTTTTGTGTGTGCAAAGATTTTGAATGCAGAAGAAGAGCTAAAGAGACGAAGTAATGTGCAAGCAAATCGTCCTCCTCTTCCCCTTCAAGTGGATGCTTCAAATGACTCCGGGTCAATGACAAGACATACTACTCCCAGAGCAGGTTCAGATGTAAATGTCAACGTTGATATGGAAGTGGGAGATGACACTGTCAACCATAATCAGCATCCTCGGCAATTGCTCCGATTGAACAGTACATCACCTTCTGCAGAGTCTGCATTGAGAAAGCCGCCCTTTTTCCAGCATAATGCGGTAAAGTTTGATGGTTTTAAAGTCTCAATTAAGCAATTTATCTGACTTGAAAGTTGTGAGAGTTGAAAGAATGAAGTCATGAACGATTATGTGAACCTTCTGTTGTGCAGGCTTCCTATCCTTCTCGAGCAGCAATGGTAGCTGCTGGAAGTCCGTCACGCTTCGCTCCTTCAGGAAACCAGGGTCAGTCCTCAAACATACCCACCGTATCCGTCTCTGGGACAAATTATATGGCATCCTCTCCTTCTCCAGCAGCATCTGGTGGTACTTCCTGTTTTAGAGATGCTCGTCAGCCTAGCCCTTGGAGCTAATAGTGGTGAATCCTGGCATAGTTAGACAGTTATCCCATCTTCCAAAAATGGTAATTTTCTCACTCCCGATCATGTATGTATCTCTTAAGTTCTAAGTCTTCTAACTATATGACAGCATAACCATTCCAGTATGATGTATGATATTTAGCCATGTTGATGTACGTTAAGTGCATTTTTTGTTCTTTTTTTTTTTTTTGAAAAAAAAATCATCTTTAATGAAGTCGAAGACTATTTCTTTAGTTTTATTAAAGCAAAACATCTTGTTAAAATTGTTTCATTTTCCTGTAGTAGTCATTCAATGCCATTATCGATGCAATTTCACTGAAGGTTATTTGGAAACGATTTTTCTGTGTTGTTTATACAAGATGAAGTTAGCATACACCTGCTTCCCTTTCCCCCACCATTTACGAGAGCCCTTGGTATTACTTGGAATGCTGATGTTACATGGTGCAGTGGGCTGAGGAGGTAAATGGAGGTAATTCAGGACGAAAGAAGAGTGTGGATGAAAGTTGTGTCATGAGAAAGCTATGTTAAGTTTTTTAGTTTCTACCCCACTGTGAATTCTCATTACAAAATGTTGATGCCCGAACTAAGTTCCGGCTGATGTACGATTTCAACTTGGCTTGAACGTGCACAAATTGCTTATGTGGGTGCTCAACCAATATGCTTGTGGATATTAGCGATTTGTGGATAGTTGTAACTTGTAAGTAGTTCATTATCCCAAGTGAAGGGTAGAAAGCTGTTGTCGGGAATTGGTAAGTGCATGTCGGTAAAACCCACTTTGATGGAACCCCTAGAGTTCTGATGTTTGAATCTACTACATGGACATTTAATGTGGGGGAGGCTGAATAGATTGTTACCGGATTTTTCTTGAGAAATGTGTCCGCCTCTTCCGTCATTAAGTCGTTGTGCCCAAATATGTACTCGGTTGTGTTTTGTTTGGTTGATTTTGGTGTAACAGGACCACAGCAATGTTGATTGCTTTTGAATCGAATTTATGAGTATCACTCAAATAGGTTCTCTTGTTGACAGTTGAGTACTACTCGTACTATTTTGCTTTGTATGTTGTGGGATTGCGGCAGCTTAATTACCTGTATTTATGGCGTGATTGCTAGTTTAAACTTTAAACCTTGATTTATACTGTCATCTGAATTTGATATGTCCGTACCTCTTTTATCATGGCAAATTCTTGTTTGTGACGTGTATTTCCGTCACAAATTTTGTGATGACTGGCAAACAATTTGTTACTTTCTAGGTTTGTTTTATCTAACCTTGTGATATTTTGTATAATTGATCCATCGTAAGTTTGTAATGAATATATTTGTTAGTGACTTGTTTGGTCATAACTCCTTGTGACTGCCTTTATTGCTAAATAACCGACTAGAAAGACCAATATTAATGTGATTGGTTTTGAACACTATCCCAGTCAAATTAGTAATGCTTTTGGATCTTGAGCCATGTGATGAATATTAGTCCCTCCGTATCAATATAATCTTCCCATTTTATTAGTATTATATCTCTCGCAATGGAATAAAAACATAAAGATCTTAGTGGTATAGAGGAAATATGTAAAACAGAATAAGTTTATCGGTTAAACTAGTCGACACGCTTGGAAACTGTATTTAATGATAAATTCGTAATGACAAGGCGACAAGCATGAGAGGACGTGCATGATAGTGAAACTAATGTTGAATCCACTTCATGTTCCTCCACTCCAGAAGAAAAAAAAAACGAAACACTGTACGGTGGAATATTTGGACCCATACAATATTACAATAAAATAATTAATTGAGTGATTACTGTAGTTAGGGTTTGGTTGTTGGGACAATTAGTCAAATGCTTTCAAAGTTGCCTCCTCCTCTCTTCTTTATGCACCGAAGTCATGGAAAGCTGCACTATGAGTAGAACCCACTCTAAAAATTACTCTATTAAAATCGATCAAATATTATCCATTTAATTAATTCCTTAAATAATATTCTGATATTTAAAATATTTTTTAAACGAGTCAAGTTATTAGAATATTAATATGATGCTTTTGTACGGTTGGGTGAATATGTTTTCGTGTTCTAATTTTACTATTTATAATCCCAAATTATTGAGCTCGGAGTTCCTTTATTTGACGTTGTCTAATTCCTAAACTGATGATCTATAAACACGGTGAGTCTGTGACTATGACATATATCCGAAAAGTTCTGTACAATAAATAAGTCTAAGATTTTCTTTAATATTTTTTATTTTATGATATTTCATGCTATATACGGGAGTATCATGACAAATCTCCGTCAATATAATACTAAAATATTAGGATAAAAGAAATACTCGATACTCCATATTAAATTGGATGAATTCTTTTTTAAATGTGATATATATTCCTTTCCATTGTTCACATTTTTGTTGAGGGAAACACATTTCCCACATTTCTGATTTCTCAACATCACAGCAACATCCTCCCTCATTAGTCTCATTACCCTACCACTTGAAGACTGAAGTTGTGTTAGTTAAAACACAAAAAAACTATTCTCCTAGCTCATACTTTTCCAACACAAATCTGCCTCCCTCTCTCTTTACTTCATTACAACCTCAGAAAAACAAATGTCTCAAATACCCACCACCAGCCACAGGCGCAGGTTAGCACCACCACCACCCGAACCTGAACCTGAACCACAACCCACTGTCACTGTCACTGTCAAAAGACAACTACACCCTTCACCTTCAACCACCACCTCCACTGTATACAACCTCACCAACCACTTCTCTAGGCTAAACCCCAACCCCAACCCTAACCCTAACCCACCACCCCAAAAATCCCTAAACTACCCTCCACCAAAGCTCATAGATGTCCACTCACAGGCCAAGTCCCTGTCCAAATCAGCTATGTTAACACCTTCAAATCATAAAACAGTGAAGAAAGGGAAAAGGGTAGTTTTGGAAGGTGGAAAAGATGTGAAGAAAGTTGTTGATAGTAGTAGAAGTCATAAGGAAGAAGAAGAAGTAGTAGTATTGAGTAAGAGTATGAGTTTGAGTAAGAGTAAGAGTATGAGTAAGTTATCATATAGTAGTGATGTAGGAGTGGAGTTGAGTGATTTTATGGTGACAAATAGTGCAAAGTTGGTGGCTGCAGATATGCCCCCTTTTATTCAGATCCATGCTGTTGGTTTTGCTAGAAAGATTAAAGATAGTCTTGAGAAATTCACTTCCAAAAATCTTGCTTTATCCCTCAAAAAGGTACTACCTTTACTAGTTCTAGTACCATATATGCTTAGTTTTACCAATTGTTTTCATATTCGATATTGTTCTTTTGATTCGTAGATGTCAACTAGCTTAGTAGATAAAGTCATTGACTTAGAGTTCGAACCCTGTGAGCACCAGTCTTTGTGGTTTGTGGCTCAGTAGCTTAGCTTAGTTGGTGAAGTCATTGAATTAGAGTTCGAACCCTGTTAGCAACTGAGCATTAGTCTTTTTTTGTGGTTCAACGAAGCGCGCACTAGTGGCATTACAGTATAGGGGAGGGGGTTTGTTCGAACCTGTGACCTATAGCGTACCTAGTCTTAACCACTGGGCTAAGACATCTTCGGTACTGAGCATTGGTCTTTGTGGCTCAATAACTGTGTATGATACTAGTACCCTTGCCTTCATTTTAAGCCAAAAGATGGGATTTTCTCAAAAGAAAAGGCGAGTCTGATAATCAAAATTGGTTTTTGATGAGATGCTGTTTGTTGTTGCTCAATTTGATCGCAGGAATTTGACGGTGTGTATGGACCTGCTTGGCATTGTATCGTAGGCAGCAGCTTCGGATCATTTGTGACTCATTCAGTTGGTGGATTCCTGTATTTTTCATTGGATCAAAAGCTGTATATCCTCTTGTTTAAGACTAATGTACAAAGGTTAGATTAAAAACACAAAAGTGGTTCATCACTTGATCTCGAAAACACTAATTACTAGTCACTCTTATATACACCACCAAAAGTATGTATCTTCTGCGTTTTGGCTGTATCTTGAAATCATCACGTTTTTGGTACGAGGTAGAAACGACAGATGAGATCGTCTCCTCATGTACACAATCATTTCCTAAATATGTTGTTGACGGGATTCAATCCCAATCATGATTAGTTGATTACCATATTTACCACCCTCGTGACTTTACCAGCTAGCGAGGTTAGTTATCGTTGTTGTGTGGAGTAATGAACTCCATAGTCCATACATTAAATAGACTATAAGACATTGTGGTCCAAAAGTTGAGGCATGGCACCCCCCAATATTGAATTGTGTATGGGGTTGGGTTTGAGCATGTTTGGTCAATTCAGTCTCTTTAACTCTCCCCCATCTTCCCCCATGTTCATGACTCATGTGTCAAGTTTTCAAGGTTGATGTTCGGTCCCACGACGAGGATCCTGCCTACCTCATCGATTCGTCTTCCGTCCTCCTAACTACACTGAAGTTCCGAACTCAAGTCTTGAGTATAGTTTTCTTTCTTCAGTAAGAAATGAAGTAACCTATGACATGTAAGTTAGGAGTAATATAGTGGTACGAATCGAAGATGTTTTATTCAAGTGGTTAAGGCGGGAGTAGGACAAGTTGTGGGAGTAATTAGGTCGGTGATAGTTGTAGTTCTAGGAATCAGTGACAAAAAGTAGATCTCAACGTTCATGTTCAACCTTGTAGGATCCAATGTAACAACGTAAATGTATTGTATTGGTAGTACTATCTTGATAAAGACTTCCAATTTCCAACTATTTTACAAGTTTGTATTTCTTGGCATCATTTTGAGAGTAAGTCTCCCTTGCGACGGTATATCTGTCATAAGCTTACGACGGATCAAATAACACTCATATTGGTGGGGTAAAGGTAACTCATTTGCTTTTCTCAAGTAGTCCACTTTTTGTCATGTCTCTCATGTATGACCCGTCACAAGTTTGTGACGGATATCACTGTCGCAACTCGCAAACAAGAATTTATGTCGTTTTGAAAGGAAAAATGGTACTCCCTACATAATTAGATGAGAGAAAAAAAATTAAAAGGAGATTATTAAAATTGAGATTACTACGAAAATATAGCATGACACGATATTATTTAGAAAAATAAACTCCGAAAAAAAAAATATCATAAAACTATATACCAAGTATACAATTTATCTTCCACATTGTCATTGATTATTTTCATTTGTGATTGTTGGATCGTTCCAATAAATAATCAACCATTCGGAAAAAATTGTTGTCGAGAGGTAATAGGGATCAAATTACTCAAAATCGGGATTATCGAGGACATTTTTCCAAAACTGGGTCATATTTTTCTAACTTCCGCTCAATTTCCTCGATTCACTCATCTTTAGTTCAATCGTTCAACCTCAATTCAATTCACTTAAACCAACGAACGTCATACTCATACTGAGTATTTAGTTCAACCAATTCCAATTTAGTTCAGTTCAGTTCAGTTCAGTTGAATCTAAAACGATTGCTCTCGCGACTCGCGAGTGCTTCGGTGCAACATTTGGTGGGGAGGGAGGGTGGCAAACTCCGTCTTCGTCTCCATATTCAAACATATTCATTCATATGCGCCATTTTCATCCCTCGCCTCAATCATCAACTCTCTTGGTATTGGTATGCTCCCCTCTCTCTTTTTACATACTCCATTTATTTTCAGATGTTTTGATTTGTTGCTCAATTACAACTTCAATTTGTATAGTAAATTTATTATTTCAATGGCTAATTTACCGAATTTTGTACTCCGTATGATATACATATACCCCATTACCCTTTCTCAGTCGAAATATTGGTTCAATTTTTGTTATTTGTACATTCTGTGACATGAATTTATTGTGTACAACACGGTTACCGGATTCGCTATCAGTACGCCCTTGAACGATTCGTGATTATAGAGTATGCATCAGGTGAATTTGCTTCGAATGATTCACGGTTCGTTAGGTAACCGAGGGAATCCGTTAACCATGGTTTAGAATGAAATATAGAAGTGAACCCTAAACCCTATTGCAGCTGAAACTTTGGTACATTTTTGGGTTTTTGTGGAGCATGCTGTGAGTGTTTTCGGACTTAAGGTCATACAATAACTACCGCTTTTTAAATTTATATTTTTGGTTAAAATTTGTGATTGTATTTCGTCTGTATCTAATTGCATTTCTAGCTCGCCCGCCTTTGAGATTTTCGATTTTCGTCTCCTAGCCTCATCCACCACTGGATTATGTGCTTGTGTGAAATTTTCGAGTTATGTCTGTATATTGCAGTTTGTTGTTATGCTAAATTTTAAACCGTTGTCTGGACGGACTGTTTTAGTTATAGGCTAAACAAAGGTATAGAATCAAATGAAACGGAGGATGTATTATTATTACTTCGTAACTTATTTGTTGTTTATGTTGTTGTTACCTTGATGTTGTTCTAGGTATCTTAAAATATTCCAACCGCGAGGGTGAAGATGACCAAACAAAGGGATTTCCTTGCGATCGAGGTGGCGGAGAAAGCAATGACATACCTCCGTCGACATCCACAGCAACTCTCATCCTTGCTCCCAAAATTCAGCTCGGAGGCGGCTTGCTTATTGCTGCTCAAAACCCAATCTTACCCCTCCTTAACGCTCAAATTCATCCAATGGGCTCGTACCCACCCCTTTTTCGACACTCGGCCTAAAATCTACTCCCTTCACATCCTTTCCCGTTTCCACCTTTTCAAAGACGCTCTTCCTCTTGCCCAAGACCTCGCTGTCCACGCCCACCACCACGACCCTTCTGGTGAGCTTGTCTTCAACCATCTCCAATCTTCCTATCAATTGTTCCGCTCTTCTTCATCCGCCACCTCCTCCTCGTCCTCGGTGTTTGATCTCATGGTGAAATCCTACTCCTCTCTTCAGTTCATCGATAAGGCTCTGCTTACGCTTCGCCTTGCTATCCACCACGGCTTCATGCCTGGTATTCTTTCATATAATTCCCTTCTGCATGCCATTACACTCCGCACTCCTACCTCCTCACAGTTGCTTCTAGCTCAGAGTTTGTACCACGACATGACTACCCGTCTTGCCATTTCACCCAATGTCTTTACTTTCAATATTTTGATTCGGGCTTTTTCCGCTTCAGGGGACTTGCGCAGGGCGTTAGGGTTCTTCTCTCATATGCGAAGAATTGGCTGTCTTCCTAATCTCGTCTCCTGTAATACCCTTCTTAATGCCTTCTTTAGATTAGGTCGACCCGACGATACCATCAATCTGTTCCGTTTCATCAAGTCCAACAGTCTGCAGCCTAACTTGATCACTTACAACACTCTGATTAATGGTCTTTGTCGAGAGGGCAGCATTGACCAAGCCACTGATGTGCTTGATGATATGACTAAAGACGGGCTTCAACCTGATGAAGTCACGTATAATACCCTTGTTCATGCTCACTGTAAGCTAGGTAACTTCCACCAGGCTTTAGTTCTGCATTCTCAGATGATGAGCAATGGCCTGTCTCCTGATGTTGTTACTTATACATCTTTGCTCAACAGCATGTGTAAAGACGGGAATTTGAGCCGTGCCATGGAATTCTTTGATCAGATGTGCACCAGAGGGCTTAGTCCCAATGAGATAACATATACGACCTTGATTGACGGTTTTTGCCAGCAGGGTTTGCTTAATGAAGCCTATCGTTTACTGAAGCAAATGACAGACAGTGGGTTTTCACCTTCTCTAGTGACTTACAATACCCTAATTAAAGGGCATTGTGTAATGGGGAAGATGGACGAAGCGATGCACTTGATTCAAGATATGACTGATAAAAAGTTGGTTCCGGATGTTGTGAGTTACAGTACTGTTATATCCGGCTTCTGTCGAAGTCTAGAGCTCGACAGGGCATTCGAGATGAAGCAAGAGATGGTCTCAAGAGGTATTTTACCAGATGTTATAACTTATTCCTCTCTCGTAAAGGGACTTTGTCAGGAAAACAGGCTTACCGATGCCTGCGCTCTTTTTGAAGAGATGTTACGTTTAAATTTGACACCCGATGAAGTTACTTACACAACACTGATAACTTCCTACTGTCAGCAAGGGAAAATTAGACAAGCTTTTCATCTGCACGACGAAATGATCCACAAAGGTCTTCTTCCGGATGTTGTGACTTACAGCGTGCTTATAAACGGTCTTAATAAACAATCTCGTACCAAAGAAGCAAAGAGGTTACTGTTCAAGATGTTCTATGAGGATTCGGTCCCTGATACCATCACCTATGACACGCTAATAGAAAGCTGCGGAAACAGTGAATTTAGCAGTGCGGCGGCGCTTCTGAAAGGTTTCTGCGTGAAGGGTTTGATGAAGGAAGCGGATAAAGTCTTTGAATCGTTGCTGCAACGAGGACAGAAGCCTTCTGAAGCTGTGTACAATGTGCTTGTACATGGTCATTCGAAATGGGGGGATTCATCCAAAGCGTACGAGTTATACAACGTAATGGTGCGGTCCGGTTTCATTCCTCATACGGTGACAGTTCTTTCTTTGATCAAATCGCTGTCTAAAGAAGAGATGAACGAGGAAGTTGGAGAAGTTTTGGAAAATGTGTTGAGAAGCTGTAAACTTACGGATGCAGAGCTTGCTAAAGTTCTTGTTGAGGTTAACCTTAAAGCAGGCAACATGGAGGAGGTACTTAATGTTCTTAGTGATATGGCTAGTAGCGGCCTACTTCCAAGCAGCGGGACAAGTGCTGGTTATGCGCAATGATTGTTTTTGGACAGCAAAACATATGTTTAGGTGGTTGGAGTCTAACCAGGTTGCTATGCCTACAATCTACGTAAGAGGCCATGACTGTCGATAAAGTGAACCTACTTCAGAACGCACAGCATCGGAGTTGCCTCAACGGGTCCCACATATTGGCAGGAACAGGGTGGAGGGTTTAGATGCATGGGGAAAAAAACAATTTACAGCCTTCGTCCGCAGCAAAGGAGTCTAAATCAACGAATGAAACTTGATGCAGGAGCTAATTTATCATTTCGGGAAGTAATCTCTTGATTAAGACACACATCGAAACTCCAATAGCATTTTGAATCAGGTATGGATTCCTTCCCTGGGATTCTCTATTTTTATGATACTCATACCACTCAGTTTGTTTAGCTACTGAAGTTGGCAAACGATGATTATTAGGTAAATCAGCGGGAAATGCTGTCATTTGGTCCGAGTGGAACAGTGGAGTGATGTTCAGTAGTCGAGACTGCAGCTACTGGAGGGCATGATCAGTGTGATTACGTTTGCAAACGGGTGAACTGTGGTTAAAATCTCTTGGTTAATGGTAGACATTCAGAATTGATATTCAGATGTTCAGGTGTTTCATGATCTGTAGTATGATGAGAAATCATCCTCTGTGCCTTTGGGTCAATTGGCCCTGTATGAACTGATGAATTAAAACGAGAAGTTGCATGATAAATGCTTTGAGACACAAAAACGAGTTGAGTGGTAATAATAGGCTAATAGCATAGTTACACCCAAAAATAATCAAGAAAAACATCGTCATATAAGCAAGTAATGTTTAATATTCTGCACATTTTGCCAGCCGGGGCAATATAAACAAGAAGTGTTGTTGAAAATGCTGTAAATGTAATCTTAGCATAGACTATAGAGTCATAGTCACAGAGCGCGGAACTCAAATTCCTATCACTTGAAATACTTCGGGATCAAGCGCTATCTTTGCATGAACCACAACTCGTACAAGTATATAACTGAAACCAGTAAAAGCAACTAAACGAACCACATCGTGTTAAACAGCCAAGTTGCATGGTCATGAAATCAGGTGTTTGAATGATCTTCAATGGGATGGTTCCCAAATCCCGAGTTCTCTAGGGATGAAATTTCAGATGCCGTGCTCCATCCTGCGATAATGTATAAGCCAGGGTATAATCATATTCACAAATGAGCATATAGTAGTAGATGGTGGTGCTCAAATCATGGCATTAAGGCCATGTTCTTTTGTTAACTCCTTTATTACAAGTTTAATGGGTTGGTCTCACACGTAAAACTGTCTCATAGTTTGTGTAGATCTAGGTCAATACATCGGGTTTGACGGGTATCAAAACTGCATTATGAGGAGGTATCGTCCGGATTTATAAAGCAACGAGGCCGCAGAGCCCAATTCTGTGGTCGATACTTGATAGCCAATCCCGTGATTTAGACAGTTGAAAAAAATACCTGTGTAGAGCAGTTGGGGTGATAGGAATGATGCCGGATGGAGATACTAAAGCATCGATGTCAACATCATTGGGAGTTAATGGAATAACTTCATCCTCCAATATTTGAACAGAATATGACAAAGCAACTACACAACAGAAAACAGAGAATTTGAGTACAGAGTATAATAGACGAGTTTATCAAGTTTATAGTACAAATACTACAAGAATCGGTACACAAAGAAGAGTCAAGAACAAACCAAGTAACGGCTGCTTCCAGTTCTTCTCATTGGCAAGCTGTTGATAGTTGCTCAGGAACGTGTCGTAGTAACTTCAAAAGTTACCAAGATCACAATTAGGAATAACGAGTACATGGTTTTGGTTAGAACACAGCGTAATTAGATAAAGATGAGCTATATCAACCGGGGGAAAAACCTTCACGAGTAAGACAGTTCAAATCGAGAACATACCCTCCACCACGGCCTAAGCGCCTTCCAGATCTGTCAAATGCAAGTCCTGCAGACGGGTGTTAGACTTTTAGTCACGTAAAAAAATGTTCATCTGCTACTGGGAGAACAAGTGACGGAGGTGGTACCGGGTAATATCATGAGGTCGACTGGTTGAGCAGTATGCATAACTGCAATAAGAAATATACATTGAGAAAGCTTGATTTAGTGACTTCTATATATCAACTGGGGAAATATGAATAAGGGAACATATGCATTAACATGAGAACAAGCAGAAAGTGAAACATTCAAATTACAAATGCGACTTCAAGCAGATAGCGATAAATTATGATTTGGAGGAAGCAAAGTTTGAAATATGAATTACCATCTTCTCGTTGATTTCCGTTGCTATCTATTCCAGCGGGCTCAAGTATGTCCATTGAGTTTGCAATTAGGTTGTCAATGCCGGTTATGTTAAGCATCCGCATATGACAGTTCTTGTCTTCCACCCGTGGCACATAAAGAGTTTTCTCGGGTAGCTTCTCCGTATCTGAAAGCAAAAGCTGAAGTTTAGAATAGTAAACAAGAAGAAGAACTTGAGTTGATCAAGTATTGTTATGCTATCTACCGAGTATTGATAATGTTACTCGAGAATCCCTTCCGTCACTCAATTTTATGAAAGCATATCTACATTATTTTAATCAAGGACTCGCAAAATTGAGTGCCAGAAGGGATTATCGAGGCACGGAGCAAGCGTAAACTATTCATCGAGGGGATCGATTACTAATAGATAGCTGTCAAACCTTTGTCTGAACCCTGTAAAATATCTGCCAAAATTTTGGATGTATCAACTTCTCGCAATGGGCGGCAGCTGATATAGGCACATAACCTTCGGCTTGACTTAAACCATGGTGCATCCAGAACTAGGCGCTGAATTACATCATCTGACGGGGATAGAATCAAACTATCAAAAGGAGACATACAATTAACCGAATATTCAAGCTCAAACAGTAGAAAGCCAGCATTCACAGACTTTACACCCCTTCTTATATCGTCGTTTGTTGATAAAGGCAGACCAGTATAAGATTACAAAGAACCTTCCCAAATCAAAGACCCCCTTCTCCGTCCATTTTCACATTCCATAGAGGAGTTATGTCTAGTTTATCCAATAACCTTCTAAATTTAATTGGGAAAGCTAACATCTACAAAGTCTCAGATGATCCAGGAAACAGTTCAACCAACTAACTTCTTTTTGTAAACAAGGGCACTTTTAATGATGACGGGTTTTGAACCTAATCAATATTGACTTACCAACTAAACTAGTTCACATTTGCCACTCAGGACTTCATTACAACCAAAAAGTAACAAATTTTCACTCTTTCAGCAACATTCATCTCATTACATCCCATGAAACTTATAATCACTATCTTAAACCTCAAACGCCGCAATAACTCAAATGAATAACTACCCAGATAAGTACATCAACTTCACTATCAATTCAGCTAAAACCCTATTCATCATACATCACAAAAACAAAAAAGATGCAATCTTTCTCCAAATAATCAAACCAAAACATGTCAATGAAACATTTTACTTTCATGAGATTCTTGGGAACGGCTAATTTCTATGAGAAATTGATGACAGTATCGCGAATTTACCAACTAAACTAGCTCACATTTGCCTCTGAGTAACTTTACCACCTACATTTTACTCTTTCGGCAATTTAGATTATCCGAATACATCCCATTAAACCTACAATAAATATCTTAAACCTCAAACACCAGCTTCCGCTACATACTCCACAATAATTCAAATCAATAACTACCCAGATAAGTACATTAACTAAACAATCAAACCAGAAAAAACCCAATTCATGATACATCAAAAACAAAGAAGATGCAATCTTTCTACAAATAACTGAACCAAAACATGTAAATCAAACATTTTACCTTCATGAGATTGTTGGGTAGGGCTCATTACTATGAGAGATTGATGACGACGGGTTTTGAACCCAATCAATATCGTGACTTTACCAACTAAACTAGCTCACATTTGTCACACAATACTTTATTACCACCTAGAAGGCTAAAATGCTAAAAGTAACAACTTTTTACTCTTTCAGCAACACAAATCATCCTAGTACACCTCATTAACCCTCAAGCACCAGCTTCAGCTAAATTCTCTCCAATACCTCAAATCAATAACTACCCAGATAAGTACATTGACTAAACAACCAACTCAGCAAAAACCGAATTCATCATACATCACAGAAAAATGCAATCTTTCTCCAATAATCAACCCAAAACATCTCAATCAAACATTTTACCTTCATGAGATTGTTGAAAATAGCTCATTTCTATGAGAATGATGACGGCGGGTTCCAAACCTAATCAATATCGCGACTTTACTAACTAAACTAGCTCACATTTGCCACTCAGGACTTTATTACCACCTAAAAGTATGAACTTTATATTCTTTCAGCAACTTAGATTATCATACTTACATTCAATTAAACCTACCATCACTATCTTAAACCTACAATAACTCAAATCAATAGCTACCCAGATAAGTACATTAACTAAATAATCAATCCAGCAAAAACCCAATTCATCATACATCACAAAACCTAAAAAAAATGCAATCTTTTTCCCAAATAATCAAACCAAAACATGCAAAAATCAAACAATTTATACCTTCATGAGAACGCTGAGAAGGGGTCATTTCTTTGAGAGATTTACGAATTTTGGATCGAAGAATCTTCTTCTCCTTGAAAATGGGTTCTAGTTCAGCAGCAGTAGGAGAACCATCAATGGAGGAGGTGGTGGTGGAGGTCATTTTAATGGAGGTTTGTGATGAAGGGCGGAGGTTAGGGAAGTAAGAAAACAATGAAGGTGTTGAGATCAGAGGTGATGATGTGCACGGTTTGTGAAGAAGTGACATAAGATTTTTCAGTTGTTTAGCAGTTTGGTTTAGGAGAAATTGTTTGTTCATTTCTTTTTGTTTAGGTGCTACTTCTCTGCCATCTATGAGCACGATCTCCTCCTCATTGATGATTCCCAAAAACGATACTCTCTCCGAGTTCCAGTGTTCTTCCCCCTTCTTGTTTTTTCATAAACGAAAATAGTGAAGTAGATCAAACTCAGTCCAATAAGGATAAAGGAAAGAATACTAAAATTTGGAGGGAGTATTAAAAAAATAAATCGATACGATCTCTTGGGTCATGTTTATTGGATTAAAATAGATTAAATTTAAGTGAACTGAATTATATTAGATTGAAACAAAATGAAACTTTTGAGTCTGTACTAAAGTGAACCGGACTAAAACTCCATTCAAAGAGAGTAATCCCTAAAACGTGTGAGTCATCGACCTAGATCTCCATTCAAACCACCCGAACCTTTGAGTGTCACTTCAAACCAAAATTCAATACTCTCTAGTCTCTATAATTAAAATTCCGAGTAAAAGTCTCCTTCACAATAACACACCGTGAAAACCATTCATTCTGAGAGCGTAGTTATCCAAAATTGTTTTTATTTTTTGATCTAAAGAAGAATGCACTACGTGAGAATCGAACCTTCAAACTTTCGGTCAGAGTAAAGAAGTTTTTATCATATGAGCTTACCCCTTCTTCTCGTAGTTATCCAAAATTGTAACGAGTGTTTTTAGAATAGTTTTACATTGTTTGTCGAGAGACCATGTTTCAGTGGACTAACATTCTCTATAATTTTATACGTGTATCGTATATATAAGTAAAATACGTCCACAAAAATGGAGTATAACTGTGTAAAATATCCGATTTCTTACCATTTAAATATTTTCCAAAGAAGAAAAATCCCAAAAAATACCTAAACAAAAGAAATCATCCCGAAATTAAGTGATTTCAAAATTTACAAGAACACATGGACGCACAAGTCACAACACAAAAACCAAAAATAAAAATCCCTCTTTTCTTCTATTTTCTTTTCTTATCTTTCTCTCTCATCACTTCCAACTTCTTCTCACTGTGCTATTCGTTGTCTAGAGAGAGAAACCGAAAAACAATGGCGGCAATGGAGCTTCAAAACACAGTCAAAGAAGCTCTCCACGCGCTTTATCATCATCCAGACGACGCCGTTCGTATGCAAGCTGATCGCTGGCTTCAAGATTTTCAGCGCACTCTCGATGCTTGGCAGGTACTACGATTTTCAACTTTTTTCGATTCGCTTTTACGATCTTTCGCTTGTTTGAGATGTTTTCGATTGAGGATTTGTGATTTCAGTAGTTTGTTTTGGTGAATGTGATTTTGATCGAGTTGTCGTATGCATTTGATTGATTGTAGTGATGAAAAATTAGGTTAAGATGCTGCGAAATTGAGGTATGTTTAGGTTTTTATCGTGTCGACTTGGTGAAAATCAAGCTGTTGAGATCAAGCAGTTTTTTGATCGTGTCATGATATGCATTTGATTGATTATAGTGCTGAAAAATTAGGTTACGATGCTGTGAATTGAGGTATGTGAGGTTTTGGAATAGTTTTACTGCTTCGAATTGGTGAAAATCAAGCAGTTTTTTTTGAATGCATTTAATTGATTTTAGTGATGAAAAATTAAGTTACGATGCTGTGAAATTGAGATATGTTTAGTTTATGGAATAGTTTTATCGTTTCAAATTGGTGAAAATCAAGCTGCTGAGATCAAGCAGTTTTTTTTGCTGTAATTTTGATCGTGTTATGATATGCATCTAATTGATTATGGTGATAAAAAAGTAGGTTAAGGTGATGCCAAATGTGTGATTAGTTTAGGTTATGGAATAGTTTTATTGTTTCGAATTGGTGAAAATTAAGCTGTGGAGATCAAGCAGATTTTTTGGCTGTAATTTTGATCGCGTTATGATATGCATTTGATTGATTATAGTGCTGAAAAATTAGGTTTTGATGCTGTGAAATCGAGGTATGTTTAGGTTACAGAATAGTTCAATTGGTTCGAAGTGGTGAAAATCAAGATGTTGAGAAATTAGGTTACAAATTACGATGCTGCAAAATTGAGTTATGTCTAGGTTATGGAATAGTTTATCGTTCGAATCAGTGAAAAAAAACAGTTTTTTTTGGCTGTAGTTCTGACCGTGTTATGATATTCATTTAATTAATTGTTATAGTGATGAAAAATTAGGTTAAGGTGACGCAAAATGTGTGATTTTTAGGTTATGGACTAGTTTTAGTGCTTAGAGTTGGCGGAAATCAAGTCCTTGACATCGAGCTATATGATTAGTTTTAGTGCTTAGAGTTGGTGGAATCAAGAATTTACATTTTGAGCAATATTTTTTATTTTATTTTATTTTAATACTGTGATTTTGATCGAGTTGTCATATGCATTCGATGGATTACAGCGATGAAAAGTTAGGTTAAGGTGATGCAAAATCTGTGATTAGTTTAGTTTATGGAATAGTCTTAGGACCTTTTGGTACCCTCCCTAAAACACGTGAATTGTAGTTCCCTTAGTTCACGGATTTGTAAACTGAGCGGTTTATTTGTTTGCCCCGAATCACATTAATTGGAATTACAAAAGGAAATCTAATCCTTCCATAAGGAGGAAATTGCTTATCTACGCCGTTGTAGGTAGGTGGGAATTTCTGTGGAATTTATTTCCACATCCCTAATCAAACTAATTTTCTCCTACGTGAAATGTATAATCATGGGAATTGTGACCATGGAACTACAATTAATTTTAGGAACCAAACGACCCCTTAGTGCTTTGCGAAATCAAGTCGTTGCGATTGAGCTATTTTTTTTTGTTGTAATTATAATCAAGTTCTGAATGCATTTGCTTGATTATAGTATAATTTCGATGGAGATTGATTTTTTATTGAACTGAAGTAGTTATTTAGGGTTTTAATTCCTTCTATGTATTTGATCTCAATGATGCATTCATTGTTGCAGACTTTTGATTTATTCTACTTTAAAAGCACAATTATGTTTGTTGGGATTAGGTCAGCTGTTCAGGCTGTTGTAATGATTTCTGGTATTATTGTGGCGGAACTGTTCGTCCTGAGAGAGTAATCCCGGGTATTAATTGGTTCGTAATATTCATGATAAACGTGAATGTTTGGTTAGATAATTTATTGCGCTTGCCTCATAACATAAAGGATTATAATTAAAATAGTTAAAGTTAAAAGAAACAAGCTGTTGTACAGACATGCAATACGGCAATTTTTTTGTGGCAAATGTGCAATGCAATGATTTTATTTACTTTGGTGATTCTCTATTAGGTATGTAGGTCTTATTCTCGTTACCCTCTACCCGTTGTATCTTTGATATTGCTCTTGGTTTTATATTGTTACATAGCCATTCAAGCATATTTAGGATATTCTTTGTAGTCACAGACTCATCACCAATGTAAAATTGCCTAGATGCCCATAAAGTAAGGGCGGGGAGGGGATTATACACCGTTAGTGTGTCATCCTAACCCTGTGATATGATATTGGAGAGGTTGCTTATGTCTTTTCCGGTAAACCTTTGCTGTCTTGTATACTAATTGTGAACTGTTGACTTGTTGGTTAAAATGGAGACAACGAGGGTACGTAGAGTTTAGACATTTGATGTTGCCTGGTTAGACTTAAAGTTGAGAAGTTATGAGTTTGGAACTCTTTAAACCGGGTAAAAAGAAAGAATGAAGAATTCACATAATGGAAAATGCCCTTTGTACAACTGGGAGGATGTTATGTTGCTGTAAGAAGCTGTTAGTATGCTTTCGATGAACGTGCATATTTTTGTTCAGAAAAGTTTCTCAAATGTTTCTTTTTTTGTGCCACAGAGTAAATGTTATCTTTGTTGTAGGTTGCAGACAACCTGCTTCATGATCCAACTAGCAACTTGGAAACTTTAATCTTTTGCTCACAAACTTTGAGAAGCAAGGTATCTCATCTCCTCTAACAGGACCGTATTTTTCAGTTATAGGATAGCTCTAATTTTTTTTTTTTTGAATTTTTTATTCATTAAATTAGGTACAGCGTGATTTCGAAGAGCTTCCTATTGAAGCTTTCCGTCCATTACGGGATTCTTTGAATGTAAGCTACTCTATACCGTACATCTGTTCACTAGAATACGATCGATATTTTTGTGAACTACTTGCAGCCTTTTCACGCATACACGTTCATTTATTTTTGTGTGTATAAAGACATTTCACTAATCAAAAGGCCACTTCTTTATGTAATTATCTTAAAAATAAGTTGGTTGATGCTAGTATCAGGGTTTCATGTTGACGTGTTTACTATGTGCCCTTACTAATGCCATGAAAAACTTTTAAGCCTGAAATTTACAAATCCCAAACATCAAAGCTATAGTCTGATAATAAGGCAGCATCAACTAACATGTATCATCGTGTTTAATGGGCCAAGTGAGGTAAAATAAAGAAATTCAAACATGATAGCAAAATAAGTATGATGGTCAATTCAGTAATGAAGAGTGAATAGAAGAATAGGGAAAGACAAAAATGTATAGTAAACATATGTGAAGACGGCTAGGAAGATATATTTAAATCTTGGTTAGGCATAGTAATCTTCAAATATCATGTAGCTCAATCTTGAAATTACTATAGGGTGGATAAAGAAATACTTTGTATAACATATGATTTTGTATGACAGAAATATGTGTTAACTGTTAATGAATAAATAGATTGAAATAGTGAAACATCTGCCATGAGCTTCTTAAACTTCCCACGTTAAGCTTTTGATGGAACTCTACTTATTCACAGTCTTCTGATGTTTGACTATGTATTTTTTTCATTATAAATCTTCCACTCTAAAGTCCAAGGCACTAATTATTTGCTTTGCGATTGGTATTGATAAACACTTGTGGACCTTTGGACCAACAAAGGTGATAAACTTGCCCCTATTCAATGCATGAGTATTGCTCGTATTATTTTATCTATTTTAGTTTCATGATATGCATCAAATATGTTGGGCTTCATGTATAAGATAATATTTCTATCTAGTTATGCACTTACGATGGGGTGTCTTCTAATGCAGAGCTTGCTAAATAAGTTTTACCATGGGCCTCCTAAAGTTAGAACTCAGGTATTGTTTGAATATGTCCTTAACTGAATATGTGCCACATAGTCATGTTTCTCTTGATAGTACCGTACTTGACACAAAATTTTCGCTCCATGTGGACCTCTAGATTAGCCTGGCAGTGGCTGCATTGGCTGTTCATGTCTCTGTACAAGATTGGGGAGATGGAGGAATTATGACCTGGCTGAACAATGAAATGAGTTCTCGTCCAGAATGTATCCCAAGTTTTTTAGAGCTGTTGAAGGTTCTGCCTGAGGTATGTAGATTACTAACCGGATTTTATCTTTTTTTCTGGAGTATAATCTATCGTATAAACGTTATCTGATCCTAGTAGCTATCTCCATTTTTCTTTATGTGTGAAATCTTGTTAATATATTTGCATTAGCTTTGATTTTTAGTTGATCAACTTTAAACCATTGAGGTATTTTAAATGGAAACTTGCTGTCTCAAAGAGATGAAGGTTGGATGTTTCGCCAATAAAATGAAAGGTCAAATGTAGTTGTGATACAATGTCCGTGCAGCTGAAATTATTGCACAAACTTGTGAGATCCATATTTTACGAAAGTGTCTATTTAGATCTGTGTATAAATTGTGGCCAACATCTGCTATACTGTTTAAATGTTGAGTGTGAACCCCTGTCCATGCATAAATTAAACATTTCTAACCATTCTTGAGATTTTTTGTGCATGGAAACAGGAGGTTTTTAATCATAGAATATCAGCTCGTCCTGAAAGGCGTCGCCAATTTGAGAAGGAGCTTACTTCTGCCATGGAAGTTGCTTTCAGCCTATTGACCGCTTGTTTAAATGCCAGTGAACTGAAGGAGCAGGTGCAATCATTAATCTGGAATCTACTTTCCAGTATTTTCATTCAAAGGTCTTTGGGCTGGTGTATTCTTCCAATATTGTGCCCTTAGAAATAGTGGTTCAGTCTGTGTTTATCAGCAGATCCGTGGCGGATCCAGGAAAAAAAATTGGGGTCTTTGTAAATATTTTTCTGCATGACTTGCGTGTTTTATACTTTGTTGAATTGATTATCTCTGTTGCTTAGCATTCTTCACCCAATCTTTTTGATTTTTCTCGAGATATACATTAGTATCCTATATTTTCTGTAGCCACAAACATTTATATAAGCTGAGTGATCACCGTGGCCTACTTAAATTTTCACTGTTTTGAGCTATGTTGAGATGTTTTGTTATTTCTCTCTTTTCCTATGATAAGTGTGAACTCATTGCTCCTGCTGATTTTTTTCCGTATTTTTTAACCGAATGCTTTCCAGGTTCTTGAGGCATTTGCTTCTTGGCTTCGCTTGAGACGTGGGTGAGTGAGTTCTCGCTATGAAACAAATAGGCTAGCGTTAGAGCTGTCTATTCTTCAAAGTTGTTTTGGGAGACTAGTCTGGTTCCTTTTTTCCTTTCAGGATCACTCCATCCGCTCTTGCTTCTCATCCGTTGGCTCTTACAGCTCTTTCTAGCTTGAATTCTGAAATACTTTCAGAAGCTGCTGTTAACGGTATGATTTTTACTGTACTTTCGGGTTTTTTTTTCCAGTTTGCCCTCATTTATATCCCACACTTCTTTCTTCAATCAGGCTATAAGGACCCATAAAAAAGTGATTTTATTATCTAAGTCGTTCTCATTGTGATGCACATTGAGGAGTACCCGTTAGTGTACATCTGATTCTGCGATTTCATGATGACAGTGATGTGTTTTAGGCTATGGATTTGTTTGAAAATTCACAATATCGGCTACTTTGTCTTTTGGGGGTTTTTTATCGGTAAAACAGTTTTCTATGGTGTCTGGTTTTTGCGAATTTACTTGATTCTATGTGAACCAAGACACCAACTATACTTATCAAACCAGTTTTAGGCATATACTCCGTAGTTAAATTAACTACAAAATGGGCGACCGATTTATAACATATCGGCTTGAGTATTTGGGTGTCTACTATATACTCGTATAAACTGGAGTCTTTTGCTGTTTTTCATGTACAAACATCAATCTTCTGGTTATTGCGATCTAGCACCACACTTGAATCTCTACTGTTGGAGGCCATAGCTGCTGTGTTTCCTCATCTAGTAAATCTCCTGTTTGAAATTATCACTTAGCTTTCTCCTTCGATTTTGCAGCTGTTTCGGAGCTGATCCATTGCTCGGCAGCCGGAAGTTCTGCCGATGCTTCTGTTCAGTTACCCTTAATCCAAGTCATTGTTCCTCAAGTGATGAATCTAAGGCCTCTGCTTAACGACCGTTCTAAGGTACTCTAGACAGTGCCGTCTTCTAGATCTATCTTTTGTTCTGTCACATTCTGAACTTGGTATATGTTTTTGAAGATGCATTAATACTTTTGAGGCGTTGGTAAACTGCAAATGCAAATATACACGCCCTTATTTATTGGTGTATGGCTAGAGATTTTGTTGATATTTATGTATTTTTATCAATTAACTTCCATTTTTTTTTCCCTTTTTTCTTTTCGTTTGCCGACAGGACGAGGAAGACGTGAAAGCCATTGGTCGTTTGTTTGCGGATATGGGTGATTCATATGTTAAACTGATTGCAACTGGTAAGAATGTAACCTTTGTTTGCTCTTTCCTGCCAATGCTGTAAGCTGTTTGTGATGACTCTAAGACTGTACTTTGCATAAAAGGCTGGGTTATTTTAGAAATGACTATATGAGTAATCTTTGTAATTGTGCAATTCCTTAATAGGGCCAAGCTCCTTTTGTGTCTCTACATGGCTGCGTCATCAACTCATCATCACAAGTGCTATCAATTTTATTCTTGTTGGAGAGGCTAAATATTCATGTCACTCAGTTCAAACACATTTGGGGAAAGGAATTACATGGAGTTAAACAAAACCAGTTAAACCTTGCTTTCCTGTCAAGTCTTAATGCCAACTAAGATTGAGGCTAATATACATGACAGTGATCTCTATGTGTCAGCTGTGTGTAGTATAATAATGCTGCAGTTGCACTTGTTGATTCCCGTTACACAACACAGTCAACGCCACACCCCAGTTAAAAAGGCTGATATCCCATCATCTTCAACCATCATTTCGGAGTTTCACCATTAGGCACTACTTCACATATATTTTTCACCTAATCTGCACTACCATATCTTTTTTTGGGCAGAAAATATTGGGAAATGACACGAAAACTTGTGTTTCTATGTGGTGTATATATTTGTATAATACGACGGGATCTAATGCATTTGGTAATATCTTGAGTATAAGTAAGGACTCACTGGATTTGGTAAATGTTGTGGAACCATGATCGCATTGGTGGGGACCTGTCACAGACTCACATCACATCTGCAATACCTCGACCCTGAGATTTGTAATCGTTGCCGCAATTGCTCCCGTACTCTATTTTACATAGTCTACTATTGAATATTATAGTGGCTTTCCTGTCTGGGTTTTTTTATGTCTCTTGATTTTCTTCGTTCCAGGCACAGATGAATCAATGATGATAGTGAACTCGTTGCTGGAAGTCGCCTCACACCCAGAGTTTGAAATTGCTTCGATGACGTTTAACTTCTGGCACAATTTACAAATTTACTTGATTGAAAGGTTCGTCTTGTGTAGCAAGTGCATGCCTTTTTGTTGTAATCTTCAGCACTTTATCACTGATCTGTTTATCATGTTCCAGGGATCTGTATTTACCTTTCGGTAATGAGGCAGCCATTGAAGCTGAGAGGAATAGGAGATTGCATATATTTCATTCATCGTATGAATCTCTGGTCTCCTTGGTGAGTTTCAGGGTTATACTTAATATGTGAACTTTTAATATGTGAACTTCTAAATATTTGGCCTTTTTATGCTTTGTTTTAAGTTACACATTAGCCACCTTATTAGTGACAATATTATGTACAGATTTAGTACTATATATGTGGCTCTCTCAGCAGCAGTCTGCTGCACGGTTTGTTAGAGGAGTTGCTCTTCACTAGAACATTGGTTTTGTTGTAGCGCGTTGGTTTTTATTTGAAGCACTATGCGGCTTCGTCTTATAAACCGATTGCTTTATGTCAATGATTCAGTTTTTTTCCTGACAGGTTAGTTTTCGGGTTCAATACCCTGATGAATATATGGAGCTTTCAAAGGAGGACCTTAAAGATTTTAAACAAACCAGATATGGTAATATTCAATATCTAACATTGATGCATACTGTATCATACATCATCAATTCATCACGTTGCCCAATCCAGCTATCAAAATATATTTATGCAATATGTTAGTTCACTTTGGTCTATCTTTTGCCTTTGTTGACACTTGCCTTCATTCTTGTTGGCGTTAGCTGTTGCGGATGTTCTAATTGATGCAGCACTGGTCCTAGGTGGTGATAAAGTTCTGAAAATACTTTATATGAAACTGGCTCAGGTATATATAATTTTTAACTATTTCCACTCTGTGTTGGTTCTACCTTTTTCTCTTGTTATGGATGCCGAAGCTTCTTGTGCACCTATTATATGGAAATGATTGGATGTCTTTTAAGGTTTTAATGACCATTCAGATCACCCTATGTGTAAAAATTGCAGATTTGACACTAAGATTGGTAATTCCTGCATCCTATAACTTTCACCACAAAATCAAAAACATGCTGAGCTATTGTTTGGTCATGAATACTTATAGGTTACTATATTTTTGTCGGACTTTTACTCCTACATATATATTCGAAGCAGGCGGAGAAAGATCTGCCGTCTTTGTTATTGGTTGGTGAGCTGAATTGGGCGTTTACTAAGAAAAATATAGAAATGCACACAAAGTAATACATTCCATTTTAGGAGACATCTTCAGCCTGCCATCCTGCTTTTGTCTATTATTGTTGGGAAGTACTGGTCTCTGATTATGGTCGAGGAGGCATTTTTTGTCGTGGAACTGATTTTGCATTATATTGCTTCAGACTAGCGGCTTGTAGGGGACATTGAACAACTTTTTTTTTTTTTTTTTTTTTGTGTGTGTTTTCTTTTTGGTGTTTTAATGGTGCTGTTATATCAGGCTATGGCAAGCTGTGAAAATGGTCGAAGCAGTGAATGGCGTCCAGCTGAGGCTGCCTTGTACTGTATAAGGGCCATATCAGAGAGTGTGCCGAGTATGGAGATGGAAGTGATGCCCCAGGTTCTTAAGGCTTCCTTGGCCTGCCTAACTTTAACATTTCTGTATGATCATATCATTAGAAGCAGTGAAGCACTAAGTCTTGACTATTTGCTTTATTTAAGATTACTGATATTATCTCATCCACTAAAAAGCATACAAGTTCTATGTGTGAATTAGAATATCATGTTAACAAGCTCTGATAGTTGTAGCTTACGTATTGGTATTATTCTACCATTTAGGTTTTCTGTCTTTTGCATTTCATTATAGTTCGAAATTAAATGGTGGGCTGTAAAATGGATTTCTTGTGTAGAACAAAATTTCTTTTTAAAAGGTTGATTTTGGTGGGAAGGGCAATGAGTTGACGTGAGCTGGTGTTGATGCCATTTTTGTTGGAAAGAAAACCAATATGTACAGGTAAAATGCCCTCTTCTCATGGTAATATAACTCACTGCAGGTAATGTCTTTGCTTACGAAGCTTCCCCATCATCCTCAGCTACTTCAAACAGGTAATACACTCTACATATAGTCTCTTGTCTGAAGTTTGTGAAACAGCCTATCTTGTAGTAGTGTGTTTATAATGAGAACTGAAGAGCGATATGCCTAAATTTTCTGTTATTGTATACTTTTTCAGTCTGCTTGACAATCGGTGCATACTCAAAATGGCTTGATGCTTCACCAAATGGACTTTCGATTCTGCCTTCACTGGTGGACATACTTATGAGCGGTATGAGCACATCTGAAGATACTGCTGCTGCAGCAGCATTGGCATTTAGACATATATGTGCTGGTATGATTCATAAACTTATGATGCTAATATGTTGTAGATCTTTTATCATCATCCTGCATATACTCAATGGCTACCATTCTTGATCCTGATAATGTTGGAAAACATATCCATTATTGATTTGATACGACAACAGAACATTACTCAATGGCTACCACCTGCTGTAAGCGGAATTCGGATATATGCATCCATACCCCTATATTTGAAAAACAAATAGACTGATTTCGGATGACCAATTCTTGATCCAATAACGTTGTAAATAAATTTACCTTCTTGGAGATAACGCTCTCTGTTGCTCTTACTCTCCCAAGAATGATTCCTTCATTCTCGATGTGTCTGAAGATTGAGCGACGTGTCAGTGTAGGTGCTCATAATATTTTCGTGAGGAAGGAAAACTTTGAAAAACCTTTTCGCATTTAAAATTGTATTGTAGCAACTCTTGCAACTTCTTTGATAGCTTTTTTAGATCTAAAAGATGTGCCTTCTGATTGCATCATGGTGTTATCTGATACTCCCTCCGTCCCTTAAAGATTGCCCCATTCCCTCATTATATGTGAGTATTTTAATGAAACGGGGCAATCTTTGAGGGACGGATGTAATATGTTATTATATTATATCTGAATCTTGGCTCCGTGTTATTCAATGAAATTGATTATTTTGCGTGAAGATTGTCGGAAAAAGCTGTGTGGATCTTTGGATGGCCTCTTCCATATCTACCACAAGGCAGTTTATGCTGATGCTGGAAACTTCAGAGTATCTCCTGAAGACTCGCTTCACTTGGTTGAAGCACTTAGGTATCATTGTTGGAAATATTCAGATAGTGAGCGTTTGTTTCATGTTGTGCTATATAGCCTGATAAGTCTTTGTATGCAGCATGGTGATCACGGAACTTCCTTCGGACCATGCGAAGAAGGCTGTGGAAGCACTATGCCTGCCTGTTGTCACCCCCCTCCAGGTTTAATAATCTTACGATGTCGGCATAAATGTTATTTTTTTGTTTTTACTTTTACGTCAAGTGTTTTAGCGTGTTCTTACTTCGTGATCTGAACAATCAGGAAATGGTCAATCAAGGCCCAGTTATTTTGGGACAAAAGGGACCTCGTGAACTAACTGTTCATATTGACCGACTGGCCTATATTTTTAGGTATAAGAATGTGCTTGAATTTTTAACCCCTAGAACCTTCATCCAATGATCTTAGCGGATTTTCATCATGTATTTTCTTCATGCTAGATATGTCAACCAACCTGAGGCTGTAGCAGATGCAGTTCAGAGGATCTGGCCAATATTCAAAACCATCTTCGATGTGTAAGTGTCTAAAGTGTATGATTGATGTGTGTCAAGAGTAAGACTTTGGACAATGTATCACCGAATTGTTTTATTTTTCTCAATTACAGTCGTGCATGGGACATGCGGACAATGGAATCACTTTGCAAGGCATGCAAATATGCTGTAAGTCTATTTTGAACTGCAATTGTTTTCTAAAGTACAATTGTCTTCTAAAGACCATAATTCAATGCATTAGTCTACTGTCTATTGTAGCAACAGTTACATGATTTTTATTTTTCACAACAATGTCATGTCCAGGAAGAGGTGAATACATAGCATAATCATGTCGTTCTATGATGCTCTATATTTATAATAGTGCTTTTTTGCATTTATTTTCCACTTTGTTGATTACTGTTTTATATTCTCTGCTAGTCTTCTTTACTTGGTTTTGTTTCAATTTTTATAAGCTTCATAATATAATCCTAACTTTTGTTTTGAAAGGTAAGAACTTCTGGAAGATTCATGGGCGTCACAATTGGCGCAATGCTAGAGGAGATTCAGGGATTATATCAGCACCATCTCCAGCCGTGCTTTTTATATCTCTCTAGTGAAGTCATAAAGGTATATATACCTCTTAATTCTTTGGAATTGCTTCATTTGCTTTTGGCCCAAATATATAGGAGAGCCTCGTTAGCAAAATGATATTTCACAAGTAAAAATCCGACAAATTCAGAGAAGCCAAAAGTATGGAGAATTGGACATTGTTTATGAATATTTTCTCAAAGTTTTGTTCGGTATTCTCTTCCTATCGTCATCTGTGCTTCTTTGTTGCAGATATTCGGTTCAGATCCATCAGGTTCAGAATATCTGAAAAATTTAGTGGAGGCCCTTTTTAGACGAACAGCAGGTCTTCTTGCAACATTGAAAGTATGTTCTGTAGTTGCCGTAACACTATAATTTTGGGATATTTGTGTTTTTGCGTAAATTAAAGTTGGATTTTTTTTTGCCAGGATTTTACTTCCAGACCAGATATAGCTGATGATTGTTTCTTGTTGGCTTCAAGATGCATCCGCTATTGCCCACAGATATTCATCCCATCACCGGTGTTCCCTTCACTTGTTGATTGTGCTATGATTGGGGTCACAGTACAACACAGGTGTTTTGCTGTCTTGTTCTCCCTTTCCCATGATAAATATCTTCTTCATTGTGCTTGCGCCATCCAAATTTACTTTTTTATCAAGCTTTCAGTTTTGTTTTGGTCTAAAATCCACTTTTAAACCCGACCCGGTTCGAATTTGACCTGATTCTTACTAATCCGTCTCCACCCTGGTTGACCCGTATGCCATGTGTCGTTGGAGTTTTATGGTGCAAATTGACCTCGCCAACTAAAATATTAAGTGACGTGTCTATTTTGGTCTCTCGAAACGTTGGCTGACAACTATTTCTTGATCTCTTAAACTCTTGCAGGGAGGCCTCAAACTCCATATTATCGTTCTTATCTGATGTCTTTGATCTCACAAATTCACGTGACGGCATGCAGTGCTTGCCTATTAGAGACAGTGTGATCATTCCCAGAGGGGCAACTATCACCAGAATATTAATTGCATCTCTGACTGGAGCTCTTCCAAGTTCCCGTTTTGAAACGGTATTTCTCACCTCAATAATGCTAAACTATTGACGATTTCAGTTTCTTCAGTAGGATGAGGTTATCACTTCAGGTTCAGGTTGAGCAAGGTTTCATGCTTACTCACTAAAAACCTGAAACTCTACCATTCTACTCGACTACTGTAGTCGCATGAGACTGGTCCCAGAATGAAAGTAGTCCGACATGCTTAAAAAATCAAGAAAAATACCTTAGTAATTCTAATTACTTCTATCAGTTGTCTTGGTATTGTATGGAGTAACGATCATTAAATTACTCCGTATTCAAGTAAGAGAATAACTGGATTTGTCGTGTCCATAAACACGATGATAATATTTGACATGGTTATAAGTAAATTGCATTTGTTATCCAATATTTTTTTTTTTATTTTTTTTTTTTAAAATTAAGTTTTTTTCTTCTAATAATTGTTGTTTTTGCTGGTGCTTCTATCCTATTGTGATTGTGATTTTTCATTGACATCTAAAACAGCATTTGGTAAAGCTAAAATGTTGGCGAATATATGCAGGTAACGTATGCGCTTATAGCACTAATCAGAACTTATGGGGTAAAATCTTTGGAATGGGCGAATGAGAGCATGTCATTGATTCCAAAAACAGCGGTGACAGAAATCGAGAGCTCAAGATTCATGCAAGCTCTATCTCAGGCAGCATCCGGGGCTAATATCAACGATGTTATGGTTCCAATTGAGGAACTCGTGGATGTTTGTCGACGAAACCGAACTGTTCAAGAAATTGTTCAAGATGCTTTGAAACCCTTGGAATTAAACATGGCTCAAAGAGGGGTATCATCATCATAGACGATAAAGAAAAAAAAAAAGATTAGTGCACAGGGATTGGATTATGGGTTACGATTATGATTATGATTATGATTATGAATGCTATAGAGAAGAGAACACACGGGCCTGTTTTTCAGAAGGGTCGGTCTTGTAGAGCAGAGGCTTTTATTTAATATCCTGTCTCCTTTTGTGTAATTTATTCTCGTTTTATCGTTTTGTTAATTTAGCAAAAAAAAAAAAGAACAGATTTTGGTTGAGGGTGAGTGTCTTTTGTATAAGACTTTGTTGTATTACAAACATAATTAATACCTTTAATTTCATTAAAGGTGGTGCATTGTATAAAAAGATACTGTTACACACTTGTAGTCCTGTTTTTTCCGGCTTAGCGAACACGTGAAATTAGTGGATTGATTGCGGTGTATTCTACTAATCTTACTCACTATGTTGCACCAAATTGGTCGGGGGTGAGCTGAGATAGGCCTGGCTGAGTTCAACCAACCGAGCCTTGAACCGGACTGTGAGGCTGGCTTATGGTGACACGATCCTGGGACAAAGGCGAGCTGGTACTATTCACATCACATTCATTCCACCTTGTTGAATAAAACGTTTGTGATTGCTTTCAATTGATTACTTAACAATTTTTGAAATCAATTGAGTTATTTGCACTGAGAATAACTTGACTAACTTAACTATTGTTTCAATGCAATGAAAATAAAGTATGAAACAGAGCTTTTTCAGTGTGAAAATACCTTTGACCAACTTGATTATCTATCTAGACAGTAGTAGACAGCAATAAATTGGCCAAACTCACACCAAT
The DNA here is from genome assembly GCA_958450325.1 of Agrostemma githago. Classification (NCBI taxonomy): domain Eukaryota; kingdom Viridiplantae; phylum Streptophyta; class Magnoliopsida; order Caryophyllales; family Caryophyllaceae; genus Agrostemma; species Agrostemma githago. Next base: position 3,294,067 of record OY288259.1, read on the forward strand.
GTCAGACCAACTTACGATGACTTCACAACCAACTATGTCCAATGCCTCACAATATAGTTATTGTCGGACAAGAATCAGTCGATATCCTCAAGATTTACTTGCTCATAGTCTGATGCATCAACATATACCCCAAGTAGTGACGCAACTTAACATACCATCAACAGTAGGAAACTGAGGCCATTAGACGAAAATGTTATGGGAATCCGATTTCACAAAAGTATTCATTCTCCAGAAAATAATGATTCAAAACTTGCACAAAAGACTGACCAAACGACAATAGAAGTTGTAAAAATCCAAGGAACTACAAAACAGAGACACTACTAGTTTGCTTAGTCTATTATAAGCTTGCTTGACTGAATGCTTTAAAACACAAGCTCATGCGGCTTCACACCAGACTTCAACGAAAACCTCGCTCCAAGGTATGCCTTCAAGTCAGCGACTGCCTCAATGTTCTTAGTCAATGGAACATCGACTGCCTTTCGAGCATCCTTCTTCTCTTGTGGGATGACTTCCTTCTCCTCCTTGTCGGCCTCAAAGAACTCTCCTTCGCCCTTCTTCTTCTTCTTCTCAGCTGGCTTTGAGAAGAATTTGTCGTCAATGTTTTCTACATTGACTCCAGACAGATCAACTTTGGTCGAGGTTCCAATGACATAAGCTTGGTTCACCCTTCGAATAGGAACACCATTGATCTTGAAGGGACCTGAAATCAAACACAATAATTGGAATGTTTAGACCTTCACAAAGCCGATTGAAAAGATTGAAACGCAACATAAAACCATCAGCAACCAGCATGTCTAATTCCCCATATGTTCTATGGAATAACAATTACAAAAACACGGAGTATAAACCAAGTATAGAATACATTAATGTCTCCTGTCAATCAATCAAAATGATGATATATGAGGTGATCATAATCAAATACGAGTAACATTACAAACAGAGTACGAGACTATTATGATTCTCCGTTAACATCTAAAATAGCATTCGGAAAAGCTAAAATGTTGGGAATTACGCCCGTAAGCTAATCAGAACTTATGGTTTCAAACTTTTGGAGCGGAATTCACAGTAGCACTGACATTAGCTTTGATCAAACAACTAAATTATGTCATTGACTATAGCTCAAACCTAGATTCTCATAAGAAACCAATAAAATTTCTACTAATGTGCCAAAAATTAATCACCAGATTTTTGAACATACTTTCATTTCTGATTTGTTTGGGCAATATGATGTAGCCATTGGTTATCAAAAATGCCCTCATACAATCCCTTTGAAACTAACAAATCGTATCACACCAAGTAGTAGATCACACTAAGTTTACGTGAGACGGTTTTACTCATACAAAATGAACTACTCCTACAATAAAAGAAATCCTCAAATTTATAACATTTCCATTACTACAACATAAAAACACACTACAGAATTGAAATATGAATAACCCAAACATAAATAAATAAATAAATAAATAAAAAGGGAGAAGATAAAAGAAAAGAGAAATAACCAGTAACAAGAAGCAACCCAGAAGAAAGCTGCTTAAGGAAGACGACTCTCTTTCCCTTGAACCTTCCAGCCAACACAATCAATACTGTTCCTGGAGTAATGCTTGCCCTAATTCCATACAAATCAATTGATTTAATTAATTAATTGATTAAACGCCATTGAAGGAGTAAGAGGTAGAAGAAGAAGAATGGAGAAAAGAGGGGAAAACCTGAGCTTGGTAGGCTTAGGTTTACGCTTGTTGATAAGGGGCTTCTTGATATCGTCAGCAGGGTAGAACTTCGGCGGCTTCACGGCGGCGACGGGGGCGGCGGCCTTAGGAGCGTGAGTAGGGAAAACGCCACCGTTTTTGGCCTTGATTGCCCAAAGACCTCTCTTGTGGTACATCTGAGCTCTGGTGTACTTTCCGATACCCCGGACCAGATCCGGGTTTCTGGTGGTGGTCCTTGCTGATTTGGGCGCCATTGATGAAGGTGGTGGAGGTGAGTTGGGGTTTGAGGGGAAATGCGGCAGAGTGAAATGGAGTATAAAAACCCTAGCAATGGCAGAGAATGGAGATGATTTGGGTTTATATTCACAAACCCTAGTTCAGTAGTTTAGTGTTGTAATTTGTGGGCTTCTTTTCCATGATCAATGGGCCTCCCATCATTCATCTTACTTGCCTACTTGACTCGACTCGACTTGAAACCCGACATCTATCTGCTCGATGATGAACTCTAAAATCCGGTATGATCCGACTAAGGTAAACCCGAAAATGTTACTACTATTATGGTATGATCCGATTAAAGTAACATCGAAATCAAACTTGACTTAACTCGACTTACCTAACCTGAAAAATGACCTAACCCCTAAATGAGTTATGAGGTAGTAAAAACCGAAAGATAAGGGATAGTAGATACTAAAAAAAATGAATTATGAGTCAAGTCGGGCAATAAGTTATTGGTATGATCCAAAATTCTGTCAAAACAAGACCCAACCTTACAAATCTATTTTATTTTTTTGAACGAGAAAAATAATTCATTAATAGAACGACAAACGACACTTACGACGAATACGTATAATCGCAATCAAATCCAGTAAAAACCAAAGAAAACAATTTCTCTTATAAACTAAGGATCTCAATACATGATCTGACAATTCGGCATGATCTTACAAATCTATTAGAATGACCCAACTTCATGACATCGAGTCTACTCAAACATGACCAAACTCTACAAATTATCTGTATTGACCTAATAATGACTCGACCTAACCCAAACCTGTCCCAACTAACCCAATTGACTCCTCTAACTTTACTATTGCCATAATCTTCGATTAAATGTCTAATTAGTGAAGTAGTTTATAACTACAAAGAATTTTTGTATGGTTCATGACCATGACCATGATCATTTCTCACGATAAAATTATCGTGAGACGGTCTCACATGAGAATTACTGTTTCTTAAATGAGACTAACTAATTAATATTCCTTTAAATAGATAAAATAAAAACTTACATTATGACCGTTTTTTTGTGGCTTATGTCATAAATAAAGGAATGTTTCTCATACTACTCAATTAAACAAAACAATTATTTTGTGAATGTAATCACAAATAATAATAATAATAAAAAAAATTAATTAAAAAGTCTTTAGGATGATGAAAAAGGAGCAAATTCGGGGTTTTCACGTCTTTTTATTCCTAATTTTTGTTGAGGTTATGTGGTGTAGTCATTGCAACGCTAATGAAGAAGATGCACAAGTGAGTTATCTTGTTTTTTTTTTTTCTACCAGCAGTAGGGAAAAAAGAATGTAATTACGGTGTTTTGATTCTCCGAATCATAATTACGTCCATAATTTACAAGATGAGTGATCAACCTGCGTCTTTATACAATCTCGCTCTTTTACATATTGCCTAATGAAATCAACAATATTACCCAATGGACGACATTTGAACAATATTACCCCAGTAAATTTCAATTGAACTAACCGACATCTAACATTTGCATTATTAAACATATACGTATAGAATTTTCATTTAGGATAGTTTCAACATATTTTCAATAATGTAATGATAAAAATAAATTATTGCTATGAATGTAGGTAACTTTCCTCGACTTGGTCATTTATTTTAAGTTCACACTTTATCCAACACGATGTGGTTCGACACAATGGTCTTTAAATTATGGTATTCGTATTAATTTGCATAAAATTGCAGGAATATATCGTGTACATGGGATCGATACCTGAAAATGATGAATATTCGCCTTCCGCTCACCATCTTAGTGTGCTCCAACAAGTTCAAAAGACCAAGAAGTGATTATTCTTCGATCTCTTCATGTAATTTTTAATCATATAAATATGTTGCTGACGGGATTTGAATCCAAAAATAATGTGTATAATATTGTGGAATTTGTAGTTCAAGACTCCTTGATTAGAGCCTACACAAGGAGCTTCAATGGTTTTGTAGCCAAGCTCACCATCCAAGAGAAAGAAGCCATACAAGGTATATTTAGTTAATTCTTCATCGGTAATTACATGTTCTTCCCGTTTGACTTTTTACAATCTATCTATATATATATATATATCAATTGAATGCATCCCTTCGCTGACATGACGGCCTAACATGCATATATATATGTACTTATACGAATAATCTGTATTTATAAAGGAAAAATTACTTTGAAAGTGGCACCAATGGAAATTGAACCCACAACCTTTACATTATAATCCAATAGGTTAACCACTAGATCACTTTATTACTCATTGTTAAGATTGTAAAAAATAAATACTTATCGGAATCATTCACTTTCTTACTCATTGTTAAAATAGTAAATCATATAAGTACAATTGTTAATCACTATTGTTCAATTTTTTTTTACGAATGTTCACTTCAATATACCTATAAATACAATTGAATTAATTAGTTTAACATCCCATGAGACCGACATTGACATTAATCCTCCATTTATTAAAGGGACCATAGTCTATGATGTGACACTATAATTAGATAGCAATTACCAATATGAGCCTCCTTAACAATCCCTCTAAATTTCATTTTGGGACTAAATAAAGATGGCCACCGTGCTCAAACTTAAAAAAAAAAAATCAAAGTTTCTACCATAAAATAGTGTGTCACACTTAATGTTATTACTAACCATGTATTTAACGAGGTTACTCTACTTAATTGGTTAGTATATAACGAGATTGACAAGGTTCTGCTGATAAATTAACAAGGTTCTGCGGATAAATTGGAGCATGCTTTTTTTAATATTATTATTATACTCTTTGATTATAATGTATACATTTAAAATATTAAAATCAAATTTTAATAGTTAATTTATTATAAAATGATACTCTGTAAAAAAAAATTGTACTAAATTGAATATTTGTCTGTATTTGTAATTTAAATCATCAAAAGTACATTATTTTTTGAACCCTAATATAATACTCCTTTCATTTTAAAATGTTTACCTCATTTCCTCAATATATGTGAAAAGTATATATATTTTTGAAAAAGGCAAACATACAAATCAGTGAGAGTATATAAATATAAATATTTTATTAGTTTTAATAAATTAAGTTTGTTCCAACGGGTCCAATGGACCGGGTCGGGTTTCGACCCCAAAAATTTAACATGTCATTTCAAGTACTTGATAATGAAAACTTTTTCGTTTGCTTTCCTACGAAAATGAGTTTCGAAATAACAAAATTATTTGAATTCACGCTAATATTTTTACAAGCATTGAGAATACAGACACGTTATGTCTTTTTTGAACCTAACTAATATTATATAGGTTTGCTTAAATTACAATGTATTTTTTAGGTGTCTACTGGTATGTCTACTACTCTACTGCCTAGTATGTCTACTGCCTTTTCGTATTTGTATTAGTTTTGCCCTTTTCTAATAACGTGTTTTCTGGCCGTTTAGCTATTCAATATCAATATCATAACTCCGTGGTGTGTCACGGATGTCACACTAATCTTCTTTTTCAAGGTTGTGGGTTGGGTTATCTTAAATTACAAATACGTAAATTAATGTCAAAATATTGCAAGGTAAGCACCTTTGTTTATTTTATGAATCTTTTTATCAAAGGTTGGTAGTAATATTTGTGTTGTCACGCACTATTGATCTATATGAGATATGTTTCAGTATTACTAACTTCTGATTATCACGGGTATCACACTAGTTCGTAATTTAACATGACAGTTTCTATTTTGGTACTTATTCACGGACTAGGTTGCACGGACACTCCTCCAAACCAACGTATCGTGTCGGACACCCGTGTCAGACACCGACACACGTTGGACACACGACAATACGTGTCGGACACTTGGAAAACCGTGTCCGTTTTTTTAATTTATTTGGACACGTATCGGACACGGTTCGTCATATTTGAAGACGTGTCCGGTCCGGTTCGTAATATTTAGAGAGTCGTCGGACATACCTAACGCTGTTTATTGGTTTCCGGATTTTAATAAATGACAATAATGTAGGTTTACGATGGTTACTTGATGCTATAAATATTTATCATAAGACTAAATACTCGTTACTAACTTGTAATTATATTATAGTAGTACAATTGTTTGAATTTTTAAGATTTGATTTTTAACTTTTAAGTTTATAAGAATTTAATTTTTATTTTGTTATTTTACGATAATTGTCATACTGTTAGTAACCAAATATATATCTTAGCTATAAAAATTTTCAAATTCTCTTTGTTTAAATATGTATATTGATTTTTTTTCCTGCCGTGTCCGTGTCCTAAAAAATTTCGAATGTCATGTCACATGTCCGTATCGGTGCAACCTAGTTCACGGACCATCACGGTCAAAGTCATAGTCAAAGTTTAGTAGTGCACTGAACTTTGACTTTAGAAAGTCAAACCGAAAGAACAGAGCGGGTGAAACTAATTAACAACATTAAGGTGAATGTATATGTATGTGAATGTAGGGATGGAGGGCGTGGTGTCGATGTTTCCAAACAAGAAAGCGGAAGTTTACACAACACGATCATGGGATTTCACGGGGTTATATGAGAATGTGAACCGTAACCTCGACGTTGAGAGCGATATAATTATCGGCGTACTTGACACCGGAATCTGGCCTGAATCCGATAGCTTCAATGACGATGGACTTGGTCCCGTCCCAACCAAATGGAAGGGTGTTTGTCAAGGCGGCTTCAATTTCACTTGCAACAAGTAATAATTATTAACTTCTTAATTATGTCTTACCTATACACGTGATGGATGAACTGATGGTCGAGGCTCAACTAATATATTTATAACTTATTGAAGAGCTTATATGGCAGGAAGCTGATAGGAGCTCGGTTCTACACGGACGACAAGACAGCAAGGGACCACGAAGGACACGGAACACACACAGCATCGACTGCAGCCGGGATGGTAGTAAGGAAAGCAAGCTTTGATGGGATTGCAGAAGGGACAGCTCGAGGAGGTGTCCCTTCTGCAAGAATCGCGGCTTACAAGGTCTGCGGTTCAGACGGGTGCTCTTTGGAGGACATCTTAGCCGCCTTCGATGATGCCATTGCTGACGGTGTCGACATCATATCTCTCTCCCTTGGTTACGGTGACTTGGCACAAGATTTCATCAACGATGCCATCTCTGTCGCTTCTTTTCACGCTATGGAGAGAAATATCCTGACCGTCCAAGCCTCAGGTAAAATTCTTTTTTTTGATGCTCACAGGATTCGAACCCTAATTCTCATGCCTTTACGTAAATGAAACTAACGTAGATTTCGTCATTTCAATATACAGGTAATGACGGTAAATTGGGTGTAACCACCAGTGTCGCGCCTTGGTTGCTTACTGTTGCTGCGAGTAAAATGGACCGTCGTATCATTAACAAGCTGGTTGTCAATAATGCTATACCATTTTTGGTTAGTTACATTTTGTCTCAGAATCTTGTATATATAAGACGGTTTTACCTACGTTTGATCGGTTTTTAATAACTTTTTTTTGATTCTGACAAACGAAACAGAGTTCCGCTGTAAATCTGTTCGCTTCAAGAGATCGACCCGTACTATATGGAGAAGATTTAGTAACCCCCAAATGCAACATCCAGTATGCTAAGTAAGTTCTTCGATTTCCCGAGTCCTGAATCTTACTTCCTGTAATTCAGGATTTCTATACGAATAGATCTGACAAACGCGTTCTAATTCGGGTACTGTACTTTATTGTGGTACAGGGTTTGTGAGCTGAAAATTTGTTTGAACGATTCGGTACTAGAGAGCAGCATCATAATGTGTGATCGAGCCTACGGGCTTGAACGCGATGCTAACGATACTGAACGTCTGTCAAGACTGTCTGTCGCGGGTATGATTTCCCCTTTAATTTTGGACCAAGACATCTCGTACCCGACTTCTATGCCTCAAGCGTGGATACCCGAACTTGATTTCGAAGTTCTTAAGAATTACAAGGCGTCCAAACGGTACGTCCGCAGTACTAATTAATTACTTAGCTACTTATTAATACGGTTAATGAGTGATCGACTAACCTCGATTTTACAGGAAAATAACAGCTACAATTAATAAGAGTGTAGCCGTTCGAGCTGAAGTAACTAGAGTGGCTAGCTTCTCGTCACGAGGACCAAACACCGTCTTACCCGAAATCCTGAAAGTAATTACGATATAAATATTTATTTAAGACGAACATATTTGTTTCACACGTAGAGTCATGAACTCGTTTTGTTGTTGTTAATAACCGTAGCCAGATATAACTGCACCGGGAGTTGAGGTTCTAGCTGCGACACCAAACGGTTATGAGATTATGTCGGGAACATCGATGTCTTGCCCTCATGTAGCCGGTGCAGCTGCTTATGTTAAATCATTTCACCCAGATTGGTCTCCTGCGGCTATCAAATCCGCTCTTATGACTACAGGTACGCACTCGTCTTCTTCAGCCTATAAGTCAACCTCTGCTCTGATACAAGGTTAGAAAACTCTGTCAATCAAAACCTGACGACAAAAAAAAATACACGTAGGACCATTATAGGATATAGATATAATAGTCAGACCTCAACGAGGAAATATGGTATCAGCGTAACCAAAAGTCGCGTGCTCGAATCCTGACAGCCTTCGAAAAGCTCACAAGTAGAATTTCAGCACGTGGTACAGACGGTCTAACATGCATGTTTATTTCGTCGTCATGTGCAGCACGGCCGTTAGACATAGTTTATTCAGCAAACGAGGACGGAGAAATTGCATTCGGGTCTGGTGACCTGAAACCGGCATTAGCAGTCAATCCCGGTCTAGTGTACAACATATCAAAATCGGACTACATCGCCCTGCTTTATAGCATTGGCTACGACAAAACAAAATTGAGCCTAATAACCATCCAAGAACCCGTTTCTGATAAAACCCGTATACCACCAAGGGATCTGAACTACCCGGCATTGGTGTCGATAGTCAAACCGTTTTATCGATTCAAAGTCTGGTTTCATAGACAGGTCACAAATGTGGGCGATCCGAATTCTGTTTACAATGCGACCGTGTCGCGTGTCAGTGAAAATAATGTTACAGTGACGGTTTTACCCTCAGTGTTACGGTTTGAGTCGAGGAAGAAAGCGAAGTCGTTCCGGGTTAAGGTAGCCGGTGATAATGCGTATTGGAGACAGGTGAGTGCTGATTTGGTGTGGTCAGATGGGGTTCATTATGTTAGAACTCCCATTGTTATTCATACTTCACTTTCTGCTTTGAGCTTGTCTTCTAAGATGTAGCCCACCCCATCTCTTCAAATTTATTTTATCGATTTTTCTAACGTTGTTCTACTTTCGTACACTTGTTAAAAGAACAGATTTTTCCTTTGTGATTATGTTACATATATCATCCTACTTTCGTTCTACATGTGAGGTCAACTGACATGAATCATTCAGAAACATCAACGATCATATAATCCTATGATTATACAATCCGACTAGATGGAAAAATCTTGATTTTGTAGGATCTTACCGTTCAACTTGTCTCAAATTTAAAGCATCATTGTAACCTTATGGCTTATGTGACGATACAACATGAATAACATCTATTTTTACGAAATCTATAAATCTTATATACGATTTTAAAGGTAGAAAAGAACTGGTCGTATGGATTTGACAATTTGTAGGCACATCACGATCATATACTCGGTTGATTTGAGATTCAATCTTAGTGAACTTATCGATTCAGAGTAGAATCCCGATTGAAGAACGTTAAATGAAGGAGCACATGGGTTAGCGGGACATTTGTTGACGAACTTGACGTTATGGTTGACGAAAAAGGGGAAGGAAAGAGGAATAACGTCTCAGGGATAAAACCGTAATTCAAATCATTCCCCCAACAGCCAACACAACTAACTACTCAACTTTTTCCAATTGAAGGCAGCTTTCAAAAAATTAAAACTACTCGTATACTACACAAAAACCCCAGAAAATCATTTCTATTTCATTAATTTAATCCCCTAACATCAATCCAGCAACAATGGTGGATGAATCTCAGGTAAATTTCCGAGTTTTTTCTCACTTTGTTTTACCTAATTGATCAACCGTGATTAACAGCTGTGATTATCAACTACTGATTTAGGGTGTGAATTTTGAGTTGTTGGGGTAAAAATCAAATCTTTATGTGTTTTCTTGGAGTAATTGATTGATTTATGAGATGGGTTTTGGTTGGTTTTGTGAGTAATTCAGTTAATTTAGGAAAATTTCCGTTTTTTCACACTTTATTTTTACCTAATTGATTAACTGTAATAAACAGCAGTAACAGTAAAGTACTGATTTTGGGTACGTTTTGTGTTTTATTGAGGGGAAATCAAAGTTTTGGAATGTGTTTTTTTGAATTAATTGATTGATTTATGAAGTGGGTTTTGGTTGATTTCGTGAATGATCCGTTAAATTTTGGTGGGTTTGTAATTGGGTTGTTGTTTGTTGTTGTTGCAGAAAATGACTGCATTGAAGAAAGCATATGCTGAAATCATATTGAATACGGCGAAGGAGGCAGCGGTTAGGGTTTTGGCATCGGAGAGGAAAGCTCAGCAGTATTATCATCAGCTTACGACGACTAAAGACGAAGCTCTTCACCTTTTGCTTCGGCTTAAACAAACCATGGATTCTAAAGTAATGTGATTGTTTTTTTTTTTTTTGAATTTTGTTGGTTTTCGCTGATTTAGTGTTGTAAATTATTTATAATTTGAAGTCAGCAAATCGTTTATGTTTCATCGAGGATTAGGCTGTGTATATTTCAACACTATTGTCTGCTGCTTGACCGAATTTTATGTGCATTGCGGTAAGGTTGTAGGCAATTTTATTGATGGTGATTTAGTGTTTGAAATGATTGGTGGGGGGTTTTTGACGAGTTTTGTGATGAATTCTGTGAACTTGGCTTTGGAAAGATATGAAATTGATTACATTTGCTCTTTCGAATTAGAAGTCAGCAAATAGTTGATGTTTTAGATGTATTGCGGTAATGTTGGTATTTTAAATTGATGACGTGCAAAGGGTTGTGAATTTGTGATCTTCAACGGCTTTAAATTCGACCTGAGTCCGCCCGTTCAGCTTCTTGCTTACTAAACAAGCGCACCCCCGTAAAGCGTCTGTAGGTGGCTTTTTAAGTCCGCCGTCAAGACCCTGAACAGGCGGTGGATGCTTTTGCTGAAATTTTTCTTATTGCCTTGTGAAGTTGTGATTTCCACAAGATGATAGTTTTGTGATGTAAGGTCATCGTCTTCATTTTGGTTGGGCACTCCGTGTGTGCTAGTTTTTGTTTGGTAATGCTGCTTAGGTTAGCTACATATGCTATGTGATGTTGTCGATTGTTGGTTAGAGACCATTTTTTCACCTCAATACCGATTCTTGGAAGTTATTTCCATGTCAAGGTATTTGACATGAAAAGTTCTTTTTTTTCCTGACTTCTAAGATGTTATTGTTGAACTAACGTGAGTTTATCATCGCACCTCAAAAGATTGAGGTAAATGGCAGTACTTGTTTCTAAGCGTAAGGGTCGCTCCTCTATACAGACAAAAGGTTAAGCTATAAAGTTTTTTGATTTTGCTACGTGTTTAAACTTGTGCTCTTACCTCTATTGTCTTGTGTCTCCCTCTTCTTGTTTAAACTGTCTTCCTTATCAGAATCATAGTTCATTAAAATGTTGATTGACCGACCGATCAATTCTGGCACGTGGAGCAGATTATTGAAGTGGAGGCAAAATCCCAAAATCAACATAGAAAAATTGAAGAGCTCGAAGCACAACTTCAAGAAGCGGAGGAGATAGTAAGCAGTCTTAGGGCAGAACTGAACGAGGCCCATATGAAGCTCGATGTAATGGCAGATAAAGCACTCTTAGCTTCTCAACCTCAAGCACATCGGATAGACAGTTTTTTCAATGAGCCAGAGCTCCCATCAATAATTAGTAGAAGGAAAGAACCTCAACTACATCGAAATGGATGCACCCAAAGAATACGTGCTTGTGAAGGAAACCTTTTGAAAAGCCGGTTTTCCCTTACTCGGGGATTAGAATCATTGGATCACCTGGAAAATGTGAAGGAACTGAAAAAAGACGAGGAAGGTGGAAAAAACATTACATGTGTGGAAGACGAGGTTGTGATTGAAGATAGCTTAGATGCTTCAGGCTCGAGTTCAGAGTCCGTGATGAAGAACTCAACTTCATTAGATTTGGATGTTAAAGTGCAGATGACGAGTGACGAGCTCAGTAGTCCACCATCAAAGGATAGTAAGGTTCTTAAGTACACTTTCCAAAGGAAACGGAAAAAGGAACACGAGGATAACCCATCAACAGAAAAAAGGGCAAAGAACCAAATCGGCTGTCTCGAGCCTGTACTTGCTGACATGACTGAATCTTTGCCAGATGACCGCAGGATGGCTCAATCGGCGCACCAGGTTTGATATTTTTTTTTTCAATGCGTAAAATTATTCTTAGATCGATTATACAAATGCCATTTATATCAGTTTAATGTAATGCAGCATGCTAATTTAGGAAGTGGTGATGCACATGATCAAGTTTAACCATCTTTCAGCATCAAAACCGCCCTTATCGCTCTCTCAAACCCAAAAAAGAAATGTATTTCATTTTTCTTAAAACCGATGTTATCGATCATCTGATTTCTTCAGTCTGTTTCAAAAGCGAATGTTTTTTTTTGTTATTTTAGATGTTTATATGCTCACTCAGTTCACTTGTGTTTGGCAGCAGCTTATATCTTTGTCCGACAAGTAGACGCATGCAAGCGTTCTGTTTCCCGATTTGCAGTTAATAAAAGGATTCATGCCTACACTCAAGGCCATCTGATCCTACGCCTGATGCAAAACGCAAGGGGAGAGACTGAACGAGACTTGTATTGGCTCAGGTGCCTACGGCTAATTAACCTGGTTAAGTAAGATATCTCTACATAATTCGATACATATTTCCCTAATCCCTTTTCTTTGTATAGATTGAACGTAACTACTCCGTATTATTTGTTGATGTCTGCTCCCTGCTCGGTAAACATATAGCGCTTTGAACTTTATTTTCGGTTTTGAGCATATAGAAGGTTTTGATGCTTCGAGTTCCATAGAGTTTACGGAACAAGACAATGTATAATATTTTACGATACACTCTGGAAAAATAGTACCCAGGTATGCGAAATTAACAAGAAAGAATATCGTATAGTCTCTTTGCTTATGGTTCTTCCTACTTCGACAAACTACTTTCGCCCTTGCGTTATTAATTAGGGAGTACTAGTGATTACTCCCTCCTATTCTTTGGAACACAAATTATATTATACCACCGTTGTACCGTACGACGGACCTAATTTATGGTAAAAAGTTACCACTTTGCCTTATTTAGTGACCACTTTAAGTTAAATAGTGACCACGTTTTAATATAAAAAAAGTGTTAACTATTTATCTGAAAGTAATAACTAACTAACCTAAAATGATCACTTTTTATCATAAGTTGCAAACTTTTACTACTGTCGCATGGTACAACGGTTGTATACAATAATAACTGTCTTTGGAATTGCCCCATTATTTATTCATATGCGAGGTAGATTTTATTCAATGGGGTAATTCCCCACAAATATGACGAGAATCGGAGAAAGATTTGGGGTTTCAGTGCATGTGAAACCACACCTGAAAATTCATTTTTTTTTGTGTAAAAACAACATATACTTGTCGTTTGGTCGTGAAATTGGGCAGGGAACATCCCGAAGACACACTAGTCACGTGGTATGAAAATCAAGCCGTTTAGAAACTGGGTCCGATATGACCTCCCGAACAGCTCGATTTGAAGGGTATAATACACGTTTTTCGGAGATTTTGGGTACAAATAAAAATGGCTGGAAATTGTATGGAGTTTTCATCCGGTCGATAGGAATGTCCCCTTAAAATATAAGGAGCAACATAGAACGTTTGGGGTTCCGATGTGTGTTAAACCACACCTACCTGAAAACTCGTTTATGTGCAAAAGTAACCTATATCCTGAAGACACCCTAATCACGTGTTATGAAAATTAGGTCGTTTGGAAATGGGGCCCGATTTGACCTCCTGAAGAGCTCAATTTGAAGTGTATAATACACTTTTTCGGAGATTTTCTTAGTCACGTGGTAGGAAGATCTGATTGATCTGAAACGTGCCCCGATATGACCTCCAAAGCAGCGCGATTTGTAGTGTATGATACACGTTTTCTTAGAGAATCGGGGTCCATAATAAAAATGACTGAAAATTATACGGAGTTTTCATCAGACCGATAGAAACGTCCACACAAAATACGAGGAACAACGGAGAAAGTTTGGAGGTTCCGGTATATGTATTAAACCAACTCTACCTGAAAATCGATTTATTGTGTAAAAGCGACTTATACTTATCATTTAGGTGTGAAATTGGACAGGATACATCCTGAAGATATCCTAACTCGATTTATAGTGTATAATAATAGATGGGCAGTACTGTAGTGTACATAATCTGATAATCTATCTTTATTTTTGTTGTATTGAGTAACACTGTAATATTGATTTCTTTTCTTTACAAATTATGAAGAGTATTAATTTTAGCACTAGTATTAATAAATAATCCGTCTCTTCTTCAAGATTAGTTCAGTATGTATAAGAAATAGGAAGATCAAATTAAACCTAACATAATTGTCTAATTGAGATAGATACTTTGATAAACTTTTTTTTTTTGTTGTAAAAATAAATATCGATGTATTACTTCTTCAAGATCAAGCCTTCTTGGTTCGATAAGCTAATCTTGCTCTTCCTTTCTCGCGATTAGACCTTCGGATTAAACCTGCATACCAAAGCTCGGCCTCCTCGTCACCATCCTCCATCTCGTCGACAAAATCGTGGTTGTTGTCGACACACTTTTCATTCTTCTTTTGAGTCTCCAACGACGAAACTTTCTTCTCAACAAGGTTCCTTTGTTCCTTCATCGTCTCCAAGACATTGTTAGAACCAGTTGACGGTACATAGTAGTCTTCGTCTTCGTCTTTGTCTTCGTCTAGTCTAGACACGGTGATGTACAAGTCAAAACCCAAAAAATCGGACATACTTTGGTTATAGGGATGTTCTTGCTTAAAGTCATCGTCAATTTCTACTCTAATGAAATCGTGATGAACGAAAGCCATAATATAATGACGGTCGATCGAGATTAATAATATTAAATATTATAGTGTGTAAATTAAATTGTAATAATATTTGTTGATAATGATATTGTATGAACCATCCTTCACGTTTATATAGAGGTTAATTAATCTAATTAATTTTCTAATCTAAAAGGGAGTAGGATTTACTAATTAACTAGTGTACTAACCCGTGAAAATTCACGGGGTTGAGGCACTTTCTTTGACATTATAACATATCGAAAAAAATTAATAAGCAGTATAACAGAAAGACGTTATTGTGTGATACATTTGTGAAATTATTGATTTAATTAGATAAATAATATTTTTACGGTACGATCAGTATCTATGTTTAAGAACTCATGTGGGTCCGTGGACACAAATTTGGCTTGGAAAAACGAAAAAGTATACTTTATGTAGAATCAATGGTTTAGAGACGACTTGTTTTATGAAAAGCTTTACCGTGAATTACTTGAAAATGATTTTTTTAAATACTGAGCGACATATTTGGAGACCATTAACACGAAAAGTAAGAAAGTTGATCATGCTCCATTGTATAATTAAGGCGTCTTCCGTATCTTGTGCGAATCAAGTATTTGGAGACCCAATTACGCCGCTTACCCTGAACCCCCTCTTAGCCGCCCTGGTTGCATGACAAGGGCGGAATCCTTGTACAACTTCTCACTCAATGTGCCTAATTCTTCAATCGAAAGAAATAGAACAATAAAAATAAAATTTTCTTTAGTGAGAATAAAATGTGCATTTGAGGTGAAATTTTCATAACTCAAGATTTAGAACACATTTGATCAATCTCAGAACTCGAGACTTAATTTCAATTTCAATACAACTTCTCAGTTTTTCTTCCACCTAACTTTAACATTGAGATTTAACTAACACAATATGATCAAAAGATACTCTGATCAATTAATAATTAATAAATAATATTATTATTATTATTATCAATTAATCAATAATAAGTAAATGAAATATTCAAATAAAATACAAAATCTACCGACGATTTAAGCTAAAAAATATTTTTTTAAGAGTATAGCATTATTTTTATACTCTTGAACTATAATATTCATATTTAAAAAATATTAAATTCATTTTTTTTAATTATTTTATTATTAAATGGTAAAAAATACGGAGTACGTATTAAATTAAACATTTGTTTATATTTTAATTTAAAATATTAACTAATTAATATAAATCCAAAGATAACTATACTATATAAATATAAATATTTGATCAATTTTAATTTTCGTTGACCCAACGGGTCGAATTGCGATCCTAAAATATTATCATTACTTAATTTAGTGTTTTTATTTCTACACTCACTTTTTTGTACCCTCTGTTAATTTTTTTAAACAGAGTGTAAAAGGTAAATGAGTCATGTCCCGAAAAATATTGTCAAACGATCTCCCGTAACCTTTTTTGTTGAGTGTATTTTATAGGAGCAATATTCAACTATTCATGTACAAAGTGAATTAGAAATAAAGTAGTGTAATACCCGTGAATAATCACAGGGTTATGTAAAAAAATTTGTTGGACGATTTTGTTTAAGACATTTTAGATTTAGTAAGTGTCATAATCAAGAATGTCGGCCAAAGATTTACTTGTAATACACGTAAATGAATGAACAATATATGACTTATTCAACAAATAACTTGTGAATTTAGATTTTCAGTTAATTAGATATAGGGAAGCAGTATATGTCTCAAGTGTGAATTATAGGGAAGCATGAATTAATAATTTTGCAATTCTCTCGAGCCTAAAATAGTATATGTATTGTTTTTATACAATTTTAACAATGAATATTGGAGTGGTGTAGTGTTTAAGGTGTTGGAATTTGGTTTGAAGGTTTTGGGTTCGAAACCCATTGATGCAATTCTTTGAAGTGATTTTTTAGTGTGTCTGCTTTGTATGCAATTCTTTGAAGTGATTTTTAGTTGGGTCTGCTTTGTAAAATTACCCTATAGGAAGTAAATTGAATGAGAGAACTTGATTTCCAAATAGTGGATTAAGAAGGCGTCACCTCATTGTTAGGGTGTCTTCTTTAATATATAAGAGATTTTAACTATGAATATTGGAGTGGTGTAGTGTTTAAGGTGTTGGAATTTGGTTTGAAGGTTTTGGGTTCGAAACCCATTGATGCAATTCTTTGAAGTGAATTTTTAGTTGTGTCTGCTTTGTATGCAATTTTTTGAAGTGATTTTTAGTTGGGTCTGCTTTGTAAAATTACCCTATAGGATGTAAATTGAATGAGAAATTCAAATAGTGGATTAAGAAGGTGCCACCTCATTGTTAGTGGTGTCTTCTTTAATATATAATTGATGCAATTCTTTGAAGTGAATTTTTAGTTGTGTCTGCTTTGTATGCAATTCTTTGAAGTGATTTTTAGTTGGGTCTGCTTTGTAAAATTACCCTATAGGAAGTAAATTGAATGAGAAAACTTGATTTCCAAATAGTGGATTAAGAAGGCGCCACCTCATTGTTAGTGGTGTCTTCTTTAATATATAAGAGATAATTAAAACTTAATTCGAAAGTTGTGATGTTGCATAACATGCTTAGGATAGTTTTCTAACAACCTAAAAAATTACAAAAATGAAACCAATATGTCAAGGTGATTTATTGAAAATTATACTCCGAAACAAATAAGTGAAAGAAGTCATAATTGGTTTCGGTGAATAAATAATCGATTTTACATAATCAGTAATTGAATTATAAGTCATAATTAAAATCGGGAACAATTGATTATCTAAATTGATTGAACAAAACGAAAAAAGTGAGAGGTTGAATCTCAATATGAAAGAAAAGTTTATATAGGGGGTATAACGGGAAAAGTTTAGGAAAATTCGTTAGGATTGAGTAAATCCTCGTTAGGAAAAAGCACGACCCTAAATAAAAAACGGAGAGAGTATTTGACAAAGATTAAGATGGTGTAAAAGTAAGATAGATATAAATTCCGGAGTATGTAGTATATAACATAACATGACAACTTACGCTACACAAATCTATATGAAAATTTTGTATTTGTAATTCTACTATCATAACCTAAGACTACATCACCTTATAAATTTACGAATATTAATTAGATGAATAATCGCATTAATTAACATAATTTTTTAGTGTACTTATCCATAGTACTTTTAATTTGCAAAACCTTAGTTTTATGGGAAAATATTAATTATGCAATCCTTAGTATTATAATTATTAAATCTAAATCTAAAAATATTAATACCCAAAATTTACTCCGTAACTCCTTGTAGGAAGTTTATGATTTCACTCATATTTTTTCTCATCTATAAAATGATGTTACAACATCTGCAAAAAAAAAAAAAAAAAAAAAAAAAAAAAAAAAAACCATACTGGCCCAAAAAATATCAATAAAATGGAATAAAAACGTAAAACAAAAATTGATACATAATTTGTAATAACCAATTATCCTGTAAGAACTTTATTAATAAGATATCTCAATTGTTAAAATGGTATGATATTAAAGTTGTGTAATCAAAATTATTAACACAATTCATATAAAAAATTCTTTGTAAAAATGTAGAAAATGCTAGTAATATGTAATTACTCTGTATTGTATTAATTACAACTAATAAAAGCACATAAACTACATATTGATGAGCTAAACATTTTAGTAGTGCCACTTGTCAATACCTTGTAAAGGGTGACATTTTGGAATGACTTTTTATATTTTTATATAGATTAAGAAATAAGATACTAGTATTTAATTATTACAATGATATTTTTATTATTTACTAATTTGTGAGCCTAAGCTAGCTACTCACTCTTGATATTTATAGTTCTATGCACGTAAAATAGTAAAAATAAAAAATAGCACAAGATAAAAATACTTAAACACAACTCTAAACTAACAAATTAAACAAACTATTTTACGAAATCCAGATCATGAGTAGTATCACTCCTAGAATGAATAATGGCTAATGCATTCCATCGATCTTGGTAAGGACTTCATTCCTTAAAGCCTCTAATGCGAGCTTAAACCTCTCCAAATCGACCAACCCGAGATTATCAATTGCCTCATCCCACCAATATTCACTACCATTATTACTATTACTATTACTATTACTATTACTATTACTATTATCGTTATTAATAAAACGGTGTATGACATGATCTTCGTTAGGACGACCATGAGAGTATAACTTGCCCGATTCAGAAAAGGTAAGAGCAGCGGCCTCAACCCCGAACCTAATGTACAATTCGTCCAACGATTTAAACAAAGTTTTTCTTCGCTTCGAGAACGCAACTAGCCTTGCACTCTTGTCTTCGATTCGTTTCATTGGAATTACCTGTTTTCCTCGGCTTCGTCTTTTATTCTGATCATCGTCATTGTTGCCTGGTTTTTCCGAGTTTTTGTCGTCCATCATCATCATCATCACTTCTTCTTGGACTTCTTCTTCCATCATTAAACTAAAACAAACTTAAAGAAAAATTAGTAGAATTATAAGATTGAGAGTTAATTCATTCGTTAATAATTCATGTATGTACGTTTAATTTGTAGGATCATGCATTATATATATATAAAGAAGAGGGTGTAGAAAGATGTGAACATGGAAGATCAAAAATCTTTCTATAATCTAATGAGTGGATCCAAAATCTTTCTAGAGGAATAATATTTCGTCCATGCAAATATATTTGGAAAGTCATGACTAATTAAGGGGACTACTCCTTGTCGTCCATAAATTTACTTAACATCGTCCCTAATTTATTTGTAAATTACTTATTTGCCCCTTTCAAATTTAATAACTAAATTTGACCTAAATATAGTAACCTAATTTACCTAATTTAATTATTAAGCTAATTGAAATTAAAACTCTGACCACAAAAACATTAATTCTCGAATTAACAAAACGGTTATCTTTTGAAATTTAATTAATTGATCTACAATAGTTCGGAACATGTCGAACGTGGAAAATAATATTCCTTTTGATTTGAATTTGCCCTATATCGAGAACAATTTGGACGATGATGACATTGTTGAGATTAGTTTTCGTTGTTGTCAATGTAGTTATTATTCGACTTGTTTTATTAGATATGCGAAAAAATTACGTTAACTCAACTACTCAATTACGTTGATAACTACGCTGTCAATGAAATTGTTTTATTGTTTATTTGGACGATGATAACTACATTGTATCCATGCCTCTCCCCAAAAACAGGCGTGGGAGAACCACACCCCTTCCTGGTTAGAGGTGTAGATCTCCCACGTCTCTGCCCAGGAAGAGAAGTGGGAGTTCTATGAGCCTTCCTGGGCACGAAGAGAAGTGGGAGTTCTATGCACCTCCCTGGGTAGAGGTGTAGATCTCTCACGCCTCTACCCAGGAAAAGAAGTAAAAATTTAACGCTCCGTCGTGAGTTGTAACTCATATTTTCCACGCTTTATCAAAGTGATTAGTGTGGAGTTGGTCATGAAACCTAGCCCATTTTATTGAACCTATTCGTATTTAGTAAATTAATTTTATATTTCTCCAATGAACAAAAAATTAATTAAAATTAATTTTATTCGTATTTTGATTCTTAGAAGAAAAATTGATTTCTAGCTACGAAGTTAGTATGCAATTAAAAAAAATGTACAACAAACAGAAATCGATTTGCCCTAAAGTGCATAATTTAAGAAACTATTACCTTGGACTCGGAATTGAGATGACACGACAGAATTAATTGGAGTGAGATTACCTGAAACCGTTTTTCAAATTTTTTTTTTTTTACTGAAGTAGGGGAGGAAGTTAAAAGAAAGAAGGTGGATGGGATAAGGAAAGAGGTGAATAAAGAGGAAGGTGAAGGGTTAATAAAGTGAGGGGTAAAATTTGTAATACGGTTAAAATACGGACGACGTTAAGTAAATTTATGGACGACAAGAAGTAAAATAAGGTAATTATCGAGAGATTGTCTTTAAAGTTTTTGGGATCATTTTAGTAATTAAATTCGCTCAAACATAAATTATTTTTGAAGAAAAAATATTATTCGAAAAGTAAATTTACTAAGGTAATGAACATTTGATTTTTTTTTTCCGCACACGTTCTATTATTATTATTATTATTATTATTTTATTTTATTTTAATAGAAGTGGCATAATTTAGCTAGCCCTAGATCTCATTATACAAATCAATTGTACACAGATCTATGTACAGCTGGTTTTAGGTTCGAGTTTTTTTGATGAAAATAAATATTTCACTTGACAAATCTTTTTAATTATCTTCTTGGTAAAATCATATGATTTGATTCACTCATCCCCGAAAATTCAAAAAAAACTCGTAATCGATATTATATTTTTCGTTTCTTCGACATATTATAATTTCAGTAATATTGTAATTACTCCTTTACGTTTCTTTACAAATTATTTTCTTCATCTCACTTATTTATTTACCTTTTTACATCAATTGATGATATATATGGAGTATAAAGTTGAATATAGTTAGACATTTAACTTAGCTTGTTGTAAGTAATACATACAAGTATATAAATTAAAACAAGACGATAATGTATAATTGATTAATTTTCTTACTACATACACATTGAAAAATAATAATACGAATTATGCAAAACATAAACAAATACTCAGTACTTCATAACAAATACAACTAACAAATAAAAACTCGATGGTTATTGATTTTCTTCTATGTCTCAGTCTTCTTGGTACGACAATAAGCTACTCTTGCTCTTGCTTTCTGGCATCTAAATCTTCGGTATGAACATGCATACCAAAACTCCTCCTCATCATCGTCATCCTCATCCTCATCCTCCTCGACACAACAATAACAACCATGGTTGTTGTCGACGTGCTTTTCTTCCTTCATTTGCGTCTCCAACAACGAAACTTGCTTCACATACTTATTATTGTTAGAACCAGTAGAAGGTACATAATACTCTTCATCGAGTCGAGATACGGTGATGTACAAGTCAAGACCCAAGAAATCGGACATACTTTGGTTATAGGAATCTTCTTGCTTAAAGTCATCTTCATTAACTTGTACTTTAATGAAATCTTCATTCATTAAAGCCATTTATGAGATTAATGAGTGTGTAACCCTAGTAATAATAATAACTAGGTACGTCACCCGTGAAATTCACGGGATTATCCGCTTAAAAATTATGTGCGTTGGTTTTTGTAAATCATCCACCAAGTCGTTTGGCGAATGTATATACAGAGTAGTTGTTTGAAATTACATGTGAATCGATTTCGTGTTTAATGGAATTAAACATAGTTAAAATGTAGTTTCGATTGCAATAATGATGGTGCATAAAGTTGTAATTAGAGCTGACAAAAGTTACCTAAGAGAAATGAATCATCTTTGTTGTAAAGTATTTGTCATTCTTTATCAATGAATATTAAGTTTGTATTGATTGTTATAACAAATAATAAAATAAGGGTAAACGAAAAGGTTTCAATCAATTAATAATAAAATTAATAAGGAATCTAATAAAAGCATAAATTAATACCACATACTAATAACATAACAAATTAGTCTTTACGGTGTATTAGATATAAGTTGTAGAAAAATATGTGATTAAAAAAATTTAAGTGATAATAAATGTAATAAAATGAATCATATTTGTCGAGAAGTCAAAAAATAAAGTTAAGAAATGGATTAACTTAAACGCAATGAAATTTGAAATCTTTTATTATTTACGGATGAATATTAATTTTCTATTTGATTATTATAATAATAATAATTAATTAATTAATTAAATAAGGGTAACCGAAAAGGTTTTCCAAATTTAATAAATAGAATACTTAACATCACATATAATAATTAAAAATTCGGTACTATATTATTAAAAATATTTAGTACTATATTATTGCAAATTATTCAGTACTATATTATTGCAAATTATTAAAAATTCAGTACTATATATAACCAATTACCAAGGCCAACCGAGAAGTTTAATAATAAAGTGAAAACTTTATAACATATCTATAATTATGAAAAAACAATACATATATATAAGCAACAAAACAAAATGCAATAAGAATAAATTAGAGTCGAATGCAAGAAATTTTAAAAACACAAACAGTTGTAGCTTCTTCTTAATCATATTTTGTAAATTTCTTCAAGTTTGAATATAAATAAAAGTACACTCTTATGAACACAAAATCAATGATATTTAAAGTTAACTTGAAATATATTTATATAAATAATCAATTAAAATAAAATTATTATACCTGAAAAATAAGAAATTTCAGACTTGATTATTGGCTTCGCATAAGTTCACTAAACAAAAACAAATGCAAAAATATTAAATTAGCACTAAAATTAGAATCAACGAAGAACAATTATACAACTGAAGAGAGTATTTTAAAAATAGAACGGAAACATATCTATAATTATGAAGTAACAATACATATATAAGCAACAAAACAAAATGCAATAAGAATAAATTAGAGCCGAATGCAAGAAATTGAAAAAACAAAAACAGTTGTAACTTCTTCTTAACCATATTTTGTAAATTTCTTCAAGTTTGAATATAAATAAAAGCACACTCTTATAAACACAAAATTCATACTCCCTCTATCCATTTTTAATCTTCCTACTTTCCTTTTTGGATTGTCCATCTTTAAACTTCCTACTCACAATATTTCTTCTTTTGGTTAATTTTTGTGGTTCGTATCATTTCTGACCCCACATTTTCTCTCAACTTTCATTTTCCACCACACACTACACTCCACCCTTAATTTTTGTGTCTACTCCCCCATGAAGTTTAAATTTGGATGGAGGGAGTAATATTTAAAGATAACTTGAAATATATCTATATAAATAATCAATTTAAATAAAATTATTATACCTGAAAAGTGAGAAATTCCAGACTTGATTATTGGCTTCGCATAAGTTAACTAAAATTAGATACAAAAAGATAAAATTACCACTAAAATTAGAATCAACGGAGAACAATTATACAACTGAAGAGAGTATTTTATAAATAGAACGAAAAAAAAATTTAATAAGAAAAAATTTGCCATTGTATAAAGCCAAAACTTGATGACACATATATATATGGGGGAAAAATTTAATAAGACTAAATTGACAAAGGGAAGAAATTAATAACAACAACAACAACAACAACAACAACAACAACAACAACAACAACAACAACAACAACAACAATAATAAAGGATTGTTTGAGCATTTAATATCTGCCACGCGGCAAAAAAATAAATACTCAAATAACTTTTTTAACTTTATATGTAGATAGATAGATAGATAATAATAAAATTAATAAGGAATCTAATAAAAGCATAAATTAATACAACATACTAATAACATAATAAATTAGTCCGGACGGAGAATTAGATATAAAAAAGGTGGAGAAAAATATGTGATTTAAAAATTTAAGCGATAATAAATGTATTACGAATATTACTTTTCGGATTTTGTTTTTGTTTAGTGAACTTATGTAAAGCCAATAATCATGTCTGAAAGTTCTCATTTTTCAGGTATAATATATTTAAATATCATGGGTTTTGTGTTCATAAGAGTGTACTTTTTTTTTATTAATCGAAAATAGTAAATTGTGTAATACTACCTTTTATAGCAATAAGAATTTTCATTTGTGAATGTAAAAATCAATGCAAATTATTTTCATTAATAAATTTACTATGACCTACATTTTCAGAAATCACAATCTTTTCTAAAACTTTTATTTAATAACTTGTTGTATTATTATATGTGATATTAAGTTTTTTTTATTATATTAAATGTAATTAATTACATTAGTAATTGACCAAAACCTTTTCATTTACCCTTATTTAATTATTATTTGTTATAATTCATTGATTATTTATATAAATATATTTCAAGTTAAATTTATCTATCATGAGTTTTGTGTTCATAAGAGTGTACCATTTTTTTTAATCGAAAATAGTAAATTGTGTAATACTACCTTTTATAGCAATAAGAATTTTCATTTGTGAATGTAAAAATCAATGCAAATTGTTTTCATTAATAAATTTATTTGTTTTCGTTATCAAATTTATTATGACCTGCATTTTCAGAAATCACACTCTTTTCTAAAACTTTTATTTAATAATTTGCTGTATTATTATATGTGATATTAAGTTTTTTTCCATTAAATGTAATTAATTACATTAGTAATTGACCAAAATCTTTTCATTTACCCTTATTTAATTATTATTTGTTATAATAATGAGTAGAAAATTAATATTCATTGATAAGGAATGTAAATTTCATTTGACCTAACTTACTCCATTATTTTATTTTATTTTTATGCTTTTCAACAAAGATGAGTCATTTTCTTAGTGCATTTGTTATCACGTACATAATTTTAATCACAATCTAATACTATCTTTTATAGCAATAAGAATTTTTATTTGTGGATGTAAAAATCACTGCAAATTGTTTTCATTAATAAATTTATTACGAACTACATTTTCGAAAATCACAATCTTTTCTAAAACTGTTTTTAATAAGCTGTTGTATTATTATACGTGATATTAAGTTTTTTTTTATTAAATGTAATTAATTACATTAGTAATTGACCAAAATCTTTCCATTTACCCTTATTTAATTATTATCTGTTATAATAATGAGTAGAAAATTAATATTCATTGATAAAGAATGAAAATTTCATTTGATTTAACTTACTCCATTATTTTATTTTATTTTTATACTTTCCAACAAAGATGATTCATTTTGTTAGTACATTTATTATCACGTACATTATTTTAATCACAATCTTTCTAAAAATTTTATCTAATATTTTGTCTATGTATATATAAGTTTAATAATAAAGCGAAAACTTTATAACAACTCTAAAATTATGAAAAAAGAATACATATATGTAAGCAACAAACAAAATGCAATAAGAGTAAATTAGAGCCGAATGCAAGAAATTGTAAAAGGACAAACAACTTCTTAATCATATTTTGTAAATTTCTTAAGCTTGAATATAAATAAAAGCACACTCTTATGAACCCAATATCCGTGATATTTAAAGTGAACTTGAAATATATTTATATAAATAATCAATTAGAATAAAATTATTATACCTGAGAAATGAAAAATTGCAGACTTGATTATTGGCTTCGCATGATTTTACTAAACAAAAACAAATGCAAAAAGATTAAATCAACACTAAAATTAGAATCAAGGAAGAACAATTGTACAACTGAAGAGAATATTTTAAAAACAGAACGGAAATGCATCTATCTATAATCATGAAAAAACAATACATATATAAGCAACAAAACAAAATGCAATAAGAATAAATCAGAGCCGAATGCAAGAAACTGAAAAACAAAAACAGTTGTAACTTCTTCTTAATTATATTTTGTAAATTTATTCAAGTTTGAATATATATAAAAGTACACTCTCATGAACACAAAATTCATTATATTTAAAGTTAACTTAAAATATATCTATATAAATAATCAATTAAAATAAAATTATTATACCTGAAAAGCGAGGAATTCCAGACTTGATTAGTGGCTTCACATAAGTTCAGTAAACAACAACAAATGCACGAAAAAAAATTAGGACTAAAATTAGAATCAACAAAGAGCAAGTATACAACTGAGGAGAATATTTTTAAAATAGAACGGAAACTTTTTTAATAAGACAAAATTTGCCATTGTGTAAAGGCGAAACTTGGTGACACGTATATATGAGGGGAAAAATCAGTAATACTAAATTGAAAAATCAGAGCCGAATGCAAGAAACTGAAAACCAAAAACAGTTGTAACCTCTTTTTAATCATATTGTGTAAATTTCTTCAAGTTTGAATATAAATAAAAGTACACTCTTATGAACACCAAATCCATTATATTTAAAGTTAACTTCAAATATATCTATATAAATAATCAACTAAAATAAAACTATTATACCTGAAAAGCGAGGAATTCCAGACTTGATTAGTGGATTCACATAAGTTCACTAAACAACAACAAATGCACGAAAAAAAATTAGCACTAAAATTAGAACGAACAAAGAGTGAGTATACAACTGAGGAGAATATTTTGAAAATAGAACGGAAAATCTTTTAAGAAGACAAAATTTGCAACTGTGTAAAGGCAAAACTTGGTGACACATACGTATATGAGGGAAAAATTCAGTAAGACTAAATTGACAAAAGGAATGAAATTATAAATAATAATAATAATAATAATAATAATAATAATAATAATAACGAAAGGTTGCTCAAGCATTTAATGCCCGCCACGTGGCAAAAAATTAAATGCATAAACAACCCTTTTAACTTTATTTATAGATATAATAACTTGTAGTATGTATTTTATTTTATGTATTAACTAGTGTGTTACCCGTGAAAGATTTCACGGGTTGTTCGCTTGTAGTTATATAAAGGGTGGAATGATGTAACAATTGAAATTAATTTATTCGTTAAGAATGTTTAGGTTAAGTCAGGTGTTATTAAATAATAGAAACAACGAACGGCCTATAGTTAGTATGACGCAATATCTTCGAGATGCTTTGATCATTCTAATTTCTACTCCTTGTTGTGGAGTAGGCTTTCCACCTACGCAAGAGGTAAAAGGTTACACAACAACTACCTACATGTCCCAAGTAATCATCGCAATGCAATTCAACCGATGTCGCTTGGCGTCTTTACGAAACTGATTCTTATGGGATGTTCGTTTATTTTAACAAATAATTAGAAAGGACTATATCAACAAAGAAAAATCTTATCTTGGTTTTATTTTTATTTTGTGTCGATATCAACACGATTACACATTTGAAGGTGCTAATCGTTTCGAACGCACTACTAATGAGAAGACAACGTTATTAGTTCGGCTGGCTGGGTAGAGATACATACACATATACCGATTATCCACGGTTTTGGGCTGCATGATGGAAATACACATCGAAACTTGAGTTGGGCCATATTCCCTTGTATACTCCCCCAATTGCTGCTGTTCAAATAATATTGGAGAGGGGTTCACATGGCCCAAGTACATTGGTCCAGTGGGCTTGCTTAATGACACTAACCGTAGTTATGACTAACCCAATCTAATGACGGGCCAGATACTATCCCTCCGTCAGCAATGGTAACATCATCCGATATATAAAAAACTACTGAACATCGAGTATGCGGTGAATGATATGAAGTTAACGGTATAGTAACTTAATAGTATATATTATGAAGGTGTAAAATTGTCGTAGCTAAATTGAGTCGTATGTGTTAGTACAATTATCGACAAACGAAAACCCATACACAAATACACTATAAGGAAGTCAAAGAGTCATTATCATCACAACATATAGGCAAAGTAAAAAAGTCATATCATTTACTTCATTTGTCCAAAAACGTTGATCTTGCATGCAAATGTAGCTTCTTCACAACAATAAGAAAAAACCATCCCCACAAACCATTTTTTCTAATCAATTAAAATGTATAGAGAGTTGATGTGGCCACCTAAGTGCATCCTCGACAACATGCCGTACGACGTGCAGGACGGGTGGTACATTTGCCAGAATTTGCATATTCTTAAAATGAGATTAATCTACCTAGGTTATAACGTGGTTAAGTTAGATCCTTGTATATCGCCTACGCTTGATTTCGAAAGGGCGGTCGTAGTTGAGTTTGGAGCTAGGCTTCCAAACTACTTTCAAGCATTCAAACTTCAAAGGGAGTTTGAAAATGAAGGGATGACCAAAGAAGTAATGAACGAACAGTGGGATCACCAAGCCGGTCCACATTGTTGGGTTGCTTCTTGGGAGAATGAAAAGTACTTGTCAACGGCCACGGACTACCGTATGGTGCCAATTTGGTGTCGTTACGTTGGAACGTACTTGGGCGAGGCCGAAGAATTTGGAACCTATGGACATGTTATGGACGCTTTGAATGAAATCTATCGGGATTTCTACGTCGATTAATTGCATTGGAACGGATGTAAATATGTTGACTGATTTCTGATGTAAATAGAAATAACATATGTAGCTTGAACGATGTACGTATGTGTTTGTAAATAATTATTTTATATATGTAACCGGCTTGCATGTTAATAACTTAGACCTCGGTATTCAACTATTTTGATTACGATGTTTGTTGACAACATTTTCATCAAATTTTGGCTAACTGGTGCCCCACATTGTCCGTACTTCTTTTCGATGACAAATCTCCATTGTGGCGTCATCTACACGTAGCCATGGTGTATGTAATACCAACAGAGTGTGACCAAAAGCGAACGGGTGAAGGTAGTAATTGTGCAGTGAGACGTTGGGCATCGACACAGTAACAAATAACTTAAAGTTGTACTTTCACGGGTAACACTAACGTAAACTTGAGGTTGTCCGTAAAATCGTTAACTAATCACTTAAAAGCGAACTACTTTTGAATGAATATAATCAAAATTGTTGTCTAGTACATTAATTTAACGACCAACGTATGAGCGAATATTACGTAGACTCCACCAATCAGCTTTGTTACCGTACAATTAAGCTGAACAGATTTAATACGGAATACGTTTTGACAAAGAAAAAACACTCGACTGATAACGTCTGGACTGCTACACAGAAAGATATTACGATAAACTAAGATCATGCAGTAAGACGGAGGAAACTTAATTGGGTGAAAGAGTAATGATGACTGCTTAACCAACTGAGCAAGCAAATGGTCACATTACGGTTTCCAAGTTACATACTTACCCATTTACTGCTGCCACATTAACAAAATTGAGGTAATAATGACATCACGGTAAACATCCACCACTCATTAACCGTTTGAGGGAAGTCTTTAGCATTCAAAAAAAAAAAAATCATCCGATCATTTGCAAAATCAGAATCAATCTTCCACTGCAAGACATATAACACAAAACAGAAACGAAAACTGGTAACCATGGCTGAAACGTATGTATACCCACCTACTGTCATCATGCACAACCTACCCTACGAAATAGTGGGTGAGGGGAGGGTAATCGGCCAGAGTTTCAACTTTGTGAGGGACGAACTGATCAGTTTGGGGTACCCTGTTAGGAAGGTCTTCCATGTGTGGAAAGGGAAACCCGGAAACTTCAAGAGGGTCATTGCAGTTGAGTTCTCAAGGGGCGAGCATAGATTCAGGAGTGCTTTCAGGCTGCAGAAGTGCTTTGAGAGAGTCGGTAGGGGTCGGGCGGACTTCGAGAAGACTTCAGACAGAACGTCGGGTCCTCACCTGTGGGTTGCAACTTCTGCAGATAGTGATCTGGTGAAGGAGGGGATGAACTGCATTGCTCTGTCAGCTGATTGGAAGAGGCTGGGATACGGAGACGCGGACACGGACAGCCTGTCGACGTACGTGTGCGTGTTTAATCAGCTGAAGCAGCATCGCCCCGGGTTCTATGTCTGAAAGGTAACTCCTCCTAACTCAATGCAATGACCTTTTTTCAATTGTCTACTGATCTATCTTACTCAATTAACTGTTGGACTCTACTTGGTCAGTTAATTCGTTGTTAAATTGTAAACTCTCTGTAATGGATTATTGCTCTTACCGGGCAGGATTGTTACTATTTTGCCCTATTTTGTTTGCGACGCTGAATATTTTCACCTTGAATGACGGAGTACATACAACTGTGTGACTATCTGGTCAGATTTTTCACGATGTGGATGCTAGAACTGTGTTTGAATTCTACCAATTGAGTTGTGTTACACTACCTGGTAGTTGTTCACGGGGAACGTTTTGGGGACAGGTCTGTAAGCCGGAACATCACCCAAATAAATGTGGGGAATCTTAATTGTAGGCCGAATAAGCGATACATGAGACGGTTCCACAATTTCTGTAAACCAGGCTACCCTGTTTCCTACATTTTGCGTAGATTACAACATAGTTGTCATCTAGTGTTTGAAAAAATCTCTTTATAGACGACATTTGTGGTGGAGTCCGTGTCGAAAGCATCTTCATCTAGGATTAGAACTTTTAGACCACTCTTAGTCGTCACCCTTGATAACGCGACATAGAGCTGTCCATGGGTGAAAACAGGTCGCTGTAGAAACAACCCGACATTATATAGAGACTGACCTTGGCTCTTGTTTATGGTCATCGCGAAACATACAGCTACTGGAAACTGCCTCCTCTCAAACTTGATGGGGAACTTGGTATCATCTGAAGGTGACATTTTAATCCTTGGTACATATACCATTTCCCCTTTTCTCACCCCTGATATAACTTTGGCTTCAATTACACGATCTCCGAGTTTCGATATAACTAATCTTGTCCCGTTACATAGGCCGTTAGCTTGGTCTAGGTTTCTCAATAGCATAACAATTGCCCCAACTTTTAAAGTTAAGCGGTGATTTGGGAGCCCTGAAGATCTAATCGTGTTCAAGTACTCAGTAGAGTACAACTCTAGAATAGTACGACTTGTTTCATCACTGCTAATCTCGTCTGAGCTTAGGTAAACAACTTCGTCTCCGGGTAATACTGACAATACATAAGCGTTAACCTTCTCAACAACGTCGTGAGT
Source organism: Agrostemma githago (assembly GCA_958450325.1). NCBI lineage: Eukaryota > Viridiplantae > Streptophyta > Magnoliopsida > Caryophyllales > Caryophyllaceae > Agrostemma > Agrostemma githago. Next base: position 3,325,588 of record OY288259.1, read on the forward strand.
TGGTGCAAGCACAGCTCTTTCCTGCAAGTAGTCAGTGTCCTTGTATTTTATTAACAAATTTGGATATGTGCTATCAACAATTGCTGCAATGGCATCTGCACCGGGGTTTATTAGGAACTCGTCTGGTATTTTTATGGTTGCTACACCATCGTTAGGACCCCCCTCGAGACCATCCCCTACATTCAATATCCATTCTGAGAACTGTCGAATTTCATCAACATCGTCTCCGTCGCGTCCAGATTGAAGGCGCATGTTTGTTTTCAACCGAAGGACCTGCAGATGAAAATGCAATTCCAGTCAGTACCATATAACGTAATTAAAATTCGTTAGACGTTCCATGTTCAATACATGAGTCAGGCACAGAAATATCGCATAACGTCTGACCTTTACATCTCTCCAAATAGGAGAAGAACAAATTGAGGCGTAAACAATGTCCTGTCTGCTACCCTTCGGCACAACCGGTAGGATTTGCCTGAAATCTCCACCTAGTACAACGACCTTGCCCCCAAACGGTCTCTCCGCAAACATAGGGTTGACAATTCTCATGATATCCCTAAGACTCCTGTCAAGGGCCTCAAAACAATATCGACTAACCATCGGGGCTTCGTCCCATATTATTAGCTTAGCTTTAGTGAGTAGTTCAGCTAAGTCAGATCCAGGCCTAATTCCGGGACACATGGACTTCTCATCCACATTAATAGGTATACTGAACCTGAATGAGCAGTTCGACCTCTTGGCAGGAGGGTGACAGCAATACCACTTGATGCTACAGGCAAGACTATCTCGCCCTTGCTTCGCAAAGCAGCGCAAAGAGTTTTCCAGATAAATGTCTTCCCGGTACCACCGTGGCCGTATAGGAAGAACAGACCACCGTAACCGGATTCAACTGCACCAATAATTGAATCATACACTGACCTCTGTTCAGCGGTAATAGTTGACATATATGATAAGTGCTCAGATTGCATAATGTCACGGTCGTACGATAATTCATCCGAAATTAGCCTGTTCGAATGAACACGAAATAGTTCATTGTCAGGTTGTGGCATATTCGGGAATTTCGAAAGCGAACTACCATTACCAAGAAGTACAGCTTCAATTTCGGATAAGACGTAGTTCTTCAATTGTTCATCCGTCATTTGCAATTCTGTGTTGAAATACACATAAATTAGAGCGGATTCAATAATTGTGCGTCATCTATGTAATTCGGAGAATTGCAATATTGAACAGCTACCAACAGTATATATTAGTATAAAAGCAGTGAAAGACTCACCAAAATTGAGGAGTTCCTTCCGTCGCCTAGATAGAATGTCATCGCAGAGATGGTGCCACGTCTTCTCCCAAACTTCCTCTGGTTTCACCAAACTTCCGGAATACAGAAGGGTTGCAAACATGTTCCTTAAGTAAACACCACTGCCCCAATAGCTGGCCTCCTCTATTGCGTCGATATACTCCTTGTCGTCACCCAGTAAGCCTAGAGCGTAGCAAGCATCCTTGTATGTTTCGTATAAGACACCCTTCACCGTACGAATGTCCTCATACGATGTAGCACCTTTGACAAAATTCAGTAATAACCTCATGTAGTATCGTTCCTCCCCGTTTGGAGACATATGGTACATTCTGCCAAGGCTAAAGCCCCTCTTACGGGGGGTCCAGCACCTACCCTCTCGCTGCCAAACGTACTTGGTTGGAAACTCTGTGTATGTCAGCCCCCTGGACTCCTGATGGTTTGCGTTGTACTCCAACCAAGCGGTGAACTTCGTTCTAGCACCGTTCGACCTTGCTACAATTTCTTCAAGTGGGTCATCGTCATTGTACACAACATTCTGCTCGTTCGGCAAATGGTACTCCAGACGAAGGACTGGAGGAGTCCTATAGTGAATTTCAAATGAAAAGATACGCCATACGGCCTCACACGGTGACACGTACCGACAGTCATAGTATTCCTGGATGTGATCCACTTCGTCAGGTTTTGTCCTAACAGATGCACCAACCGTCACCCGGTCATACCCTTTATTCACATACTTGAATAGATATTTGATGGATCTTGCCTGATTACACCACTCGACGTTTATGTGCGCGTGATACATGCTGAGCAAATCGGCATTATAAGGGACAACGAAACCATTGTGAACGCTCACACCACCCTTGTCAATTCTAATGCCATTGTCTCTTCTCTGGTACATCGGGTAACCGTCGCCATCGACAGTTGTACGTTCACAAAATGCCTTAGGAAATCTTTTAGTGCATACACCATTAACCATACACGGTGAATTAGGATTCGCGAGGCCACAGGGACCATGGATCATTAAATCCTGAACTGCTTCGTATAGTGATGGGTTTTCCGACGGATCTGGGATTTCTGCAGAAATAACAGCATCAACATCCGACGCCTCGGGAAACTTGTCCTCCCTCTCGAGAAACAAAAGTATGTGAGCATGGGGCAAACCTCGTTTCTGAAACTCTATTGTGTACACAACTGCAAATCATCACATAAAATTAGCATCACAATAATAAAGTACATAGAATAACATTCATAATTGGAAAGTGTGGATGTCGGATGGAATATACCTGCCCTAGTGCGTCCGAAGACGTGATTTTCCTTGAAGTCTTTCATTAGAAGATCCAATTTCTGCTTGAATACACGGGAAACTATATCGGGTCTGTCCTCGGGCTGCAGCCCTCTGCTTTTTACAAAACGTGTAATTTCTGGCCACTTCGGATTGCACGTGAACGTTATGAATAAATTGGGGTAGCCACACCAGCGACAAATTGTCATCGTATCCTGGTACGTTTCCCTCATGTAACCTTTACCACCAACAAAACTTGAAGGAAGAATGTACTTAACACCTTGAGATGAGGTGTCTGTTTCTCCATTCTCGACAGCATTCCTTAGCTGCTTGTAATTCTCGGATCTAAGTTTAGGCTGATTGAATTTCAGGTAAGTAATTCGTTGGGTTTCGATCATTGTGTATCCATCAACAATCAATTGCTGGAATAACCTACCTCCTCGCAACAAAGTGTCAGGTTCTACATTAGATGGACGATCCTGCAAACGAAATGCAAACCACTCTCTCAAAGTAAGAGTATTATGGGCTGTCTCTGGGTTACGACTGGTTTCAATAGAATTCTGGCAATGCTTAATTCCAAGACGGTAACCGTCCTCCCCATGCGGGAAAAAGAGTGGATACTGAAGTGCGAGGTAAGACGGGTGAAGTTCAGAAATTCGCTGAAGACGTCCGCACCTTTCAACAACGACAATGTCTATGCTCTCAAGGGCCTCATCAATGTCACCGACAATAATCGCAGCTACTTCAGACACGGACGGGAGATTGTATGTGCGACCGTCCGTGTGCCGTCCATCGATAAGCCGTAGACTAACCTCAACGCTATCCTGCCGGCTCAATATAGTATCCCTCGCCATTCGAAATGACTTAGCTAACGGATTGTATTCATCAATCATGGACCTCAAATCAAGCATAAGGTCGTCATCAAACCTGTCCGCTCTATTCGACTGCCCCCTACACATTGAACATTTCGAAGGTAACATTTATAGGTGAGTCCATCAGAATGTTTTGCAACGAATTTATCCAGCGTCGACGTTAAAGTCTATTACCTATAAGCTCGTTTCCTGTTGTTAAGTTCTTCACCGGTATCGTAAATGTACAGCTGACAGAACTTTGGAGTTTCGTCGGAACCCGGAAGTAGGCTGCCAATGAAATGACCATTTTGACCCCCAATCCTGTACGTGTAGGGGCCCCTGCCATCGTTGATAGAATGGTCTATCTTGCCTCCACTTGATGTGAATGCATGAGCGGAGTTGTACATCCGAATATTATCCCTAAAATGTCGACTCTTGGGATGATCACCGTGGAGTAGATGCTTTATTAGCGTAGGGGGGTCCGTAAGGTATGGTAACTCAACCACACCGTCTTTGCAGCACATCGAAAATGTTGGGATCAACGGCCTTCGATCCATCCTGTCGCGCTCCCCGTACCACATCTGCGCAGAACACCTCTGACAGCTGTGGACAGGGTCTCCTATGTCCTCATAGCCTTCCCACCCTGAACGTAGTTGCAAAGATTGAAAAACTGTTAGTAACTAAGAATATATGAGTTACAGCATAATTTTGTGCGTCTTTTGCAAACCTGTAATTGCTTGGCTGTCTTCGGTGGATGGGCCACCAAATATGTCACGTGCTAAGCTGTTAATTATTAGATCACGATGACTCGATTGGGTAAACCTCCCGGTGGACACTATATTCTGTGGTGTTCTAGTTTCAGTTACGCATGACTCACGTATATCATCAACTACACGGCCAATCGAGGCTGACAGATTTAACGCATAAACATATACATTAGTTAATGATGCAGTTAATAAAATAGGAAACTACAGAACGAATAATGTCTTTTACAATTGAGTTAGGAAGGTTACCCTCCGTAAGTTCAGAAAAAGGAGAAGAGACCATTGTATCCGGCGACGCCTGTAGTAAGTTTCGATCCCTCCGCTCCCTGAATTTGACGACATGTTTACGACGCGCAAGTTTCGTACGCCACTCACGATAAGGATCTTTGTCAGTGTACATGGCATCCTGATATGCTTTATGGCCCTCCCTCCTTTCAGCCAAAATATGTTTCATATCCCTTCGTGCTTGCTGTGCTGTGAGATATTTAATGAGGTACTTCTCGAGACCAATTGCTGCGCAGTTCAGTATTCCACGTTACATGAATCAACAATGCAGAATGAGAGAAATGATATACAGGAAAACGCATGAACAACGAATACTTATCAGCGAAAAGGAATACCATCTTCATAAAGATCTTTATCCCGATCAAATGTTTCAAGCTCATCTATTGGGGCTGTGGTGGGCGACGAACCTTGATATGAATTCGGAGAATGAAATTAACTTTGATTGTAGGGCACGGTTAGGATACATTTAGTGGATAATTGCATTAAGAGAACATAATGTCGGAGTATTGTACCCGAGGCGTCATTTTCGGGTGCGGTTGTTTGGTCTGGAACATCTGCTAACATACGCTTACCTGGCAGAGATGTTGAAGGTCTACATTCAAGGTTTAAAGACCTGCAACCATGATTCGAAGGTCTGCTTTGATCAGAATTAAGATTGCACCTGGGTGTTCCTGAGTCATGACCGGTCGCAGGACTGCTAACTGTGTTCGTAACATTCTTTAAAGGAGACCTCCGATCTAACAATTGTTAACGAAATAAAAAACAGTCGTTAACAGAATTACGAAATGGTGGTTAACAGGTAGAAAACTAACTGTAGAAATAGTTGAAACCTTCCATCAATGTGCTTACCATTCCTAAGTGCCTTCCTCCGTGTTGAGTTACTCTTAATGCCTGCATTTTCGCAGACGTTGGCAGACTTTCGCTTCGAAGTAGCCGACTTAACTTTATCTGCATTTAGACTCATATCACGCTCCATGGTTTTTACTTTACTTGCTTTTACTGTGGAAGAAAAATGAAACACAACAGTTTTATACAACAATACATATTTGGAAGTTGTGCAGCAAATTTAATTGTTTGGGACAATGAGATTCTGAAGTCGAGGGGTCATGGATTCAATTGAAATCATGGCAAGTTAATGAAACTGGAGTAAATGTTAATGAAGATAAAAATAAGGAACTCGGTGTGTTAGAAGATAATTTCTCGCTGTTTTAATATAACAGTAGTGAGAGTATAATTTGGAGAGGAAAATTTCACGAAGAAGATCTGTAAGCCGGGAAGCAATACGTAATATATAGACAAATAATGTACTAAGGAAAAAAATGAGAGGGCAAGTTATTGTTAATGTCCAAGGTTAGTACAAATAATTCTAAATGGGGCATTATAATGAGAATGATTTACGGAAAATATTTTTTATTGTAACTTGGGAATTACGAAACTGAAGTACATAAACTGAAGTACAATTATCTGCGACCCTTGTAGTCCTTTATCAAAATTTCCATTTTGAGTTCAATTATTGTACGTATGTTTATTTCAATTAACTTAAGCTCCTTTCTGCTTACATTTTCATAACGTTCTCCATAAGATGACCATACGATGACAAAGTTGTAAAGTGAGGACAAAATGATGCACACGGAATGACGATAGAAAGGTATATAAAGTTCAGAATAAGGCTAGTTTACACAAATGTTTAAATCAAAAGCACTGAAATGTTTACATATACGAACTTAGGTGTTAAAATATCGTTTAAGTACAATACATAGTAAACAGGAAGGTGATGAAAATATGATACACAAAAAATCATCCTCGAATAAAACTGTATCAACTCAGCCACAATGTTGTGTGTTAGTGGACACTGATGCGGAAATGGGTGAGTCTGACGAAGAGGAAAACCGGAATATGCTAATCAACCTGTAACCTGCAACAGCAATCAGACGACGAAACATGCTAGGGATATAACAGGAAAAACCTCTACCATAGAGGTTCAAATCATAAGGTGAACAAAAACCAAACATGTATAGTCCTCATCAGAATAATTTGGCAGATAATAATGTCTCATCTTGCAAATAATATCACCACAGTGAGATGGTGAACAACACTTAAACGTCTATCGACAAATTCAAAAAGTTTTTAGATCAGAAAATACGGGTAAAAGTTTTCCAGGACAAACGAAAAACACATCAATCAAGCTATTTTTTCCTTCTTTATAGATAGGATCTGCTTAGTGGCAGATGCAGCGTCTTCTGCGAGGGCATCTACATCATAAGACAGCAATTCGACCACGGCTCCATTCCTCTTCAAAGGTGTAATCCTAGATGACGTTGAGGCGGTCTCACAATCGATGACCTGATTGCAAACAGAGTACGAATGCGATGAGATGAGGTGTAAACAACCCGTGAGATTTGTGTTGTGGTAACAAAGTTAAATGTAATCAAAAATAATATATGAAGAAAATACCGGTTCAGTAGAAGTTGCATCAAAGTCTTTAGAACCATTCAACGAAATTTCAGAAATATATTCAAAGCTCTGACTGCCTGAAGTGGTCGACTTACGACGGAGATCCTTTGTCATCGAAGTATATGTGTCCATCTCAACCTACGTTATAATTCCGGTCAGAAGGTTGCGTTCAACTGAGACATTCAAAAGACCATATATACTACTTGAAATGTTAATGTAGGCCAGTATGTGAATACCTTGAGGGCTTGGTCGTATGTCATGTGCCACTTGTGGATCTTGTCAACGTCGTCGGTCATCCACGACACAGTGTATGACTTGGAAAATTGTTTGACATTGAAGTTGTCATCTATTTTTATCTTGAACAGATAACGTTGATCAAGGAAAATGGAAAGCTCTTCAGGCATGGAATGACCTTGTCCACCCTAAGAGTAACACTCGGGTGAATTTTAGAGTGAAGAAGTTGACCTAGAAGAAAGAAATAAAAATGAGGGCGATCACTTAGCAGAGAGTACGTACCTTTTCCATCTTAGCAATAAGTTCAATAGCCGTGGTATCAAGGAACTGCTCAACTTGATTATCAAAGACAACAAAATTACACTCTGTGTCGGTGAAATCTTGGACGACAAACTTCAACTGAAATCTGTGACAAACACTAAAACATTTAGAAACAGGAAAAGTGAAATTGCGGGGGGATAAATGATACATATAGCGAATGTGCAGGTATTAGAATTACTTCGAATTGCAGGTCATATATCCATTTTTGCTTCCATCGCACCCCGTGTTCTTGCAAACCCACCTACCCTTGTCGTTCTTCGCTGTTTTCGTCCTGCAAGACCTGCAACTGCGGTAGTACCAACCCGCAGATGAATCTATGTCGACAATCGTTGCGACAGTGTAGAACAACCCAGCCTGGTTGTTAAGAAGTAAACACCGTAAAATTTCAGGAAAGTTAGAAAAACAGCATGTCATAGCGACATGTTTCAAAGCTTGGGATCCTACCTTCTCATTTTCAACAATCTGTGAAATTGATAGAACACCGTCAACGGGCAAGTTGAAACTCTCTTCTTCAGCACCTTCCTCGATTATTTGGAGAGAGTTGCTAGGGGCTTGGGATGATAGACTGAAAAAAAATAAAACTGTTACCACAATAAAGATGCAAGATTTCAGAGTGTACAATACAGATGAAAATGCAATCCTAAACCTCTCCTGAAAAGCCTCGACTTCGGGTATTGCTGCGTTAAGCTCAAAAGTTGTGGCGTTGAACGTGGTTTGCACAATCCAGGTATCTATCAAACGAACAACAAAGATATATATCAAATTAACTAAAAACTCGTGTTAGAGGGGATGAGATGACTTCAATAATGCAGAAGTAGCCTACTGTAAAAAAGCCTCGTCTCAAGACCTCTGAGAACAACAACTTTAGACTGTTGCGGGGACGGAAGAACTTGCAAAACCTCCGGAAGTTCGGTGGCATGAGGAGCCCATAGTGTACATTGAAGAACAACACCCCTGAAGTCAACCAAGAAAACAATAAGCGGTTAATGATTGACAGTCAGTATTGAAGTGCACGCAGGATGGGTCAAAGAATGAAAACTAAGTTACTTAATTACGAATTCAATAAGGGTACATACTCAATATCTTCAAGCTTAATTTTCCTGCACTTGTAAGCCCTCTTCGTTTCCTGCATTGGACCAATCTCGTACACCTTGCCAACAATATCTGCAAAATCAATCAACCATTACAAAACATTGAAAAGCTCAGAATTATTTACAAACTGGACATTGTGTAAGTAAGTGCAAGCAAGAGGTAACATAATGGAGACCTATATACTGATTCATTGGTACTTTGCCATTGACGATATCATCAAACCTCGTAAAGCGGTATATGTTGAAAGGAATTGATGAACATTTGGGCAAATGAGTAACCCTTGTCGAGAATTCAACTTGGAGTCTGCAAGCATGGGAGGTAGCCCGCTCCGATCCGGTGTTCGACGTCACGGTGAGACTGCGAATGTTGTAAGCCTCCTTCACTATGAATTTGTCAATGAACTTGCTAATCAAGGATTTCTTTATAGTAGCTTGGACTAAGTCATCCTGATATAGAAAAAAAAGCTAAAATATCAACAAAATAAAAAGCAAATGTAATGTATTACATATGTACATCATAACCACTGTCTACAGCTATACATCAATACTACTTGGGAAACAACCTTCTCGTCAATAAGCAGCAACTCAATTGAGTCGGTGACGGATTTGTCATTAAAGTTTAGTCTATTCCATCGATTGATCACCCTGACATTTAGATCCTTCTCTCGCACACCCTCACATAATGTGGAAATGGAATCACGACGTACATCAGACATTGTGGCTAAAGCGGGGAAAGATAACAGTAGCAATAGTAACAGAGCAGAGGAGTTCAGAAAAGATTTAATGGCTGATAGGGAACTGCACTTACCGGTTTGCATAGATATATATTACCTGTAGAGGAAGTAATTTAAAGGCTTATGGAGACGATGGGACGGGTTTAAATGGCATTACAACTTCCAGCGAGGAATCATTGAAGAAGATGACGATTTTCGAGAGGGAGGGGGTGAATTGATGATTGATTTTCGAGGAGATGAATGATGGATGCATTTTCGAGAAGGATGAGTAGAATGGATGATTGACGAAGATGAATTGTAATTAATCAAGTTTCGAGATGTGTTTAATCAATTAATGAGGAATTGGGAAGACGATGAGGCGCACTGCTGATGATGAATTAAGGGGGTCTGTGGAAGGTAGTATAGTTATTTATGTACTATTTTCTCACAGTTAGCGAAGTGGCCTAGTGGTTTGTTAAGTTGGGATCGGCCTCAGAGGTCGCGGGTTCGAACCCTGTCATTGGCCTTTTTATACGGCTGCTGTAAGTGTTTGGGGTACAAACATGGTTCCCGGCTCGAGCAGCGGTTCGGCTCTCCTCGGGATCCGGATGCGAGTCGTCGGCGTTCCTGCAAGGTGAACTCCGCCCCAAGGGATTGCCCCCGGGGCGGAGCCTCCGACGCCCAAGTTAGTATATTGTGTATGTTTATGTATATTTATGGATATTTATGGATAAGTCGTCTCACAGGTGAAAGCGAGGTAGCGGAGGGAGTAGTAAATGAATTGGCCTCCTCTTCCTCTCTACCAAAATGGGGTATTTATAAAGGAGGGGAGAGGTGGTGACATCGTCGTAGTGATGTCGTCCGGGTGACATCATCTGGGCGATGTCATGAGGAGTCTACTTCGAGTCGACTAGTGGCGACTCGGAAGGACGGTCAGTCGGTACGAGGATCTGATCGACACGGGATCTGGCCGGTACAAGGGTCCGGCCGACCCGAGGTTTGGCCGGCACGGGGGCCGGCCGGCCCGAGGTTTGACCGGCGCGGGGGCCGGCCGACCCGAGGTTTGACCGGCGCGGGGGCCGGCCGAATCGGAGTTCGGTCTAGGCGGGGCCCGGCCAGACCGTGGATCGGTCGAGCCGGGATCGGGGTCTGGTGCCTAAGGACGGCCTATATGCCCGAGGTCGGACCTACACGTCTGTCTAAGTCGGCCTACATGTCTGGGGGATTTATCCCCCATCAATTTGCCCTCAGCAGAGTCGGATACTAGTGTCCGGGTCTGGTGCCGAGTGTGGCCGACCTATGAGATGAATGGTGTACCTGACCTTACTTTGAGTAATATCAAGTGTTTAGCCTTATAAATTTGGTAGGAGGACTAGGAGCTGTCGAAGCTTTTTGCCCGATTTTGGGATGATCAATAATCGAGAATCATTTCTTCAATTTGCCCAAATAAAGAGCTCGGCCCTGTGCGCAGCGGTAGCCGAGGGATGCATGATGAATAACCTCTTCACGGACCGGGGCTGCTTGGGGCGTCGCGATTTTACTCGGAAGACGGTAATACTCAGAGGGACGTAACCCATGCTCGGTAGACAATACCATAACGTTGCGGATGGAACGACTGATACAACTCGGAGGGACGTAACCCATATCCGGTAAATAATAAATGATCCCTGGAAGGGACAAACCGCGGCCGATACAACTCAGAGGGACGAAACCTCTGCCTGAAGATACGCCAGAGGTCTCGGAGGTCTCGGAAGCCGATGCCCTCACTTGGGGGACGACGTCATCGCCTACCACTTGGGGGCCGACGTCGTCGCCTACCTCTTGGGGGCCGACGTCGTCGCCTACCTCTTGGGGGGCGGCGTCTTCGCCTACTTTGAGAGCGGCGTCATCGCCTACCTCTTGGGGGCCGACTTCGTCGCCTATCACTTGGGGGCCGACGTCGTCGCCTACTTGGAGGCCGACGTCGTCGCCTACTTGGAGGTCGACGTCGTTGCCTACTACTTGGAGACCGGCGTCGTCGCCTACCACTTGGGGGCCGACGTCGTCGCCTACCTCTTGGGGGCCGACGTCGTCGCCTACCTCTTGGGGGCGGCGTCTTCGCCTACTTTGAGAGCGGCGTCATCGCCTACCTCTTGGGGGCCGACTTCGTCGCCTATCACTTGGGGGCCGACGTCGTCGCCTACTTGGAGGCCGACGTCGTCGCCTACTTGGAGGTCGACGTCGTTGCCTACTACTTGGAGGGAGGCGTCGTCGCCTACTAGGGGGCCGACGTCGTCGCCTACTTGGAGACCGGCGTCGTCGCCTACTACTGGGGGACGGCGTCGTCGTCTACCACTTGGGGACCGACGTCGTCGCCAACCTCTTGGGGGGCGGCGTCGTCACCTACTAGGGGGCCGATGTCGTCGCCTACTTGGAGGCCGGTGTCGTCGCCTACTACTAGGGGACGACATCGTCGTCTACCACTTGGGGACCGACGTCGTCGCCTACCTCTTGGGGGGCGGCGTCTTCGCCTACTAGAGGGCCGACGTCGTCGCCTACTTGGAGACCGGCGTCGTCGCCTACCACTTGGGGGCCGACGTCGTCGCCTACCTCTTGGGGGCCGACCTCGTCGCCTACCTCTTGGGGGGCGGCGTCTTCGCCTACTTTGAGAGCGGCGTCATCGCCTACCTCTTGGGGGCCGACTTCGTCGCCTATCACTTGGGGGCCGACGTCGTCGCCTACTTGGAGGTCGACGTCCTCGCCTACTTGGAGACCGGCGTCGTCGTCTACTACTGGGGGACGGCGTCGTCGTCTACCACTTGGGGACCGACGTCGTTGTCTACTACTAGGGGGCCGCCATCTTCGCCAACTACTTGGGGGCCGACGTCGTCGCCTATCACTTGGGGGCCGACGTCGTCGCCTACCACTTGAGGGCCGACGTTGTCGCCTACCACTTGGGGGGCGGCGTCGTTGCCTACTAGGGGGCCGACGTCGTCGCCTACTTGAAGACCGGCGTCGTCGCCTACTACTGGGGGACGGCGTCGTCGTCTACCACTTGGGGACCGACGTCGTCGCCTACCTCTTGGGGAGCGGCGTCTTCGCCTACTAGGGGGCCGACGTCGTCGCCTACTTGGAGACCGGCGTCTTCGCCTACCACTTGGGGGCCGACGTCGTCGCCTACTTCTTGGGGGCCGACGTCGTCGCCTACCTCTTGGGAGGCGGCGTCATCGCCTACTTTGAGAGCGGCGTCATCGCCTACCTCTTGGGGGCCGACTTCGTCGCCTATCACTTGGGGGCCGACGTCGTCGCCTACTTGGAGGTCGACGTCGTCGCCTACTTGGAGACCGGCGTCGTCGCCTACTACTGGGGGACGGCGTCGTCGTCTACCACTTGGGGACCGACGTCGTTGTCTACTACTAGGGGGCCGCCGTCATCGCCAACTACTTGGGGGCCGACGTCGTCGCCTATCACTTGGGGGCCGACGTCGTCGCCTACCACTTGAGGGCCGACGTTGTCGCCTACCACTTGGGGGGCGGCGTCGTTGCCTACTAGGGGGTCGACGTCGTCGCCTACTACTGGGGGACGGCGTCGTCGTCTACCACTTGGGGACCGACGTCGTCGCCTACCTCTTGGGGGGCGGCGTCGTTTCCTGTTACTTGGGGGCCGACGTCGTCGCCTACTAGAGGGCTGACGTCGTCGCCTACTTGGAGGCCGCCGTCTATGGTTAAGACCTACAGGCGGTTCCCGACTTATGCCCCCGCACTTTGGGTGGGGGAGGATTTGGTCAGGTAGCCGGCTGTGGTCAGGCCACAGGCGGTTCCCGACTTATGCCCCCACACTTTGGGTGGGAGAGATTTGGTCAGGTAGCCGGCTGTGGTCAGGTCACAGGCGGTTCCCGACTTATGCCTCCACACTTTGGGTGGGGGAGGATTTGGTCAGGTAGCCGGCTGTGGTCAGGCCACAGGCGGTTCCCGACTTGCCCCCACACTTTGGGTGGGGGAGATTTGGTCAGTAGGCCGGCTGTGGTCAGGCCACAGGCGGTTCCCGACTTGCCCCCACACTTTGGGTGGGGGAGATTTGGTCAGTAGGCCGGCTGTGGTCAGGCCACAGGCGGTTCCCGACTTGCCCCCACACTTTGGGTGGGGGAGATTTGGTCAGTAGGCCGGCTGTGGTCAGGCCACAGGCGGTTCCCGACTTATGCCCCCACACTTTGGGTGGGGGAGATTTGGTCAGTAGGCCGGCTGTGGTCAGGCCACAGGCGGTTCCCGACTTATGCCCCCACACTTTGGGTGGGGGAGATTTTTGGTGGGGTGTCCATTCCTTGCGGTAGGTCAATAAGGGCTCCCCCCTTATTGCCCCCTGCCCATTATCTGTGAGAGTAATGAACAGGTGATGGGTAGATATCGAGCTTTTTCGTTGCTCAAAATTGTCGGCCGCCGTATTTCTTTTCCTCTTGTTACGAGGCCGAGGATGACATTTATCGGTTAGCCAATTGCGTCAGTTCAAGTGGTCGACTCAAGAAGCCGGTCGAGCTTTCTGTTGGGGTCGAGGATGAGGTTGATTCTGAGACAACTTTGGTAGGCGGGCTGATCAATGATTTCTTCTTCTTTTGGCGTGAATAGCGCTCTTCGGTTAGTTAGGATCGAGGACATAGTTGGCCAGAGGTGGGCTGGACAACCGATCTAATACAAGACCGAGCTTGTCACCATTTAGATCTCTTCGGGGTCTAGGGCTTGGAGCCGGTCTAAATTAATAATGCTTTTGACCGATCAGCAATTGTTTCGGGATGCTTTTTCATAATCCGGCCCGTAAATAACTCTCTCGGTCATGAGTGAGTGACCCCCTTTGATTATTGTTGGCTAATCAAAATTACGTGATCTGTTTCTTAATTGCTTGAGTGGCCCATTAATCCTTCCAAAAGTCCTCTCCCGTCTCCATTCTTAAGCTCCGGACTATCGTATATAAGGAGTGTGTATTAGCTAGTCACCTTCCCTATGAGGTCTTCTTTCTTCTTATCAATCATAAGACATAAATATCTCTGACATCTCATGTGCCCCCTGACTTTTCTCTTCTTCTTTTTCTCTTTCATTGACAATTTTAACATCACGTGCTTTTTCCTTCATCTTTGTCTTCCTTTTGTCTTCTATCTTGACATTTTACTCCTTGAACCCATTTGAAGGTAGCCGGCTAGCATTTTGAAGGTTGCTTGACGTTTTCAATGAAGCTTACTTGTAATTATCATTGGCCGACAAGCATGTGTCGTGGCCGGCGATGGAGCTTGGAGACCGGCTCCCAGGAAAGACCGAAAGCTTTGTGGATCGAGATTAGAAGGTTGTCCACGTTCTTGGATCGAGATTAGGTAGGCGATGACGTCGGTCACTTTTACTTATTGAGGTTCTGATCACGGCGATCGGAGTGAGGGTCGGATATGATGGCCGAGCAATCGTCTGGGCCGACTCGTCACCATCAAGAAGACGGCGCCAGGCTCGAGGCGGTAGGTCACGATGGATTCGTCGGTTGTTGACGTCATAGCTGGTGCGATTGGCTTGAGACGCCACCTAGTCGGAGGTCGCCGGTGAGGTCGGTTTTGATCAGCCTGGCCGACGGAGACGGGCCGTGGGCCCTTGGAGTGAGTCGATGTCGGGTGCATTACTTCTTTCATCGCCAGCCTACTTGGTAGGTGGCTTGTCCTAGCACGTTAGGTTGGCTGGCCGGCCTAGGACGCGGAGTCGGGTGGCCGACAGGTTTGAACGATCCCACTTCGTAGGTCTTCCAAATTTTGATCTATTCATAAATTTCATTTCTGTTGATAATTTTTGCTTCTTATCTTCGTTTTCTTTCGGGGAGGGGGACGAGTTCTTGGCCGGTGAGACGGTCCGTCGGAGGTCGATCTAAACGGACTGAGCCTGAGGTACGGTCAACCCACGTCGTTGCTGGGACGTTTTACGGTTTACGAGGGCGACTGGTGAGATGGCCGGCTAGCCGGGCGGATTCTGCAGTCAGCCCGAGATGATCGGACGGCTCTTTTTTGAAACTACTCGGAGCCGGGATGATTAAGAAGTGGTATTTTTATCGTAACTTATCAAACAAACGTAAGCGTAATCTTCATCCTACTCTCCATGCCCCCATTCTTGAACCAAGTTTCGCGGAGTCGGTTTGAGAGTATATAACGGGATTGAGGCGGCATGTGTTTTTGAGTATATACTATAGTTGGTGTATTTGTAGATTAGCTCTACCACTTAAAGTTTTATGGCCAAGTTACAGGAGCTTTGTGAGCTTTCGTTTTTTATGGATCTTGATCTGCTTTGCACACATCTCTAATAAAATATAGTAGATGTGAAGTACCATGGAAATTTATGCACTCCATTTGTTTATGAAAATCAATCTGACATCTAGGTTTTTGTCTAATGTCGAGACATAGAATTATCTTTGGAAAATTTATTCCGAGAGCGGTTGATTTTTGTGGATTGATTTTTTGTGGATCGTTCTTCAAGAAAGAATACTAGATCCGACAAATTGAATTTTTAGAGTAGGCAACTTTTTGTTCAAGTTCCCCACAGACGGCGCCAATTGTTTGGGGGTACAAACATGGTTCCCGGCTCGAGCAGCGGTTCGGCTCTCCTCGGGATCCGGATGCGAGTCGTCGGCGTTCCTGCAAGGTGAACTCCGCCCCAAGGGATTGCCCCCGGGGCGGAGCCTCCGACGCCCAAGTTAGTATATTGTGTATGTTTATGTATATTTATGGATATTTATGGATAAGTCGTCTCACACGTGAAAGCGAGGTAGCGGAGGGAGTAGTAAATGAATTGGCCTCCTCTTCCTCTCTACCAAAATGGGGTATTTATAGAGAAGGGGAGAGGTGGTGACATCGTCGTAGTGATGTCGTCCGGGTGACATCATCTGGGCGATGTCATGAGGAGTCTACTTCGAGTCGACTAGCGGCGACTCGTAAGGACGGTCAGTCGGTACGAGGATCTGATCGACACGGGATCTGGCCGGTACAAGGGTCCGGCCAACCCGAGGTTTGGCCGGCACGGGGGCCGGCCGACCCGAGGTTTGGCCGGCACGGGGGCCGGCCGGCCCGAGGTTTGACCGGCGCGGGGGCCGGCCGACCCGAGGTTTGACCGGCGCGGGGGCCGGCCGAATCGGAGTTCGGTCTAGGCGGGGCCCGGCCAGACCGTGGATCGGTCGAGCCGGGATCGGGGTCTGGTGCCTAAGGACGGCCTATATGCCCGAGGTCGGACCTACACGTCTGTCTAAGTCGGCCTACATGTCTGGGGGATTTATCCCCCATCAGTAAGGAATTTACTCTTTATGCATACAAAGTTGTGTTCACACTGGATGAGAAGTAGAAAGTGTAAAAAATGAGGCTTATTTCAAAATGGGAGCCTCACATTGTCTTAAAAAGTGGGAAGTGGTTTCTGTTTTAATATATAGAGGATCAACAGTCTTCAGGTTTATAAATAGGGCAATGCATGTAATCTTCTAATATAAAAAGGAGTGGGATTTGCTAAGACGCGTTTTATTAATTTGGTGGGTTATTCTTAATTGGAGTAGGACTTAATTACAATAATAAAAATAAATAAATAAGAAATAACATGCAACATTCAAAACATTTCATATGATTAAAATTTTCCTAATAAATGAGAGAAAATAATTAAATAAATACTATATGAACTACTCCGTAATTTGTATTAGTTCCAAAATGTTGAAAAACGTGGATAATAACTTTCAAAATTAATGTGGATAATAACCTTTGAATTAAAAACTCTCTGAAAAACCCTCTGAAATTCCTACGATTCAGGCGAACGATTAGGGTTTTCCGGCGGCTTCGTGAGGCGCGCTCTCCTGCCTGCCGTCGACTTGACGGGATAGCGTGTTGTGACGTATGGTTTTGTGATGAAACAGAAGGCTAAGGCAGTCTCTCGGGGGACTAGGGCTATGAAACCGGTTACAAAAAAGGCAAAGGAGGAAATGTTACGGAAAGTAGTGAAGAATGCAAGCTTGGATGATAGTTCGAATAGCTTGGGGAATGTCAGGATCAATGATATTCCGGGGCTGAACTACGTATCCGATATTGAGGACGACGAGATTCCGGATGTGGTTCCGGAATTTGTGCCGGAGATGACACTGGAGAAAGGGGGCTGGCAACAAAGGGAAGGGAAGCGTGTCATCGACATGGATGATGATGAGGAGCTACTTCGATTTTCAGAGGACGATGTGGATGATGAGATAGAATTTTGGAGTACGGCTGTGTACTGTTTCATTATGGGTGCTAACCCACCATGGGAAGTGGTGGAGGGCTTTGTGAGAAGAATATGGAAAGAACATGGAATTGACAAGATTTCCTTTCTTCCAAATGGTATTTTCTTAGTCCGATTCAAGGACAAGGCAGCTAAGGTAAAAATTCTTGATCACAGTTTGTTTATGTTTGATAATAAGCCCTTGATTGTTAAAGAATGGACTCCTGAGGCTAAGTTAGATAAAAATGATGTCCATGAAGTCCCGGTGTGGATTCAATTGCATGACTTGCCCTTGAAATTTTGGGGTAGATGCTTACCCCGGATTGCCTCACTTGTTGGTTCGTATGTCAAGTCTGACTTGGCTACGGAAGAACGATCGCGACTTGGCTATGCTAGGGTAATGGTTATGGTGAAGGTGGGTCTAAAATTTAAGAATGAAATTAAATTTGTTGATGAAAAAGGAGAATTGATTGAACTTTTTGTCAAATATGAGTGGAAGCCAATTTGGTGTACCAAATGTAAAGGGTATGGCCATGAGACTAAGGAGTGTAGAAAAGATGAGTTAAAGAAGGCGAGACAAGAAGTGAAACAGGGAAAGGGTGCGGGTGGGATAGCTGCGAAACAGCCCCAACCAAAGCTGTTAGTTAACGCCAAACCCGCGGCTGGTCGCGGGAATGGTAGTCCGATACCCACTACGGTGAAATATAGTACCCAGGGTCCGGGAGGGGTGCTGACCAAAGTTCCGAGATCGTCAAAAGTAGTTGAGAATGGGATATCCTATGCAGACATGATTGTGGGATCTCCTCGAAATGAAGTAGGTGTGAGAAATGATGGGGTTGGGTTGGAAGTTGTTGTTCATGGAAATGCATAATATCGGGTTTTGGAATGTGCGCGGTATGTGTAATATAAATAAACAGCGTGCTATTAGTGATTTTGTTAGAAAGCAGCAAGTAGATATTTTTGGGTTACTCGAGACAAAAATTAAGAATAAGGCGTATGCCAATGTTCATCAGAACGTGTTCGATGAATTAAGTATAACGACCAATAGCCATTGTGGTATGGGTGGTCGGGTTTGGCTATTATGGAAACATGATAGGGTGAACCTGCAAATTTTGGAGTATAGTGCTCAAAGTATCCATGTCAGGGTGACCTCTACGTCGGGGATGGAATATCTGCTTACAGTTGTGTATGCTTTTAATTCGGCTTCGGGGAGGGTTGATCTTTGGCGGACTCTTGAATCCTATGCTCATTCCGGTCCTTGGATGATCTTAGGAGATTTTAATTGCGTGATTGATGCCCGGGAAAGGCTTGGAGGTAGGATATGAATCAATTTCGCGATTGCCTTGCAAATTGCGATATTGGAGATTATCGAGCGAGTGGATCTTGGTTCACGTGGAATAATAAACACCGAGTTGTAGAAACTAGAGTTTTTAGTCGGATTGATAGGTGTTTGGTGAATGATGATATGGTGAGGCTGTGCCCGAATGGTTTTGCTAATTTCCTCCCGGAAGGAACGTTTGACCATTGCCCGTGTATTGTTCAACTTGGGAGACCGCCGACTAGGAAGAACCGATCTTTTAAATACATGAACATGTGGAGCCGATCACCGGATTTCCTGACTTGTGTTGGGGAAGTTTGGGATGAACCGATCTATGGAACGAGAATGTTTCAGCTTGTCTCGAGATTGCGTAGACTGAAGGTACCCCTGAAAAAGCTAAATGCCAGCTCGTTTGCCGACATTGAGAATAGATGCAGTAGGGCGGAGATTAGGCTTGCTGAGTTACAGGTGCTGCTGCGTACGGACTGCTCGCCTGACCTGATGCGTGAGGAATCGATGCAGAACGAGCAGGTACGAGAGCTACAGGCCGCGCGAGCTGATTTCTGGGCTCAAAAATCGAAGCTCAAATGGATTAAGGAAGGGGATGTTAATTCAGCGTACTTTCATGGCCTTTTGCGTTCTCGTCGGGCCCATAATGCGATTGTGAAAATCGAAGATGAAGACGGAGTGGAGTGTTCGACAAAGGAGACGATTGAGGGCGCTTTCATTCGGTTCTATAATAAGTTATTGGGTGAATCCTGTGTTGTCGAGGAGGTGGACGTCGGACTTGTCAGGCTGGGACAGCTGTGTTCAGACGAGCACAAGTTGTGCCTGGGGACGAGTGTTACAGAATCGGAAATCAAGAAGGCCATGCATTCTATTCCTAGGGATAAGGCACCGGGCCTTGACGGGTTCACTAGTCAGTTTTTTATTGACTCGTGGGATATTGTAGGAGGTGATGTAGTCAGAGCTGTTCAGGATTTCTTCCACTCCGGTAAGTTACTGAAACAATTGAACTGTGCTACTATTACTTTGATTCCTAAAGTGAGCAGACCCCAATCTGTGAAAGAATTTAGGCCGATTGCGTGTTGCAATGTTGTTTATAAATGTATTGCGAAAATTTTGAGCTCGAGATTGGCCAAGGTTCTTCCACAGATTATCTCGCCTAATCAGGGAGGGTTCATTGAGGGTCGGAGCATTGTGGAAAACGTGTTGATATGCCAAGATCTAGTCAAGATGTACGGGAGAGGTCGGGTGTCTCCGAGATGTTTGTTTAAGGTAGATATCCATAAAGCCTATGACAGTGTGGAATGGAGCTTTGTTGATCAGATGCTGAGGGCTTTGGATTTTCCTGATCACTTCCGGCGGCTGATTATGGAGTGTGTCACATCGGTCTCATATTCGCTTTGTGCTAATGGGGATAATTTTGGTTTTTTCCGTGGGAGAAGAGGTTTGAGGCAGGGGGATCCTATGTCACCATTGCTGTTCACGATCTGTATGGAGTATTTCTCGCGTATTCTGACTTATGGGAGGATGGACAAGAAGTTTAGATATCACCCTAAATGTGGCCCGTTAAAGCTAACACATCTTCTGTTTGTTGATGATCTGCTTCTTTTTTGTAAAGGGGACCCTGAGTCGATGACTTTTTTGTGGAGAGCTTTTGCCTCTTTTAGCAGGGCATCGGGGCTTAATATAAGTGTCGGCAAATCCCATGCTTATTTTGCTGGAGTTGCTGAGGATAAGAAAGCTACTATTTTGCAATTTTCTGGCTGTGTTGAAGGTACGTTGTCATTTCGATATCTGGGTTTGCCTATTCAGTGTACTCGGCTTGGCAAAAGTGAATGTGAGACTTTGCTTGCACGCATAGTCACGCGTATTACGGGGATCGGTGCTAGGAAGCTCTCTTATGCGGGCAGACTGACCTTGGTCCAGTCTGTGTTATCCCAACTTCATAATTACTGGGCCATGGTTTTCATCATCCCGAAGTATGTCATGAATAGAATAATCTCACTGTGCCGGGGGTTTCTTTGGACTGGGGGGGTGGAAGGGAATAATCGGGCGTTAGTGAGTTGGGAGAAAATATGTTATCCAAAATTGGAAGGGGGCTTGGGAATTAGAGACCTTTGTGCTTGGAATCAGGCTGCGGTGGCTAAACTTGCATCTTGGGTGTTTGACCAACCGGATCGTCTGTGGGTTCGGTGGGTTAGTAGCATCTATCTTAAGGGGCGAGATTGGAGGGATTATCAGCTTAACACGGATGTTACCTGGGCTTGGCGGAAGGTTTGTCATGCTAAGGAAAAAATAAAGCACTTGTATGCTAATGGACTCTGGCATGGTTCGTGTAATTACTACACGGTTTCTGGGGGTTACGAGGAAACTCGATCTCACAAACCGAAGGTTCCTTGGGCTCGGCTAGTTTGGAGTGGTTGGAGTGCCCCTAAACACAGCTTCATTTCTTGGCTTGTCTTTAGGCGGGCTCTAAACACTAGGATTAATTTGGTCAGATATGGTGTGGCTGAATCAAATCGATGCTATATTTGTGAGGATCAGGAAGAAGGCTTGGAACACTTATTCTTTGGATGTAGGTGGAGTGGCAAGATTGTTGAGGAACTAAGCCTGTGGGTTAGGAAGCCGATTCCGAAGAGTGATACCCTGAAATGGGCGTGCAAGATGCGGGGCTCGAAACTTCAGTGTAATATTTTACGCGCTATGGTCAATGCCATGATTTACCATGTCTGGAGACAACGAAATTTGTGTAGAATTGAAGGCTCGGTTCAACGACCTCATAATATCGTCAAAATGATTAAAACGGATGTACGACATAGAATTATGGATAAGATTAAATACCCGATCCGGGCTAGAGACTCTAGGTGGCTACATAATTTGATGTAGTCATATAGTGTGTACATTGATCCATATTTTTTAATACATACTTACCATTCATCAAAAAAAAAAAAACTTTCAAAATTAATCGTTTTTGGCTATTTTTCGACAATGCTTAAAGTTGCTCGAAAACCCAAATTTTTTTTAACAAAACTTGTCGATAGGGATAGAATATTGCCTAATAACAATAACTAGAACCCGAGACAATATAAAATGGGGTATAGAACTTGTTTCGATTGATTCTGACACGTGTCATAACACAATGTTGTGGCTTCTAAAAGTATCCTTTGAAATCCAAATGACTCGAATATTAGACCAGAACATTTTACTAGGTGTCTACCTTATTCAGCGCGAATATTGACTATTTTTATTTCGGGACCCAAAATGTCGAAAAAATGTGGATAATAACCTTTAAAATCGGCCATTTTTGGCTATTTTCCGACAATACTGAAAGTTGCTCGAAAGTCCACTTTTTTTTTTCAGAAACTTGTCGATAGGAATAGAATATTATTTAATAACAATAGCTAGAACCCCCAAGACGATATAAAATGGAGTATAGAACTTGTTTCGATTGATTCTGACACGCATCATAAAGCAATGTTAAGGCTTCTAAAAGTGTCCTTTGAAATCCAAATGAATCTAATATTACACCGGGACGTTTTAATAGGTGTCTACTTTATTCAACGCGAATATTGACTATTTTTATTTCATGACCCAAAATGTCGAAAATACGTGGATAATAACCTTCAAATTAAAATCGATCGTTTTGAACTATTTTTCGACAATGCTGAAGGTTGCTCGAAAGCGCATTTTTTTTTACGAAACTTGTCGATATGAATAGAATACTGTTTAATTACAATAACTATAACCTCAGAGACGATATAAAATGCAGTATAGAACTTGTTTCAATTCGATTGATTCTAACACGTGTCATAAGACATTGTCATGGCTTCTAAAAGTGTATTTTGAAATCCAAATGAATCTAATATTACACCAGACATTTTACCAGGTGTCTACTTTATTCAGCGCGAATATTGACTGTTTTTATTTCGGGACCAAAAATATAGAAAATACGTGGATAATAAATAACCTTCAAAATCGGTCGTTTTTTACTATATTTTGACAATGCTGAAAGTTGCTCGAAAGCGCAAGTTTTGTTCACGAAACTTGTCGATTGGAATAGAATACTGTTTAATAACAATAACTAGAACCCCGAGACGATATAAAATGGAGTATAGAACTTGTTTCGATTGATTCCGACACGTGTCAAAACGCAATGTTATGGCTTCTAAAAGTATCATTTGAAATCTAAATGACTCTAATATTATATTGGGACATTGTGCTATTCGTCTACTTTATTCAGCGCGAAGATTGACTATTTTTTTTCGGGATCTAAAACGTCGAGAAAACGTGGATACTTTAAAATCGGTCGTTTTTTACTATATTTTGATAATGCAATGACTGAGTGAATAAGTGAAAATTATTTACGAGTTAACTTAATCTTTTATCTTCCTACTCCTACTTAACCTAAAAAAAATTGAAAATTGAAATTGAAATTGAAATCAACCTATTCCTCCTCCTAATATATCATCTTAATTTCCTCCTCCTCGCTTATCATCCTCCTCATCTCTCATCTTCCTCGAAAAATTGAAAAGTTTCATGGTGTTCAAAGTCGAAACTCTGAAGATTTTTCAAGGGAGTCAAAGTCAAGGTAATAGTATTTGTTCCGGTTTGATTTTTGTTGTTTTAATGCTTGATTGAACAATTTCTATTTCAAAATTCAGTTCAGTTCGTTGGTGATGGTGAATTAGTTCGTCGTAAATCGAGCGAACTAGTTCGGAAATCGTGCCGGCGAACTGCGAATCGGGTAACACTGGTACTACTGGTTGTTGGGCTACTTTTCCCCTCACGAAAAATTGGAAATTGGGCTAATTCAAGAGAATAGAGGGAGTAGTAATTTTGTACTGTCATTGATTTGTCTGCTATAGGTGATCGACCATCAATCAATATGTATAATTTCGTACTACTCGCAATCCACTTACTTTACGAATCATAATTTTGAAATTCAATTGGGCGAAATTCTTTGATTAAGGTTCTAGAATAAGAAAATTCAAATCGAAACTGAAATAACTACATCAAATTTGTTCTTTACAGGAACATTGCAGAACAGTAAATGATCTTTTGCCAAATGGGTATGAAGACTTGTATGAATATATTGTGTAATACGACGTCGTCTGCTGAATGGAAGACTGGCTGGAGTTTGCGATCTGGTGAATTGGCTATTTTATGCGATAAGTGCGGGTAATTTTTCTATTCTAATCGATTTTTTGTTCCTATTTCTTCCATGTTTTTAACCCCAGGACCTTTTTACGTGTTAATTTATTTTTATACCCTCTGCCATTGATTTAATTTTGGTGGCAAATTGAGGTCTAATATACTATGGATTGTTTGCCTAATTTTAATTCATAATTACTGATTATATATTGTACGGAGTACAATTTTTGTTGAATAAGCTCAAGCTTCGTTGTTGGTAATATGTTCATTAGTATGTTGGTGTGCTTATATGTCCATGTGTTCATGGAGAGGTGATACTCACAAACTCGATCCAATATCCATAGGAGAAAAATTCAGATAAAAAGTGACTTGTGTTAAAGGGAAGAAAGTATAAGTTGTGTACCTTAACTTAAAAGGTTGTTTTTGGCGATTTTGACACCTTTTATTTTCATTTTGGCTCCTTAATGGTTGCATATGAGCTGACTCAGAGTAATTAAACAACCGTGTCTTTGTTGTTGTGTGGGATAATGGAGTAGGTGGTTGTGATGTGAAGAATAATACTCGTAGTGACGACCCCTCAGAATAAAGACGGACAAATGTGTAGATTACGGAGTATCTTTTTATGAGATGTAGTGTTGCGAAAGTAGAAATCAGAAAAAAGTGAGCTTTTTGAAGATGTCATATCGTTGGGACTACCTTTCAGCTGAATCCAGAGTATAAATTAGAGATGTGGATACATCTTGGAATCCATAGTGTATTTGGTTCTAAAGATATAATCTTTATATAGGACTGTACGTTATATGAACTTATTAGGCTCTTTTGACAACCAAGACTTCAGCTGTGTTGAACCTGCTAAGTGATTTAAATGTAATATTGAACTCACATTAAATATAAATTTGATTTCGTGGAAACGCTCTTACGAATTGCTAGTGGCCTGTGTGTGAATGATTGGTGTTGGGGTCATTGCTGCAATTCCTGGGGCTAGTTTGCATTATCATTGCTGGGAAGTACTGGTATGATAATGGGGCGTGTCACTGAGGACTGAAACAAGAATCCTAAAAGTATGTTCTGTTGAGCTGTATTAGCTACGCAAATCTTGACGTGCTTTTTTCTATGGGTCATCTGAAAGTAAATCATTATGCTTTCAATAATATACAACCAATCCCCCCTTACCTTGCCATATCCGGAGCTTTTGAGGCAATGTGGTAATTTTGTAGTAGATTTTTTTCTCCCTAGCCAATTTGCTTTGTATTGGTAGCCTTCCATTTGGAATAGGGGTTCCGTCGGCCCATTACTCATTCATTAAGTTTCTGAATCTAGCTAGAAATTAGTCTTATACGGAGCATCAAAGTTACCATTTTATATCACATTTTTGTATTATCGCATAACTAAAAATATTTTGAAAATGTTTCGTTTTTGGTGTGCATGAGTATCCCACCAAGGCGGAAGTCTAGTATTTTCTACAACTAGCGTTCATCTAAATATGTGGCTTCATCTTTCTAAACCTTTTGGCATATTCCATCATTTAACTTGGACAAGTTGTAGTTTTTCCATTTGAGCTCCTAAGTGTAAAACAATTATAGGGGCGTCTCTAGACTTTTGAACTCATGGACTTTCTCTCTATGCCAGGTATGCTTTTGAGCAACACCTTTATTGTGAGGAATTCCACACGGATGATTCTGGTTGGAGAAACTGTCATGCCTGTGGCAAGGTGATTTTTTTCCCTATAACTAGTGTTCATCTTGTTGATTATTGTGCATGTAGAAGCTGATTGTCTTTTGCTTTTTAGCGGCTCCACTGTGGATGCATCGCTTCTTTGTCTTTGATTGAATTACTGGATGGTGGTGGTGTGAAGTGCATAGGATGTGTGAGAAATAATATGGCTTCTAATTCAGTAAGTTGGATTATATCTTTCCTCATTGAGTTTGTTTAAATGATTGTTTTGTGATAGAATGTACAATAGTACCAGATAGAGAGCACTTGTTTTGTTCTCCATGTACAATAGTGAAATTGATTTTACACCTGAAATAACAAAAAAACAAATTTTACTTGATTTCTATTTCATTTTTTGGTCCTCTTTGTTTTATATAATTTTTTTTTAAAATAAAATTCCTTCACACTTCCACTTGCTATCTCAAATGGAGAATTTATGTCCCGTTTTCATCTATTGACTACATACAATTTAGGGTTTTTCTATGGGATACCCCTTAACTATTGGCTTTCCAAGTGGTACCCCGCCTTTTTCGAATTACAAGGTGTACCCCTAAACTTTACTTATCACTCATCACTCCGTATCATAACCAAAGTGATAAGTGTATTACAATTTTTTTAAATGAATAATTAACATATTAATCAATCCAATTTAATGCTTCATACCACCTCTTTTTCTTTACCATTCATCATGTTGAAAGTCAATTAGGGAATAATCACTATTTACATCATCAATTGAGAAATTTTCGTTGGAAAATTATAACTTTGGTTACAAGTAATTTACAAAATTCAGGGGTACACCTTGTAATTCAAAAAAGGCGGGTACCACCTGGAAAACCCGATACTTGAGGAGTGAAAAACCCTACAATTTATTCAGTTTCAATATTTTGAACGTATAATTTAGAGGTTACATGACACACTAATGTTAGATAGGTTTGGTTCCTTCTAGATCATCCCCCCAATTCTATTGCCCCCATTGACTTAAGTTTAGATTTAATAAATACTAAGTGTGAATAGGAAGCTTATTAAACTAGGGGTAAAATATGGACTTGAATATCTTTAGTTACTCCCTCCATATCTAAATGGTCTTCCCCTTTCAATAAAATATTCCTCACATATATTATAGAGAGGGGACAACCATTTAGATATGGAGGTAGTATTATATTTGGAAAGGGTGCAATTAATTTGGGATGTACAAATAAGGAAAAAGGGAGAATAAAATTGGGATGGAGGGAGTATTGTTTATCGTGGCTCAAGTTTATTCAAGTAAAATCATTTTCAACTTCCTACTTTTTACGCAGAGATCGACTGGAGCTAGATGCGATAAATTTGAACAATGCACCATGACCGAGAATAGTGAAAGCATCGGTAATCGTAGGGATAGTAACGGGGGTCATCAACTATCCATGTCCCACAATCTGAATGCTAGTGCCTCCTTTGGTATGCTAAAACAAGAGGGGCTTATCTTCCCTCCTTCAGAAGCTGTTGTGACACCACAACCACCACCATTGAATAAGGAGACTCCTGCCATAGCTGGGACTTGGAGAGGTGGAGCTACGTGGGCCTCAGCTTTAGCCCAGACTTCCATGGGATCTTTTATGAAGGACAGACTTGACGTTTCTAGCAATAAGATGCAAAATAGAGATCACTACGAATCAGCCGCACATCCAAACCTAAATATTTGTTTGGGTGCTCCATCTGGAAATCTCCAGTTTACATCTGGCACAATTGTTGATGAAAAAAGAGATTCCAGAAAGATGTCTAATTTTTCTAATCAAGGATTTGTATCTCCTAATCTTGTACCAACACAACCAAAGTCGCCTTACTCCTTAGCTCCTGACACAACTGTGAATATGATGCCTCCGTTACGTGTGGCAAAACCCCCTTTTGAGGGACGGGGCCGTCACCAATTGCTTCCTCGTTATTGGCCAAGGATTACGGAGCAAGAACTGCAGCAAATATCTGGAGAGTATCCGCTGTCGTTTATAATTTCTCTTTTACTGCAAATTACTCCAATTGATGATTTATGTAGGACAGACTTATTATTTACTTATCCTGTTTTCACTTTATCATCATTTTAGTTTATAATATTCCTGAATTTTGAATTACCTATTCACTTAATACTCTCTTCTTTTTTTTTCACTCCATTATTTTCATTTTCTTATAATTATTATTAGTCATTTGTTTTCTTTTTCAATTTCTTTTTTTAAATTTGAAAAATGAATCTACTAGTTTTTTTACATATTGAAAATTTATCCGATTTTCCCATTATATTTAATTTGTTAATGTTCAAAATGAGGATTTTTGTTGGTCCTTAAGAGTTTGCTTTGTTGTTGTGGTTGTTGCTCTCATTTACTAGTTGCTGCATAGTAATTTCCTTAACTGGCTATCAAAAAGTTCAAACTGTACTATTCTTCCGCTGTTTGAAAAAGTATTGAGTGCTAGTGATGCTGGTCGAATAGGTCGTCTTGTTCTTCCTAAAGCATGTGCCGAGGTAATTTATCTTAGCACCCTTAAACTATGTGAACTTATTATTCTACATGCTATTTGACTTGTTAGCAGTAATTAGCAAACTGAGTTGCTTGTAGGCGTATTTTCCTCCTATATCTCAACCTGAGGGACTTCCTATAAAAATTCAAGATGTCAAGGGGAAGGAATGGGTGTTTCAGTTCAGATTTTGGCCAAACAACAACAGCAGGATGTATGTTTTAGAGGGTGTGACTCCCTGTATACAATCAATGCAGCTGCAAGCTGGTGATACTGGTATCCTTGCTTTCTTGTCCTATATATATATATATATTGATGGATGGATGTGTGCTTGCTATGTTTTCACCATACTGATTTCCCGACTGCGTAACTAATGTAGTTGCGTGTGATTTTACTTTGGTAGAAAGACCCATGGTAGCAACTAGCAAATATGACCATGATTTTGAATAACGACCAAGTTATCTAAGCTTTAGAGGTTACCTTAACTGCAATTTGAGGTAGAATTGGCCAGATTAGAGGGAAATGACTGAGATTTGATTGTGATGACTGGCTCCATCTCCAACCAAAATTTATACCATGGAAAGATCTGTAATGATGTTATTTGTTCTGCTGCAGTAACCTTTAGCCGCAAAGATCCTGAGGGGAAACTTATTATGGGATTTCGGAAAGCATCAAACTCTTCTATTCAGGTAGCTTGCATGAAAATTACGGGTCTCCACCACTATAATGTTTGTACTTTATACTAAATAGACCGTACAGAAATTGCTGACATAATCTGGTGTTGAATTTAGGTGAAATAGTGTTGATCTAGAAATCATTACCAAAGCATAATGTTGCAATATTTCCCGATTTCAAGCTGTTTATATTATTTCGGCTATTGTTCAGGATCTACCAATGACCAATGGCTGCTCTAGCCTTCCTCAGTCTATGAAGGGTAAGGGTCCCACAGATACTCATCTGAATGTTTTATCCAGGCCACTGGATTTTGCTGGTGGAAATGTCTACATGCAAAATGGTGAGAAGTGTGGTGAACCATCAGAGGAAGGCTTGTTACCATCGTCTATGACAACGACAGAAAAGAAAAAAGGTCGAAATATAGGTGCTAAGAGTAAGAGATTGCTAATGGATAACCAAGATGCTCAAGCATTGAGGTTGACGTGGGAGGAGGTGCAGGGTATGCTTCGACCTCCTCAAAATATAAAACCGAGCATTGTTGTGGTGGATGACTTTGAGTTTGAAGAATATGAAGTAAGATTGTTTTATCCTACTTATTTATTCACCTATTATGTTGTATTGTATACTTAATTCAACTTAAATTTCAAAAAGTTGCGAACGGCATGCTTATGCCCAAGGAGTATGCTTTGATTAAGTTTGATTAAGTTTGCTTTGATTAAGTTTGCTTCACAACTTTATTCGTATAAGGAGTATTTAATTTAACTTCAATCATCTGTAGTTCAAGGCATTTTCCCTTTGGCGATTCTCACTTTTTAATAATTGTTTGTGTTTCTATCTTCTTTATAGTTACACATAAATATATATGCTGCATGTTGTTTGTTGTATAGGAACCACCAGTTTTTGGGAAGAGCAGTGTCTTTGCAGCTCATTCTTCCGGGTAAATTTTCTCTCATTTATTCATAATGATTAGAATTACTTCCTGTTTCTGAGAGTGAAATTCTTATTTACCAACAGACTATTTGTTACAGATGGACAATGTTACCACAATTAAAATGTCAACTTTTTGGCTATTCTTAACTTTTGGTAAAAGTACACTACTTTTTGTCTGATGTGGGGGCATTAGTGCATGTTTTGAGTAATATTGTTGCTGATAGACTGATATTTACTTGAGGCTGGATCTGAAACTATAAAGATATTCATTAAGCAATTTCGTGTTTAGAAAATTTCCTTAGAAAACGGAAACAGTAGGGAGGACTAAACAGTTCACACATCATGTTTTCAGTTCCATTTGTGAAGTTATTAACCCAGTACCACCTCCTCACCACCAAACACCCCAAACCATCGGACTACCCCCCTCCCCAACATCCACCGAAAACATTCTCCACCCCCTAATACCACCAGACAGTTGTGGAAAACCCGCTCAAAACCCATCCCGCCCTCAAAAACCATCTCCCACTCATGAAATGTCTTCCCCACTCCCAAAAACCTCGGATAGATGCATTCTTCAAGGGGGTGGGATGGGTTTTCTTGTGGTGGGGGACTGTTTTCTAGGGCGGGGTGGTTTGTTTAGGAGGTAAAGAACATTGGTGGTTTGAGTGGTGGTGGTAGTGGTGAAGGTGATGGGGTAGTGGGTGGTTGAAGAAAATGAATAGTAGGGATTGGAGGTAGGGTTAAATAGGTAATTGCAATAACTTAAACACTACTTGCATGCAAAACCTATTGAAAATGAAACTTCCCGCAAAGGGATCACTTTGCTGTACAAGAACTGCGCACAATTTAGTAAAATAGCTTTACTTTTTTTTTCTAACCTTGAGTACAAGTCTCATTCTAAATCAACTACCACAATCAAAATCTCGCTAAAAGAAATACGAGTATAATTTGTTAAGGTTTTTTTTGGTGTTCCTTAATGAACTCAAGGTTTTATTTTAGGTGTTTTGACATGAAACTCAGTTGTAATATTAATGTTAATAACAACCCGTTAACATTCCTTTGTTTTCTCAATGTGATCTCAGTGACGTGCTTCTTGCTTTGATTAGTAGTAGTGAGGCCATGCAACTTTCATTATGGGTCACACGAAAACAGTTACTCTGTTTTTTCAATAAACAAAATTGTGACAATTTTTAGATGATGTACCTTCACAAAATTTGGATGGTCAAAGTTGGCATTGAAAGTGAAATGAGAAAATACAATACAAATGGGGTGGAAGTAGTATTTCTGTAAGATACTTATTGCCCTCCTTCCCCTTTCCCTTGCCTGCTTGGTGAGTGCATTCATCCTCCATTAGTTCGGTGCCAGATTCCATTAATGATAATCTATAATTTAGATTTTAGATTTGGCATTCTCCTGAAATACTGTCTATGTTAGAGTGATAGATCAATGGGCGCAGTGTGACAGCTGCTCAAAGTGGCGAAGACTACCTGCAGATTTTTTACTCCCTCCAAGGTGGACGTGTGCAGATAATGCTTCGGACCCAGCCAGGTTTCTAGATTCATCATAGCTCTATTAACGCGCATATGTGCGTATTTCACTAGTGTTGATATAAACGGTCCTCTGATGACATATATCTATCTGCTTATGTGATTATAGGTGCTTCTGTTCTGCTCCAGATGAATTAAGCCCAAGGGAGCTTGAAAATTTTTCTAATCATGGCAAGGGTATGATATATTTATACAGTTGTATTTTCACGTTTCGATGAATAGTGTGATGCAAGTGGGTCTCCATGTTTTGCTTGTTTTGAATCCAATTTGCTGGAGTCAGTTAATCATGCATGCATATAGTAGTCGAGCTGGTTGTTGGCGACTGATCATAATCATACCTGTATTTTGTTTTACTACTAGCTGAAAATTCATGAATTGAGATTTCAGCCAATCACATTTTTCTCTCTCTTCTATCTGTATGAATTCTATGAAAGGCCTATTTCTATACTATTGATTCATTATGTGCTCCAAGTGTAAGATCTCGCTTTCCTGATCTGAGAATGATGTCTTGTGCAAGAGAGGAAGGCATTTGTTTGTGCTGAATCAGAGTGTTCTACTCGTGGATCTGAATTGACTGAATGTGTTCCCTTCATTCCTCCTGACCACCCACTATCAACTTCATTATCGACTGTTTGTGTAGATCTTAATACCCTGCAGACACTCATCTCGACCAAGATGTAAGGTTTGGATAGTGTTAACTGCGACCACATTATTAATGCATTATCCGATGCATTTATGACAAAATGATCTAGACTAGTCTGTGACCATCAACTCTGTGATCAGATTTCAAACCTTGATTAAACTGTGGGATATTCTACCCCCAGTTCCATTTTTAATACATTTTTTCTCGTTTTTACGGGCATTGAATATATTGTACTAAATTTATAAATGGTGATGACGTGTAAGAAAGCTTCCTATCTCTGATAGTTCCTTCCGTCCCTTTTGGGTCGCTTCTTACTCGTGTAGATTATAAGAAGAAAAGATCGACAATGGCCAATAGAGTGATTCAGGAACAAGAATCCTCTGGGCTGAGTGCTCTAGCCAACGCAGCCGTTTTGGGAGATAACCCAAATGAACCAGGGACATCGGCCATTGCAACGACCACCAAGCATCCTAGGCACCGCCCTGGCTGTTCATGTATTGTTTGTATTCAACCGCCTAGTGGGAAGGGCAAGCACAAGTCAACCTGCACATGCACTGTCTGCA
Organism: Agrostemma githago; assembly: GCA_958450325.1. Taxonomy (NCBI): domain Eukaryota; kingdom Viridiplantae; phylum Streptophyta; class Magnoliopsida; order Caryophyllales; family Caryophyllaceae; genus Agrostemma; species Agrostemma githago. Next base: position 3,358,120 of record OY288259.1, read on the forward strand.
TGACAGTGAAACGGCGTTTTAAAACGCTAATGATGAGAAAAAAGAAGCGGCAATCCGATCAAGAAGCCGAGATGGTCCTTAAATGCCACCAGAAACTGGATTCTAATGGTGAAGACGACAAAATTAGCAATGAAAATCAGAAATTACAGGTGGAGATGGATTCCTTGCAGACAGAGCTTGCTCAAACGGGTGACGACGAAGGTCGAGATTTAACTTTAACCAGTGAGTTAGGCGACAGTGGTTCTGGGCTTGATCTGAACTGTCGTCCAGACCGTGAACAAAACTCGAAGCTAGGGAAAGGTGAGGCGAGCCTTGCTGCAAATGTTTTTCAGTTAGCAAGTGTCCCTTTAGAAACATATATGAAGGAGAACGGGGTCGATTGCCAGACCCCCAAGGAACAAGCTAGCTCGGAAGCAGCTCAGCCCGAACAACTTAGTCAGGCCACCACAGAGATTGAAGGGGGGGATGATCCTGTTAGTCAAGCCTCTGTGGAACAAGTGAATCCGAGTGACGGGAGCTGTGAACCTGAAAATGCAATTCATAAAGAACAGGCCGATCCCCGGTGAAATACATCCATCTCTCTCATTGTGCTAATATTGTGCCAAAAGACATGCAAAGCTAAATACTTTCATCAATGTGGGAATAGCAGAAATGTTCTGAACTGCAACTGACTTCTCTGTGAGTATGTATCCTAGTTTTCATACACTGCTACTTCTTGGATTGGGTCTGTGTGTCTCAGTTCTATTTCATTATTCCTGTGATTGTTTGAAATATGTCAAAGTATTGTTTTTAATGTTTTTGTGCAACTGACCAAATTTACAACTGACATCATAAGTTACTCTACGGTGGTGGTTCTTGGCTTGCAAGTGACATTATAGGTTACTCTACGGTAGGGGGTGTAAACAAGTCGCGCCGCACCGAGCACGAGCTTGGCGTTGTTCGATTCGTGCTCGTTAAGCAAAATTTGAACTCGAGCCGATCTCGAGTTTACCTGAGTTTGAAAAAATTGAGCTCGCAAACTAGCTCGTGAGCTAAAATGCGAGCTCGAACCTATATATAATTATTAAAATTTACGTTTTTTTGCACCGATGTGTGTTAATAAATTGGGATCCAAAAAACATATAGGAGTACAAACGTATTAGGCAAATCAATGAGAACATTTTATATGGTGAAAAACACGAATATTGAATGTTTTTATTTCGGTACCCAAAATGTCGAAAAAACGTGGATAATAACCTTCAAAATCTGTCGTTCTTGGCTATTTTTCGACAATGCTTAAAGGTTCTCGAAAGCCCAATTTTTTTTCACGAAACTTGTCGGTAGGAATAGAATACTGCCTAATAACAATACCTAGAACTTTCGAGACGATATAAATTGCAGTATAGAACTTGTTTCGATTGATTCCGACATGTGTCATAACGTAATATTATGGCTTCTAAAAGTATCCTTTGAAATCCAAATGACTCTAATATTACACCGGGACATTTTACTAGGTGTCTACTTTATTCAGCGCAAAAATTGACTGTTTTATTTCGGGACCCAAAGTGTCGAAAAAACGTGGATAATAACCTTCAAAATCGGTCGTTTTTGGCTATTTTTCGACAATACTGAAAGTTGCTCGAAAACGCAATTTTTTTCACGAAACTTGTCGATAGAAATAGAATACTACATAATAACAATAATTAGAACCCCCGAGACGATATAAAATAGATGATAGAACTTGTTTCGATTGATTCCGACATGTGTCATAACGCAATGCTATGACTTCTAAAAGTATCCTTTGAAATCCAAATGACTCTAACATTACGCCGGGAAATTTTACTAGGTGTCTATTTTATTCAGCGTTAATATTGACTATTTTTATTTCGGGATCCAAAATGTCCAAAAACGTGGATAATAACCTTCAAAATCGATCGTTTTTGGCTATTTTTTGACAATGCTGAAAGTTGCTCGAAAGCGCCAATTTTTGTCACGAAAATTTTCGATAGGAATAGAATACTGCCTAATTACAATAATTAGAACTCTCGTAACGGTATAAAATAGAGTATAGAACTTGTTTCGATTGATTCCGACACGCGTCATAATGCAATGTTATGGCTTCTAAAAGTATCCTTTGAAATCCAAATTACTCTAATATTACACTTGCACATTTTACTAGGTTTCTACTTTATTCAGCACGAATATTGACTATTTTTATTTCGGGACCCAAATGTCGAAGGAACGTGGATAATAACCTTAAAACTGGTCGTTTATGGCTATTTTTCGACAATGCTTATAGTTGCTCGAAAGCCCAAATTTTTTTAACAAAACTTGTCGATAGGAATAGAATTCTGCCTAATAACAATAATTGGAACCCGTGTAACATAGAATTATGCCTAATTTTGCATATCATATAAATAGGACCGGTGTAGCATATCATGACCGATGGTTGTTAAAAAAAACTTAAAATGGTTCAGTTTCGAGTGTATGTATCGAAGATTTTGCTTTAATTTAACGTTACTCGAAAGATAGTCGAATCACTTTTAAATGTGTTTATTTTAACTCATGCGTATCTTCTATTTCACCGTGACATTTCTATAATGTAGGGAGTAGTTAATGTGCAAATTTTAAGACATTTAATTTCGGGATTAAATCGGGCCGAAAAATGAAGATAATAATCTTCAAATTCACACGTTTCAGGTGATTTTTCGAAAAATGTAAGATATTTTGCTTACCATCTAAATAGGACCCGTATAACATAAAATGACTGACGGTTGTTAAAAAAACTCTATAATGGTTTAGGTTCGAGTATGTATGTATCGAAGATATCTTCGATATCGTCCTAATCCGATGTTTCTTGAAAGATAATCGAATGACTTTTAAATGTATTTATTTTAACTCATACATACCTTCTGTTTCACCGTGATATTTTTATAATGTATGGAGTAGTTATTGTCCTAATTTGGAGACAGTTAATTTTGCGCCTGAATCGGGCCGAAAACATGGATAATAACCTTCAAATTTGCCCGTTTCATGTGATTTTTCGAAAAATGTGAGATATTTTGTTGGTCATCTAAATAGGAACCGTATAACATAAAATGACCAACGGTTGTTAACAAAACTCTAAAATGGCTCAGTTTCGAGTATATGTATCGAAGGTTTCGCCATAGTCCAACGTTACTCGAAAGATAGTCAAATACTTTTAAATGTGTTTATTTTAAATCATACATATCTTCAATCTGTTACACCGAAACATTTCTAAAATGTATGTACTAGTTAATGTGCAAGTTTCGAGACATTTAATTTCAGAACTAAATTCAGCTGAAAAATGTGGATAATAACCTTCAAATTCGCCCGTTTCAGGTGATTTTTTTGAAAAATGTGAGATATTTTGTTGGTCATGTAAATAACACCCGTATAACATAAAATGATTGTCGCTTGCTAAAAAAACTCTAAAATATTTCAATTTCGAGTATATCTATGAGTATATATATAGAAGATTTCGCACTAATCCGAGTATGACGGATATATCCATTAATTGTCCATCATACATGGAACACTTAATCTTCCCTCTGAGTGTCTCTCACAAATTAAACAACTTTCTCCAACAAGCCAAACCCCTTAATTAATCATCCAGTCAACATAAACAATTATTAGACTTTTTTAATGCGATTAATATTGTAATGCGACTGAGTACAATCTTCGATGAACAAAAAAAAATTATCTGTTGGACTTTTTTAATATCAACAATTATTAGCCCATTCGACTTGCTCCATAACGGATCGAATATCACCATATAGTAACTCATCGGGTACAACATTATTAGAACAATAATCCTCGAAATAACTATCAAAACCCGAGTTGTTACTATTATTAAAACAAGTCTCGAAACCCTGGTCGTCGCAAATAAACTCGTTCTGTGTCGTCGTTCCAATTTTATCAGATGTCTCGGAATAATATACCGTCTCTTGAAATGTTTCACTATTATTCCATAACGACGAGGTTATTCCATTATCAACAATAACGTTACTCGAATTATTATTATTATTGTCGCAAATCTTCACACTAGTCGTCTCGTTCAACTCAAAGCTTATATTGGGTAACTCGATCTCATGGTCGGGCACAAAGCTCGATTGATCGACTACTTTGCTTACAATGTCTCGAGTTTTGGACCGATTATCGACTGAGAATGGTAAAGAATTAGAGGTTGTAGTAGTATTTTTTGAAAGTTTATTATTAGTTGTGTTTTTGGATTTTTTATGATGAGAGGATAGGAGATTATGAGTGTTTGGGTCTAATCCTTGAGCAATAAGTTTTTTCTTGATGCAAGAGTTCCAAAAGTTTTTAATCTCGTTATCTGTTCTTCCGGGCAGGTGTGTGGCGATTTGAGACCATCTATTGCCTAGAATTCTGTGTACTTCGATTATGGTTCTTTCTTCGTCTTTTGTAAATGAGCCTCGTCTTAGATCTGGCCTTAGGTAGTTTATCCACCTTAATCTGCAGCTTTTCCCGCATCTTTGCAACCCTACAATAACATAATTAAGTGTGTATTATTGTCTTAAGACTCTTAACCCTACACCCTCAAAGATGGTAATTACCATAAATAATGTGAGATTAATCTGTAGATCCACTAGTGAGGGAAGTGGATATAGACAATCTGACACGGTCTAGTATGGTTCACGGTCAAATAAAGTACAAGCCTAGTCGTGCACTGACTCACTTAATTTTGAGATAAAAAGATCGTGCCTAGCCAAGGAACAACACGAATGGGGCAGACACAAAATGCAAAGAAATATGGCTGAAAACGAGGAGTTGCTAGCTTGGACAAGCCCAAGCACTACACGACACGACACATATGGACTATAAATTGTGCATAGACCGTCGTTTTCATTTCACCAGCACGGTGGGTCGACAAGAGGCACGACACAGAGCCCACTTCCATTATCTCTACTATGAAGATAGTCTCGGAATATGTTATTGTAAAACCGTCTGATGAAAGTAAAAGGGAGAAGCAGAAAAGTAAGAGTACCAGCAAGTTTGGGAACAGAGCTCCAGGAGGAATGACCATGGTGAGTAACATGATTAAGAAGCTTGTCATCCTCTTCAGGAGACCATAATCCTCTCTTTACTTTTTGCTTACTACAACAATGGTGCCCCATTAGTCTTTACTTTTTCCAATATTTATGATACTAGCTAGTACTAATAATAAGTTACGTACGTACTACTACTCCCTAACAATATAGGGTCTCTCATCATTTATATACTTATAATCCTAGTTTTGTCTCATCATCCTAGAACGAAAACGACTTTCTACTATTGCATATTTTATCTATTTATTTATATGGAGTGTATTGGAGTATTTAATTTGTAGGGTTTTTACTTACTCCAATCTAGCTATATATTTAATCTAAAATATCATACCCAATATTCTCGTTTGTGACGGAAGTATCCATCATAAATTTCTAATGGGTCAAGTATCATATTTTGTCTAGTTAGGGGCTAGCAAAACATATAATCATCTATATATACATGCATGTGCATGTGGTACATATGCTATTTTAACCAGGTCATTTGAAGTCTTAAGACAGATATAAACTCGTCACAAGTAGTATACGTAACTAACACAAATATGACGGCTATAATAATATACTACTCTAGATGTAGTAATAAGTCTGGTTTTGCGAAAAATCAAAGATGGAAGGAAGTGTATAGAGGAATATATGTATGCATAGAGTATTTAGATGATGAATGAATTAGAAAGTGTGAGCTGGAGATTCATTAACTTCACGTTTACTCATAACAAAAATTAACAAGACTCTAGACTATATATGCACATACAATAACATAGTTAACTTACTTAACTTAATCATCACTCTTTATATATTTCTTGGTTACTTTACTTATAACTTATACCTGCAGTTTAATTGTACACAAGTTTTAACCAAAGGATATGATATTATGACATGACACTTTTTTGTTGTATGGACCAACGTGTATGTTATGGACTACACTTTCTCTTCAATCATACCAAGTTACAAGTCCATTGTCATCAGATACATATATATATTTGTCGTGTTATTAAAATACTCCAATAACGTCGTATGATTAGATGGAACGAACACTTTAATCTTCTTCCGTTTTATTCACATATTCCTACTTGAGTCATTATAAGATTACATCATACTAAACCGTCCCAAAGTGGATTCGTCCCTTGTTGGATCATGGGCTAATATTAGGCCACGTTATTTTCCGTCCGTCTACCATCAATGGCTTAGCTAGGGTTGCGTTATTTTCCCCTTACAAAGTAACGGAAACATGAACTATTCACAAAGACGGAGGTAGCTTATCAAATACTCCGTTCAGAGTATATAATAATTTGTTGACAGCTAATAATACAACACCTTTCGTTATACAAAGTACTCCGTACAAAATAGAAACTTCTTTTTAAAAAATCATAAATTATGAACACAAAAAAAAACACAAATTTACAGATTTCAGAAGGTGCAGTAATTCCTGAGGATCTGCCTAGCAAGATCAACAGCTCCACTATTTTTGTAAATCAAGTGCAGGTTAAAGGCTGCCTCTCTTCTAAGGTCACAGTACCCCGGTTTCGGATCTCTCATTGGCGCTTCTTTCTCCATCCTCATAGCCTCCGGCATGGGCACATCCTCTTGACGAATCGCAAGTACCTTCTCGTAGTATGATGCTGCCAGTGAAACGAGGCCCACGTGGTGACATGCCCGAGCTACATTATATAGCGACTCCTGAAAATTTAAAAATTTCTTCACGTTGTCGTTGCCAGGGAAAAGCCTGAGACAATTTTCAACACCTAAATTTAAAAGATCACCTGACTATTTTCACAGATTCGTAAATTGTTGTAGAGAAATGCTAAGCCTTGTGCAACACATTGGTGCTTGTTTTGAAGTCGATATCCAAGGGCTAAATTGATCAACGCGGACCCTGAAAAAGACGCCCAAAAAAAACATCTGCAGTTAAAATAAAATAAAAATGGGTGGGAGTATGTATATGAGATGGGAATTATGTTTGGACGTCACCAAAAAATGGCAGACCTGCACAAAGATTGATTAAAGGGGAATCGGGCATTTGTTTATAAGCTTCGAGATACTCTCTTGCAGCTACTTGGTGTTGGGAAATTGACGTAAACTGATTTCCCGAGATGATCATGGGTGGTACTAAATCTTTGTGCTCCACTCGCATATGGTGAAGGAACTTGTGATGCTTTGAAAGCCGGTTCTCTAATCTGAGAAAACACGGACGAGGATAGCATAAACAAATTGAGCCACAATTAGCCGCTGGTGCAACTAACAACAGAAATGTACATACAGGTAAAGGTCGCAAATGGGTCAGGTCAATTTTGGTTGGATCATTGCCATGAGCATGTGACGGTATTACTTACCTTAAGACCAACTTATAGTAGCTGTTCCAGGCAGCTTTACTCTGTGGACGCTGCTGAACCAAGTAACGTACGTAATCAAACCCATCAGAGGGATCAGTGATGTTCATCGCTATTTCTGCAGGCAAATTTTTTTAACTAACTAATGCACAAACGGGTTAAGTTCTTATCTGAGAAATTCATGTTTAACACATACCAGCGCCAAGGGACCGGAATTTTTCCTTCTTCTCAGTAGGCAAAGTCTTGTAAGTTATTTTCAAACACAGCGTTATCAATTCCAGTGCCTCGCTATATCTTCTCAATGATGTCAATGCTCTACATAACTATAAACGTACAAATAAAATACATTCAGCATAGCAAAACATTACAAATCCCGAGTATAACTGGAGGCACGATTTAATGATTTATGGAAGCGATATTGGTAAAGAAAGGATGATACGACTGTAACGACTCACATCTGAAATGAGATTATAATTCTCCTCATCTTTGAAGAAATCGGGCCATGGAGGTGCCTTCAATGGTTGTTGCTGAGAGGATCAAAAACAGACGTTAGAAAAATTAAGAGATTCTAACGGAGTTTTAAATGGTAGCTAATGAAACAGATTTGACGCCAATTTACCGGAATATCATCATCGGAATCATCACTTTCCCACTCAAATCCGACATCCGTTGCAGCAGATGTCTTGTCTTCGTTTGCTAATGCTCTCTTTTCAAGCAACTTTCTCCTTGCTCGGGTGGCTTTTAACCTACGTTGGTGAATATAAGAATGAATTAAGCGATATTCCAGCATTATTATATGTAACGATAAAGGAATAGAAGGAACTACTGAACTGTACTCAAAACAAAGATTTGGAGACTCACACGTCGCTCTTCAAAGCTGGTTTTCTAAATTGTCCGAAGACCGAATCTGTTTGATGATCACCTAAAATTTTAACTCTCTCCAAGAGCTCACTCCTAGAGAGGGATTTTCTCCGTTTTACCTGAAAATTTTTATTTTTAAAAAATGAAAAGGAAAAGGGGTTATATATTCAACGTCACGAGAAATGCTATAAATCAAATGAGAAGATTGGATATTTAATACTCCGTAGTACTAATCAGTTTGATTTCAACGCACTCTAAAGACACGGTTATTATGAACGTAAAGTAGATCTCTCTAAAGTACCTTTTGATGCATGGAATCAATTTTAAGCGAGTCACGGACAAGAGGATATATTGCTTCAACAAAGGCCTCGAGCATCCCTTGACTTTTATAAAATTGAGATAGCTTCAATTTTACTTTCACGTTACTCCACCAGTTCTCAGAATTACCTGCATCCCCGTCCCTGTCGTTTGATAATCCTGGTAAAAGACACATTTAAATTTTTAAAAAAAAATTGAGACGCAACTCTTATCCTTAACAATTTCGCCACGGCTAATTTACTACCTGAATTTATTGGAGGAGATAGTAATTTCATCGCTTCATCTTTTTTATTTTCCTCAAAAAGAAGTGATGCCAATGTTAAGCGAGTATCAATATCATTTTCATGCGCTCCCAAAGCTGAAATGACATAAAAGCATATAGAAATTAGGCACGTAATTGAGAAGTTATATTCCAGTTGAAAAGTGTTTGTTCCTACTGATAACCCGCGTACTTTTAATTAAGATAACGGGATCGATTTCATAATTTCTTAATGATCAATATCACAGGGAATACCAACGGAGATTCAAGATTCATAAAATTTCAAACCTTTGTAGAAGAAGTGTATAGCTGATGCTGTTTCTTTTAAAGCCGAATAACAGTTGGCAATTTTTAAACTTACGAGTCCCTGAAACGAATATCCAACATACAAATTAATCTTAGCGTATTATAGAAGAAAATTAAATCAAAACACGAGAAATGAGATGAGGAATGAAAACTGTGGGATTTGCAGCATGAAATCATACGTAATAAGAGGGATAGACTTCGAGCATCAGATAATACTTCAATGCAGATTCAAATTTCTGAAGCTCGAGGAATGTGTTTGCCACCGCTATTATGAGGTCAGCCTGATGCTCAGTAATTCCTCTTTCCAGAAGTCGGAAACAAGTCTGTACAATGGAGATGCTTTAGTGAAAGTAAACAAAGCTCAGTCGATACAATATATACAAATTACAACAACGCCATCAGTGTCGAGCAATGGTTGCTTCACAATTCAATGATCCCTTTGCCTAATCTGTCGCTACATATTTTTGAAATCAATGATTAAGGTTGACGTGGTTGACCATCAAAGTCAAAAACTCCCTCCGTAACGTTGTGTTCTTCCCATTTCACTTTTCAAGGTCAAAGTTTGCAAATTTAATCGTGAAGAAGTAGCAACATACGAAACATTAAGTTATGATACACAAATATTTAGATTTGTCACAAAGATATATTTCTGACAAGAAAATATGATCAAAGCGTATGTGAGACCGCAAAAAGTGAAAAGGGAAGAATATATAATTGCGAAAGGGGGGATACCTGTGCCTTGTCCATATCTGCAAGATGGACGTGGCAAATCCCTTTTTTAATTGTGAGGCGCAATGGAAATTCTCGAGAACCACAAACCCCTTCGGCACTTTCAATGTGCTGAAGAGCTTTAGTATAGTCATTCTGTGCAATGTATGATGAAGCCAACAAATCAATAACAACAAGGTCAGCATCAGTTGGATGATGTTTGAGATACGCCTCCAACATGCTTATAGAGTTCTCATACCGGCCACCTTGGTTATACAACTGTAACACAAAGCACGTAAAAAAAAGGTGAGAATAAAATATAGGAGTATAACATTATAATTACACTTACACGTCACGGAAGTCCTACAAAGGGAGAAGGTAGAAACCATTGTTGCCTTCTTGAGAGCTTCAACATTATCGGGACTCATTCGAACTATCTGATCATATGTTTCAGCAGCTTTTAAGGAATCGCCTGCCTCCATAAAAAGTGAAGCTCGGAGGTATCTAAGGGTAACATCGGATGAATCTGCAGTAATTGCTCTAGAAAGGCAATACCACGCTTGACCAGTATTTCCCTGCTCTCTGCATAAGAAACATTACGAGAATAAATCACATATGGCATTATCGGGCCGGGTTGGGTCAGGCCAGTTCCAGCCACGTCATTATCGGGTTTGTAAGAATCATGTTATTGCCAACTTTTTTAGGGATGTTGGTTCACATGCGCCAATAAACAACATTCAGGTCGAGTCGGGTTAGGTCGGATAAATTCAGATCAAGGGTACAGGTCGGGTATGGGGTCTAGGTTATTCGGGTCGGGTCATTTATGCCAATTCTACTCACGAGACACATTTGAAAGTCTCCAACTCAAACAAATCCTATAAAAAAAATTGCTAAACGGTCCGATAGTATATGTTCAAGGACAAAGAAAAATGTGAAAGATGCTTACATGGAACTAGTCACAAGACGTTTCCACAGAGATGCGTCTTTTGGACTAAGATATGCAGCAAACATGTAGAAATCGGTGGCTTTCTTTACGTCACCCTTTGCCTTATATACAAGACCAAGTGTGTGATATGGGTCAGGTAGGTTTGGTGCCAGCCGAACGACCTCCTTCAATACACTAATTGCCTGTATCCGAAATGATAATTATACAATTTAAAAAGGGGAAGAAGGGTTTCAATTTGACGATAATGGGACATGTATGTAATCAGTAAAAATACTAAAAAGTTTGTTTATAGTTACGACTTAGGATAGATCAAGTGAGGCATACAGCTTCATAGTGGCCGTGTGCATAGTGAAGATTGGCATCCCCGAGCTTTTTCGTAATTTCAGGGTTGAGATTGTTTCGTGATCCCTTACGCCTCCCTTTCCTCTTGTCCTGAGAAAACAGAATGAATATTTAATGTATGGAGAATCGAAGTTAACTGTATGAAAAAAAATCCATATAGACAACTGTTTATGTAAGAATCAGAACTTTGACTCACAATTATGTCTTTTAATTTTGGTTTTCACAATATTTAGCTCCTATCACATTATTGGTACCGTACATAAGTTATAAAGTGAATCTTCCCGTTGAAGAAAACAATACCTTCTTACGTCGTCTTCGACAACCAAGATTCATAACTTCTGCTACTTCCTCTAGCGTCGCTCCAATAGTCTCCCGGGGCTTCTTCACTAATCCCTGCCTGCCAAATAACCAAATCAGTATATCTATCACAGCATTATGGCCACAAGATGCAAGAGCGCAAAGAGAAGCAGTTAGTCTCCCTTATAAAGATGCTATTTGTGTTTTTGTTGTAACGGGTCAAGTATTACTCTTTTTTAGATAGAGGAAAATAAAGCATTTGTCATTTCCGAGGTTATCAGCTTTTGTCCGTTCCTATCTAAATGATTAATATTTTACCCGTGAACACTAAACATGTAATCAGGTTGCAGAAAAGGCGTGCAGGACAAAAGGCCGTGCAGTTTAAGAGTGAATCAGTGAATACCCTTGATCAGCAGACTCAACGGACTTCCGTTTCCTCTCAGCCAAGGCTTCATAATCGATTCGTTCAAACTGTTGATAAAGTTGAAAATCACCAGTATTACTCTCAACAAAATCCAGAGGATCCATCACGCCTTTGAATATCACAATGGACCCTTCTCCCCCTTCTTCCATTTCATTCGCTCCTTCCTCCCCTTCGTTTCCCTCGCCTCCTTCCCCATCTTCCTCTTCCTCTTCCTCTTCTTCTTCCTCTTTGTCTTTCTCTTCTTCTTCCTCTTCATCTTTCTCTTCTTCTTCCTCTTTGTCTTTCTCTTCTTCTTCCTCTTCATCTTTCTCTTCTTCTTCCTCTCCCTCTCCCGCTCCTTCACCCTCATCTGCTTCTTCAATATCCACGGCAAAGGAGTTGGGAGGATGCAAATCCTCGTCAAAGCTGTCACTGTCCATCCCGTCTTCACTCTCCATTCAGATGAAATTCAAACAACCCAATAGCAAGACTTCCAATAGTATCAATACACTGCGGTAAGCCGTAAACATCAATAAGAGATTACATATGAACATCCAATGATTCCAACATAGTGATACAAGTGCTAATAAAACACAATTATTCCCTCTATTTTACTCGATCGGTCCCATTTGACCTTTTTTCTCCACGCAGAAACAAATAAATCAGTGAGCTAGAGAGAGTCGAGTTCATTACTCATAAGTACAATTCAACTAAAGACACTATAGTAAGAAAATTTTGATAAGGTGATGGATTTGATTTTTATAAAAGACGGAACTTTGTCGAATTTGCAGGAAGGCCATCAAAGGTATTTCATTAGTGCTGACATCAAAGCTTCAATCTTTCAGAAATTAACCAAATGAATACAATAATCTAACCCTAAACCCATCATCCTTTAAAGCGTTGTCTTATATACAATACAACCTATGTTACTAACATTCGGTTTGAAGAGTCGGACACAGATGCATACCCAAGTATCAGACTCGGCTATTTTATGAAAAATCGTCAAGAATTCGGTCCAAAATGAAGTCGGAATGTCGGTCCTACCAATGAAGTGAGGGAGTAACATGGTATACAACTGAAACCCAGAAATGAACTTTGAGTGAAAATATATCTATTAACATGCAATGTCAAATTAATATTCAAAATAATTGGCAAAATTAAGAAGAACCCAACAATTATAATTACAAAAAGTATCAAACTTTGCCATAATCCCAGAAAATAATCAGCAGAAATAAGAGTCTAATTAAAGAAAAATGAATTCATAAATACAATAACCCAACAATTATAACTACAGAAAAGATCAAATTTTTATCATGAACCCAGAAAATAATCAACATACAGACTGCAATAGAAGATATATGAGTGTCATTCACTCTACAATTTCTAAATAAATCACTTCAAAATCAAATAATACATGCATTAGCTATTCAATTAAAAAAGTATGGTGAATAAAATTGAGAATTGGGGGTAGAATAAAAAAAGGAAGAAATCAAAACAAAAAAAGTTAAGAACTTTGAGGAAGAAATTAACCTGATTATAGAAGATGATACTGTTTGTCAATGTAGCAAAGTGTTTTTCTTTTGAAATCGGGTGATTAAATTAGGATGTTCTTGGTTGGTTCACCATTCATTTGCGCGCAAGGGTGCTCTACTTTGTTCACTTGATTTGTGCGTATGTGTTCAAATATTTTGTAATCACATATTCGACCCAAACCCGACTCAATTTGGACACAATGTAAACTACTTATTGAATAGGAGTACTTCGTATATATTGTTGAATTCATTTGCCAGATCGATACGATTTTGAGATCGTACAATACAATTCATTGAATTAGTCTGTCACATCAATATTAGAACTATATTTAGAACCTGTTCTGTTGGACTGAAACTAACTGAACTTACTGAGGTGGATTGAAATACAGACACAAAATAAGGTCTCCTGGGCTGAATTAAACTGAAACGAACTAAATATAAGTCGAAAAGAACATGACCTTAGTCTTATTGCAATAGCGGAAAGCCGGGAAGAGAATCAAACATGTGACCTATTATAGGTAGTACCTTTGTGCTAATCATTGAACTAGGACATTTACGGCTCGAGATTAGATCTGTAAGGACATGTTATTTTTATAGCTAGGTTCTTTTCGGCTGAACTTAAGTCAATAATAGATAGAACTGAACTAAACCGAGGAGTAGAAGAGAAACATGGCGTAAACCAAAGAGACATGGCTAGAAACAAGAAGTATAGGAGATGTTGTCGTGGGAATTAGAATTACCAAGAAAAAGTTGAAGACGCAATTCTCTATCCACACTTGTACACTATCTTTGCCATCAGCCCCCCAAAAATAATCACCACTTTCATTCAACAACAAACCAAAACCAAAACCAAATCAAAAAAATTAGGGTTTTTGATTCATTCTTAATCAACAACAACAAATCAGCCCCCCAATCCAACAACCATGGTTTCCGATTCAATCATCAATGCATCAATTCCCAATGCCCCCAAAGATTTCGCCAAGAAGAAGCGGGTAATTTCCTATCTTTCCCTATTTCAATTTCCCCCATTTCAATTTCTATCCAGTTTCTGCTTCTGTATAATTTAATCTTGTTTTTTTATGATATGCATGCTGGAATTATATGAGATGTCGCGTGATTTGCAATGTGATTTGTGTTTGATTTGCGCAATCATACGATTATATAATTTATATGAATTGGGTTGTGATTAAAATATGATTTTTGTGTTTGGTGTGTGGAATTTGGTTTGTAGGCGAATCGGTCTGCGAAATTGAAGCAGTGTAAGCTTGATGCTCGTCGAGAGCAGTGGCTTTCACAAGGTAACCTGATTTCTATCATTTTCCAATACTCCCGTCTTTTTAAATTAAATCATTCGTTTACCTTTGATTAGAATATCTCGTACATGAACTGAAAAGGTCGACAGTCTTAGTCTCGAATCCCCGTCCCCTTATATTGTACTCTGTACTGCACTACTGCTACTTCCTTCTCGTAGAGAATAGAAAACTAAATAATTGAAGGGGATGGGGTGAATTTATTTTTTCGTTTCCTGTAATTTTTATGTATCTCGGAAGTGGGTTTGCATTTTTATTTCTTTTTTTGTTGAGCTAGGTATTGATTTTTGTAGAAAAGAAAAAGAAAAGTTTACGAGGAGCTAAATCATACTCTCTTCATTCCATTCACGTCTATACATTTGCTTTTTACACAATTATTTAGGTAGAGAAAAACATATGGGATTAAGTGATAAATTTATCCATTTACCCTCTAGGCTTCTACACAATTGGGTTGCTTAGTGTGGGTCTCGCAATTAAATGGGGGTAGTATTATCTTTTAATTTGCAAAGGGCGATCAAATTAGAAATGTATGGAAGTGAATGGAATGATCTCAGACGGGATATGTATAGAAATAAAGTGGATGGGAGTATTTCTGTCTCATGTGGATTTGTTTGATTGATTGTTGTTGTGATAACATGTGTGTATGATATGTTTTAACAGTGAAGAATAAGATTCCAAAAGAGAAACAGAGTGATAATGAGGTTGGGAGTAGGGAGTTTAACGATCCGACAATTGAGTCAAGGAAGGGGAAGGGGAAGGGGAAGGGAAAGGGGAAGGAACCATGTTGTGAAAGGGTGGACATGAGTGTAAGCGTGGAGGTGATCCACAACCATGACAGTGATTCAGAGGAGTCGCTGATGAATAGTCCGTTGAACAGTGTGAACAATTCAGGGAATAACTATGCGGGGAGTAGTGGGAACAGTACTAGTAGCAGCAGTGGAAGCAATTTGAGTTTTGGTAGTGGGGGCTACTGTTCTAGCAGTACAACAGAAGAGGAGGCAGGTGGCGGTGGCGGGGGTGGATGTGAATCCGAGGGTGATGATGATTGCTTGGATGATTGGGAGGCGGTGGCGGACGCTTTGGTTGGTTCCGAGGCTAATGCCAAATGGGGTCATGATGATGACTCTCTCGATGATGAAACAAGATCTATTATGCATCCCGATTTTGATAATCGACAAGCTCGGGATAAAAAACTTGATGAGTTTTCAGAGAAAGTGGAAATTTTAAAAGGGGGTGGACTGAACTGCAAAGCATGGAGACCAGATGACAGTTTTAGGCCGCAGAACCTGCCGAACCTGTCAAAACAACGAAGTTTTCCTGACAAATCAGAGAGGCTCTATTGTCACAGTCCAAGTCCTTGGGTTGGTAATATTCCTCCTCCTGTGCCAACCTCGTGCCCTATATGCTGTGAAGATTTGGACCTGACAGATTCGAGTTTTCTCCCTTGTCCTTGTGGGTTCCACTTGTGCCTTTTCTGTCATAAAAGGATTCTTGAGGAGGATGCCCGTTGTCCAGGGTGCAGGAAGACCTATACTTCAGATACAGCCACGAAAGTAATTGTAACTGGTGGTGGTCTAACAGTTCGACTGGCACGCTCATGTAGCATGTTTTCAAGGGTTTAGTGGCGAATTAGCGTCTATTTTTGTGAGCTTGTGTATGATGGAACACTCGTTTGATTTTGTGTGTCTATCACTCTATTAGTATCTTGGTCATCTTGCCGGCTTTTAGTTGGTAGATGGGGGTATAAGTTTGTGGTCATAAACAAGTGTCACCGAGCAGACTTTAGTTTGAGTTTGGTTCTAATTTGTGTTGTCCTTCTCTGGTTGTAAAGAAACATTTTACTGGTATGTGAATAGATAAGTGGTATAGAAATGGCTACATTAGACTTCTGCATGACTCTCTAGTTCTCTACACCTATTATTTCATGCTTATTTTATATATGTCGTGTCACTGAAGCATGTTGCTTTACTATATTAGATATTGGAGTAAATTGTTGTTTTAATTAATAAAGGAGAAAGTTTTGAGTTCATTCTCTGTATACTAGTGTGCTGGATATCTATATTGTAAGTTTCATTTTACAGGTTATTCAACTCTGTTACAAATTTAGTGATGTTTTCTGGTGGCTGATGCAGCTCTCTGTATCTGAACTGTATCGATTTGGTGACGTCGATTTGTTTGTAATTATGAGAAGCTGAGAGTGCTAGAGCTGCTTATTGAGCATATTGGGGTTGTGTAAGACAGTATTCACGACAAATCTGTGATATTCCTGAGATATATTCTCACTTGTCGCTGAGTACACTGGGCTTGTACTTAGCTTTTTTTTGTTGATTGTGACTTACGAGATGGAAATTTTTGATAGAAAACAAATTGGCTTCGTTTTGTGATATGATTAATATCGCAGCTTGTAATTTTCTGGACTCTTTCTCATTGTCGAACTCTGGAAGGGTGGGTGATATGGAATTATCAGACTGATGCTGATTTACACGCGACTGCTCAAAGCTTTCTTCGCATTCTGCTGCCTATGAAGCTCAGGTAAATTCTCTTAACAATAATATAGTCTTCTACTACAAACTAATCCTACTTCCTACATGCACATCTCTATTTCTATTTAGATATGCCTGCAAACACTGGGGAATCCGTGTTGAAAAAACCTTTGATGCAGGAAACTGATCGATGCTGGACAGGTAGCATATTCCACCACTGTGTAAATGTGGAGCCGTCCAAGAAAACATCTTTACCCAGCAACCCGTTTTCCACCCATACCGATACTTTTCTTTCCAGTAGGATAATCCTCTGAGTAACATCCTCAGAGAACTGTTTGTTACAGGTATGAATGCTAAGCTCTTCAACCTCAGCCCAAAAACACGATTCTGGTAACGGGTCACGCTCCATTTTCAACCCGTGTTCCAGCCATCTCTGTGTATGTATATACCGAGTTGGTCGTCCCTTGTACATGTACGGACCCGTGTCCTCGTTCTTCAAATGTCGATAGTAGTTGGCTATATCTAAAGGCTCAACTAGGCGCCTATACCTGGTACCTATCTCGATCCACTCTTTCTGCCCTTCAAACTCGTCAGGTAACTCATATCTGTTGTTCATTTCGATTATCTCGTCCCAGCTGCCTGCTAATTCCAGTCTCCTTATGTTGTTGTTGAAGTCTTCAGTGTGTGCTTGCTGCTTGAATGCATCATAGTATCCTACTTTCCGATCCTCGCAATTGGCTTTATATCTTTCCAACATGTTTAGCGTTTTTTCGATTTTGATCTTGTTGCTGGTGATTTCCTTCAGGTTTCTTTCTTTGTGTTTCTCTAACTCTCCGGCTGCTCGAAGACATAATCTAGCTCTTGCACTCTGGAAATATTATTTTGTCGGCCTCAAATTAGCAAATAGTGATGAATTTAAAAGAATGATATTTATATTTAGACCTTGCAAACAGGTTAACCGGGTTGAGTTTACGTCACTTCGAATGGGGTCATTTTCGAGCCAGGCTATTTCTGGGTCTGTTTTTTTTTTTTTTTTTTCAACTTTTCAGGGATATTGGTTCGTATGGGGTAGTAAACATCTGGGTGAATTCGGATTACGGGTCAATCTAGGATCTCCAGTTGAAGTGTCGGGGTCAGGTAAATTTTGTCAGTCTATGTATATGGCTAGGTTTAGCAGACCTCAAGGACAACATCTACACATATTGCAGGGTAATAAAGGAGAGTTTAGAACTCACCAGGCCAAGATCATTCAAGGCATTACTGATGACTAAGATCCGACTTTCTCCATCGTCGTTTTCTGATAAAGGCAGTGTTTCTAAATGCTCAAGGTAAGTTACAGCTGCCATTCTGTAACTCCCGAGTAATTCATGCTCGTAAAACAAATGATCTCTTAAGCTCTTTTGTGCCACGTTCGCCCATTCTGCATGCGATGTTACTTGAAGACTGTAAAAAAGAATTTGGAAAACTGCATCCGGATTTTCTACCACAGCAAATTTACCATTCCCAGAGCAGAAGACATAGGTCCCGAAAGGCCGGTAAGGGCTTAGTTCAATGAATTTAGTCAAATTTTCTAACAGCATGTTTGTGCATCCCATGAATTTGCAGGCTGCATGACTGGTAACGGACGATGCATTCCTCATTACTGTCAGAAAAAACTGCGAAGCTTCAGGATTTGCTGCAATAGCATCACTGGAGTAAAACGGAGATGTTGGGTTGAAGTAGTTCAGAATCGTGTTCAATTCTTTCTCGATGGCAGAAAGAGGGCTAAGAGAGATCCGAGGTATGATGTCGTATTTCATGACAAAATGTGTAAAATGTTGGTAATATTGCTGTCGTTTTAGCGAATGGTTGAAAATCCTATCACCGACAAGAGGCGACCCAAAGGTTACACAATGAGGTGGTAATAAATGGTTTAGGTTTTTTTTATGTCTGGTTTCTAAGAACCAAAGAGTTGCAAAAATGGCAATTGGTCCACCTGAAGAATGTCCTGTAAACACTATTTGCTTCTTCTCTGTTGCAGCATTTTCCACCTGAAAATCATGTTTTCAGACAACATTCCAACTAATAATAAATTCACGAATTCTCGTCTAAGATGGGAATATCAGTCTTAATCTTATAACGGGTCCAATCACATGGACGATATTTGATCCGTTATAATATCAAGACGGAGGGACATAAACTGGAAAGAAGAAGCATTTAATACCTCATTTATGAAAGATGTGTTATTAGCCAAAAGTGCTTCAAATTTAGTAACAAACCCTTGATTGACACTTGCAGCTTTATTCCAGCCTATGGTTTTAAGTGAAGGGAAAATGTTGAGATTGATCTTGGTTAACCCGAATGGCTCATGGGTCAACCAGTCACCCAAATCCCATGAACCCGGAAACCCGAATATGATCTCCGACGAACTAGCTTTCTCACATATGTAAGGAGGCTTAGTAGTATGAGGAGGTAATCTGTGAGCTTTGATTGCTATGCTGCATGCTCTACTCACCACCTCTTCTTTTAACCCTATTTTCACATCCAACATTTCTCGTGCCATGCTCAAATGTTACTACTACAATGACTTATTGTGAGACGGTTGAACTCTGTATTTGTGCAACTTGTACGAATTGAGTTGTGGACGATGGTTTAGAATTATTATGAGATGGGTTTCGTACGAGAATTTGTGTTGTGTGAATTTGAGTGGAAGATTCCATAAAGCTTGGGATGAAGAATATGGTGAGGAATGGAGTAAAACGTGTTTTTGTATAGGAATTCATGACTTGTCTTGACATTGACTTGAATGATGGCTTGAATTTAATCATAGTCCCGTCACAACAAGGACTCTCGATCATTCTGTACGTCACTTTATACATTCTCTGACACATCATTTATTACACAAATACGAAGTAAATACTCTTGTCTACGATGTATCATAATTTGATGATGTATCAGATGAACTTACTAGGATCAGTAAAGATGATCAATAGTCATACTCTATACTCTAAGGTTTAAAACAGATCGAGTATTCCGTAACCGTAGATATATTACTTTTTGTTTGTTGTTATTTATTTGTCGATTTTATATTATGACGGATATGAAATCTTGATAAAGATTTGTGTTTTTTTTTTTTTTGGAGTAATTTTTATATGGAAGACATTTGTTTGTGTTCCACCCAGGACCTCGTACTGGGGTAGTGTAGTGGCGTGTTCAACTTTAGTTGGTCCATTAAAGAAATAATGTAATGTGGTCCATAATCTGCTTTACATTTGACTTTATTAGGCCTATTATATTTTGGGCTACGAAGGGTGGGCCCATACAAACTGTTTACCTTTGTCGTTCTATTCTGTACGGTCTCTTATGCTCTCTACTCCCCTCCCATTCACTGGAAAAATTCACTTTACTTTTGGAACAAATATTAAGGCAAGTGAGTAAGTTGGACAACTTTATCAAAATATCCCTCCACATTTTAGTTGTGGGGTAGTTGCAGGAAAGGATAGTTGTGGGGTAAGTAATAAGGGTATTTATGTCTTTTGCTTGGTTGAAACTTTTCATTTAAGGAAAATGTACTTTTCCAATGAATGAGCCAAATAAGAAATAGTGTGCTTTTTCAGTGAATGAGAGGGAGTAATTCATTTCAAATCCATTTAAGTTCCCGTTTATTTTGAGATCGAATCGATAATATTCTACTCCGTATCAGTATTCAGTATTGTTAAGTTAAGAAAGTTTCAAGCACGATAGACATGCAATCTGAATCGGCTTATTCTACGTGTGTTTAAGACGAATATTTTATTCCAACTTATAAGTTACAACGTGTCAAATTGAAAGACAAAAGACTTCCGTTTCATTGATTTCTTTCTCCTTAAAAGTAACCCAATGCTTTCGAAAAAAATATGTAAAAGTAGAGCAAAGAAGAAAAGTGAAAAAAATAAAAAAATAAAAATGTGAAAAATATTAATGACACAGAAGGGATATTTACCATGGACCTAGGCCACCGCCCCGTAACAAAAGAAATTGTGTCACTTATCGGAGCAGTTATGTTATGTGTCACTCAAAGCAAAATAATAGACATTGTTGAAACAGTACTTCATAATATGCCAAATTGTTATACGTCTGTCGGTATGCGTCACTTTGTAAAAGTCTTACGTCAAATCTGCTTTTCGAGGTAGATGGAGATATCAATTGCAAACCGGTGACGTGTCAAATGTCATATTCGTACCAGTACCAGTACATGGTTAGATATGGCAAACTTAAGAGTGAACAAATTATTTGTCTTTACCCACACAAATGAATACTTTTTTATCCGTAAAAAATTTGTGATGTATATTATTGTCATAAACAAAAATTTGCCGCATATCTAATTCTCTTTATCCCTAAAATTTGCATTAACGAGTAGTCTGTCTTGTCGGTCCATTATCAAATACTGTATTCAAATGTAAATGAAATAATAACAAAATTAAAGCAAAAACTGTGATGATTTTCTCTCCGGAAAGTTATATAAACATTAATTAATGTACTGTAGTACATAATGCTACAACTGATGATGATTTTCTCAACCACAACTGTCGTCAACAATGTACAATTTTCGGTCCTCTCGATTTGTTGAAAATTCTTACAAAAGCATAAAAGAACAGGTTGGGAGTACAGTTCGATTCTTATCCACAATATAGTACGCTAAAAAAAAACATTACGATGATGAGGCCTGAAGGGGTTCGGATATCGCTTAGGTAAAGCACACAATTACACAAAGAAATGGTGGTTTCCGATGTCTTTGACCCCGGAGTCCCTCAATCAAGCGCCATTGTATGCAAGAAGTTGTAGTTGTAACTACAGTATGATTTCGTCTTGGACGCTTACGTTAAGGGTCTTGTGTGGAAGCACAATGCTCTTTATCACAACCACTTCATCTTCCACGATTACAGATTCCCCTAAAATACGATAAACATCATGAATGAATGAGCAAATTAAAGTCTTGGTAAAATGATTTAGAAATAATAAGAACAAGAAGAAAAAAATGTACCCAGTATTGTAATTCCGAGTTTGGCATTGTAATTCCCTTCAGCCTGGAAACACGGATCGAATACAAGAACATCAGGTTTCTTAAATGACGGATATATGTATCTTCTATGTATATTTAGTAGTATATAGAGTTTGGATTCACCTGAACGCGAGACCATTTTCCGACTGTTGATTTCCAACCGATAATTGAATGGATTACGACTGCGTTTTCCTGTAGAATATGAACAGTTACTGATACAAGCTGTAGTGTATTTTCCACAATAATAATTAATAATGTGTATAAATCAGTGATTCAGTATTACCTTGATCTCAACACCGTCGAGCAATATACAATTGACGAGCCTAGCACCAGCTCCAACACGTGCGTTTGCAGATATCGACACATTCGGACCAATCTATCCCAATTTAGAGTACACAGTTTGTTAAAACACCAAAATACAGCAAGAACTTGGGACATGCAACTGAGGGTGTACATAACATACCTTAGCTGTGGGATGTAATTTAGCTGAGGGATGGACATATACATCACCGATAATCATAGCGGTTTTTGTACCATCACCACTCGCCAAAAGATGAGGTGAACTCACTCGAAATTGGTTGAGATATAGACCCGAACATTTAAGGGACATCCTGCAAGATATGATATTTCAGTAAAAAAATTACTCCGTATATGCATAGGCATGGGTTTTTGCAGTAGTCCTTAAGTAACTAAGGATCGTCATACCCGGGAGTCTTGATCTGCTCCCAGAAGTCCATCGTCTCATAGGTATACATTTGCTTCTTCCCGGCTAGTGGCGTCAATATGTCCTGTCCTAATCTTACAAAATCCGAGGGTAGACTCCTACCAAAAAAAACTCCTAATTGAAAAAGATTTCATACTGAAATCGTTGCGATGAATTAGTTTGCAAGGAGAAGAGAAATACTTTGTTGCAGAATGAAGTGTTTCGAAGCTGGTTATACGCCTGATATTATCTGCAGGGAGAAGTTTGTGTTAGAAAACAGTAAATTCTGAACTACATGATCGTTTATGTCGCCTCACCTGAATCTATCCGATGACTGGAGACGCCTTCAATCGCTGTAAATATATCAGGTGAAAATACATACACCCCGCAGTTTATTCGATCACTTACCTGCAATTTACAAATGAATTTCTTACTTTTCTATCAAACTAAGTAAAGCATGAAGCAAACCAAATGTGTTACTTACAAAAGTTTCAGGCCTCTCAGTGTAATGCAAAACCTCGTGGGTGTCAGTGTCGGCGACCAGTTCACCAAACTGATTGGCTGACTCTGCAGAAACCTGTCCAACGACATTTAATTATAACTCAATCGCAACATTAAAAAAAATTACTGAATTGACAGCAGAAGGTTTTCTGCTGTGTTGAGTAGTTAGTTACCTTGCTTACTAATATAGTTCCCATTCCTCCGTATCGTCTATGAGCATCTGAATTTGACATAATAATACAGAAACTCAGAAACTTTCGCCTTTTTTCATATTAGGCCATCGTAAGTTAATAATCATTATAAACTTAGTTTAAGCAAGTAATTATGTAAAGACTTGTATTACATACCGAGCATTTCTGGCAAGGGAAAACTGCAGCAAACATCGCAGTTCAGCAAGAATATTTGAGACTGAAATACGATGAAAATTGCAGCAGTTATTGCATGAAACGACAGTTATTTCACCAAAAAAAAATTGGAGGATGAAAAACGGAGATGTTACAAACTGGATTGTCTTCCATGATTATATCCCTGAAAGTGTAGAGACAACCAGCAGAACCATGAGGCTTGTCTTCCTTCAAGTATCTAAACATCCAAAAATTCCCGTCACGCATGTATTCATTTATAAAACTCGGAAAGCAGGAGATGATCAAATTGGGAAAATTTCACCTGACAGGAAGTCTAAGCTCATTAGATATGGCAGACACATATAATGCAAATTCTCGCTCCTCGTAAAAACCAATCAAGTAGATCTGTGCTAGGTTTGGAATCTAACAATCAAATGTAACAACCATTATCAAACGATGAATCAAGAAACTTAAACAACAACGGTTATACCGCGATTAAGTTGATGTGAAATTGATCAACGAACATGTATGTATACAATATACATACCCTTTTGCAAGCAGAAATTGGATGGTGAACCATAGGTTGTCCAGCTAATGGAAAAAGTGGCTTTGGTATATTCAAAGACAATGGCCTAAATCTAGTACCTGTTAATCACCAAATATCACCATTAAAGGCATAATTACACCTAATCATCCAACAAAACCTCAAGTTTCCCACCAAAGTTTTCTTTAATTAAGTTCAAATTGATTCACTAAACTGGTCGCGCTTCTTTTTATTATGACCCAACGGTCATTCAATGCAGTTCTCAACACAATTTTCATCTCGGATCATTCAAAAGTTGTCTCTTTTATGTTCCTAAGACAAGGGTAGGACTGCATATCTCATACAATTAAATTAAGTTCAAATTCTCAACAAACAGTTCACTAAATTGGTCGCGCTTCTTTAATTTTTATTGTGAATTAGCATCATTCAATGCAGTTTTCGACACAAATTTCATTTCGGATCATTCAAAAGTTATCTCTTTTATGTTGCTAAGACAAGGGTAAGATTGCATATATCGGATCTCATACAGTCATACAATTGAATTAAGTTCGAATTCTCAACCAATGGCTCACTAAACTGGCTGCACTTCTTTTAATTGTGAATTAGCAGTCATTCAATGCAGTTCTCGACGCAATTTTCATCTCGGATCATGCAAAAATCGTCTCTTTATGTTGCTAAGACACGGGTAAGACGACGTAAATCCAACTTCTGATTCATTAAATGACTGATCAAGATAAACCCATTGATCATAAAGAACTAGTTATACAAAAAAAAACTCAATCAAATAGGGATTTTTCAACAATCAAAACTCGAAAGTGATGATAGGAATTGAAAAGCTGAAAACCCATGAAAATGGAAGAGAAATGAATTGAATGGGATACCTTTAGTGGGTCCACCCACCATGATCACAGCAACAACTCTGTCACTTGAGCTTCCCATTGTAATACAAAAATTATAAGAAATACAAAAAGTTTCAAACTTTCATGCAAAAAAAGGCTAATAAGAGTGAAATCAATGTGTTCTGATCTAGAAATGCAAGTTACATATGATTAATTATATGATCAAATTGCAAAGAAAGTATTAAAAAAAGGGATTAAAGTTGGAAACTGAGGAAAAGTAAAAAGGATGATTATAAATTAATTAATGGAGAGATTAGAGATTAGAAATTAGAGATATGGGTTGCTTGTTGATCAATTTGATTGAATTATACTGTAACTGTTGCACACATTAAAGAGTTAACAGTCATACATACAGTGATGCAGATACAAGTTGACCCTTTGTCAACGACATCTTCCAATGTGGGGGCATTACCTCTCCCATCACATGGATCGACTTCGGGTCCGGTCGGGTCGTTACGAGTTTGGGATATCTCGAGTCAAGTCGAATCTGGTTTTCATCTACCCTAATTGGGTCATATTGGGTTACGGATTGTCATGGGTCAGGTCGTGTTTAGACGGTGACCGGGTCATTACGACTTTGTGTCACCCCGATCGAGTCAAGTCGAAATGGGTTCTCGTCTACCTTAATTGGGTCATATTGGGTTATAGATCATCAACGGGTCAGGCCGGGTTGAGTCATTCATTATGAGTTTGTGACATCCCGAGTCCAGTGGAATTGGGTTCTCGTCTACCTTAATTGGGTCGGGTTGAGTCGGGTAATGCTTGCCACGTCTACATATATCCATTTTAGGGGCGGTTAAAGATAAGTTCCCTCTTTTGAGTAACGGTTTTGTATGATCAATTTACGTAATTTATTATACATGCCGACTGAAGTCAGGGGAGTGGTATGTAAAGTCATGTCAGCATCATAAACGTCTTTGTAAACATGCACCAAACCGGTCTTTTCATCGATAAGATAAGGGTCCATGGTACAAAGAAACTCACAAAACAGAGAAAAGGACAGCCATAGTCTGTACTCTGTAGGGTACACACATACATTACATGATGATACATATAATCAGCTCTCACATCTTTTATTCAAGACTTAATCTCAGAAAATTGGATCAAGGAGTGAAGGACGCGCATTCCCGTGTCGCTTGTAAAGTTTACTCAGAGCCTTGACGGAGACTTGTACCATCCCCACGGCTCATCCGATATATATTCAGTCACTTGCTTGACGTTCAAGTAATTCTCGATACCCCTGTTGACATTACATGTCCAAGTTAGAGCTCATTCATTGGTGAATTAGCATTAATTCTTCAAAGTCATTAACGGTACTCATGAGTCATGACTCGTGAGTTGTGACCAAGGTTTATACACAATTGGTTGTCTCACAAATCATTAATAGGATCAGCACCGGGCCAGCAGTTGCAATGAGCATAGCCGCAGACGAGAAAAATGTCTAACAAATCTAAGAGAAAAGATATTACAGGTACGGAGTACAAAATAGTACTCGTATATCTGTCCCAGGGTCTTACCATTCGCCTAGCTCGCGTCCAAAACCGCTACGCTTCGTGCCTCCCCAGGGAGCTTGGCAGAAGCATGGCTGTGAGCAGTTGACCCACACAATACCCGCTTGCAGCGCCTATATCGTAGAATTGACAAGGTAAAATCGTAACTTCAACTGAGACCAGCACAGTAAAATTCAAAAAAAAAAAAAGAAAAAAAAAAGAAGAAGCTCACCTTGGTTACCCTCTCACACCTTTCGAGATCTTTGGATAACACAGCTGCACCTAATCCATACCTATGAAACAGATATAAGAATCGGTATAAGACACTCCCCCAAAGAATCACGAGTGACTCGTGTATGAGACGGTCATGATTAACAAAACCATGCGTATATGATAAGATGAGTAACTTGAGGGAGAAGCCATGAAATCTTACTGGGTGTCGTTTGCCAATTCAATTGCTTCATCATCGGAACTAAATGTTTTCACGCATAATACGGGGCCGAAAACCTCCTCCCTCCATATTTGCATGGACGTGGTTACATCAGTTATAATTGTTGGTTCGACAAAGTACCCTTTCTTAAGATGCTGAAAGATTCATATAGAATGTTCCGTTAGATAAAGCTCATACGGCATAGTAACTTAGCATCGCTTTATTAAAGAATATTGAGTCTCAGACGAGTTTTTGTGATATTTGGTTACCTCAGGACGGGAACCTCCGCATAAAACAGTTGCACCCTCACTCTTTGCTGTTGAAATGAAGTTTAGAACTTTCTCGTACTGTAACACATAAAGGCAAACATTATATGGTGTCACAGCCCAAGCTCGGGTCTTTGAAAACATCAACACATGGAGAATGTAATGAATGCATCGTACCTGTCCCTTGCTAATAACGGGACCCATCCGACAACCTTCTTCAAATGGGTCGGAAATCTTTATGTTTTTGACCCACTTCACAAGCCTGTCCAAAAATTCAGCTGCAATGTTTTCCTGAAATAATAATGCAACCAAATACGGAGTTCTTACACATCTGTTGATAAAAGCAGTAGAACAAACTAAGAATGTTCTCTTGGGTTTTATAATTGCTCTATAAAGTTCAGAGAAAAGTCAGCAGAATATTCGAAATAAAATCCTCGCTAATTATCTCATACTCATTTCTTGCAATATTTCTAAAAACAGATACTTACATGCACAAGCAATCTCGAGGTTGCACTGCAGATTTGACCGTTTGTCCAGAAACAACCAAAAGCAGTCCATTCAGCAGCTGTTAAATTAAACGAAATCCTCAAGTGTTCCATGATACAACAAGATTTTTTTTTCTGATGTACAAAACTTTAGGAGATGTGTATGTACTAACCTTGATCAAGATCGACATCCTCAAACACAACAATAGGACTTTTCCCTCCGAGTTCTAATGTAACCGGCTGCAAGAGTTGTTGATGTTAGAAACAAAGGCATCCAAGGAAATAAATTAAATAGTTATGTGTCACCGTCATGCACCTTGACTAATTGGGCAGCGGAAGCCATGATCTTGCTTCCAGTAGCCGTGCTCCCAGTAAATGCAACCTAATTGACATAATTAGTGATAGTCATGACTTTGAAATTATATATTGGTCAAAGTTGATATCATTTGACCAGAAGTTAAATGAGGGCAAATATAAATGGGATGAAAGGAAAAACGGAACCTTGTCAACATCAGGATGAGATGCTATTGGGGCGCCAGCATCGGGACCTAACCCTGTTAAAATATTCAACACACCGGGAGGAAGTCCCACTTCTCTGCACACTTCAGCCAATTCCAGGCAGGTTCTGAAAGCAGGAATACAGTACATAACATTTTAGGTGTGTTCGCATTGGAGTTAGACAGATTATGGTTTAACGGGATTTCTCATGAAACATACACCGATGCCAACTCAGATGGCTTAAGTATAGCTGTACACCCAGCGGCAAGAGCTGGAGCAACTTTCCAAGTAGCCATTAGAAGCGGATAATTCCTACAAAATCAAGAAAAGTGGAAGATCAATAATCATCGTATTTGGTATAGAATGATGTTCATCACATTCACGTGCACATCTCTACGCTCGTAAAACCTTGAAACATGATTAGCTCATAGAACATCCCGGCTTCCAATTTTTGATCAATCGATCATCATAGCCATTAGCCAACACATGTTCTCACAAAATTTCGCTATTTCTAACCAATAGAATATATCTCAAATTCTGCCTCTCTTTGTTTTCTGGTGATAGAGAAATAAAGACAGAAGAAAGTACCATGGAGTGATCAAGCCAACAACACCGAGAGGCTGCTTAAGCACATGACCTTTAAATGTATCCATAGGAAGGGTAAGTGGAGCCTTTTGTTTAGCATCCAAGGCTTCCGCTTGATCAGCAAAATATTCAAAACATGATGCAACATCATCCTAGAACATTAAAAAAAAATTACGAGTGTATATGGATCAGTACTGAGGATTTATAAACCGATGAAACATGATCTTTTATTATACAAACATAGGCTCACAATGTCCCATAGTGCTTCATCTAATGGCTTCCCATTATCAAGGGCTTCCAACTTTCCGAGCTGATCCTTTTTTTCTGTGACCTGCATAAGAAGTTGTTAGCATAAACCTCGGGTTTATTACACCACATATTTTCTTGAACTTACAAGAATTAAGAGTCTATACCTTAGCAGCAATAGCACGCAGGTACTTAGCACGATAAGCTCCAGTTGCAGAACCCCAGTCTTTCCCCTTGTTCCGAGTTAGGGCATCTCGAGCAGCTGCAACTGCAACCTCTACATCCTCAGCCGTGGCAGCCGGAATATCACCTACATATACACAATGAATAATATGCCCATTTTTAAAATTCGTCTCTTGGACAACCCATTTATCTATAAACCGTATACATGTAGGATATACCCCATTTAGTTCTCATATGTGACTGTCTCATGATAATATATTACCCGTGTCCGTCTCATATGAGAATTTGAGTTCGATGAATATCTATCCTTTGTTTCGAAACACCAAAACCCATTCCAATTCAGGATGAAAAGGAATCCGGATAATCAGAGTTCAAATTTTCAGATCCTGGAAAAAACTTTAATGGAAATACACAAATGTGTAAACTACTGCTTCTATATAGAAACTGCATAAAGATCAAAAGGTATAGAATACGCTTTCCGTCTCAGTCATTTGTTTATCAGGTTACAACTGACTAAATACAAAGATTCGATCTTTGATCAGAAATTTACAGACTACAGACTGAAAAGTGGATAATTAAAAGGGCTGAAACTTAGAAATAGTTGAGAACAATAACATAAGAACCTTAATCTCGAAAAGATTTGGGGTCGGGTAACATGAATCATTATCCTAAATCCAAAATAGTTGACAACCAACTAAAATCTAAAGATTCAAACTTTGATCACAAATCTACTAAATCCTGATACCAAACACATCAAACACAAATTTCTTTCAGTACAATCATCAGATTCTTCACAAAACTTGAACCCTAAACCTTGAAAGATCAGAACTTTAACACACTTTCACAAACCCAGAAAATTACAGTAAGTAAAAAACAAAGGAGAGTGAGTAATTTAGAAGAAGAAGAAGTAAGTAACCAATGATTTGTTCAGTGGCAGGATTGATGATGGGGATGCGATTTTTTTTGATGGGTTCTCTCCATTCACCATTGATGAACAGTTGACGATTTGGTATTGGGATCGACACCGACATCTTATCTTATGCTGCCTGCACAACAGAGTACTGAAAGCTTAATCACTGAAAATGTTGAAAATGGAGGGATAAAGGAGTAGACAATGATGGTAGAAACGTGGGAAAATGGGCCTATTTACCAAATATGTACAGTAAAAAAAAATAAGTGACAGCAAGTCTAGCAGTTAAAGAAGTTTGAGCTTAGTCAAATTGGTAAAAAAAAAAATATGTATTCCGTGATAAATATGTATTCCGTGATAGGTAAGTGATAAATTGTACGAGTATAAAAAATAAGTCCGTATATATACTCCCTCCGGTCACTATTTTTCGCCCCACTTTCCTTATTTGGAAGGTTTTTTTTTTTGCCCCACTTCTATACTTTCCTTTTATATCTTACATTTTTACCATATTATCCTTCTTTCTATCCTTTATTTACAAGAAATGCCATTGAATTTTACACTTTAAGGCCCACCATTCATTTCTTTACCATTTTATATTCATTTTTCACTACCCCACCATCATTTCTTTACTATTCTATATCAATTCCTTATTTTATGTGCAAAATTAAGCGGGGCGATAAATAATGACCGGAGGGAGTAATTTTTAAGAACTTTGGTTTCGACACAGTTTTTTTCCGACTGTATTGGTTTAGTTGTCCGAAAAAAATGAAATTATTTTTAATTGATATTTTTTGGAATATTATTTTTAAAAATATTATTAGCCTAATTAATCTGGTTTAATATGTCTGGTCTAAAGGTTGAAATATTTTGAACGAGATTCGAAGGTTTGTGAATTGTGAGTACACTTGTCAAAATCCGACTTGACGATTTTTACAATTTGATATGACGAACGTTCTAACTTTATATTACATGATCCTGAGTATACTTGATAGCATGGAAAAAAATGACTTGTCTTCGATGCCTCTAAATTATATGTTATGAATATACGAGTATAAATGATTAACGAAAAGGCGTGGAAAAAATATTGCCTCCGTTGATCTTTTCATGCTTCAAAGTTTCAAACCATTAATTAAAGCCCTTTTAGACTCTAGTTTATATTATCTCTTTGTCATCAAATACTAATTAAAATATTATGTTATTCCCTTTATTTTTTATTTTTCGTCCCCAATATATACAAAGAGTATTTTATTAAAATGGACGAAAAATAAAAAACGAAGAAGTATTTATTATTAAAAAAAACTTTTGATCGACTAAGAAATGACTTTTCTATAGTATGTAAATATTATATTTAATTTACCCGTCAACAATTCCACGTATACCTAAATAACGCTTAAGTGTAGGATTTTGATTATTGATAACAGGAATAATAAAGGATTAACACAAAATAAATTCCATATACAAATAAATAAAATGGAAAAATTCTACTTATACAAAAATAAAATTCTACTTATTTCATACTGTACGTAGTTATGAAGCTAAATTACAAATTAAAAAAATTATTACAATATCAAACCAAAAATCATATACAAGTAATAACATATTTTAACTACATAACTTATATTTTTATAGTATGGTACTCCCTCCGATTTTAAATTTCCGTCCCATTTTATCATTATATAGATGGAGAATTTTAACGAAATGAGGCGATAAATACAAAATGAAGCGAGTATATATTATGATATGAAAGAACCAAAAAAAAAAAAAAGAAACTCAATTATTTATGGGTGGTTTTGTTATATTTATCCTTGATCCAAGTAAAACCCAAAGAGGTGCCATGCTTGACCTTCTTAAAACCATTAGAAGCAACTTCTTTGGTCTTGGCTAACCCTTCTTCCACCTTCTTCTTCGTCGCACCATCATTATTCTTCTTGCTTTTGTTCTCGTTGTTGTTGTTGTTGCTGCTGCTTCTGGTGCCATACGCGGGTTCAGGGTCCCATTGGTCGGCCCACGAACTCTCGTAGTTGGTATTTGCCATTTTTAATTACGAGATTGAGATGATGATGATGATGATAATAATGATTAGTAACGAGTTTTGGGGTTTCGATCGGGTGAGAATTAGTAATTAGGAGATTGATGATGAAGGTGTTAACTAATGTTATGAGTTTTTTTTTTAATTTTGATTGATTCCCTTTGAATTGCTTGGGTTACATGAAGTTGGTATTTATAATGTATGTATGTGTATAAGTATGTGAGGATGATAATATAGGAGAAAAGTATATATGGCGCGTTGAGTTTAGATGCTTTGGACTTGGACCAACACATTATTCTATTCTATATATACATTATACACTACGAGTATGCTTTGTTGGTTCAACTAGATAGTTTTCTTACCACCAATGTACATGTACGCGTACAATATATGCAACATAATATACCCACATACGTCAAATGATGTTCTTTCCTATCTATGTGTTTTCCTCGGCTTGATTTAGTGAATTTTCGATTATATAACCGACGTTCTGCATTAATTAGTACTCCATAATTAGTATGGAAACATTAAATATCGTATAATATAAGCACACACGTTAGAGTTATCATAATACTTGCTCTCATCCAAACAATCCTTGATATAAAAATTTTCATCAGTATTAAAAAAAGTGGTAAAAATAACAATTATTATTAGTAAATCAAATGGTGTTATGGGTCCACCAAACTTAAAGTAAGAAAAAAATAGTGACAGTTTGTGTAAATAGGAGAAGAATATGAGAATTATAAGGTAAAATCTTTTGTCAAAAGAGAAAGGTAAAGAATTAATTGAATTGTCCATTTATAATAAGTCTAAAGAACTGAATGGATGTATGGGCTACGGAATGCAGAGTATGTCATAAAGTCATAACAACCATGCAAAATAAATCTCGCACTCCGTGGACATAATATCATGTTTACTCTTCTTTTTCCGTTAAATTACATAGGGATAATAGACGCAAAGTTTTAAATAATTATTGACTTTTTTTATCCAACAAAATAAAGTTGTCAAGTAATCTCATCCTACAACATTTGAAAAAAAAACTTCAATTTTTGAAAGAAGCTTCCAATAAGTAAATAAGTAGATAGATGGATGTTGAAATTTGACAATCAAATTGCCATATAATATACTGTAGGATAGTAATCATATACGGACGAAACTTCTATATGCCGTCAAGCCACCAATGTTTCATTCTTCTAGACTCATAGACTTAGAGACTTGGGCCCATAAATAGCACACTCGATTATTTAACGGATCAAATATCATCCATATAATTGGACAAAATCAAGATACATATAAATAGCAAAGCATTTATCTTTATCTATCCATGTGATTACATATTAACCCGTCATAAATATGTTCGTCACAAATAAGAATTTTGTGTCATAGATTGAAACCCCCTACAATTTTTAAGGTATTTACTTAAAACAAAAAAAAAAATTATTATTTCTGATAAACAATCAGTCACAAGATTTTTTACGGATATAATATTTAAACATTTTAATTACAGAGTAAGTTTTATCCACGTATTACCGTAGGTAACTAATATTTGACCGTCAGGTTTTTATCTACTCTTTACTTAATTGTGTTGTGGGTCAAATGGGCCACTTTCCAGGTATCTGACTTTGTCAATAATGTCATCACTGACGATACTACCAAGTACCAACTGGTCCAACTATTTGATGCATTATTACTAAAAAAAAACAACACCGTCCGCATTATATTCATCCTTACAATTCTCTTTACCAAAAAAAAAAAAAAAAAAAAGGACCTAAAAGGATCCCAAGCGTGAAGTGTCGCTACTCGGTAGAGGTTAACTAATCCTTGTTAACCGGAAAAAAAAAAATACTAATTCCGGCCAAACTACCAACTTCCTGCCACTTATAACGAAGTCAAAACAAAGATATCGTGAAACAAAGAAAGAAATAAATAGTCGTTATGTCGTGATAAGAATCATCATTTTAGAAGTAAAATTGCCCTCTGTACGGTAAATCAGCAGCTTGATTTATGCAGACCCCAGATTCCGGAGATGACATTACAGATTTAAAGGCTTGATTAATTGCAGGTTACGAATTTGTGACAGAATGAACACAGGATCATTACATCAAAATATCGAACTGTAGTACAAGCTTATGATACAGATACGTAGAAGGGGGCATCAATCAGCAGCTTATAAGGGAATTTTGGCTGGTGTACCTGGCTCACGAGGATACTTTCTCGGGGTTGGATGGTCTTTCACACATATAATAGCAGTTCTCTGTCCGTAAGGGCTGTGCGATTCCACTAATCAAAGACACGAGAATGTGTAATTGTCAGGTAGATATAGCATGAAAGTGACTTTAGAACGTTTTTGCTTAGGCAGGAGGAGTAAACATTTCATTGCACACAATGGTTGATATACCTAATGCTGCCTTTTTTGTTCTTCTATCGACACGACATAAATTCACAAACGGTAGCTCAAAAAATGAATGCTTACCATCACTCAACTAACAGTCTAGCACTCTCCGGTCATACAAAATGCACCACATGCATTATCCTTAAAAGTTGAAACCATACCTAACTGCTGATCTACAACAGACGCGCCCATCAATTTTATTGCTCTTTCTGCATTTTTAACTTCCTCCTGATCAAGCAAAGTAAAGGACGAATCTGAGTTAACGATTAAGGTCATTCGAAAATGTAGCATCAGCAGAACGCAAAGTCAGTGCAAAATATGCTGACTGATACATCAAGAATCACGGGTTAGGGAGAATGCATGACATTATCTGCCTAATGTAACTAGTTTGATTATTTCAAAGTTCAGACAACCCTACCTTCATCGCCAAATTCAGTAAACACAACAACTCTATAAGACTACACTAAGAATTGCACAGAAGATCTCAAGAGCGGAAATTATCATGTCTAGCGAGGATGTTTCGGCTT
Source organism: Agrostemma githago (assembly GCA_958450325.1). Classification (NCBI taxonomy): domain Eukaryota; kingdom Viridiplantae; phylum Streptophyta; class Magnoliopsida; order Caryophyllales; family Caryophyllaceae; genus Agrostemma; species Agrostemma githago. The sequence goes on from OY288259.1 coordinate 3,393,330, forward strand.
TTAGTTGATTAGAGACTTCGCTTCAATTTTATTCAGTATTAGAAAAGCCACTAAAAGCGTGTCAAATATTATCAAACATTCCAACGCAATATTATCCACTAAAAGCCTGAGTTATGTTTCGTATAAACTAATAAAACACTTTGTCCTTAACTCCTTACTAAAGCAGTACCGCCTGGTATAACTAGTAGCATACCTCAAATTGAAAAGTGAATACTAACAGGAAAATGCATATAGAGAACAGTTTATGCATGAGCAAAGTCAATACCTGAGGATCGTGACCTTTTGCAGCTACAAAAAGACCACCAACACGAACCAAAGGAAGGCAATACTCAGCTGTACAGAATAAAAAAAAGAATTAAAAAAACTATGATAGAAGATACAAGGAAATTCAAGATGCAATTGAATAATTTGATGGAGTTAGGTGTTCACCTAAAACCCTCAGTTCTGCGACAGCCCTAGCAATTGCAACATCAAATGACTCTCTAAACTCTGGTTTCTGTCCAGCAATCTGCCCTATAGCCAAAGATATGTATCATGTGCAAACTTCAGGCAGAATATATGTATCGTTTTGAAGCATAAGCACTTAAAAAGTACACTGGAAATTCAGGAAGAAATACCTCAGCCCTATCACGGACAACTTGTGCATTTGTCACACCAGCAGCATTGATCGCATGTTCCAAGAACAAACAACGCTTGTTCAGGGACTCTAAAAGAGTGAAATTCCAACCTATACACAATTGCAGAACATCAATATACAATTCACGAATTCAATATTGACCAAAATCGAATGAAAAAAATAATACGGCTAGGCACAACGGAACAAGCAAGTAATACTCAAATCAACTTTACATAATACACTACAAAAGTTCCCCGCAAGCTAAAAACACACAAAATGAGCTAGATTCCATACCCCATTGGCCATTCCCTAGCATTTTGTACTTTGTTTGTTCAAAGTTTGCCAAAGTTCCCATTGTATAGTCTTATGGCACCAGATTTTAACTCGATTATTCTTGAACATTATCACATAAACCAACCCAGAAAGAAGGGCACACTCAAAATTATTGCCTCCAACATCACAGGATGATATATCTCCTTGCTACTATTTTATCTCAAGATTTCGCCCAAATATAAATCACATATTATTAGAAGAGCAAATAACCCAACAAGTTAATGTTCCATTTATTTGATCGGATCCTCAGTTAACAAGGTAACCCTGCATGGAAATTACATAGACGAGTATCACGCCATCGCCTAAGATAGCAAAGTACAAAATCAAAATACCATTTTTAGCCGAGCTGGCTAAGAATCCACAATTGATCCCTTATTTGTATTTCCCCAAATTTCATTAAAATATGATGAGTTCCTTACTTGGGCAAGCAATGGCTAAAACCAATCCAGGAAGTCCGGCACCACTTCCGACATCAACAAGATTAAGACTTCCACGCGAACAACCACAATGTGACTCGTAATACTCGTTTATCGATGGTAGAATCGCAAGAGAATCCTCAATGTGCCTCTCCATCACTTCACCCCTCTCCGTAACAGCAGTTAAATTCATCTTCTACAATGTACACCAAAAAAATATCCAACCGCAAAATTAAAACAAAAAATTCTGTGCACATATCATGAGCATATATATGAATCGAGCACCCTGCAAATCGCAAATCATAATCCACATATTCTACAAGAACGAATCGTGAATCGGTAAAGGTGTATTCATGGTGAATTCGGTATTCAGTAACCATACTAAAAGCGGTTTTATACAAAAATTATACCAAACCCACTTAAAATTGAACCAAACAACACAATAAAAGATCAATATACACGAATTTTCATAGAGTAATCAGATTAAAACCGCCTTATACAAGACTAGTAACGAGCTGTATAATCAGCAAAAGAAACAGTGAGTAAGAGAGGTACCTGATTCCATTGAAGAAGAGAATCGACATAGATGGAAATTTGGTCTTTTTGTTGTGAATCTAGGGCTTCAAACTGCGATGATTTTAGGGATGAAGTAGAAATTAGGGTTTTGCTATTGAATGTAAAGGGGATGAGTTTTTGGCGCGGAAGGTGTTTGATGAAAGTCCTGAATGAAAATACGGAGATGATGGATTTTGCGTGTAAACAGAACATTATTATTTCCCGCCTTGTTTTTTGTTTTGTTTTTTTGGTTGGAATGAACATTTATATTCAAGTTAGAATCGAACCCCAGAAGATACGTTTAACCCTTTTTTTATACTTCATTTCAATTTTAAAATATTCATTTGTTTCAATCATTTCAGTTTAATTTAATTCAATTCAAACTTACTTCAGTTCAAAATAACGTGACCTAAGAAAAGACTTGCCGCTTAGATGTGATCATTATCAACCGTCTATCAATGGGGTTGTGTGCCTTATTCATTGGACCAAAATTAAAGGTAAAAGTTAATTGGATATGAACTAAAATGAACATGGACAATTCTCTTATAGGACCGTCTTATAAAATAAAGCGACCAAATAGAATGAAATCCAAGTTAAAAAAATATCATTTTCGTGGATAGACCACGCTTATTATGGACGAGTGAACCTTATAAAGATAAATCAATAGCATATAATAATGACTATGAACAGTTAAACACAATAAATCTAAACCGAATACAACCAAACTGAAACGGGTTATGATTGGATACGTGTGTACAAGAGTGTGTCATGTTGAAACTACTCCCTTTATTCGGTCTAGGTTAGGGTCAAGTGGCTCAATTATTGAACCGAATCAAACCAACTGCAAGGCGTGGCCTAAGACAACTCCCACCATGAAGTGCATTTTTTTTAACGAAACGCGCACTTGGTCGCATTATTAGACCTATTGTCCAAAAGACATAATCTTAGCTTAACCACCAGGCCAAGAGATTTTGGATAATAAATTGTACACATTTTGTTGGTGCGACAGTATGACTGATATATACGTAGTACTACCAATCTCATATGAACTCGTTAAACCATAACTAATACAGTACCGTTTAATGTTAAAGCTAAGTCGGGTATATTAGTTTGAATCGTGGCAAAAGAGACTAATGGATTAAAAAAAAGAAGGGCATGAGGCTGCCAATAACAAAAAGAAAGAACACAGTACATACAAGAAGCTTTAATCATGATTATTCTTTCACCTGTTAAGATCAGTAAAAATAAAGTGTGATTAATTAATATATAATCTGTCATTCCTTTCTCTAATGCATTTGTCATAGCATGTTGTTGACCCAATAAAGCCCTAAATAAAGCATCTAATCTTCATCACTCCAATTCAAGTCCCAACAATTATTATATATATATATATATATATTCTAATTAATTAAAAACCCATGTTATGTATATGCAGTCCATATTCAGCCTTTTTGTCACAATAATCCATATATTACTCAAAACCCTTGCTTTTTATTTTTACAATAATATAATAATAATAATTGCTTAATTAATAGTACCTCATTATCTGGATTCTTCAAAGTTATTGCATTGGTGACAACAACTAAATTCAGAATATGCAAAAGTCATTGAATTTTTCATCTTTTATGGAAATGATAACTTACTTGGAGAAATATATAGTATTAGTACCGAGTATAACACAATATTTTTAGGAAAATGATAAATACAATCCTTAGAGCTGTATTTAAAAGGTCATAAGAGGAAATAATTTTTCAATACATGCATTAATTGCATCGATGCATGTGTAATTTGGGCTTCAAATTCTATGTTTATACTAAATTTGGAAGCTTTTAATTAATGTCTTACATACAACCCTATGGGTTGTATTTAACATAACAATATTTAATACAACTGAAGTATGAATGTTTGATCGAGCAACTAGCTTCGAGAGCGAGATAAAATAACATGTGAATGAACATTATTCAACCTAGGCTAGATTGAGAATATATAGCGGGTTATTTCAAAATGTAGAATTCATAAGAAAATATGACGTCAAGTTAATTACGCATTGTAGTACTTAAATTAGGTCATCAATCATGAGAGAAATATGAATTTAAGGTGATTGTATTAATGATTTAATATCTATCCTTATATATATATGCATGATATCAAATTATCAATAATGCACTATAGTAAAACATAAAATTAGATTTACTACATGGGTAATAAAGTATTTTTTTACCAATTTATCCATAGAGTACTTTATAATCAAAATAGTAGTAGTACAAAGCTACTATACACTATACTCTCAAGTCTCAACCTAACATGCAATAACTATTTGCTATTTCAAATCTTTACTATCACCATCAATAAAATTGTAACCTAACTAGTAATAATTGTGTCAAATTTAAAATATATATGTTCACTCTTTTTTGGATGTCAATTAACTTAGTTGGTAACGTCGTGAGAGATCAGTAGTTCAAATAACTCTATCGACATTATAATCGCTCTATCAACGATTTAAATTAAACGATGATAAATCATACTCCGTACTGTATTTGCCAAAAAGAAAGATTGATCCCTCCTTTAGTTTAGTACTACAAGTGAGCCATATTTTCAGACATGTCGTGTGTCTTATAATGTAAAACCGTCTTACCAAATAAGTGCGGCCGGCCGGGGGAAAAGAGGATAATATTTCCAAACCCTACCCCTCCATAAGTCCATATATACAAAGACAAATTAGGAGAAAGAGAGAAAAGAAGCAAAGACATGATCATAGACAATGATGATGTTTTTTTGCAACTATCTTCTTCTACTTCTGACTCTTCATCATCTTCATCATGTTCATCATCATCATAACACTCTTACCACTCCTCCACTCATTTTCCTTTTCCTTTTCAACTTCCTTCATCATTTCTTCCACTTTCACTTTCTTTTCATTTTTCAACCCCCTGCTACCTCCCCCTTCAAAAATCATTCAGATCATCCACTTTATCATCTCACTATTACTACATGTATGATCCCATCTCGTCTCGATAATTCGTTTATCTTTTATCAAAATACTGGTCATAATCAACCAATCCAACAGTAGTATAAAAGGTAAACAAATGATTGAAACGGAAAGTGTAACGTAATTGATCACTTTTGAGCAACATATAAGAAGAAGAAGAAGAGATCAAGTTCAAGAAGGAAGGAAGGAATTGAAGTTGATTATTATTATTATTATTATTATTGCTCTTAGCTTTACTATCTAATATAAAGTTAATTAATTACAAATTAAAATCAAGCAAGGGGGTTATTATTAATCATATTTAATTTCATCTAAATATCTTTGATCTTCATCTTGATCTTGATCTTATATAAGTTGCTCTTGTATTGGGGAATCAAGCATCTCGGTCCGATTCTTTGCTTAACCCTAGCTAGCTCATCTCAAGCTTTTATTCAATATAATGGTATCTTAATTTTATGTATTATTATTATTATTATTATTATTGTACTTTTTTCTTTTTTTGTATGAAAGAAAATTTATGTACTCTTTAATTAACTTTTATTTCTTTGTATTTTTTTTTCATTATTATTTGAAGAAATTTGTATTTGGTAGTAGTTGTTAAAACTTGTGCCCTAGCTAGCTAGATCTGTATCATTTTGTTGTTTTTTTCATATGTATTAAATATAATTTGGAGTATTATTTAGAGACATAAATGAACTATTTTACGTTAGCTGATCCTAAATCATCGAGTAACTTTCGATCTAATATTATTTTGCTCATACTCCTTGATCTTTATTAATTATCTCCGATTCATTCTTTGGAATTGCTACTCATAATTTTTAAAATTTGTGAACGATATTTTAATCAATTCTAAAAAATTAGAGGTAGTACTCCGTAAGTAATATTTAATGACGATCTTTGTGTTTTGTTGTTTCATACTAGTAGTATACAAGATGTTGTTTATGAGGGTATAATTAGATGATTATTTGGTACTTAAAATAGGTGATTAACAAAGAACGTAGAAAGCGTAGTGATGATATATAACTTGATCGACAGACAGACATATTAGGGTTGTGTTTTCTGAGGGTTGTATATATTAGTGAATATTATTATATTAGGATTACCTGCGATTGAGATTTTAGTTTTGTTTTTATGTCTATTATTGGTATAAACTTCTGGATGCTGGCTGATTCATTTTGTACTCTACAACTTCTGGTTCATATATTACTCGTATGTTATTTTGACTTTTCTAATTCAGATCGGATCTTAGAAGGGTCGAATTGAGATCATTTCAATTACTAAAAATAAATCGGATATTGCCAAAATTTCTTATGGTGAAGCCTATAGGTAAATTATGACGTACAGTACTTTATAATGATAACTAGCTATTTATTTAAATATATGACTTATGAACGTAAATTAACATGATACTCAGAATTAAAATAAAATAACTCGCACAATTGTTAGTACTTTTAATTTTTTTGTTCGGGTTTGTTATAATTAGGTCATTCTCATGGGTGAAATTGTTTGTAAACTTTATTGCAATTATTCTTGTGTCATAAGAGTCTATTGGGTGAAAATGAGAAGAGATACGCGAGTTCGATTCAGTCTTCAAAACTTGGCTCGTGCTTGGATTCAGTTTGACAATTTAACTAGTCAAGCCGAGTGAGTGAGTGAGTAACCATTGGCCAACTCAAATAGTTTGTGGGTCGTGGCTTAAACTAAATAATGTGATTAGTTAATATCTAGTCTATTTAAAAAAAAAAAAATTAGTAATAATAATATTTCCGCATATAAAATGTTCTCGACGATCATCTAATACATTATATATATATATATATATATATATATATATATATCTTTCAGATCCGCAGTTATTAAAAACAGTTGATGAAAAAACGAATGTAATATTCATATATAGGTTCGACTTAAGCTCAAACTCTTGGAGATATGTTTGTGAGCTTAATTTTTTAAAATAAAGGTAAATTCGAGCTCGAGTTTTACATGGTCAAGATCAAACTCAAATAGGGCTTGTTTTCACCTCAGGGTTTCATAAATGAGTTGTTGACAAAATATGAGATGCTAAATGATGGTGACTGACATAAGCCCTTATTAATCAATCAGTAACAGGCCCACAACATTCCAGCTACCAAGTAGGCCTATAATCCATATTAATAACGGGCTTCTTAAAGGCCCATGATCAACTCACATTTTTCTCATTAATCCCCAAATAATAATGGACCCTTTTTTACGAATAAGAAAAGACACGGTTTCAGTGTCTCACAATACATTGTGAAATCTTCTATACTAATTATATTACTTTCTCCAACTTTCTAAAACCAATTGGCAATAGAGGGATTAGTAACCCCTTACTTTATTAGGTGGAACATCTCTCTCATCTTTCAATGTAGGACACATGTGATTACTTGGTTCAGGAGTCAATTCTCAACAAGAATATATGATAGAAATATATTTCCTTCGATTTTTTGGAATTACAACATTTTTTTATAATTTGTGAGGAATATTTAAATTAAATGTTGCAATTACGAAAAACCGGGTGAAGTAATTAATTATAAACCTCAAACGACAAATAATTTTGAAAATTAGTATGGAATCATTTGCACATATTGTAAAACAAAATAGTCTTTGAACGATTTTTTTAAATGCAACTACCATCAACTAACTGTACGTTCCGATGTTTTTTATATGTTGAATAGTGGACCTTAGCTTGTTTTGGATTCATTCATTGACTCAATAAGTCAAATAATAAGTATAGTCAAAGCAAACCTTAATACCAACTCAAATAAACAAGGTTGACTTCTAGCAAATACATTAATTATATCATAATCCCCAATTATGAAGATACAAAGTATTACTTAGAGTTCGCTTGAGATGAGGTTAACGAAATGAACTAGAAAATGACATAGAATAGTGATGATGTTAAGCGTAAATGGAGAAAATGAAGGTAATTTAGAAAACTATTCCTCCCTCCTATTTCATTTGCACCATAAAATGCCACAACCAAGCATTAAGCTCCTCCATTACTAATTCATAGAGTGCTCTATTACCCGGAATCAATACCCACATCCCAAACGAGTCCTAAATTTAATTGATGACTCCACTTGATAAGGCTGCACAGAAATACTCGCAGTACTCTTCCGTCGTGATCTGGCGTTTGAATCCCATCAAAACTCGCCTTTATAACAAACATCATAAATGTAAAAGGTAAATGACAATCACCGCAGATACGGGTTCAAACTGTGTCTAACTTCGATCTCCAAACTAATAAGAAGCTTATTAATCACACAAATTGGATCACCAACGAAAACGAAAAAAAAAAAAAAAAAAAAAAATGACATTATGAAATCGGATAGAAAACAATCTGCTAATTAATCTGCCATATAAAAGATAACTACGCATAATACTCACTAGGATATTCAATTATAACTAGGACTCGTCCGATCAATCACTAGGCTGAATTGCATATATTGTGGAGTACGACTGTACGAGTATAGAATTTGACAGTCATCGCGTCAGGCTTCGTCTTCTGGAGGTATTGCGAGGCATTTCCCCGTAAATACAACCTCGCAATTTGCTGAAGCCCTCGGAAATGTAGAGATAGAATCCCAGAACGAACGTTCTCCTTCTTCATAAAGCGGCTGTCGTCCTAGACCAAGTAGGACAGAAAATACAAAACGGTCCAAGCTGGGTGCATTCCCTAGCACGTACTTGGTAAGCGCTGAAAAATACAGGCTATGCTGAGCATGAAGACGATAACTCGTGACTATCTCAACCTTACTGAGTACCTGACCAAACGTGCGTTGAGGCGTGATCGGCCTGTGATGGTCATCATGGCCTACTGTAGCCGCGCACTTAAAGTTAAATATCAATATCAGATCATCCAGTACCGGACAGAGTACCAGGAACTCCAATAATGTGTCGATTTCAGGACGCTGACTCAAACGCAGCGTAAGATGGGTTAAATTTGAGAACGAGGTGAAGGTGTGGAGATCAATGAGAGGATAATCAGCGAACTTTAGGGTTAGGATCCTGACATTGGATATAGCTTGGTACAAATCGAAATGCTCGTCGTTGGGTTGTTTTTTTGTAGAAGGATGAGTCATCACTACTTCTGCTTCTTGTAGAGTAATCGGTTTGTCACGAAAGACAATGGCTGGCGATTCAGCAGCGTTGACGTACAAGTAGTCTAACTTTGGTGCGTCGATAACCACCTTTTTGATCAGCCGATCATACCCTATTATCATCGATAATCGCTTCAAATTAGGGTTTGAACAATTAACAATAACTACTGTCTCATTGTAACGACGACGTTCGTTATTCGTGCGAGGTGTAACTACCCTGATTGACAATTCCTCGAGCAACAGACATAGCGCGATCAATCTGCACAGCCAATCGAACTGCGATGGAAAGACATAGATGTCGAGCTGCTTCAAATTAGGAAGCAGGGTGATTGGATGGGCATTGAACCAATGCTTGGGCCTCAATTTGATTGACACCAACGACCTCGTTTGAACAACACAAGCGGGGGCTTTGATCAATGGACGACTGTGACATTTGATATTAAGATGACGGACGTGACGTTGACAGACATGGCGAATCCAAGAATGGAGTAGAGCCTGGGCATGTGAGCTGTGAACGTAATGTTTTGAGAATTGGAGAGTGAAGGTATGAATGAGGGGTGAGGCGAGTTTTTTCATGATTTGATCGAAAGTGAGGAGGAAATCGTGGGTAAGATTGTGGAAGCGGATGGCCCTTAAGTGGGTCCAGAGATGGCGCCATCGACGTGATAGAATGTCGGTGGCAATGGCGGATTTTAGAGGACGGAAGGAGAGGATGTTGATGAGGATGTCGTCGGGGAGGGCACTTAACCTATCTGCCATGCTCATGCTCTCTGCCTCTGCACAAACCACCTATCTTTCGGGATAGTAAATAATAAAGATTTTATTTCAGTCATAATAGGAGTATTGATGATAATATTCTATCCCTCCAATTCTTATTTATCTTCACATTCCTAAATAACTCTACGTACGCTAATTTTAAGATTTTGAGCTTTATCATAGAGATTTATGTTGGTTCAGAAACTTTTATAAACTCAATAAATATACACAAAAGTTCAACGATTTTGACTTGGTTGTACTCCCTTCGTTTCATTGATTTCTTCCACCTTAAAAGTGGCACATTTCTTAAGAAAAACAATAAAATATATAAGAAATGCAATAAAATATATAAAAGTAGAGAGAAGATAAAGTAGGTGGGTCCAGGTAAGAGAGAAGTGATATCAATAAAACAGAGGGGGTACAACACTATTGTAGTGTATAATTCTATTTTCCTATGGCCAATGTGTATTTATATTTCGTTTCTCATGATATATTCATCCGAAACTTTCCTTACTTGGCCCCTTAACGTGTGTCCCTAAGACACATGTTGAAAAAACCATATAAAGTCAACGTATGTAACATAATCGAACATTGATAATAAAGGACGTGGTTATATCATTAAGGATCATATAACATACGAGTACTAAACAAACTTGAGTCTTTTATACGAGTAGAAATATTTATCGATACTCGATACCAACCAATAACGATATCTCATTTTATTGAACCCTTTTAGTTTTTATCAACTACTCCTTGGACTCTATCAAACCCATCAACATCATCATCCCACCCTAATATTCCTCCGCTTGGACTCATTCTATTGTCCCAAACCTCCCCCATCGCCCCATAAAAATGTACTCCGAATCAACTTAACGAACCTCCACCAAATCAGCTCACCATGAAAAAAAACATCAAATTCCTCAAACTCAAAATATCCCTTTTCCGATCCTCACCTTCGCGCGCACCCGAACCTCCACTCCCACTCCCACCACCCGAGCCTCCCTCGGAATACCTATGCCCCCTCTGCCACACCCTCATCACCGAACCTGTCGTCATAGCCTCGGGTCACACCCTCGACCGCACCTGCGTCCAGCTCTGCCGAGACGCCGATTTCATCCCCGACCTACCTGACGGCACCTGCCCTGACTTTTCCACTGTTATCCCCAATTTGGCCCTGCAGACTGCTATCCCGAGGTGGTGCGCCCAAAACGGCGTCGTTTTCCCCAAGGCGAAGAGTTTTGACGCGGTGGCGGAGAAGGTGAGGGTGTCGAATGGCGTGATTCGGTCGTCGGAGAGGTTTTTGATTGATGAAGTTATGAAGGAGAAGGCTAACCCCGACGAGTCGTTTGCTATTTCTGAGTTGACTCGGAAGGTGAATCGGTTTGACTCAACGAGTTCCGACGAGTCGGTTCTTGCGGCGGCGAGTCCGCTCAGTTCGCTTCCGTTTATGACTCGGCTGGAGTGTTGGTCGCCGTATCGGAATTCGTCGTCGTCGGAATTTCAAAATTCCGGCGAAGTCGTGAACCCTAGCGCTAACGATTTCGACGATAATTGCGACGACGAAGCGTATATCGCGAAGTTTAAGAGTGACGACCCTTATGAACAAGAGCAAAGTGCGATGAATCTTCGGAAAATCACGAGAAACGATGAATTGGCGAGAGTGAAGCTGTGTACGACGAGATTGTTGATCGCAATTCGGCCATTGTTGATTTCGAGCTACGAGAAGGTTCAGGTGAACGCCATTGCCGCATTGGTGAACTTATCGCTGGAAAATCAGAACAAAATCAAGATCGTTAGGTCAGGAATTGTTCCGACGATTGTCGATCTTTTGAAAGGAAGATTATCGGAGACGCAACACCACGCTGCAGGAGCAATCTTCTCGCTTTCGTTAGAGGAGAAGAATCGAACTGCAATCGGAGTTCTCGGAGCTTTGCCGCCATTGATGCACTGCTTAATCCGGTCTGACTCGGAGCGTACTCGGAGTGACTCAGTATTAGCCTTGTATAACCTCGCACTCGACCACAGCAACAGAGTCAAACTCGTGAAACTCGGCGCCGTACCTCCGTTGCTCGCGATTTTACGTTCCTCCAACGACGCGATCGCAGGAAGAGTTCTCCTGGTGCTGTACCAGCTAGCAGCGAGCGCGGCGGGGAAGTCAGCGATGATTGACGCAAACGCGGTGGAGCACCTGGTGGCGATGCTGAGTCGCGGCGAGGTGGCGTCCGAGTCGATTCGAGAGAACTGCATATCGGTGTTGTATGCATTGAGCTGTGGGAGTTTGAGGTTCAAGGTGGCAGCAAGGGAGGCGAAGGCGGTGGAGGTGTTGCAGAGGGTGGAGGAGACAGGAAGCGGGCGAAGGAGAAGGCGAGGAGGATGTTGGTGTTGTTAAGGGGGAGGCGAGAGAGTTCGATTGAGGAGGATGACGAGGTCGATTGGGCTGCCATTCTCGACTCGACCGGGCTTAGTGCCACTCGAGCTCGAGTTGGGAATGGGCTCAGTGGTTGTGGTGGTCGGTCAAACGTGTTTTAAGCCTGAAATAGACCGATGGCTGAGATCCGGTTTATATTTTTTTTATAATGTTAATTAGGTTTGTACTTTGTAGTGTAAATAATTTTGGGTTGGTGATTAAAAAATTGAATCAATTATTTGGCACTCGTATTTAATAGTTTTGGAGTGTAAATTAATTTGAGATTAATTCAATTTGTACAAATATTAGACATTAAAAATGAATTTGTGTCAAATTAAGCAAATAATACGCCAAATTAAATGTTTCTTGAGTTTCGGTGCTATTATGTTGTGATATTTAGGAGAGCGATAAAATCTTACTCCGTATTTTATTTTATTTTTATCCAAATGAGCGAAATTTGTCACAGGTTAGTATCGAACTTCCGATTTCATTGTTATTGTACGAGTACAGAGGATCTTTGTACAAGTATGTACTTTAGGTTAAAAATGATTAGTAATACAATGATTTTGTGTTTGTTGTTGGGCCATATGAAATGGCAATTATGGCTGGGTGATATCTGGGTGTCAATAATAGCTTAGGAGGTTTGATTGTGCAAGTTGAGTGCAAATGAGTAAAGTGAGTGAGCATGTGAAAGTGGGTGTTGAATGGGTTTAGTGTAGGGCCGTTGTGCTCCTAGAAGCACAAGAATTGCTGAGATTGACACTTTACGGTCTCTCATGTCACGAGTTATTCATCGTATTAGTAAGGAGTTCTAATAATATACTATCACCGTACTTAGACATTACTTAAAAAAATTATATATGGATAAGGATCGAACCCTCAACAAGTGTCAGAGAACTTGTATCACTAGAACAAACTCTTTGATCTTTTCGAAATATGGTCATTATCTATCCAAATGATTAAATGTTTGATCTGTTACATAATATGGCGAATAATTCTGTAACACACGTTTTGTTTGAAACAATTGTATGCCATCCAATCATATGATTCATATCCATCTACATACATATTACTCCATTGAACGTCCTTGTTCACCTTTTATATTCCCACTCTTGAAAGAATCCAAGTGCATACATTTAATCCCACCCCAATGTGCTTCCCTAATAATGGAAAGGTAAATCAATCATACATCTTCAAAAATAAAAGGATAGATGTGACGTGTCATGTAATTATAAATCTCCGAAACTTGGAAAACTTGAAAAACATGTCAATGAATCGATGACAACGTTGGAGGTACTCGAAAAACCGAGTGAACACGCGAACTAGTTCAAGGCACACGCCTAAAGCGTTGATATTAACCCGAATCATTAATTCATCGATTAATGAAAAGAGAAGAAAATGAAGAGGATTCTGAATTACTAATCGAAAAAACTATAAGTGGAGGGAGTAGTAAGTGACAATAAATGCTTAATAATAAATAATCTTAGGGTCATTTTCTAACCAGTTACCCAAGAACAACCCTGTGGACAAAGAATGTAGTCCATTTGTCTAATATGTTGACAATTCTAAACCTTTTTAATTGTAGTACAGTAGTATTTTATTTCCATAGAAGTTCCCCTATTTGTTAACTAGTCATTATCAACTTTTAATTAGTTGAGTACATACTATGTTTATCAATTATCCGTCACAAACTTATAACGGGTCAAATATGACCCGTTTACATAGAAAAGACAAAATACTACAAAAGCACGCTGATTGTCTTTTCTACCTAAATGAGGAGTATTTCACCCATTATAACAAAATGACGGATACATTCGTCACAAGGGAGAGTAGCTGATCAATGTAATTGTCTTAATTGACTTTTAATTGCATGCTCTCTAAAGCAAGAGCAATAAGTTGTATTCCTTGATTGTGTAAGGTTAAGTGAGAGCTACACTTTACAAGTGTTTGAAATTTACAAAGCTAAGTAATAGTAGTAGTAGTAGTATAAGTATTGTTTTGTTTTGTTTAAGAGATTATAGAAAAAATTGGGTCATCTTAGCTTTTAAGCCTCTTAATGTGCCTAAATAAGTACTAAAAGCTTTATCACCCACTATCATATTGGCTTTGCTTCTACGACTCGTAAGCCATGGAAAAAAAACAACCAAAAAAAAAACTACTCTAGAAAGTAAAGTACTCTCTCGGTCAAATCCAATCGATAAAAATTTCACTCGGCCTAGAAAAGTAGAAAGTAATACGGAGTACATCATCTATCACACTCGAGGCAACGACGAGTTAAATCATGGTTGTATTAAATGACCTTGATTACGAATGTTAAGCAAATGATGTGACTTAAAACACTCGTCATCATGTTCATATGAACAAACAATTAAGTCCATACGAGTACAGAACCCTGTTTCAGTTGGTGTCGAGGGGGACATCGTTGCACATACACAAGTACACAACAACAAACAATGTCTCCATCACAATTAATACGGAGTAAGATTGTTTGTTAAGACGATGACGATCTCACCCAGGGTTACGTGTTACGTACAAACATCTACTCCATTAAGCCAATTAATTAAAAAGTAAATTACTTTTAGGTATTGCTAAACAACTTTCCGTTGCGTACATAACATAATCAATCCATCAAGCTAAGGTTTAGGTTTGTACATGAAAAAGAGCAAAAGACACTTGAAGAAGTTGATCTACGTATGTTTTTTTATTTTAGATAAGGGAAGGGATGCTTTAAAGCATTTCCACCACTACTCACCCAAGTGTTTTATTTTACGTCTCCCCTTTAGAGGATCTATCTTAAAATTATAACAGATTAAATAACACTAATTCCTACGCTTTTCGTTTTGTCTTTTTCTCAACTACTTGACCCGTTATAAGTTTAAGACAGATATACACGTCTTAATCAATAATTTGTGTCCTAACAAGTGCTCTTTTAGTGGATAAAGGTCCGTGTAAAATACGGTGTCGTTTTAAGTGATCCAATTAACAAAAGACTAAAGCCCTAAAAGAATGCCCTTTTTTTTCTTTCTTCCATCAAATAACAGGCTTTAGAAAGGAAGCTTGATCTTCACGTTATTATCTCTTCCACTACTTTTTTGCCCCATCCTTTCCATGTGGATAGAGCCGGCTAAACCAATGGGCCACCCCAGCCCACACCAGTTTGCTGCTTCGGATTTGACCGAGCCTACACCAGACTAACCCTAACCTAAGCCAGCCAAAAATAAAAGGCATTGGGCCTGGTCCGATTCAAGGACCGCCTTAATTAACATAAAATAACAAATCGAAACCTCATTCCATAACCTTAACCTTACACAAAACTTACTGTGAATTTGTTTCTATTGAAATCATGAATTTCACAAAACATTCAATGTGTGTATAGAAGGAATAGAGGTGCGCAAATAATGAAAAAAGAGAACAGTACCATGGTTCAGCCTTCGCCGTCGGTTAGTAGCTCCTACCCCAGTAAGTCCATTTCTTAGCCGGTTTTCCCGAAGCAAAGCATACGGTTCCTGAAAAGAAATCGGATTTCACAATCAACTCAAGCGACTCATATTATATAGCAAAAACTTAGATAAGACCGTCTAAAGATAATCTCATTCACTAGATAACCAAGTGGTATGTACAAAACGATTTTGGTTAACGAGTGACAACTCTGACCCTTAATTCCTTTGGTTAAAGCATATGAACGTTAATACGGGTGTATACCTTCCTCCATCTCTGGCTGGTCGAATGGAGTACATAGAGTCTTGGCTGCTCCCATTTCACCCTTCGTTCGTGCTTTCACATCTTTCTCAACTTCCTGAATACACAATGGAAAAAAGTTGAGATTTAGCAATCCATTGAATCTAAACGTAGTTTAAATGTCATCAAGCCAAGATCTTATGCCACGTAAAATGACATCGATGCTACTAAAGGTACCTCTTCATCAGACCAGGGAGCTAGGATTAACTTCTTGTGAGCTAAGGCATCGACAAACTCATCCCACGTCTTAATTACTTGGATGCATGCATCTCGTTTCTGTTTAGCCACTTCAAACAAATTTTGTTGAATTTGATCCAGCAATTCCTTCACTTGATCCTTCAAATCAGCCATAGGAATATCCGTCTTTGCAGAGTTATCACGTCGAACAACACGAACCTGTTAAACAATAATATTATCACGATTCACGAGATTAACCCATGTGAGAACAAAATTGGGTAATTATCATTAAGTTAAAGGATTAAGACGAAAAGAAGGATATATATACCTGATTCTTGGCCATATCCTTTGGGCCGATCTCGATCCTCAGAGGAACACCCTTCATCTCCCACTGAGAGTACTTCCAGCCTGGAGAATAATTGTCTCGAAGATCAGCCTCAACTCGGAAACCAGCTTCTATCAAAGTGTTGACAGTAGCAGTACAAGCATCATAGATTCCTTGTGTATCTGCATCTTTGAATGGAACCGGAACCACTATGATTTGCAACTCAGCCACTTTTGGGGGTAATACCAATCCCTTGTCATCACCATGCGTCATTACCATCACCCCTATCTGCATATTCATACATGAAATTGAGCCGTAAAGAAATTTGAGCCAAGAATGATATCAAACGAATGATTGTTTCCTACCGTTCGGGTACTGTATGCCCACGAGTTCTGCCAAACCATCGCCTTGTCTCCTTTTTCGTTTTCAAAAGTTATGTCGAACATCTTTGCAAAATTTTGACCCAAACAATGAGAGGTTGCACCTTGTACCCCGCGGCCAGTATTTGGAATAAAGGCCTGAAGCACGTATCAATTCACCGAATTAGAAGAGGTCAACCATTAAGTAGCTAGAGTGTATGTTAGCTCGACTGCCTCGAATAAATAACTTCATGTACCTCAACACTGGTAGTATAGTAACCTCCAGCAAACTTCTCCAACTCACTTTTCTTTCCCTTGACAACGGGAACAGCCAAGTAATCTTCGTACACCTGCCTGTAGAGCTCCAATATTTGAAGAACCTGGCCGAAAAATTTGACAAACCGTAAAAATTCAAGAAAGCCATTTCTTTTATTGTAAAACATTCAAATAAATTGTCATGAATGACGAGCATTGATGTTTTCATGTAACCAAACATCTTCAATTTGAGGTTCGCTACCTCGAACTTCCACACAACCTTGCTCTAAGAGAGTAGCAGGATAACAAAACCATAGACTCACTGAATGTCAAGTTGTCATGTCATACCTCGGCATCTGCCTCTGCCTGTGTTGCAAAAGCTGTATGGCCCTCTTGCCAAAGAAATTCACGACTCCTATAAACACAAAAGTACAAAACAAGCTTTAATCACGATATGACATGATAGTAGGGCTAAAGAGAGGTACAGTATAATTACGATTCCCCGTTTGTCATCTACAAAATTTCACATTTTCACTAAAAGCTACCTGATGAAAGGAGTGGGATTGCTGAACTCCCAGCGGACGACGTTACACCACTGGTTAAGTCTCAATGGTAGATCACGGTGTCCTCTAATCCACTTAGAAAAGTATGGGTACATGACAGTTTCACTGGTGGGTCGTATAGCTATTGGAACTTCTAGATCGGATTTTCCGCTCTTTGTAACCCACGCAACCTGAATCACACGTTTTTAATAAACATAAATAAGTCCATCTTTGCTCTTGTTTTTATAATTATGCTTTGTAAAGGGAATGGGAATACGGAAACATTTATTCTTTCAGTCTTCGTTAACAATTACATCGATAAATAACAGTACAATACTCCCTTCATTCTGTTTGTGTAGTCATGATTTGACTTCGCTGATCAAATAATGTTGAATTAACTCATAATTTCAACTTTCAGTACACGGTAATATGAAGATTTCAAAATTTTGATAGTGTAAACCTGTTCGGAAGAGGGTAATTTGAAACGATAGTTACCTCTGGGGCAAACCCTTCGATGTGATCTTTCTCCTTCTCTAATACTCCGGGGGATACAAATAGTGGGAAATAGCAATTCTTTATCTTCATTTTCTTGATTCTGTCGTCAAAAAAATCCTGCAAGTTCAAAAGTGTAGAGATTATTTAAGCACAGTCATCCATTCTTCACACGCCAAGAGCAGAAAATCTGGGACATGCGCCTCGACAAAACGAAACTGACGTAATGCAAAACAATGCAGCCAAAACAAAAGGAATAGAAGTAATTCAGACTTCAGATCGATTTCTGCAACTATTATATTTTTGGGGTTATTGAAGGAATCTACACATTTTGAACTAAACGAGGATTTAAACAGACGTCAACACACAATACTTAAAGCACCTGAATGAAATACAAGATTATGCATAATTTTCTAAAATAGCATCACATACAGAAACAAACAGTTCTTACAAATGACAACTGTTGATTCACGGAATTACGATTGAATTTACAATAAGCTTACTTTCAAGATGTCCCAGATTGCCATTGTGGCAGGCCTCAAAATGTAGCATCCAGAAATGTCGTAATACTCGATCATCTCACCATTCACAACAACCTACAATTCGATCGATAAACACGTAAATTTCAAAACCATGCATCACTTTTTTTTTTAAAAATCGTACATAAACTCACTATATTGTTATTAAATTTACGTTACCTCAGAGTACCATTCTCCAAAGTTCACATCTTTTTTGAAAGATAAGCCTAACCCGGTTTCCTTTTTCACCTCCTTCTTCTTCTTCCCACCTAAGAAGATTATCACGAATAAAGATTGAATCTTTTCAAAGGGTAATCCATAATACCACACAAATCAAGTAATTACATGTATAACGATTGAATCTTTCAATGGATAATCCACGATACCAACACAGTACAGTATAATGTTAACTGAGCAATTAACAAAACTTTAAACTTGATTACTCGTACATGAACAAAGATTGAATTATTCTATAGCTAATCCACAATAACAACACAATATAATGTTAACTGAGCAATTAACAGAACTTTAAACTTAATTACATGAACAAAGATTGAATTTTTCGATGGCTAACCACAATATAACGATTAACACAAGTAAACTTCATTACATGAACAAAGATTGGATCTTTCAATGGCTAATCGACAATAGCAAGAATTCTAATGCTTCAATTGGTAATTGACCAGACATTAAACTTAATCACATGAACAAAGATTGAATTTTTCAACCGCAATACCAACGAATTCTAATGTTTGAATGGGTAGCAATTAGCAAAATAATAAACTTAATTACATGGACAAAGCGTGCATTTTTCAATGGCTAATCCACAATACCAACAATTCTAATGCTTCAATGGGTAATTAACCAAACTTTAAACTCAATTACATGGACAAAGCTTGAAGCTTTATTCTAATGTTTCAATGGCTAATCAATAAAACCAACAAATTCTAATGTTTCAAGGGGTAATTAACTAGAATTTAAACTTAATTACATGAACAAAGATCGAATTTTTCAATGACTAATCCACAATACGAATATATTCTAATATCGCTAATTCTCAAATAAGACGGTCTCAAGTTAATATTCTACTATTTTTCAATACCAACAAATTCTGATGTTTCAATGGGTAATTAACAAGAAATTAAGCTTAATTACATGAACAAAGATTGAATCTTTTCAATACCTAATCCACAATACCAACAAATTCTAATTAAACGGGTAATTAATTAACTAAGTTTTGATTGAAAGTAGCGTTGACTAACCAGACTTTGAACTGGATTTACTCTTGCCGCCTTCATTGGTGTTTGCCATTGCAGAGAAGGATGAATATGAAGAGTAGAGTGAAGTTGTTTTAATGGGGTTTTGAGAAAGGCGTCCGAAGTTGAACAATGAGTTTATTATAATGGTGGGCTTCAATGGACATAATACACCCATTAAATCTCCGGTGAAATCGTCTCACGCTCAATTATTGTGAGACCTGCTAATATAATATAAACACTCGTAAAATAATGTTCAGTACTCACTTTGTAAGCATAACTAATTCGTATGTGAGACGTCTCACAATAAATTTACTGTGATACTGTATCATAAGAAAACTCCACTCTTATTTACTGCCTCCGTATCATTTGATTTTTTGCATTTGTTTTTTTGAATATTATTTGTGAAATCGTCAATGTAACTTCTAATATACGGGGTATAAGATAAAACATAGTCATGTGAAATTTAATTTAAATTGTCTAATCGGGTACGTTATAAATATCAAATTTTTATTATTTTTAGAAACAAGTAACTAGAGATATAGACAAAAGAAAATATGAATTGTCAAATATATATAAAAAAAATGCAAAGAATCAAATAGAACGGACGGAACATTAGTCTCGTGAGATGAGGGAATATTTTGGACTCGTTTAGTTCACCATGAGAATATGAAGTTATCGGAAACTTAAATTCACATAACTCGTACTTTTTTTATTACATCTCAACTTAAATTTAATTTAATCCCGTCGTTTTCAAGGCTTAATAATTAAATTATTACACAATTTGCATATAGAGTATATACGTATGTTTTACACGGACTTATTGCAACTTTTGACAATATTTTTGTCGGGAAAAGAGGTAATGCCATTTGCTTTGGTGTATCTACTTCGAATTTGAGCTAGATAAGATCTCAAAGTCGGAAGAATCGACTTTTAACATCGCTGCACTCATGATTCGAACTCAAGATTTTCTATTTAGTTAGAACAACTCCGGCTAGGTGACATGGCAATTTAACTACTTATACCAAAATTCATCTTCAAGACTTGAACCTAAATCGATCTAATCCCTTTTTGCTTACTAATAAATGCTGCATTTCGATCCAATCTTGTATTCAACCCACATTCATAAACCTTGTTTATCCCTCTTTAATCACAAATTCTTGCAATTTGATCCATTCTCTCATCAATTTGAACAACTGCATTCTCAACTGAACAACTGCATTCTGAACTGAACTTAACTGAGCGATATAAACATAATCATGCTGTTATTTCTGCAATTGAGGACATGGGTTCTCATAATTTTCATGTTTTCAGCTACCCTTTTCAGGTTTTCTTCATCTGAATCTGATTTCCTTGTTGCCAACAAAAAAAATTGCTCATGAAGGAAAAAATCCGACAGATGTACGTTTTTTTCCGAGTAATTTCAAGGTACATGATATAGTCGCACATACACAACAAACAAAGCCTGTTGACCTGCACCAGCCTACCCCGAACGTAGGCCACCCAAAATAAAATATACTCCGTATCCCTAAAAAAACTTCAAAATAACAAACTTGAAATGACCCAATCCAAAGTTGACCCGATTCCAAGGCCTAAAATTGATCAGACCCGATCCCGATCTGGTTGAACCGCTTGCTAGGTCTATCCCTAACTCACGCCAGCTGAAACATTTAGGGTCTGATAGGATGCCAAGCAAAGCATACGGGAAGAGATGATACTCGTATTACATAGATTAACAATTCGAAACCTCATTCCAGAGCCTTAATAGTGTATATATGATATATCCATCTTAGCATACGACTATCACACACAAAACTTGCTGACAAATTAATGCAACTATGCAGAATTGCAGACTAACAGAAACTCTCGAGATTGTTTCAAACGAAATTATCAATTTTCACAACATATTTGAAGTGTGTATGGCAGGAATAGAGGTGCGCAAATGACGGAATAAGAAAACAGTACCACTAGGTTAGGTTAGTACTTAGTAGCTCCTACCCCAGTAGGTCCATTTCTTAGCTGGTTTTCCCGAAGCAAAGCATACGGTTCCTGAAAAAAAAAAACGGATTTCACAATCAATTCAATCGACTCATTATATACGGAGTACTAGCAAAAACTTAGATGAGACCATTTAACGTTTAAGATAAACTCATTCACCATATAACTAAGTGACAAGTACAAAACGATTTTGGTTAACGAGTGTCAACTCTGACCCTTAATTCCTTTGGTTAAAGCATATGAACGTTAAGACGGGTGTATACCTTCCTCCATCTCTGGCTGGTCAAATGGAGTACATAGAGTCTTGGCTGCTCCCATTTCACCCTTCGTTCGTGCTTTTACATCTTTCTCAACTTCCTGAATACACACACAATGGAAAAAAGTTGAGATTTAGCAATCCATTGAATCTAAACATAGATTAACATAAGCCGAAATCTTATGCCACGTAAAATGACATCGATGCTACTAAAGGTACCTCTTCATCAGACCAGGGAGCTAGGATTAACTTTTTGTGAGCTAAGGCATCCACAAATTCATCCCACGTCTTAATGACTTGGATGCATGCATCTCGTTTCTGTTTAGCCACTTCAAACAAATTTTGTTGAATTTGATCCAACAATTCCTTCACTTGATCCTTCAAATCAGCCATAGGAATATCCGTCTTTGCGGAGTTATCACGTCGAACAACACGAACCTGTTAAACAATAATATTATCACGATTCACGAGATTAACCCATGTGAGAACAAAATCGGGTAATTATCATTAAGTTAAAGGATTAAGACGAAAAGAAGGATATATATACCTGATTCTTGGCCATATCCTTTGGGCCGATCTCGATCCTCAGAGGAACACCCTTCATCTCCCACTGAGAGTACTTCCAGCCTGGAGAATAATTGTCTCGAAGATCAGCCTCAGCTCGGAAACCAGCTTCTATCAAAGTGTTGACAGTAGCAGTACAAGCGTCATAGATTCCTTGTGTATCTGCATCCTTGAATGGAACCGGAACCACTATGATTTGCAATTCAGCCACTTTTGGGGGTAATACCAATCCCTTGTCATCACCGTGCGTCATCACCATCACCCCTATCTGCATATTCATACATGAAATTGAGTCATACAAAAATTGAGCCAAGATTACATCGACTGAATGATTGTTTCTTACCGTTCGGGTACTGTATGCCCACGAGTTTTGCCAAACCATTGCCTTGTCTCCTTTTTCGTTTTCAAAAGTTATGTCGAACATCTTTGCAAAATTTTGACCCAAACAATGAGAGGTTGCACCTTGTACCCCGCGTCCAGTATTTGGAATAAAGGCCTGAAGCACATACCAATTCACCCAATTAGGAGAGGTCAACCATTAAGTAGCTAGGGTGTATGTTAGCTCGACTGCCTGGAAAAAACTTCATGTACCTCAACACTGGTAGTATAGTAACCTCCAGCAAACTTCTCCAACTCGCTTTTCTTTCCCTTGACAACTGGAACAGCCAAATAATCTTCATACACCTGCCTGTAGAGCTCCAATATTTGAAGAACCTGACCGAAAAATTTAACAAACCGTAAAAATTCAAGAAAGCCATGAGAATAGCAGGATAGCAACTACCATAGACTCACTGAATGTAAGTTGTCATGTTATACCTCGGTATCTGCCTCCGCCTGTGTTGCAAAAGCAGTATGACCCTCTTGCCAAAGAAATTCACGACTCCTATAAACACGAAAGTACAAAACAAGCTTCAATTAGGGAATGATTGATCAACGCTTATGTATTCGATCACACCACCCTAGACGAGATTGTTCCATTCTATATTTTGATAACAGGACCAAGCATGGTGATCTTGGGGGATTCGTATAGCGTCTGAACATTTTACAAAAACAGCTTTTGCCTAACAGCATACCTGATGAATGGAGTGGGATTGCTGAACTCCCAGCGGACGACGTTACACCACTGGTTAAGTCTCAATGGTAGATCACGGTGTCCTCTAATCCACTTAGAAAAGTATGGGTACATGACAGTTTCACTGGTGGGTCGTATAGCTATTGGAACTTCTAGATCGGATTTTCCGCTCTTTGTAACCCACGCAACCTGAATCACATGTTTTTAATAAACATAAATGAGTCCATCTTGATAGTGTAAACCTGTTCGGAAGAGGGTAATTTGAAACGATAGTTACCTCTGGGGCAAACCCTTCGATGTGATCTTTCTCCTTCTCTAATACTCCAGGGGATACAAAAAGTGGGAAATAGCAATTTTTAATCTTCATTTTCTTGATTTTGTCGTCAAAAAAATCCTGCAAGTTCAAAAGTGTAGCGATTAATTAAAGCACAGTCATCCGTTCTTCACACGCCAAAAGCATGAAATCGAATTTTGAAGAGTATAAAACAAAGGAAGAGAGAAGAAATGCAACTAAAACCATTGATATTAAACAAACGCTTCGACAAATGAAACTGATGTAATGCAAAACCGTGCAGCCATTGGACAACACTAACTTCCGATTCACGGAATTATGATTGAATTTACAATAAGCTTACTTTCAAGATGTCCCAGATTGCCATTGTGGTAGGCCTCAAAATGTAGCATCCGGAAATGTCGTAATACTCAATCATCTCACCATTCACAACAACCTACAATCCGATCAATAAAGACATAATGTTCAAAACCTGCATCACATTTTTTTCAAAAAAGAAATCATAGATAGACTTCATATATTATTACTAGTATTAAATTTACAAACCTCCGAGTACCATTCTCCAAAGTTCACATCTTTTTTGAAAGACAAACCTAACCCTGTTTCCTTTTTCACCTCCTTCTTCTTCCCACCTGAGATCATTATCACAATTAAAGATTGAATCTTTCCAAAGAGTAATCCATAATACCACACAAATCAAGTAATCACATGAATAACGATTGAATCTTTCAATGGGTAATCCACGATACCAACACAATATAATGTTTATCGGTGCAATTAACAAAACTTTAAACTTAATTACACGAACAAAGATTGAAGTTTTCAATGGCTAATCCACAATAGCAACACAATATAATGTTTAACTGAGCAATTAACAAAACTTTAACTTAATTACATGAACAAAGATTGAATTTTTCGGTGGCTAACCACAATACCAACACAATATACGATCAGCAAAAATTAAACTTAATTACGTGAACAAAGATTGAATCTTTCGATAGCAATACCAGCGAATTCTAGTGTTACAATGGGTAGCAGTTAGCAAAGCTTTAAGCTTTACTACATGGACAAAGCTTGCATTTTCCAATGGCTAATCCACAATACCAACAAATTCTAATGTTTCAATGGGTAATTCACCAAACTTTAAACCTAATTACATGAACAAAGCTTGAATCTTTATTCTAATGTTTCAATGGCTAAACAATAGAACCAACAAATTCTAATGTTTCAAGGGGTAATTAACTAGAATTTAAACTTAATTACATGAACAAAGATCGAATTTTTCAATGACTAATCCACAATACGAATATATTCTAGTATAGCTAATTCTCAAATGAGACGGTCTCAAGTTAATATTCTACTACTGTATTTCAATGGCTAATCAACAATACCAACAAAATCTAGTACGGAGTATTTCAATGGGTAATTGAACATAATTACATGAACAAAGATTGAATCTTTTCAATACCTAATCCACAATACCAACAAAATTGTAATTAAATGGGTAATTAATTAACTAAGTTTTAATTAAAGTAGCATTGACTAACCAGACTTTGAACTGGATTTACTCTTGCCGCCTTCATTGGTGTTTGCCATTACAGAGAAGGATGAAAATTGAGAGTAGAGCGAAGTTGTTTTAATGGGGTTTTGAGAAAGGCGTCTGAAGTTGAAGAATGAATTTATAATGGTGGGCTTCAATGGAAACAATACGCCCATTTTACTTGACCTTTGAATCTTATACTCCTACTCCACTCTTATTTATTCCTCTTGTGAGATGAGTGAATATTTTATGTGCTAAATCAGTAGTTCCGACTCCTAAAATTAAAACAAGTCAAATAGATTAAGGGGGTGTTTGGTTAGAATATGGGAAAGTGAAAGGGAATAAACATGGGAAACAAGGATAAAAGAAACGGATTCTCTTAGATTTTCGTTGTTGTTTGTTTAGAAATTATAGGTAATAGAAATGATGAGGTGGTGACAGTGTCGGGGTGGCGGTAGGGACGAGATCGGTGGTGGTGCTGACATTGGTGGTGGTGTCGGCGTGGCGACGGTGGTTGTGACATTGATAAAAGTTAAATGTGTAAGTAGGGGTGTTCACAAAGTGACCCAGACCAATAAATCGGACCGGACCGGGGCACGTATCGGTCCGGTTTTCGGGTCACCAAAAACTTGGTGAACAGTCTGCGGTCATGTCCCCACTTTTAAAAAACACGGTCAGATTTAGTATATTTTTACAGTCCGATCCGGGTTTCTTGGTTAGCTGGTCCAGCCCGCGGGTTTCGATTTTTGGATTTGCCGGTCCGCGAGTCAATCGGTCTAGTTCGGTCCAGGTTTGGACAGGTGAACACCCAGCGTAAGTATTGTTGCATTTATCTAATTGAGGGGGGTGTGAATTAAGTTCGTATTAGCAAGCGAGGTGTAAGTGTGTAAGGATGATTAACTCACTTGATAATGATTTCCTAAATTCTAACGTGGAATACAGGTTATACCGTTAATCGATCGTGGGTAAAAAGGAGTGAAATTGTTACTCTTATGCCTAAGCCAGGAGCCATTATGTCGGTTTAAATGCACAGTTATTTGAGTTTCTTAATTTTAAAAGATATCGGAAGTGTATATCTACTTCGAGTTTGAGCCATATATGACCTCAAAGTCGAAAAAATCGAATTTTTAACATCATTGCACTCAAGATTCGAACTCAAAATTTCAGATTAAGTTAGAACAAACTCCAACCAGTTGGTCTAAGCAGAAGGTGACATTGTGACATGGCACTTTAACTACTTTTCATTGGTTATTGACAGTTGACAGTTTGACACCTTGTCATTTTAATGCATTGGTGTACAAATTCAGAGAGACAAACAAACATACCACCGAAATTCATCTTCAACACTTCAACCTAAATCGATCAAATCCCTTTTTGCTTGCTAATAAATGCTGCATTTCGATCTAATCTTGTATTCAACCCACATTCATAAACCTTGTTTATCCCTCTTTAATCCCAAATTCCTGCAATTTGATAACCTAATTGATTCATTCATTCTCTCATCAATTTGAACAAACTGTGTTCTGAACTTAACTGATTGATATAATCATAATCGATTAATCATGCTGTTATTTCTGCAATTGAGAACATGGGTTCTCATAATTTTCGTGTTTTCAGCTACCCTTTTCAGGGTTTCTTCATCTGAGTCTGATTTCCTTGTTGCCAACAAAAAATTGCTCATGAAGGAAAAAGTCCGACAAATGTATGTTTTTTTTTTTTTTTTTTATGACGGGCTTGAATTATGCAACTTTTAACAAATGTTCAGCTGAAATGTTGTGTCTTCGAGTTATGTTTTCTCAAAGATTCAATCTTTTCTGTATTCCTGATTGAAATTTTTTAGTTTTCGATGTTTTTTTAGTTTGTGTTAATCATTTTCAATGGTGCTTGAATTATGTACTCCTTCACAGTCGAGTGTTCATCCCTTTGCTTTTTTAGTCTCCGAGAGTATTTTGACTGAGTTTTGTCATAGTCGAAAATATAATGTGATAGTAGACGTTTTAATAAAAGTTCTAATTACATGAAAACCATGTTATAATAATTTATGTTTTTTATTGTATCGATGGTCAAAGTTTTAAAATGTTGACCTCAATAAAGCAAAGGAAAGAAAACTCTAACTCGGAGTGGTAACTCTTAACAAGTGTTATGCTGAATTGTTTGATGATTGATCACTTGTGCTTATTTGTTGTGAATTTGAACTTTTGGTATGTTTGTAATTTGGTGCCCTTTGATGGTCATATTGGAGTTTATATAGATTGACACTGGTTTATCATCTTCTTATCAATCACCTTAGACTACTGAATTTGGCTTTGTTGGACCTGGTTGATTGAATTCCTTGTAGTTTGTAACTTTGTATGCATTGCTTGAAAGACTTGATTTTGTTTGGTCGCAATCGAAATGTGGGTTAAGATGAGCCTGTTCGAGTTATGTTCATGATTGAGCCTGGGTCAAGTTTCAACAGGACAGCATTTACTGCATCTTTGATTCGAGTTATGTTCATGATTGTTCTGACGGCCGATTTAGGGTGTTTCAGTCTGTGTTCATAGTTTTCAATGGTGTATGTGTTGGCTGGTTTCATTCAGTTGAAATGTTTGAACTTTCGCGCTTCTGTTGCCTTTCTTTTCTCACAATTAGAATTACTCATGTTCTTGTCTTCTCGACTTTATGAGGCGATTCCTCATTTAATGGAAACTCACTTCTATCTTTCAGGTTCTATCACGCGTATGACAACTACATGAAATATGCATTTCCGGTTTGTCGACTCATTTCAGTTAATTTCTGTCAATATTTTCCTGCTTAACTTTGCAGCTTTTACTTACTGTGCTCTAATCTGAAATTTTGCAGCATGATGAGCTGAAGCCTCTCACAAAAACTTTCACCGACTCCCTTAGTGAGCTCGGCAATCTCAGGGTAAAATTTCTGTAATGACTGAAATCATCTCTCTGTTGTTTCCTTGCACTTGGCTGACTCTAGATCCACTTTTTCAGTTACAACATTTGCCTCAAAACTACAATGGTTCGGCCCTTACACTTATTGAATCGTTATCCAGGTACTTGTTTACGCGTCTGTTTTTTTTTCAGAGTAAGTTCTTTGTTATTTACATGAATGTTATGCTGTGTTTCAGTCTCGTCATAATGGGTAACAATACGGAGTTTGAAAGGGCAGTGTTATGGCTTTCTAAAAACCTGAACTTTAATGTCGATGCAAGGGTGAATTTGTTTGAGGTATGTTTCTCAGTCTACTTGATGCTCGAAATAAAACAACGGTTTCTCATACTCTTCATTATGTGTCGAATACTACTGCCTTATAATAATCATGCTATCGTATTCGCGGTATGGTCGTTGAGGAACTACAAACGATTCAAATAACCGAGGATGTTTTTTTTTTTTGTAAACCGAAGGCCTAATTACCTTGGAGTCGTAGGCTATTTCTATCCGTGCGCATATGAAGTTTATTGATAATTCTTCTGTTGATGACATTCTGTAGTGCAACATAAGAGTTCTCGGGGGGCTTGTTTCTGCTCATATGCTTGCAATTGATTCTAGAAACAGGTTCACTCAAGGAAATTACAAGAATGAACTGCTTTATCTCGCTGAAGACCTAGGGAGACGCTTTTTACCCGCATTCACCACTCCAACTGGGTTACCTTATGCATGGATCAATCTAAAGGTAAAACATAATGTCACTTGATATTTTACGCCTTTTTGGATTTGCCTCTTCTTTCTATCCTCCGTGTTTTGTTCCTGTGATGGATGTGTATGGTTAGTGTTTTGTCTAAATGTATATCTTGTAAAAATTCGAAAGTTGATGGCTTTTGGCTAATGACCGATTTTAATTTCTATGAACAGCATGGAGTGATGGACGGCGAGATAACTGAAACAAGCACATCGGGTTGTGGTAAGAAGCTTATTGATGGTACCTTGCATTTACAGGAAATTTCATGAAATCATTGATAAATTCCCCTCATTACAGTGCTCTCATGTCAGGATCCCTGATTCTCGAAATGGGTTCATTGTCGAGATTGACTGGTGACCCACGATATGAAGATGCTGCTTTACGAGCTCTTCGAAAGCTATGGAGCATGAGAAGCCCTTTGAATCTGATGGGAACCACCCTCGATGTGGCAACTGGCGAGTGGATAGAATATTCTGCTGGGATTGGCGCTGGTAGGGAACCACCCTCATAACTCTTAACTCTCCAAAAGCTTTTCACGTCACCAAATTTCTCGTCTTTTGTGTAGGAGTTGATTCATTCTATGAATATTTAGCCAAAGCCTATATTCTCTTTGGAAAGGAAGAGTATTGGAGGATGTTTCACTCTGCATACGTTGCTGTTCAGAAATATTTCAGACACGGTGCATGGTAATACACTAATGCAGTCCGTATTTTTGTTTTTATTTGGTTTAAGACCGACCCATAAGATACTTAAATGTTGTCGTGTCTCTGCTTGAGTAGGTATCATGAAGCTGATATGAGAACGGGGCATGCAACATACTGGCAACTTACAAGCCTCCAAGCATTTTGGCCTGGGTTACAGGCAAGTTTGAAATGATGAATCGATAAGGCCATGCATAGGTTTGTGTTATAACTACGTCTGCCATACATAGGTTCTTGTCGGAGATGTTGCAGCAGCAAACTCGTCTCATCGCGAGTTTTTTAAGGTTTGGGAGACGTTTGGAGTTCTGCCTGAAAGGTACTGTGCCTTCAGTGAACTCCACTCAACTTCATTGTTAAGGTTGTTACTGACTGAAACATAATGCTCAATGATAACCAAGCGACTTGAATCGTGTTTAGGTATTTGCTTGACCTCCAAATGATGCATCCAACTGAAAAATATTATCCATTGCGCCCCGAATTGGCAGAATCGACATTCTACCTGTATCAAGCAACCAAAGGTTGGTTAACGATCTAAACACGTCAGTTTTACTTGATCGCAACCAAAGTTCTTAGAGTTTTATCACTCACATTTGTTGTGTGAACTATGTGATCAGATCCATGGTACCTCCAAGTAGGTCAATCGATAGTGACGTCCCTGAATTTGTATACGAAAGTTGAAGGAGGTTTTGCAAGCGTTCGAGATGTAAAAACTATGGTATTGGAAGATCATCAACACAGTTTCTTCCTCTCTGAAACGTACGTTTTCTTAGTTTTTTTTTTAAATCCAACTCGGGGAAAAAAATCGTTGATGTAACGTGTCATGGACTATCTGCAGATGTAAATACCTGTATCTTCTTTTCGACGACTCCTTTTTACATGGTGAGAATTACATCTTCACAACCGAAGGCCATCCACTTCCTGTGCTTAATTCCTGGCAGGATCGTCTCCCGGAAACTTATATGTTGCCTAACTATACATTCATCCAGGTACATGACTTCACTTGTTCTTTCTGTTTGAACTGAACTAACTGAACTGAAACAAAATGAAATTGGACTGAATAGAGCTGACCCTTTTGCACAATTAACAGGGAGCGAATCAGGTGAGACGTGCAAGTGCAATGTCGCTTCAGATCTGTCCTGCAACAACTTCAAACTCGGGTATACAATACAGCCAGAACCTTGAAAGCGCGTGTCATATCCCTGATGCTCGAAGCGATCACAGGTGCTCAAATGATGAAGACTGTGGAGTTGATGCGATGACATGCAGGTTGAGATCCTGCAGCATGGCTGGCTACTGTGGCGTTTGGCTGTTTGTGTAAATATAGTTAATTGGTAGAAATACAAAAATTCTGCTCCCTATAAAAATCTGAAGCAATTTTGTCAAAGGGCAGCACGATCGATAGTTACATAGGTGAATATCTTTCAAATCATGTATAAACATCGATTTTATTTGATCAAGTTATACAAATTACGTCACTTGTTCAGAAATGAAATCTCGTGTTTCAGGCCTTCATACTAGTCGATATAACGTGTTTTCCTACCCGATTGTGCTCTTAGATCGGTCGAGAGAAGTTATTGTTCTAAAGTTTAGAGTATAAATTTACAAGTGCAGTTCAGCATGGGTAATTAAAAAAGATGGTGGGAAAATGTCAGAAGTGGGATTTGAACCCACGCCCTCTTTCGAAGACCAGAACTTGAGTCTGGCGCCTTAGACCACTCGGCCATCCTGACTTTGTTGTTATTTATTCTAATATTAATGTTCATCTATTATTATTCTTGTTGTTTGAACTAATATGGAAACCGAACAACTATATTTTGAACATGTTGAATCGGTTTTGATTTGAGTCAGGGATAAATGGATAATGAATTAGAAATTGCTTGGAAATTAATCAATTTGCTTCCACCAAATTTAACGACATGAACGCATTAAATTTGAATTGAATTGTCTTAAATCACGCCAATTTTATAATCTTGATCATTTTAAGTTGGGTTAATATTATCGCGCTTTCAATTTTATAGTTGAAACCAATTTTACCATTCAATTTCAAAATAAACGGAACCGACGAATCGTACAACCATAACAAGTTACTACGTGAAACCAAGATCAAACCGAGTCGAATTCACCTCTCAAAATGTAAAACCGAATATCAAATCAAATCAAATCTCGATCATTCCAATTCGGGTCGATTTGGCTCGAAACAAACACCCTTGCCTTGGCTTTAGAGTTTAGCCTTAACTCACCAACTCCAAGTCTCGACTCTCCAGTCTCCACCATTTTAATTTTACACTCGCATCCTTCTCTTCCTCCAAAAAAAAAAAGAAAAAGCTTTGATTGAAGCTCAACAATGGCGTCTTTGCTCAACAAAACTCATCTTTTCTCTATCCTCCGATCTAATCCTCAGGTACTTTGATTTCTTTACATCATCTCTTGATTACTTTCTCTTCCTTCTCTCACCGCTAATTATCTTTTCTTTGTTTTTGGGGGAAAATTCAGAAGAACGATAGTTTGTTTGCGCAACGTAGCCGCGGATTTCACATCGACCTCGCCGATCGTGAGAAAGCGGTCAATTTCTCTTCTTTTTTGTATCTCGATTTTTTATTTTTTTTGCTGTTTCGATTGTTATTGATTTGTTGATTGTGAATTGTGAATTGGCGATTGTGATTTGGTATATTTTTGATGAAATTTATTGATGCGTATATGAACATGAATTCTCAAATGCGGTCATGAGATTGACTTGATTTCGTAGTACTGCAGTTATTGCTCCGATTAGTAGGTTAGCCAGTGCTCTACGTTATCGTTATCGTTAACGTGAGACCGAATTTGCCACGAGAATGGCCGTTTCGATTTTCGCAGGCAATTGATGAGTTGATTTGGTTTTATGGATGCACATTGAACAGTACTGGGTACTTGTTGGCACAAATTTGTTTTAGTAGATGTCTAATTCGCTGCGATTTTAGTGTTTCTGCATTTCGGAATTTTGTTGATGCTCAGAGAATAGGGGCTAGCTGGGGTGGTAAAGACAAATTCTTTCCGATGGAAGGAGGAGTCGACCAAAGTTAATGCTGAAGGATACAATTATTTATCTCTTCCGTTTGATTTTGGCAGAAGTGAGGTTTAAGAATGAAGTAGCCTTTATTGTGATGTGTGGTCGGTTCAATGTTTTAATCTCCTTGATGATACTTAATAAGAAGAGATACAGCATTCATTTCCTCAAGGCTGAAGGTCATCGTGCCATAATTTAGGCTCGAGCCCTCCACCATATTTCATGTGGTCTGGTCAAATAACTTTTATAGCACTTAACTTTTATAGTGTCACGCTGTATTGGAATTTGGAAGTATTAGTATGACTGACGATTGGAAGTACTAACTGCTCGATGCAAATCAGTACACAATTTTCATCCTGGGTGGTAATTCAATAAAAACTTACATTTGTCAACACAAGAATGAACCTGCATATATCCAATCTCACCTTACGTTACCTCGTTCATAGGTGAAATTTCAGAGTTTTTACTGCATTGGGGTATGTTGTTATTGTTATAGTGGAGTATGGAATAGGAACTCAAATAGAGTAGATAATATGACCTCATAGTGTAGTCATCTAGGCCTAAACAAAAGCAAAAGAAGGATAGGATACTCATGACTTCCAACAGTTGTAACTAGAGCTTATGCCGTTCATACCCTGTTGCAGAAAGGTTTTGACGATCCCCCCCTTTTTCTTTCTTCTCACCTGTGTCCTCTTTTTCCATGTTAGGGTGTTTTAACTATTTGGCTGTTCAACATGCAATGTAAGGGACTAAGGGGTAATTAGTTTGCAAAGGGGCTACACGGGCGTTTGGTTTGCAATGGGGCAAGTGAAAGAAGTCAAGGGTTAAGGGGGAAAAGAATGGGCTAACTCTTCATTCCTTTATGTTTTTGGTTTTGAGCATGTAAAGGAGTGAAAAGATATTGACATCACACTCTTAATCCTGGAACTTAATTTCGTACGGGGTATAATTCATGCTTGAACAAACTCTTAATCCTGGGACTTACTAGTCACAGCATGTGAGAATGGCACTCAATAGTTTTCTGTGTTGAATGAAGATACTTAGCTAGTAGCATTAAACTTAAATTTGCATTGATTAATTAGCGACATCTCTCTGTTAGATATCCTGGCACTTCCTGATATGTTTGTACTGATTGCAGCTGTTGGCAAAGGACCCAGCACTGAGTAAGTTCAAGTCGCACAAGCAGAGTGTTAAGCGTATTAAAAAATTCGGTGATGTTCTCACCGTCATTGTTGTGGCCGGTATGCATCTACTTAACACTTAACACGAGTTCCTTGCGATGATCTGTATTATGTCCTTGCAGTTTTCCCTTTCTTATTCGTGGGCTGGTCACCGATGTTAGGAGCCTGGATAGGCGATACCTAGTGATGAATCTGATGATGCATTAAGTAGAAACCGAATATTCCGTTAATTCATTTTGTTTAATGTATATAACATCTTCAGTAGTTGTTCGATTTCTTCATTAGATTTCGACTATTTTTAAGGTGTTATAACCTGAACCTACTGGTTGGCTCTTGTGCAGGCTGTTGCTATGAGGTCTATGTAAGGACTACAATGCGTGAAGGGAAACAAGCTTAGTCTACTTAGCTTATGTGCCTAATTGATCGAGCATATTTTGTCACATTTCGATGATGTTTTGTGCCTCATTGATGAATAAGAAACTGTACCTGTAAACATAACTCAGTTTGCTTTGTGCTGCTGCGACATCTCTAGTTCTAATTTCCAATTGCCTCACAGATGAAATAAGATACTGTGTTTTCAAGATGACAGTAAAATAATTCATCCGAGCTTTTTTCTGCAATGTTTCCTGTTGTAGGTTGATAATATTTCAAGCACACAAACGACATTTTTTCTGCTGTCTTATCTTCTCCGTAAGATTGGTTCAGGAAATAAGAAATATGAAATCGAATTTGGTCGAGTAATCCAGGGGAAAAAACAGAGATTAGTTTTGAACATTGGTAATAGGATATCTCAAATAATATTTGACTTTACCACAAGATACGTTACAAGTTTACAACTTACAAGCAACCAAGCCAGTATATAAATAGACAGTAAGCACTGTGGTTTTGTAATCCGAAATCATACGAACCAAAACATTGCAGCAGATACCTCTTCCCAACCCAAAATCAGTTAAAAACCTGACCATCCAGCCGGTTGCGAGGCTGTTTTGCTCGTCAATTTACTTGAATCCGGGTACCGTTGGGACTGAGACTTGCCTTCGCCGGACGATCTAGAGATCCGAGCAGAATTACCAGGAACTGCACTGAAACTATCATTACCAAAACCCCATCCGTCATTGGTTGAACCCGTTGACCCATCTTGTTTGCTCTGGTTTCCATTCCGGGTCCTAACTGATTTCCGTGCATCGAGTGCGGATGTCTTTGGACTATTATCATCGGCAAAGGGCTGCCACGATGCTCCTGTGTTTGAAGAATTCTTGTTAAATAAACCCTGTTGAAGCTCCCCAAGTGTGCCTTCGTTACCTTGTCGCTGACATAATATGCGAAAAGTGTTAACACAAGTTCGAACCCTTAAACTTTTCTTATTTTATTTTTAAAAAAGGGTAAATTTTATGTTGATGGGTTTTTAAAGCAAGGGCTCAGGGCTGTGTAATCAATGACATAACGTTATCTAGGTGACGATGTGACATCTACTCTAATACAAGAATAAAGATTTTTGTGTGGTTAACGGGCAAATGAATGATACGGAGTAAGTGATACCTGAGATTTGCTATGTTGAATGCTGACAGATCCCTGGTTGCTGACAGATTCCTTACTTGGTGACGGTGTTTTTGCAGCCAAAGCTTTCTTTAGCTCCTGCAACTCCTGTCGCTGTGATTTGCAGATTGCAGAGAGCTTCTCATATTTAGAACTAACCTCCGCCTTTTCTATGTTTGCTTGCTTCAGTTGCCCTCTTAGTCTTTCTACCTCAGCCTCTAATAACGAGTTGTCCTTCACCGGTTTTGTACTATCAACACTAGGGCTAAGTTTTGAAGTATCAAAATCGGCAACAAATGTGTTAAACCCCTCGTCGTCAAAATTGGCAAAGTTATCACTTTTTTTAGTTGTACTATGTTTTTCTGCTGAAAATGTGGATTCGACGTCAAATTTTGGTGCACCATTAACCTCTTTGGTTTGGGTGTCCTTAGCATGCTCAGTTGACCAAAAAGCACCAACTGGCGCTCCTCCTACAACCCCGGCTTTTGAAGTGCTCATTGATGATGTAGTTCTATTTGATTCATTTGATGAAGGGACAGGCGGTGGACTTCTCCGAGGCATGGGGTGTGAAGCTTTGGTGGTTGCAGTCTTTGGGGTACCTGGTACATCAGCAATGCAAGCATGAGTAAACGGAACTGAAACAGCACAGAGATTTAAACGCGTCTTTCATACAGGATGTGTTAAGATCCTGTGATTACCTTCACTTATTGAAGAAGCTGCTTCTCGCATTTGGGGCGGTCGATCAGGTACAGATTTCTGTGACTCCATAGGCAATTGTTCGTTGACACGAAACCAGACCTATCATCATGACTTTCACAGTCAGGGGAAAAAACAGTAAACGCTGAACGCTAACACCTACTTCAATTGACACCAATGATCTATGACTAACCTAAGTTGAAGGACATGAAGGGTGAGTCGCTTGCCTGTGTGATGTCAGGTCTGGAATCTGGTGAAGGATGTAGCATGTCGCGGATCAGATCAGTTGTAAATTCACTGAATTTCGGTAAATCTGGGATACGATAGTTTCCATTCAGGACTTGCAGCTTTGACTCTCCATCAAAAGCCGATTTCAGATAGCAAATTCGAAAGAGTAAACAACCTAGGGCCTACAAAAAAAAAAGACCCTTCAAGTTTAAATGCTTGAGTGCACAAAGAAACTAGGCAAATTAAACTCGGCTTGTGGAGAACCAACTTACCCAAATGTCGACTTTCTCACTTATAATATCTTTCCGGTAAAGATCCCACATCTACATCGTTCAAAAGTAACTTGGAAGAGTGAGATTCATATTTTAGATAATTTATTTCAAATGGAACCTCAATAGGTACGGGATAGCAGCGATTATTTAATTTAACCTCGGGTGCTCTATACGCAGGTGTCGTGTGCTTCCTGATGATGTCTTCTTCGATGCCCATTTCTTCTGGTTTCTCAAAGCGCTTGTGATTAGTAGACGTACTCCCAAAGTCACACAATTTCCACAATCCATCTGACCCGAGCAAAAGATTTTCCGCTTTTAAGTCACTGGATATCATAATAACGCAAGGGTAAGAAACTTACCTAAAACTCCGTAAAATCAGAACATTACTGAGAATTCAGCACGCCAACTTTAATTTAAACTGAATAAACGCGGTAAAAGACGAGAGAAGGTAGCCTGGTGAGGAATATGATACTAGAAACATTCATGAGAAATGCATGGTGATTACCGGTGTGCGATTGGAGGAGAATGACAGTGCATGGCAAAGACGGCATTACAGACATCCCTAAAGATGTTCAACACTTGTTTTTCCTCGAAGTAACCAGCCCCTCAATTCTCGAGAACGGTTACGAGAGATTTATCGCAATATTCCATCACAAGGAGCACTTCCTTTGTCCTACCCATGTCCAAAATGGTACTAGCATAAAGGCTTACGACATTTGGATGTCCTCTAAGTGATTTCAACACCGAGATCTCCTTCATTGCAAGATCCAATGATTCCTGATCATTGCATATCATATGCTTCAAAGCATACTGCTTTGACGGATTTGATGCATCTTTTGCTAAGTAGACAGATGAGAATCCACCTTCCGCGATAACATTTTTTATATGAACTTTGATGTCGCCAATGTCAATAATGCGGCCCTCGAGGCCTGTGGGTTCCTTCTGCGCAAAAGCCTTAAACTTCCACATGATATGTTCTTGAGTCTGGTCAAAGAGAGAGCACTGCCACAAGAAAATGAGATTAAGGCTTACATAAGTAAGCAACAAAAGCAATGGCTCTAACCAAATCAGGAAAAAACAATATTAAGTAGATAAAGTGAGATTTAAGCATCCGTAAAGAGACAAGTCTTTCCTGTTATATAATTTGTGAAGGCAACATTCTGCCCAGAAAACGGAGGACGGAAGGACCCACATTACATTCAAAGCATACTAAAATATTCTCTACAAAAAGTAACTAAGCTCTAGTTTTGAAGGACATAAAACAGAACAAGCTAAACAAACCACATCTGTCATTCGGTAAGATTGTGCCATAACCCAAACGAACAGCTAATGTTGTGAAAAACTTTGTTCACTCGACTCGCAGAGGGAAAATAGTCGCCGAAGGAAAATAGTGCAAATATATAATCATGGGAAAGTGTCATATACTTTGTAGTAGCAAAGCAAAAACA
This sequence comes from Agrostemma githago, assembly GCA_958450325.1. Classification (NCBI taxonomy): domain Eukaryota; kingdom Viridiplantae; phylum Streptophyta; class Magnoliopsida; order Caryophyllales; family Caryophyllaceae; genus Agrostemma; species Agrostemma githago. The sequence continues at coordinate 3,431,684 of OY288259.1, forward strand.
AATTGAATGCTCGTTATCGCATGACCTAAGAGTATCAGAACCAAAACATTATCCTATCCTGCTTCTGCCCAGCTGTCCATTTTGGTCATGCACTTAAACGATACACATATACCCAATACACAAGTAGTTAGAGTCTATGAAGTGAGATTGATAAGTGAGAATGACAGTGATACAATGTAAATTTTTTCAAGCAAAATCACATTTATCAGTGTTTCGGCAATTCTTCTCTTATTTTATTGTCACTCGTCAGTCGTCACGTCAATTCCTTTTACAGGTACTAAGTAACTGTACCATTCCGCAAATCCATTGCCTAACATCCAATGTGCGGTGAGATTCCTAAACGCAGTTAAGTGATTCACAATTCACAGTACAATCCAAAAGCTCAAACATCAAACATTGTTTTTGCAATGCAAAAGCAACTATCTTTATAACTAAATTTTAGGCTCAATTGACACATAAACATCTTCCCCAACCATTTCCGAACACAATGTTATTAAACTGGCCACTTGATCATAAGGGATTTCAGCTTTGCTATATCATCATTAAGCACTATATAGCACAAAAATCAACATCAATCATAGTACATTGCTTTTGCAACACAAAAGCAAACTATCTTCACAACTAAACTTAGATCAAGGTAATGCGAAATCATCTTCCCTAACAATTTCCAAACACAATATCCTCAAACTAGCTACTTGATCAGATGGTGTTTGCTAGTACAATATTCTCAAACTAGCCTAAGATGTGAGACGATCCACTTTTGTGATAAGACAACTTTATTTATTATTGATAAAGGAGTGAACTTTTTATGCAAAGAGACCGTTCTATGGTTTGAGACCGTCTTACACGATAACTCCTAATCAAAACTAAACATAGTACATTGGCTTTGCAATACAAAAGCAGCAATCTTTATAACTAAATTCAGCTTCAATTGACACATATACATCTTCCCTAACCATTTACAAACATAATGTTATCAAACTAGTTAAATTGATCACATGGGTTTTGCTATGAACATTGATCAAAATCTACCCATTAAACCCAGAAACTTAATAACACACCCCACAAATACCAAAATCAAAGATACTACATTGCTTTTGCAATACAAAAGCAGCAATCTTTGTAACTAAATTCAGCTTCAATTGATTAATCTTATCAAACTAGCTAATTGAACACATGGGTTTTGCCATGAAACCCAGAAACATCAAATCAAACCCAGAAAAAAAGCATGAACAAAACCCTAAAAAAAAAATACAATCAATATGAGTTGAAGAGAGAATGTAACTCACCTTATTAATGGGAATTTAATTCTGAGTGTGATGGGCAGGAATTAATTTGGGAATTTTAGTAGGAACAAAGATGAATTGACTAGCAGACGATCACAGGTTGTTCATCAATGGGTCCCTGCAATCAATTAATCAATTAATTACAGTAATGCAGGAATGGGGTGAGCTGAATTTGGTTTGGCTTAGATCTGAAATTATATGATGATGATGATGGTGATATGATAATGATGATAACTTAGATCTGAATCATTACTGTTCAATGTTCATCTTGATTTTGATGTTATGGGTGGAGACATGGACTTGTATCATTCTATGTTTACTTTCACCTTTTTGTTTAAAATATTGCGATTATATCCGTCACAAAATTATCTCTGCATTCGTTTACGAAGCAGAACAAATATGGTCTGGATCTGTATATGTTAATTGATCTATTTCAAATTTTTGACGAATATATTCGTCATAAAGAGTAGTTGGTGCATGAGCAATTTCACTCAAATTTGTGGATTTGATTTTGTTTAAGTTAAGATAACGATTGTGAAATAAGTACGGAATATCTTTATCTGTGAGACGCAATGAGTAGTTTGTTAATGGAATTCGTAACGCAAGCAAACATGCTATCAAAATCTACCAATCTTTTTCGGCTAATTACATGCCATCTAAAACCGAAGGATGTTAATTGAGGCGCAGGAGACCTCAACGAAGGTGGTTTGGGTTTAAAAAGTACGAGTAGGTAAGATAGACCGTTGATGAGATCGCAGTCATCGAGTTTAGTTGGATCATATGTGGGTTTAGGTCGAATCAAGTGTAGAAGTTTGGTCCATGAACAAGCGGGTTAGCGGGTTAGAGACGAGCTTTTGGATCGGACCTTTGTACACTTTTTAAAATGTTGTGTCCAAACCCATTTCCTTTACCAGCCGGATCAGACGGGTCAGTCAAGTAATCAACACATTGGGCTGGGCCACTGAGGAACAGAGTCAAACAAATCGCATTCCTACTTCATCTCAGAGCCCAATTCGGCGACATTTTTGTGACCCATAAATCTGTGTCGGGTTACTCGGGTATACATTTTTAACCAATTATTCGAATTCCGTAAACCCGGTTACCCGGACCCGATTTTATTGACGCAAATGGTAGTACGGTCCACTGGTTCATCGTAGAACCCGGGTTCTTATGGAATTGTTTATCTTCAGATGCTGGGGTCGGATTTTATGTGAATGGTGATGCACACAACATGTTCGATGAAATGTCTGACTGGGTTTTGCTCTCATGGAATGACTGGTCTTCTTGTGGGAATTTGTTAAGACTTACAGGATTTGTGAGACTGTCATAAGAGACTCTGGCGGCAAATTTTCCGTGTTTTTGATCGTGATTCGTGATGTTAGTCATTGGCTCATATGAGGATATTACGGAGTTACTCTTCACAGTGACTACGGGTAGTAATGTAATGTATACAGTATAGCAAGAATTCAGGAAATATCTAATTTGCAGACATAAAAACAATGCAAGTCTAGTGAGATAATTGATGTTCTTAAACATGGAAACATGGAAGCATGGAAATCACGACAGTATTATCGCTTTGGTTATCTGAGGAGTTCATTATCTCCGAGACTTTAGCGAATTCTAGCATGGCATACTCATTACTAACAATGTCTTGTCACTTGTCAGTTCGACCTGGCACAAGGTTGAAAGGGTCCTAGATGTTCCCAGATGAGAAGGTGAAAAACAGTGGCTCTTCAAATCAAATTGGAGTGGGATTTGATCCCGTCGCAGTATTTCCAGTGGGATGTAACTAGACCTCGCACAACTGTCTCGACCCTAGTAAAAAAACCATATTGCCCCATTCTTGACCCGAGATAACTAAGACCTTGAAAATGACCTGACCTGAATGACCCATTTGTCGACCAGTTTACACTTTTGTTTCTGTATTCATTAATCGTTGCTTGCTCTGACTTTTTTTCCAGGGTCGAGTGCGTAGGAAAGGTTGCGTATCATTGAACTCGTAAATGGCTGGCATGACTCATCAGCAGTTGAGCACCCAATGAACCCCGCTCAACAGGTATGATTACTTGTGCATAGTCATCAACTTCATTACATGCATGCCATCAATGATTGTAAAGTAACTAAGTCGGTTTTACTAATCTCGTTACACATTCCTAAAGTATAGGGACACATTTTATATGATTCAGAGATATGCTTCGTAATGGAATATTATTGATGACCCACCATCTTTGGCATTCTGTTAATCTCTGTGGGCTCTCAATTGTTGTAAATATACCTAATGTTTAATGCTAGCTAAATGTTCAAATGACCTGTTTGTTGTTGTTGTTGTTGTTGTTGTTGTTGTTGTTGTCCTTTCAAAAACTTCTGAAAAGTGTTTTGTTTTGTTTTGGTATATACACAGCAGAAAGTGAAAGCTCTAGCATCTGCTTTTGTAGCTTTTGATACCCAAGGAAAACTGAAACTGTACAAGTAACAACTTCATAGTTAGGAATCAAGTGGCTCAGTTTACATTCAGCCGACGAGGTAGGGAGTCGTGTTTATACCCTCAACCGTGTGCTAACAAAACATAAAAACAGGTCTCGGATGAGCCATAACGAGTAAGTACACGAGGTAGGGGATTGTGTCTACAGCCTCAACCGTGTCGTAACAAAACATAAAAACAGGTTTCCGATGAGTCATAACAAGGACTAAGTAGCCCTAAAAGTTTCCACTTTTTTATCTGCCGTATATGTGAGGAGTATTTTAACAAAACTAGAAGCTTTTCGAGATTCAGAGGCATGTATAGTGAATTATTAGTGATACTCTCAGTCTCGCTTAGAGTGAGGTAATTGTGTTTCGAGTTTCATTTCTTGCCTCTTTTCATTGTTAGGTAATTAGTTAGACAATTGATAGGTAGGTGGATACATGCTTTTGGAGTTTTGGTACCACAAACTTCAACTTGTATTTTAATTAGTTCTTTTCATCTCTCTTTGTTCTCTATTCCGTGCAATAATAGAGCTAGAGGCAAAGAACTGGGGGCCATTTCTGAGCAAATCTCCGCTGTTTTCATTAATTCATTTGATCTAATAGTAAATGATCATGAAAAAGAACAAGAACATAATATGAGCTAATAAGAACAACTTGTCTCCCATTAACAACATTGCCCCGATGCCTTAATGACTCTTTCTTGCCTACGGAAATTTAAAGAGGGGTTAGTCGTAGAACTATATGCCCGTGTTAGAAATAGCGAGTTTGTTTACTAATGACCCCGTACATATTTACATCGAGAGTTGCACATGAACTGACTGTTACGGAACGTGTCACCCTTCCATTAAAATGACGACTAAGTACTTGATGTGCGTGGTTTGCGCGTTATTACCTATGTTCAGAGGTCTACTCCGTGCATACTTAAGGTAACAGTCGCGATTTCCAATTATCCAGACAAAAAACAACTTAGGGGTGAAACCTGCCTTAGCTTCTGATAACAGAATATACTTGATACAAAATGTCAATTGCCTTTCCTGTCATATATGTTCAGTTTTTCGGCACGACCCTGATCTTCATTCTGAATGCAACTCTCTCTCTCTCTCTCTCTTTTTTTTTTTCTTCTTCGCAATCTGCTGAATTCAACTTCTTTTTAGTCTGATACTTGAACTCAATTAGCTGATGAAGGCTTCTTCAATTCTTCCTTGCTTATCTCCTACTTAAAATGTGAAATTACATGACCATTACATCAGCTTGCAAATTCTGAAATGCTATTTAGTGAAGGTTGCCATGATTTCGGTCTAGTTGTTCCTCCATTCCCACTTGATGTTTTTCTAGCTCGGTGCCCGCTTTTGATCACCTGAAAACCACAAGCCTAGCTCCTTCAATAACATAGAAATTGTATAGGACTAAAAGTTGAATCTTTTGCTTAGCAACAAGCCTTGAAGACCATCGCCGTAAATAGCTTATACACCTCATTTAACGATAGTAGCTATTGTATGCCGTCTTACTTGAGAATTTGATCTATTAATTACGATTTACGAGTAATAATCATTGCTAAAGATTAGGTTTTTACCTGGTGAGTCTTATCTTGCAGAGATTTTTTCACTAATTTCTCAGCTTCTTTGAGTCCTTCAGAGTCTGCTAATTCTATCCCATTCTTCCTCATCTTAGCCTGCTTCTTTGCCACCAAACCCTTCATAACCTCTACAAAACAAAACACAGAATCATCAGATTAACATCACTTCCTATAACCACAACATACTGATTATCGAAATCGCCTTTTTTTTTAAAACCATAATCACATACCTTGTGTACTAATAAGTCTATAAACATGACCCAATGCCAAAGTATCTGTAGGTCTAAGCAGCTTGACTCGGGTTATCCGGACCGAGTTCCGACCTGCGATGCTACTGGCTTTTGCAGGAACAACAGTGGACTTTTCAGTAGGTTTGGTAGAGGTGGGTGTAGTAGAAGAATGACAAATTGTTGTGGTTATAAGAAGGGCAACATAGTGACCAGGGTTCATCTTCATCACTTCTTTTGCAATTATAGGACAGTACATGCTGTCAACCTTACCATTTGGGTGTTGGATTACTAGTGATGCTGCATCTATGGCCTGACAATTTCCCATTTTTCCTGTTGCAGGAAACTGATGCAGTAGAATGCAACTGAAACAAGGGAGATTAAGGTGAGGTAAGGTGTTTTTAAGTTTACTAGAACACAGTTGTGTAGGAACTCATGTTCTATCTGTTTTATAGTCACACCAGTCTGCACCCCCCCACCAACACCAAGTGATGGTTTAATTCTGAAGTTAATGCATGCCTAGTTGGTTCTTTTTCATGAAATTACAAACCTGCCCTTGTGTTATTCATTTATTTATTTGAGATCACAAATTCTTGTTTGTGACGGAGTTATCCGTCATATTAATATGACGGGTCAAATATTACTCGTTTAGAGAGAAAAGACAAAAGCAAAGCACATGGGGTGTGTGCTTTGTCTTTACCTAACTAAATGATTGTTACTTGAGCTGTTATAACAATAGGACGGATAGCTCCGTCACAAGGGAGACTAACTGATTTGAGATTATGATTTTTTCTTTTTTCTTTTTTTCATGATGTGCAATTGTGCATAGCAAGGGCATGACAAAATCATATCATAATATCATAGGGTTTTCTTGGGGTCAAGTTGAATGTGAAACGTGGGAGAAGTTGACATGATTACCCTCATTGGCTCATGCTACTATCTTTATACTTTAAATCTACATTAATGAGAGAGCCCGCAATCTTAAGTCATCGATTATTCTTCTCACGTTAGAAAAGCTCGATCCATAATTTCTCTTTTATTTATTTAATTTGGTCTATCACGTTAGAAAACACGATGATTTCATTATAAAGACTAACGTATTACATTACATAGTAAAGTGATCACTTTTTATCATAAAATGACCATATTTCAAAATCTGAACTCGATCTCAACTTGTGAAAGAGGTAAAATTCCTTGTATAAGATAACTTAGAAAATATGGGAATGGAATCTTTCTATATAAGGTAAGTAGTGTAATGGTATGTGACTAGGGTTATTATTAAATCCTGCAATTGGTAATAAAAGCTGAAATCTTGGTAATTTCATGACTTTGGTGGTATACATACTACTATACATGAATTATAGCATGATGCATGATGCCATGATTCATGATGGGTAGTGAGTGTCACGTGAGCCATGACTGTGTATACATAGAGGTGCTTAACATGCACGCTATCTGCCACACTGATTGTTGTTGCTGCCTTAATTTTATGCTAATCTCCTCTCTTAACTATTAAATGCAAAACCAACTAACCATGTAAAAGTTACGAGAAATGTTACTCATAATCTGGATTCGAACTCTATAAGCATCAAAATCGTCCTTTTAGCTCCTTCTAACCAAAAAAACTAAGATTTTGTTCTTCATAGCTTAGTTTGAGTTCAGTTAAGTTTCATTCAGTTCGATTCAGCTAGTTTAGTCTATAATTAGCGTTAAAAGTCTTAACGAGGCATGTTAGACTTATCATGCATTCGACTCTACTCTTAAGCCGAAAATCTCCAGGAACTGACTTACAAATACGATAGGTTGTTTAAGTTTGTTCCAAGGTATATAGGTATCATCCTAGTTTTGTTTTTTAGAGACGATTTCACGGTTTATAAGAATAATTCATGTTTGTCAAACCCAAATCCTTATATTCCGTACCTAAAATTCATGTAATGGAGTAATGAAGCATTCCATCAACTTTAGTTTGTAAAAGTGGCGAACAAAATAACATAGGAATGTGTCGTTTTACGGATCAAGAGAAGACACAACATCTTTATGTAATGTTTTATTGTCTTGAAGAAATTGCCTTTTTTTTTAACAATTTTTTTTTTTTTTTTTGGATTTGTGATGCATGTTTTCTTTTGACGATTATCTCCCACTAACCAAAAGCCTGCTTCATTGATTCTACCTTTTTTATGTTCTTGTTTTTTTACTTATTGGAAATTTTACCCTTTGGATTTGATCTTTTGGACATTGGTTTTGATTTGATTTCGAGTACTTTTCATAAAGGATATGCTTTATTCTGAATTTGTAAGTTTTAGGAATCTTTGGTTTTCGGGTAAAATGACTCGATCTGACATGTTATTCCAGTCACGATTCACGAGTATCATCCCTTCTTAAGCTAAGTATGGTATTCACATTTGCACCCATCGAAAGTAATACTATCAATGAGGAACTAGGTTTCTGTGGCGATTAACGAATCTTTGGTTTTCGAGTAAAATGAGTCACAATGATGACCAAGATTCCTTACTTTTTGTAGCGATTAAAGTCAATCGCAAACTGTGATCAGTTTTGTAAGCGACTTCTTATCTTATGTATCTCTACATGCAGAATAATCCTCTTACGATAATACAATGAGAAACCGTCTCTAAGGAGAATACCATGGACAATGGAGATGCTGTGGAACTGTGGAAGTGATAATGTGAAGATCAGATCAGATCAGATGTGAAGAAGAAAAGTAAGTGTTAATTAATTAAAAAGCTTTGATTAATTAATTAATTAAAGTATAATTAATTAGGAGGAGGCAAGAGTATCTGCTGACAGACAGCTAGTTGCTTAATCACCCTCTAGTCCTCTACATAATCTGTTTTGTTATTAACCAGCAGGCAAACTACAATACACATAACATGCTCAGGCTCAGGCTCAGCTCATTCATTCACTCATCCCTTCTTATTCACTCTCCCTCTGCATCATCATTCATCATTCATCATTCATCATTCATCATTCATCATTAATAAAAACTATCACAAATTATATATGTCAACTGTACCAACACATTATACTACTAATTAACTATAGATCAATGTCTTGGTCCCTACAAATAAAATTGTCTCCACTAATCAAGTCTTTCTAATGAAACCATTATACAAAAAGGCACTATCGTAGTAGTAATAATAAAAATACACGTAGTTCCAAGGTCAAAATAAGATTAAAAAACGTAAAAATTTTATAAGATACTGTAATAATTGTACTTCCTCCGTTCCAATAGGTTCTTTACATTTGGTTTTTGGGCACTATTCATAAGTGAGGGGAATTATCGATATAACTTCTAATATATAAGATAAAATATAGTCATGTGAGATCTTGTTTAAATTGTCTAACCGAGTACGTTATAAATATCAAATTTTTATAATATTTAGAAATGTGTAACTAATGATATAGACAAAAGAAAACGTGCATTGACAAGTATGAAAAAGTAAACGTAAAGAATCAAATGAAACAGAGGGAGTATTAATTAACTAGATGTATTAAGAATAAATAGGGTTAACTATTAAGAAGCATCAAGTAATATTAGTATGTGTGAATATTTTGACTCTTATAAGTAGCAAGGGGTCAGACTTGGGATGCTACTATAAGCCAGTTCATATAGGAGCCCATTAATTAATATACTACTACGAGTACTATTTTGGGGGTCATTTTAATTACGAGTAGTTTTTAATTAGTAACAAGAGTCTATTTTGGGAAGACAAACTTTATTTTCACGGTGAATTGTTAAATATTACTTGTAGAGAACGCTATTTTCACGGTTTGAATTTAAAAACATGATTTCTCTTTTTATTACCATTCCGTATATCATATTTTACGATTAAGGGTGATTAAGGATGATTCATATGAGGCGTCTGAATTTATTTGTCTCTCAAAAATTTGGTACTAAGAAGATAATGAGAGGATGACCCATATCGTGTAATTTGATTCTTTGTATCATAGTGTATATTACAATTATATATGAGAAGATCATAATGCATATGTAAGACAGAACATCTATCTAGCTAGAGGGTATGGTGGTTAAACGTCATCTTCAGCTCTAATTAATTCTTTACTATAATTATTATATATATATATGTCAATGTGTTTAGTTGCCTTTCTTTGAATTAAGCTACTTTATTAGGAGTACTATATTAATTACCATCTTGTTAGTTCTGCCTATAAAACCGTCTTACACAAAATCATCTAAAACGAAGTTTAGTAACCACATTTTTCACTTTCATGTCTTTTTTTTCATCTTTATGAGTCTGTTTTACATTACATTATCGTAAAACGTAGAATACCCTTAGAACTTCATGGCTAACTTATAGGAGTAGAGTATATTCCTCAAAAGAAAAGGTCATAACACATTATGTTCAACTAGTCACAGCTCATAACACATACTAATATTATTACAATCATTACAAAGATCCTTTCAGGTTGAAAGATCTAAAGATTCTATTTATTAAACAAGAATTTGACTATGTTTATTTGATTAACACAATTATATTTATTAGTTTAACAAAAAAAAAAAAAAACTCTACAATTGCCAAATGTTAGCTCAATTGGTTAAATGGTGGTAAAATATCCTTCTAATATAATAGGAGCGCAGCGGGATCATAGAATAAGTGAAAGAAACCGACTCAAAAAGAAGTGAGATTTCATTCTAACATTAGACGGCGTCAATTTTGTCATTGTAATTCTACCGATGCAGGACAATACAGCAACACACATGCATTGAATTGGAAGAGATCTCAAATGAATCGGGTTAATGAGGCTACGATGTTGCTACTCTAGTGCATCATCTCGAGTACTGTCACCACATCGATCACACCTTGCGGAATCAGTATACTAGGTAAGTGTATGTGATTATTAGCCTAACTACATATAACTAAGAAATAATAATAGAGTAGTAGTATCATAAATGAAAATAGAAGTCATTTGAGAGAGCAAGCAAATGTGGTATACTATATGACGGGTTTTGTAACCACTCAATTATGCATGAGCAGATACAATGATACATACATACGAGTAGTTCATACAATGTACTTGCAGTGGTCCTTTGTGAATGAATGAATGAATCAAATGGTCCATTATTTCTGCATGATAATGTCATGCTTAGCCCACTCATTTGCTTCAACATAAATAAATAAATAAATAATTCACATATTTTTTAGATAAATAAAATAAAATAAAATAAAATAAAAACATTATACTATGTTCTTACATTCCAATTTTTTTTTTTATTTTTTTTTTTTTGAAAAGTTCATATAGAGTTATGTTAACTCTTTTTTGTTGAGTACGATTAACCACAAAACGTTATTAGGTGCGTACAAGAGTAGACTATACAACATCTACAAAGTTATATTCCGCATTTTTCAACATGACGTATATATAAATTTAATTCTGTTGTAAATTATTTTGTGATTTTTTTCTGATGACATTCCAAATATTTGATTATATTTGTTAATATGGAGTATATTTTATTATTCCAAGTTCCAAGTTATTTATGGTTAATTAAAGTCTTTCATACAAGCTTCCACATGATGAAGTGTTTTCGTCTAGTATAACTCTAACAAGATTTAAATTTTGTGACCGGTTACGAGCTCAATAAGCCAGAAGTCGTGTTTGCTTATATTACGAGCTTCGATTGAAATTGAATGGACAGGACGAGCCGGTAACAAACCGAGTAGTATGGAACGAGTAAGAAGTGGTTTAGTAAAACAAAAAACTGCAGATCTCTTGTAAAGCACACATCGCTTTTGATGGTGATTTTGAGGGAATCAATTGTGCATTTTGTAAAGAAGAATTGAGCAGAAGACAAAGAGGGCAGGTTGTGGAGCTTCAGCCTTCAGACTGAGCATGTAATGGTATGCTACACTACACTACACTACCTTTTTCTTATCACATTACATTATCCACTCACCACTACACTATACTGTGTAGTGCCATACTCAAGCTCACTTCTTACAGCCCAAGCCCATATGTGTAAGTTCGTGAATGTTATCTCAAATTCTATCTCATTTTTCTAGATTTTGTTTCTCACCAGTAAATATAAAAAATTCTCCACAAAATATAGAGTAAGATTGTTTTACAGTAGAATAAGATCGTCCCATAGTGTAGTGTAATAATGCGTGGAATAGAGACGGTTGTGATGTTAGAATAAGTCTCCTGAAAAATCGTCTTGCGTTACCTTTGTTGTGTATGAGTATTTATTTGAGAGGTCTATCGTTAACGATATTATTAAAATATCATTTCTTATAAGTTTTGATGCACTTATCCAATCAAAATCGATTAAAAAAAAATCTACATCAATGTTATTAAATTCGCAACAAAAAACTTAATTTCTACGAATATCAACTTTTTTTTGTGATGAATTTTATACTTTTATTTTCACAAAAATATACTAGTACTACTACGGTCATGGACTGTCCGACGAAAGGCGGTATGAAAATCAGAAAAAAAAATTGACTAGTCTAATAGTCAAGTCAAATACTGTGTCCCTCGTCCAAAGAAATTATTAACTCATACCTTGAAAGTTTTATTACCTTCAAACCTTTGTTTGCTTAATAAGTTTATTGATTAGCTCAATAAGATCGTAGAATTACCCAAAATCATCTTTCAGCTAAATGGAAACAAATCAATTAACCTCTACAGTGCCAAACTAATACTCGTACTATCATTACAATGCCAGACAAAGGATCGATTTGATAATAATCGTATCATAAAACGTCTCACAACTCAACGTCTACGAACCCAAATCATAAAATTGGCTGGAGAACACGGAATTCCTTAATAAACATGGAACATCAACGCAGAAAACTGTGAACGACAACAAAATTAGGTCTGCTACATAGCTTCTGAGCAATAAAGGACGAATATTCAAGTTCCCTAACAACAAAACTGTCACAAGTGATCATATTACTTAAAGAAGAAAATAAAAGACGATACAGGCAGTCGCGCTTATATGATTCCAATCTTGTTTGCCACATCTAAAGCATCGTAGTCTGGTGTCAATCGGACGTATGCCTTCTTGGTACCATCGGGCCTGCAAAACATCACATCGCATAAATTGATCAGAACCCAAGTCTACGGTGAAAACAGAAAAGATAAATGAATGTGAAGTGTACTCTGTATTATTCAAGAATTTACCTAATCAGTGTGTTAACTTTCTTGGCCTGGATGTCGTACATCTTCTTGACGGCAGCCTTGATCTTCTTCTTATCAGCACGAAGATCAACAATGAAAACTAGGGTGTTGTTGTCCTCAATCTTCTTCATCGCCGACTCAGTCGTTAGCGGATACTTGAGGATTTGATAGTGGTCCAACTTATTCCTGGGAGTAGCACTGATACGAGGATACTTGGGGTTTCTGCTGGTTGACAAGGTCTTAGGCCTGTGGAAAGTGACCTTAGTTCTGATCTTCTTATCCTTCTTCTTCAAGGTTGATGCACCCGACTTCACGGCCTTGGCAGCTTTCAAGGCTTGGGCCTTGGGATCTGCCTTCTTTCCATCTGAGAACAATGCAGAAATTGCAAACTTAAATTAAACATGGCAAATCAGGGAAAAGAGTACAAAATTACTATAGTCCTTCGTACTAGAAAATACCCAATATATACTCCGTATATAGCATTGAATTAATTCATCTGAATAAAAAAAAAATTAGGATCCAAAATAGAAATCAGAACAAAGGGCACTAGCCATCAACTTTATCTATATACGAGAACTAAATAAGAAATCACTAAAATTAAGGACGGATTGCAATTGGATAGTTAGAATCTTGAAATCAGCACAACTAACAAAAAGTTGGAACAGTAGATCTAATACTGAGTTTAAAGTTGTTTTGTTTTCCTAAAACCTGATCTAAAGAAATACTCTGTATGAGAGTAAACTATTTCCAGTGTCAACAGAAATTGAATTTATAAGCGATGCACTCCGACAGAGCTTAAGCTTGTTGACTAACCAAAGCAAAAGCAAAACTTTTGAACACGTTCCATGATTCCGAAGAGACAATATGTGTATCTTTTTTATACATAGCATCAATGAATTATTTTGAAAACACTTGCACAATACGATATAATCAAAGAGCAGATTCACACAATCTAATCATTCTGAACAACCCAATGAGCAAATTCATACAATCTAATCATCATCTAGCCGAGCTACACAGTCATAAAAATCAAAGATGCATACATAGTTGAACTATCATTCACAATGACAACATCTGCAAAAACTTTGAAAACACTTGCACAATACGATATATATTCACATAACAGCAATCAATTTGTAAGCACGCAACATCGATCATACACACACACAACTATCAATAAACTCAAGATAAATCTTAACCCAGCAAAGTATGTATACATTGAACTGAACATGCGCCCTATAGCAGCAGCAAAACATGTGGAACAATTTACATTGTCCCTTCATACGGAGTAATAATATACTCTATAGAAAGTATCGTTCAATCTAATGTACCATGGTTATTTCAGCAGAATCGCATTGCAGCTTGTTCAAACAAGTCTACCTAAATTAGTACGAGACATGACACCAACGACATTACAAACAAAACTAACTTCACCAACCGTCCCTTACAAACAAAATTAATTCCCTTAAGTTTTTGTGATTCCAAAAATATACCTTGAAGACAAAATTTTCATACAAATGTGATCACTACAAGCTACTCCGTATGAACAACAACTTAACGGAACGTGAGTGAGAGACGGTCTCTTGTTAGTTTTTGTGGTTCCTAAATACAATCTGAAGACAAAAGTTTCATACAAATTTAGACACTATAAACTATGAAAAACAATCTACAAAGTTTCATACAAATTCCAAGCAAATTAAAAGCATGTTGATTGATAAAAACAGTATATAATCTGGTAAAATATAAACTACCCAAATCCAGAAACACATTGATTATATCAGAAATGAGACGAATCATATCAACAAATTCATCATCAATCCATCAATCAATATAACATTCAAATGATGTCGCGAGGTAAAATCATTTCAATTCATTACATAATAGAGACAATTGATTAGGTTTACGAGTGAAGTAAAAATGATGGAATACCTTTAGCAGGAGGAGCCATTGATTGACGCGCAAATTACTTACTTAATTACCTACACAGAGGAGATCACAATGAATGTACGCATGAATGAATTACTAAGAAGAAGAGGAAGAAGAAGAAAGGGAGGAAGAAAAGAGGGAAGAACAGGAGAACTTACCAGAAACTCGAAGGAGGAGTGATGAAGAGAGAGAGGTGGAGAAGACGGCTGCGGATATAAATCATATACATACAAGAATTAGGGTTTTAGATGGATTGAAAACCAACCCATTTCGGTTCTAGGCCTCTTACTTGGTTGGGCTAATACAACCCGAATTGACACGGTCTAATCTGAACTTGCTCGAATTTATACAAACGGTTATTCTTTGAAATGTTCGTTTATACCGATCCGAATCCAAGATATCGTCAATCCGAACTTGACCCGATCCTCGTTGGCCCGAATATTAACCTAGTTGACCGGGTTTTTTTTTCCCCGTGCAGTTAGTCGTATTATAATAGAGTGAAGAAATATACGAACTGAGACCTATTTCTGATCATATCTCAGGCTTAAGTCTACCGTCTTGACTACGGACCACTAGAGCGAAGCCTCGTTCTTTCTAACTTAATTTCAGTCTGTTTCAGTTCAGTTGAGCTTCTTAACTCAGCCCCATTTCAGTCGAAAAGAACGAGGCCTAAGATATCACAATTTTTGATAGGTTCACTTCTCACTTACAACATCTATAACCTAGGATGAAAACGGTTGAGTTAAAATGAAGATTGAAGAATCTAGACTTTATTTTCTCACTATGTAACTCAGAATGTTCGATGATGATAATAAAACATTAAAACCGTCGAGAGGTTTTAAGTTACGATACAAAAGCATGCAGTGCTACATTGTCCATAAAACCGATCTCAAAAGAAAAACACGGTCGCCCGCCCCTTGTTTACTCGGCTTTGCTTCTCAGTACAATTGACATATTTGATGTACAAACATAGGAAGGAACAAAAATAATAAATTGTTCTAAACACAGCCCTACAAAAGATGATTTAACAAACTAATCTCTACTATACTCGGAACAAACTCTATCGTGTCATACCATTCATTTTACTTGATTCAATTTATATAAATTCCTATAGGCATGCATGCAAGACCGACCATTACCGTGTTAGGAACTGGTTTAATTTAAAGCCTTCCTTCGTGGCCTGACCCACATGGGAGAGTTGGGTGGGTCGGAAATCATCAAACGGATGGGAAGTACTTGTTGAGGTTGAAGGGAAGTGAGTAGAATTCTTCGCTCCTTGTGTCGCCTTTGAAGGTTCTGAACTTATCCCACCAGTGCTTACCCCTGTCCTTCCTGATTGTCCCGTCTTTACGGTGTAGTGTGTTGTCTAGGAAATATCCAACGATACTGGCCACAAATGGTTCCGATGAGAACGGGACATTCACCATGTCATTGAACTGTCATGTTACAAAGTAGAATCGAGTTTAAATACTGACTTGATCCGACAAACAGATAGTAATTCAGTTAATTTACTACATAAGAAATTGAACAGGTAGAAATTATAGAGCATCATACCCATCTCGCGCCTGTATGAACTGGACCATAACCATTGATTGCTTCATACTCGTTGAAATATTGAGGAATTGATAATCCAAGGAAAATGGAGAATCCGAGTATGAATTTGGTGCGGAAGCTGTTCAGATTGCAGAACTGTAGGAAACTTAAACCAACAGAACCTGCAAGAATGTAAAATTGCAAGCCGATGAACAAAAGGTGGAACCAACAGCATTATCAAGCAAAGAAATCCGTTGCTTAGCATCTTACTTACCAACATAGGCAAAAAAGAGGCAGTACAAAGCCGCGATAATTGGTGGGGGGATTGAAGCAAATACTGCGCCAAATTTTCCTGCAATATTTAGTCGCACAATTTCAGAATTAAGTAGGCTTCATTCTAAATGATACAGTATGGAGCATTATTATTTTAACAAGTACAAGTACTATTTAATTTGCGCACCGAGAATGGAGAAGAATAGCATAAACCCGGCTGAGATTTGGACAACCCGTCTACTGCCAACACGGGTCAGCGTTAAAAGGCCTGCATTCTCACTGCAGTAAGTTAAAAGTTAGAACCATCGCTGCAGATGCAATTTAGCGACAAAATTGTGAAAATTAAGATACTCCTGCTCATTAAGAGGATCGCAGTCTTACATGGAAACAGAAGATCCGGCAGCCGTTCCAAACAACCCGGACAACAAAATGCCAACCCCCTATCAAAACGGAAAATTATACTGCATTTTAATCTACAGTGTTCTCTTTGCATTACATCAAAATCAAAACTTGTTAAATTTTTATGTATTACTTAAGAGAACTCTTTTTAACTGACCTGCCAACCTATACCACGGCTAAGAACTGAAGGGGGCATCATCGTTGCACTGGCCGACCTGGAAACAGCGATGAACGCTCCAGTTGACTGCATACATATACAACAAAGTCAACAAGAAGCATGCACTAATGCTAAGTAATTAAGACGGTCCATGTGATCTATTATTATTGCCAAGCATTACACAGAAAGAGGGAAACAGACCTCGACAAGAGCGACAAAGGAAGCAAACATCATAGCAAAGGCCTCGCCGGCATCAAATGTGGGGGGTCCCCATTGAAAGGGATAGGGAACTCTTATCCTGCAACGAAACATTCTAGTCTTACCAAAATGCACGAGGATAAAAAATTACGAAAAGTTAAAAGAAAATTACTCCATATTAATTTGTTTCTGTGAAATGTGCTAAGAGTTAAGAGTGCAAGCTACCATGGAGCGCCAGTTATGAGTCCAGAACGGTCCGTTCGACATGAAACCTGAGTCTTTGGTGCAGCGTGATTATATGCTCCGCCAACTGTGAGAATATGTGCATACAACCAAACTATGGCCACAGAGAATAGAACAGCAAACCGCTCAAAAACATGCTTCCCAAATTTTGTTGCTTGAGATAGATACTGCAATTATATCAGTTTTATTTACTTGGTATCAATAAACCATTGTGAAAGAATATATAGAAATAATTTTCAGAGATAAATCGAGTTTAAATAATATTACCACTGCTACGAAAATCAGAATCACAAGCTCTGGCAAGCCGATCTCTACACATTTGGCCACCTATATCGGATCAACACTTACCAATCAGTAATACACACAGCTTGACGATGTGCAGCTACAAATAGGGAATAAGGAAATGCAAGATAACATCAGCGTATTTCCATACCCCAGGAAAACCGAGCTCATAGAGTCCGAATCCAACCAGAGATATCAGAGGAACCGCTGACAACGGGCTTAGGAACCTATCAAACAGCCATATAACAGTGATAAGAATTAAATCATGCATAGGCACCTTCACTAATAATACAAAAGCACAAAAAAGCCGATAGCGGGTGCTAACTGCAAACTTACCTTGTGACATTACGCCATAGTCCGCTGAAGCCAAGGACAATTTGAAGGACAGAAGCAACAATCATCGCCCCTTGTATCCCCCGCATTATAGCGTGGAATTTCTGGGTAGAAAAATAATTATCTCAGTATTGAACAGGAAGAGATATTGCAGAAAAATCGAAGAATTCATCCACCATATCATATTGCTTCTTTCATATCAGTTCTATCACATTCTTCTGACTGGAAAGCAAGTTAAACCATTTTTTAAAGATCTTTCAGACTATTTTGACTCATGTCAATAGAACTACAATGAGGAAATTTTCAGCCGACTAGTTTGCATTACTGACATGGCTAGACATAACATCCTGCATCTCATTTAAATATATCTAGTTTGCGAGAGGCAAACTAGATATAACATCCTGCATCTCATTTAAATATATTATCATCCTGCACACAACCAGGAGGCTAAAATTCTTAGCACAAACCTTTATAGGATCCGAGTAATTACTGTATCGACCAGCCAAAATGATGGAAATTGTTGGTGCAACAAAAGTATAGGATCCTCCAATCACGGCTGGCAAACGAGTTCCGAAAGTTGACTGCAGAAGTGTGTTCACACCAGCAACGAAAAGTAGTGTCTGAATAACTTCAGCTTTCTCAGTCTATATACACGGGAAAAAAAAGAGCAGGAAGACTAATCAGAAAAATATGAATAAATCATAAACCATATAGTAAAGCCGTGCGAAAAAAATTCAACTTCTTCGCCATCTCTGACTGTATGACACTATGACTAACCTTTCCTCCTCCCATCTGAGGAACGAGAGCACTAGGGATGAGAACGGTGGTGCCAAGCATCACAATGTAGTGCTGAAAGCCCAGCAAAATAGCCTCAGCTGCAAATTATCAACAGGTTCATCAGTGGAAATGCAGAAATATACTAACTTCAACTGATATCAGTGAACTATCATGATCTGAACCAATGTGATCACAACCTCATAAACAGTAGGTTGAAAAAAATACGGTTTTACATAACTGACACGTAGATTTTTCAATGAGACATCATTAACAAGTTTTTTAGGTCCGCCATTATACTTAGCCATAAATACTCGAAATGTCATGGTTTCAGAAACTGCAGCAAACACAGAGGGGAAATGAATTCCCACTACAGTTCAAGCAGAATAACGAACGCTACAAATTCATTGTTACCCGGTGTAGCAACTAAAGATTATATACCTCAGTTCAGAAACCTCAAATCTTGAACGCAGATCACAATTCATATTCGTTTTATAAATAGAAAATATGAACTAAAAGAAGAACCCGCCACAAGAAACACATAGTCTAAACTTTCAAAATTCAAAACTAGAAAATAAACAAAACAGCACACACATACTTTTAAAGCAAAAGAGGAAAGCAAGTAAGCAAAAAAGTCCATCATCACTACAATAATTAAATCACCTAATCACTCTTCCCATGCATTCTTAACTAACTAACTAATCAAAATAGCAAGTGACTAAAAGTAGCAAATGTAGAGCAACAAAGTAACAATTAGGAAAAAAGACGGAGACTCACGCCATGGCGGAGGACTAGTAATACAGTAAGACACATTTGGTAACTGATCTTTTGGTGGATGTGGTGCTGGTTCACTTGCTTTTGCTGGTGCTGCTCCTCCTGACATCTCTTAATCTCTACTTAAACCTCCTTAATCAGCTAAAAAAAACACCAAAATTAGTTAAAACAGCAAATCTAATCAAAACCCAGATCCAAGATTTCACCTTTTCCAAAAAAAAAAAAAAAACACATCAGAAATTTCATAAATTTCCCAGAAAAACCCAGTAAAAAGAAAAAGATTCTACCTTTTTCTTAAGAACAGAAGAACTGCAAGCTAATTAATCAAACCCACATCAGAAAATTCATAAATTTCCCAGAAAACTCACCAAAAAAAACAAAAAACAACAACTATCATCAAAGTTTTTGCTTCTTTTTTTTTTACAAAAAAGAAGCACAACAGAAAATTTCAATTCATTACACAGAATAGCCAAGTAACAAGAAAACAACCACTAAAATGATGAAAGATTCAACCTTTTTCACAGAAATGTCATTAATTACCCAGGAAACACAGTAACAAGGAAGAACAACTACTAAAATGATGAAAGATTCAACCTTTTTTCACAGAAATCTCATTAAATTACCCAGAAAATACAGTAACAATGAAAACCAACTACCAAAATGATGAAAGATTCAACCTTTTTCATAAGAACAGAAGTACTACAAGCTCATTAATTACACATGAAATCCAGTAAGAAGAAAAAAACTTAGGTATAGTGTACCTACTCTTGAATGACACCTATATGACTTTAAGAAACAAACCCACATGTACACCCACTACTTCCAACAGCAAACAACTTACAACAGTACAAACAAAATAAATTGAACACTCACCACCACCTAGAGATCAAACAAAAACATTTACTGTAATAATCATGGAAAAATGTGGAGTAATGTTTGCAGAAGTAGTAGTAGTAGAATGAGAGTTAAAGGTGTAAGTAAGCTTTATGGTAAAAATCAAAACTTTATAGTATTATGAACAAAGCAAAATCAAGTGGAAATGAAAAGGCTGAAGCAAGAAAAAAGGAGAGAAAAGAAAGTCAACAAATTTTTGGAAACCCTACCTATGTTTCTGTACTAATAAAACTTATAGTTGAAGAGTTGAAGAAGAACAACAACAACAATGCTGAATGAATGCTGAGTGTTGCTGTTCTTTATCTTTACTCTTTTTTTTTTTTTTTACAGTGTAGCTCAGTAATGAGCTGAACTTGTGACCATTTCTCTCTCTCTTTCTTTCTACTCTCTGCCTAACTTTATCTGGAATTTACAAGTTTTAATAGTAGTACTAGTATTACTTCCTCCTCCTGCTAGTATCTTCTTTTCGATTTTCATTTTTGTCTGTCTTTCTATCTTTTTTTTTGTCTCAATCACGACGTATTTCTATTTTGGTTCGTCTTTTTTAAATTTGTAATGCAACAGTTATCGACTCATTTATTTACAAAATAAACATAAACCTTGTAATTGGGTAGTTATTACTTATTACTGAGCACTCCCCGAGTTTTTAACATTGCCTCATTTCCCTTTTTAAACTGAGTTTGATCTTTTACCCATTTTTTACTTTTGATCATACATGTGTGGTTCTCATTTCTCTCTTACTCCTTACTTTTTTAACCATTTTCCCCTTTCTTAACAATGTTAGAAACTCATAAGGAGTAATTTTTTACTTTTTTCTTTATTTATTTTTATAAATTTTGTAATATAAAGTATAAAATGTTAAACTTATCGAAGATGTGTTAGTCAAATGAATAAGACTACGTATTCGAATTTCCTCTTCTTCGTAATGCAAACGAGTGCATTCTTGGTTGAAAAAAAAAACTTTATTGTATATCACATATTCACATTATCACTTGTTAACGTGTTGTAAATTTGTTGACCTTACAAATATAAAGAGTACACTACGAAGTACAGAGTATAACTATAAAATGTGTGACAGTTTTATACGGAGTATTACTTGCAAACCCAGATCGTTTATTAAAACGAGAGTTAAAATTATGATAAAGGAGTATGCAGGGAGTATGATTTTACACAAAACTTTAGGTATATAATTTAAGCAGTCGTATTTTGCATTAAGGTGAGTATACTGGTACAAGTATTAATTTTGTCCTTAAAGTGTTTTCTTTTATAAAAAAGTGTACATAGCCCAATAAAGTTGGCATCCTACGAAAACGACGACATTTGTGGTTTGGTAGGGCTAACACTACTTAAGACTAATGTGAAATTACTGTCTTATCCTTTATCACAAGGGTACTCGCTTCAAAAATTCATTATTTCAATTACTCCTATTACACACACACACAAAATCTACAACTCTGTTGTCTGAAAAAAAAAAAAAATTAAATAAATACAATCAATAATACATACTCCCTCCATCCAACTTTAAATTTCATGGGGGGAGTGGGATAAATTATGTGGTGAAAAATAAAAGTTGAGAAAAAATGTGGGGTCAGAAGTGATATGGACCACAAAAATCAACCAAAAGAGGAAATATTATAAATAAGAAGTTTAAAGATGGACAACCTTTTAAGAAAAATAGGAAGATTAAAATTGGATGGAGGTAGTAGTACCATATTGTTTTCATACTTATTAATGAGTAAGGAGTATAAAATAATTAACCCAAATTCTTGGGAGAGACGGTCTCTCAATAACTTATTGAGAGACCACTCTTCAGTACTACTCTATGTTCTATTCGTACCTTTAAATGATAACTTTGTTTTGTACTTATTTTTATAATAAGCGTACCCTCTTTATATTTATATATTCTTTTATGTTAATCGTACATACTTCTATTAGAGTTGGTACTACTGTACTTTCATTTGTACTTAGTCTCTCAGTAAAGTTACTGAGAGACCGTCTCTCAGGAGACCTACTCATTAATTAATTAGACGATTTATAAAGTAAAACAATTGTTTGTGTAATTTTTTTTGTAAATTTATCGTTGATTAACGAGCTAATATTTTATGTAAAGGAATTGTCTTACGCAAACATAATGTAATTGCGCGTAAGGGTATTTCCCAGTGGTTAAAACTTGTGGTCATCGGCCCAAGGGTTTCAGGTTCAAGCCCCTAAACTTGAGACTATGCCTATTAGATTTCGAGCTTAAACTTGGATACTAAACTTGGATTCGAGTTAATCATACGGTACTTTTATTTTTAATAGTCAGAGTAACTTTCAATGTGAATTTTTTATTATAAATCATAAAGTGATAAATATATTTTTATATACTGAAACAAAAATAAAATTATAGAAAAATGATATATCAACGTAAATTGGACATCGCACAAACTTAAAATCTAGTTAAAAAATTAGCCAAATAATTAAGTAATTAGTAGTAGTAGTAGTACATTATACTCTAATGTCCAATCAAGTTAGTAGATTAGTAGATTATACTATGATGTACTCAATCAACTTACCTAACACAATATTTAATTTAACATGGTATTCTTCTAATTCTTGCTGTTAGATTTTGGTTGGTCCCTATAAATTCAGGTACCCGACTCGACAAATATCATCTACAGAGCACAAATCGATCAACTCCCTCAATTTCATTCCTGAATAATGTTGCATACTCGGTACTTTATACTATTATTTTCTAAACGATTTCAAGATATATATAAAGTACGAGTAACATTTAGTATGATATATAGTTTTATTTCATTCAGTTAATTGTTAATGTACATTTTGTTGTTTATATGAATTACTATCAATTTCAATTGATTTTTCATTTGTTAGTAAAATATATGCGGACATAAATAATACCTAAAAAAAACTCACTTGCCAGATTAGGAAAATGAGAGTAAGGGACAAAAATTTAGGCACAACTCAACACTACTAATAAAAAGTCACTAATGAATGAAAAGAATCTCAAACACCTTTTTTTGATTTTCTAGACCTAATATCAAATAATTCTAAATCATTAACCTATCATGTGACGGAATATTACAAATTGGAATATCGGATCGTTCTAGAAATTAGAAAATTAGTATTAACTTACTACAATTTATAGAATTTTGGAATATAATTTGATGTTGGGGTCATTTTCTTTGGATTAAGAAAATACCAATATGATAATGAGGTAGATTATTGTAGTACAAGATATATATGTATATGTATATGTATATGTATATGATGATGGGGGTCCATATGATTGTTATTACAAAAATACTAGTCCAATGAAATTTCTAAGAAAATTCTTGTTATTTGTCAATTCATGATTGAATATTGAGATGGTACATTGCATGAGGTTACCTAACATTATATAATTAAGCCAATGTTTAATAATTTACTAATGTTTGAGCAAAAATACTTGAATTATTGAAACATTAATTCTCATTAGAGGCCAACTATTTGTTAGTTATTGCATGTGGGTTGTGAACTTCTTTTAAAAGTATTTTAATTACGAAAAACGACAGATACAATCTTTAATTAGGGTTGTATTTAGGGACTTAAAATAATACGTAGTACTAGGTTTAATAAGTAATTTTGTCATCAATTCCAATATTAATATCAGAATTATAGTACTAAATTAGCGTGAAAATAACACCATATTTGTTATAGAATAACTAACGAAAGGAAGAAAAGAAAAATAAGAAGTAGTCGATAATAATATGTGACGGTCTTATTTGAGTAATTGAAGGTGACTTATGTGCCCTCACTTGCTTGTTAATTACTCTATTCATTTGAGTAAGCTTTTATTATTTGACTTTCTCTATTCATTAAAATTTTCAATTGAGATTTATAGATTAAAAAAAACAACTACTCCATATAAATACGTTTAATTTAATCCATTTTTTTGAATTATTTCACTGTCCAGTGTCCACCCGAGAAAATATCCCCTACAAATTCCTAAATCCGTCATTAATTATACGATGTCAGTATGTCACATCAAACATCAAAACACATATTCTATGTACTAATTTCACCATAATTTGGCATCATTTCCAGGTTAATTAACAATAATAATTCATCAAGATTTTGGAGAATAATAATATTTCAAAGTTTCAATGATTTAGTATCACATGAAAATAATGATAGTAGTAGTAATAGAGAGGAGTAGGTATCGTAGTATGATGAACACATCATTGGGGTCCTTTGGGGTTTGTCATCAAGTGTAAAAAAAAGGGTAAAACGGTAAAAACACATGAGAATCTTAAAAAAAGGACGATTGGGTAAAAAAAAGGCATAATCTTCAGACATCCCCACCTCCCTCTTTCTTATCCTCACACTTTTCGTCCAGCTAATATTTCTGACCTAAACCACCCGATTTAGTCTGGATTCGAGTCCGGGAATTTTTTTTAACAAGGACAAAGTTATTTCTCGAGATTTCTAAGACTCTGAAGGTGTTGTTGTCTTAGGCTTGAACTCAAGTATGGTCAAAATAGACTAATCTTTAGCCGTTGATCCAGGTACTCGTGATGAATTTTCTTCTGACTACAGAGTAATAATATACTCGTAGTAATTACTTGTAAGCATCTGATTTAGTTTGGATTCGAGTCAAGAACAAGGATTTTGACTAGAGCAAAGTTATTTCTAATATCTTGTTAAACTGGACTTAGATTAACCATTTACTAGTTGATCTAAGTATTCGTGAATTTTCGTCCAAGTGAATAAAGCTAGGGGTCATTTTAGGAGGATGGTAAGCTTAGTTTGATACAATAAGAAAGTTGGTAATTGATCTAGTACTAGTACTACTATTAGTTTTGGTAGTCTTTTTAGGAGGATGGGAAGTTAGTTTTGCACAATATTAGTGAGAAAATGTTTGAAATGGACGCAAGGGTGTCATTGATTGATGCTAATAATAAAGAAAAAAAATACACTTTTAGGACGAGTTTCGATAATGACCTTCACGTTATTGTGTGAGACCGTGAAATAACCCATTTGTACAAAAAGATTACCAGACTAGTAAATGAATTTGAACCGTATCGAACATGAAACCGTCTTACACCATAATTTGTATATCCCCTGCTCCGTATCTACCTAGTCCTATACTAATATACTATGAATAAAACCAAACTTTAATTTTATTTTGTTACTTTGATTGATGTGTACGATACGTAAGTACGGACCACTTGAGAGTTGCAAGAATTTAAGTGTCGGTGTGACTGTGGTTTGGTTGGTTTAATTAATGCATGTGACTTGTTTAGTGGAGTAGTATTGTGTATTGTCGAGCTCAAGTCCAGTAAGAAGTGGATCTACAAGACATGATTGAAGAGAGTACGATTACGATTACGATGAATACCTTTTGGATTATAGATCATACTTCGTACTTCGTAGTCGATAATAGCCCATTACCACAATCAACGATCGATCCTGCAGCAAACATGACCCCGTAGTTGAATGAACTAATAGTCAGTCAGTGACAGGTCGATCGAGGGATCTGGGTTTCGGGGATGGGCACAGCTTTCATTCAAGCAAGACATACTAAACATAATCAGAGACGTCGGTGTGAATGTGGTTGATCATTAGGGTACACTTCACCGAATGGGATGATCGTTTTGAACAACGAAAAAAATAAGTTCAAAATTATCTGCACATGGAAAAATGGAAATTTATTCAAGAAGCTGGTAGCAAACTGACATGATCAAATTACGACCATTAACGGGCAGAAGAAATAAAGGAAAACGTCAAATGGAGGCTCCCGGATAAGTAGCGGAGTAGGATCAAAATCGTCCAAGAAAAACTGAAGAATCTAGGAAAGCTTATTTTCTTCAGCTGTAACCAAAATATGACTTCTCAAAGCCCACATCATTCGGATATGTGGAAGTCAGTCAAAATATATCTGGAGATAATTATTTTCCGATTGCAGAAATCTCGAAACTTACTACACACCAAAAACAAGGTCATCTCTCTAGTTGATGACGTCAAGGACAATCTTGCGAGACTTGACGACCGACCACTTCAGACGTCGGTAGTATGCAGCTTGAAGTAAAGCTAATGATAGTACAAATATCCATTTGAATCCCAGCTGCATCAATTAAGATTTGAATCAGAAAATTATGGATTCATGGTCACCAAAAAACGCAAGAGCTCAGGAAATAATTTATAAACTTCACTCACCAGTTTCCTCTCTTCCATCTCGGGCTCTGCCGCCCATGATAAGAATGATACAACATCTTTGCCCATCTATGAAAATAGGAATAAAATAAAACTCAGTTTATGTGATATCGTAACCCGAATTCTGTCATGGATAAAGCGACCACGCAAAGTGCATTTAGAGATTCTACTAACGATTCGCATAGGGACATTACAAATATGTACACGTGTGATCAGAACCACGGCACCAACATATTGTTCTGTGGTTACCACGTAGAAAATTCGTGCCACGGTTTAGGGAAGAAAGCAAAACAGCAGAACCTACCTGAGCCTCTGTGGCAGAAGTACCATCCTCGTACTCCACAGCACCATCATTAAGCATTTTAGGCATGGCAATTGCACCTCCTGGGAAGTAAGGATTGTAGTGTAATCCTTCTCGGATCTACAATAAACATGAACGAACACCATAGTCAATGATTTGAAAAACAATCGGAACACTAAACACAACAATAATGCGCCAAGTGGCCAACCATCAGCACTTGGGAAAAATATATGGTTCTAAATATTGGCTGTGACAACGATCTATGACCGAAAGGTTGTGGAGGTAACCACAACCACACTCTACCGCATCTTGAGGAGATATTGATCACAGATAGAATGACTAGGGTGTAAAAATTGATAATTTGATACCACTGACCAACTATGGCAAGATGAGATAAACTTTGTTCTAATATACCTATGATGCATAAACCTGGGATTAAATATGCAGTAAGATGCATTACAGTGATATGCTTTAAAACAAAAACCAAAACATGCGTGAGAATACACACCGAAACACCAGCAGGTGGATCACGGTAACCAGTAAGCAAAGCAAATACATAGTTCTGACCATTGTGTCTGGCCTGCAAGACAAGGAAGATAATTAAAAACATTCTCATGAACAAACATTAAGCAAAGACTTAATATGGCAGATATGGATATGATTATAAGAGCCAGACAAGTTTACCTTCGTGATAAGACTTAGATCAGGAGGATATGCTCCACCATTAGCAAACCTAGCAGCAGATTCATTGGGATAAGGCTCAGGGAATCTGTCACTTAGCTTACCGGGACGAGCGAACATTTCACCTTCATCATTGGGTCCATCAGTCACCTCAATCTCAGCAGCCATAGCTTTTACCTCCTCCTCGGTGTATGCTACACCCACAAGATCACGGTAGGAAATCAGAGACATTGAGTGGCATGAGGCACAAACTTGTTGGTAAACCTGGTGTCCACGACGTATCCTGAAATTCAGACATAAAGTGGTTTAGCCACAGCAAAAAAAACGGTATATAAATAAGGGATATTTGGTTGGAGTTTTTGGAATGGATTCAATCTATTCGTGCTTGGTTGGAGCATTTTGAAATGGAGTTAGATACTTGATGGATTCTAACTTCATTTCAATCCTTTGGAATCTCATAACCGCCTCATCCGGTCATCCCCATGTTTTTAACTCCATTCCACCATAGAGTATGATAATGGATTGAACCATACAAGTTTAGATGGTATGGGGTTCTAAATTTATACCTCTATGGTATGAGATCCCAATCCATTCCATTCCAACTTGTTGAGCCAAACAAATCCTAAATAATGTACATTATAAATAAAAACACTGGACCCCTGATGACATTAAAAAAAACACCCAAGAGAAACAGTAGGTGACTTACGAAGCATGATCATATGAGCTCAAAATGCCCTCATGAGGCCATGGGTAATGTGGAGCTGCAAGGCCATGCTCAGCTTCATCTGCTGAGGCAACTGTGGCAAAACCAAAAAGGCCAGCAGCACCAGCGCCAAGGAGGGCCATTGCTCTAATGGCTTTCACACCGGAAGATCCAATTGTGTCCTGATCTTTAGAGACAGCAGATGATATAGCTGGAAGAGCCTGCACAGACAAAGGGACAAATCTAGTATAAGAAGCAGGGAAATTTGCTTATCCAGTATCAATAATGAACATGTATGGAAAAAGATACTTGAATAAAGAACTGTTGGAAAAGAAATATTTTCAACAAGCTTCATGTGTGAGAACACAAACGAATAGATCAAAACGGTAACAAAGACAGAAAGATGAGAGTCTAATAACTGCACTAGATAACATTACAGTTCATTATAATTAGTTAGTCAATTCTTCATGTTAGAATTTGATAAAGGCCCGCATGGCTGCTAGCTAAACAACTTCAAAATGATCTCCCATAAGGAAATTTATTAGATTTTCTCAAAGAATACACTCGTACATCAGACAATATTATCATAAATCATACAGAGATTGTACTGTACATAAAAAGGCACGGAAAAAGGGTGGGAACGAAAGGCCAAGTGACACACAGTAAATACTTGGAATGTAGGAGAATATCAAACACGAGTCAGACAACAGGTAGCAGAGTAAATTTCAAGGACAGCTCCAAACACACACTTACAACAACATTAACATGGCGCCTTAAAAAGATATTGCCTATGGCATGGTAAGGGGTCCGGGGTCGAACACTCGGATGTAATTAACTCATCACCTTAAGGTGGAATTTTTCATGCATTCGTATCATCTCCAAAAAACAAATACATTGAATATTCTGCCTGTCTTTTGATTCTACCCTAATGCATCTAAATGACCCTACTATGCACCTTCAGTTTTTTGTCTAACCTAGAACTTAACACAACCAAAATATTGTGACAATCAAACAAAAACACTATGGCAACTAACCCCAAGTAGATCGACGAAGGAGAAAAGAGGAAAGGATTACAATTGGTAATTTTGGGCCTTCATATCATCAGCAAAAACAAAGTCATCAACTTTCAGCCCCCTTTCCATTCTACCCTACCACATCTAATGAGCCGTCTTGCACCATAATTTTCATCAAAACCACAATCTAAACACCTCAATAAAACCAAAATAGTCCAACAATCCACGCCACAAGCAACACTTAGATTACTATTGCTATTAGATTGGGCTTTCGTAAAATTTCTATAAACAATTGCATTAGTTATTCCCATCATCAATTCTACGGTTCTACCCATACACATCTAACAAGCCTACTATGCACCTTCGATTTCCGATCCAAAAGATGACACAAACACCTTAATCCAACCAAAATCTTCCAAAATCCACGCCAATATCAATCTTGAAATCATACCCTAATACACTTAACCAGACAACTACGCACGTTCAATTTTCCGTCGAAAAATTAACCTAAACACCTTAATCCAACCAAATTCATCCAACAAACAACAACATTTCAATCACTTTAACACAAATTAACCACGAAAGGGTGCAAAAAAAGAGGGATTACATTGGATTGACTCTGTAAGTTCCTCTTCAATAACAACTGAAGTAATCTACCTCCGGCCATTTCTCAGCTGCAATCAAAAACGACATACAAATCAAACAACAGATCAATCACGCATTCAAACAGAAATCAGACAGTAAATCACAACACGATCTAAAAGAATGAAAATTTGGTATACGATGAATTAGATGATGTCTAGATCGGCGACACCAAATAAGTGGATATAGATCAAAAATTAAAAATTTATAAGGGAAAAGTTACCGGAGAAAGGTGGCGACAATGCGAGAGAGGAGAAATCGAAGTGGTTGTGATCGGAGATTTGGGGGGAAATTGGAGATGGTGTCGATTGATTTTGGGTGGTGTTTGGGTTATATTTCTAGGGTTCCTGATAATTGTTCAACCACGTAGGCTTAAAAGGGACAAAACCCGGGGATTTTTTTGGTTTAGAAAAATGGATTAGACACTCGTGATTAAAATAAAAAATTAGGATATTAAAAAAATGAGGGGCCAGGAGTCGGACCGTCTCACGGACTAACTAATATGCAAAAGAACAATAGAATTATACACCCGGTAACAGCATTGCGCAAATAAGTTCAAAGTTTGTTGAACTTTTGTATATTTACTGGGAAAATAAGATTATACGCATAGTTGTACAGTAGTATTGTACCACCAGGTGTAAGTTTTTGAGTTTATAAAAGTTTCTGAGTTGAGTTGTAAGTTTCTGAGCCTAACTCGACAACTTTACACTAAAGCTCATAAATATTTACATCAAAACTCGAAATCTTTGTGATAAAGCTCAAGATCTTAAAACCCGTTGTACATAGAGTTATGTACAACTAGTTGTATAATCCTCTAACTGTATTTACTGAGTACAAGTTTCTGAGTCAAGTTTTGAGTTTTTGAGCTAAAATATTTATGTGATTTAGTTCAAAAACTTTACAACAAAGCTTAAAATCATAAAATCAGTTCTATATAGAATTATGTACAACTGATTGTATAATCTACCTACCGGGAAAACTAACGAAAAATTGATGAGGGGGAGGTTTCTTGTTAAAACTATTAAGGAATTGTTTCTTTAAAGTTTTTTGAGTTTTCTATTAATCTGCACGTCACTAATTGAAATAAAATGATTATCAATCTGCTTTATAAAATTACCGTGTTTTCTCAATAGAAAGTGATGTCCACTAATTTAGTGAACATATGTCCTCCACGAAAACGCTCCCAAAATCTCCAATCCAAAAATAAAAGACTTAACCAAATGTATGAGGACAAGATTTCATTGTTGTCAACAAATTGTCATTGTTGAATAAGTTGAAATTAAGTGTAGGAAAGTGAAAGATGTTTGATCCCAATAAACCAACCCAACTCTTAGATTGTGACTAATGCATTATTTGTACTTTTATGAGGTGGGTGTTTACTAGAAAATACCATTTTTAAAATTATGGAATTTTTGAAACAAGGACACAAAATCAAACATCGAATTGAAAATGACATTGCTATAATACATACTTAAGAAATCGGGAACATCGTTCTTTGAGTTATTCTTTGTGTGGACGGATCGTTTAGAGTCTCAGCCTCGCGCTCTCCTCAATCTTACAATTCAAGATTGTTTATACAACTCGTTATCAAACAAAAACGACACAAATACAAGTAAATGTGGAATATAAAGTGGATGATTAGATCAATCAAAAATAACATACACACTCTATATTGATAAGGTAATATCTTCGGACAAGCTCATCCACAGTCTTGACATTTGCGAGGTAGATGTGCAGGGGTCGACTGTATTAGTTAGTAAAGTTGAGACCTGTGATTGATTGACGCCAATAACATAATCACATCTGTAGCAACAATGAAACCTGCGAATCTGATACACCAACACGAGACATCATGCAACGTGACTTGTGTAAAGAAATCAAGCCTTTTACCACGATCATCTTAAAATAACCACCAATCAATTTGGATCTATGAGTCATGCTTCCTCCTACCTCTACATTGAAGCTCGGTTTCATTATCCCAATAAAGAATTGCAACTTATTCTTCAAAAGGTTAATACGTACCAATCACCTATCCAATAGATCTAAAGATTAACATTGTTTCACTAAGAGTCACCCGTGATCGTAAGAAATCATGATTTATAGTAGCATATAGTCATGTATTTTCGTTTTAACAAGATATAATCCGTTGCTGCCAAGAAAACAACCAATGAATCCCTTCATTTAGTTATCATTGGTTGTTATCACTTGCAAAATTTCTAAACAAAATGGATCATTAAAAAGAAAAAATACATTACTACCTACTAAAGTTAGAAAGTTTGATTTTTGTGAGTCTTCCTCACATAGTCACATTGATTTGTTTTGTGTATCTATCACACATAACCACACCTACTCCCTTTGTGCCCTCTATTAACCCCCCTTATATGGAATAACTGAAATATATTGTACGGATTATAGTATTTTTATCGGTTTTTCTAACGTGTATTTATTGCGCACACGTTAATATGTTAATTAAGGAATGAATCTGCATTATGTTGTCTAAGTATGTTAATTAAGAGTTGGTATTTCAATTTATCGTGATAATATTATTGTGATTTTTTCCTTAATTAACGTATTAACGTTTGCCAAGTGTGGGCACACGTTAGAAAAACCATATTTTTATAAATCATTTACAATACTTCATCTAGACACTACTTTTTGACCCATTATCCTAATATTTGTGAGGAACATTTTAATGAAATGAGAAAAAAAATAGTGGCCGGAGGGAGTATAAATTTGAGCGAAAAATTTTCACTGTGGTGATGACACGTTATCGCTTTTCTAGAACACAAATTTTTGGGAGAAACGGTCTCTCAATAACTTATTGAGAGATCATTTTTCAGTACGACTCTATGTTCTATTCATACCCTTAAATGACTACTTTGTTTTGTATATGTTTTTATAAGAATCGTACCCTCTTTATATTTGTATACTCTTTTATGTCCATCGTACCTAGTTTGGTACCACTGTTACTTCCATTTGTACTTAGTCTCTCAGTAAAATTAATGAGATTTTTTGCAAGATGTGTTCAGACTATTAGACTCGTTAAAGATTAAAACGGATATAGTCCGTATATCGTAATTTGTGGCTCTCCAATACATACATGGTACACAAAAAAAATGCAATACGTATAGTAGAGTGCCACGTGGAAATCCGCTTTACCTTTTGCCGTGTAGCGCAGTCTCACTTCTCACTCCTTTATTCACTCCACTTTCTCTCTCTTCGCTTCAATTAATTTCGTACCTCAAAAATCTACAATTCTTCATGTCAGATCCTCCATTTTCACTATTTAATTCCTCTTTTACCTCTAATTATTTCAATCGATCTGTCTTCTTCTACTTTCAGATTTAATTCCGCTACAATTCGACCCCAGATTCGTGTGATTTGGGGAAAAAATATTATTAGGAAATCTAGGGTTTGTGTAAGAGAGGGGATTAGCTCGATTAGTTGAATTAGCTCAATTAATTGTGTTAATTTGTGAAATTCCGGTTTATTAAGGTGTTATTATGTTCGCGTGATTTGGGGGAGGAAAAGTAAATCTAGGGTTTGAGTGAAGCCGTGTGAAGGAGGGTGTTAGTTTGATTACTTGTGTTGTTGAGGTAGGTGGAGTGTCGAATTTGGGGGAAAATAAGTGAAATTAGGGTTTTTGTTGATTAGGAGGGTGAATTTGGGGGAAAATGCAAGGCTATGCTGGTGCATGGGAGGGAAGGTGGAGAGATTAGGAAACGAAGTCGGCACATGTTGTCGGTGTCTTCCGATTCGCCGACAGCTGTTGTTCCGAGTGATTGTGATTCGTCTGTTACTTGTTTCTGTAAGGTATCGATTTATCGTTGTAATCATAATCAATGTCTTCTTGCACATGTTTTTGTTATTTTCGGTTTCGTTGCTCGTTTTGTTTGATTGGTGATTAGCATAAGATAGGTGAATTCACTGTAGATTGTTAATCGGGTTAGGTTGTTGAATAGATGGTTAGTAAAGAGATAGATGAATTCGCCTTAGATTGCTTATTGTGAGTTCTTATTATTCCACGGTAATTTGTTAGAAATATGCGATTTCCCGTACCAGATATGCTTTGTAGAGTGTCTGCCGTGTAGATTTTAAGCGAGCACCATGATCGAATAAACTTAAACTGATTTGGCGTTTGCTGGGTCAAGGGAATCGGATGATCATGTTTCGGGTTAGTGAATTGGTTAGTAGTGCCTTACGCCGGATATGCTTGA
Organism: Agrostemma githago; assembly: GCA_958450325.1. NCBI lineage: Eukaryota > Viridiplantae > Streptophyta > Magnoliopsida > Caryophyllales > Caryophyllaceae > Agrostemma > Agrostemma githago. The sequence continues at coordinate 3,465,932 of OY288259.1, forward strand.
ATTCTTACAAACACACTTTAGCTTAGAAAGTATGCGAGTGGTTTCTTCTGGAATATCTTTGAAGATTATCCGCCGGGTACTCCAAGTCTCTTCTTGCCATGACGAATTAGTTCCTGATAGCTCATAATATAAGCCTTATACAATTTTCTCCCCCCCCCCCATTTATATCGTACACATTTCCGTTCTTTGACTTTTCAAGTGTTTAAAATACGAGTAACAACTTAATGTCTCGACTTGAAAATGTAATTAATTGCGATGGAGGAAGTGGTAGGTTGGAAGACTGGTAGGTACTTACCTAGGGACAAATTGAGTGTTTACTCTTTGCCCTTGTTAAATTTAGAAAGTGACAATGATTTGGAATATATCGAGAGGGATAGGAGACAATATAAATGAGATGGAGGGAGCACAGTTCTAAGATTTTGTTTGTTTGTTTGGCCTTCGAGTTTCTTTTTGTTTCTTTGATTCTTTTATGCCTCTCATCTTCTTCTTTTAACTACCAGTCGATAGTCTAATAACTAAATACTGTGAGTTGCATACAGTGATGTTCTAAAACTTCTATTTTATCGGTTGTATTCTTTTTCTTTCTTTGATTCTCTTACGTGCTTCATCTTCTCCTTTTAATTACCAATCGATAGTCTAATAACTAAATATTGTGAGTTGCATTACGGCAAATGCTCCACAACTTTTACTTTTCCGGTTGTATTGCTTTTAACGTTCTTTTAAATTACTTTCCTTCATGGTTTTCGTAATGATTGGCTGGTTAGGAGTTCGTAGTGATTGTGTGTTTCATTAGCTTTTCCTCTGTTCTAGGATGGTCGGAGAATTAGTGTTGGGGATTGTGCTCTCTTCAAGCCCGCGCAAGACTCTCCTACGTCTGTAGGTATAATTTATTCATTTACTCCAGATAAAGATAGTAATTTGACCCTTGGTGTTAAGTGGCTATATCGGCCTGCTAAAGTCAGACTCGTGAAAGGCGTTGCACTTGAAGCTCTACCGAACGAAGTTTTCTATTCGTTCCTCTTGGATGAGATACCTGCTGCATCACTACTTCATCCGTGTAAAGTTGCGTTTCTACCTAAAGGTGCTGAACTTCCAGCAGGGGCTGCTTCATTTGTGTGTCGTCGTGTTTATGACATCACAAACAAGTGTTTGTGGTGGCTTTCAGATCAGGATTTTATTGATGTATGTGAGTCAATGCAATAGCTGTCTATTACTCCTTTCTTTTTCCTTTCATTTTAATACGACAAACTGATTGCTCTAAATTCTTAACTTTTTTTGAACACTTCTTCAGGAACGTCAAGACGAAGTAGATAAACTCTTACATAAAACACATTTAGAAATGCATGCATCAGTAGATCAGCAACAAGATCCTCATTCTTCAAATGGATTAACAGCTACTTCTGCACAAAAACACAGTCCAGATGGTGTGCAGAATAGTAGCTCTTTCTTATATTCTAAACTGAAAGGAAAGAAGAGAGATAGAGGAGATCATTCTTCTGAGATCATCAAGCGTGAACGAATTGCACGTGGTGATGACGGGGACTCTTGTCAGTTGAGATCTGAAAGATTTTCGAACTTGGAAATTGCCAAGGTTGCTGAAAGAGGTGGACTTGCAGATTCTGAAGCTGTAGCAAAGCTGGTGCATCTCATGCAGCCAGAAAGATCTCAGAGAAAGATTGACTTGGCTGGGCGATCCATGCTTGCCGGTATTATAGCTGCCACAGATAAGCCTGATTACCTCAGTCAGTTCATTCAGCTTAGAGGTTTAGTTGTCTTGGATGAGTGGCTTCAGGAGGTTCACAAGGGTAAAATAGGGAATTCTGGGAATGTAAAAGATAGCGATAAATCTGTAGAGAATTTCATATTGGTTTTACTATGTGCACTTGTTAAGCTACCTGTGAATCTTAATGCTTTACAGATGTGTAACATTGGTAAATCTGTTAATTATTTGCGTTCTCACAAAAACTCTGAGATTCAGCAGAAAGCAAGGAGCTTGGTTGACACTTGGAAGAAACGTGTGGAGGCTGAAATGACCCTCAATGATGCAAAACCTGGCTCTATCCATCCTGTTCCTTCATCAGGCAGGTCAAGAGATGGCTTTCATGGTATTGGTGTGTATAAGCATCCTTCTTCAATGAAATCTAGCTCAGTGAAACTTGCTCAGGGGGAGACTAAACTAAAGTCAGGATCTTCATATCAAAGTAATGCCAGGTCAGCATTGGCACATGTGCCAACTATTAATAACTGCAATGATGAACAATCGAGAATTTTTGATTATGGTGGAGGCTCTGAGGTTCCTATGATAGCAGCAAGGGAGGAAAAAAACAGTGGTTCAAGCCATTTGCACACTGATAGCCAGTGCTCGAGTGACCATGATAAATATCTGGTTCCATGTGTTAAAGAGGATGCAAAGAGATCCACAACGGGTTCCAAGAGTATGAATAAGACCATGGGCAGTGATTCCAGACAATGCAGACATGGGAAATCGTCAAATAGAAGTCCAGTAGCTGAAAAATTATCACATAGTGGTACTGATCGTGCGGTTCATGTAGGGAGTCTTCCTGATGGGAACTATCATAAGCTTATTGTTAAGATTCCGACCAGAGTTCATGGACCTGTGCAGAATATTGTTCGAGTATCTGCTGAAGATGCATCTTGTAGGAACAGTAGAGCATCTTCCCCTTCTCTTTCTGAGGCACATGTCAAATCAGATGCCGGCTTGAGAGGAAAGCAGAATTCTCATAAATCCGACGAGGCAGGTGCTTCATCAGCTGCTGAACACCAAAGAACTAGTGACACCAGGAGATTACCAGAAGTTTCACAAGCTTCTTGTTCACTTGCTATGAGTGAATTGAAGTTAAGAGCAGCAACTGATTCTTCTTTCAGTCCCTTAAATGCGTTAATCGAAAGCTGTATCATGCTCTCAGAAGCTGATGTGCCAATGTCTGTTGGCGATGATGTCGGAATAAAGTTGCTTGCCAGTGTAGCTGTAGGTGAAATCTCCGAGTTGGGCACTGTCTCTCCAACTTCTTCTCCACACATCCCTCTTAATTCTGATGTTGTTTCACAAGCTGGCGATGATTGTAATATCTCTTCAGTTGTTTCAAATATCGATGACGGAGAATTTACCCAGCAGATGGATATTGAGGGTTTACATCAAGAGGAGAGGGACTGTTCGAAAAAGAGTGGAATATCAACTGAACTTGTCACTGTTCCTTGCACAACAGGGAGTGTAGCTGATGTTACTGCTGAGGTTCCCAATGAAATGGAGGGAGGTGTGAAAGATGGCTGCTGTAATCAGCCCCTGACGTCTAGTGAGTCAGTTGTATGTGACGTGGAAGCGAAAGACAGAGTGAAGGATGACAATATGGCTCACACTAGTACGACATATCCTTCAAGTAACAATGATGATGTAAAAAATAATGTTTGTGTGGAGGCTGAAACCGTCATCCCTATGAAGCAAAGTTCACATTCAGTATCATTGCACTCTGAATCTAGATTAACAGATGAAATGCCAGTGATTTCTTCCAGGACAAGTCCGCATTTAGTTGAGATAAAAGCGAAAAAGAATGTTGTGAAACCTGATCACGCTAAGGAGGAAGGTAAGAAAAGGTTAGTCCAAGAAAATGGTTGCCGAGTACTTGAAAAACAAGACAATCTTGGAGTGCATTCTGGTGATGTGGCCATGGAAACTGGCAGCAAGGTTGAAAATTTGGAAATCAGGGAGGCTTCTCTGCAGCAATGCAGAAATTCAAGTCCTCAATTGTGTTCTGCTGTAGTTTTGACAGGAGATATTCACTCGAGTACGAAAGAGGGCGAATTTGAGGGACTAAGAAGTGAAGACAGTGGATCCATGAAAGTTAATGCTGCTTCATTTCCTGCTACAGAAGGTTCAGGTGTAAAGGCAAAGTTTGGTTTTGACTTAAATGAAGGTCTAAACGTAGATGATGGAAAGCTTGTTGAGCCTGTAAGTGGGGCTACTGATCCCTGTGTTGCTATTGTTTGCTCAGTTGGCCTCTCGGAAGTCCCTACTTCATCTGCATTGGGTGGTCTACTGACATCAACTACCGTATTGAAGCCCTTTGTCCCAACTCATAATTTGTTGAGGAACAAAACAGAACTCGGATGGAAGGGACCAGCATCGACGAGTGCATTTCGTCCAGCCGAGCCCAGAAAAGTACCGGAGTTGCTTCCATGTCCGAAGGATGTCCCTCGTCCGGATGAGGCTGCTTGCAGACAAGCACGTCGGCCCTTGGATTTTGACCTTAATGTGGCAGATGAAAGTTTTGATCAGGAGTCTGATTTTGAACCCGTTTCTGTTTGTAAGCCGATGACTACAGCATCTTTTCGTAGCCATGGAGGTCTTGACCTTGATCTGAATAAAACTGAAGGTTCAGATATGGTACAACCATCAGCTAGTGACAATTTTAGAAATGAAGTCTCGATCCCCCCTGTCAAGGCGTTGTCATCCAGGGTATCTTCAAATGGGGAAGCCAGTGGTAAGATGGACTTTGATTTGAACGATGGGCCCGCCATAGAGAAATTGCCAGTTGAACAAGCGACATACAATCAATTTGGTTATAATAATAATCCTCTCCAATCATCGTTTGTACCTAGATTATACAACCCCAATGCAGGGAACGTAATTGCGTGGACCCCCCCTGGAACTAGCTATTCAGTAAGTGTATCACCATCTGGATTGGCTGATAGAAAAGCATTTTCAGTCGGTGGTATTGGTGGCAGTCCCCATCGTGTTATGGGTGGTTCTACTTCAAATTTGTCTTTTTATCCTGATACTTACAGGGGATCCGTGTTAGCGTCCTCCTCTGCTTTGCCTTTCCAGCATGCCCCATTTCAGTATCCTGTATTTGGATTTAGACCGGGCTTTCCTCCATCTACTCCTGCCTTGGCAAGTGGGCCATCAGGATACATGGACCAGATTACCAATGGGCGTATTTCTGCGTTTCCTTCTCAATTGGTTGGAAATGGAGCAGCAGTTTCCTTTCAGTATCCATATGGGTTTTCGCATCCTATTCCTGATGTTAGCAATAATGTAGCGTTTGATAGCAATCAAAAATGGGAAAACCAGGCTCTGGATCTTAATTCCGGTCCTGGTGGTGTTGACATGGAGGGGATGGATCGGTCAATGCCAACTGTATCAAGACAGGTCTCTGCCATCAGTTCACAGCCACTTGTGGAGGAGCATGCATTGATGTATAGCATGGGAGGTGTTCTTAAAAGGAAAGAGCCTGATGGAGGGTCGAGCATGGATAAACTCAATTTCAAGCAGCCTTCTTGGTGGAGATAGATAATATTAGTTGATGCCATAAATTGACCCTTCAAAACAGGAACTTCGTTGCCTATGTAAGCTTCTTTTATACTCTAGTTTATTTCTTTCATCTTTCAAGCTTGGTCAGTGTAGTATTGATCTTTTATTTTTATTTGTAGTGTAGGATTATATCTGCAAATTCTCAGTTAACTTGCTTGAATGTTGGTGTTGCATAATCTGACCCGATCTATGCCATTTGTGTTTCAGTTTCTAGAAGACAGCCAAACTAACTGCCAAGAAGTCATCCACCTAACTCTTGTCAGAAAAGGATTGGTGGTAAGTGAGTAAAACTGACATGTTTGTAAGTCTCCGACCCCCATACCCTGATGTACTGATTCTGCTGTACGTAAAAAAAGAATATATTGGAGGTTCTGCGCTATTCATGGCGTGGTTTTCCCTAAAGATGGCTATTGCATAGTATTCCTTCTGTAGATAGTTGAAATGACTGAGAAATGAGCCTTTTATGCCCATTCGTTTTTCACAATCTTCCAGCAATGGATGTTGAATTTGTTTGTATGTGCTATTTTCTTAGAAAAAATTGGTCTATTCTTTCTCCGGTCTCTCTCTCATTCTAGCTAAACAACTGTCGCCTCACTATATTTTTCTATTTACTGTTTAAATTCACGCTGCTCGACTTTGCATTCTGTCATCCGTAAGCATAGTATTAAATCAGAGGTCATTAAGCCACAAGTGCCATTACCGCCTCTTAACACTGTCACACTAACCTTCGAAATCCTGATAACTCAGTCACCATGTATTTTGCTGCCCAAATTAAATACTAAATTCATAATCATCTGCTTTTGGTGTTGAGCGATTTTTTTGCTCTTCTTGGGACTAGTGCAGGTAAGTATGTTATGTTTATTCATCGGCATTCTTTCTCTCTTCTAAGTAGTCATTCATTTTTGCCTTTTGCCCTATCTTTGAACTCCTTGATCCCATGCCCCTAAAACCGTCATTACCTCACTGTACAAAGAAATGACGTGCATGCTTTTAATAGATGCTCCATTGTACAAAGAAATGATGTGTATTATTGATCAGCACAGACCTAGTTGATTGGCCTTTGTTGGTGTCGGTGCCTTTTCTTTTGGTACAAGGATGGTAATTTGTGGTCTTGGCCTTGAGGCAGTGAACTTTATCATGTTTTTCATTGCTACAGATTTACAGCCCGTGCCTTCTGAGTAAGTAAGTGTCTCTTAGATAAGCGTGATGCCAATTATGTGATTGATCTTGGTCGAAAGTATGTAACGAATTTTCTGCCAGAACAATTAAGGATCTGAAGTTTAATTGTAATGGTTGTGACTCGACTATTTTGTATACTAGTTTGTTGACTCGACTTGTTCTCTGCCGTCAGCCTCCAGGCGTGTACTAGCATAAGTGATCATTCCGGACTTTACTGGTGCTGTCATTTTCTGCAGTGGGTAAGCACTAGCAGTCTGACTTACTCCGTATGAATTATCGGAACATTCTGAGATATTCTCTGAATAGGGGTGCCGGAACTGGTGTGATTTGGGTCAATTGTCCATGGTAAGTTGTGCATTTTGCCAAATGCGTATAGCCCGTTGAAGAAAAAGTGTTAATGTTTCCATTTCCATTATAGTTGAAGATTTATTCATTTTGGTTTTGGATTATGAATGTTTATGGTGGAATAACTTTACGTCTACCTAGGCTCGGTTTATCCAATACAATTTCGTAAATTGGCGTAGCATATCCACATGGTAATGCTAGTATGCTACATACGGAGTACATCTAACCCTCCGAAAGTCCTTGCGTGGTGGTTGTATTCGTGACAGAAGACTGCTCTTCTATATGGACGATGTATGATGGAAAGATTCAGCATTCTCGTGTTTATGTGACATACTTCGTACTCAATAGTTAGTGTTTTTGCATGCTTGGATTTCATAGTTGTGGAAGCTCGAGCATCGAAGTTGTGTTTAAAAATTGATCGAAAATACAATTTCTATTCCCACATTGGTATAATCGTATTCATACACTTGCTATCAAACGATCTTAAACGAAAATTTGAAACACTTGCCACTTACCAATTACCATCATTGTTGTGCTTTTGTTGTGGACACTTCATGTTGGAGGAAAGGAGCTCCGACCGGTAATCACTTGAGCCAACCCTAGTAAGACTCGCATCTAATTTTCATCAAAACAGTTCATGATCATAAAACGGATGTCGCAAGGTCACGAGGATAATACTTATGATTGAGTTCAAGCCGTTAGAGCATCATGAATCCTTGTGGCTCCCTTTACATACAAAAAAAAAAGAGGATGCCAATAACTCGAAACAAAGTCGTCTACAAACCTCAATAAAAGTAATGCTATTCTCCTATTAACCAGAGTATTACAGCCTGTAATTCGACACCGTTGATGGTCATTAAAGAGCAATTAATTTGGAAAAGAATGCCATCACCAACTAAATATACAGAAACTAATACTACTAATGCTGCTGCAATTTCTATTAATAAGGAGCCCCTCCTCCCTGCTCTCCTCATTCACTTTCACTTGACTATTTCAGGCATGCAAGCTTTCTACAACACATCTTCCTGCACAAACACATGTTTCTGTCAGACCTAATCTTCAAGACGAGATACTTACGCTGTATCAATAATCGAAACTACTGAAACTCATCAAACCGAGGGCTATAACTTACTCGTATAACTCAACTGTATTGTTAGTAGACAGTTGATGTCTCCATAATCACAGTATTAAATTCCCACTGTTGGTTAACTTGACTTTTGGGTATCTCCTCAAAATGCTTGTAATGATAATTTCAAAACCTTGATATACTTAGATTTAATGACACAAATGTACAAGGTATATGGGAGACCGTGACAAGGACTTTGCTTAAAATTGATGTTTGTTGATGGAGCTAAAGGTGGTGGTAGGAGGGTATACGCATTGAAACTCACATTGACGAGGAAAATATTTACGCTAGTGAAACAAAGTAGGAGTACTTTGCACTTACATTGAAAATCCTCGCTTTGGCTTCCTTTTCTTCTCTTTTTGTTTCTGAGAAGGCTTGATCACTACTTTGATTGCAGCATCGAAAACCGCTTTCACATTCTGGAAAAGCACGCAAAAATGTAGAATAGATCAACATTCCGCATCAACACTAGAAAAAAGTAATGTCCTCAGCGGAATGCCTAGGGCCCTAGACCATGAAGGTAGCTTAGCTCGTACAGTCATTAAGGGGTGGTACTAATGACATAAGTCCGAAAGTCATCAGCATTATATGTGTGATCGTGTTGATGTGCCATTGATATCTTAAATTTTCTAGGGAAGGGGTATGTAGTGTTTAATCATCCATGGTTCTGAAAAACGAAACCAATTTGGATATCCTGTAAAACATCGAGGCTACAAATTCACACGTGAGCTTGCTTACCTGTTGAGTTTTTGAGCTGCATTCGACATAGTAAGCAGCACCAATTTGTTTGCGAAGTTCCTCACCCTGATTAATCAATTTCCTCTGATGTCAACTCATATAATTTAATTAACTTTAATAACACAAATGAATTTAGGCAAATACCTCTGCCGTGCTAACGGGAACTATTCCAGGTCGATCAGCCAAGTAGTGTTTATCTTCACGAAGATCTGGTTGCACAATAGAAAAATCGTGAATCATAAAAAAATTATCTTGTAGAATATCAACAGACTTCATAAGCTAAACTCTGGACAATCCGACATTGTGTACGACTTCAGGTTCGCAATATTTAGACAATAAAAAGACTAGAAATTACTCGTAATTTAAACGCCTCCTATCTAGGTATGGTCATTAGCAACTTAGCATATACGCCATATTTGCGTAGTGACTAGTGAGTCGTGCACGAGACGGTCTCCCATGTGAACTTACTCCATTCAACAATTAGAAGGTTAATGAGTTGGTCCGACTAATACGACCGTCTCATTACTCTCATATAGGAGTAAGTGTTTGTGATGCTTGCCTCAGTGCCACTCCCGATATGGGATCCATACACATATAACATGCATAGTAGCATTTACGTTAAGGAGGTCATAAAAAATAGAGTAGGAGTTGTATGGTCTTACCCAATTTGGTGCCGGCCAATACTAACGGAACTCCGGGAGCATGATGCTGAAGTTCCGGTATCCACTGATCAACAAAATGCAAGACAAGTAAGTATCGCACATGGGTACACAGTACACTTTAGTTTGTGTAATGTAAAACCAAAAAATGTTTGTTGTATCTGAATGCTTTTTGATTCAACAAAGAAAGGGCACCTTCTTAAGCACATTCTCGTAGCTGGCACGACTAACCAACGAGAAAGCCAAGACAAAGACATCAGCCCCACGGTAACTCAGTGGCCTCAATCTGTTGTAATCCTCTTGTCCTACCACAACAAAGATCACATATAAAAAAACATCCAACTTTAATTCCAGTAGCCCAACTTAATCAATATCGGAATCAAATTTCACCTTACTAATGTTCACTAAAACTGTTAATTAACAAATGCGCTATAATAAGACAGTCATCGAGTCATCAGAGTCTAAACCAATTTCGACTTTGGAACATAAATACGAGTACTCACCAGCAGTATCCCAGAGGCCTAAATTCACAGTGGTACTTTCCACCACCACATTTGCACTGAAATTGTCGAATACAGTCGGGATATAGTCCTGCAAAACACAGCATCACAATTACAAAGTGTTCCTAAAATTCCACAATCTTGAAGTCGATGAACATAAAGACGGAAACTTTTAGGTAACACCCATAAAAGATGCAACAAAACAGAACCAAATTGCATGACATTAACATACAAACAATGCTAATTGGGGTACCCAAATGATAAATTACAAATTATTACACATAAAGGGGGAAACTTTTAGGTTATGAAATCAAGGTAACACCCCAAAACAGCAAGCACAAAAACTTTAAAGAAACGGTCTCACATGATGTGGGTAGTTAATTAGTTATTAAATCTACTTTTTTCTTTTCTTTATAACTACGTTAAGTTAGTGTGAGACGGTCTCTCACGAGACTTGCACAGCAGCAAGAATCAGTCGGAAACAGTAAATACAGCAATGTAGAACCAAATTGCATAACATAAACATTGAAACAATGCTAATTGAGATAACTAAATAATAAAGATGGAAACTTTAGCATCAAAAAAGCAGTAAAAACCAGTCACATAGCAGGGAAAAAAAGCAGTAAATTGAGCAACATAGAGCCAAATTACACAGCAGAAACACAGAAACAAAGCAAAGTGAGATATCCAAACCTGTGATGCATTAAAGGTGAAAACTTTTAGGTTATGAAATCAAGGTAACACAAAAAAGGCAGTAAAAAACATTCACACAGCAGAAAAACAACAGTAAATGGAGCAAAATAGAGTCAAATTGCAATGCTAATTGAGTTACCCAAATGAAGTTTTACCAACTGTTCATACAACTTGGGTTCGACCAACATGAATCATTATCCGAAAACGTCAGGTTATCAAAACATTCACAATCTTGCCAATGAAGCATTAAAGATGGGAACTTTTAGGTTATGAAATCAAGGTAACACAAAAAAAGGCAGTAAAAAGCAGTCAGACAGCAGAACAACAACAGTAAATAGAGCCAAATTACATAACATAAACATAAAAACAAACAGTAATTGAGATAAATTGAGAAACTTACAGTAGGGAATTTGTTACTAGTATAACAAATCAGCATACAAGTTTTACCCACAGCTCCATCTCCTACTGTCACACATTTGATGAACTTTGAAACATTTGAAGCCATTAAAAATTGTAAAAAAAAAAACCCAATTACAAAAAAAAAATTGATTAAATTCCAAGTAAAAAGCAATACCCTTTAGTTAATTATAATTTTTTTTGATAAAATCAAGAAAAAAACAGGATTTTTTTGTATTTTTTTGAGTGATTTAATGATGAGGGGGAAAATTAAAAAAAGTTGGTGTTGAAGGGGGAAGAGGGGTGATTTATGTGAGAGACAAAATCACATGAATCTTACTAGTTTCATCAAAACAATACACAAACACAAATTGACAAAACATATTACACTCTCTCTTTAACTTTTGTTAGCTGTTGAGTATTAAACAAGCGTTTTGCCTTTCATATTCTCTTCTCTTCTCTCTTTATTTAATTTCTTTTGTTTTTCTTGTGTGGCACTTGTAATTTAGAGTGCCAAATCAATATATACAGACACGATATGCACAAACGTGTTATTCTGGTCCATACGGATATTTGTCTTAGTCTAAAAATTAAGAAGAGACGATATTTTATTACAGTGACGGTCTTACCATAATTAGGGAGTATATTAGACTATTACGGTATTTGTAAGTGTTTTATGATATTTTATTAATGAAATTGATAGTATTTATTAACTTTATTTTGATAATAAAATGAGTGAAATTGAATAAAATGTGGATAGAAAGTACTCCCTCCCCTCCACAATGATGTTCCCATTTGTAAATGGCACACGGAATAAGGAATGAGTAATGAAAGGTGGTAAATTGTTTGGTGGGGTTCAAGATGTCAAATCAGAAAAAGTAGCCAATAGGAAGAGAGTATAATGGATTAATAAGGAAAGTTTTGAAATGAGAAAATCTTAGTGGAGTTTCTTTTTAAGGAAAGTGGGAAAATCTTAGTGGAGGGGAGGGAGTATACTACCCCCCTTTTTCTTGAGTTAGCCCCATTGGGTTTTGACGCGGATATTAAGGAAAAGGTAAAAAAATTAAGAGGATTGTAATGATATGATACATGTGATGAGAGAAAAATAGAGATAAAAATACTCGTATTTCCTTAAAAGGAAATGAAGCTAATCCAAAAAAAGAATACGAGACTTATTCAAGAAGAATGAGGGAGTAATTAATTAAATGTTTTTGTAAAGGAAACAAGCCAAACAAAAAGAGATCTTTGGCTGTATTTTAGCTGGCTTAGGATGAATAAGGATGACGAGTGTATTGTGGTAGATTTGGTGAAAACATTAATAATTTGTTTTATTTATGTGATCAAGTGTTTTTAATATCCGTATACTTTGTGGGCGACAATGGTTTCATAATATAATTACTGTGGATTAGTTTCGGATGTTGTTCATCTAATTAAATTTTTTATTTTTATTTTACAAATAATAGAAAAAAAAAATTGAATAAATGAATGACGCGGAAGTATTACTCCGTATATTTTATAGAAAATTCATTTATATTAAGTTAGTTGGTTTATTCATAATTTTTACGAATTGACTAGTTGATTTACAATTGTAAATTATTCATGTGAATTTTCGATTATTAGAGGGATTAGTCATAGGCGTAGATGATTAAGCTAATATCAACTTTAATTTTTTCTAAAATATAATAACCGTACCACTTAACTTTACATGTAAAAAATAGTACTTGTACTCGTATTCTGTATGATTTTTTTTATATAGGTAATTATTGAAGCATGTTTCATATTGGAATTTGATTATGCACTTTTTTTTTTAAAGGGGATCAATGAGGAACAAATCTTTGTCTATGAAAGTGAACTTTTATTACACTTTCAAGACACTAAGAAAATGGCATTAAAAAATTGATGTGTTATCAATTGTGTAGCCAAAAATGGTACTACAAAATTTGATGGGTAATTAATTTGTAGACAAAAATAGTTGATATTACTGTCTACATAATACACCTACCACCTAGAAATTTTTGCCAATTAAGTATTTAAACTATAATAAAAGAAATGTTACTCCTTATTTTATAAGCGGTTTTATTTGATGTAATGTAAAATAAATGAACATATAAAAAATACGTTTATCAGAATTTCATTTTACATAAATTCTTACTATCTAATTAAAATTGTTACGGATTAATTACTACTCGTATATGAATTGAATTTTAGAAAAAATAAAATAAGCAAGTGTGCTTTTGTGAATTTAATTAATCTAGTGGAGGTGGTATTAATTGTTGAAGGTTGGTCGTTAATGAGGATTTTGGATTTACACTACTTTTGGGAAAGTTGGGGTGATTGTTATTCTTATTCACACGGCACGAGAGCCTTGCAACTATAACCCATTCTTCCATGAGACGGTTTGAAGTCGATCTGGAATGTTTTGAGTTGATTAAGAGTTGGATCGAGCTAGGTGGTTTCGAGCACACCCAAAAACTCGAGCTCAAATTGACATGGTTACATTCTTATTTTGACCTATATATCACCCCAGGAAAAATATAGTATACCACAAGTTGCACGTATATGAGTATATCTACAACTGTTTGAGTTTTGTTATACTAACTTGTTGAGCACTTGAACAAAGTTGTTGAACTGTATATCCTACAAGATTATTGAGCTTAAGAATGAGTACGAGTATATATTTACATAAACTCGATCAGTAACTTTTCGCAACGATAATTTCGTTAATATATAGAGGACATAAAGTTTGTGACACAACTCAACAAATTGGACAAGTTCTAATACAATCGGTTGCATATAATCCATTAATTGTGTTTATGAAACTCTTAACTTATAGACAAAGACACTTGCGGACTTATGATAACTAACTAAGCTAGGTATTGTTGAGCAAAAGAAGCATGCATATATTGTTGGAGAATTTATTCATAAATGAGGAAGTAATTACTACACCGAAAGTAAAGTTCCATAATACTCCCTCCGTCCTTAAATGATTTTCCCATTTCTCTATTATTTGTGAGGAGTATTTTAATAAAATGTGACAATCTTAGTGGGACGGAGGTAGTAATATAAATTTAAGATTTACAGTACGTATGATATAATATAATGAGACTATAATAAATAAAAACTAAGCTAGTAGGATGAGTATTAAATGTATAGAAGACTTGAGGAACAAACGTACTTAACTACGTAGGGCTCCCTAAAGATTTAACCAACTATATACACACCCAACTCTCTTGCGTAAGTATTAGGTGGAGTTGCTCCTCTTACAAGCTACAACTAACTCAAAAAGTTTTATAACACGGTTCTTTAAATAACGTTTATAAGTTAATATCGTCTTATATAATGGGGTGAATATATTAATCTGCTTTTACGTAGTTAATATTGCTATATATTTAGCACGAGATTTTGAGTCTCGTGTGTCTAACTGTCTATCATTACACCTAAAGTTTCTACACGAGTCCTAAGTTCGGACAAAAGAAGATCAAAAACTACCGATATTATTGGAAGGATCTCTCTTTATTGCGTATGATATATATCTGAGTTCGCACGCCTCAACTTTCTCTTGATTTGTTCGAAAAACGTGGACATTAACTTAGTGTATGAGACGATTTACGACAAGAATTGGTGACTTAAGTAAAGGCGTGGTCCGTCATATATGCACTCATCTAATCCCTACTTTAGTAGTTGGTGTATTTTTGGCCCTAAGTTATCCCCATTTCATGAAAACTTACAAAACACCATGACTCTATCATTTACTCCTACATTGTTTGGAAAGTCGGCCATTTCTTTTTTATAAGGCAAAAAAAAGATTACGATATAGAACCGAAAGAAATATGATTTGTTCTTTCGTACAATATTTATCATATTTATTTTATTTTCATCGATAAAAGAGGAGACATAGTTCATTTTTTAAGAGTAGTACCGTCCATTTATTTTAAAATAGTAATAAAATCGGTACGATATATTGGATCAAGATGGAAATTTGGGTTCATATTACTCTACTACTTAGTATTCCCTCCCATTTACTGGAATCCTACCATTTGATTAAAATATACCTCACATATATTCAATCTTTGGTAGGTTTCTAGTGAATGGGAGGTAGTACGTATTATAATCAAAGCTTTCACAAGTCACAACTCGACACGATCCATTTCCATGATATGGTATCTTTAAGACCCTAACCATTGAGTCAGCCCGAGAGTCTTGGTTCATATTAGCGATACTCCATTATATTGCTTATAATCCCGACCCTCAAATGACACAACCTCACACAATAATTAAGGCCTTCACAAATCATGAGTCACGACTCACGACCCGACACGATTCATTTCCACGATATGGTATCCCTAACCTAAACCAATGACCCATTTTGACATTCATGGTAGTAATTCAGAAAGGTATATATGGCCTGAAATTGCAGCAGATGATGAATGTTTAGGATTTAAATCATACTGAAATCAAACAAATCAGTTTGATTTTGATGGGTGTTTGATCAAATTCCCAGCTTTACTGAATTTATCCAAGATATGTTTGATGTTTCTCTCCTCTAACACAAACCCTAGCTTCATCATTTCTGTACTAATTACTGTTCTTATGCTGTAACTGTCTAAATCCTGAGTATGATTTGGGCTATTTCTTCATTATATTCTGTATGATTCATTTGTCATCGAAAATTTGAAATAACCCAGCACGAAATTTAATTGGGTCGACATGAACACGACTGACAGGTCGTGATTAGTACGTATCAAGAGCGGTGATTTAATGCTACGATTGTTGAAATACGCGGGTTTTAGAGAAGTAACGTCTTCATTTATCTTGTTGGTGTTATTTTGGAGTAATTAGATGAGAATTTGGATTCGACACATGATTTAATTGGGTCGGGTTTGGCTGGAAGGGTTTGTGACCTTGTCACGACTCACGACAGGGTCCAACCAGTTTGGGTGGGTCTATTTGAAACGATGAAATCGGAACTGAAATCATGATGATGTTGTACTGTAGATGAGGAAATTACTTATAGTGATTGATTTATGATTTGGGATGCTGCATTCAAATACAGTGTACTGGGAAAAAAAAGGTGTAAAATGTATGGTTAATTTGCTGTTTTTACATTTGAGTGGTGGCTAGAATAAGACCTTGATTTGTGGATGAATGATGTCTTTATAGAATATGTTCTGCAGAATATATCTCTTTACATTGAACACAAAAAGAAGGTGCATCCTCTCCTACATACATACATCACTGTATGTATCTCTTGTTTGTTGGTGTAGCTAGCTACCGCCTTTTTGTATGAAAGTACATATGATTCTACTGAATGTCGAAATGACTCCTTTTTTGTGATTGAGAATTTTGGATGGATTCATCACCCTTTTTGTCGTACGTACTGATTCTGCTTTACATTTCATTCAATATCAACCCTCATTTCAAACATGGAGAAAAACTTTTCCAACTCGTACTAATGGTTCATGTCAGCTCAGTTGTTGTTGCTGTCGTCGTTGTTGATATAAATAGTGGGTTCGGCAACATGGGACATAAAACCAGCTTTTCTCATAACGGGTTTTGTTAACAATGTCGAAAGGCTGTAGTGATAATGTGGGTTCAGGTCCAGTTTCAGCATCTGTTGTGTCGCTGATGGATGCTGTAGTGAAGGTGTTTTGTATTCATACAAGGCCGAATTTCTCACGTCCCTGGCAGATGAAGAGGCAGATCAGCTCTTCAAGCAGCGGGTTTATAATCGGTGGGAAAAGGATTTTGACAAATGCTCATTCTGTCAAGTATAGTACTCATGTGAAGCTCAAGAAGCGGGGTTCTGATACTAAGTATGTGGCAACTGTTCTTGCCATCGGGAACGAGTGTGATCTAGGTATATATGATCTTTTTTCTCTTTCACATTATTTGATTGTTCATTTACCACTTTACCTGATGTATGCTGTGCCTGTTGCTTTTGCAGCTTTGCTTACTGTCAGTGATGATGAATTCTGGCAAGGAGTTTTGCCAGTGGAGTTCGGGAAGCTTCCTGCGCTGCAGGATGCCGTGACAGTTGTGGGTTACCCTATAGGAGGAGATACCATCTCTGTGACCAGTGGAGTGGTTTCACGAATCGAGATTTTGTCTTATGTTCATGGTTCCACTGAACTACTAGGCTTGCAGGTATGGAATGCATATTATCCGTGATTTATAGACGAAAATGCTTGTTTGAAGACCCGATGCTTACAAACCTGATCCGATTGGCCCGGTTGCCAAGTCTAGTCATGATCAATGATGGTCATTTTCTCTATTTATTCATTACTTTTTTGGACCCTTATGTAGATTGATGCTGCCATAAACTCCGGAAACTCTGGTGGACCCGCGTTCAACTACAAGGGCAAGTGTATTGGTGTAGCGTTTCAGTCACTGAAAGATAAAAACGTGGAGAATATCGGCTATGTCATACCTACACCTATTGTGATGCACTTTATCCGTGATTATGAAAGGAATGGAGCGTACACAGGTAGGTTAATGATGACACACAAACTTAATAAATGTCTGATACTGTGAGTCTGATATCTGAGATGTACTATAACTGTAATTCAGGTTTCCCGGTTCTTGGAATCGAGTGGCAAAAGTTGGAGAATCCTCACACGCGCATGGCATTGGGGATGAAGGCTGATCAAAAGGGCATCCGTATCAAACTTGTCGAGCCTACATCTCACGAGTCAAAGGTTTTACAGCCGTCTGATGTCATTCTCAGTTTTGACGGGGTTGATATTGGCAACGATGGGACAGGTATCTAATCTTATCTTTGCTTTCTACCTGCGAAAGCACGTACACTCTGGAGTCTGGACTCTGAACTAAAACCTATGTATATTTGTTTGTATTTTGATAAGTTCCTTTCAGGCGAGGGGAGCGCATAGGTTACAGTTACCTCATATCGCAGAAATACATCGGAGATGATGCTGAAATTAAGGTACTGCGTAACTCAGTGATGCACAAATTCAAGTTCAAACTCAGCACTCACAGGAGGCTCATTCCTGTGCACTGGGAGGGTAGGCCTCCCTCGTATTTCATCGTTGCTGGATTTGTTTTTACAGCTGTCTCAGTCCCGTATCTCCGTTCAGAGGTTTGCCTTTGTTTTCTTCGATGTTGTTTCTATCCACGA
The DNA here is from genome assembly GCA_958450325.1 of Agrostemma githago. Lineage (NCBI taxonomy): Eukaryota > Viridiplantae > Streptophyta > Magnoliopsida > Caryophyllales > Caryophyllaceae > Agrostemma > Agrostemma githago. Next base: position 3,484,029 of record OY288259.1, read on the forward strand.
TATCTTCTGTTTCATTATCTTTTTACACCTGCTATTGAAATACTGACAGTATCGAGATGAGTATGATGCTCCAGTCAAGATCTTGGACAAGCTTTTGCATTCAATGGCACAATCAAACGACGAAGAACTCGTTGTTATATCTCAGGTTCTGAATTAGAAAAAAAACATGCGAATTATGACTGTAATTGAGTTGATTTCATGTTTACTCGACTTTTGTTTATTGTTCATAGGTTCTTGCGGCTGATATCAACATTGGATACGAAGATATCGTCAACACTCAGGTATTATTTACCTTCACCAAAATTTATAATCCTCGGACAGAAATGAATTACTCCATATTCGAATGTGACATTAGTACGCTTAACTTTGCAGATTCTCGCCTTTAATAATAAACCAGTAATTAACCTTAGGAGCTTGGCAAAGATGGTCAAGTCATGCAACGATGAATTTATGAAGTTTGAACTAGACGATGATCAGGTTTCTGCATCGTTCTGAAACAAAATTACATCATTAGGTTCTTACAAATAATTATAGGCTGTAGACGACTAGACGGTCTCATACTGACAGACATTTGATGATTATTATGAACTGTGATTCAACCACAGATAGTAACTCTCTGGACAAAGGCAGCCAAAGCTTCAACAGCTGACATCCTCGCTACGCATTGTATACCTTCAGCAATGTCAGACGATCTTAATAACACGACCAACGGACCAAGCAAACCATTTAACTACTCCTGTAGTCCTGTCTACGACTGACTGCTGCTTACCTAAGTTCCGAGATATACAACACAGCAAATAACGGATGATAAATTGATAATCTAAGCGATACCAATTACCGACCTGTCTGTAAAATTTATCCCTAGATCTCTCAATAAGCGCGCTCATGGATTAGCCATTTACGCGCGAAGAAACTGTTAAATCTCGTTTTGGAGTAGCTGGCAAAAAAAATAAAAAAATTACCAATTTGTATTTTCATTTTTATTTCTATGGATGGTAACCAGATTGTGGTTACATGACTTGTTTCTACTCTGGGTTAATATACCGGGTGAAATTGGATTTTAGTCTAGTCATTTTCTTTATCGGTTTTTTCTTCAATTTTTTTATCAAATTTTTTTTAGTTTTTGCTCGTTTTTTGATTCGTGAATTTTGTCAATAAGTTAAAGCGTATTAACCAAATTATTAAACGGAATTACTCTCCCTAATCAATAGTCGGGTGATTAATTATTAATATTAATTAATTCGGGTTCATATCAGGTCGGGTTGTATCGAAGTTCGGGTCTCTAGTAGATGAGAAAAAAAAAACTAATCAAAGAAAAAGCGGAAGAAATCAGTCGTAAAAGAAAAAGAAAAAGAAAAAGAAAAAGAAAAAGAGAACAAAAATTCGAACATTTCCATTTCCCTAAAACTCCATACGTTGAAACTTACGAACCCTAAATCCCCAAATTAATTAGGGATTCAATCATGGGCGACAACCGCACCGATTCCAATTCCAACTCCAACGGTAAACGAAAGCGCAAGCGGAGCTCCAAATCCTCCCTACCCGAAACCCTAGAATCCCATCCTACCACCAGCACCGCAGCCACCACCCTGGCCGCCGCCGCCGCAAACGATACTTTCGTCTCCGCCAACAATGTCGAGCGGCGGAACGAAAAGAAATCGAAGAAAAAGCGGAAGAAAGCGAACGTCGTGTCCCCCACCAGCCTTGACAATGGTGGCATTTCTGCAATGGCGGAAGCGCAGTGGGCGCGTGTGGTTCCCGCCATGGATGCAGTCGTGAAGGTTTTCTGTGTTCACACGGAGCCGAATTTGTCGCTGCCATGGCAGCGCAAACGGCAGTATAGTTCGTCGAGTAGTGGATTTGTGATTGGAGGAAGGAGGGTTTTGACGAATGCGCATTCTGTTGAGCATCATACTCAGGTCAAGCTTAAGAAGAGGGGCTCTGATACCAAGTATTTGGCTACTGTTCTCGCTATCGGAACCGAATGCGATATTGGTGCGCTCATTTGTTTACCTCTTCCATTTTTTTGATGTTTTGGCTATATGTTGTTTTGTTTGTTTGATTTTTGAATTGTACTGTTGGCTGATTTCCGGTTGTTCACTAATTAATATCGATGTTTGTTCGTTTTTGATGATGACGGGATTCGAACTCAGGTCATACATAGACTTTAGCATGTAAATGTAGTTGTGTATAAATACAATTTGGACAGTTTTATTAGGTTGCTGTATTGATGAAATGTTGTTCGCCCAATTTCGAGAGGTTTAGGTGTAATGATGGAAAGGCTGGAGTCGGTTTATTGCAGATATACAGTGCATTGATAGGTTGAAGATTTAAGATTTTAGATGCATGAATTTGTGTGAGGTTTCTGTCTGTACTCTGTAGCCGTGTTTTTGTTGGTTGAAGTCGCTGAATAAATTGTGAACCTACTAGCTGCGGATATCGTTGTATATAGCTCTAGCTTTTGTGCTTTATATAGGTATGAAAAACAGAAAAAAGTCGGGATAGTCATGTCGATTTTCCGACTAATATCATTCAATTATAGCAAGTCGTATTGATTGCGAATGATTGCTTTCTGTTATTGGTGTATGTGGGTGGCATATTGGTACGCCAAACCTTTTTTTGAACTTTACTTGATAATGTTTGGTGCTTTTGATTTGCAGCTTTGCTTACCGTGAGTGATGACGAGTTTTGGGAAGGGGTCTCACCAGTAGAATTCGGTGAGCTGCCTGCACTTCAAGATGCTGTTACTGTTGTGGGTTACCCTATAGGTGGGGATACGATATCTGTGACCAGTGGAGTTGTTTCACGAATAGAGATTTTGTCTTATGTTCATGGGTCCACTGAGCTACTAGGCTTGCAGGTATGGGTCCATGATACTCATTATTGTTACCAAATATGCTGTTTGTTTATATCTTTCTTTGATTGATTCCTTTTCTGTTGATGTTACTGTAGATAGATGCTGCGATAAACTCTGGAAACTCCGGGGGTCCTGCATTCAATGATAAGGGCAATTGTGTTGGAATTGCATTTCAGTCACTAAAGCATGATGATGCAGAAAATATTGGATATGTTATACCAACACCAGTCATTTTGCACTTCATTCAGGATTATGAGAGAAATGGCGCTTATACAGGTAGGGGCAACCGATAATTATTGTTGTTTTGGGGTTGGTGGATTTATCTTGTAAAAGATCTGATTTTGACTGACATTTGTTGTTAGCCGTCGTAATTGTTTCTATGATTTATGATGTGCTATTATTGTGCTGCAGGGTTCCCAATTCTCGGAGTGGAGTGGCAAAAGATGGAAAACCCAGATTTACGGATAGCTATGGGAATGAGTTCTGATCAAAAGGGTGTACGTGTCAGACGTGTTGATCCAACTGCTCCAGAGTCCGAAGTTTTGCAGCCATCAGATGTCATCCTGAGCTTTGATGGGGTCAATATTGCGAATGATGGAACAGGTAACAATGTCTACTCCCATTGTCTTGCTTCTTCTTTCCTTAGTCCTGTTTAATTGCACCTTTGATATGGTCTAGTTAAAAAGTGCCAACCTCTGTTTTTTAACTATCGTCACATTTCTGTTTAACATATGCGGGTAGTATTTTATTTTAATGGCGAGAAATAAAAACACGGAGGTACTATTTGACAAAAAAGTGTCACTGTGTTTGTCAAGATTAACTGAAACTTGGAATTAATAGAGGGTAGTGCATACTTGGTATTAATTTAATAAGTTGAATTAATTGCGCTAATATTTCCTCTTGGCTATTAAGTAAAACTACATTTTTTTTTGCAATGAATAAGGACTTCTCAGCTGGTCGTAGATTACTTGATTACTTCTAAACTATGTTAGCTCAACATTTCATTTAGCCATCTGGTACTCCTTACCTACATGGTAAATGTATGAATTGGACAAGTCTAACATAACTTGACTTCGTATAAATAAAAATTTAAAAGGTATTATAGCTAGCTCAGACAGGGCGAGCACTGTAACTAGTTGAATATTAATGATGTTAAATACGGAGTAAGAGCTAGGAGTGAGAGGAGAACGGTAAGCGGATCTAATGAACATACATCGGAAAAAAAGTAATTGGAAGTTACAAACACAGTTTTGAGAAGAAAGATGGATGGGGAAGGCAAGGGAACGGGTAGTTCAAAATAAGTGGAAGTAATGTTAAATTATTGGACCCTTTTTATTGTTTTTCCTTCATTATGCTAATTTGATCATTCACAATTGATCACTGATTGAAAATTAAATGTGTCTATATCCATTGATATAAATTTATCTATTAGCAAGGGAGTTGAGAAATGGTTAAGATTTCACAAAACAAGTTGTGTCTGTGACTTTGTGTCTACATGGCTGGTCAATATACTTGTTTAACTGTATCCGAGTGTTGCTAAATTTTTAAAGCAGTGTTGGAGTAACGTAGCTTCTAAATGCTATTCCTTCTATTGATGGTTTATGACTCCTATGTCTGATGATACACCTGAACTTAGCCTACTCTTTGTTGTGATGACAGTTCCTTTCAGACATGGCGAGCGCATTGGTTTCAGTTACCTTATCTCTCAGAAATATACTGGAGATGATGCAGAAATTATGGTATTACGTAATTCTGTGGCGCACAAGTTTAACATCAAACTTAGTACCCACAGGAAACTTGTTCCAGCCCATAGCAAGGGTAAACCACCTTCATATTACATAGTCGCTGGGTTCGTTTTCACAACCGTCTCTGTTCCATATCTCCGCTCAGAGGTTTGGTTCTATTCTCTTCCCCCCATCCCAAGAACTTGTGCATGAATGTCTTTGTTTTGCTGTGGAGCTGGTAAATTTTGGGTCAAAGCTGAATGGCATTGTTCCTAAGCATTATGTCATTTTGGATGGATCTACATTGGCCTAACACTCTTAACAGAGTCGCTTTCTGCATTGAGTCTCCTCGCCAACTTTCTAACCTACACTATAACTTGCCTCGCGATTGCAAGTGGGGTGGTCTGAGAGACACCAAACAGAGAAAACCCAAGCGTGGGAATTTATTTTGAAAGCACATTGTATTGGATTGTTTACCCTTCCAATACTGGCGATTTGGTTATGGAAGTTTTAGTGTTAATCATCCCTGTATGCAAAGGCAGGCTCAAAATAACTCCTCTAAGCTATTGATATTTTTGGACTCATCCATTCATTAGTCTTTACCGACTCATCTTGTTTTGATAATGACCCCCAAAATGTGCTCTTTATCAGGATGTCTATTCTTCTCCGTTTTCGCTTTGGTAGTCAGTCGGTCTGATGCGAAGCTGAGCTTAGTGTACCTTTATGAGTAGCTCTACAATCCATCCTCCATTAAGTTTAACAGTTGTTTTGCTCTGTTTTTTTTTTTTTTGCGACTTACTTTCAATTTCAATGCAGTATGGTAAAGAGTATGAGTTTGAGGCTCCAGTGAAGCTTCTGGATAAGCTTTTACATTCAATGCCACAGTCGAAAGATGAAGAGCTTGTTGTTATATCCCAGGTCTCTAGTTTTCTTTCACCCTAATAAAGGCATGCCAATAAACAATGGTGTAGAGTTTTTAAGAGTAGGTTGAACTTGTGATTTTGTACTGGATTGCTTATCTATCTTTTTGTCTTACTCATAGGTACTTGTGGCTGATATCAATATTGGATATGAAGAAATTGTAAACACTCAGGTACAATTTGGCTTTTACGATTACACCTTGGTATACCTATTGCATTGCACGAGTCGCCGCACAACTTGGGATGTATGCAAGTGTGTTGGGTATGGGTTATTATCCAGTTGCCGGACTCACCATTAATTATTTGTTCGTCGAAACGTTTAATCTGTCACGGAATGAAGATATAAAGCTATACTTGGGAGTTTGTTCAAGGAAAAAATCTTGAAATGGAAAATATTTGAGAAATAAGATTTAAAATTGTCAGTTACCTTCATAGATGCTTCATGCACTTTTTATTCTACTATGAATCTATTTTTTTTGGCTATTTAGAAGAAGAGCTGCCAAATTAATATGGGGGTTAGATATAGATTAGAATCACCCATTTTCTTGTGTATCATGTCGCACATGCACATGCGTGCGGCCTTATAAGTGAAGAGTGGAAGTACAGAAGTCGCATACGGCACCACACATATCTTTATCTTATACTATTATTGATGTTTGACAGGTTATTTCTCTGAATGGCAAACCAGTAAAGAATCTAAAGAGCTTGGCAAATATGGTAGAGTCTTGTGAGGATGAATTTTTGAAGTTTGAACTTGACTATGATCAGGTCTCGTCATTTCTCTTTCATTTCTTCCCTCTTTTTCTCTGATCACTTACACTCATTAGAGACACCCTAGGCTGCTAAAATACTTGGGAAGGCGGTTTTACATGAACATTATCATAATGCACTTTGATTACTCGAATATAAAAGTGATAATTTGGGGAAATAACATTCAGTTGTGCAACATTTTACCGCCTTGCAAATTGCAAGAGACACATTTCATCAGAATTTAGGTTGAGATATCGTGTTTTTGTTTACATAAAGTACCTGTAAGATGTCACTGAGGGCAATTTGGTGGTGTTGTGTTTGTGTACAGGTAGCTGTTCTCCGAACAAAAACCGCCAAAGCCGCAACTGTAGATATCTTATTGACGCACTGTATACCTTCTGCAATGTCTGATGACCTTAAATCGTGAGCCTGGTATCCCCATCTTTTCTCTTTATTCATAAAACTATGCACCATGGTCATTTTAGGCCTGAGGTGCAGCATCGGATAGAAAGTACGTCATAGGATCCTCAGTTTTGGGACTATTATATGATTGAACTTCATTTTTCTTATGCATTAGTTTCAAACTTTATTCATTGGTGAATGGTTCGCTTTGGTTTTGGCATCATAAAGCGTGTCAGGCGGCTTACATATACATGTAGTTGAGGGAGTTCATGTTTAATTTTAAGCATCATTAGCAGTAGGGTTGCATTGTGTAACATATATTTGCGGAAATTTAGACCCCGGTCATCCTCACCCCTAATATGCTTATATCGTCAAACACCTTAATGGCTTGTTTGGGAACTAGGAATTGGAATTCAATTCCGGAATTGAGATGATTCATGTGTTTGGGAAAACCGAGAATTTGGAATTGGATTTGAGATGAATTCCATAGCAGTTCCAACCTTGTTTAAATTTGACTTTCTCAATTGACTACCCCAAGGTAGTCATTTCAATTCCGTCACTATTTATTATTATTTTTTCCGCGTAAATCTAGTCGGAATATATATTTTTTTTATTAATTTTTGTCCCTTTATTGAAAATATACATTTTCGTCATGGAAAAAAATTCAAAAATTAATTTTTTGTGACCTCGACCCGGCTCCGCCCGCCCAATTCCAATTCCATTTCCATGGATACCCAAACAATATTTTGGAATTGGAAATGGAATTGAATGTCAATAATTGAATATCTAGAATTTGATTCATGGAAATGAAAATAATTCCATGTTTCCAAACGCTCCCTAATAGAAAACTACGCCATAGAAGATTTTCGTTTAAGCCCGAAAGCGGAACTGAAGGCGCGACACGATTATACTTCCTCTTTTTTTTTTCTTGGCTTAGTTTGTATTTCCCTGTTTCTTTTTGGATTGTACTTTTAATAAAAAAATTATTCTTCCTAGGGGAAGATTAAGAGCAATGAGAGGGTATTTAGGGAAAATTTAGGGAATAGTTGGGAGTTTCTATAATGTGTATAACAAACCTACAAAATTGTCCGTGTGGAGTGTTTTTTCGAAAATTGTGACATATTTTCCTGGGTATTTGAATAAGGTCGGTTTGTCATAAAATTATTGTAAGTTGTTAAAAAACATTAATGGTATGTTTGAGAACTTGGATTTGGATTTGAATTCCGGATTTGAAATATTTCATGCGTTTGGAAGCCTTGGGATTTGGATTTGAAATTTTGATCAAATCCAACCTAGTTCAAATTTGGTTTTTTCAAATCCCTAGTATATGGTAGTCATTTGAAATCCGTCACTTGTCGTTTGTTTGTTTTTTCGCATAATCTTGCCGTATTATTTGTTTTTCTATATTTTTTTTCTCGTATTTGAACATTTATATTTTTCTAATGAAAAATTTTAAAAAATAAAAATTGGTGACCTTGACCCGATTTCACCCGCCCGAAATCCAAATCCAAATCCAAGGGTCCCAAAACACCATTTTGGATTTGGAATTAGATTTGAATTCTAGAAATTCAAATACCGGATTTGAATTCTTGATATTCAAATCAATTCCGAGTATCCAAACGCAACCTTACTGTATTTAGATTCGAGTATATATTGAATATTTTTGCCTTATTCCAACATGTCTAGAAAGATACTCTAGTGTAATCTAAATGAATTTATTTCGAACCGTACGCACCTTCTGTTACTCCCGGATATTTCTACAATGCATGGAGAAGTTACTGAGCAAAATTGAAGACATTTAATTTCGGATCAAATTAGGCCGAAAAACGTGGATAATAACCTTCAAAATAGTCCGTTTGAGGTAATTTTTCGAAAATTGTTAGATATTTTGCTGGATATGTGAATAGAGTCTGTACGTCATAAAATGACTGTCAGTTGTTAAAAAACATTTAAAACATTTAGATTTGAGTATATATTGAATCTTTTCGCCTTATTCCAACGTGGCTAGAAAGATAGCCTAATGACATCTAAACGAGTTTATTTCGAACTCTACCCACCTTCTTTTACTCACGGACATTTATACAATGCACGACGTAGTTACTATGCGAAATTGGAGACACTTAATTTTGGATCCAATTAGACGAAAAATGTGGATAATAACCTTCAAAATGGACCGTTTGAGATAATTTTTTTAAGAATTGTAAGATATTTTGCTGGATATTTAAATAGGGTCGGTATAAGAGAAAATGATTGTCGGTTGTGAAAAAACCACTTACAACATTTAGATTCGAGTATATATTGAATATTTTCGCCTTATTCCAACGTGGCTAGAAAGATAAACTAATGATTTCTAAATGTGTTTAATTATTTCTAACCATATGCACCTTCTGTAACACTCAGAGATTTCTACAATGTATGGAATGAATGGAGTAGTAACAGTGAGAATTTGGAGACATTTAATTTCAGACCAAATTAGACCGAAAAACGTGAATAATAACCTTCAAAATCAATCACCCATTTGAGGTAATTTTTCGAAAATTCTGAGATATTTTGCTTGGTATTTAAATGGGGCCGGCACGTCATAAAATGACTGTCGGTTGTTAAAAAAACACTTAAATCATTTAGATTTGAGTACATTTTAAATCTTTTCGCCTTATTTCAACGTGGCTAGAAAGATAGTCTATTGTCATTTAAATGAGTTTATTTCGAACCGTACGCACCTTTAGTTACTCCTGGAAATTTCTACTGTGCACGGAGAAGTTACTGAGCGAAATTGAAGACAGTAATTTTGGACCAAATTTGACCGAAAACGTGGATAATAACCTTCAAAATCGCCCGTTTGATAAGATATTTTTTTTGAGAATTGTGAGATATTTTGATGTATATTTAAATAGGGTCTGTATAAGATAAAATTATTGTCGGTTGTTAAAAAAACACTTAATCATATAGATTCGAATAAATATTGAATATTTTCGCCTTATTTCAACGTGGCTAGAAAGATAGTCTAATGATTTCTTAATGTGTTTATTTCGAACCGTACGCACCTTCAGTTACTCGCGGATATTTCTACGATGCATGGAGAAGTTACTTAGCGAAATTGAAGACATTTAATTTCGGACCAAATTAGGCCGAAAAACGTGGATGATAACCTTCAAAATCGCCCGTTTGAGGTAATTTTTCGAAAATTCTGAAATATTTTGCTTGATATTTAAATGGGGCTTGCACGTTGTAAAATAACTGTCGATTGTTAAAAAAAACACTTAAATCATTTAGATTCGAATAAATATTGAATATTTTCGCCTTATTTCAACGTGGCTAGAAAGATAGTCTAATGATTTCTTAATGTGTTTATTTCGAACCGTACGCACCTTCTGTTACTCCCGGATATTTCTACAATGCATGGAGAAGTTAATTAGCGAAACTGAAGACATTTAATTTCGGACCAAATTAGGCCGAAAAACGTGGATAATAACATTCAAAATCGTCCGTTTGAGGTAATTTTTCGAAAATTTTGAGATATTTTGTTTGGTATTTAAATGGGGCCTGCACGTCATAAAATGACTGTCGGTTGTTAAAAAAACACTTAAATTATTTAGATTCGAGTACATTTTAAATCTTTTCGCCTTATTTCAACGTGGCTAGAAAGATAGTCTATTGACATTTAAATGAGTTTATTTCGAACCGTACGCATCTTCAGTTACTCCTGGACATTTCTACCGTGCATGGAGAACTTACTGAGCGAAATTGAAGACAGTAATTTTGGTCGAAAAACGTGGATAATAACCTTCAAAATCGCCCGTTTAAGATATTTTTTTTGAGAATTGTGAGATATTTTTCTGGATATTTAAATAGGATCTGTATAAGATAAAATGATTTTCAGTTGTTAAAAAAAACACTTAAATCATTTAGATTCGAATAAATATTGAATATTTTTGCCTTATTTCAACGTGGTTAGAAAGATAGTCGAATGATTTATGAAAGGGTTTATTTCGAACCTTACGCACCTTCAGTTACTCCCGGACATTTGAAGACATTTAATTTCGGACCAAATTAGGCCGAAAAACATAGATAATAATCTTTAAAATCGTCTGTTTGAGGTAATTTTTTGAAAATTTCGAGCTATTTTGCTTGGTATTTGAATAGTGCCTTATGATGACGACGCAGATCCTTGTTCTTCGAGAGGTTCCATAATTTAGGGTAATAAAATATTTTTTAGAGTTTCAAAGTATCACAAATTCTTCTGAAAGACGGTCTCCGATCTCAGTTTCCTAAATTTATTTTCTTTCCTAATCCACAACCTATAATTGTTCTATGTATACATACTCATTCATAATCATATAAAATTGTACATCAGCAGGATCTTGATCCCAACACACACAAAATTCACGACATGGATTCGGTTTCAGTCGCAGTCGAGACCAGAATTCGCAAGACTTGTTGGATCGTAAGAAACTCCATTTAGTTCTCGATCTAGACAACACTCTCATTGATTCTATATCATCCGGAAACCCCAAAAACGCCAAACACGAAGACGTCTACCCGATTTCAAAGGGTGACATGGTACTCAAGTTACGACCAAGAGTTCATCATTTCCTTAGAAAAGCGAGTCATTTGTTCGATTTGTCAATTTACACCAAGTCGTGCGAACCCTACGCACGTGAAATTGCCAAGATACTCGAAGAAAAAGGGTTCAGTCCGGTTCACGAGGGTGATCTCTAGATCTAGAGACGAGCGTACCACGAAGTATAGAAAGACGCTTGATCGAGTTTTATATGATCGACGAATGGTGTTGATTGTCGATGATTCGACCAAGGTTTGGGGTGTCGAAGATAAGGTTAATCTCGTCGTTATTAAGCCCTATTACTTCCACAATGACGATTCTAAGGATAAGGAAGAACTTGTTAGGGTTTTGGGCATATTGAAAGATGTTCATGCCAAGTTTTACGAAGCCGATAATAATAATTATGATGATGATGATGATAAAGATGTTAGAGATTTACTTAAAAAAAGGTTAATTTTGATTGATACTTAAAAAAACGAATTGAATTGAATCGAAGCGTATACGTAATAATCCTTGTAATAGTATACGCACGTATTTTATTTACTTTTCGTACCATTTTTAATGTATTTGTAATTGATCTTCGAATATGTTTGATGAGAAATCGTTTACTCGTATTAGATCAAAAACTTATAATGAGACTAATGACGATAATCTAAAAATTGTTAACGAATGAAACTTCGATAATAGTCCCATGATTTCTTTCTTTCCAATTTAATTTATACTCGTCTTGTGACAAATTTAAACAAATACATACTTTATATAACTCGCTTGTGAAATCAAATCAAGAAGACGAGATGGCTATCGTAACTAATTCAATTGGGCCTAAAACACCGATTAATCGACTTAATACGGAGTAATTTTTTTTTCATCATAATTACCACTTTTAATCGTATGAAACGATCTTATAGACGAGTTGCTCATGTGATAATGGGCCTGATTGTGTAAAATCGATCGTTAATAAGTTTAGGTCAAAACCTCGACGGCTAACATAATACCTATGTACGTAACACGATCATCTTCACTTCATTATTTGTCATCATCATAATCGTAACAAAATAACTATTCCCTGCGAGTTGATGTGTTCTTCCTTATTTCCTGATTGGATTGGATTGAGTTTGGAAACTCGGAGTATTATGGACTACGTGCATGGTCGATTCGATCGCTCGGATATGAAGAGACCACGACGTACAATTATTACTAGTTTACCTACGGAATTATTATGGGAAATTTTGACGCTGTTGCCGGTGAAAACACTATTGAAACTACGGGTAGTTTGCAAGTCATGGAACTCGACTATCTCCGATCCAAGTTTCCATCAATACCATCTTCATCAATTTCGCAATAATAGAACCAATAATCGCGATGGTAATAATCGATCCCTATTATTACTATCTTTGGAAATGCGATATTTACCAACTATGAGTATTCGTAGTACTCGAACTCTCAAGAGTATTAAGAAGATCGACCTAGACGACTTTCCATATAGATATGCTATGCGTTCGGTTGTTGGTTATGTCGATGGTGTGTTGTTGATCCATATTAGTAACGGTCCAAACGTGACCGTCTTGTGGAACCCGACAATTAGGAAAATTGTCGAGATCCCGTCTCATGAATTGTTGAAGAATAGACGGGTCGTGAATTTCGGGTTAGGGTTTGATTCGGTGAGTAACGACTACAAGGTAGTCGCGGTTCATTTGAATTTGAAGTACCATAAGTCGAAAACCATGGTTTATAGCCTCGGTGCTCGATCATGGACTTGTCCGAAAGAGAAGCAGGTTAAGAGTCGTCCGATTGACGGCAATAATAATGTCATGTACTTGTCGAAAAATTCACGTTTTATTAATTTCGAAGGTGGGATTTATTGGACCGCTAGACCCGAGACAAAGGGTAAAAATTACACCCATTTCGTACGTTTCAATTTGTCGGACGAGGCCTTCACTTGCGTAAAACTACCGGCTTTCAAGTGTGAAATAACGGGTCATAAACAACGAAGGAGATGCCTATCCGTTTTACACGAGTCAATCGCGCTTGTAGATTGCTTTGGGTTAGGTCATTCGGGTCAGGTTCGTGTTTGGGTAAGGCGAAACGAGGGTAGTACAAACAATAAAGTCAATGGTTGTTCTTGGGTGGAGTTGTATAAGTTGGATTTAAGCCGAAAATCTTTCGTATTCTTGAAGAGTAATGGCGATATTTATCTACGGAAGGCGGCGGGGAAGATAGCCGTGTATGATTCGGAAACTATGCAAGAAAAGAACTCGTCGGAGGCTAGCGGGGAACCATTGTTAATGGATGATTATACAGAGAGCCTGGTGTTATTTGTATCGAAGATGTCTGTCTTAACGACTGGGTACCCTGGACAATAAAAAAGTCACAAGTTTCGAATCCCTTCCCTTATATTGCTTGTAATGCGTGCAGTAGCCGCAGTGGGCACATATTAGAAAAACTGGTTGTTATATAATAAGGTGACGATTGTCTCGACCAAATCTCCTATCCGATTGTCAAGTTCTAAGATGAGCTAGTTCGTATCCTACATTATTGTTTTTTCTTAATTATTCGTAAAAAAAATCAACTGCATTTCTAAATTACGGAATATTAATATAATTTCCTAATTCTATACTCCGTATTAGATAGAATATAGTCGAAGGTGGAAACGATCTAGGTAGACGCTATACAAAGGGTCGTCTTGGGCACCCAGTCGGCGAGCTCTTGTGAACTCTTTGAGCAACACCAAACTCTGCTCGAAAGGCCGAATAAAGTGTATGGGGCGACGGTGACATTTTGCGACTGTCTTTACCCTCTTCTCGTCGCTTCTAAGATCACACGACACCACCCCTTTTGTAGACTCGCGAAACAATAGCTCTCCATCGCTTTTCAATGTCAAGCATTCATAAATCGGAAGCTCCACATTATACAGCTTCGTCCATGATGAAGAATCGTCTCTAACTCTAGCTCGATCCAACACCCATACAGCAATACGTTCCTGGTAGTGACAGTCTAAAAGTATCAACGAGGTCGAGGACGTGTTGATAACAGATAAACGTCGAAAATCCCCAATTTTGTAGTCGTCGTCTTCAGGCAGACTTACACAAGTAAATCTGTCGCTTGACAAATCAAATCGAAGAAGACGAGACAATCCACAATCCATCTCGACACTATCGTAACAAATCCAGTAGATTCCCCCCTCGTAATTCGTCATCCATGAATTCGGTCTCATGTACAACTCATGACTCGGGCTTGGACACTCGATCTTCTTTTCTGAATAAGACCGCGAACTATTATTATCGTGATCGTGATTGTGACACAAGTGATAAATCATGTAACGTATGTACTTGGAACACTCCATAGAAGTAACCACGACCTTGTAATCATTAAGTAAACTATCGAATCCAAACCCGACATTGATGTTGGTCCACGTTTCGTTAGGGTTTGGGATATGTATACGAGTGCTCAGAAACGAGGGATTCCACAAAAAGTATCGACTGGTAGAAAGATCATGAGATGCACGCATAACAACGACGCCATCGACATAACCTAGAAAAAAACCTCGAACGTGAACGTTCTCATCACCGGTAATCCCGAAAATTCTCCCGTCCTTAATTTTCCTAAATGAATCGCTATGACGAACAACGATCTCTTTGCGACAGTAATTGTTGCCCTCGACCGAAAGTAGGAATTTAGCATCGCGATTGTTGTCGAAGCGACGGAGGTGTAACATATGAAAAGCATGATTGGTTGTAATTAGAGAGTTCCAATCTTTGCAAACTAATCTCAATTTTACTAGAGTCGACACCGGAAATCTTGCTAGTATCTCCATCCATAGGTCGTCGTTTAGTGCAAGATTATCATCAACCTTTGCTAAATTTATCTTCTTCTTCTTCATCATTACTAATCAAGGTTTAATCGAGGGTTTTCGATTTTATTATAATATAATGGTAACAGGGTTATGGAGAGATAGTCTCTTATAGTAGGTTTTTTGGCGGAAAAGAGTATATATGGAGGGATTAATAATGGGTAGAGTCGTATAAGATTCGTAATTGATTAATATATATATATATGGGTTGAATTTGGATCGTATCGGGTCAGATTAGTTTAGTAAATGTTTTCGGTCAGAATTTCCTTTAAAGATAAGTAGAATCCACGTTTGTTTAGATATTTTGGGTCCCGAAAAAAAATAGTCAATATTCGCGCTGAATAAAGCCGACATCTAATAAAATGTCCTGGTGTAATATTAGAGTCATTGAATTTCAATGGATACTTTTAAAGGCCATGAAATTGCGTTATGAGACGTGTCAGAATCAGTAGAAACAAGTTCTATATTCCATCTTATATCGTGTCGGGGGTCCCGATAATTATTATTATTAGGTAGTATTATTTCAGTACCGACATATTTCGTGACAAAAATTTATGCTTTCGAGCAACTTTCAACATTGTCGAAAAACAGCCAAAAATGACCGATTTTGAAGGTTATTATCCACGTATTATCGACATTTTGGCTCCCGAAATAAAAAAAGTTCATATTCGCGCTGAATAAAGTTGACACCTAGTAAAATGTCCCGGTGTAATATTAGAGTCATTTGGATTTCAATGGATACTTTTAAAAGATCATAAAATTGCGTTATGAGACGTGTCGGAATCAGTGGAAACAAGTTCTATACTCCATCTTATATCGTGTCGGGGGTCCCGATAATTATTATTAGGTAGTATTCTTTCCCTACCGACAAATTTCGTGACAAAAATTTAAGCTTTCGAGCAACTTTCACCATTGTCGAAAAACAATAAAAAATGACCAATTTTGAAGGTTGTTATCCACATTTTTCGACATTTACATTTAGGATCCCGAAATAAAAATAGTCCATATTCGCGCTGAATAAAGTTAACACTTAGTAAAATGTCCCGGTGTAATATTAGAGTCGTTTGAATTTCAAATGATACTTTTAAATGCCATAAAATTGCGTTATGAGACGTGTCGGAATCAGTCGAAACAAGTTCTATACTTCCATATGACTTGGTAAAGGAAGAATGCAACTTTGGCGTTTGGGTCATCACTGAATTTCGTGGGGATTCAGGAAATCTGTCAACCAGCACATACATTCAAAAGGACAGAATCCCGGACGCTTTCGTATCATGATTATTACTCCTATGTAGAGAGCATATTTCCATTATCAAAGATACTCGAGAGGTGATGAGATTAACGACACAAAGGTAAATATTTACAGAACTAGTCATGCCACACCAATGCAAAAGAGCATGGTAGCCGAGATTCAGCAAGCATTTACACTAATAGAAAATCCTAACATCAGTCGGAATACTTTGCCAGTTGCCGCCGTGGAGTAACTAATCAAAACTCCAACCTGGCTAAACCTTGATGGTGCAAAAACAGAACAAAAAGAAAACTGAACGACGCTGTGCATTTTCTCGCAAGTCTTGATCACGACAATAAGCAGCAAACCAAACATTTGTCTTCATATGTTCTGCAAATTTCACGGAGCCGGTTAGTTAGGCAATATGGTGACTTAGGAAAAACAGGAAAATTTTCTAAAAGCTAAATGATTATGTCAGGCCTCAAAATTTAATGCAATCCTATATATATATATATATAAGCACGGTAGATGAGGACAGGAAAGGAGTATACCGACACACAAACACTTGGGGTCATGGTTCAGCTTCTGCAGAGTCATCGTTGCTTGATGCATCTTCATCATCACTTCCATCTTCATCGCCTGCTTCATCGCTATTAGAAGAGCCAATCACATCCACCTCTTTCGCGTAAAGATCACAGTATTCTGAAAAATTATTAAAAACACGATTGAGACCAATGGTTATACATAACAAAATGAACACTCCATGCCGACAAGACAGTAACATGAAGGGTGAGATTCACACGTTATATGACCGTGAGCACACACGTTTCCAAAAGAGTAGAAAGTGTACGACTTGTATACCATGGAGCAAAGATGCTGTACCTTTAACTTTCTTTTCATATTGCTCCTTGTCGCTCAACAGTAGGGAGATGGCATCTAGATTGAGGCCATGTGAAGGATTTGGGTAGAGTAACAGCTGTGGTAAGAAGATTTCAAACACATTCACAAGATCTGTACCGACATAATTCACGCAATAAAGAGATCAGAATGTACGGTAACAATCATACTCTGAGATAAGAATAGGAAAGGAAAGAAAAAAAAAGGAGCGATGATTACCGGACATAGGACTCCATGATTGGTTAATCACATTTAAGCATATGGAGCCTGAGCTGGAGGATAAGACAACGGATGATATCAGCTGTATGTATAGTGCTTTCTAACTAACGCAAATTTAAAATTAGGTTAAGAGAGACTTACTGCTCATGAATATTCGGGTGGTAAATTTTGTTCGTGAATGTAATTTTAGGAGGCTTGTAAGGATAGGCATCCGGAAGCCGAACATGTAGTTTCCAGACTCCACCCTCATAAAAGCCTGCCGCCATAAAATTCACAAATGTAATAATTTCCGAATAGAAAAGACCCTCACAATATTCAAATTTCGAGGACATGATAGAACAACAATGTACGTATCACTTTCATATATACCTTTTCTAGGTTTAAATGGAAGGGAAAACCGATTGCTCCATATCCTTTCATTTATTTCTCTATAATCTATAACTCGACTTACTAAGAAAACAATAAATTGTTCCCTTCCATCCAAACAACGGACAAATCTTAACGGAACAAAGTTTTCATCTAGTTTTTCCCGGGTTTGGATACGGACAGGTGATGTGTCACGTTGATTAGCCGAGGTAAAAGGTTTGACAAAGGAATGTGCATGGGTGACGAAATTAAACAGAAAGAAGAGCATCCACTTACTATCCTTTGGCCCATGAAAAACGACGTTGAATTCATCAATTCTGTCATCTTTAGGCTCCACGGTGAAATCGCTCATCATCCTTCACGAAGCATGCATTAAAGCAGTGTTTTCATCAGATTGAAAGGTAACAACTTTTAAATGAAGAACATTTTGAGAGGAGCAGTTGACTAATAAGATGCAAACATTCAAAACTCAAACCCGAGAGCGAAATTGTCCCACTGGCCACTGCCTACACTTCACTTGCCTTCTTCAATATAGACTAAAAAACCATAATGTCGGACACAGCACCACGCAGAAGAGTCCGAATAACACAACAGTTAACTACTAAGTTTCACATCGCCGTAGTGAAAAGAATACTCCGTCTCAACAGTAAAACGGGTCAAATATAGATTAAGATAAGACAAAAGCAAAATAGTCGTAACAAATTTGACTTGTTTTAACCTTAAGACGGATAGCAAAAACAATACTCCACTACTTACAATTTCATAACATCCAATTCTCTTCTCTTGCCCGATGAAGAAGACATCAGATTATTAGAATAACAAAAGTGCTCAAACCCCTGCAAAAAAAAATACAGAGTTTATGTGATTATCAATCACAATATCAGATCAAGAAATCCTGAAACATGCAGCAAATTGAAAAAATTCAACATTTCAGCAGAACCCAATGCACAAAAAAAATAGATCATAATTCCACTTTTTGATGATAAAAATCAAATGCAACCCTTTAAAAACACCGAATTTTTCATCCACAATTCAAACCCAGAAAGATACATATAATCATAGGAAAGCAAAGATCATCAAATGATTTTACCAGTGATTAGAATCATGAGACTAACAAAAAAAAAATTGGAGAAAATGAGTTGATTAAACTGAGACCCAGTTCAGAGATTGAGACAAACCAATTGTGAAATGGGCAGAAAAGCAGTATTTCTGGGTTGATGAGTGTGCGACTGTTCAAAATCAAACCAACCGCTATTTTTCAGCAAAATGTCTAATGCTACGAGTTTGATCGGATCAAAGCATTTAGTCGAGTTAATCGGGTTTGAGCTGGGTCACTCCGGTTAGGATCGAATTTTGGATATTGGATCCTTTATACGGAGTATTCAAATAACTATTGTATCATGCAATAGGTCGGGTTTTATATGTTATCGATTCTGCTACGTTATTTTCGGTCTAAATTAGTTCAATTGAACTAAATTAAATTGAAATTGACTTAAATGAATTGAATTGAACTACTCCCTCCGTTTCATTCATTTGTTTGCCTTTGATTAAAATACTCCTCACAATGAATATAAAAGGCAAACAAATGAATGAAACGGAGGAAGTAGATTGAATTTGGACAGAATTGAGCTAAAATAAAGCGGTCTTGACTAAAATAAATTGAGCTAAATTGAAATAGGCTTTAAAAGAACCCGGTCTAAGTCTTTGAGTCAGGAAAAGTGTAAAGTTGTTTTGCTTCATTGCGTTTCAAGTTCGTTGTTAGTTAGTTTTCAGAACGATATACAAATCGATTTTGGTTCCCCAAATTTGTAGGTTCTATAAAGTTCTTTATAAGCAAATATCTACCTCGTGCAAACGATGGTCCCTGGAGGTGGCTGAGGCTAAGGCGGCTTGCTTCGGTCTCATGAAGGCCCTTCACCATGGATACTCAAATGTTATTTTGGAGAGTGATTCGTTGGGAACCATACAGAAGACGACACGGCCGAGAAATTGGAGAAGCCCGGTTGGTATTTGTGTGAATGATTTGGTTGTGCTTTTGAGTAGATTTACTTTTTCAATTTGTATGCATACGAGACGTGGCGGTAATACGGTAGCTCACTGGACTGCTAGATTATGCAGTAGTGCGGGTAGCGAACTTGTACTGGACTCGGAGTTCCCACAGTCAATCATTGAACTGTCGGGGGCTGATTTAATTTAATAATATATGCCGCGTTTCCCCTCAAAAAAAAAATCTACCTCGTGCAAAATAGAAATCATGAAGAATTTGCGGAGACATGGTAAGAAAATCTGAAGAAAATGAGATATTGCTTGGTAGGACTAGGACCTCCCGGACGGTCCAAATTGTACGGTATAATACACAATTTTCGGATATCCAGGACTCCAGAACAAAACCATCCAAAAACGACTTGACGATTCTTTATGCGAAATTAAAGAGTCCTCCCAGACTTATAGGACAAACCAAGGATAATTTACTGTATCGGAATTCGGAAAGCGATAAGTTAGCGTCGGTTGATAGGTACAAACTCATGCAAAATGGACGTATACTTGTTATTTCCGAGTAAAATTGAACTGGAGATATCCAAACATAATCCCAATCGATCTCTTTCTAAATTCAAACAAATCAAATCCTGACTCATAACTGACCAAACTGCCCTCTCTTACATCAACTCTATAGTCTATAGTCTATAGTCTATACCATCCTTGTGAGGTATATACTCTAAGGTCTATAGTCTATACTCCATAAATTCCCTAACGTCGACTCTATAATCTATACCAGGTAAAATTAAATAGAGCACATCAAACTAAACACAAATTAACAAACCAACTAAACCTAACATAAAAAAGGAAAACACACGACCAATTAGTCTTTCTTAAGACGGAAACTTCAATAATTAAACAAGAATTTTACGATTTCCTATACATTTTTCTTTTCTCTATTCATGTTATTTAATCTCTTATCGCATTTTAAAGAAGAATTTGCTAACGAAGACGTTTTGGCCTAGTTGTCAATACGGAGTACTAGGTATCCCGTGACAATAAGTCTTAATTTAAATTTTCCGTCTCCTACATTATAATGCGATTGAGTGTGCGTGTTTTTTTTATGATAAGGAGTCATTGTCTATGTGTTATCAAGTGACAGAGAGCGCCAAACCTTGAGTGCTTCACTGTCCACCTTCTCCTTCTCCTTCTCTTCACCTTCTTCCTTCTTTTCCCCTTTTCTTTTCTTTAACCACTTTCCACTTTTTCTCACAACTCAACACATCAAATTAAAAGTGGTGGATCCTTTTTTTATTTATTTGAAATTCCCAATAAATTATCCCAATTTGTGCCTAAATTTCTCATATTTTGGGCCCAAATCATTGCAAATTCAATACCAAAACCCTTTGCCAATGTACCCAATTCTCTGCTCTCCCAAATTTCTAAGGTAGGTCACCAAATCTACACATTACTCAACTCCCTTCAAAAGTCAGTACTGTATTTTTTTTAGCAATTTATTATCAAAGATTGAATCTTCTCAGCAAATTAATGCTGAAGATTCAATCTTTATATCAAAATTATATCAAAGATTCAATCTTTATGGTGTAGCATTCTTGATTCTTCTAGTATTATATATTTCCTGTTAGATTGGGTGATGCAATTTCCTGTATATATATTTTGAATATATGAGGTGAAATTGAATTACCCATTTGCTGAAAATGTCTAAATTAGTTACCCAATTGGTAAAAACTGGTGACATTTTGATTTCACCACCTCCTGTTTCCTCACTCCCCTCACACTCTTCTTCATCTTCAGGCAGCAGTAAAATCAGTCCAACTGTTCTTCTAATTATAGTCATTCTAGCTGTAATCTTCTTTCTATCTGGTATACTTCATCTCCTAGTTAGATTCCTACTGAAAAGACCCTCATTTCATTCCTCAGTTTCGCTACGAAATCGACGCCCAACTAGTAATACCAGTAACAGTAGAAGTAATGCTAATTCTGAGGCACTGCAGAGGCAATTGCAGCAGTTGTTTCGACTGCACGATTCCGGTTTAGACCAGCCTTTAATTGATGCATTGCCCTTGTTTTACTATAAGGATATAATGGGTTTGAAGGAGCCATTTGATTGTGCTGTTTGTTTGTGTGAATTTTCGGAACAAGATAAATTGAGGTTGCTTCCCTTGTGTAGTCATGCCTTTCACATTAGTTGTATAGATACATGGCTTTTGTCGAATTCGACTTGCCCTCTTTGTAGGGGTAGTCTTCTTAGCCATGGATTGGAAAACCAAGAGTTCAGCTTGGATTATTGGAGAGAATTGTCGTTTGGACGGTCCATTAACAGCGATTATGACCATAGTTGTATCCACAGCAATCGCATTAACACCGGCCAATGTGGCCATTCCTTCAATTATGGTAATAGTAATAATAAGCCTACTATCATGGAGGAGAATGCAAACGAAAGACGGGTTTTTTCCGTCAGACTTGGGAAGTTCAAGAGCCTAAGTAATGATGAACCCGAGGCCGAAGCGACTAAGGAGCGAGAAATCAACTCGAAAGGCAATAGCACCACAATCGCCGGCAGCAGCAGCAGCAGTAGTAGAAGAAATAGTAATAGTAATAGTAACAGTCAATTAGATGCAAGAAGATGCTATTCATTGGGGTCATATCAGTATGTTCTTGCTGATTTAGAACTGCAAGTGGCATTATCTGACGAGATCGGTGCCAATAGTGGAAGAAGAAGTATGAGTAATAATAATGTAAATCCGTTGCTCGATGTTGATGTCGATGTCGAAGTTGAAGGTAAGAAGATTAGTAGGAGGAATAAAGGGGAGAGTTTCTCTGTATCAAAGATTTGGCTGTGGTCCAAGAAGGGTAAAATCTCAGGTTTTTCAGACAGTAATGCTGTCAGTCATGACTGATTTTTCAGCATCTTGTAATTTGTACCAACATTCTTTTTGGTCACATTACTCATGATTTTATGTAATTTGTTGCTATTTCACAGGACTTTTGTTGCATCACTTATTATTGTTGTCCTACCCTTTTCGTGACCATGCTTAATATCAATCGAGTATCCATGAATCGAGCATCAATGATGTATCGGTTGAGGTATGTCGTGATTTTGTTATGTGCCTGTCGAGTGTCGGGCAGGTGTCGATTTCCTGTTATAAAAGGTGAACAGAAGATGAAGATGGTCTGTCCATACATTACATTGCTTTAGATTTGTGGAAAACATGATTTGATTACTTTATTTTGTTTTTCTCCACTGTGTTAGATGGCAGAAAAAGACAGCATTTTCCACTGTACTCATATCTCTACCTTATGGATGTCGTTTTAGTCAACTCTCTTTCGCTCATATAATCATCATCTCGAATATTTGTTTACCTTATCTCTACACAATATCTTTAGGTATGTCATCTCGATCATTTGTTTACCTATCTCTACACGTTATCTTTAGGTAGGTTATGTTGAGAATGACTCCTAACCCCAAGTAATCACATGTGTCCCACATGGAAAGATGAGAGAAAGATGATCCACCTTATAAAGCAAGGGGTTACTCTCTCTATCGCCAATTGGTTTTAGAGTGGAACCCTCTTGTCTTGTGAGTGGACTCTTCCCGTCTCGGGTGTGGCTCAGGCCCAGGGTTAAATGAATTGGGTCTTGAATTAAACTGCTCCTTAATAATTTCACTTTATGTCTGAACTCTCAAGTTTGAAATGGTCTAAAAACATGGTTCTACCGTTGGTTAGTACTCCGTATTCATTACTATTTGAGATCTGTTTCACACTTTCACGCTTACAACTATTTCAAATTAGAATTTGCATTTGTTACAGACCTTAGTTTGAAATCTAAATCATACAAAGTGCGTTATTTATAAGAGATTCAAAATACGAATAACATTTCCCTAGTCGGACCTAAGGTCTAAAGTTGTTATGTCGCAGGGTTGTTATATAGCGGTTTTTCGATTTAGAGTTATTAACTCTTTGTTTAGTTTCTATATTATTTACGAAGAATATTTTGATCAATGATAAACAAATGACTGAGACGTTGAGAGTATGTCCTTATGTAATAGGCCGATTCTACGGTATTATGCTGAAACAAAATAATACGAGTAATTCTTTATCATTAATCCAAGCAAAAAGAACCCTAAATATCAAACAATACCTATATTCATATGCCAAAATTTATAACATAAATTTCGTGAATAGAAAAAAATAACTCAAGTTGGAGTACTTGCATTTTTACCCAAATCGGTAGAAGTTCTACAAAACGAAGGAATAGACGCGAAACGAGACGAAAAATCGGGAAAATAACCGTCATCATCGTTATAAAGTCGATTCTGACCCGGACCCTCGTCAAAGTTAAGTGAGTAACTCAACGGGTCATAATTAAATTTCCCGGACGCCGGACCAACCGGTCTACCACTCTTATAATTGAACCGGCGAATAAAAGTTTTCCACTTCGGGCCGGCCACAATCTCGGACCACTCCCTTACCTTCTTCAGGCCCAACAAGGGCCCGGCCCACCACTTGTTCTCGTTCGCGGCTGTTTGCTGTAGCCTCTCCCAAACCGAGGGCGAGGATAAAGTCCCGTATTGGGCCGGGCCGGGCCTCGGCCCAAAACACGGGATGTAGAAGCAGCAGCCGCGGGTGCGGCCGTGAGGGGGAGTGTATGATCCCATTGAGGACTCCTCGTCCTCGAGGATCTCCCGTGTTGGGTTTGAGGTGGATGCTGGTGTTTCTGGTGCTGTCGAGGCCATTTTGACTTTTGGACGTGGCAAAAGTCAAAATATCGAACGTAGACAAAAGAAGGGGTTTGAAACGATACAGGGGGAGAGGGATTGGAACTCGAGTTTTGTGGGATGATGTGAATGAGGATGAATAGGAGTGTGGGTATAAGTACGAGATGACAGTAGGGAGAAGGCTGGCATAAGAGAGAATCAAAGAAGCAAATACATTGCATGATTGTTTGTTCCTTCATGTTATATGATTTGGTTTTGGTACCTTGAATAATTAGTTTATGATTTGGTTTAGGAGTATCTTTCTTAGTCGGTTTAGGTGTAATTTGATGTTTTGGCCCAAAAAAAATAAATTAAAAATTAGTATTTGTATGTGACATAAAAGGGTAGGTGTTATAGATTCTACTCCCTCCGTCATTTATGTTTCTTCCCGTTTCAATATAATACTCCTCACAAATCTTAAATTGTGGGAAGAAACATAAAGGACGGAGGGAGTAACAATTATGAGTATTTTTTTTTTAAAAAAAAAATTAGGAAAAATGAAAAATAATTATTTATATGTGACGAGACAAATTTGGAATTTGGAATTTTAAAAGTAAATGATTTTATACCAAATAGACAACAAATTAAATTCGATGACAAAATTAACTGGTAAATGAAATCCATACCTTCCTAAAATGTCAGTATTAAAGTTGTGACACAAACATATTAACTTTTTAATATTATCAATTGATTTAATAAGAATAGCAAATAGCCAAGAATCATTGTCGTAAATTTGAAATAAATAATATTGTATATATTATTTAGAGATTTAAACATATGATATTATGTTTAAAAACTTGTTTAAAACTTCTAGATTTAACACTTTTCGGGTACAATAACAAAAATTTAAGAGTATAATTAAAAAAAATGAAAGTTAGGGGTGTATAGTGTACAACTATACACTCTTCCCGTTTCGATCACTTGATATCCTTCAATTAAAATATTCCTTACAAATAATATAATGGCATGTTTGGAACTTGAATTTGGATTTGAATTCCGGATTTGAAATATTTCGTGCGTTTGGAAACCTTGGGATTTGGATTTGAAATTTTGATCATCCAACCTAGTTCAAATTTGGTTTTCTCAAATCCCTACTACAGGGTAGTCATTTCAAATCCGTCACTTGTCGTTTACTTGTTTTTTCGCATAATCTTATCGTAATATTTGTTTTTGTTTTTTTTTTTCTCGTATTTGAACATTTCTATTTTTCTAATGAAAAATTTTAAAAATAAAAATTGGTGACCTTGACCCGACTTCACCCGTCCGAAATCCAAATCCAAATCCAAGGGTATCCAAACACCATTTTGGATTTGGATTTAGATTTGAATTCTAGAAATTCAAATACAGGAATTGAATTCTTGATATTCAAATCAATTCCGAGTATCCAAACGCAACCCAAAAGAATAACAAATGATCGAAAGACAGGAGAATAACTACTTAAACCAGCTATAAATTGTGGATGGTCAACTATTGATAGTGGGACACAAATACTTTGTACAACACAGATTAGGGTGTCCACCCCAACTAACTATCTATCTTTGAATTTTTATGAACCAATTCAATCATCTCATTACCAAATCTTTTGTCTTCATAAATATAAATAATAAAACAAATTATTTGTTTTCAAAACCTTCAGAAATTTTTCCTCAATAATTTCCCAACTACTGTTTTAATACAATCTATTTTACCAGCTTCAAATATTAATGTCGTCACGAATATCACGTACTATTGTGCAGCATGGAGGACTCGATACCAAGTAACCAGTCGTGATCACTGTCACACCTCATAAAATGTCACCATTAAGAATCTAACGAGTCAAATAACTTATACTAGTACTCGTATCTCATTATACAACCAAGAGTAAATTTAAAGAAAATGTAGTTAACTTAGTGAAATTATTTACAAGGGAGGAACAAGAAGGGAAAAAACTTTATGTCAAAGTCTAATGGTATCAGAAATCTTAGGCATTCAGCTTTCATGCATCCCCCTTATCAAGTCAGGCAAACTAATCCCCTTTTATATCAACATCTTTCTTAACCCTAAAAACTCGACCACATTCGAGAAAAAACAAAAACACACACACAAATTTTCATCGTCATCTCGAGCGAGCATCCATCCGTCCTAAGAAGAGCTCTCGAAAGAAACTCGATTTTGTTGGATGAAGTCGGGCTTTCCGCTAGAAGCGTTGGCTAAGCCTTGAATTAGTTTCATGACATGAGTCGTGTCGTTCAGGTAATACTTGGCTTTGCTTGGTTTTTGACCGACAGTGCAAGCGAAAATCTCGGGAGCAACCGGCCACGAGGCTTTGCTTAGAATACTCTCGAACATGTCCTCATCTGACCGATCATCCCCTATGCACAAAAGAAAATCCGGCGGCTTCAGATGAGAAAGCACCTTCTCTGTCACCAGCCCTTTGCTTACTCCCTGCATGTCGGAGTACAATGCAATGAGTAAGAAGTCATGCGATAATCAGAAAATTACGAGTGATTGTCTCCAAATGGCTCGTATGCATCAACTAAGAATTACACTAGTTCATATGAGTAAGGTCACGGGGGAGGATTTAGGTACCTGTGGCTTAACTTCAACGATATTAAGACCCCGACTTACAACAACAGGCTCATTCGCAAGAACGTTCTCGAGGTGATCTAACAGCTCTTTGGCTTGGCAAGAGCCGAAATCATGGTCTGCGTCTTGATGATGCCACACAACGGCACTCTCCTTCCTCTCGATGTAAGAACCATCTGTTGCCTCAGTATAAAGCTGCATCACAGGTTCCGCCATCCTTTTCCAGTCGTTATCAGCCGTTATGGAACTCGTTTCCCAATCCCGGTTCTTGTTCCACCTACACACACAATCACAGAAATCTTTCATACGACTTCTGAACAAAAAAAAAAATAGTCGACTTCTAGGAATGTAATGATGCATACCTCAAAAAGTAACCATGTTCAGCAGCTAATCCCAAATTGTCACAAGGGGAGAACCATTCACCGAGCGAATCTCTTCCCCTCCCACTAACGATGAAAACTGTGTTCATGGGATCATTCGAAAGGGTGTTGAGCAGGGAAATGAGTTCTGGACTAGGGCTCTTAACTATCGAGACATCGGATACAACGGTCCCATCATAATCCAAGAAGATCGCCCTACTCTTCGACTTCTTATATGCCGAGACAATATAATCAACCGAAAGCTTTCTAAAAGATGGGGAGAGTGCAATGACACGGAAACCAAGTCCAAACCCGATCCCCCAGCAGCGCTTACTGTAGTGATCCTTACAAGCCCGTTCCAAATCCTGCACAAAACTCCGAGACCAGTACTCCACATCGTGGGAGCTAACATACCGGTAATGCTTCTCGTGCCTTAGCTCCTTCTCGTAGTCTTTCATACTTATTGCCATCTTTATTGCGTCCGATACCGCCTCAATGTTCCACGGGTTGACCCGGATAGCACCACTAAGAGACGGCGAGCAACCTATGAACTCCGAGACAACAAGCATACTAGAACGACTACTTCCGATTGCTTTGTCCATCTCCGGAGATCCTTGCCGGCATATGATGTACTCGTATGGAATCAGGTTCATTCCGTCCCTCACGGCGTTCACAATGCAACACTCTGCCATTGAATAATAAGCGGTTTTCTCGATGAGTGTCAAAGGATGATCGATTAGAACCACCGGCTCATATCCCGAACAACCGTATCTCTTGTTAATCCTCTTTGTGATCGAATATGTCTCGGATTTCGCTTCCTGGACATCCTTCCCTGTACTCCTCGCCGGGTTAACAATTTGTATCAACACCAGCTTTCCTCGCAGTCCAGGGTGTTGCTGCAAAAGGTTCTCGACAGCTAGCAGTTTGAGACTAATGCCCTTGAAAATATCCATGTCGTCAACACCGACAATGATCCTCTTCCCCTCAAACTGACTCTGAATCTCTTTCACCTTAATCGAAGCAGCGGGATGATTCATTGCAGCTTCAAGGCGGCCGAGGTGGACCCCAACAGGCAATATCTTAACATACACAGTTCGGCCATAATAATCAATCCCAAGATAACCCCTCTTCGATTCATAGTTCAAACCGAGGAGCCTGCTACAACACGAGAGGAAATGTCGAGCATAGTCAAACGTGTGGAAGCCAACTAAATCCGAGTTCAGAAACGCTTTCAGAATTTCAGTTCTCACTGGCAGAGTCCGATAGATTTCAGAAGATGGAAACGGGCTATGTAGAAAGAAGCCTAGTTTCACCCTATAATGCCGTCTTCTTAAGAATGTGGGTAGGAGCATGAGATGGTAATCATGAACCCAAACAAGGTCGTCCTCGGGGTTCAGGATCTCCGTGACTTTATCAGCAAACTTCTTGTTAGCAGACACATAGGCTTGCCACAGCAATCGGTCGAACCGGGACCCATGATCTGAAGACATTGGCAACATATAGTGGAAAAGAGGCCACAAATACTGCTTGCAGAAACCATGGTAAAACCTCTGCTGTAAATCCGGCGACAGAAATGTAGGCACGCAGTGAAAACCCTCGAGTAATTTCCGGGCAACGTCCTCTTGCTCAGTGGGGTCTACATCCACCTTCAACGATCCAACATAAAAAACTTCTGTTCCGAGAGGAAACCCGTCTTTGAGATGCAAGTAAAGCGAGTCTTCATCCAGGCTGAAGCTCCATATACCAGAGTCAGGGTCCTTTTGAGCATTTATAGGAAGGAAATTTGCGACGATAATTTTTCTCTCACGGTAATTGGACAAGGTATCATCTTGAGCGGAGTCTGAATCGGGTATAACACCAGGAACGGTCATCAAACGGGGAAGTGTTCTAGGAGTGTGAGGTATATCAAGCAATCCTCCTGCCGAAGCTGCTAAATCCATAAAACTTGTACACGATCTTGACGCCATTTACTGCAAAGACAAGACAAGAAACATGACATTAGGTAACCAATAAACCGTCTCAAGATACCATCCAAATTCGAAACCTTTACATTGTTGTATGAGTGTATGACCATGATGTTAGTTCCTGCATTATTCAATACTAATAGTATCATCTTATAGTTTGTCTACTTAGTCAAGGACCTACTCTGGCAAACTACACATTACTTGGCAAATCGGTATTTTATCTTATAAACGCGACAGCCTATCCACTAAAAGAGACAGCCTTCCACAACCCGATAGGGTAATCAATCAATCAAGAAAACTAAACTGACCTGTTCATCAGACTGGTTACTCGTAAATATAATCCTCAAAAGCCAAATGCTCCCGAGTTAAGATTTGGGGTCGGCTAACATGAATCATTATCTGAAACCGTGTTATATTGGAGCTATCTATAACATAATACTACTACAACTACCCTGAGCTTTCATTTTCCTTCACCTAACAGAGAATTGTACAGTTGTTTCCATCAACAAACTTTATCATATTGAATGCATAACTTACATGACAAAGAGTGCTAACACACTCATCTAAAGCAATAGTTGTCATTTGCTAACATATGCATGACTCCCCTTATAATTAGAGGAAAAGCTTTAATCTTTGCTTATCTACACTGCGAAATGGGACAAGGAGGTTTCACATTTGATCTACTTCGATAAAGTTCTCAAAACAACAACAAAATGAACATGAATTAACATAAGAAACTCATCTCAATCTCAATTCTTGCTCCTTTTTTTCGTACAAGGAACGGAACGAAAAGAAAACTAGGTCATATCGACCTTTGCATGATCTTTGCATTAGTTACAACTTACAATCCATTTGAAAATCATCATCTTTCAAACCACCTCCAATTATCCTTATTTCAACAGGCTAAACTTACAAGTAGACATACAAACAGGGAAAAAGACAGACGATTTTTCTAACGTGTACCCAGAAAATTCGATTCATAAATCATATCCTCGCTATCACAAAAACACGGAGAATTAACGTAATTCCTCGTTACGTGAGAGGTCTCTCGTTAAAGTTGGTGAGATAACGTCGCTTGAAAAATAAAGATTTTTTTTTTGTGTATAAGAAAAGAACAAAGGGTGTGACCCAACAAAATCCTAGCCAAGAGTAATCTACTCTCTACCCCCACTTTAGCCAAAGGTGGATAAGGAGACAGCAAACTGACAGATCATTACTACTCCACAATTTACACATTTTCATACTTACATACTCCTACATCCCAATGCTTTTAATTCAAGCCTTCTCCTTTGAACCACCCACTCAGTCGGTCTTCCCTGTGACGGTCACACCTATCAGACGTCTCATAACCCCTCCTTTTTTAGATTTTTGAGTCGTCACAAACTCATGAACCTCTCCTTGAACAAGCCAAATTAGAATAAAATACTTGTCACAAATAAGCAAGATTAAAAAAAGCAGACTAATACTATAAAATATCACCATACAAATACAAATACTATAATTATTACTCTCATTTGTTTACGAGAATACTTCGGTAATATAAAAAGTAAACAAATGACAGAGAGGGAGGGTATGAAACCAGAAAATTACACAAGTGGGTATGTAGGAAATCACGAATTACAAGAGGGGGAAATGCATGATTTAAAAAAAAAAAAAAAAAAAAAACTTCAACAACCCATGATTAAATACTGGAAAAAAATAAAGGAAAAAAAAGATGGGATTTTGATTCAATATTTTACCTGAAATTGATCAAAAAATTGGAGCTTGAAACAGCTGTGAGAGTAAATGAAACCAAGTTTTAATTAATTAATTAAATTAATTAACCTTTCATCAATCTCTAAAGAGATTATAAGAAAAAGATGAAAACTTTTTCCACGAAGAAGAAATTACTTGACAAAGATTACTAATATTCAGATTATTATTATTATTATTCATATTATTAGGATTTATTACGATTATTTATGATTTTAATTGATTATATATAATATAATTTTATTATGAGTGTATTAGAATTTTTTTAGGAAGAAAACAGAGAAGAGAAAGAAGAGATTAAAAGTGAAGAAAGATCTGTGATTGTGTGAAATTATATATACACACAAATAAAAAAGATTGAATCTTTCCAAATGAATAAAAGATTTAGTGAGGTTTTTAATGGGTTTGTTAGGAAATAAAAAAAAAAAACTGAGATGATAATTTTATGATTTTCTAATTTATTTATCAAGGAAGGAAGGAAGGAATGAGAGAAATATAAAAATAAAAAATAAAAAAGGGAAAAAGTTTTAAAGGATAAAGATTAGGAAAAGAAGGCCAAGGAGAGAAGAATTGGATAAGGGTTTTTTAATGTTGTCTAATATACATGATGACTGTGTCCGTCGTAAATTTATGACAGATCAGATAACATGAATAAAAGAATCGATATCAAAATATTTGTCCTTATCTAAACAAATATCGAGTACATGAGTAGAGTAGGGTGTTGATATTATAGTTTGAAGTCAGATATATCCGTCGTAAAAGAGACCAGTTTAACGTTTTGGTTAGGCATATGCCATGATGTAACTCATCTACTGTAGTGTTTTTGGTTTGGGGGTGTTTTTGTGAGTTTCAAGGGTTTCCTTCGAGTAGTCGCTTACCACCATAGTTTTAGGAAGAAAAAGTTTTAGTATATGTGAACCCATTTTCGAGTAATCACTTACCGTAAAATATATAGTGAGTATCACGATTATTTTGAGTTTCGGTCTTATTATTCAGTAATATTATTAAGTTGTGTTTTTCTAACTTTCTTAGATATTCTCATTCAGATATTCATTTAGTTGAATATGGAGTATAAAATAATCAAATGAAAATATTATAGAAGGGTAAAGAAAGAGTATTGGTAGATTTACATTAAGATTGATGGTTACTTATGAAAATGGACACACATGTTGCGAGCTGACATGACTCACAGCCCAAAAGGCATGATACGCTATGAATCGTGGACTATCCAAAGGCAAAGGTTTGGGTGTGAAAATAGTGTTTTTGCCTAGTTGATAGTTATGGTACAATCCACTTGGACACCGTCATAAACAATAGTACGTGTGTCGTGTCATGGCTGCAATTTTCATTTCACTAGTAGATATATACACCATAGAGCCCACCTATGTTAGACATTTTCTCTTTCTAGTACGAGACATGACTTGGCACAAGCCACTTTTATCTTTATTAATGACATTATATCAATCGATTCTGGTTATTAGCCCAAATTGGGAACTACTCCGTAGATTACGGAATTGTACGTACGGAGTATAACTTAAATTTGCCGTAACCAAAGAAACAATGTCATGCGAGAAGTCAACAAACCAAGACCGTCGACCGACTTCCTCTATCCTTCACAACCTTCCTGCACGATTATTTTATACACTTTCAAATGAATATCCAATAAAAAGATCTTAAGAAGTTGAAGGAATTATAATATCTTGAACTTGTTAATCAATAGTCGGAGTATTCAACGAGAACATAACCACCTACTTCTGTCCTTAATGTAATGGGGTTGGCACAAACAAAATTGAAGGGAAAAAGTGAGGATCGTGTTGAATTAAGGTCCATTGTTTAGACTTACTACTACTACTACCCCTAATATAAAGAGCAAAGGACGATAGGGATTAGTCGATTAGAGATTGTACTAGTTTGAAAATTGAAATCAAACCAAAGAGCGAGTTTAGGATTTAGTTTTGGTGGGTTAATTGTCTTTATGACCAATCCTAAAGTGGGTAACGTACTAATATCTATTTCAAATTAGTGGGCTCTACTTTAATTACTATTATAAATGTGTGTGTGAGTGTCTCCCATACGTTTTCATTAGGAGTTGCACCAAACTACCACAATAACCTAGCTCTCCTAACTTTCACAACTTTGCTGTGTGAGAGTCTCTCGATGATTTATTGAAAAATCGTTTTGATATATTGAAAAATCGAGTAGGAAGAGTGTGCTCTTGTAAACTACAAAAGTGGATAAAGATTGAGCAGGTTCAGTCGAGATTCAACTCTAGCTAATATAATGATTATATCATTTGAGTTATTAATTGAGTTGCAGGTCGATAGTTATAGGTTGTAATCCTGGAAGGAAAAGGTCGGGTAGTTTAGAAGTAGGGTCATATTTTGATAAGTACTCCGTATAATCTATAACGAAATATTTACGATTTGAATAAGGTTTGAAGATTGTGAATTACTTCACAAGTTCATAGTATCTATTTAATAAACATAAATTTTTAAGTGAAACGATTTTACAATGAATCATCTCTTATGATAAGGTAGTTATTTAAAATTATAATGAATTACTCGTATTATAAATAATTAGTCTTATATATTTATCCTAAAATCGTCTTTAAAACCGACATATTAGGAGTATAAGACAAATTGATTAGTCTCTACCCTATTAATTAAACAAGATTATCCTTCAAACATTGCACTATAGCAATATAGCCTATCCAATTAAGCTCTCTTTTTTTGTCTTGTATGCTTTGAAATTTTGCTTAAGTTGAACACGTTCTTGATTTTTTTTTTATGGGTTTTGATTTGACTTGGTCAACCAATACTCATTCGCTATAGAGAATGTAGCCACGTCGAACCCCTAATAGGAGTACATGTACATCCTTCATATTCTAAACCTGCGTTGGTCTAGTGAGAGACGGTCTTGCAATATCTTGTTGTATTTATCGGAGTATTACATACAAGATCGTTTCACTTGACAATCTGTATCAGTTTTTTCTTGAATGTGGCCGGTTTACATGTCGTTACACCTATCAACGTGGTAAATCACTTACGGAGTATTTCACAAGTTTTAACATTGTTGCGTTTTCAAAGTTCAGATTGAGGAGACAAGATCGTGAATGGATAATTACGTAGTAATACGTGTGGGAAACAAATAGGTAGTGACAAAACAATGGTCAAAACTGAAAACACCTTGAGAAAATTTGAGTGTATAGAATAGAACCAAGTAGTCTAGAGAGTTAGTCAAAGTTTTAAAAGACAATGCATGATTTATTGAGCACAACACTATTTCAATGTTTGCTGCATCCCACAGCTGTCTCCTTACAATCCCACATTTCGAGAGTTTATTTGGACATACAAATTCGGACGTGAACGAGTTTAGTCGGTAAAGTCGTGAATCATGATAAATATTACTCGTAAAGCATAATTTAGGGTTTAATTCACACTACATACCAACATTATAGTCATTGTACTGTTATGTCTCACTTTATATATTATGGAAATGGAGTAGAGTATGATATTAGAATACCGACATGCAAAGTCCTCCAATAGGAGTATAATTTTATACTTCCTCCGTTCCAATAGGTTCTTCACGTTTGCTTTTTGGGCATAAGTGAGAAGAATTATCGATATAACTTCTAATATATAAGATAAAATATAGTCATGTGAGATCTTGTTTAAATTGTCTAATCGAGTGCGTTATAAATATCAAAATTTTATAATTATTTAGAAATATGTAACTAACGGTATGGACAAAAGAAAACGTACATTGACAAATGTGAAAAAGGAAACGTAAAGAATCAAATGGAATGGAGGGAGTAATACGTACGTACCCATATAAACTCCGTGTATAATATATGCGACGAATCGTTGTAACCAATAGACTATATATACGGAGTATATGAGTAATACAAATGAACTTTCCGAATCTCGATTCTAATATACTTCGTACATAATTACGGGGTACTTTGTTCCTCTTCCCGTCTCTGTTATTTGTTTACCTTCTATACGGAGTATGTTACTTTATCTGTGATTCTGCGAGGAGTATTTTTTAATGAAAGGTAATCAAACGACTGAAAACGAAGTAACGGAATAAAAAGTGGAGGATGATTTTCATTTATTAGTTACTTTATCCTTTTATAGTAGATGCCAAGTGTAAAAAGTTTAGTAAAACCGAGGCTACAGTAAAAGTAAAAACTATAGCATGCGGCACCTCGACCACGAAAAATGAAGCCACAAATTGAAACGGATAAGATTTATCAGTAGATGGATAGATAGATAGTGACTGGATCTATCCATAATTCGACCACACTCCACACTTTCTTTTAGCATGTAACCCTACCATTTTACCCGTGATCGGTTTGACTTGAATTCATTTTAGTTCAAAATCGAATCGAAATCTTATCAAATCCGGATTCAATTTATTGGGTTAAAAATATTTTTTCCGTACTTCTAAAGACGAATCAAACAACATCTCACATGAATATATTTTCTTTAATAGATTATCGTGAATATCAAAAATTCTGATTAACTGTGAATAATGTCGAAAAGAGAAATGTATAGTCTGGTCTTGAACGGAGGGAGTACAGTATAAATTTAAATGGTACGATAACCACAAATATGAAAGAGATCTCGCAGTAAATTTATTGTGAAATCGTCTTACCAAATAATTATGGTAGTACGAATGGATAATATTTAATTATATGATCATATAAAGTATTCGGTGTTATATTTGAAATGATCATCAAAAAGTTGTCGCGTTGATTTTATTAATAATTTAAATTGTAAAAGTAATTTGACAAAGACGTAGTCTTAGATTAGAATATGTCATTTTTATGATTAATTTAGGATATTATTAGTTGAATGGCTTATTCAAATTAGAGGACATGCACACGTATAACATGATTCTCTACTATACCTATACGGATAGATTTTGATGATCTTATATCCTTATACGGAGTATTTGAAATCGATAATAAACGAGTGATATACAGACTGTAAATTAAAATGAATATCGAATGACTGGGAGTCTGAAACGGAGGGAGTACATATTTCATGCATAATAATACAATAATATAAAAGGTGGGTCATCGAATACATGTTTAACTTTTGCCAAAATTTCAAACGAACCGGTCTTAAACTTTTTAATATAACTTTACTACACGAGACGAATTCCGATTAAGCCGAAAAATTATGTTACAAAAACTAAGTAAGGGATTAATGAAAATAAGCTTTATTAAAATTCTTGTATAAATTGATTTATATCTACGCTTTTATACAAATTTATTTTTATTTACAATTTTATATAAATTCTTGTATAAGACGGTTTATATTTAGAAGAGAGTAACATCGTTTTGGTGGGAGGAGAACGTGAAAAGTTGTCCAAATCTAGATAACGTACCACGTATCTTTAAAATTGAGTCAGCATAATAATCCAACAAAATTTAATAAAGACGTACTATTAAAATTAACAAATACTTTAAATAAATACAGTAGAATATACGACGTATTTACGGAGGAGTATATTAAATTCTAAGGATTGTACAGTACGTAGGTATATTTTTCAGAATTTATGGGAGTTGGGTCCCACCGCAAAATAGTTGAGCCATGAATTTACGGCTCCATGGGAAAAGGAAGAGGTGGATATCTCATATACGTGGCTGACCACCTCAGCATTTGCCAACAACTTAAATACCATTAAATACGACTACGTGTTACACACTCGGCTTTACGTCTTATTGAGACACTACTTTTCCAAATAGATGTACCGTCCGACCCGAATTTTTAGCGGACATGTATACACTATTTTCTAAAATATAAACAGGTCAGTCCATGAACCCATCCCAAATCCGCGGACCAAAATTTCACACTTAGCCCGGTCCGAACCCGCAAATGATCAGCTCTACTTTTTCAGTATCATTTTATACGTTACTCGTACACTTTTATTATTTTAAATGTATTTTTGTACTTTTATTATAAGTATTTTTTAATGTTAAACGTAACTTTTTTATTACTTTTGGTAACACTGGTAGTTCTATTCGTAATTAATTTCTCAATAAATTTAATAAGAGATGACCCTCTCTCATTAGACTTATTTTTCAAATTGATGCATTTTCCTTTTTTTAGTAAGTTTCACACTCTAATTTTTGTATTTTAATAGAATAACAATAAATATTTTCTTACTCTTACCACCTTGATCTTTGTGTATAAAGCAGATGTAAACTATCTATTAAGCCGGACGAAGTAATATTGAGCATAAGAGCATGTACAATAGAGAGTACAACTTCATCCTCTTATTTTTTCTCTTTCATTCTATTTTTTTGACACATCATCATCTCTTTCATCCACCTCATTTTCAACTATCTTCATCCTCTTCATTTTCACTTCTCTAATTTCATCCTACAATAGAGAGTATCCTCTTATACTACTTTTTTAATTATTTACTTTAATTATTTTATGGTTAATATTATTTTTATTTAAATTGTTTATTTAGATAACCAATGAGATAGGTTGGTATGCACAAGGGCCTAGACTCAAAATCCTCTAAAATTAGAGGAAGTAATCAGCTTCCTCTTAACAAGAGGATCTTCCATGTCCATTTGATGAGATTAGTAATATAGTTAGTTAGGTGGTTAGAATAGTTAGTTAGAGGTTGTTAGTTTGTTACAACCCAACTCAACTATATATACCTAACTCCTATCATTGTAAATAACAACTTTGAACCAATTAATACAATCGAATCTATTCTCTTCCTCTTCCTCTATTCATATCAACTACAAGAATTAATATGGTATCAGAGCACCAAACCTCGATTTTGGTTGCAATCTAAGTTCTCTAAGAAATAAGTCTCTGTTTTCTTCAAATTTTTCTGCACTTTTCAAGGTTCTCAGTTCTTGATTCACAAGTACAGCAATGGCGAACGAACAAAATGCGTACGATTACTTCGATGATCCATTGTATCTGTCGTCATCAGATCAACCATTTTCTCAGATCGTTGCTTACCAATTTGATGGTCACGATTTTATTGGTTGGAAGCAAGATGTGTTCATGGCACTTGCATCGAAGAATAAAGATGGGTTCATTGATGGTTCTTGCGTAAGACCCGCAGTAGGAGACAAGAAACTACATCAATGGATTAGGTGCGATCTCATGGTACTCAAGTGGATCCTCAACTCCTTGGATAAATCTATAAGGGAGAATATGAAGTATGTGAGGACTTCGAAAGGGCTGTGGGATGAGTTGCTTGAACGTTATGGAGTGGCTAATGCAATCGAGATATACCAATTAAGAAAAGATTTGGGTGAAATTAGTCAAGGGAATATGTCTTTAGTTGACTACTATGGCAAGATGAAAGCTTGTTGGGAGAATCTTGATGCACTAGACCCGGTACCTCAGTGCTCTTGTGGAAAGATCAGTGCTTGCACTTGCAGTCTGATGAAGCGAGTGACTGAAAGAGAAAGCAATACGAAGCTAATTCAATTTCTGATGCGTTTAAACAGCAGCTATGACAGCATTCGCACTCAGATCTTGTCCATGGATGTTTTACCAACCATAAACAAAGCATTGGGAATGCTGCAAAAGGTCGAAAGACAAAAGCAGATAACTGAGAATGTTGATGCTGTTACTGAAGCAGCGGTTTATGCATCGTATCAATCTGGGAATAGAAGGCAGAAAGAATCTGGGCAAAGAGAGACTGGTGAATCCTCAAAACCTACGGGAAAGTTTTGTACTCATTGCAAGAAAGACAACCATAACATTGAAGATTGTTATAGGTTGAAAGTCTGTACTCATTGTGGGAAAAACGGGCATAAGATTGATACTTGTTATCATTTAATTGGGTTTCCATCAGGAAAAAAGCTCAAAAATAAAGGCAAAGGTGGGAATACTAATTTCAAGAAGACGGCAAATAATGCTGATGCAATCAGTGAGTTTTCTCCTCTGGATGATCAGCCTCAAGGGTTTTCCGTGGACTCCAACATGATTGATGGTCTGGTTACATCAGTTGTCGATCAAGTTATGCAGCGTATCTCTGACGGAAGATCGGTGGTAAATCATGTG
The DNA here is from genome assembly GCA_958450325.1 of Agrostemma githago. NCBI lineage: Eukaryota > Viridiplantae > Streptophyta > Magnoliopsida > Caryophyllales > Caryophyllaceae > Agrostemma > Agrostemma githago. The sequence continues at coordinate 3,523,254 of OY288259.1, forward strand.
GATATGACTGGTGGTTCACATTTCGATATTGCTGGAGGCTCAAACCTGGCAGGTATGGTTTCTTGCAGTAATAATGTTCAAACCATTAAGCATGCTCCATATGATTGGATAGTAGATACGGGTGCTTCGGATCATATGACATATGACCTAAACCTTATGACCAATGTTAGGACCTTGAGGAGCCCAGTTACTATAGGGTTGCCGGATGGAAACACCAAGCAAGTAAAATTAATAGGGGATGTTAGAATTACGGATAAAATTATGTTACATGATGTGTTCTATATTCCTGATTTTAGACAGAATCTGTTGTCCGTGTCTAAGTTGATTGACTGTGATTGTTTGCATGCTGTGTTCTCTTCCTGCCAATGTGTGTTTCAGGACCCTTCAAGTAAAAGGTGCATTGCTTATGGGAAAAGAGTGGGAGGGTTATACAGGCTGCAACCTATTCACCATCAGGACATAGTTGCTAATGTAGTTAAATCAATTCATTCAAAAGCCTATTCTGTAAATAAAATAAATTCAGACCTGCTACATTTGAGACTTGGTCATGTTTCTTTTGATACGATTAGACACATTCATGGATTTGATAAGTCTGTAGTGAGTAAACAATGTGATACATGTATTCTAGCAAAGCATCACAAGTTACCTTTTCATGAGAGTTCTTCTTATGCTACTCGTGTGTTTGATTTGTTGCACATGGATGTTTGGGGACCTTACAAAGTTCCATGTCTGTCGGGTGCTAAATATTTTTTAACTATCCTTGACGATCATTCACGAAATACTTGGACGATTTTGTTTCAATCTAAGGATCAGGTTCACAATTTGATTGGTGATTTCATCTCCTTGGTTGAAAATCAATTTAATGCTAAAATTAAAATAATTCGTACCGACAATGGAACTGAATTCTTGTATCATGTGTGCAAAACTTTGTTTGCCGGTAGAGGAATTAAGCATGAGACTAGTATTGTGGGAAGACCTCAACAAAATGGGCGTGTCGAGCGTAAGCATAGACACTTGCTTGAGGTAGCTAGAGCTTTGAGAATTCAATCTGGGTTACCTATTTCATTTTGGGGTGACTGTCTTCTTACTGCCACTCATCTTATTAATATGATGCCTTCGAGTGTTTTAGATTGGAAAACCCCGTATTCAATACTGTTAAAGAAAGAACCTCCTTTTCATGACCTGAGAGTCTTTGGTTCTACTTGTTTTGCCACCATGCCTCCGACTTTTAAGGATAAGTTTGGAAATCGAGCAAGGAAGTGTGTCTTTATAGGGTATTCAGGAACACAAAAAGGGTATAGATTATATGACATTGGAACAAGAAAGGTGTTTGTTAGTAGGGATGTAATTTTTAAAGAAAATGAATTTCATTACAAAGAGCAACACCTTGTGTGTGACTGTCCTGGTACTCGAGATGACAGTATATCAGTGGTTAATCCCGCTGTTTCTACTAAATTAATTCCTATAAGCGCCTCATCCACCCATAATTCCACTCCTCCTGATAATGGCAATAATTTGAGTGATTCTTCAGTACATAGTAATGAAGATAGCATACATACTGTTAGTGATTCTGTGGGCAGTGATCCAACTGGATCTCTACATAGTAGTAGCCCTAGCTCTTCTGCAGGTACTGCAGGTTCAGGAGATGAGAATACAGGTGTTCCTGAAGTTAGACGGTCAACAAGGCAGAGACAAGTATCAGTTAAATTGAACCCCTATCATCATCAGGGTACTCTGCGTGTGACCCGCACTCCATCCACTTCTACTTCTGAGGCGTTCCATGCTGCTATATTAAGCAATCTCCATGAGTTTGATTCTGGATATGTAGCTAGCTTGGCAAGTGTCATCAAGGAGCATGAACCCTACACCTATAGACAGGCAATTAATGATTCCAGATGGGTGGACGCAATGAAAAAAGAAGTCCAAGCCCTGGAAAATAATCAAACATGGGAAGTTGTTGATTTGCCTGAGGGACATAAACCGATTGGGTGTAAGTGGATTTTTAAGATCAAATATAAGGCAGATGGGACGGTTGAACGCTTTAAAGCACGTTTGGTCGCGAAAGGGTATAATCAGATAAAGGACAAAGATTATACAGATACATTCTCACCTGTTGCAAAATTTTCAACTGTTCGAACCCTAATTGCAGTAGCTGCAGCACAAGGATGGCCGTTGCACCAGTTAGACATTAATAACGCTTTTCTGCACGGATACTTGGATGACCTTGTTTACATGTCTCCACCAGAAGGTTATATTCTTCCAAAAGGCAAGGTTTGCAAACTCAGAAGATCACTCTATGGACTGAAACAAGCTTCCCGTCAATGGAATATAGAGCTCACCAAACATCTTCGTCTCATTGGTTTTGTACAATCCAAGCAAGATTATTCTCTTTATACGAGATATCAGCCAGCAATCAAGGCCTTTACAGTTGCCTTGGTATATGTAGACGATGTCATTTTAACCGGCAATTTGGAGAGTGAAATTGTTCAAGTCAAACAGAGCTTGGATGCCGCATTCTCAATCAAGGATTTGGGACAACTAAGATACTTTCTTGGGCTCGAGATCTCAAGAAATCACACTGGTATCCTAATAAATCAACGCAAATACATTGTTGATATTCTAAGAGATATGCATATGGAGAATTGTACAGCAGCTGCGTTTCCAATGCAAAGAACTGTGAAACTGTCCACTGATGATGGCGAGTTATTACCAGATCCTGAGCAGTACAGGCGGTTAGTAGGAAGACTCCTCTACCTTAATTCCTCACGCCCGGATCTTTCTTATTCAGTCCAGCATCTCAGTCAATTCCTGTCACAACCACGAGTACCTCATCTTCAAGCAGCAATACATGTTCTAAAATACCTTAAAGGAACTATTAATACGGGCTTATTCTACCCGGCTTCATCTGATCTTTATTTAACAGCCTACAGTGATGCAGACTGGGGTTCTTGTGCATTCACCTGCAGATCGTTAAGCGGATTTTGTATGTTCTTAGGTCGTTCCTTGATCTCATGGAAAACCAAAAAACAACGAACAGTTAGCAAAAGTACAGCAGAATCAGAGTACCGCAGCATGTCTTATGCAAGCTCTGAAATGGTATGGATCGATAATGTTCTCAAAGATCTCAGAGTCAGTGTTACTCAACCCATTCCTTTATATTGTGACAACAAGGCTGCACAACATATAGCAAACAACCCGGTATTTCACGAAAGAACGAAGCACCTGAACATAGACTGCCATTATGTTCGAGAAAGACAAGAAGAGGGCTTTCTTCTTACTCAACACGTTCGATTAAGCCTCCAGTTAGCTGACATTATGACGAAAGCATTAGGAGGAGATCAGCATCGTTTCCTCTCATCCAAGCTTGGTTTGGTCTTTATCCCAAGTCAAGCTTGAGGGGGGAATGATGAGATTAGTAATATAGTTAGTTAGGTGGTTAGAATAGTTAGTTAGAGGTTGTTAGTTTGTTACAACCCAACTCAACTATATATACCTAACTCCTATCATTGTAAATAACAACTTTGAACCAATTAATACAATCGAATCTATTCTCTTCCTCTATTCATATCAACTACAAGAATTAATACCATTCCACAATGGAGAGGACCTCAGGAGAGAGAGAGAGTCCTAAGAGGAAGGTAAATCCTCTCCATTGTACATGCTCTAAGTGTTACTACCTTCGTCTCACTAAGAGAGTCACCCTCTATTTTAGTCAAAATTAAAGCGGATATAAATATTTGATAAAAAAATATTCTCTCCGAGTTTCTAACATTGCTCAATTTTCCTTTACACATTTTCTACTTTTTTGTCATAAATGTGTGGTTCATATTTATCTACTAATTTCTCTCTCTTTCTCCTTTATTTTTTAAAGTCTCATTTTCTCATCCTTATTTTCCACCTAAAATACAAATAGAGCAAGGTCAAAAACTCTGAAAAAGTATCAAACCAAATCAAAGAAATAACCCAAAAAAAAAGAAATGGAGAGTGTTGGCCGGGGTTAATGTAAATGTAAATGTAAATGTAAATGTAGGGGACAAATGTAGCGTGTGATTGTTGTGGTCCGTCCAAAGTACAAATATGCCATGTCAAGTGCTTTTCATGCTTATCCACTTGTCCTTCCCATTTCTGTGTGTCACTGTCACACTGTCACATCACCATGTATGGTATGGTATGGGCCTCCTCTTTAATACGATAGACGTATCACGTATGTATAACCCATTATTTCTATTTCTATTTCCCTAACCTTCTTTTTAGTCGGCCCACTTATATCTCCCTCCCAACCTAAAGGCCCCCACTTCCGACTACTCATCACCGTTTCATATCATATCGCATAAACGCATCAACCATCACACTCCTAAACTTTTCGAGTCTTCGTCGTCTGTTTACTTTTATATTACGACTATCTATAAAAAAAATATTTTAATATGGACTTGTCACACCCTTGTCTGGTCGGAAGGAGCTTATTTGTCTTATAATTTAGCTGTTTGTCCGTCTTTGATTTCATTGTTTGTTGCTTTATACGAAGTATCGGCTAAATCCACGAGTTGGAGACAACCAGACTCGAATGGTTAGCATTCGCCGCAGGGTAAACCTCAGATCTCAATCCCTCGACCGACTGATTCTACCATAGAAGCCAATGATAGACAATAATTCCCCCCCTTAGATAGATGGGGTGTTTTTGATGATAATTGGCTAAAGTAACTTACTCACTTATGTGTCACAATCTCGACTATTATTAATGAATATGTATATGAGTCATCGTCACCAATATTTATAGGTTTAGAATAAAGAATATATTTGAAAAAATAAATGTGTCACTAACCAGATTTGAACCGGTGACACGAGGATTTAAGAAAGAGTATGCCTAGCGTCGCCCAGACCGATCAGATGGGGCGCGTTTTTTCAGACCGAAGAGCCCAAGGCCCATGTAGGTATAGATCGGGTGGTGGCGGAGTATGATGTTTCATAGTTTGACGTGGAAGTGCGGAACATGTCATTACGTCTTGTATAAAACTGTTGCATGTATACAAATATACAATGAAGTTTTTTAAATGAGGTTTAAGATTTTTATGGTTATATTACTCAGGGAATTAGAGATGGTATGTTTTTTTTTTTTTCATTTTTATATTATTCTTGTGTAAAACCGTTGCATCTTGATTTTTTGAAATTATTCACTTTTTGGTTTTCTTTTTTCATCGCAAATATTTTATTTTCTTCTTTGTTTGTTTTGTACTCAGTATGTATCAAAAAAAAAAAATCATATGCAAATATATAATCTTATTCTATATACGCCAATATCATTAATATCTACATTAAAATAAGCTACACATAATATTATTAACAATTATCACGTTCTGAATTTAAAATAAATCCTCCCTAGCTAGCCAGTTAATTCAACTTTTTTAAAAAAAGATTCACCTCAATAACGACATTAAACTAGTCAAAGAAAGATGCAAAATGTAGACACAAAAAGAACTATTGTCGGGATAATAGGTAAACATTTTGTTATTGTTTGCACTTATAATTAGTTGTCTACACCAAATTTTGATTCTTAATGTGACCTAACATTTTCTTTTAATTAATCGCAGGAAATGTTATTTCATTTGGCCTATTTCTCTCCCCGACGTAAGTATTTTCTCGTACGAGTATCATTTAACACAATTATACGTACTACACTACTACCAATGGTTGATCTTAGACTATAATTAAAATTTTGTTTCCGATTATGCACAAAATATACATCCTCGATCTCATATATATATCGGAGTATTTCTCTTTAATTTGCAGCCGGTGGTATACCAAATAATAAAGAAAAAATCGGTACAGAAGTACAATGTAGATCCATATCTTGCAACAGTACTGAATTGTGTAATGTGGGTCTTTTACGGGTTACCTCAAGTTCACCCGGTTAACCGGGGTCATATGACCCAAATCCTCTTCGTCATGATCCTCAATAGCATCGGGTTAGTCGTTGAGATCATCTACGTTGCCATCTTTTTCTTTTACTCCCTTGGCTGGTGCATTACCAGGGTACGTATTAAAATTAAAATACTCTTTATATCATAATGTTACTGTAGTCTGTTTACTCAAAATTTGTAAAAAGGGGTGGATGTTTTTTCTATTTATTACAGAAAAAGATAATAGTTGGTGTCATATTCGAGGGCATTTTTACCTTGGTGGTTGCGGTGACTACCTTCCTTCTAGTACATACAACGAAAAGTAGAACTGTATTTGTTGGAAGCCTTTGTATTACATTCAACATTCTCATGTATTTCTCACCTTTGATCGTCATGGTAAATTTTTAAGTTTACATCTTTTACTTAGATTTTAACTAGAGTCGACTCTGACTCAAATATCACATCTGAATAAATAATACTGTACTCTGTACGTGACAGAAACAAGTTATTACGACCAGGAGTGTGAAGTACATGCCATTTTCGTTATCCTTAGCAAACTTCCTTAACGGGACATGTTGGACAGCGTACGCGTGCATCAGATTCGATCCTTGGATGTTGGTACGTTTAATTTCTACTCGGTATATTTTGAAATATTTTTCCGTCAATATAATTTACGAGTGCGTCAAAAATTCCGATATTTTTTTTTTTTTTTTTTGGGGATGCAGATCCCGAATGGAATGGGAGCGTTTTCGGGCGTGATTCAATTGACATTGTATGCGATTTACTACAAAACAACAGATTGGAGTGATTCAAGTGACACCAAGTATGAAATGGCACTCAGAGAACAACTTTAGAAGTACACGAACGATGCTATTAAAACAATCGTAAAATCATGTCGATTTTATTTTAGTCAATCAAACTATATGTATAAATTACGTGCTAGTCGTCTCTTACAGATTGTGTAATCATATACTCTGTACATTAGTGTGAGATCGTCTTACTCAAGAATAAATCATATCTGTACTTAATAGGAGTATTTAATTACTAACTAAGCGATAAATCAAATCAAAGAAATCAACTAATGAAGTGCTTATGCCATACGGAGTATTTATTAATCATTAAATTTGTTGGAGTATGACACATACGGAGTAATAAACTTTAATATCCTAAATTTGTTGGGTCGTATACTCGTATATGCAAATGATATTGGACGAGATCCAAGTTTCGACTTTGACATCAATAAAATGATTTATCGACATAAATTATACTCTTTGATTTGTACTTCGTATATAACTTTAATTTATTCACATTTTTTTCTTCTAAAAATATAGAAAGTACTCCGTATCATATTATCTACTATATATATCAACCCAAATCAAGGATCGGGTAAATATAATTACAGAAAAAATAATTATGTTAGAACTATTGTAAATTAAACTTATTTTCCAAAAAAACAACTTTGTAGCACCAAAAAAAAACTTATTTTAGAAAAATGGCATATACTTTTGTAAAGGGAAATTCTTGAAAAGTCTCAATTTAGTTAATTATTTCCTTTGTTGACTTTGACATTAATCATTTTAATTAATATTTCAACTTGATTTTATACTACATTGTTTACCTTAAAACAAATTAAAAAAACACACACTATTTTTAGTCATAAACAACTTAATTAATTAAATAAGTAATTATGAGAAGGAATATTAAATCCGAGGAGCAAGGCACAGTGCATGGAAAACTACAAATTGAAAAACAAAAAAAGAGTTGCTATACAAACGTCGTACTTATCGGATAACCTAACTATATTATCTTAATTAAACTCTCTGTTTTTCCCATAATAAAGTTTTTAAGTATATTTTATCACTTATAACTAAAACACCCTATTTTCCACTTAAACAACTCATTTTAATTCATGCATTTTATTGTTTATGATTTGTGATTTTGTTACCATTGTTTTTTAGAAATTTTATCTACAAAATAACTACTATGATTTACTCCTCGTTATCTTTATAATTAGGAATTCTTCGTCATTTGATTCTGAAATGAAGTGAAAAGGAGTAACAAAGATTTTTATTCTGAGTAAATTGTGTTTTTTTGGGGTTTAATAACTACTTTTGTGTTTGTGTGTTGTAACTTGAAAGTGTTCTGTGTTCGTACAAGATGGTGAATCCAAACACAGCGAGAAACGTTATCGGAATTATTGGTATGTTTAATCATTAATTAATTACTAATTACTACTCCATAATCAATAAACTCATATTATATTTTTAGATATATAGACTCGATCTAATATTACGATAATATATTATTCAGGAAATGTCATCTCATTCGGCCTATTTCTGTCACCAGTGTAAGAAATTTCTCTTATCAATCTCTTAGAAAATAGATCGTTTGTGATTACTCGTATTATTGAGAGACAATGTTTCCGTATCTGATTTATTTGTTTTGGAATTTGTAATAGGCCAACATTCATGAGGATAATAAAGAAGAAAACAGTGGAACAATTTAAGGCAGATCCATACATTGCAACAATACTAAATTGTGCAATGTGGGTATTATATGGCCTTCCATTTGTTCATCCAAACAATCTTCTTGTTGTTACAATCAATGGCATTGGTTTAGGCATTGAGATCATCTATGTCTCCATCTTTCTCATTTACTCCACTTGGGGTAAAAGGGTATGTCCCTCCTTCCCCCCTACTCATTTTTTATATATATGACGCGGTTTCACATCTGATATGGTCACGTTCAATTCTACATTCCCGATCTTTTTTTTTATCTACTCTAGTTAGTCCATTAGGGTAAAAGGGTATGTGCCTCCTTCGATTCCAATGACTCTATATGAGACGGTTTCACATCTGGGTGCGGGTAAAACGAGAAGTTAACAAATTACTTGTTCGGGCCTCTAGGTTATTGGTGAGTCTAGTAAACGTTTTATGGAGTACAAAACACAATCTGTTAGGTCCAATTCACTACATTTTTATGCTCAGTTTCGCACGTGAAATCGTCTTTAACGTAAATTGTTATTACTAATGAATGATTGACATGAATATAAATTTGTTTGCAGAAAAAGATATTATTAGCTTTGCTAGTTGAGATCATATTTTTCTTGGGGGTATTCTTTATTACAACAGAGGCAATGCATACCAACAAAATCAGGATAATATTTGTGGGTGCCTTGTGTGTTGCCTTCAATGTTATCATGTACTTCTCACCTCTTACTGTTATGGTATGTTCTTCTCACCTCTAACTGCTATTACTCTCCCCCTCTTCAATCTCGATCATTTATTCACCTTTTACATCATTTCCGAGAACTATTTTAATTAAACGTAAACAAATGACCAAGACGGACAAAAATCTAGTCTTGTATCGTGTTTATATACCTTTCGAGTTCTAGTATATTGTAATGTCGTTCTTTCGACTGAGATCGGGATTTTGGATGGCACGCAGAGAATGGTGATCAAGACCAAGAGTGTGAAATACATGCCCTTTTGGTTATCAGTTGCAAACTTCTTCAATGGAGCTTGTTGGACTGCCTATGCATGGATCAAGTTCGACCCATGGATGGTGGTAAGTTCCCAACCCGATTGACCCATTTGCCTGATCTCGATTTTTTTGTTGTCTCGAGGGAAAGTCACTAAACTTGTGTGGTATGTGAATAGATTCCGAATGGGTTGGGAACATTATCAGGAGTAATTCAGCTGTTATTGTATGCCATCTACTACAACAGCACAGACTGGAGTGAACAACCCAAGACAACTGAACTCTCTGGCCTACCTTAATCACTTCCCTTAATCATCCTCTGTGATTTCCTAATCTCATAAGTGTCTCTTCATTGACACACCATACCTACAAAACTCATCAAAATCCATTCAAAACCAAAGCTCCACAACAAAGTCCTCCTAAAGAAGATGTGGTCGTATCATATCCTATCGGCCGAGTTCATAATGAAGTGGTTGTATTGTCTGATCACGTAATATCGTGATGTGTTTTAAGAGTCTCGGTTCTGCAACGTGAGAACGTTGCAGGGTCCTTAGTCGTGTGACTTGAATAAGTCTTCTTCGATAAAATTATTACTCAGTGTAAAGTTGTTATGAAGATGTCATCTGACGAAATTGTATGAAAATGATTAATTTGAAACGAAAACCATAAACCGCGCCTAGATGATCCGAACATGACCCGTATGCTTGATGTGGAAAATTCGTTAACTCGTAAATCATGAGAACGGTAAAAAAACAGAAGCCAAAGAAAGATTCATAGAAAAACCAGGAGAAACTGATTTTTACAGCAGTAACAATCAATAGCTAAAAATGTAATGTTGACATTGTTTTAGCTCATCATAGCTTTTTTTTTTTTAACTTCTCATCATCATAATTACAAGATTAACGCTAATAATTAAGCTTTTCTCACCCAAAAGCCGAAGCAATATGACTGACTGACCGACCGACTGACTTACGTACGTTCTCAAGGGCCTCGACGTCTCTGAAAGCAGAAACAACTTTGTTGCTGATCAGGAGGAATCATCCCGCCTCCTTTGGACGTGTCTATGGCTTCCAACAACGTGACTACCTCGTCCATTTCGGGGCGCCTGTCTGGATTCGCATCCCAACATTTCTTCATTACGTTAGCCAGTGCACTTGGGCAACATCTCGGTATTTCAGGCCTTAGGTTCTGCCAAAACAGAATCACAACCCGTTAAACCCTTTTGTAAGACCCTGTCCTTTCCGTTCTCTGCGACCCCTAAGACAAAATGAACATAGTGGGGCTATATATATACCTGACGAACAACAGCAGACGTAACCTCGGCAAAACTGAGGTCAGGATAGGGCATGTCACAACAATAAACCTCCCATAAACAGATGCCGAAACTGTATACATCACATTTCCTGTTGTACGGATCACCATTTAAAACCTGAAATTTTCCATTTTAAGATAATTCACTTCAGTTCAGTACGCTCGTCAAAACTAAAGCAAAAACAGCTCTAAATGCTAGTAGTAATCCAGACATATGTGCTACTCGAAGTTGTAGTGTACGTCTCTTTCAAATCAAGCATCACTCACAATGTCTTATGAAATGAGTGAATTATACTAGCTCTTTGAAAAAAATAATAAGGGACGGGACGTGAACACACCTCAGGAGCCATATAACCGAGAGTACCGGTCTCCCCGGTCATGTCGCTAGGATTCGAAGCCTCAACACGTGCAACACCAAAATCGGCTATTTTAAGAGTACGTGATTTGTCAAGTAGCATGTTTTCTGTCTTCACATCTCTGTGAACAATTTTCTCGGCATGGAGATAGCTCAAACTGTAGAACATTATGAAACAGGTTTAAAGTGATTTATTGAATACAGAAAGAAAAAAATGAGGTGAAAGGAAAAATGTAACTCGATGGTAGTTTTTTTATTACCCTCTAGCAAGATCGAGTGCCAATTGGACAACAACCTTGAAAGCGAGTTTCCTTCTTCGGTTCTTTATTAGGTAATTCTTTAGCGCACCTCCAGGAAGGTATTCGACAACAACGCAGCAGATATTAGTCGGCATGCTGATTAGACCATTTTCAGTCTGAATTTGTAGCCCCGATGCTCCCATCTTCGCCCCGATAAACTGTAGCATTAGAATAAAAAACAATCATAACCCAAATTCAAGCTGTAAACTTTGCTGAAATCTAAAGCCACAATACGCCCCGCTTTAACTTAATTTCGTTATATGCAATGCCATAATGGTAAATGTTCTACTCACACTCAGATCAACGCATTAAGTTTGTCAGCAAACATGAGTCGAGAAGGTAGCAAGCATATAGTATAAAAAAGTTCTGTATATGTAAATAGAGTGAGTATAGTAAGACAGAAGCCTATTCCAACAAAAGTTTTCCAAAATGAATGACAGAAAAAAGACTTCGATAAAATGGTTGGTAATATGACGCTCATAAAACACGAGGCTGTGACCAATGATTACCAAAACACGCTTGTGTTACATTACTTACATATTACTCGTACTTATCTTCAAAGTAAGCTTCCTTTATTTAATAAAACCCCGATGTCAGTATCATAAACCTTGTCAACGCTCAGCAAGAAAAGAATTTATGAGCGTCCGACTCATGCCTACAGTTTCGACTTCTAAGAAAACGAATGTTGTATCAGTACTCTAAGGTAGTAGGTTGTTGTCCATGTCCACATACAAGACTCGTTGATAAGATGTGTCAAAGACTCAAAGTCGACAATCAAAATTTCAACTTTATGCATTAAATATTCTTAAGTTCCTAAGACACGAAGCTAGAAGTTTCCCTTTCATCAGCACCATCGTAATTTCCATGCTTGACAGCACATTAGTTCAGCAAAACAAGAAACCTAGCTTCGTAAACCAATATTTTCATATGAGGGAGTCGATCCTAGCATTGTAATAATCATCACGTTAACCATATATATGGCATTTCCGACTGCATTGAGGGCATTCTCACAAAATCTTACTATGGTAGTGTATTCGCGCATGTAGTACATGACGTCAAGGTAAGAAATGTAAATATGTTGTCGTAAGTATATAACCTTAGTGACATTGGGATGGTTAAGCTTGTGCCACACCGCAACTTCCTGAGTAAAGGCAGCTCGAAGTGACGCTATCTCGGAGGCTGTTCTTTGACCCTCCTCACCCCAATCCAGCAGCTTAACTGTATTTAAAAAAAAAAAGAAGTTCCGATCATACTCCGTATTTCATTATTCCATTGAGTCAATGGTCTACATACATGAATTTAATGCAGGCACATGAAGAGATAGCTTTGAATTCAATCATACTACATTCATACCTACAAAAGTAAATTAATAAAAATTAAAACAATAAATCTGGTTTGATTCATTAAAAGAGATAGCATGGGCAAGTGGGGCTATATATTAAGCATTATGAGTACAAAGTTTGTATTTATTTCCAAGAAACACCTTTTTTCTGCATGTTCTCTATCATATCACAGCTTGGATCACATGAAAGGTTGAAAGTATCATCAACCAGCAGTTAATTGTCAACCACAACTTCAACTTATACCCGTGTTCGGATCACAGAATTATTTTTAGAATCCCCAATCACCATCACCTTCATCCTTCCTACCCGAAACCAATCAAAATCCAATACACATCTACTACTAAAGTATACTAATACTACGAGTAACAAATACGAGTAGCAAACTAGAACTCTGAGTTAAGTACATGGACATGAAACGGAAACAACATCTCTCTAATGCACGGCTAAGAGAGGAGGAAATAGAGGTATGACGACTGCATCAAGTCGACTTAACAAGACCATACAAATCACAAAATCACATTGGAGACGCCAATTTTCCATGCAATATCAACTACGGAGTATGTGTATGTCGTAACACTTGTAAGATGAGGACATGTTAAACAAGATGACATTTTTCACAAAATCACAAAACCTCATTGGAGAACATCAAAAATAGAGGTATGATTGCATCAAATCGACTTGACGAGACCATAAAAAGCACAAAACCTCATTGGAGACGACATTTTTTCAATGCAATATCGACTATAGAATATAGAGTATGTATATGTCGTAACACTAGTAAGATGAGGACATGTTGAACAAGATGAAGTCCATCAAATAGTTAACAAGATAAAGCCACAAGTGTTTTTTAGGACCACCCATTGCCTAATCTTAGCGTGGACCGACCAAATCTTAGTGGACCTTTTAACTATTATGGAAAGCAAATTCGACACTTACTTTCTTCAACAAAATCCCTCCATTATTAACACTAATGTTGATTCAAGTTAAACAATCCCACTAGGAATTGCAATTCTATAAATGGACTCCTCTTAATCCCATCTAATTAGAGATAACATCCAAAAAAAAAAAGAGAAATGAGCCTATGCATCAACTCGAAATACTTATTTAAGACGATTGTAAGCGTGAAACACATCCGAAACAACAACCCAATTTAGCAATGACTAATGAGCAAACATTAGTGAGTACTTTGGTATAATGGGAATCACAAAGACGATTTGCTAATGTTTTCATGGGTTCAAACCCTAAGTCATGACTACCACCGACATTACCAACGAAGGTAATTGACATCTATGATCTCGTAGATTCTACCGTGCAAGACCCGTAAACATTAGCAATTTATGGTAAAAATGAACCTGAAGAGTGACCACTTTCCCGACTAAACTAATTGAGTACGGGTTTCCACCAACTTTACAAACTAAGCTAGTTGTCAACTTGTCATCCCATCAAAATGAGCAATTGTACCCATTCCACGAACTTTACCAACTAAACTAACTAACTAACATCATTAGGTTCAAAACTCACATGATTTTTTACCAACTAAACTAGTTGACTTCTATTCAAAACATATAATTGTACCGATTCCACCAACTTTACAAACTAAGCTAGTTGACGGGCCGTTAGTGGACTATATTCATCATTTGTACGACTTTACCAACTAAGCTAGCAAACCGTCTTTCTTTAAAGACTTGGTAACCCCAAGTATGATGAGTAGATAAATGATTAAAGATACTACTTCTACAGTTCTACTACAAGTGTAAGAAATACGTATAAAAGAGACAAGTGGGTGATAGAGAGAAAAAAAGGGGGGGCTGACCAGCAACATCAAGACCATCATAAATACCACGATGAACGGTCCCAAAAGTGCCACGTGCAATCACGGTTTTGATGATGAGCTTAGAAGCGTCGATCTCCCATTCATGTTTAACTGAACTGTTGCTGTTACTGTTGTTGTTACTACTGTTACTGTTGTTAATGATGATGTCATCACCAAACTCATCTTTCTTCTTGTTCTTCTCCATTGTTAATGCTCGATTTAGATGTCTTTCAAGCTGTTCATCTAAACTCTTGAGATCAATCTGATCTGCTCTCACAAACCCACCTCCACTTTCTCCACTTTCCTTCATCTTTCTTCACTTCAATTCAACCTCAAAATTCCAACTTTTTTGGTCAAAGTTTCAATCTTGGAAAAAAATTGCAGCTTTTTGGTTAGTACCCAATTAGAAAGTTTCAATCTTTGAGTGAAATTTGATGTGAAAATGGGAAAAAAAAAATGGAACTTTTGGTTTAGTACCCAACCAAGAAAGTTTCAATCTTTGAGTGAAGTTTGATGTGAAAATGAAAAAAAAAAATGCAAGTTTTGGTTGATACCCAATAAAAAAGTTTCAATCTTTTAAGTGATGTTTTATGTGAATTTGTAAAGATTGGAACTTTGGGGGGTACTACCCACTAGAAAGTTTCATTTTTTTTTTTTTGGGTAAAATATGAAGTGAATTTGCAAAGATTGGAACTTTGGGGTACTACACACTAGAAAGTTTCATTTTTTTTGGTGAAAAATGGAGTGAATTTGAAAAAAAAAATGGAACTTTTGGTTACAACAAAGTACAAGTTAGAAAGTTTCAATCTTTATAAATAAAGAGGTTTTAAGTGAAAATGGTGATGTGGGAGGAGAGATAGAGAATCATTTATGGGTGTTTGTTGAGTAAAAACACATAAAGTTTGAATCTTTGGAGGTACAAGGTGTTGAATATGAGTAAATGTTTTCTGGGTTATCAGAAATATAGGAAATTTATGTCAGAAAACACACAAGTTAGTTTAAATCTTTTTTTTTTTTTTTAATGAGAGGGGATGAATATAAAATGGGGGAATGAATGAGGGAATGGAGAAGATAAATGGTAGGAGGTGTTTGTTTTTTCGAGTCGATCTCTGTTAAAACAGGTATATTCATATGGTTAGATGAGACAATTTCTTTATTGATTTCTACAAGTGTTATTTTTGTCTTATAATTAACATTTTTATTTTATTAAATTCGTTATACATTTGTGACGAATATTTGGGTTGGGTTTTGTGTCACTAAGTTAAAGAGAGTTAGTGTCAAGAGCATGTGAGCACATGGAGGTGCCAGAAATTTGACTTGATGTCGTTTTTAGACTCACAAGCATGCCTTTTAGTCTTCCTCACTCCTTTCCTCCCCCCTCATTTATTGCCTTCTTTCCCTCTTCTCCTTACATAATTTTTTCCTATTAAAAAGAAAGTAAGAATAGGTCTCGTAAGATATCGTCTCATATTGGTTTAATAAGTATGCTCATTATGTGGGAGGTCCATCGATAAATCAATTTAGTTATAGTGTCTCCTAAGTTTTCCTGGAAAAAAATGAATACTCTAGTTTTTTAGTTGGTGATCAAAATGTCTCTGAATAATTTAGTAAAACATCTTTCGTAAATATAAGTTGTGTACCTGTAAAATGAACATCATCTATGATAAAATGTTCACTCTATTATAAAAACATATACAAAATGAAATATGGAAAAGTCGTCTAATCATATATCAATGATAAATGGGTATGAAAATATAAGTGAAAAGAAAATTTATCTTTCGATAACATAATGAAAAACACTTTCCTATGAGTTTCGGTGTTTTTGAATTGTCACCTTATATTTAGGGTTATTTATAACACAATTAGGAACGTATTATTTTATACTCCGTGCAAGTATTTTCATAAATCTTGTGCAATATTGTCATTTTGACATTTTAGAGAACGAGTGAGTTCCTTAAGAGATCATATCTCATTACGTTAGGGAGAAAATACTAAAAACAAAAAGAAAGGGAAAGATTATCTTCAATAAACTCCATGAAACATCTTTCATAAATTTTTGAGATATCGTTTTTTACCGAGCATAAATTTTTGTATTTGAGAACCTACTAAAAAAATTATACTGCCTAAAATTTAAAGTGATACGCTTGTTATTAGTCTTATTTCTCTAAAGCTACAATAGTCAACTTAATTAACCGACTTTCCACTTAATTTATCAAATTTTGGTAGTCATCATTTTAGGACTAAGTGAAACTTACTACTATGAGAATCACTACTTGAAGGCTTTCACCAAACTAAGATAATGTTAATTAATTCACCACAATATTACCCAACACTAATAATAATAATACAAGGTCAGTCAATTAGTCAAATTCTTCAAACTTTTATTTACTCATATTCTTTATTACTCTATCGCTTACATGATTGACAATTTTATTATTAGGCAAAGGGATATCTATGTGCCCAAAAACAAATAGTAATGGGATATCTTGAAAAATGTCATGACTCAATTGCAATCCATGCATATGAAATTATAGATATCGTGCAATGCATATACGGTAAGAAATCATGCAATGTATACACGAAATTATTGAGTATTTACACGGGTCGGTATAATTATGCATCATCCCTACCTTTCCATGTTTCATACACGTATTCTTGTATTAACGAATGATTTTGTCTCATTTAATCATTTATGTAGATGATATTTAATCCGCTCATAAACCTGTCACAAGCTAAGAGATTACTCCGTACTTTTCACTAACCTCTCAAGAACATTACAAAGCTTCTGATTTTCATCCCTTGATCTGAAATCTTTGGAAATTGAACTACTAATTAAGAACCCGGTACCATCCTCTCACACCTAAAAAGTAGAACTCATTTATACGAGGTTTTTCATAAATCATTTTTTTAATGGGATTGAAGGATTTAAATTTCTAGGCGGCAATATACAAAATAAAATAAGAAATCGTTAGAGTTGCTAACAGTGATGTATTGTCCTATTAAATTCGCATATATATTAACATAAATAATGAATTTAAGGAGATATTACTAAAGAGTTGATCTGAAAATCATGCTCCGTTGTATATATATATATACAAGTATACACGACGACTTTCCTATAACGATAACATAATCATTTATAGATTATTAAGAAGCATCTTGAGTGTACACAATAATGATAGTGACCACAATTGATGCAAATCAATAAGTAAAGTTGTGCATCACTTCATTGTTGAAACCCCTCATGGTACATCATACATGGAGGGGTACTACTCCAATAACATAAAATCATGCACATACTTCATGACACAAAAGAGGTTGTAACTTCCTTTTAAAAAATCCATTATTTTAGATTTTCAAATCAATTTTAATGACTTATTTTGTAAGTAGTTATTCCGATCATCGAAATAATAAAAACAACTCAGATCTCACGCCTTAGAAATATAATTAGTCAAACTTCATGATAGTAAATTTGAATGCTTTTTAATCTCGAACAACAATCTATAATTTCTTAATAGGTATTCGTATATGACGTTTTAAATGTTAAATGTAGATATTTTCAAATTGAATAATCAACCAATCATTCATTTTCCAACCGAAAAAACAAGTGTCGGTGCGAGCACGCAACCCAAGTAAACAGAAATTCAAAACCCAAACATAACAACAACAACAACAACAACAACAACAACAAAAACACATCATAACAACCCAAAACATGAACTCAACAACACCACCACCAACATCCACCTCTAAACCCCTCCCTCCACCCCCACAAAACCCCTCACTCCAACCGATCTCGACACCGACACCAATTCCCTTCAATCCCCCCACCCGCCGCCACCTCCTCGCCGCCCTATCTCTCTCCATCACCACCCCCATTTCACCCCCTCCTACATTTGCCCGCGGCCTCTTCCAAATGCCTCCTTTCAAGCTCAACAACAGGTATATCTGTCTCACTCATTTGTTTATCTTTTATATTATCTGCGAGAAGTACTTTAATCCGACAACTCATGGAATGGAGTTGATGTTGTTTGAATGGTGGAAGGTATTTCCTAGTGAGGGCAGGGGAGTCAGAGTATGAGAGCTTAGGAGTGATCAACACCAACCCGGTAGCGAAAACGTCGATGGACAACGGACTGTCGGAAAATGGGAAACGACAGTCGATAAAGGCGGCCTTCGAGTTGAAGAAGATGGGAGCTTGTGAAGGGAGTTGTTGGATATGGCCTTCCATCACTCAAAGGTCTTACCAAGCTGCTGAAATCATTGCTTCTCTTAACAAAGTTGATCGCAGGTAATCTTCCATAACCTTGTATTGCAATTTGTTCATGTTTTTGGATAAGATTTTTGTTGTGTTTAGACCACACAATGAAACATGATTTGAACCCGTCACGTCTGCTCAGATACCATGAAAATTAAAGGAACCAACTCAACCAGAAACTCAAGTGTCAGATAATTTGAATGACAGTCGTGGATGTATATGGATGCAGCCGTATAGTTCCCGAGTATAGCTTCTTGGATGCTCGAGGACTCGGAGCTTACGAAGGCAGGCCATTGGAGTCGGTTTCCGAGGTGTGCTAGCTAGGCCCGTCTACCTTTCTAGACGCGTTCTGTTTTCGCTCTACATTTAGTACTAGTTATACATGCATGTAATTATGTATGTGTTTAAACAGGTTTATGAATCAGATGGAGTATCTCCAAGCCTAAAGCCGCCTCCAACGATCGACGGGACACCGAACGAGAGCGTAGATGACGTGTTCGT
Organism: Agrostemma githago; assembly: GCA_958450325.1. Classification (NCBI taxonomy): domain Eukaryota; kingdom Viridiplantae; phylum Streptophyta; class Magnoliopsida; order Caryophyllales; family Caryophyllaceae; genus Agrostemma; species Agrostemma githago. The sequence continues at coordinate 3,542,511 of OY288259.1, forward strand.
CCGCGTGACACAACTCATGTCGATCACGGAAACACAATACTCCGAAGAAACGGTAATAATCGTGTCTCCTGACTCCGACAATTTAACCGTTCTACAAGCCGGACTACTTGGGCTCGACTTTCGAAGGCATAGAGATCTTTCATTCAGTCCCGGAGAGGTGAGATTAGTCGACGTGAAGAGCATACCGGCTTACAAGAAACCGACTAAAAATGTCTACAAATGCATTAACCCACCAAACTGCAGGTGGACTAGCTCCGAGTCTTAGGGCTGTAAGTGTAACCAAGCAAACGAGATTAACAAATCCGAGTTTTCATGGATTACGAAGGTCTGATGCACTGTGTAAACATTGGCATGCTGTAAATACAGTATAATAAAACAAGCAGTACATTGATTTTTCTTTGACGGGCAGTTTAATACCTCGGTAAAGCATCTAATCTAGCTTCGAGAATCTCATACTTCAGTAACTTCCTCTTGGATCTCGCTGTAGTTCATCTCCGAGTTCATAGCTCCACCATTCATCTCAAGCTGGCCACCTGATTCCGATATCTTTGTGACTCTCTGCAATTCCTCGAGCCCACTAACAGGCTGAGCTGCTTCTTCTTCAGTCCTCGGAGGAGTACTATCCTTGGGAATCGATGATGCTTTAGGTTGTCGAATGGCTATAGCTGCTTCTGGCATAGAAACCGGAGGCGGCTGGGGTGGGACCCACCTGCGCACAGGAGGACGGTCCGCTACAGCAGCTTCATTTGACACAGCAGCATATTTATGATCATTTCCATTTTCAACCTCCGTGATTCTAACATTTTTCTGCTGCCACCAAGGAGATGAACTGTCGTCATTATTGTACTGATAGGTACTGCCATTATCTCGAGCCAAGTAGCCTGAAGAACCTTCAGCAATTGGTTGAGGAGTCTCCCATGGCTTTTTTGCACAGCAACAAGAGAATAAATACAGATGTCAGGATACAAAAGCAACATCAAATACATATGACAATAGCTGCTCTAAACGTGTCATAATATACCCGACACATGAGAATACAAGACAATTGAATGGGATACCTTGGATCGAGGAGCCATGCTAGGGTTTGGAATGGGTTGATTGGGATTTGGGGGACGATCATCAATATCCTGTCATTTTACCAAAAGGAAAACCAGTCAATAAAATGCAATACAGAGTACTATTCTCTCCATCTCCACGCATATTTTACACACGTTCCATTTTAGTATCTCCTGGACAATAATTTACATTCCTTGGAAAATCATGAATGGAAGTTGAAGAGGTATGTCAACATACTCTGACATTCGGAGGTTTTTCGCCTCTCTGCACCATTGCCATTATCTGAGAAAAGAACACGTATTCACGGATCACAAATTGGCATACAAAGAATCGAGGTATAACTTAGGACGAATATACAACCAATCGGAAAGACTGAAACATATACCTCTGCGTATGATTTTGGATGAGGTGGTTCGGCAGATACGGGTGGTGAAACAGACCTCACTGTAAATAATAATCGTATACAAGTTAGAACAATTGTCACATTAATGAGTTAAATAAGAGAGAAGAATGTCATGGGAACCTGATCGTGTGTCGTACTCGTACTTGCCATTTACTGCCTGCTGTAAATTCAGGATAAAACCATCAATCAGTGGAGCTCGGAGAAAGGAGCTAAAGGATTCCCAATTCAAACTAAAGTTCCCACCCATATACCCAATAACTCGTTAAAAACTTAAAAGTGCAAATAAAGATTTGGGTCTTGTGATGATTCCATGATTATCTTTGTACTCACCATGGAACGCGTGATAGATCCATCTAGATATTCTTCTCTAGAAAGGTTTCTCCCAGCATAGCTTGATTGCCCTAAAAAACAACGGGAAGGCAGGTTAACAGCATGCAGAAGAAGGTGAAATCTCTTCCATGCACATACGTGCGACTGCTGCGAGACTTGGTGAACTTTACAAATATCTCTAACATACCTTCTATCTTGGATATTGCACTTCTCATTGTCCTCATCTCATGAATTTGCACGTCCAACAAACTCATAAATTCAGCAAAGCATTTCTTCTCTGAAAAAATTCAAATGAAATATCATCAAGACGGAGACAACAGAAGATAAGGAAATGTTTATCTAAAACTGAAGGACAATTAGGAAAGTCACCTTCATTTTTTACAAGCAACATTTCTTGACTAGCCCTAGCCACGTCCGCTGCAGCAGCAGCTGCTGATTTTGCAGCAGCTGTAGCTTCTTCAGCCAATGTCGGTTTCCGAACAGCATTTCCTTCAACCGAGTCCTCTTCATCCAAGACCACCCTACGGATCCACGACTTCAGCCTCGGAATAACTGAATTCTGCAGAAGACACGTCTTTGATGAGTGGAAGAAATATGATAAGAAAATAAAGGGGTGGGTGGGATGAGATATCTTCATGAAAGCTCTAAGAAGTTCAAAAACCGTACTTTCAATACTATAACTGTTCCAACACCAGACATGGTCAAGAATCCTATCGCAAACACTGCATGTGACCAGTGAAATCTTCTCGTCATCGTCGACAACACACCAGATGGCGCAGCTGCCACTGGTTGCATCGCCTGAACAGGTGCCTGTACTACATTTGTAGCAGTCCCAACCTGCGCATCTGTAATAACTAACAAAGATTACATTCATGTAATATACGTAAGTTAGCCCCTCATAGTTTTTGCCTCCATTTTACTTCATAAATTAATAAATAAAAATTCTGATATTAACAAGATTACCTTGAGGTGTGCCAGTTTGACCACTCGTTGCAGCAGGAGAGGGGTCCTGTAATTTTCCATTGTAAGTTAAGCAGCAAAGCTTAAAGAGAAAACTTTGTGGGAATCTAAACCGATACAGACAAGATTATTACGGCATATTTAGACGTGTAAGGTAGTCACTTACAGGAACACGACGAAATGCTTCATCAATCTCTTCTTTTGTAAGACCTTTTTTCTCAAGAAAATTCCGTCTGTGGATGACAGGGGAACCCCTTACTCTAGGGTGAGATAGGAACTTAATAGCATTTTGCACCTGCTCTTCTCTTATAGGTTCAGAGTTGACAAAAACCGATGTTTGCGAATTTTCTTGTGGGGGATCTGGTGTTACTTGGCCATCTTTCACGGCTGTTTCAGATGGTTCTGAACGTGTAATTCACAGAAATTTAACTCATCGGATGACAAAATATATACACCGTGACAAAAAAATTAACCACAACAAAGAATCATACACTCCTAGTTATAAGTTTTTACTTTCGGAACAAAGAAACATGCTGAATTTTAGACTGTAATCAAATCAATAAGGAGTGTAATTCGTCACTCAAATATCGCCTCAACCGCTACAATGATGATCAACAAGGAGTGTAATTTCAATTATATATTAATGATCATTAACATGATGAACCCTAATGTCAAAAATCAAATCTTTGCTCGAAATTCAATTCAACAACCACTTAGACAAGCTTAAAAATCAGCATCTCCAATCCCAGAATTAAATTCATTGACTAGTTCACACTTCAAAACCCCATATAGTATGAGTGATATACTAATACAATTACACAAATTGTTGTTCATGACGAGAATATCTGTGACAAATTCGTGACGGGTTAAACAAAGATCCATCATTTACTACTTCCTAGGCATATTTGACCCGCGACGAGTTTGTGACGGATAAATTACCATCTTCAAAGTAATTAGAAGTTCACATCTTGATCAAATTAGTACACAACACACCAAATTACAAAGATGCAATCTTTATATTATTTCTAAATAACAAAATTGAACAATTAAAACTATAATTGAAACAAAGTTGTAATCTTTTATACAGAAAAGAGAGGTAGAACAAACCTGGATTAATTGGATTAGGAGGAAGAGGAGGAGGTGATTGGGTTGCCATAAATCTCAAACCTTTGATTTATTTATTTATTTCATCAAATTTTACAGCAAACCCACCGATTAAAACCTCAAATTATGTTGAATTTGGAAGTAACATATAAGAGGAAGCCCAATTCATGGAAGATGAAAAAAATTGGGGAAGAGGGAAAAGGGGATGATGGGTCAGTGAGTAGTAATAATCAGAGTGATTAGCCAAAATTCAAGGTCTCAATTTTATTTTCTGGGAAATTGATAACAAAGTCGTGATTGGATGGTTCTCCTTTGCTTGTCTCATTCAATTACTTATGATCGAGACGGAAAGAATATTCTGTATTAAATATTACTCCCTCCAATCCATTCAATGGTTTACATGAAGGGTTTTACAAATTTTAAGGAAAGTGGTAAAAGTAAGGGTATTATTGGTAAATCAAATGGTTTTATGGGGTCCACCAAATTTAAAGTAAAGAAAAAGTAGTGGTATTTTGTGTAAATAGAGGAAAGATAAGAGGGTTATATGGTAAAGTCTTTTGCCAAAAGAGGAATGTAAAGAATTGATTGGATTGTCCATTTATAGTAAGTGTAAAGAATTGAATGGATGGGAGGGAGTAGGATTTTAAGTATTACAGACTTGGAATAGTATTATTCTCGATTTAAGATTCTACTACGTGGTATTTCTAATCTATATACGAGTACAAAATGGGGTTGTTTGTATCGGGATTTTATTGATTGTCTCTGTGAACTTGGTTCTTCAATTGATGTCAATTCTCGCAAGATTTGTGGTTTAATTGTCTGTCAACCCACTCATTTGTCTATCCCGGGGTTGTGGCATAGCGTTTCTTCCTTTGTAAAAACTAAAAAGGGTGTGAATAACTCCCGAGGGCAATGGTTCGAGTGTGAAGTCGAGCATTCTCATCATCACCCGTTTGGCCTACCTCGAGGATATGGCGGATGCGTCCTTCAACAACTAATTCCCATACAATGATACAGAGGTGGATCTTTATGGACCGATAGGTGCATATTAAATCACCAAAGAAAATAATAGTACAGCCCAGCAAATACAAAAGTGGTGCATCAACAGTTCACATCAGACCGGCAACACATGGACCAAATACTACGAAGAAAAAAATAGGAAATAGAAACAGCCAAAATTTGACGGCTGTGGGATTTGAACCCACGCCCTTTCGGACCAGAGCCTAAATCTGACGCCTTAGACCACTCGGCCAAACCGTCTAATGATGATTATTAACAGATTGTAAACATCTTAACTCTATTATTCATATAAACTTGATTAATGAAAATAGTTGAGATTTTTGGTTAATGGTGAAATACTCCGTATTACGGAATAATCCGTCTCAGTTTTTTTTTTTTTTTTTTAATATTATTTCAAAGAAATATTTTAATTAAAGATAAACAAATAAATAGAATGAAGAAAGTACGATTTATAAATTATAATGACACATGATAGCCCAATAATTACTTGAGGCTTTTCACCGTATATTATCATGTTGTAAAATGGGAGTTACCCAAAACTTTTCACGTGGAATATTACTTTATACTCCGTAGTATACTCGTGTATGAATCTAGACACTTGAAAATTTTAACCGTTATGGATTCTATTATTTTCCCACTTATTTTCAATTCATTTCATTTTATTAGTTCAGTTCTATAAATTTCAACGTCACTCGGTCCGATTGAGTTCATTCCAATTCAATTAGTATACTTCAACCACGAAGAACGGGACTTAATTTAACCTTTGAAAATGGTCACATAGCTAATATAAGTGACTTCTGTCATAGAAAATTTTACAAAAAAGAAGACATCAATAATATATTCACAATTTTCCTAGAGCCCTCAATGCTCACAAAATCACTAACAATAGCAATGTGGTAAGCATCCGAAAATTTTCCGATCATAAGACGTTTCTAAATTAGAAAAGAATTTAGGATCCTTGTGGTACGACTCTGCGTAACTCTCCAAAACCGTCACAATCTTGTCAAAATGTGGTCGCTTGTTCGGGTTACTTGACCAACAACGCTCGATGAGCCGACTCAGTGCTGCAGGACACTCTGTAGGCATCGGCGGTCTAGCATTCTGCAAACAACCCCAAATTCCGTTAAAACATAGGGACAGAGCTATGCGCAGATCAACCAGGCGGTCAGTCGAAATAAATACACCCACAATGAGGTAGGGTAACACAAAATCAATTACTACAAAACATAATGTGAAGGACAGAAAATTTAGAACATGTCCTTTAGGATCTCCAACTCATGGGCCACACACAGCTGTTAGGTCCCCCTACATGAAGGGGCCGGGGCCAATATTTTCAAGATTACAGATCTCATTAACACTGTTTAATGCCCATTATTAATTTCCCAGATGTGACATTAAATCCGTAAATTAAAGACTCCGAATCAAGTACAGTACACGATAGATATGTCAGGTCAGGTCAGGTCGGGGGTTAGTATTAAGACAGCAGAAAACAGGACGTGACGACTAATTAATATCGGAAAGTATGAGGTATATAAATCAAAGAGCATGTACGTGACAAATTGGTCCGATACACATTATTACTGTTAAATCATGCGTGGTGGTTCGAATCAGGTTACGACGTTACATCTTCGGGCTACATGCATACTGTCACACTACTGCTGCTGCTGCTCAGTCTTAATTGCACTATAACATCTAATCTTTTGGACCCAAAAATACAGCTTTTTTTATGTCCCAAACTATTGGCAGATCACACAGTAGTACTACTGTGGTACCGCGGTAGTACACTCCGTAATTTGTTAACAAATTTAGATAAAACCGTCTTACCCAAATCTTATAACGTGTCAAATTCATGTTCATGTAATTAAACTGACGTTACCTTTTGGCAAACAGCAAAAGCAGCTTGTTCAGGAGTCATATTATCGAAGGGGATCAACGCAGTCAAAATCTCCCAAAACACGATGCCAAAACTATAGACATCGACTTTCTTAGTATGTTTCTTTTCTCTGATCATTTCCGGGGCCATCCACCTGTATGTGCCCGTAAACCCTTTAGAGTCGCAGCACTGAGACTCTAAACACGATATCCCAAAATCAGCCACTTTAACGCACATATCATGATCAATAAGCAGATTTTCCGACTTGAGATCTCTGTGTAGGATCCCTTGTGAATGCAGATACTGCATCCCTCGAGCGATGTCTAGTGCCAGCTTGAGGACTAACTGTATCGGGACTGAATACGGCTCCTGCTGATGCAAGTATTTCCTCAGTGATCCCCCCGACATGTACTCTGTGATTATACAGAATACAGGCGGTTTCTTACACGCTGCGAAAAACTGCATGCAGGAAAAATCGTATTGTAAATGAATTTGTACGATAAAACATGGAAAATTGAATAAAACTTAACACCTGTCATGAAAATACGTCTTGATGAATGTTTTATATATACTCTATATATTATCCATAATAAGTATTTTCCGAAGATTTATAGTACAAGACAAGTTATTAATCATTATTTTTCCGGATTATTTTTCCGAAGATAAATACAGTAATATAGTGATAGTCCGTACTTGGTAGTGATCCAAAATGTACGACGATAACCCCATGTACAGTTTTTTCCACTAAGTTTCGTGTCACACATTCATTTTGGAGAACATGCAAGTAAGGGTAAACATTAATTGGGCTAAGTTACCCTACATATCAATTATCTCAACTTTACACCGATTCTAAAACAGTAGTATTTGTTCTCTGAAACGATCTCACATGATGACTAAACAATCAATATTTAATATATACGAGTAGTATTTTTACGAAATTGGATCGTCTCAAGCGTAAGACTGTCTTACTCTATAATTTGTGATCACTAATTCACCGGGATAACCCCACCCCGCACTTAATTAGTGATTTAACCCTAATTATTCATCTAAACAACGCATCAAAGACAACGACTATGATTTCCACCGCTTTTTCGAAAATGGCTTAATTTGTTTGGTCACATAGTCCCTTGATCCACGATTCACTGGATCACGGCCTATGCGACTAAATGTGTCATTTTACGGAGTAAAATATATTCTTGAAAATTGCACCTGTTAAATAAAAATGACCTATGTTTAGTCACGTATTCCCATGATTTGCTACGCCATGGGCCTGTGTAACAAATGCGTTACATTTAAACTTTGGAAATTGCACTCCTTAAATTTTTCAGTTTTTTATATGAACTATACTGTAACATTTAAGTACAGTTTTTAGAGTTATATTTAAAAATTTAAAACCTACAATATTGATATTAATATAAAAATTCAATACAAAATTGACAAAAAATAATGCAATAATATTAAATAAATACTCGGTACTTAACTATTATATTATACATAAATTAATACATTTAATACATATATTAAGAATTTATTTGGTCGTTTAGTTGCTTATATATAGTTAAACAGTGTATTTATCATTTTCCTATTAGTTTTCTATTTTAGTGATTCGTTAATTACCGTCTTATACTTATCAAGTCCAGAAAAAGAAATTTTTATATGCATTTGGTATACTAAAGTCGGTACATTACCATGTACCCTAACCAATTAAATAGACGAATTCCAAATATTTTGAAACAATCACACCCAATGGTTTCGAAGTTTGGTACTCCACCATATATACTAAACATTCGGTCACGTAGTTCCATGCGTACTAAATGCATAGATCTACGTGACCTTAACTGCAACGGTGCTACAACATTATTGTTGCAGCCCCGCTGCAGTTAAATTAATTAACCTGTAGAAAATGAAGAAAACTAACCGTGATGATATTGGGATGAGTCAAGTGAAACAAGAGAGAAACTTCGGAAGCGAATTCGGCCTCGATTTTGGAAGCCAAATCGGGGTCTTCTTCAGGCTGACTGATGAGTTTAATAGCAACTTCAGTTTGATTATAAAGACCTCTGTAAATCCTGCTATGTCTTCCAGTCGCAAATTTAGAGCCAATCAAAAGCTGTGACATGTCTGCACTCCATTCTTCTTCACCTTCTCCCTTGATCTCACCTCCTTTTGAAACTAAGTACTTTGACCATGATGCTGCTCTTTTGTACTCTCCTAATGACAAGTTCTTCTTCAGCCTCCTCCCGCTTCCGCTCCCTCTCCCTCTTTTTATGGGTCCGGGTTTTGAGTCGGGTTTGGGTTTGGGTCTGGGTCTTTGCTTGAACCAATGTAAGTTCTTCATTATGTTTTTTTTTTTTTTTGTTATGGAAAGATATAATTATGTTTCGGATTTTAAGAGGGGTCAGATGTACGTAACCTGAAGTGAAGTGAACCAATTGATTTGAGAATAAATGAAATAGTATTTTCGTTAAAATGAAGGTGGGTTTTTGGAATTAAAAGGGTTAGATGTACGTAACCTGACGAGAATGAATGAATTATGATTAGGGTGTGGGGGGTCAGATGTACGTAACCTTACCGTTTTAGACGGGATGGAAATGGAAGGGAGCTAGGGAAGGGGTGGTAGTTGTGGTATGAGAGGAGTGAAAATAACGTAGTAGGGAGGAATTGGGAATGTGTGGCGAGATGGAGATGTGAGGATGATAACGTGAGAGATGGTCACATTAGGGGACAAACAGGGCTAACCCTCTCAATCTTATTCCCATCTTGTCCTTTGGGTATCATCATAAGGGGTACTCCTATATAGCTAAGGAACCAATGGACATGTATGGTGATTGAGGACCGGGCGATTTAGATCGTGTTCATTTGTGAAGGTGGATGATCCGATCGGAATTGAAAAAGATGGAATGAAGTTGTATTAAATTGGATCAATGAGGTATGACTGGGGACTACTTTTTACCCTCGACGCTTTACTTCTTACCGTCGACGTTAATTACGTAAAATGACGACTTTGCCCTTGATATTTATTTTCGAAATAATATTACGGTAACATTTTATAGATTATCGATTTATTAAAGTTCGATAATAAAACCGTCTTTTTCGATTATCGTAATAAACCAAAAACCGACTTCCTATATAATTAATATATGGAATTACGCAAAATGACAAGTTCTCATTTGCAATTAATTCTCGAAATATTATCATATTTACATTTTATAAAGTATCGGTTTATTAGAACTCGATAATAAAACCGTTTTTTCGATTATTGTTACGCATCTGATTTTAAACAGTTAATTAGATTAATGAACGACTTAATACAATTTAATAAACGTAATTAACAAATACGAGTAATACGCAAATTAAATCCTAATTAATGTACGACAATCAAGATTTATTATACAAATCGACGCAAATTAAAAGAAAAAAAAAATCCGGAAATGGGTTGGGTCGAGTGGGTTTTTCGACCCACTCAAGGGTGGTGAAATTGGTTACACGGACAACCTTTAAAAAATAATTCAACAAACAAAATGCTATTAAGAAAGATCGAACCCCTAACCTACTAACTGGAAACCAAATAACCAAACCACTGCACCAACATCAACATACTAATATTTTAAATGGTTGAAAACTACTTGTTTCGAAAAAATAAAACAAGAAAATTGGACTAAGTCGAAAAAATCCGTCGAAAATCAGTCGACATCCCCATCCGAGAGTCGACGAAGATAAATTCAAAGTGTAAACAGGATTTGAACCTATGTCACTTGAATGAAAGGTTGTCCCTGTAACCAATTGCACCACCTTATACTTTAGGTTCCATATCAAACGTTCAAGTATTATATAGAAAATAATACGATCCTTGAGTGGGTCGAAAAACCCACCCGACCCAACCCATTTCCGGAATTTTTTTTCTTTTAATTTGAATCGATTTGTATAATAAATCTTGATTGTCGTAGATTAATTAGGATTTAATTTGCGTATTACTCGTATTTGTTAATTACGTTTATTAAATTGTATTAAGTCGTTCATTAATCTAATTAACTGTTTAAAATCAGATGCGTAACAATAATCGAAAAAACGGTTTTATTATCGAGTTCTAATAAACCGATACTTTATAAATGTAAATGTGATAATATTTCGAGAATTAATTGCAAATGAGAACTTGTCATTTTGCGTAATTCCATATATTAATTATATAGGAAGTCGGTTTTGGTTTATTACGATAATCGAAAAAGACGATTTTATTATCGAGCTTTAATAAATCGATAATCTATAAAATGTTAAAGTAATATTATTTCGAGAATAAATATCAAGGGCAAAGTCCTCATTTTACGTAATTAACGCCGACGGTAAGAAGTAAAGCGCCGACGGTAAAAAGTAGTTGCGGGTATGATTGTATGAATGTATAATCGATTTGACACGGATAATTTTACTCCCTCATTCTTGAATAAGTCTCATATATGGATATTTTTTTTAGCCCCATTTCTCAATAAGAATTTTTTTTATAATTTTGTGACCATATTATCCTTATATTGTTAACCTATTGAGGTAATGTGGCAAAAAATAGTGTCCGAAAAAAGTAAGTCATTTTTTAAAATGACTCAACACTATGTTTATTTCTTTTGTTACCTACGTCGTTAGTTACATTTCAAAACAAGTTGATCTATGTGGTTAAGACTAATAAATGGATTACAAAAATTCACGGACCTTTTTTTATTAGTTTTCGTTTTCACGACCTAATGAATACAAGTACTAATATTGGATTTTCCCAATAATTTTCCTTGATTTTTCTAAAACACGTACTCTAGAATTTCTTGTAATACAAAATAGGGATGAATAAACTCCGTGTGATGCTTTATTAATGGAAAGCTCATTAATTTATTGAAAATAAAATAAAATCATTGAGGGAAAACAATAAGTGTTGATTTTGTTTAGTTATAAGTGCGCAAATTGTAAGTGTTAAAAAAAATTATTGTGACACCATCTCATATAAGAATTTATTTCTTTTAAACGGGATAATTACATTCCATCTTTGTAAAAAGAAGATTTTGTTTATTAATGCAGGGAGACAAAGGATTGCATATGTGTTTCAACATTTTTGACCTATTAAAAGCAACTTTGTTCATCACTTTAAGTTATTTGTTTTTGGCAAATCCAATCTAATAAATGGATATACATTAGGAAAAACACATTCCACTTCAAAATTATTTTCTTTAATATCTTACATATGTACCTAAGTACATCGTTTTACCGTAGTTTATGGACGAATTGAATCTTATACTCCATATCAAATTGTATGTATTGCGAGTCATACATCATCATACTTCTAATTAAACAATCTCAACTTATAATTATATTATACACCGTATAAATCATGCAATTAAGAAACTTTTTTACAAAACTCAAAATTTTACAAAATCAGATCACATTTTCTTTCAAAATAAACTTATAATATAAAACGGTCGAACGTATATATAAGACCAATCAAGATCTTCTTTATATTTGGGTTGTTCTTGTGATTTGTCTCTAGAAGCCATGGAGAGCCATCCCAAAACACACGCACAGTAAACAGTCACATAACACACATTTACGCACATTATGTATAAAACGTAAGGGCAAAACCGTCATTTAATGCGAAAGAACTCGAGGGCAAAACCGTCCTTTACAAGAACAAAGGAGTGGAGAGAAATGGGGCCCAGAAAAGGAGGCAACAAAAAAAAGAGGTATCCGTAGCGTTGTCGGACAGTGCCGTATGGTTATTCCGTATACGACTTATACGGTACTACTGCACTCTCTCACTAGTCACTCCACTCCTTTTCCTACCCCTTTTTCTTAGATGTTGTTTACTCATTCTCTCGATTTTTCTTAAAACGAATATATGTATGAAATTTATATTACTACTCCGTATTTCATATCCACCTCTTTTGGACACTATTTACAATTCAAGAGAATCGTTAATATTTCACGATAACATATAAGAGGAAATATCTTCGGTATGATCTTGTTTGATTCTTCTTTGTAGATTAAGAATATTGATTTTTTTTATAATTTTTGTTGATGTATAACGAAAGATATTGACGGTGTAAACCGTGTCTTGACAAGTATGAAAAAGCAAACGTATCATTTGGATTTGAACGAAGGGAGTACTTCATACAACTAGACATGACAAACGGGTTAACAGTATCAGATTTGGGTTGGAATAGCCTACAATAAAAGTTCGGATCATTTGAATAGATCATCTCGATTTTAGGTTTGGTTATCCGAGTCGGATCAATTTTATCAGATCTAAGTTTAATGAGTTAAATAGACCGTCGTCGATCATTTAGATAGATGACACAAATACATTTGAATTTTGTTTGATCAATATTATATTTGACTCGTTTTAAATTTAATACGGATATACACACCGACGTTAAAAAGGAATAAGTATGGGGTTGGGTGATAAGTTGTTATTGAATGAGTGAAATACTTGGTGGTTTGCATAAATAAAGCTAAAAACAAAAGAGTGTACATCTCCATTTATGTTGCCACTTGCCAGTGAAGGTCCTTTGTTTGTACTTTGACTGCTGCTCCTTTACCCCTAACTCACTATGTCAACGTCTGTGCGCCACTCTCTCCCTCTCTCTTTCACTCCCGGTTCTTTCGAACCGTTGTAATCGAGATAAAATGAATATCTTACCTTAAGACTTTACTGAACTAAATTAAAGTAGGCTAAACGAAACTGAATCTAACTAAATTAAAGTAAGTTGAAAAGAAATCAAAGGGTTTCACGGTTTCCCTCACATGCACTTCACAAGTTCACATACATGTCATATATAGGCACGTCGTTTTATATATGAATCGTAATACTGATTTATTACCGAGTTATTAAGGTTTTGGATCGGAGTATAGACTGACTAGATTTCAATGTAATGTCGAGCTGTAAGATTTTGGAGGTTTGATTGACGATGTTTCAGTGTGACAAAATTGAAATAGAGATTTGACATTTTGGTTACGTCCACATTGAATAATGTCATATTCATATATAGCAATGCAAATAGCATGCAAGAAATTCAAATTTACCCTAAAATTTGTAGTACTACTTATTTAGCACAGTTCAGAAATTTTTATAAAGTCAATAAATATATATACAAAAGCTCGACAAATTTGTTTTGGTTTGTACAACCAGGTGTATAATCCTATTTTCCTGTTTAGCATTATTAATCTTGAAAAGGTGATCAGGTAAAAAGTACTCCCTCCGATTTTAATTTTTCGCCCCATTTCATCAATATATAGGTATAATATTTTAATGAAATGGGGCAATAAATAAAAAACGGAGGTAGTAACTCTTAATCTAATTCTAATATTTTAATTGATAGTACAAAATATTCCATAAATATTACTCCTAACGAATAATAATATACTCAATAATATGAAGTACTCCAATAAATATCTCGAATCGAGTCGAGTCGTATTGTGTAGCAGGCCAAATAACCAAATTGGTAAAAAAAAGTGGCTCAAAGGTGATGGATTGGTAAAAAAAGTATCGCCGGCGTCGAATAGGTAAAAAAAGTGGCACCCAAGTGACGAATTGGTAAAAAAATGTCGCCGGTGCCAAATAGGTAAAAAAAGTGGTACCCAAGTGACGAATTGGTAAAAAAAATATAATCATGTTACGGATTTAAAAAAAAAAATAACCGATGCAAAAAATTGGTAAAAAATGTAATCGGTGTCAAATTGTACTGTTACGGATTAAAAAAAAATAATCGATGCGACACTATTTAGACATTAAAGTTCGTAAAATAAATTACCTAATACCTATCGTTTTGGGTCGGTTTAGATTTTTTTTTTCAAAGTGTGCCGATATTATTGTCACATAGGTCCGTGTTTACGGTTCTTACGATACGGTGTAAAAAATCTAGACATGTCGAAACTCGATCCACGACCCATTTGACTCGAACCCGAAAAGACCCGTTAATCTAGGATCGAAATCCGACTCGACCCATATTGTAACCCGACTAATTATTTAAGGGATCTAATAAAATCTTCTAATCAAAAAAATTTCGTACGGTGAAAAAAAAACAAATTTTCGTCTAGATGACTCATTTGATTGTAATGTTGACTTATTTAGAATTGTATGAGCTATGATAATATGGAGTAGACGATTTTTTTTTATATTTTTTTTTCACCTTACGGAATTTTTTTGATGAGAAGATTTTATTAGATGACTTAAATTAGTCAGGTTACAATATGGGTCGAGTCGGATTTCGATCCTAGATTAATGGGTCTTTTCGGGTTTGAGTCAAATGGGTCGTGGATCGAGTTTCAACATATCTAGATTTTTTTACACCGTATCGTAAGTACCGTAAACAGGGATCTATAGGATAATGTAGGCACACTTTAAAAAAAATTAAACTGACCCAAAACGCTAGGTAATTTATTTTACGAACATTAATTTCTAAATAGTGTCACATCGATTAATTTTTTGTTTTAATCCGTAACAATTTGGCACCGATTACGTTTTTTTATCAATTTCTTGCATCGATTAATTTTTTTTAAATCCGTAACACGATTATATTTTTTATCAATTTGTCACTTCTGTACCACTTTTT
Organism: Agrostemma githago; assembly: GCA_958450325.1. Classification (NCBI taxonomy): domain Eukaryota; kingdom Viridiplantae; phylum Streptophyta; class Magnoliopsida; order Caryophyllales; family Caryophyllaceae; genus Agrostemma; species Agrostemma githago. The sequence continues at coordinate 3,557,839 of OY288259.1, forward strand.
TTACCTATTTGACACCGGCGATATTTTTTTACCAATTCGTCACTTGGGTGTCACTTTTTTTACCTATTCGGCGCAGACAATATTTTTTTTACCAATCCGTCACCTTTGAACCACTTTTTTTACCAATTTGGTTATTTGAACTTGTGTAGCATGGTCCTTTAATTTACCTTACTTTTGTGGGGTTACGAGAAGACTACTCGAGATTGATGTGCATGCGCAGAAGAGAGCGTTAACTTAAATAAGGTACGTTGAGGACATCAAGTGATTAACGTAAACCTAACACTTCCGTACAAACAAAGGACATCAACCTGCTATCTTAATTATTCACTCTTAATTACAGTATTTATATTGATGATTCCCTTAATCCACCATTATTGAAAGCCTAACTCGTACGAAACCACCCTAATTAAAGTAGAGTACACTCCATCATATTTATCACGGGTTAAATAACATCATATACATAGTATTTCGATCCTTAATTTAATTAGATCAGACAAACTTTTTGTTATTCTCTGTTCATGCAATTTTCATTCTGCTCTATTCATATTTGACATGTTATAAAGTCGGATTAAAACAAATATATGTCTGTCTTAGAATTATAATAATGACTCAGATCAAATAAATAACCTCCCATGCATAGTCCCATCATGTGGTTAGATGGTGTAGTATTTTTTTTCGATTTCGGGTGTATTATTTTGCGTTTAATTAAACTTGTTTTATTCATACTGTTTTTTCCGTTATAAGAGGTCGTATACATTACTGTATCAATATATCGAATAACATCTTACTGTATATGATTAGATCAGATAATGATCTTGCGTTTGTTTTATTTATACTATTTGACCTGTTATAAGACGGTATCATATATATACACTCCGTATCAGGAATCAAACAAGGCTTAGCTGCCTATATGATAAAAGTAAGAAGAAGGTGGAGTACCGTACGCAAAATCCAATATTAAAAATCACGAGAATATTTAAGTAATCTTTAGGGGATTTGGATTATCTCGTTGGTGGTATTATATACGGATGGATGGATCGAGAGTAGTACTCTGGTGTGCTAGTGTACGTTGTTGTAAGGTCATGTTGTAAGGATATTACTTGGCAAATTTGGCAGCTCAATTTGGTTGCTGTCTTCTTTCTATATTAATCATTCACAATTACGAGTAATTAATTAATTAATATAATCAATGCATACATGTATGTATGGTTTAATTATTTTGTGAATCATGGGAACTCACGTCGCCCATAGATATATTTTGTAGCTACGTGCTCATCATATATATATTGCTTTATGAACTTCTTAATCTATATTTTAAGGTGATAATAAATGGACGTTGTCTCACGGTCTGAAATCGTCTTATTTTAGAGTTTTCGATATTTTTAAAATGCTAATTAATGAAATGCGGAAAGTTTCATTAAAATCGTCTAAATAAACCTAACACGCACTTTCGTAGTATGTTTTTGTAAATATTTTCGTAAACATTGTTAAATGTTATACTCATATGAAAACTTCTTAATTATGAGTAAGAAATTGTAGCATCAGTTTTCAACTCTTGAAAAAATTCAGAGAGTTAGTTTTTTCATCGAATTTTGTTCCAAAAAAAAATGAAAAACATCATGTAGTATAATTAGGAGTAATAACTATTTCCTTCATCTCGGTCATTTTTTTACTTCTGATTAAAATATGTCTTACAAAAAAATTATACATAAAAAATAAACAAATTGAGAGTAATTATTAGAAAAGCACTTCGTAATACTCTACTACTCCTCTAGTAATCAGTAATTCGTGATTGGTATATCCGTCACAAACATATAACACGTCAAATATCACTCATATTGTGCATAAAGAAAAAAATCATAATCACTATATGGAGTACTTAACAAATGTTATCTCATCTTTATTTATCCATTTGAGTACTCCGTAATATATTTATCCCGACACAAGTTTGAACAATTTTATATATTTATATATATATATATATATATATATATATATGCTAATCTCAAACAAGAATATATAGCAAATCCTAAAAAATTAACCAATACTTCCATTAAATTGAATTATCTTTATTCCTTTTTTTAATGAATAATTATAAGCCCCTGTAAACTAGTGTTTTGAGTCACTTAATCACTTAATTAACTTTAATGTAGTAAATATGTTATTGTATGTATTATGTGGGATATAGCCACTTGGTAACGCGTTACGTACACAATGTACGTAACATGAACTCATGTACAGTGGTAACCTTTATATTTTGGTTACGCGTTTAGGTTAGATGACTTTTCGAATCAAGGACAATATCGACTTACTAATCATACTATAATTACCTGCCTTTTACTATCATCACGAGCCAGCTAGCATTGCCAAAAATAATCATCGTCAAGTACGTCAACTCAACTGGTTTAGTCGGTAAATTTATGATGAGTACTAAGTGATGTTCATCACGACCTGGATTCGAATTTCAGATCACGTATGTATGTATTACATGACAAAAAGTTAGTCTTTAGAGATTGGACAAAACGTTACGATTATGTTAAAATGATAAGACGATTTTATACGAGATTTGGAAAGTTACTATCGTGAAAATGATGAACATGTTTTTTTTGGGAGAGGGTGATGTGATAATGAACAATACTTGTCCTTTACTTACAATTGGAGGATAATCAACGTAACATGGTTGAAGGAGACAACTCCTCCATGCTAGCACATGATTTATGAGTTTCATAAATACTCTCAAATATTTCTACTTAGACTGAATAACAACTACCTTTCTCTCTCTCTCTCTATATATATATATATATATAGTACTGTTATCGAAAATAATTTAGTCTGATGGTTAAGATGGATGTATTATGGATGATCGATCTCATGTTTGATTTCCCTTCACACTAACTCTTGGGTTCACAATTGATACTTGGTAGAAATCGTACTATTGTTTTCGGATCACGATGTCTTATTAAGACGAATTTTTAAAACGAGATAAAAGTCATGGGTACCAAGGGAGTAGGGAACTAGAGACTTCGTTTAAGTGAAACGTTATTTGACTCATTCTAATTTTGAGACGATATGTCGGTTTTAAGATAAACAGACGGATATTGGATAAGCAAATGAACGGTTAAATTTATACGAGTACAACAACAATTAATAAAAAATACAAATAAAATGTGTTAAGACAACACTAGTGAGGCCCAGGTCCAATTTTAAAGAGAAAAAAAATGTGTAGGGTTAAATGAACCAGCCCGTAACTGAAGTTCAGTTCAACCAAGATACAAAACATGATGGGCCCAACCGTTTTCTCCTCAAACCTTCATCTAAAAGAGGAACTCCCCCGTATCAAAAATATTTTCTCATTTGATTATTATAATCTTCCCAACATTTGAATATAAATGAGAAGATCTTAGTGGTACGGAGGAGTAGAAAATAGAAATAAAAAAATTAGTAAGATTGACCGTTATGGGATAGATCTCTCATTCACGATAACGAGCGATCGTCTCTTCTAAAATTTTATGTTTATTCGACCTTATCAAAATCATTTGTCCATATATAATCCCTTTAGTCTTTGAAATAATTTATACTCCGTAATTCTTTAATTTTTGATTGTTTTAGACATTTAGCGTATTATACTGCAGGTCAGAATCGAAACCTCAACCTTTCGATCGGATTAAAAAAACTTCTACCACTTGAGTTTAACCCTTCTTCTCAATGTAATATTTTTAAGCATTGGAAAAAGGTAAGGTAGGGACAACCCAACAAAGGACCTAAACTTCGAATATATTAGAATATAGATATTGAAGAGGGAGAGCTAAAGAGGGAAGGGAAGAGGTAGTGTTGTGTGTTGTGACTGATTATAGAATGGGGTATTTATAGCATTGTTGACGAAGAAAACAAAGCTTCATGTAATGGCGACAACAAAAAACGAGATGGTAGGTGAGTACTTAGCAGATGCATCCTCCCACATTGTCAGATTAAGAAGAATCGAAAAGAGTTTAGAATTGGCCACATTGACAGATTAGGAAGAATCAAGAAAAGTCTAGAATTGCTTTGGGACTTGTGACAGAGGGATGAAGCCCGCCCGAGCCCGACCCGAGATGAGGCGAGCAAGCGCATATGGTTTGAGGCCAAACCTACACCCCTATAAAAGGCACTTTAGTACTCCCTCCATTCAGATCCAAATTACATATTTTGCACCGATATGTAGTTTGGATTTGAATGAAGGGAGTACAAGTGATCAAACCAGGAAGAAGGAAGCTTATGAACATCAAACCACCTTCCTCCTATTTTTAGGAAAGAGTTGGGGAGGAGATAGGAGACCGTCTTACATAAGTGTTTGTGATACTTTCGACCCTCAAAAATATTTTATTATTCTAAATTATGGAAACACCCGATTATTTCCATAAATTTTGGGCTTTAATGATAATTTTTATGGCGCAATAGTTCTCTATTAAGGACACAAAAGTAGGACAGATAATCCACATCCGCACTGGTCTATTAAGGTGCATGTTTGACGTTATAAGCATATATTAGGGGTGAGGAGAGGACTGGTGTCTAAATTTCCGTATTTATAACCAGTTGGATCAAATGTGAACCCGTAAGGCCGTAAACATATGTTACACAATGCAACCCTACTGTTAATAATGCTTAAAACAAGAACTCTCCTCAATTTGATACGGAGTACTCCTATATGTGAGCCTAATTAAAGTCTGAAACTACTCTAATACATTAGAAAAATGAAGTTCATCATATAATAGTCCCCGAAACTGAGAATCTTAAGACGTACACTTTCTATCTGGCTGCTGCACATCAGGCCTAGAATGACCATGGCGTGTAGTTTTACGAATAAAGGGAAAAGACCATGACGACAACATCAAGCTCACGATTTAAGGTCATCAGACATTGCAGAAGGTATACATACAGTGCGTCAATAAGGTATCTGCAGTCGCGGCTTTGGCGGTTTTTGTTCGAAGACAATCAATCAAACCCAAATTGCCCTCAGTGACATATTACAAGTAGTTTATGTAGACAAAATCATGATATTTCAACCTAAAGTCTGATGAAATGTGTTTGATGTTATAAGGCAGTTTTACACTAAATCACCCCTATAAAAGAAGCACGTGTGTTATGATGATGTTCATGTAAAACCGCCTTACCCCAGTATTTAGCAGCCTAGGATGTCTCTAATGATCAGATAAAAAGAGGGAAGAAAGGAAAGAGAAATGATGAAACCGGCCTGATCATAGTCAAGTTCAAACTTCAAGCATTAATCTACACAAGACAAGACTCTACCATAAAGTTCAAAGTTCAAAATGGGTGATTCTAATCAATATCTGATCCCCGTATTAATTTGGCAGATCATCTTCTCTTCTAAACAGCCAAAGAAAATAGCTTCATAGAAGTAGAAGAGTAAAAAGTGCATGAAGCATCTACCAAGTCTGTTTATCTAGTTAATTTTGATGGGAAAGGGTGCCTCAGAACAAAGGGTTGAATTCAGTGGTACTGGTACTGGTACTGGTACTATGCAGCCAGCTTCTGTTAAACGAGATGGTCTGGGTTTGGAGGAAAACAAATTCCGCAACTTGATCAATGCTGTTATCGGGAACCATGCCGATTGAAAAGGCGCAGTTTTCCGTCAAACATGCAGCTTTCTTTAGGGACTCCCAATACCTCCAAATAAATGAACCAAAACCGTTTTGTTTCCGTCACCATCTCCGCATTGAAGGACGCTGCTGTCATCCGTACATACCATTGTATCGAAATGAACAAATACTGCAAATATTAAAGGGAAAAATTCACATAAATAATCTAAACAATGACATGCTTACACCAAGAAACGGAAAAGATCAAGGACAGGAGGACGTTCCTAATTTCCTATAGAGATTGAAGAAGAGATGATTCAGATATCAATTCTACCTCGTCCCAAACAACCTTCCAATGTTCAGATAGGCCCTTCTAGGCAACTAGGGAACAAAGAAGTTAGAGTAAGTAACGATATATCTTTTGCTCAAATAGTAAGGGGAGTAGTATCACCTAAACAGCATGAGTTTGGGGAAGACGGAGAGCCTGGACCACCTACGGATGTAAAATTGGGTTTTGGAATGTACCGAGCATGAATGACAAAAATAAGCAACCTACTATTAGTGAATTCCTAAGTAGACAAGAAGTAGATGGGTTTGGTTGGAAACTAAAATAAAAACTAGCAGTATGAATAATCTTACTTCAAGTATACCGGACAACCAATCGTTTGTTAGTTGCTCATCTCATCAGAAATTAATAAGTCAGCTGAGTCTACTTTTAAATCAAGTGAGTCCACATTTTTTATACTCTACATCGGTACATGGATTCTTATTATTTACTAGCTAGTAGTTAATGCATGACCTCGTGATCTGATGTTGAGTTGAAATCTAGCAACGCCACATTTTATGGAGAATCAAGGAACTTTTTTTGTTTTTGTTCAACGAAGAGGGCACTTAGTCGCATTACAATAAAGGGGAGGGAGATTCGAACCTGGAACCTATCGTCCCAGAGCACCTGGTCCTAACCATTAGGCTAAGACATCTCGGTATCAAGGAACCTATTATGAAACACTGTCGTTAGGTTATTCATTCTGAAAGCGGTAAACTTGACAGATTTTCATTGCTTCAAGCCATTACAAATTACTCTCGATTCTTCAACATTCGATTTTTTTTGGGTATATGGGGATGACACTCATGTGTATTTTGCATCAGGTATTTTGATTTTTAATGTCATGAATCGCATTTCTTGCTATTTTTTTTGGGAATTCATATCCTCTCATAGAGTAGTATTAATATGTGCTGCGAGTTTGTGTAGTAAGCGGGAAAACACATTCTCTGATTTGTGTATTACTGGTATATACTTTAATTAATTAATCAATTAAATATAGATTAAATTAAATGATAATTTATCTTAATTATAATTTGGTTGATTGTACTCGTCTTTTTCTTGATAGTAATGTTTAATCCTTTGATTTGTGTAGATTCATTTGATACACACGTACGTACCATTAAGATGGATTTGAAGCCCCGAATAACAACGATGATGAATAGCTTTCCAAGCGTTTCAAATGGCTATGAAGTTATGATTCCGTCACAGGAATTATTCAGAATGGCACAACAAATGATGACATTGCCGATTGAATCCCGTACCCCGTGTAGTATTTCAATTTTTCATTAATCCAACTCTCTCGCCCTTCTTCTCTACCTATTATTTAGGTATTCATTGAATCTTCAAATGCTGGCCTCCTACGTTTCAACTTAATCTTGTCTTGTTTCTTTTGAACTCAATTTTGTCTGATTTCTGGCAATTGCTTCCTCATCCGATTTTGTCTCTCATTCTTTATTTTATTTAAGCTCCAACAATCTTCTCATTCATATTACGAGTATTACTTAGCTTACACATCAATCAATTGGATAATCGATAATTGCTGAATCAATTGTTTGCTGCTTATTAGGTATAAGAGCATGTACAATGGAGAGTATTTACCCTCCTCTTAGGACTCTCTCTCCTCTAAGAGGAGGTCCTCTCCATTGTGGAATGGACATGGAAGATCCTCTTGTTAAGAGGAAGTTGATTACTTCCTCTAATTTTAGAGGATTTTGAGCCTAGGCCCTTATGCATACAAACCTATCTCATTGGTCATCTAAATAAACAATTTAAATAAAAATAATATTAACCATAAAATAATTAAAAAAGTAGCATAAGAGGATACTCTCTATTGTGGGATGAAATTAGAAAAGTGAAAATGAAGAGGACGAAGATAGTGGAAAATGAGGTGGATGAAAGAGATGATGATGTGTCAAAAAAATAGAATGAAAGAGAAAAAAATAAGAGGATGAAGTTGTACTCTCTATTGTACATGCTCTATACCTAATAAGCAGCAAACAATTGATTCAGCAATTATCGATTATCCAATTGATTGATGTGTAAGCTAAGTAATACTCGTAATATGAATGAGAAGATTGTTGGAGCTTAAATAAAATAAAGAATGAGAGACAAAATCGGATGAGGAAGCAATTGCCAGAAATCAGACAAAATTGAGCTCAAAAGAAACAAGACAAGATTAAGTTGAAACGTACGTAGAGGAGGCCAGCATTTGAAGATTCAATGAATAAGTAAACAATAGGTAGAGAAGAAGGGCGAGAGAGTTGGATTAATGAAAATTTGAAATACCACACGGGATACGGGATTCAATCGGCAATGTCATCATTTGTTGTGCCATTCTGAATAATTCCTGTGACGGAATCATAACTTCGTAGCCATTTGAAACGCTTGGAAAGCTATTCATCATCGTTGTTGTTCGGGGCTTCAAATCCATCTTAATGGTACGTACGTGTGTATCAAATGAATCTACACAAATCAAAGGATTAAACATTACTATCAAGAAAAAGACGAGTACAATCAACCAAATTACTCCCTCCATTCTCTTGAATAATCCCCATATTCCTCTTTGGACATTTTTTTGGATTAGCCCCTTTTTCCTAATAAGGTAAAGTTCAAACTTTTTTTTTTTATTATTTTACCCTCATATTTCTTTCTCCTTCACTCATTATATACTTACTCTATCCCACCCTATTTCTTAAAAAGACAACAAATACCCCTACTTTACCCCCTTTTCCTTGGTATCCGTACCCACCCCTAAAGGGGCTTATTCAAGAGAATGGAGGGAGTATAATTAACATAAATTATCATTTAATTTAATCTATATTTAATTGATTAATTAATTAAAGTATATACCAGTAATACACAAACCAGATAATATGTTTTCCCGCTTACTACACAAACTCGCAGCACATATTAATACTACTCTATTAGAGGATATGAATTCCAAAAAAAAATAGCAAGAAATGCGATTCATGACATTAAAAATCAAAATATCTGATGCAAAATACACATGAGTGTCATCCCCATATACCAAAAAAAATCGAATGTTGAAGAATCGAGAGTCATTTGTAATGGCTTGAAGCAATGAAAATCTGTCAAGTTTACCGCTTTCAGAATGAATAACCCAACGACAGTGTTGTTAATCTGAAATCCTTCATCACCAACGTCAAGTAAGGCGGTTGAAGGTTGGGTCGAATAGAGAACCAACCCATGGCCTTCTTCAAAAGGTTGGCATCGACTTTGAACCAAAATGTAAAGCTACAATCTTGATCAGCCATGGGAAAATGGATGCAAAAGGAAGCCAGCCCAACGGATTTTATTTTGATTTTCTTGGAAAAAAAAAGAGAGAAAGACCTTCAATGGTGGTTGGTTGACTGAAGCATATGCAGGAAGAGAGAGAGAAAGCTGAAAAAAGAAACTTCGCGGAAATTCCTGTTTTTTTTTTTTTTTGTTTTTAATCTTTTTATGAAATGGATGTCCTCCACCTTTTAATTAAAATAATGCTTACAATTCAAAAAAAAAAATAATGCTTAAAAATAAATTAATTATCGTTTTGGGTCGTAATAAAATCTAATTATCAAAATAAAGCTCTGGGAGGTTCGGACCGAGGGACATGTTTAGGCGGAGCAAAAACGCCATTGGAAATGACGGGTACGTGAAGTAAAAAAAATCACTAAAAAGATAAATATTTTTGCCTATAACCTGCCATTCCCAATGACGGATTTAAGTCCACTAAGCCGCCATGAAAAGCCGCTGAATTGGGGTGAAATTACTGCGGTGAAATTTAACCATAAGAATTTCATATTAACATTATCTAAAACAAAAAAATATGAAACTACGACTTTATATAAATCATTATTCGTCAAATGATTAAATTATATCGAATGATCATAATAGTCATAACGTATTACAGTAAATCACGTCTCATAATCATATTGTCATGAAATTTCACCTCAAGCAATAAAATTTAGGTCATAATATTATGCTCATAAAAGTTTCCGTACATTATGAAAGAATATCTCAAGAATATTTAGTGTATTGTTATAGGAAAGATATTATTGTAGAGATAATTGTTTGCCTTACTAGGTGTTAAGAGTTATGGTAATATTAGACTTATGGTAATATTAGAAGATATTGGAGATATTGTAATACTAGTATATAAGCATGCTTTGTATGAGATTGAAATACACAAAAAAAAAAAAAAAGGAAAACAAACATGGCCGGCGATGACAAGCCAAGCAAAGAAGCATTAAAAACAATTCCCATGTCTTCACCCCTTTATTTGCACCCGTCCGACAATCCCGGTCTTATCGTTACTCAAATAATTTTCAATGGTAGTAATTACGATATGTGGGCAGACGCGGTTAAGAATGGTTTAGACGCGAAAAACAAATTGACTTTTATTGAAGGGAAGGTCAAGAAACCCGAAGGCAATGAAGAAGAAGATAGTCTCGAACTAGTAGCATGGCGTCAATGTAATGCTATGCTACGAGCATGGCTCCGGAATGTAATAGATCCAAAATTACATCCAAGCATTACCTTTTCAGGACCCATCAAAGAAGTATGGGATGAACTACGAGAGAGATATTCGGAAGGGAATGCCTCTCGAGTACATCAACTCAAGACGGAATTGACTGAATGTAAGCAAGGACGTGACAGCGTGGTAGAATATTACACGCGATTGAAGACAATTTGGGACGAGTTAGGGAACTACAGCAAGGTAAAAGATTGCACATGTGGTGCCGCGGCGTCCATCACAAAAGAACGAAAGGAAGAAAAGGTTCATCAATTTTTGATGGGTCTCAATTCTAAGCTATATGGTAATATTCGAAGCAACTTGTTGATGGAAGATCCAATTGTTACCCTAACTCGTGCCTACGCCGTCATATTAAGAGAAGAGAGACATGCATCTGTGATAAAACCTAAGGAGGAAGTGCACGAGGCAGCTATGGCCACAAGGATCCAAGGTGGCAGGGGAAGAGGTGCGAACCCTCGTGCACCAAACGAGGATGATTCAACACCATATTGTACTCACTGTGGTAAGTTTTACCACACCGAAGAGAATTGTTATGATAAACATGGTTACGAAGAAGTCAAAGCTCGTGAAAGAGGACGAGGGAGACGTGGTGGCGGAAGCGGCCGAGGCTACCGAGGAAGGGGCAGGGGTCGTGGACAAAACGCCTACCACGCGAATGCGGTTTCAGGTAATAATGCAGGTGCAAGCAGTGGAAAGAATATCGCATTCACAGAGGACGAGATGGATCGACTTAGAAGTTTGTTAGGGGCTAGCCCCGAAGGAAACGAAAAATTACAAGGTATGAATCAGACCTTAGACATGCGATGGTTAACTGACAGTGGAGCGTCCCACCACATGACGCGAAATCGAGGAGTCCTGAAAAACCAGTGGGATGCCGGGCCCTCCCACGTCAGTTTACCGGATGGTAGAAAGGTTGAAGCTTCCATCCATGGAGAAGTAAAATTGGACGACAATTTTGTCCTGAAAGATGTTTTATTTGTGCCTTCACTCACTTGTGACCTTATATCTGTCCAACAATTAATAGATGAGAATAATTGTGTGATAACATTTTATTCTGATTATTGTGTAATGCAGGATCTGACTTCGAGGACACAAATTGGACTGGGTGAGCATATTCAGGGGGTATATTATTACAAGTCGAACAAAGTTGAAGTAGTAAGATCGGCAGCAATTTCAAAGGATAGCAGATTATGGCATCAAAGACTCGGTCATCCATCTAAGAGTATTCTTTCTCGTTTCAGTTCTTTAGTAGGTTGCAATTTAAATTGGGTGTCCTCAGAAGCTTGTGATTCTTGTTGTCGTGCTAAACAAACTCGAACTCCGTTTCAGCTTAATAATAAAAGATGTGATACTTTGTTTGGTCTTATTCATTGTGATATATGGGGTCCATATCGGGTAGCTAGTTTGACTCGTGCTCATTATTTTTTGACTATTGTCGATGACTATAGTCGGGGAGTATGGGTTTATCTTATGAAAGAAAAAAGTGAAGCGGGTGATTTACTTAAAGTTTTTTGTCGAATGACCAAAACTCAGTTTGAAAAGGAAGTTAAAATAATTCAAAGTGATAACGGGACAGAGTTGTTGAGTGGGGATATGAAAAACTATTATGAGGAACACGAGATTTTATTTCAAACTAGCAACGTTGATACACCCCAACAAAACGGTCGAGTCGAGAGAAAACATCGTCATATTCTTGAAAAAGCAAGAGCCTTACGTTTTCAGGGGGAGTTACCTATTCAGTTTTGGGGAGAATGTGTATTAACCGCTGCTTATTTGATAAATCGTACACCCACTCCTTTATTAAATGGTAAAACGCCTTACGAGATTTTACATAATAAACCACCAAAGTTCGATAATGTGAGAGTTTTTGGTTGTTTGTGTTATGCGCATAATAAAGGGAAACCGAGAGATAAATTTGGGGAAAGAGGGACTAGATGTGTTTTCGTTGGTTATCCTTTTAGCAAGAAAGGTTGGAAGGTCTATGACCTAAAGGAGAAACGAGTTTTTGTTTCACGTGATGTACAATTTTACGAACACACCTACCCCTTTGGAACCTCAAATAACACCATACCACAAGATACCATGGTTACCTCGCAAGATACTTTTGTAGATTTCAATCCACCTCATGATGTAAGGGGGAGTGTGGATGATGGGTTAGAGAATGTGAATAGCGAGGGTAGCATTCCGACGGAAAATCGGGATGAAGGGGATGAAAATCCCGAGGGATTGTACGATGGAGGAGTCGACACTCCAACAGACACGCACCAGCAACAGGTGACAGACCACGGTTAGTACAGAAGGTAGCAAAGTCGAGGTTGAGCAGCCCGAAGTAAGGATGGGTCGTGGTGCACGTAATAAGATGGAACCGTCTTGGAAGAAGGATTACTATTGCAAATCGACGCAGATAATTGCCCCTCAAGACAATGCTCATCAAGTTCAGTTGAAGTCTTCAAGGTCAGGTACTCGTTACCCTCTAACGAATTATGTTATTACCAATTGTTTCTCAACATCTCACAGGTCATTCATGGCGAGAATTAACAAAGATCGAGAGCCTACTCACTACCATGAAGCCGCGAAGAGAAGAGAATGGCACGAAGCCATGAGTAGCGAGATAAAGGCATTAGAAAAGAATGCAACATGGAAAATAGTGAGTTTGCCCAAAGGAAAGAAACCCATTGGATGCAAATGGGTGTACAAGATCAAGTACAAAGCAGACGGAACAATTGAGCGTTACAAAGCAAGACTTGTGGCGCAGAGATTTACTCAGGTAGAAGGAATAGACTATCATGAAACTTATGCACCGGTGGCAAAGATGACAAGTGTGAGATGCATGTTGGCGGTAGCAGTTCAAAAAGGTTGGTTAATAGAGCAATTGGATGTCAACAACGCTTTTTTGCATGGGGATCTCGACGAAGAAGTATACATGAAAATCCCACAAGGTTTTGATCGAGGGAAAGACGGGAAGGTATGTAAATTGTTGAAATCCATTTATGGATTGAAACAAGCTTCTCGTAATTGGTTCGCAAAATTGACCGTGTCCATGAAAAATTATGGCTTTGTTCAATCATTAGCTGATTATTCTCTTTTCACCATAAATCGAGATGGTATTTTCATTGGAGTCTTGGTTTATGTCGATGATATGATAATCGTAAGCAATAATGATGAAGCATGCAGAAAATTCAAGTTATTCCTAGATAAAAGATTTGGAATCAAAGATCTAGGGAAAATTAAATATTTCCTTGGAATAGAAGTAGCACATCATGAGAATGGATTATTTCTAAACCAAAGGAAATATGCATTGGGAATAATTGAAGAGACGGGAATGAAAGGAGCAAAATCGGCATATACACCGATCCCGACCGGACACAAACTTGCATTAGCAAGTGGGTATATATTACGAGACGTGATGAAGTACCGGCGGTTAATTGGAAGACTCGTGTATTTGACCATAACAAGGCCGGACCTAGTGTATGCGGTACATACTTTATCCCAATTTGTGAATGAACCAAGGAAGAAACATTGGGAAACGGCCTTGAGGGTAGTACGCTATCTCAAGCAGAATCCTAGTAAGGGGATAACGTTTCTGAAAGATGGAGATTTGAGGCTGCGAGGATACTGTGATTCAGACCACGCAAGATGTCCGGTCACACGTAGATCATTAGGTGGATATTTCGTTTCCATAGGAAAATCGCCTATATCTTGGAGAGCAAAGAAGCAAGTAACGGTGTCAAAGTCGTCAGCTGAAGCAGAATATAGGGCCATAGGTTTAGCCACTAGTGAATTAATCTGGTTGAAATCTTTCCTCGCATCATTAGGAGTTTTTCATAAGGAACCTATGGACTTGTATTGCGACAATCAAGCAGCTATACATATAGCTCGGAATCCAGTTTTTCATGATAGGACGAAGCATATAGAGATAGACTGTCATTTCGTACGACAACATTTGGTCGAGAAAACGATCAGTCTACATCATATCAGGAGCAAAGAGCAGATAGCGGATTTATTCACCAAGGCGTTGGGTGGTGAATCATTTGATCATCTGCAGTTCAAGTTGGGACTCGGTTTACCAAGATCGCCAACTTGAGGGGGAGTGAAAGAATATCTCAAGAATATTTAGTGTATTGTTATAGGAAAGATATTATTGTAGAGATAATTGTTTGCCTTACTAGGTGTTAAGAGTTATGGTAATATTAGACTTATGGTAATATTAGAAGATATTGGAGATATTGTAATACTAGTATATAAGCATGCTTTGTATGAGACTGAAATTAATAAGAAAAAACCTTTCCTCAAAACTCCGATTTTATTATAACAATTACAATAATAATGACAAAGATAACTAAGTCCAAATTATTATTAGTACAAAAAAACTCAAACTTTTTTTTTTTGAGATAAAAAAAAACTCAAAACTTTTATCCAATAGAGTATGTGATTAGTGCATAACAATTAAATAATTAAGCGACATGATTTGTGGGTGTAGACATGTAGTACCGAGTACTATAACTTACTGCATTACTATATCTTACATGTATGATAATAATGAAAAGTAAATCACTAATAACCCCTTTTATGTTGTGCTTTTTTTAAGATTATCCCAAAAAGTTTTTCGTGAAATTTTACTCTCATACAGTTTTCCAAAAATTAGATTTTACCCCCCGCCCCCCCCTTCTCGCTTGCTTCTTTCCGGCAACTTATGCTTTTTTTCTTCCAGATTTGTCCTTTCCCCTATTAACACCCTCTCTCCTCACTTTCCTTCACTCAAACACCCGAAGTTCCTCAAAACCCCCAAATTCCTCCCAAGAACCCTAACCCTAAATAACAAAATTGACGAAAATCGAAGACGACGACTCATTTGCACGTTCTCGACCCATATCGAGAGGTAAGTTCTCTTCTTTCCTCTTGCTATATCAATTTCTTTTCGCGATTAGGGTTTTATTCTAACAAATCTCAAATTTTTGTGTCATTAAAGACCATTCCCAATTTCTGGGTTTATATTTAGGGTTTAGGGTTGTTGTTGTCAATGACAGTGATTCGAATTAACACTATAATTGTAACTTGCTTATGATGATGATTTTGTCTTCTTGAACAGGAATCGGAGAAAGGGTCATGGCATGTCCCAATAGCCGGTGAAAGTAACGACGAGGGCTCCAGAAGAAGCTGGCTATGCATCACAAGATTGAGTTCTAGCAACTCAGCTGCTTCAAGGGTTGCAAAGAGTATAACAGGATTAACGGATAAATCCTCCATAGAATTCCTAATGTTAGCCCTAAGATTGTCCATACCCGATTCCTTATCGTTTCCAAGAGATTCCTTCTTTCTTTAAGCCATTTTCTTCGAATCTTCCCAAATGTCATTTAACCCGGGAAGAGAAGCCATATACTTGGCTACAAGTGTAGAACCCTTGTTACCCTCGCCCTTGAGACAACGGCATTCCTATATAGCCATATAAGTATATAACACATTGATGAAATGAAAGAGCTGAGCTTGAGCCATTGATCTTCTTTATCAAACCGTTGTTTAATATTATTTGTAAGCCAGGAGCTGAAATCCAAGTCTCTATCAACCAGACTACTGTCGTTGAAGCGGGTTGATCACTACCATAGAAATCTGCTGGTAGTACAGTCTGAAGAGATGTTGAAGTGTTTCAATTGTGAAACAAGCATTAACGGATAAATCCTCCGCACCTTCCGAGAAGCCGCACAAAGCACAAAAGTGTGGTCCCAATAAGTTTCTTTTAGCTCTTTCGACTCCGATCAGAATTCGGAAGTGAGTTAGACAATAGTTTCCAACTGAAGATTTTCCAACTTGAAGGTCCCGGGATTTTCTATATAACCTTTTTATAGAAGTCGGGATTTTCCATAGATTATTAATCAATATATATATATAACATGGAGTACAATAGAGAATCAAACCTGCTTTAACAAGGAGATCTCAGTTTCCGCTATTTCTCTTGAACGACGGAGATAACTAACCACGCTTTGCAAGCCAGATGCACCCTGAGAATCATCACTGGTATTGACAGGAGTGATACCTGCAGCGCCACTTTCTTTCACAGCTAATTTTATGTACAATGCCTCAAGCTGACTATGCAAAATTTTATTTTGCTCGTTAAGTTCATCATATTGCCTCTCAGCTTCATTCTTTAACTGCTCTAACTGTGGTTTCTCAGAACCCCACTTAGCCCTAAGTTCTGTATTTTCACACTTATAGGCATCAACAGTTTTACGAAGCACAGATGCTTCCTCCTGCACTGATGTAAAAGCTTGTGACATCTTTGTCAGTTCCTGAATGGTTTCTGACTGCAAGATAACCTGTCTTTCATAATTGGCTTGAACAGCACGCGTTCGCTGCTGAGCCATCTCCAAACCTTCTTTCAGCCCAGAAACCTGGACTTCAAAAACCAAGACTTGAGAAACCTTATGTGAGAGTTCTTCCTTCAAAATGGTAATTTCTGACAAAGCAGATGCAATAACTTCATCTTTCTGTGAGGCTTCAGAGGCTGCATCTTTCGACTTCAAACTAAAATCTTTTTCAAGCTCATGAATTTGATCACGGAGCGACTGGATTTCCTCGGTCTCATTTCTGTAGCTTTCATAAGCAGCTTCCATCTGTTTGAATATCACTTCTGCAATGCTCTTGTATTGTAGCATGTGGTCCTTACTCGCTAAAGCTTCTGATTTCAGCCGTTCAATCTCTTGGTTTGCCATACTTAGATCCCCAAGAACCTCGTTCACAGAAGATGGTGACTTCAATACGATATTTTCCTTATCAATCTTTGCTTCGGCTAATAGCAGTTTTTTTTTGAGATCAGAATACTGAGCCTTAGCCAAAGCAGCCCTGTTGTCAGCAGCTGAAACAGCCTGCAGTGCAACTTCTAATCTTTTGCCCATCTCTTCAACTTGTCTCATAGCATCTGTTATTGTGTGCTCATGGCTGAGTGATAGATTGCGGACATTGTTTCGTTCCTCCTGAAGCTCTTTTTTAGCCTCAGCCCACTCCCTCTCAATCTGCTTGATATGTTCTTCTTGCTTCTTCCTTTCTGCTCCTCTGGCTTCCTCTCGAACTTGTTCTGCACTTTGCCCAGTATCTAAAGTGGCCTGAAGACGGTATACTCTCTTAGACAAATCTTGTACTTCATCATGAGCTCTTTTCTCAGAAGCCAAAAGCAACACTTTTTCATGCCTTAATAGGGATATCTCAATATTAAGTTGCCGTGAAAGCTCTTCAGCAGTATGAACTGATTCGGAATTTTCACGTAGTTTCTTTTGATAGTCAACTATTATCTGCGAAAGCTCTATGTTCCGTACTAAAATTTTGGTTTGATTCCTCCCTTTGATGTTCCAATTCCTTCATAAATCGCTCAAGTTTTTCTTGGGCAAAGTTTTGTTCGAGTGTCAGCTTATCTCTCTCAGACCGCAGTGATATTACATCTGCCTTCTGGCTAGCCAGTTCATCTTCCAAACATCGCATACGATCACTTGCCGGCTCTTGGGACCTTTTTGTGGCTTCCTGGGAACCTGCTAGAAGCACCATCAAGTCCTTTCTCTCATTGCCCGAGGGCATAACATTAATCTGAGATTGGGGCGACTGAGACATGGAAGAATGAAGAGATTCAATCATTTTCCCTTGTTCTTCTGCTCTCTCTATCACTGCTGCAACTCTGGAAGCAGCTTCCTCATTGTGTATTTGCAACTCCTCGTTAAATTTTTCATTTGCCTGCACTTCTCGATATTCAACTTCATCAGAAAGGCTTCGCACTAAACTTCGAAGCTTAGCATTCTGCTCAACCAGTCCCTTTATATCCTTCACAGAAAGCAAATGTTCAGAAGTAACCTTCTGAATTTCAGATTCATCATCCATTTCAGTCAAAGGAGTTGCAAGATCATCATCCATATACTTTGGGTTCACTGATCCACAACGTAACTGAACATCACGACATTCTTTTAGAAGGATGGTGACCTGCATCTGAAGATCTGTAATCTCCTTTTGTGCATAAGTATACTCACGCTCACACTTCTTCACTTCAGCCTTTAATTCTCGAATAACCTTCTCCAAATTAGCCTGTTCAGACAGTGATTGCTGCAAATTTTGATTCGTCAAGGTATACACATCAGCCATCCGTTCATATTCTGCTCTTTCTTCCAGGAGGACAGAAGCCTTTTCTTCAACTTTGAAAAGGACTTTCTCCAAAATCGCCTCCGATTGCTTTCTGCCCATCTGCTCATGTCGGAATAATGCATCTTCAGCCTCCTGGTATTTGGCATACATTTTATCCAAACTCCACCCTTCTCGGAGTAAGGTTGCAGCCAGAGCTGTTCCAGAAACACCTACAGAAGAGAAGAAAATCAAAACAGTATAGTTAAATGGTACCGGCTAGGGGTATGGCAAAATGTAACAATTCATCAGCATAAAGTATATCAAAATGCGAATTCCTTTTTACCAACACTATCTAGAAGTTAGGCCACTTTGTGAAAAACAATCTAAATTTTTATTTCTTGTCAATCATTGCCTAAACTTAAAATCCTTTTGTTAATAACCACCCCAAAATTACTATCCCGACAAAAAAAATCAAGTATCAGACATTGACTTGCCATTTTCATTCTTGAATGAAATTACCTAACTTTGTTTCAATTTTGTAAATTACTACTAAGTTCCGTTACTTTACTGTCACCATTTGTCATCCATCATTACCTCCATCCTAGTTATATGATCATCTATTCTTAGAGAAGAGGTTAAGCATTATCATAGTTCGTTGAAAATAAGCCCAAAGGCTATGATATGATCACGTTATAGTTACTTTTTTTATATATATTTTCATAGCGGAATAGTGAATTTTTGGTAGGATTCGACAAAAACGATTTGCATTGCACGTAGTGTTACATGAAAAATAAAGCATAGAGGTACCTCCTCACAGAGTGACTTAAATTGTACATAGTGTTTGATATAAAACACTTAAAAAAAAAATTAAAGGCATAAAACTTTACATAAACACCCGGGAGTATAAATCCAACCTGAAATAGCGCCAACAAAACTTCAGTCTCAAAATGAATTAGGATGCTAAGGCTAATATCTCATCTGAAACCATCAATTCAAGGTTGTTTATTTTTTATATAATCTCCACCATATGAATCGTCAAACAAAGCAACTCATTAGACTAATTTAGTACTAGTAGAATTTTTATACTATATAAAAAGCACATTAAACATTTGAAGATTTACAAACGCTTTCATTGTCTATTTAATCATCCCTATTTTCTTGTTGAGTTTAGTCAGTTTTCTTCCATATTCCCTTATTTAGAGATATCATTGCATGTGCAGAAAAAATAACTTGGAGAGATATCACCGCATGTGCAGAAACAGCAGTACAGTGCTTGACATATTCGTGTGAAGAAAGACCATCTTACGGTCTTACCACTTCAAATTTTCTCCGAAAGGGTTTAACTCAGCCTCCAACACGTACAGGTCCATAAACTCAGTATCACGTCGAACATTTTTTTTCTCCAACTAACTGATTTCCTTATTCAACATTCTAATCTTTCTTATTTCATCTAAAAAAACCTATTATCTTTTTGTGATACTGCACAGTCCAGTCCCACTATTGTTCTGAGTAAGCAGTGTAACTAACACATGCAACCCGCAACTGTTTAGTGTTTACCACTCCGTATGTCTTTGGAAAACACAATATGCACTTATCACTAATTATAGAATGTACTCCGTAATACTTAGCTAGAGAGCTTGGTGGGTTCTTCATTTTTTATATCTACATCAATTTACACAAATCTTTCCATATGCTAACATGCTCACCACTCACCAGTTTACAGTAAACAAACACATTGGCAAGCAACAGACACATATTACACAGAACATGATGTCATATTTGAGTTTCTCTGAAAACAAAATGCAACACTAGGAGTCCAGAATCTGAAATAGGCGTTAATAACCAAAAAGACATGAGAATCTGCAATTAAGGAATAAAAGCAGCTCAAAGTCAACCAAAAAATACCTGCTGAAACATAAGGAACAGTTGCGTGATCATTACAGGTAGCTGTAAACGTCAAAGCATCAGTTCTCCTACGCTGTTTTAGGAAACTGTCTGCTTTTGTGTTTGATTCATCATTAAGCCAAGCATTATGTTTCTCAATAAGTTCTTTCTCCTGTAACAATTTCTCACAGTAAGCCCTACAGTGCAGCAAATCTGCCTCAACCTCACTCACCCTTGCTTCTCTTCTCTTTGAGCAGCACGTCCTGTCAACTCCGAGATTTTATCAAGATAACTATTGATTGTAGAATTTTTCTCACTGATCTCAGTGTCTTTCACTCCTAATTCCACGAGTTGCCTTTTTGACATCTGAAGCTCAGTCTTCAATCGTTCAACCTCTCCATCTCTTTCGATCTAAACAGTTCAGCAACGCAGGAATTTTAACAAAAAATATGACAAAAGGTGCAAGCATAACAGCAATCATGCAAAATATCACATGGGCACAGACAACAGCTCAGGGACTTTCCTGGATATTGTTGAGATTCATCCTTAACAAAGTGACTGATTAAAAAAATATTCCCCATATCTCATGCATTTTGTTTGCCTTTGATATTCTTTATACTCTTAATCAAAAGTAAACAAATGATTAGGACGGAGAGGCTACAGAAACCTCTGAGTAACAAGAGCCAAAGCTAACTACTTATAAAAGTCCAATGTCACACCAAAGGCATAACCAAATTGAAAAAATACCAAGTACACAGCCCTAGAACTTGCTCATGGAACCATCGGCTGATCAATGTTACCCCAGTTGTTGAAATGAAGCAAAAATACAAATTTCATTACGCATCAGGATATAATAGGAAAAAACCTCCTGCACACTCAGTGTCGCACTTCGGTGACTAATCAACAGCGATGACGAGGATGAGGTAACCCAATGTGTTACCAATGCGGCCATGAAGCAATTTAAGAGCGTATCAACGCAAGAAACAGTGATATGACCAAAAGTGTGTTACTGTTTTTTTTTTTTTTTTTATTTGGTTCGAATATGGATATCAGTCTTAAAATGTAAAGATATCCAATCCGATCCGAAATCCTATTTTTCCATGATTTATTTATTTTTATATTTTATTATCAGTTTTTTATTTTATGAGTGTCTTTTGAGAGTCATTCCCACACCTTTAATTTTCACCAAAAACCAAGGGGGACATTAATCGGACTCGGAGGGAATACAAGAATACTCCCTCCGTTCAATTGAATAGTATACATTTGCTTTTTTGACACTATTTATAAGTATGATGAATTTTCGATATAACTTCTAATATATAAGATAAAATATATTCATGTGGGATCTTGTTTAAATCGTCTAATCGAATGCATTTCGAATATCAAATTTTTATAACTTCTAGTAATACGTAACTAAAGATATAGACAAAAGGAAACGAGTATCGACATACGTGTATAAAGCAAATGGATACAAATGGTTGGAACGGAGGGTATGACATTTCACAAGATCCAATCATTTCACCATATTTCATTACTACTTCAGCTTCCTAGAATTAAACATCTTCCAAGACTATTAATAAGCGGATATATATATATATATATATATATATAGAGAGAGAGAGATCGTAGTAATACGATATTATATATCTCTATCATAAGAGAACCAAACAATCAAACATAATCCTTAAATATAAAACAGGAAACATTAACCAGACATGCATACCAATTTCAGATGAAGCTGTTGCTTCTCCGATTGAGCAAGCGAAAGCTCAGAGGAGCGCTGCTTCAGATTTGAATCAAGATCTGAGTTGCAAGATTCGAGGGCGGAAAGCTTGGAGGAAAGAGATAGGTACTTGTGCTCGATAATGGAGCACGTTTGCTCGGTGGTGATTGACGCTGCGTCGGCTTTCGCTTTGACAGTCTCGATTTCGGTGAGCCGTAACGTCGCCGGTGGATAGAATCACGGCAAAGTCTTCGTCGGAAATGAACGTCGGCATTGTCGGATATGGGACGGATGAACAGCTTGTGTTTAATTTTGGGGGGAGAAATTAGGGTTAGGGTTTTGGGAGATCAAACTGTTAAAGAGAGAAATGGAGTGGAGAAGAATGAGAATTCTGTATTAGATTTATGAATGAATTTTTACGCTCGCCCCTAATACAATTTACGGGTATTTTATAGGCTTACCTCTAGAACAGCTTATTTTAAACGGGTTAGAACTTTTTCCTATCTTATTTGTAACTAACTACGGAGTACTAATTACTCCCTACTTTTCCCGCCTCAAGTTAAGTTTGTACTCCTTCCCTTAAAAAAAAAAAAAAAAAAAAAAAGTTAAGTTTGTACTCCATGCATCAAAATTATGATATTTGCTCTCAAACTCTTAAGCTATTCCCATGTACTCCCTCCTCCCTATAAGAGTAAACAGTAGAGATTGGAATTGAGTATTGTATATTATATTTGAAACTTTACAGCAGTAACAGTACATCAATATATATACTAAAGCTAATCTATAATCAAGCCTTCAATCACGTTGTGATTGATAGTATACAAGGAAGTGAAAGTATGAATGCAATTATTTACATAGATTAGTAATCAATTACAGATCATGAGATTAATTCTATTATTCTTTCCTTGTGAGTTGATTTGTTTCCTTAATATTCCCCCGCAAGACGGACTGTCCGTTGAAAAGTCCGATCTTGGAGATGAGAGTGTCAAAACGAGGTCGGCGAAGAGGTTTTGTTAGAGCATCAGCAAGTTGACCATCACCATTGATATGAGTTACACGAAGGGAGCCTGCTTGTACTTGTTCACGCACAAAGTGGAACGCAAGAGCAACGTGTTTCATGCGAGAGTGAAAAACTGGGTTAGCGGCATAATGAGTAGCACTTAAATTATCACAGTAAACTGCTGGTGGAGACTTGAAATGGAGTCCAAGTTCTGATAGGAGAGAGTTGACCCATATGATTTCAGACGTGGTTTCGGCGACAGCCTGAAATTCCGTTTCGGTGGTAGATAGAGCAAGGGTGGGTTGTTTCTTTGATAACCAAGCAATCGGGTTCTTACCAAGGTAAACTAGATAGCCGGATGTAGAGCGGTGGTGGTCCTTGTCCCCGGCCCAGTCAACATCACTAAAGGCGTGAAGCTGAAGAGGGTTATTTCGATGTAGTTGTAGAGCGAGGTGCATAGTACCATGAAGATAACGAAAGAGACGTTCTAGGGCTGTCCAGTGAAGTGTTTGAGGTTGTTGCATGAATTGGGCAAGTTTGTTGACAGTGTATGATATATCCGGGCGTGTAAGGGCAAGGTACTGGAGGCTACCAACTGCAGAGCGGTATGTTGTGACATCACACGGTGGAGTATGAGTGTCAAGAGTGAGAGGAGGGTAAGCAACCATCGGAGTAGGAGACGGTTTACAGTTCAGCATGTCATGTCGTTGCAGGAGATCATATATGTATTTTGTTTGGGAGAGGAGAAGTCCTTTGGGATTTGGGGTGACTTCGATACCGAGAAAATAAGAGAGTGAACCAAGGTCTTTTAGGGAGAAACGATTTGCAAACTTGGAAAGGAAGGAATTTAGAAAAGAGAGTGATGGACCTGTTACTATAATATCGTCGACATACACCAGCGCATATAGGACTTGGGCCTGGTGTTTGTAGATGAAAAGAGATGGGTCGGCAAGGGAAGCACGAAAGCCATAATGAAGAAGATAGCTTTTTAGTTCATTGTACCACGCTCGTGGTGCTTATTTTAGACCGTATATAGCTTTCTGGAGACGACACACATGAGTTGGATGAGTATCATTCAGGAAACCCGGTGGCTGTGTCATGAATACCGTTTCATGGAGGCGACCCTGTAAAAACGCATTATTTATGTCGAGTTGGCGAATAGACCAGCCGTGACTGAGAGCAAGTGAGAGTAACACACGAATTGTGACGGGTTTAACTACCGGACTGAAGGTCTCCGAGTAGTCAATACCGTGTTGTTGATGAAATCCTTTAGCAACCAAACGAGCTTTGTATTTTTGTATTGTGTTGTCGGGATTGTATTTCACCCGAAAAACCCATTTGCATCCTATTACATGGTGAGCTTCAGTAGCAGGAACAAGGGATCAGGTATCATTTCGAATTAAGGCATCGTATTCCTCGATCATAGCAGCGCGCCATTGGGGTGAGGAGAGTGTCTGTTTGGTAGTGGTGGGAAGAGAGTGTGGGGTTTTGGCGACAGCTAATTGGGCATACTTCGGATTGGGTTTGCGAATGTTGTTGGAAAGTCTCGTGGTCATCCGATGAGGGAAGGTGGCTTGTTCTGAGTCAGAGGAGGGAGTAGATAGAGGTGGGTCAGAGGACTCGGGAGGGGTAATTATGGTGATGACAGGAGAAGGTGCGGCTGTAGTAGGAGGAGAAGTGGAGGGAGGGGCAGAAGTTTGTGGTAGGAAGGTAACTGGTGGTTCGCACCAGTGCATATGATTAGGGGTTGGTTCAGTTTCGGGAGAAGGATTAAGACGTGGGTACGGAAATTCTGTTTCAACAAAGGTAACATGTCGAGAAGTGTAGATTTTGTGTGTAGTTGGATCAAGACAGAGGTATGCGCTTTGGGTTAAGGAGTAACCTAAGAAGACACAAGCAATTGATTTTGGGTCAAGTTTATTTGACGTGTAGGGCCTTAGCCATGGATAGCAGAGACAACCGAAGGCCCGAAGTTTGTTGTAGTTAGGAGGCATGTTAAAAAGACGAGAATAAGGGGAGTCATGACCGAGTGTGGGAGTTGGCAATCGGTTAATGAGGTATACAGCAGTTGCAAAGGCTTGAGGCCAAAATATAGTGGGGAGTTTAGCATGGGTTAATAAGGTCAGACCCGTTTCAACTATGTGACGGTGTCTTCGTTCCGCATAACCGTTGTGTTCGGGAGTATGAGGCGGAGATGTAAGATGTGATATGTCGTTTTGAAGTAGAGAGGGGGTAATTTTGATGTATTCTCCGCCATTATCGGAAAACATTTGAATGATAGGTCGGTTGAAGTATTTTTCGACAAGTAATTTGAATTGATTAAAAATATTGAGGGTGTCCGATTTATTTTTGAGCGGGTATAACCACGTGTATTTGGTATAGTGATCGACAAATAACACGTAGTATTTGAAGCCAGCAGTAGATTTTATCGGGGAGGACCAAACATCGGAGAAAATTAATTCGAGCGGGGCATGAGAGGTAAGAGAAGAGATGGAAAATGGTAACTTATGGCATTTATTGATTTTGCAAGCATTACAGAAGTGAAATTGAGAAGCAGCACTAGGTAAATTAAAATGACTTTTTAAAAATGAAGTAACATTTATTGATGGATGGTCAAGGCGGTGGTGCCAAAGCAGAGCAGAGGAAGACGGAGAAGACGATGTGGCCATAAGAGCTATGGGAGAAGACGGAGTCCAGGAGTAGATGCCTCGGTCAAGTGGACCGTGAAGAAGAATCCGGCCCGTCGAGATATCCTTAAAAACAAAATTAGAAGATGAGAACTCAATTATAGCATTATTGTCTGAGCAGAATTGAGAGACAGACAAGAGATTTCGTGAAATTAGAGGAACATGAAGGACATTGCGAAAATATAAAGAAGATGAGTTATGAGAGATTTGAAAAGAACCTATGTTGGAGATGGGTATGGAGGAACCATCACCAATCACAATATCATCGGGACCGTCATACGGAGCATGAAGGGCCAGATTTGAGAGGTCATTGGTGATGTGGTGTGTGGCACCGCTGTCAATGAGCCAAGAATTAGGAGGCATGGAGGACGCAGTGGCTGAATGAGCTTGGGGACGAGCAGTTGAAAAATGATTTGGACGGGTGTATAATGTCAGAGTAAAGGACGGGTGATTCTTTTTGAAGTTGCGACAGGTGAGAAAGGCGTGACCTTTGTAGCCACAGTACTGGCAGATGATGATTTCTTTTGTAGTGGCGGAGAGCTGGTTGGGTGTAGCAGAGCTAGGCATGGTGCGGGGTTGGTGGCGAGATTGGTTGGAGTGGTATTGGGCAGCAAAGGCAGTAGTTGGGAGTGGAGTGGCTGATGTGTTCTCAGGGTTTTGGAGATCATGATTAATTAGCTTTTCATGTAAGGCATCGAAGGAGATGGGAGTGTCACGGGCTTCAACCATTTCCTTGATGGCACGATAGCGAGTGGAATCAAGGCCTCGAAGCACCTTAGCAATGATGTCTTCGGAGTCCATAGGTTTGCCTAGGTTGGCAAGTTGAAGAGTGCAAGTTTTGATTTGGTGCATATAGTCAGTTACAGATTGGTTGGAAGATTTGGTGATGGATTCAAGACGGTTTTTTATTTGGAGAATGTGACCCCTAGATGGGTTGGCAAAGGTGGAGAAAAGAGTAGACCAAGCCTTATGAGATGACTCGGATTAGGTTACAAGTGGGGCTATGGAGCTATCAAGAGTGTCAACAAGGGAAGCAAGAAGGAGTTTGTCCTGTCTCAACCAAGTCGAGTAAGCAGGATTAGCAGAGGTTATGCCGTTAGCGACAACGGTCTTTGCTGGACAGGGATGAGTCCCGTCGAGAAAGGAGAATAGTTCCAACCCTTGAAGAAAGGATTGGATTTGGAAAGCCCATTGTAGATAATTGGAGGTAGTGAGAGTTTTGCATTGAGAGAGATTGACAAAGATAATGGGAGCAGTAGGGGTTCAGAGTTATTGGGTAGGATGAAGGCGTTGTTGGCCATGGTCGAGGAAGTACGTTATTGCCGAGAATCGAATGGCTCTTCTGATACCATATAAGAGTAAACAGTAGAGATTGGAATTGAGTATTGTATATTATATTTGACACTTTACAGCAGTAACAGTACATCAGTATATATACTAAAGCTAATCCTATAATCAAGCCTTCAATCACGTTGTGATTGATAGTATACAAGGAAGTGAAAGTATGAATGCAATTATTTACATAGATTAGTAATCAATTACAGATCATGAGATTAATTCTATTATTCTTTCCTTGTGAGTTGATTTGTTTCCTTAATACTCCCATTATCAATATTCTCGATAATGTATAAGAAAAAAAATGTAGTCATTTGATTTGATTTATCTTTATGAATACATTACAAATATCAATTTTTTTACAATGTTTGATAACGTAAAATGAAAGATATAAAATCTTGTAACTCAGCTGGTCGACAAAATCGGTCGACCGCCCCTTCCGCCAGTCGACGGTTTTCTTTGACCAAGTTTTTTTTTTTTATATAAGTAGTTTTTAACCATTTGGAGTATCAGTTTGTTGATGTTGGTGTAGTGGTTTAGTCATCTGCCTACTAGTCAATAGGTCAGGGTTCAACAAATGTGTAAACCAGAGGATCCGGGTCAATGTAACCAATTTAACCACAGAAAATAATACGATCCTTGGGTGGGTCAAAAAACCCACTCGACCAGACCCATTTTTGGATTTTTTTTTCTTTTTCTTTTCATTTGCATCGATTTGTATAATAAATCTTGATTGTCGACTTGTCGTAAATTAATTAGGATTTGTGTGTTACTCGTATTTGTTAATTACATTTATTAAATTGTATTAAGTTGTTAATTAATCTAATTAATTGTTTAAAATCGGAGGCGTAACAATAATCGAAAAAACGGTTTTATTATCGAGTTCTAATAAACCGATACTCTATAGGATGTAAATGTGATAATATTTCGAGAATTAATTGCAAAGGAGGACTCGTCATTTTACGTAATTCCATATATTAACTATATCAGAAATCAGTTTTGATTTATTACGATAATCGAAAAAGACGGTTTTATTATCGAGTTTTACAATAATCAAAAATGTAAAAGTAATATTATTTCGAGAATAGATAGCAAGGACAAAGTCGTCATTTCACGTAATTAACGCCGACGGTAAGGAGTAAAACGCCGACAGTAAAAAGTAGTTGCGGTAAAGTGGTTATTCAATCCAACAAAGGATCCATATCAAAGTATCAGACATTATTATAAAGGGTCAACTAGAATATTACTACTTGACCCGTTATAATAATGTGACGAATATATCCCTTACAACTCGTAAATTATACAACCAGTTGTACATTAACTGTTTTTATGATTTTGAGTGTTCTCACAAAGTTTTGAATTTTTCTGTAAACTTTTAGAACTTTAGTCTAAAGTTTTCAGCTAAATCACATGAATGTTCAAACTCAAAAACTTACAAATCAACTTATAAATTTGTATAAATTCAATATGTATACACAAAAAGCAGTTAAAGAGGGTGTTTGGTAAACGGCGGATCCGCAAAAAAACAACATATTCAGAGAAAACAGCATATTTGACAAAGAAATATGTCAATGATGGTGTTTGGTAAATGGCATATATATTGTAATGACATATTGGGGTTCAATATGCCGTTTTCCAATATGCTGCTCCTAACAGCATATTGAGTGAGCGGATTGGATTAATTTTTTTTTACCTTTTTACCCATTTTAAAATCAAACTTTACTTTCGTTATTTTCAAATATTTCATAAATTCATCATTCTAAGGTGCGTCTTCCTCTCTTCTTTCATTTTTTTTATGAATGAATTTGATATGCAATCAGTTCTTAGCTTGCACTAATTGATTCATCTATATATATATATATTAATTGAATGCATCCATTGCTGACATGGCAGGATGAATGCACTCATTTGCTGACATGACATGCTCATATGCATTCTAAAGCTTTTGGAATCAAAGTTTGTCGAACTAATGAGAGAAAGAGGATTGAAGAATTGGAATGAATGATTGACTGAATAAGGATTGCAAAAAGTGATTTACAATCTGTTACATCCTGTGTATATATAGCAGTTAGGATAACTATTATTTGTTGTAACTAACTCCTAACAACTTTTAGTTAGAGTTATCCAACTTCTAACAACCTCTAACTAATATAATTCCTACACCCCCCCTCAAGTTGGTGACTATGAAATAGTCCCAACTTGGACTGTAGCATCCGATGATGAGGACCAGTGAAGGCTTTGGTGAAGAGGTCTGCAGGTTGGTCTTTAGTAGGTATGTAGGATAAGCTGATTAGACCATCTTGAAGCTTTTCTCTCACAAAATGGCAGTCCAAGTCGATGTGCTTGGTGCGCTCGTGGAATACAGGGTTTTTAGCGATATGAATCGCTGCTTGACTGTCACACTTAACGGGTATCGGGGTAATGTCAGAAACACCCAGTTCAGCAAGCAACCTTGTTAACCAGGCTAGTTCTGAAGTAATTCTGCGAAGCGACCTGTATTCGGCCTCTGCAGAAGACAGAGAGACTGTTTGCTGCTTTTTCGATTTCCATGAGATGAGACTTGAACCAAGGAATATAACGAACCCACTCACAGAACGTCTGGTCTGGGGACACGCAGCCCAGTCTGCATCACAAAAGCCTTGCAAATCCAATGCTGAACTATTATTGAGAAGTATTCCCTGAGATATGTCATTCCTCAGATATCTGAGTACGTGTAAAGCTGATAGCCAATGTTGTTGCCTTGGAAACGCCATAAATTGGCTCAAAAGCTGAACTGAGTAGGCTATATCAGGTCTAGAATTAGTAAGGTAGTTCAATTTACCAACCAACTTTCTGTAATCAGCAGGATTGGGAATTAAATCGCCTGCATCAGTGCCCAGTTTGACTGTTGCATCAAGTGGGCTACTGACAGTAGTGCAATCTTGAAAACCGAAATCTTCCAGTAATTCTTTGGTGAACTTCCTTTGAGTTAAAGCTATTCCATTTGGTACGTTGACAAATTCCATCCCAAGGAAGTAATGCAAAGATCCCAAATCTTTGATTTTGAATGTGTTGTTGAGGAAGGTTTTTAAATCATTCATCTCTTCCTGATTATCTCCTACCATTAAGATGTCATCTACATAAACAGCCAAGAACACCACCTTTCCTGCTGTCTTCTTGGAGAATAAAGAGTAATCATTAAGTGATTGTGAATAGCCTCTAGATTTTAAGGCTTGGCAAAGCTTAGCATTCCACTGTCCAGATGCTTGTTTTAATCCGTAAAGAGATTTCTGTAACTTGCAGGCCATATTTTTACCCTGAACCTTTAATCCTTGAGGGATCTTCATGTAGACTTCTTCGTCTAATTCACCATGTAAAAAAGCGTTATTGACATCTAATTGAGCCATAATCCAACCCTTTTTAACAGCCACAACAACTAAACTCCTGATGGTGGTCATTTTTACCACTGGAGAAAAAGTTTCTGTATAATCTACACCCTCCTTTTGTGTATATCCTTTGACAACCAGTCTGGCTTTGTAGCGTTCTATAGTACCATCTGACTTATGCTTTACTTTGAACACCCATTTGGAGGATATAGCCTTCTTCCCAACAGGAAGTGGAACCACAGACCATGTTTCAGTTGCAGTAAGGGCATTGAATTCAGCATCAATAGCTTCTTGCCACTCAGGGAAAACAACCGCTTCTTCATAGGACTTAGGTTCTTGAACTGGACCAACTGGTGTGTTTGTGACAGTGCAACAAAGTGCCATAGGACCCTCACAAAGAGTGGTAAGAGTGTGACAGCAATTAACTTGCCCAGTGATAGGCAATTTACAAACATAATCATTCAAATAAGAAGGTGCCCTAGATGCTCTACTAGACTGTCTTATAGGTGCAGATTCAGGAATGGAGTCAACATGAGTATTA
The DNA here is from genome assembly GCA_958450325.1 of Agrostemma githago. NCBI lineage: Eukaryota > Viridiplantae > Streptophyta > Magnoliopsida > Caryophyllales > Caryophyllaceae > Agrostemma > Agrostemma githago. The sequence goes on from OY288259.1 coordinate 3,588,906, forward strand.
ATATTACTAGGAGGAGCAGAAGTACTTGTAGTAACAGTCAAATCAGGAACAGAATTCTCAATATCAGTAGCACGCAAAACATCAGAATGAGAAGGCAAAGGCATAAAACCCTCTCTAGAATTTTGAACATATGGAAAGACATTCTCATGAAAAATGACATCTCTTGAATCAAAAACAGAATGAGTATCTAAATCAAGTAATTTGTACGCCTTCTTGCCAACAGAATATCCCAAAAACAAGCTTTTAATAGACCTGGAATCAAATTTGTCTCTTCCAGGTTTGGAAGTAGTAGCATATGTCAAACAACCAAAAGATCTAATGTGACTAATATCTGGCTTTTTACCAAACAAAATCTGAAATGGGGACATGTTATGCAAGACTTTAGAAGGAAGCCTGTTAATCAAATAGGTAGCAGTTAACACACACTCTCCCCAATATTTCTTAGGCAGATTAGACTGAAAACGCAAAGCTCTAGCCATTTCCAATAAATGTTTGTGTTTCCTCTCCACCACCCCATTTTGTTGTGGGGTGTGGAAGCAACTGGTCTGATGCAAGATGCCATTATCTATTAGAAACTGTGATGTAGGACCACTCCTACCTAATTCGAATGCATTATCAGATCTAATTGTTTTTATCTTCTTATCAAACTGAGTGTCAACCATTTTAATAAAACCTTTGAGACAAGTGAAAGCATTGCTCTTGGAAGAAAGGAGATACACCCATGTACATCTAGAGAAATCATCTACAATAGTCATAAAGTATTTAAACCCATTGTAAGTGGAAGTATGATAGGGACCCCATAAATCAATATGTATGAGATCAAAAGAAGCAAAAGAAATGGATGTACTAACAGGAAATGACAGTCTATGCTGTCATGCTTGAGTACAGACTTGACAGGAAGCAATTTGTTCTTTATACAATTGAAAATCTGAATCATTACAGAGATGCATGAGTTTCATCTTATACAGAGGTAAATGTCCTAATCTGTTATGCCAAATAGTACATGAAACATTGGAAGAACTAACGGAATCAACTGAATTGACAGAAGGTAAACGAACATCTTGAACAGAATTGTGCAACAAATAAAGATCATGTAAGTTTCTACCAATCACCAAGTGCTTCTTGGAAGAGTCCTGCAAATAGCAGGAACTAGATGAGAAATGAACCTCTGAATTCAGCTGTTTTGTTAGTTTACCTATGGACAAAAGATTAAAACGAAAAGATGGAACATACAGTACATTGTGCAACTCTAAACCTGTGGTGGCAACCACAGTACCTATAGTATCAACTTTAACAGTCTGCCCATTAGGTAAAGAAATAAAGAAAGGTTTACTAATAGTGTCAAAAGTTGAGAATAAAGCCTTGTTAGAACAGAAATGATCACTAGCGCCTGAATCTAAGATCCAAGTGTTTAAGAAAGCATTTGATGAACTAGCATGTGAAGCCGAATTGAATGAAAAATGAGCAGGAATGACTGTACCAGCAAAATTAGCAGATGTAGCAGGAATGTCATCAGAGTAATCTGACTGATTGCGATTACTTGCTTCAGCAAAATTAGGAGAGTCACGAGATTCCTCTTCATTGAACACATTTCCAGCAAACTTTCGATTCTTCTTTTGCAAATGCCAGCAGTAATCTACCAGATGTCCCATTTTCTTGCAGTACTTACAGAATGGCCTGTCATCATCTCCCTTTTCTTTGCCTTTCTGTTGATAACCATTCTGATTCTGCTGAGTCTTGTTATAGCCCTGGCGTTGCTGCTGACCTTGCTGATTATATGAATTCTGATTATAAGCATGATTTTGCTGGTAGTTAGACCCCTGGTTTTGCTGATAATTCTTCTGATATTGAAGGTTCTTGGAGTACATAGCTGCTGCATCCAACTGAAATTGGTTGGAATTGTGAATCTCTCTTTGCCTCTCTTCTTGAAGAAGATTATTATAGACAAAACTAAGCTTAGGCAAAGGATGTTGCATCAAAATGGTGCCTCTAATTACTGAATATGATTCATTCAAACCCATAAGAAATTGCACCACTCGTTGCGTTTCCAGAAGTTCCAGTTGTTTTTCTCTTGCTCCACACTCACAATCACAAGAACATTTAGCACTCGCATTGAAACCATCAATTTCATCCCAAACAGACTTGAATTTGGTGAAATACGCAGCAACACTGTCATTACCTTGACTGAACTCTGCAAGCTTTTTCTGAATACCATACAATTGAGCCCCATTTGATTGCCCAAATCTTTCTTCAAGCTCCTTCCATGCGGCTTCTGCAGTGTTACTGTAAAGGATAGAATCTGCTATATCAGGAGATAATGAATTCAAGATCCAAGAGAAGACGATATCGTTGCATCTTTGCCAGTTCTTCGCTAAAACTTATGTTGCAGGAGGCTTACTGATACTCCCATCAATGAAACCCACTTTATTCTTAGCTAAAGAGCAATCAACATCCCTCTTTTCCAATTACCAAAATTGATACCTTCAAAGACATTAGCGACTAGCTTGACTCCGGTCATATCAGAAGGATGAATGTAATGTGGATTATCCACATTGATCGTGCTTGATTCGGCAGCCATTGTTGCAGGAACTTGCAAGAAATTAATGGCGGAAATATACTCTTGTTTGTTTTATGCGGAAATGTATGAAAGAACTTAAAGTAGCTCTGATACCATGTCGAACTAATGAGAGAAAGAGGATTGAAGAATTGGAATGAATAATTGACTGAATAAGGATTGCAAAAAGTGATTTACAATCTGTTACATCCTGTGTATATATAGCAGTTAGGATAACTATTATTTGTTGTAACTAACTCCTAACAACTTTTAGTTAGAGTTATCCAACTTCTAACAACCTCTAACTAATATAATTCCTACAAAGTTACTAAAAATAAAAATTGGTGAATATCCCATGTGCATCAACTCAATTCAATTAATGTAACATTTACGTAATAAAGTATTATTATTATTCACATAAATTTATCTAAAATTATTATTTGTATAACATTATTATAAATATTAAATATATTCAAAAAATTATGATATTTTCTTAAATATATTAAAAATAACTTTTTATTTTTTATTTTTAGAGTATAAAAAGTTGATATTGCAGTATTAATTTTTAATACCGAAAGTATTGTCACGCAATAATCGTAATACAAATATAATATAGACAGATTGATGTCATCGAACAATAAATGAAAAATAAGAAATTATATGTCTAATCAATCATGTAAGTAATCGATCCTAGAGTTTATATGTCTAAAAACATCAAAATTGATTGAAAGATATATTTAAGGGTAAGATTAGTACCCGAACTTTTCTTTTAGTTCCATTTAAGGGTCTGAACTCGTTAATTGTACGATTAAGGGTTGAAAGTTAACACTGACAATTAATGTTACTCAACCTAATATGAAAACAACATATCAAACGGGTCCAGCTGATCGGGTCATATTGGTCGGATCCAAATACGGGTCGTGTCAAATATGAGTCGGGTTATACAGGTCAAGGGGTTTAGGGTCAAAAATAGTTTCGAGCGCCTATATATTTTACCAACTTTAAGTCCAGAAAAATAATTTTACTATTATTTTTTTATTATTTTAATAGTATTATTATTATTATAACCTTTAATAATAATGTTTGTACTTCAAAACTATTAATTCAATTTTAAAATTATTTTTTTATTAAATGATAAAAAAGGTTGTATTTAATTGAATATTTGTAATTTAAAATATGTATTTATTTTTTAATTATAAATCCAAATATAATATTTAAATTTAAATATTTTATTAATGTCAATCAATTCTCACTGACCCAACGGGATATGTCAGGTTTCGATCCTAAATTAACGGGTCATGCATATTGGGGTCGGTCAAACGAGTTGCGGGTCGAAAAAAAGGGTTCACGATCCTAAAAAGGGAGTTTATTGCAAAATCAAAATTGAATATAAATATTTTAACTGATTAATTTAATTAATCAGATACGTATTCGATCCTATAAAGAGTTTGTATGTCTAAAAACAATGAGAGCAAAACCGATTGAAAGATATTTAAGGGTAAGATTAGTACTCGGACTATTCTTTTAATTCCGTTTAAGGGTATGAACTGTGATCTTTTAACTTTACGGTTACGGGTTAAAAATTATCACCGACTAAAGTTATTTAACCCCTCAAAAATAAAGCGGAAGTGTAATATGTATACCTGTCAAATGGGTCCAGCGGGTCGGGTCTAAATATGGGTCAGATCAAATATAAGTCGGATTATATGGGTCACGGTTCGGATTATGGTCAAAAATAGTTTCGAACGCCTATATTTTTTAAGTCCAACAAAAATATTTTTAGTAGTAATTTTTTTAATATTATTATTGTACTCTTTAATAATGTTTATGTTTAATCATAATCCAAATATAATATTTATAAATATTTTATTTAATTTTAATAAACTCTCACTAACCGAACGGGTCGGGTAGGGTATCGACCCTAAATTAACGAGTTATTTTGGGTTCAGTCAAACAAGTTGTGGGTCTAAAAAAACGGGTTTATGACCCTAAGGGGGATTTCTTTTTTTCTTCTAACTAATTTTTGAAATAATATGATAATGTTTCTTTCAGTTGTTTTTATAGTTTAATTAGTGTTTTTATAGTAATTTATTTGACTTCATATATGATACTCTATCTCATTCATAATTTTTACTTTTATTTCAATTTTATATAACATAATTATAAATTGACCCGTGAATCTTCACGGGTGATAAAACTAGTGTTTATTTCAATTGAATCAACTTTCAATCTTTTATACAATTCCATGGAACAATATTTTCAATTTAATGTTATCTATGTTTGATGAATTGAATTACTTTGTCTCCGGTCGATACTTCAGAAATTCAAGAAATATCAATTCTCCGTGATAATATTTGTTCAACTCTAATAGCTAATACGGAGTATAAGAAATCGACGATATTAATTATTAAAATTGTTAGTGTGATATATGTTAGACGTATATTTAATAAAAAAATTGTTTATGTCATTTTTTGTCATTTTACAAAGCAATCAAACAATCTGCTGATTTAAAACTACTAATTACTTAAAATATTCTGCTAATTAAATCTGCTACTCAAAATTGTCAATTGATTCTGTTAGTCAAATTCACTTTCTAAATCCGTTTCTCCTAATATTAATATGTTGTTTACCAAACAGAGCCATAATCCTATTTGTGTTCATGAAGTCACAAGGGAGACTATCCGATCTACTCCCTCCATTCAAATCCAAGTGTCTCATTTCACATTTTGACACTATTCACATTTGAGAGGAATCTTCGATATTCTCGACAATCTATAAGTGAGAATATAGTCATGTGAGATTTTGTTTGATTCGTCTTTACGAGCACATTAAGAATATCACATTTTTATAATTTTTGCTAATGTAAAATGAAAGATATCGCTAGTGTAAAACGCGTCTCGGCAAATGTGCAAAAGCAAATGGGACACTTGAATTTGAATAGAGGGAGTAATATACTTACGAGTATTAATTTATTTATTACTCCGTATACCACTATAACAGTATAACAGTAATGTTCCTGTACAATTCTACAGCTAACAATACTAACGAAGGAAGAAGAAATTCCTGTAAATAAAATTCAATATGGATCACGGTAACAAAGGTTGTGACCAGAAATCACAGAGCTGACAGCAAAACAAATGAAGGCCAGAAAGGCCATACTTATTGACGCACTCGCCTTCTCGGTAAACTCGTCTTTTCCCCAGTTCTCCTGCCAGTTATCGACTCTTGACGCTGATGCTGATGCCGCTGATATCAGAAGGTATGCAAGTATCTGTCAAGATTCACACACATTCATACTTTAACTTCTGAACAAAAAAGGTTAATACTGAATCTCTGAAAGGCTGTTCCCCTCGGAATTCAAACTTGACGAGAATAACAAGGTTTTGGGTGAGACGGTCCTTTGACACGAGTTTTCACGAAGGAGGTATACAGACTAACTAAGGGCCTAAGGCCCAACAGTTTAGCGTCTTTCAGTTCAGCTTACCTGATCCATGAAGAAATCAAAGTGATGTCGGAAGCGGTGTGTTATAACATGCTTTCCTGTGGCAATAAGACTGCCTAGATTATATGTCTGGAATGCTGAGTACACAAATCCTAATACAGCCACCGTCAAGCAAAACCTGCGATCAGACGACAGGAAAATGTCACTTTACCATACAGTACAGTTAAACAAAAGCGAAAAAAGGCCTGTGTCTGAACATTGAACAGATCATGCAAACCATTTTACAGGATAAACAGTATGAACATTGAGCAAATCATGCAGATTCGAGGTTTCAAGGTCTCAAAGCCATCCCTCAAGCGATAATAGCAAGATGTTTCGAGATATTGACAGAAATCACTGCCAATTTAGTCAATCTGCGTTTCTGAAACATGAGCTCATAGAACATAACATGATGAAGAAGCTTATCGTTAACTGAATTGATTCGTTCCAACAGTCTAACACAGTCCTCGATGTACGTCTTCGCCTTCACATTTACCACTAGACTAGAATAATATCAGTTGATTAAGGAAAGACCGTCGCTTCCAAATTACCAACAGTAAGGCATTAAAGTCCACTATTACTACATCCATGAAACTTCTATTCCCTCCATTTCACTCAATTAGCCATATTCTCTTTGTTTTGCCTAAGACGTTTTCTCAAGAGACCTACTCCTCATGTTGCGGTATTCTTCTGTACATGCTATCAGCAAAGACGCGTGCAGGAATTGTATCGAACTCAAGTGTCCAACATTCGACATTATTTAACTAACCTGAATCACCAACAACTACACTCACTATAACCCTAATGTTTAATTTTACTTATCAGTTTTTGCACGAAGAACAAAGGGACCGATTGTAGCCATTATTACTAGATGACGAGTAGATCGACAGGAAACCCAAACTAAATAGCCAATTTCAACCATCTATCAAAAAAAATCTACTCCGTACTCAGTATTAAAATAGGTAAACAAATGATCGGAAACAAACTTCACAATCAATCGAGCTCGAAAACTGAATTCCAAAGCAACAAATGTAGAATCGAAGTATCCGAACCTGTACTCTTTGTAGCGGTCGAAGGAATCACCGGTCCAACCCTGGGTTTTATTAGCAGCCATAACAGAGAGCGAAACCAAACAAAACGCCACCTCCAAAACCCGAACCACCAACCCCAACTTCTTCACCGTCTCCTCCTTCTTCGACCTCGTAACCACATCATCCACCCCTCCGAACCTAACCCCTTTCACCTTCCCCACCCCGCGGTCCATGCCGCCGTAGACGACGGCGGCGGAGGAGTTCGTTGGAGCATCCTCACGGCGGCTGAACTGGACCACCTGGTGCGGCGGCGGCGGGGGCGGGGGTGGTTGGGGTGGGGTGGCGGGGAGGGGGGAGGTGAGCGGGGAGTAGTATTTTTCGACCGCGGTGGGGGAAGGGATTATTGCGGTGGTGTCGATGACAGTGTCGGGTTTTGGGTCGGATTTGGGTTTGAGGATAGGTTTGGGCTTGAGTGTTGGTTTGAGTGCGGGTTTTGGTGGTGGTGTGGGGGTGTGGGTGGTGGTGGTGGGACGGGTGGTAGTGGTGGTGGTGGGACGGGTTGGGGAAGGGAGGGAGACGGCTAAGGGTGGTGGGCGCGGTGGTCGGTGGTGGTGGTTGTTGTTGGGGTTGTGCATTTTGAATGATTGAAGAGAGAGGGAGAAAGTGAAGTGATGAAAGGAGGGAAAGCAATGAGGTTTGATGGAGTAGGAGCTTTTTGAAAAGAGGTTACAAGTAGTGCCTTTGTGGGACCCTTTTTCTGTTTGTTTTTTTTAATTTTTTTTTTTTTTTAAAAAAATAAATAAATTTAAAATCGTTTTTAACTTAGAACGGTAAAACCTACGAAGCTGGACTCGAACTTGATCGGATCAAATTCGAACATTTGGCGATCCCAAAATGAAACAGATTTGGATTGAATGCTCGTTTGAACTTGTGTTTAGTTCCGAGAGAATTATTTAAAAAATAAAAATAAATACTCAACTTATTCCAATACGAATCAAGATCGAAAAAACTCAAATTGAACTCGAAATTAAATTCAGATCGACTCGTTTACATCATATGACTTGTGTAACTACTTTTACTGGCACAAGACAACATGGTTAAGAAACATACAAAAGTTTACCAACCAAGTATGCATGCACACTAATTCTTTGCCTCAAAATGCTATAAAATTTAAACAAATAGTAGTATATTCTAAAAGGCCTAACAAAGCAAAGCATCACCTTCCATTCTTTTCATTTGTTCATTCCTTTAATTTTGCCTTTATTTAACCACCTTAAAGTGTTAACACACAAAAGATGAGGAAGAAAAAAGGATATAAAGCCCACTACTTTCAAGCTTTTTTTGTTAAGAAAAAAGAATCCAATATCAAATTGGGTTTTCTTTACGAATCTGAGAGACCGTTTCACACACATTAACTATCTCCATTACGTGAAAGGTCTTTACTTAATACTTAACAGTATTAAGAAACCGTCTCTCATAAGTTTGTGCGTGTTTTCTCAATGTTTTTCAGTTGAAAGGTGTCTTTCTATGTTGATCTTGAATTACTTTCTTCATGATGCTTTTTTAACTGAGATCATCCGTCTCTTTTGTTGCATTCCCTTTTGCTACATATGTATGCATGTATGCTGAGAGATTCTTGATTACTTTAGTAATTCACCAATAATTTGATCTCGATTAATAATAATTGACTAATTAGTTACTTTGTATGACTGTATTTATGTGAGAAATCGTTGTACACGTAAAACATACCACGGTCTGATTTGAGTTTTTGTGACAGGCAATGGTACTGTTACTTGTTGAATTACACATGATGTTTCAATCGCAATAATCAGCTAATTTCGATTCAAAAGTTAGTTCCTTTACATGGAATTGCTATGTTCAGTTGACAAAGGCGAATCCCTCCAAAGTATAATTTAGTCTAGGTATCAACCGAGGATGAATTTTTGCAGGTCGAAGTTTAGCAAAGATGATGGGAGAAATTCATTAAGTAATGCAGGAAAACAGTGACAGGGATGCGACAAAGCAAACTGAATTATATTACATCGACAAAGAAACAGGAACTGAACCTAAAATCTGCTTTGCAACTGCTCGTTCCAGAGCACTACGTACTGACAGCATTTTGTAACACAATAATAGTGGCAGCAGGCTTTATAAATATGCATTCATGTCTATATATTGAGCAGCAGTAGAAATCAAATAATAATTGCAAAATAAACCAGAGTTTTCCTAAGCAAACAGCCATGACAGAACTAACGGAAATGAAAATAATGTTAAATACTAGACACACAAATAATACTGGTTAAAACCATAGCAGAACGGAAACGGAAACAGTAACGACTTATCACTTATTATCAGTGTCAGTCAATGTGCCAAGCCAACTTGGTGGGAGCATGCCAGTCTGATCATGGACCGTCTTCATGATGGGCGGCAGCATGCTGTAGACCTCGGCTATGTCCTTCATTGACCCTCCACCACCCGACCCATTTCCTCCATCCAAGCCACCTGACGACCACACGCTGATCTTAGGCTGCAAACCCATATAGTCCCTCAGAGCAAAGTAGTTCCCATCCAGAGACTTAAGAAGGGTAGACAGGTAGAATCCTTGTGCCGCTGCCAAGGCCATCATTCCTTCCGCCTCCTTCTTCTTGGCGGTGGCGAAGTCAAGATCTTCGAGAACCAGAAGGAGGCCGACGTGGCGAAGGCCAACGCTCAGCTCTTGGCTCAGAAGGCTGGTTGGGCCCAGTCTGCCGAGCTTGCTGAGGTCGAGGCCAAGAAGGCAGTGGCCATTCGAGAGGCCGAGCTACAGAGCGAGGTCGAGAAGAAGAATGCTATTTCGCGGACTGAGAAACTCAGGGCTGAGAAACTCAGCAAGGCGAGTGTGGAGTACGACATCAAGGTCCAAGAAGTCAACATGAACCTGTACAACAACCAGAAAGAAGCGGATGCGCATCTGTACATCTTTGTTGCCTCAGCCTGCTTCTGCTTTTCATACAGATGCGCATCCGCTTCTTTCTGGTTGTTGTACAGGTTCATGCTGGCTTCTTGGACCTTGATGTCGTCCTCCACACTCGCCTTGCTGAGTTTCTCAGCCCTGAGTTTCTCAGTCCGCGAAATAGCATTCTTCTTCTCGACCTCGCTCTGTAGCTCGGCCTCTCGAATGGCCACTGCCTTCTTGGCCTCGACCTCAGCAAGCTCGGCAGACTGGGCCCAACCAGCCTTCTGAGCCAAGAGCTGAGCGTTGGCCTTCGCCACGTCGGCCTCCTTCTGGTTCTCGAAGATCTTGACTTCACTCTGGACTTTGATTTCCTCCTTCTTCCCCTCTCCGAGCCTCTGCGTGTTGATAATCCTAGTCTCAGCATCGATCTTGGCAGCGTACTGGGCGGTACGCCCAATCCTATCCTTAGCCCCGATCTCACCCTTCATCCTAGCCTCGGCCACGTCGATCTTAGCCTGATTGGCAGCCTCCATCTGAGTCTTCTGACCCAAATAAGAAAAGTACTCGTGGCCGGCTACATCGACAAGCTGCTTGACATTGGCATTGTAGATAAACAGGCCGAACTGGTTGAGCTCGAGTTGGACCTTGTTGAAAATCTCGTCCTTGAACTCCTTGGTCCCCTTGAAGATCTCCTCCATGGTCATGGAAGCGGCCAGGACACGGGTCTCGCCCTCGATGATGCCCTGGACGAGGTCGTTGACGTGGTTGGAGTTCATGTCGTGGGGGGACATGAGTTTTGCGTAGAGGAGGAGGGATTCCTTGTCGCTCTCTTTTGGGCCGATGGTGAACACTGCAGGGAGCAGGAAGGGGAGCTTCTCCGCGCTCATTGCATGCACTTCGAACGTGTAGTTTTCCGGGGAAAGCGACAGGCGCACGTAGCGCTGACCGGGAAGGATAAACGCCTTCTTCACCAGTTCGATGTCGCGGATTCTCCATCCTGTCAGGGCAAGGTATTCTGATGGTCCTGCTACCACGCAGTATGGAATCAGCGGCATTCTTCTATTCTTCTCTTCTTCTTCTTCGGTTTTTTTGTTTTTCTTTTGGTTCAACAAAGAACTTTTTCGGTATTTTGTATGGAGATTATTATTGGGATGAGAGGTGTGTATATATAAAGAAGGGAGGTTTATTGAGTTTGATAAGCTGTAGAATACTTGTAGGGTTTATGTTCCTGATTAGGAAAAAGAAATTGAAGATTAATATTGTTTCTTAATTTAAAATTCAAAATAAATAAGGAGTAAAAGATTTGGTTGCTGAATACTTGTATACGGTCATTCTAAACTGATTTTTAGAGATATTTGATTGGATATGTCAAAATAAAAAGGAAAAAAAAATATGAGCGTAATTGATTCCATTCATCATACAAACTACGATTCAACTCAAAATCTTCCACTTATGCCAAGACCTTGAGTCCTTACGTTCTCAACTTGTGATTGTTTCTATCACAAATTCTTGGATGAGACGGTATCGTGAGACCTCTCACATACAAATACTGACTCATGTCATCTCCTCATATCTCCCCCCCAACTTAGGCTAAGTCTAACAGGGTCCGAGTAAGAGTCCAAGACTCATACAGTCATACATGGTTAAAGGGATTGTTTCAAGTCTGAACCTCATATGGGTCTAAATTTAAAAGGGTCTGAGCAATAGTCCCAAACGAGCTGATTCACAATAATCGACTAATTTTGATTCAAAAGTTAGTTCCTTTACATGGAATTGCTACGAAAACAAATCTCAATTGACAACAAGGAATCCCTCCAAATTGAAGTATATCCTCCATAGAAAAGTTAGTCTAGGTATACTACATCCTCCGCCAAGAGAGAAATTTACATGGTGTTTCAACCGAGGATGAAATTTTGCAGTTGAAATTTAGCAAAAATGATGGGGGAAATTCATCAACACTACCGATTCTATTTCAATTTCCATTGCCTGAAAAAATAAAGAAACCATATTTGGCACATTTAAAGTCGAGCAACGAGCGGAGTATATCCAACTGAACTTCATTCATTCTTCTTCAGCTATTGTGTTTCCTTCCTCCAATTGCTTCTGCTTTTCTTGTTCCTCTGAAGGAGAAAACAGCATCATCATCATCATTTAGAGATCGTATACAAGAATAGATGTCGAATGGTGTAATGCATGGTGAACAGTAAGGGATTCAACATAGCAAACTGACTTACATCGACAAAGAAACGAGAATTCAATCCGTAATTTGGCAAGTAGTTTTAAATTACATAAGAAGAATCCAATAACGAAAAGGAAGCAAAGAGACGTATGCAAAGATCACAAGGAAGATGGAAAATGTTTCACCTTTATATCGTGTAGGTTATCTAGGTGTCTTAATACTTCATGTTTTATTTCAAGTAGTAATATTGTAAGCCAATTAGCCCCTTTTCATGTCAAACACATTGTTGAAAGTCAATTGTATACGATATTACACCCAGCACTTCACTTAAGTGCCGTGCTGTGTGTTCGACAGGACACTTAGAAACTTCACGTTGGACCAAAAAAGAAAAGAAAACTACCCAAAACATCCGTGTTCAACACCCTGACACGAGTCGAGTAACACAGATTGTACATGTATCCAATAGCCAAACATATTGAAAGTGGAGCCTGATAAAACTACGGGACAACCAATGCAAGCTAATGTTAATAACAAAAACCTATGTTATGCCGCTCAACCAACAACATACAGAAAGCTACCTCTTCAGAAATTCAATGCTTGGCACATACAGTATATAAGAGTGTCAAGCCTAGAGTCCCAAGGAGCAAGCTAGGCAAATTCAAAGAACTATGAAGTATGACCTCAAAATAAAGTTAACATACTCGGTTATTTGCACTTTATATAACTATGGTCTATGGCCACTGACAAGTATCAAATCTCATAATCAATGTTGAGTAGTGTTTGACAGAAATACCATCCTCATTTATTCCTCAATCCCCATTCCCCAACCCTTTATATGATATTCTCATTGTCACTTTCAGGTGCTGAATACAAATCAACTGCATTTTCCAGGTCACGCCACCTCGCAGCAACCACTTTGTTAGTCTCTACATGCCTATTGCAGTGAGCAGTGATTCTCTATACTTGTTAAGTTATTTTTTCTCTGTTAACGCTTCATACTCTACGTGTAATGAAGGCTATGTTGATAGACTATTACGGGCTATAGCACACCAACATTATGAAATAACATCTCTCCAAATGAAGTGATGATTCCCACTTTCCCTATTGGGACGTTTCTTTTAGGCTTTGTTTGGATACCAAAATGGGAAGGAAAGGGAGGGGAGGGGGAAGGAAGGAGGACTGGGAGGAGAGTGTTTGGATACAATTTCCCTCCAAATGTTTCCCGTGTTTGAGAGATTTTGATTTGCCTAGGAGGAGGGAAAATAAACCCGCCAAATCCTTCCCCCTCCATTTCCCTCCCTCCTCATTTGCTAACCAAATGAAGGATTTTACATCCATTACTTTCCCTCACAATATGTAGCTAAAGAAACCAATCACGAAATGTGTACAACATTTCAATTTCCTAATCAGTTCATAACAAAATTCAACAACAAACGGAAAGTAGATTTACCCATGAGCTTATACAGCGCCTTCTGAGTTCGCCTCTCGAGTTTATCTAGTTTCTTTTGCACATCCCTGCGAAGGTCCCAATTTGGCTTCTTTGGTGCAATGTTCAGAAAAGGATCCTGCATGTGCATATAATATTAATACAAAGTGTCATTCAGAGGGAAAACGCAAGCATAAACCCCTTTCCACAATCACCAAAACTGCTAATTCAGGAAACACCAGTTGATAAGACTACCTCTGTTTGCTCAGCTGGAGGCTCTGTTGCAACAGGGTCCTCAAATTTCGGCAATTCTGGTGCATCAAGTTTACCCTCTTGCAGTTGTTTGTCGTGAGGAAGATAATTTCGGAATTTCAAGTTAAGACCACTGTGTACAAGTTCAGGTTGAGTATCAGCAACTTATGAATACTTGACAATGAACAGAGAAGCACAAAACCGCGCAATAAATTCATACCAAGATTCTACCGTGTCACCTAAATATCTAAACTGTACTGTACCCTCGGTTTTTAAAGATCATCCAATACTTGACTCCACATATAACTTATAAACTCAAATTCACTACTTGTAAATGTAAGGTTCCTTTTTAAGTTGATCAAACTCATCCAAAATACGTGCAACCAATCTAAACATTAACATAATTGTCATCTATTCCTCTGCGAACATCTTTTTACTGCAAATAAGATAACCATGGTAACTCTCGGCTTTTTAAGATCATCAAATGCTCGAGTCTCAACAAATAACCTAAGTAATCAAATTCGATACCAGATCTTGTGGAATATTTAACTTAATTATCATCTATCTATTAATGAATAAACATCTTTTCGAGACGGAAATAATAACACCGAAAAATTCAGATGCTATTAGTTAGGTTAACTATACACTGAGTTCAGAGATTATAAGACATAGTGGAAAAAAACACAGAAGATAGAATTGAAAAAATAAAAATTCATACTCTTGATCGTTATTAGCATCGACGCCACCACGAGCAGAATCATCGTCGTCGGGAGTTTCAGAAAGTTCTTTAGCAGCTTTAAGAGCTTTCAATCTCTCTCTTCTCTCAGCTGCTGCTTGCTCAAGCGAATCTTCTCCGTCCGACATTGATGATTCTTTCAAGCTTTACTAAAACAACCAAAAATTACTACTAATCAACAAAATTGCTGTATTTAATCAACAAAAGTAATAATGAAGTGAGCAGATTGCAAAACAAAACGATCAACGAGACTTACACAAAAAGAAAAAAGTAGTACTGAAGTGAGGAAAGAACAAAGCGAACGGCGGAAACGCGGCGGCGAACGGCGGAATAGCGGCGGCGAACGGTGCGGTGGTCGAAGAGGCCGGAGGCGGAGGCGGAGGCGGAGGCGGATGCGAATGTGGCGAAGGTTTGAGGCGTGAGTGGGAAACTGGGGTTTCCAGCGATTTGCTCGCGCAATGAGTGCCTCGAGTAACTTAGGGTTTCGGACTTTCGGTCAAGCCTGACCCGAAACTGAATCGATTTGCACTAGTTATCTTACCAAGACGTAACAACAAGGTCGGACTGTGATTTTTGGTTCATGTCATGTGTAAATGAGCCACGATAGAATAACGCGAAAAAATTTACCAGGCAATTTGCACATAGTCGTGAACATCTCGAAAATCTTTCCATGATGTTACTATTCATAATCAAACCCGATTAACCGTAGAGTGTTTTTGCATGGATAACCAGAAAAGAAAGTACACTTTGTTGATACGAGTAGTTCATAAATAGGACGTATTCAATTAACACGGAGTGTTTCACAGTAACTACTCCCTACATTGTAGAAATGAACGAAATAACAAAAGGTGAGTATATTTAGAAGTCATTAGACTATCTTTCTAATCACGTATGAAAAAGGCGAAAATATTCAATATATATACTTAAATCTACATGTTTTAGAGGTTTTTTAACAATTGACAATTATTTTATGAAAAACCTTGACTTTTCTCTCTCTAAAAAATTAAAGCTCCCCCTTCTCTCTTTAACCCACCCCAAAACGGAAAAACCCTAGACTTTATTGTTGCCGCCGACCCACCACCCTCTGCCCCCGATTTCTTGTTGGCCGGAGATTGGTCGTCTTTTGACCTAATCTCCGGCCGGCTGTACAGTACACCCCTCACTCAACCTGTTCTTTTTCGTCCTCCATCCCCTTCATCGTCGGTAGTGGCCACCTTCCGTCCTTCATTGTCCGGTTTGTTTTTTTTCCCTTTGTTTCCTTGGTGGTTGTTGATGGTCGCCGGCCCGCTTCCCGCCTGTTCGCCGTCATCGGCTCCGTCCAGCCGTCCCCGTCCCTCTTCCGTCCTGTCGTCGGCTCCTGTCTGTTTGCCGTCTTGTGGTTCGCCGGGTTGTCGGGTTGTCCTTATCCTCGATTCTATGCATGTTGCTCGGTTTTCTGGTTCTATTGCCATATGATTGTAGGGTTCGATCTTCAAGATGTAGGAGTTTTTTCTCCATTAGAGGCAAGCCTCACCGCTTTGCTCTCACCCGTTTCTTTCTACGTCTTTTTCGGAAGTGCGTAAGTACGTCTTGGCCTCGTCACTTTACGGTTCATATCTGTGGATGGTATCTGGGAGCCAGTTGCTGTGTTGATAGTGTGGATGATGACACTCATGTTCAAGGATCCGTTCAACAACAACTCATCTCTACCACCCGACGCCTTTCCTTTACTGTTTATGTTTTATTAGTTATAGTTTATGATGTCGCTTTTAAATTCAATAAAGGATGTAATATGGGTTCTGAGAACCCAAACAGCATGTAATCCGATGTTTTTTCTTTGCTGGCAAAAAAAAAAGACAATCATTTTATGATGTATAGACTATGCGTAACATATGGCCTAGGTAACACCCGTAAAATTTTCGGCCATATTTTTTTTGAACTCTGAATTTGCAAAAAAACATGGATAATACACTTCAATTTGTACCGTTTTCGACCGACATTAGTTTATCGCGTATAGACATCAACAAATGTTCTCTATTGGAGATAAAATTTTGTGTCTGGTGCTCTATGTCACTACCAAAGCACCAATTCTTAATGTGGTTGGTTGTTACTCTGTTAGGGATGCCTTCAATACTCGGAACAAACTCTAGAGTTTGGGTATAACAAACTCGAATAAGTGTTGTTTGTGTGAGCTAGTTCCTGAGACTACAGCCCACTTATTCTTCCAATGTGCCTATAGTGTGCAATTGATGGCTTTGCTGCAGTTGTGGCTTGGTTTTCCCTTACCTTCCTCAATGCAGTTCGCGAATAATCAGGTTGGAGTGAAGAAAGAGGTGAGCTGGTCAGTGTGCGCTGCTGCTGCGATTCAGTTTGCGAAATCGCAGACGCGTTGACAGTAGCATCATCAGGCCACAGATTATGTTTACTCAATTGAAATTCATTTTGTGTGTTCGAATAAGGTCTTTTGGTCAAAATAGAATGAGTCGGATTGAGAGTAGGAATTGGCTCTTAAGCTTGTTATAATATTATAGACCACCTTGATGGTGCATTCATGTACATATAATTGTTGATTCTTAATACAACTTACATTTTACCAATTTTTTTTTGGGTTATTTAATGACAATAATACCAACTATAGGGCGTGTTCCAATAATAATACTAATTACAATAAATCTGAGAATAATACATATAATTGGAGTATGTTAATCAAAATAGTATAGACGTATTTATTACCTGCAACAATAGGTAACTTAAGTAAAAAATGACCTGCTACTTAGATCCTCACCCTCTCCTTATTTATGCTCTTTCTCCATTACCTCCTCCTTCCCTTCAATGGCATATCTCAACCCCAAAAAACTCTAAAAAAAATTGGGTTTTATAAATCTACATCTCCTTCTTCACAACTCCAAATCTTTGCTCACAAATGTATCCCCAAAAAAGAACTTTAAGGTATCAGTAATGACCCAACCCCTAACTCCAGAAATCGCTCAAATTAAGAACCCAGAAAATGTCATAGGGAGAAAGAGAAGCAGAGATTTGGTAAAGGGTAGTGAAGTGAGTGTCATATTCAAAGCTTTGTTGAAAAATGGTGGAAAATAGGGGTTTCAAGTGGGTGGTGTTGATGGAGGAAGCGTGTTGAATGATGATGATGATACCACGATTGAGAAGAAATGTAGTAAGATACTAAAAGTTGATGTCTTGGATTGATGGGGATAAAAAGAATGAGAAGAAGAAAAAGAAAAAGAAGAAGGTGAAGGTTGAAGAAGTAGTAGAAGAAGTAACTACAATAATAATTAAGCGAGAAGAGATGTAAGACGGACGACGGTAACATCGAGCGAGAAATGAGAACGAATCTCGCTCTACAATCCCACACAAAAATAAACCCAAGAGAAAATTGAACAAACAAACAACCATTACATTACATTAATTAAATTCTTAACAAGAAAACTCTTACCACAAATTAAATTAAATTCTTTATAATTACAAGAAATGTAAAAACAATAATGTAGAATTGGCAATGACATGAAGCAAGAAAAATGAGTAATAGGAACTTGATCTTACATCAATACGAAGTGTGGAACCAAGCATGTAATATGGAATTTTAAACTCGATTTTGTAAATTTGAGGACAGGTGATTCAAATTTTGTAAAAGTGAAGGCAAGTGGATGGAAGGTGGAGTAATAGTAATAAATTAAAGGGGAAAAGAAAGGTGGACGGGTTATTCAGGTAACCCGTCACCCATACTACTCTGATTAACCTACTTCAATTATATGTATTATTCTCAGATTTATTATAATTGGTATTATTATTGAAACACGTCCTATAGTTGATATTATTGTCATTAAATAACCCATTTTTTTTTTCTTTTTTTTTTTTGTGTATGCGTAATATATGGCCTAGGTAACACCCCTGAAAATTTTCGACCATAATTTTTTTGGACTCCGAATTTGCAAAAAACGTAGATAATACATTTCAATTTGTACCGTTTTTGACCGACATTAAATTATAGCGTAAAGACACCATCAAATCTTCTCTGTTGGAGCTAAAATCTTGTGTATGCGTAATATATAGCTAGGTAACACCCCGTAAAATTTTCCGCCATATTTTTTTTTTGGACTCCAAATTGGCAAAAAATGTGGATAATACATTTCAATTTGAGGCATATTTGACCGACATTAATTTATCACGTAAAGACACCATCAAATGTTCTCTGTCGGAGTTAAAATTTTGTGTGGGCGTAATATGTGGCCTGGGTAACACCCTGTAAAATTTTCGATCATTTTTTTTTGACTCCGAATTTCCAAAAAAAAATGTGGATAATACTCTTCAATTTGAGGCGTTTTTGACCGACATTACTTTATCGCGTAAAGACATCATCAAATGTTCTCTATTGGAGAATTTTTTTTGTATATGCGTAATATAATGGTCGAGGTAACACCCCGTAAAATTTTCGGCAATATTTTTTTTGGACTCCGAATTTGTAAAAAACGTGGATAATACACTTCAATTTGAGGCGTTTTCGACCGACATTAGTTTATCGCGTAATTGCACCTTCAATTTTTCTCTGTTGGAGCTAAAATATTCTGTGAGCGTAATATAAGGTAACACCTCGTAAAATTTTCAGCCATATTTTTTGTGGTCTTCGAATTTGCAAAAAACGTGTATAATACACTTCTATTTGATGCATTTTTTACCGACATTAGTTTATCACGTAAAGATACCATCAAATGTTCTCTGTTGGAGCTAAAATTTTGTGTGGGCGTAATATACGGCCTAGGTAACACCCCGTAAAATTTTCGGCCATTTTTTTTGGGACCCCGAATTTGCAAAAAACGTGGATACACTTCAATTTGAGGCGTTTTTGACCGACATTAGTTTATCGCGTAATTACACAATCAAATGTTCTCAATTGGAGCTAAAATTTTGTGTACGCGTAATATACGACCTAGATAACCCCCCGTAAAATTTTCGGCCATATTTTTTTGGACTCCAAATTTGCAAAAAATGTGAATAATACACTTCAATTTATACACTTTTTGACCGACATTAGTTTATCGCGTAAACACACAATCAAATGTTCTCAGTTTGAGCTGAAATCTTGTGTTTACGTAATATATGGCCTAGGTAACACTCCATAAAATTTTCGACCATATTTTTTTTGGACTCCGAATTGGCAAAAAACGTGGATAATACACTTCAACTTGTACTGTTTTTTATCGACATAAGTTTATCGCGTAAATACAACATCAAATGTTTTCTATTGGAGCTAGAAGTTTGTGTGGGAATAATATATGACCTAGGTAACACCCCATAAAATTTTCGGCCATTTTTTTTTGGGACCTGAATTTGCAAAAAAACATGGATAATACACTTCAATCTGAGGCGTTTTCGACCGACATTAGTTTACCGCGTGATTACACCATCTAATGTTCTCCGTTGGAGCTAAAATTCTGTGTGCGCGTAATATAAGGCCTAGGTAACACCCCGTAAAATTTTCGACCATATTTTTTTTGGACTCCGAATTTGCAAAAAACGTGGATAATACACTTCAATTTGAGTTGTTTTCGACCGACATTTATTTATCGCGTAATTACACCATCAAATGTTCACTGTTGGAGCTAAAATCTTGTGTATGCGTAAATATGTTCTAGGCCCCGTAAAACTTTCGGCCATAATTATTTTGGACACTGAATTTGCAAAAAACGTGGATAATACACTTCAATTTGTACCGTTTTTTACCGACATTAGTTTTTCGCGTAAAAACTAGTCCATACATTGTAGAAATGTCTAACAGTAACAAAAGGTGCATACGATTTGAAATACACACATTTAGAAGTCATTAGACTATCTTTCTAACCACGTTGAAATAAGGGAAAAAGATTAAATATATACTCGAACATAAATGATTAATGAATTAATCTTTCTAAAATTCTGGGTACATAATTGTTAAATCTTCACTCTAGCAAAAAAGATAAGTAAAATGAAGAGAAACAAAATTTATTTGATACATTTTTTTTACTAAACCTTAATTAAAAACACACTCCCGTAGGATGCAACCGGTTCCGGGTTGTCAGACAGCGATTGGGCTCAAGCCGAAGGCAGGCTGCAAACTGGCTGCGTAATTCCGAGCCCAAAGATCATAATGCACAATTTCTTCAAGGCTTGGTGATTCTACTAGCTCGTTTCTATGTTTATCGCATGTTAACTCCACGATTTTGAAGATATCAAGGTAGCTTATCCTGTAATTACAGCCATTAGACAGTTTGCGTAAAAAGGCAACTCATTTATCAATAGTAAATGAATTGTCGATGAAATAACAGAATTGTGGAGTATTTAGTAGTAGTAGTAGTACTTACTTCTCGTCAATGAACATCTCGACTGCTTTCTCATTAGCTGCACTAAGAACACCGGTCATAGTGCCACCTGCACGTCCAGCAGCATACGCCAGGTTCATTGATGGGTACTTCTCATTGTCCGGAGCTTTGAATGTCAACGAGCCGAGCCTGCACCATGGTTTCGACATTTTTACTTGCTGGAGATTTTAGAGAAATTGCATGACAACGTGATAAGAAGTAAGAACCATGATGCTTACTTGCAGAGATCTAGGCGTGGCCAAGTGATCTCGGAACAGTAAACTCTTTCAGGCCACGACATTGTGTATAGGATTGGTAATCGCATATCAGGCCACCCCAATTGTGCTAGTACAGATGAATCCTATCATAGCAAGAGTAAATCACAATATATATATATGTTCATAATTTCACCTTTGAAACGCAGGAAAACAAGCAAACATTTAAGTTCGTTACACAAGTATCTGAATCATAGGAGCAAAAAAAATACCTGTGTTTCAATCATAGAATGGATGATTGATTGTGGATGAATTACGATTTCAATGTCATCGTATTCTGCCCCAAATAAGTAATGGGCTTCTATTACTTCTAGACCCTGCCAACAGAGTTGAAATTGTCAATAAAAGTTTCGACATTGGTTTTTTTTTATAAATTCAGTTTTCCTGAAGTCGGTAAAATGCAGTGAACAGAACGATTACAACCTTATTGAATAAAGTTGCTGAATCCACGGTGATCTTCTTTCCCATACTCCAGTTGGGATGCTTCAACGCATCCGCCACTTTAACTTCTTTTAGTTTCTCAACAGGCAAATCCCTACAAAAGGGAATATAAGGGCAAGCAGTGGCTTTAATAGTCGAGATTATTACACAAAAGTATTCTAAATCTGAGTACTTAGCAAGTGGATAAGTTGGAAGACAAGCAATCAAAGGGAGAACTGTACTGCACCACACCGACTCCATCGTTTATCACATCTAAGACACGGAATTACAAGATGAAGGTTGTTCCAAACCTGAATGCTCCACCAGAGGCAGTCAATATGATGCGCCTCAGAGCTCCCTCAGGCAGTCCTTGAATACACTGTCAGAAAAAAACCTTTTTGTTGATTAATTATTTAATTTCCACAACAGTGAAACCGAAAACAATTACATAAAGGCTCGTATCGACAGATGGGTAACCTGAAAAATTGCAGAATGCTCAGAATCGGCTGGAAGAATCTTAACATTATGTTTGCGTGCGAGGGGGAGGACGAAAGGACCACCCGCTATAAGGGTTTCCTTATTGGCTAGTGCAATGTCCTTGCCCGCTTCAATGGCAGCTACAGTAGGCTACGCAAGTATAACATTCTCTATTAGTAGTAAGTGGTAACCGATAACCCATGCAGAGGAAAAAAAAAAGGTATCGGTAATAGACAGTTCTTTGTACCTTCAGTCCTGCACAACCGACTATCCCCGTAACAACACTGACGGCATCTGGGTGGCGTGCAACCTGAAATTACAACTATTACGTTTTGTATAAGACTAAAACCGTTGTATTTAAGGTTGTGTGAATGGTGCACCAGTGCACCACCCTTACCTCAATCACGCCTTCTTCTCCCGGAATAATTTCTGGCTTGTAGTCAGCATCGGCTAGAGCCTCTCTGAGTTCACCGATTAAGGACTCATTCCTGACAGCAACTAGGTCAGGTTTAAATCTCTTTACCTGAACATCAAGAAGATCATCAAACGGAAGTCATTAGGAGATCGGAATGAGGATTATGAGCTAATTAGGGGGAAATAGTAATAGGCAGGTCACCTGGTCTGCGAGAAGAGTGATATTTGAACCAGCGGCAAGAGCAACAACTCTGAATTTATCTGGATTCTCTGCCACAATGTCTAGTGTCTGCAAAGCATCGTCTCGTAATAAGAGGCAAGCAGTCAAACTACAGCAAAATAGCATATAAATCACCCTAACATCATGAAAATTACGTCAAAAAGTTTACATCTAAGAACTGCTATGTCTACGTCGACTGCAAATACTACTGTCTCACCTGGGTACCAATAGAACCGGTAGAGCCAACTATGGAGATAGGCTTTGGACCGGACCAAGACTTACGAGCAGTCTCTACTACTGCGCGTCCAGGCCAAGCTGGAGGTGGTGGTTGGGCTGACTGCGCTGAACAGCATATCCTTCCGTTAAAAGTGTGTTTAGTGTCCTTCCTTTTCCATGCGAAACCACCTACATACAATACGTAAGCGTTAGATGATATAGGTGATATTGTTCAGTTGTAATCATCAGTTGCAGGAACGATTTCTGCGCTGCATCACAGTAATGCACTTGAATTCTTGACGGGTAAAAACAAAAAGGATTTCCCCGATTCTCACTAATCAAGCTACTAAAACACAAGCACTATAAGGCTATAAGCATAACCTTACCAAATGCTTGAAATAAGACGGACAATTCTACCGTAGCCTAAATCGTAAATACCCCCTCCATCCAACCGATTTTTAAGGAGAAATATCTTGAAATCGGATATACGGAATATCTGAGGCTACTGCTTAGAGGAAAAGTGTTTTCATGCCCCTAAATCTAGCCCATTTTGATCTAAATTCTCCCAAAGATTCCTCAATCAAATGAGAATATGTAAAAAATATCAAGTAGACTCAAAAATCAAAATTCCAGAATCTGAAATCTCACAGTAAAAACACAGATATTCTCCTGTAACATAAATAACACAAAAAATAAAGAGTCCTCCCATCTAATCAACAATTCTAGCAGCATAAAATCTTCATGCACTGACAATTAAAATACTCATTAAACTTCTCAACCTCTTCACACAAATCAATTTGTCAATCAAGCATCTATTCAACCAACACCTAACTACCTCGACTTACGAGAGAGAGATGATACTCATGACCTCGGACTTGTTTAGAAGTGTCTGACACAGTGCACAGTGCTAATTTTATGAAAATTCTGCCTATTTTGGCTTGAAATGAACACCTGAGTGTCATGTCATATCCATGTCCGAGTGTCAAGGGTCAAACACGGGCAACCTCAGAGACTTAGTCCCAGAAGGACTTGGGGTCGACTAACATGAATTATTATCCGGAATCATCGAAAACAATCATTTAAAAGGTATAATAATAGTAGTAATCAAGCATCTATTCCAAGTTCAAAAAAATAAACTAATCCCATCAAATAGATTGAAGATACTTATATTATAAACTATAGAGAACCATAAACTAAACAATCATTACATAAAAAAAAAAAAAAAAAAAAAAATCAAACACACCAAAAAAAATCAATAAAAATTTGATCTTGCACATACCCACTTCATAAAACCACATAAAAATGCCAAAAAAAAAAAAAGAAAGAAAAAAAGGGGAAACCTGTGAGTTTAGGATGGTGAATAGAAGTAGAAGAATCAAGAAAGGAGATAGCTTTAACTTCAGCTGTGGAAAGGAAGTTGACAGCCATGGATATTTACTTCAAAATTACACTAGAACAAAAAAACAAAAACTCAATGAAATTCAGGGTATTTGAGGATTTGGGTATTATTATATAAAGAAATGTTAGGAAAAAAATTGAAAATTAAGGAAATGAATTATACAAACAAGGGAAGAAATTTTTAATGGGTTGGGTTCAGGTCAGGTGGAAGAGTTAATTAAAATAAAAAAGTAGGATAAGAATAGCATCACACAGCTAGAATAATCCCAGATTATGATTATGAACTTGATTTGTTTGTGTGGTGTGGCCCTGTGGCCTTTGCATGTTGTAATTCAACACCAAAGGTGATTTTATTTTAATGAAAAGTCTCGGGAGGGACGGTCTCTCCGTAAAGTTATTGAGAGACGACGTGTAGATATTATTTTATGTATTATTCGTACCTATGTATATCTCTGAAGGTTTTTCTAAAATGGGTTTAAGCGACACATGTCAAGAGTTTACTTACGTAAAGTGTTGCAATAATATATCCTGAAAAAAATGATATATCAAAGCTCATAATTATCTTACTTAGACGATTAATCATTAATCTTGTAGTAAATGTTAGTGTTAGAGAAACCTTATTTTAGTACTCTGCACTAATTATTTTGAAATTGACAAATTTGGTTGATATTTTTGTCTTAAAATGCGATTATTGGACTTATTTTGTCCTAATTTTTTATTTTTTTGGGATTGGTGGTCTTTATGATATTATTGAGAAACCGGCTCTAATTAGGTTAATGGGTAACACAAAGAGACATCAAAAATGTCTTAATCTAGTTGTCAAGACTATTGTAATACGACTAAGTACACATTTCATTAGATAATTTTTTTTAAAAATTACCTCTATTATGATAAATATATTTCATTAACATCATCGAGAGTCATCTTATATAAATTTTTGTACTTCTTAGCATCAATAGAAATGTTATTAACCATAACATGTCTTAATTTTACTATGATGATTGAACTGGGAACGACACACATAGTACTCCATAGTCCATACTGATGAAAATATATACGGAGTACTCCCTTTTACTCGAGTTTGGACACAACTAATCGGATTAATTGTAATTTGTAACTCAACATAAATCTTTTTCGGATTAAGACTATGGTGTTGACGTTGTTGTCAATACTTCGTGGAGGGCTTAAATATCTGTTCGAATTAAAAAAATGTAGTTGTATAGAGTTTAAACCATTCACGAAAGCAATAAATACAGGGTAACAAACAAACAACTAACAATATCATAAATTTCCCAAATGATACTGTAGTTCATAAAAGCTCCTTATACCAAAAAACAAGTATGTTGGCCTACCAGACATTTGATGAGCACAATTATTTGCACAAATACAGATTGTACCGAGGTAGGCTGGTTCGAACCTGGGACCTATATACTTGATTATTCGCAAGCATTAGGTTTAAAACTTTAACGATTAACAAGTGACAAATCTACCAAAAAGACAGGTAATTTTACAAATCTTTGCCCTTGGGACTTGTGTCAGAAAGCTTCTATCAAGTTTCGGAACAATGACGTCTAATGCAACAGCCAGTGTTATTATTTCCCGAGAAAACTAGAGAATTGAAATCCTCTTGATAAGAAAAAATAATGAGGATGCCTTGGTGAATTGTACCAGTGTCAAGATGACGGTACTCCACATCGTGTCAGTTGAACTTTGTAGTTGAACAGTACAGCTAACGGAACCATACAGAAAAACTGTAAAAAACAATGTCGCAGGTAAACATTTCAACTAATGATCATCTGATTCAAGTACTCCGCTTCCTCGGGGAAATATTCCAACAACTCATCCTTGGTCACCCAAGCAAAATCATCGCACCCGGCAATGTCCAACTTGTTAGATGCAATAACTTGTGATTTGAAGAAGAATCTCTGTAATGTTCACAAAAAGTTACCGAGTAAATGAAATTTATTTAACATTTTAACCCTTTAAATGAGGAATGTACTGAAGCTCATGCATGTTTAGATAGAGTGGCACCTTCATCGGAGTTGAATCTGTCTTTTCAGATATAGCCATATGGCCCATCGGAGCATTTCCAACAAAATACGTGTGTGAAAGGTCGCCTAGTACAGACTTCAGAGCAGATTCCGCACACTACAAACACGCAAAATATTTAAAAAAAAAAAACAATAGACTTAGCCAAGAATCAAGTCTAAAGATCTAATGCAAGATTACCTGTCGCAGTGTCTCCTCATTCTCATATGGCTTTTCAGGAAAATGCCAAACAGGATTATCGTTTGGGGACCCACTAGCAGGTCCGTGAAGAAGGAGATACAGCCTCCGGTCAAGTGCCCTCTGCAATGACCTTAAAGAGTAACAAAGAAAGGGCAGAGAGGTTTATTTCTAATAAACATTACTCCTAGTAGATTACTAGTGAAAGGAGTTATCTTCAGACGATAAGGCATAAGATGCTCGGTTAAATGGATATATATAAGCAAATCATCTTATACCTCTTATCATTCGATTTGTCTGCTTCAGTGATTCGAGGAGCTGGTTCATATTCAACCTGGTAATTGTCTTTCCCCCTAGATACAAAACCAACATTAACATTACTACAAATTCACTCTTTGAAAGATAAAAGGAAAAGAAAAGACAGCCATAAAGAAAAAGCACCACAATGCCAATTTTCATATTTTGAATGAAGTTAAAAGTAGAAATTAAAAAAGTTACCGGGACTCATATTTCTCATAGAATTCATTAGGATATTCTCGCCGAAATTGCTGTTTCCAACGAAACCTACACATGATCAGAGGACAAGAGTTTGAAACATTGTTTATTTAACGATCACGATGAAGCATGGTTAAGAATGTAGCATCTGGAACAGATACTGTTTGATGGAAAACCGCTAACTACAAGAGTGCAAAAATATTTACCGAGAGTAGTGAATATGGTTGCCTAATTCAAGGCAAATACAAAGCATCCGATTCACGGCATGCTCTTAATATAGTTAGCTAAGTACGGAGTAGATCTTAAGCAAGTACAATGATAGAATGCGCTCAACACGGGTCACAATTAGTTGGAGGGTCAGCGAATCCAGTTACTTAGACGGAGACAAGGAACACAAGAGATTGTATTGGCGGATAAGTTTACTACAAGTTTGACACAACTACGTAGTAATACATAACTTGATGAAACTATCTTGAACGAGAACAAAGCAATGCACTTTACAGAGAAAACTTGGAAGCTCAAGCTACATGATGGGGATTTACAAGTAACAACAAGACTTTTTCCCTGAAGACTCCCACGTATTTATGGAAAATTTTACACAAGGTCATCCTCGGATCATTGGACCGCGTTTATAGTGCGAGTAAATTCTTGTCTCAGCAGATAAGGGTAGCAGGCTAGGGACAAGTGTTAGGCCTGAGACATAAAGTTGACATCTTTGGCGAATAGCGCCAAAAAAAACTAGCATGGTTTTGTTCAATCCCTGTGAAAAATTTCTTGATGTCCGTCTATAGTCTATACTACGGAGTATATATCGGTGAAAAATGCCTCCTTTGTGGCATTATCTGCCTAAAACCAAACCCTAATACTCATGTCAACGATTCTAATAGAGAACACGAATTCACACCCATAACCTTCTAAAATCTAACACAAGTCTCTTTTCTGCATCGACACATAGTATGCCTCATTTCACCCTCCAACATGAATACCACCAACAAAAGTACACATGACACATCAATCCGATACACCCGTGATCTCCCTCATTACAAACCAACACAGATTAGACACGGAACAAAAACAGATACCAACCAACATAAATAAACGCCTATATTCATCTCATTCTCATAAATCAAACTAACATCCTGAAAACATTCAGTTTATTAGTAATCATACAGCAATACAGTGAGTTAAGTAGCATCACAGGAAGAAGCAGTCGCGGAACTAAGGGTTTAGCACTTAGTAGAGACAGTCACCCCCCTAAACAATGAAAAAAAAAATCGAAATGGTTAAAATTTCTGAACCTTTCTCTTCCTTTCAACCAAAATTTCTACGCTTTTTTTGAGCTCATTTTATTGCATAACTAATTGGCCACCCTAAAATTTCCGAAATTTTATTCTACTTGATCAAACTTCTACCCACATCCGAACTCTTTTCTAGTCTATCGTACAGCATTGCAAATTCAAAACCCTAACACTTTCCTCCCCTGAACGAAGATTGTGTTTCGGCTCTAGATAGAATTCGAACTCTTTTCAAGTCTATCGTACAGCATTGCAAATTCAAAACCCTAACATTTTCCGTCCCTAAACGAAGATTATGTTTCGGCTCTAGATAGAATTTGAACTCTTTTCTAGTCTATCATACGGCATTGCAAATTCAAAACCCTAACACTTTCCATTTCGGACCGAAGATTATGTTTCGGCTCTAGATAGAATTCGAACTCTTTTCTAGTCCATTGTACCACACTGCGAGTTCAAAACCCTAACATTTTCCGTCCCCGAACTACAAACAACGAATCCTAGTTCCGACACTAACTGAAACAAAATGCGGCATTTTCAGGAGAAATTAAAAAGGCAAAGAGATTGAAATCATACGAGAATTCTTGGAAAGCGTAGAGGAGAGGATCTATTTTAGGGATGACGACTGGAAGCCTCTCGAAAACTACGGATGCGACGATTTTATCGGAAGCTGTCGATGATGCGGTGCTCAATCGTCGGAGGTGCCGCAAATACGGCGTCGTACGGCTGAGTTGCATCGTGATACGGCGTCGTACCGATTGGTTGGGTAAATGTTGGGTTGGTTAAAAATCTGGTACACCAAGTCGGTTGAGGGGAAGAAGAGAGAACGCAAGGGGGTGTAGAACTGTAGACTGTTACTGAAGTAGAGGTAGGTAAATCAATCCATTACCTCGTTTGTGGGAGAAACAATTCTTGGGCTTAATATTTACTCTCTTTTAAGTCTTATCAAACTATCAAAAAGTAGTCAATAATTTTCAGGCCTATTACCTCTGTATCAGGCAGGCCTTTACCATCGTTTTTTTTTTTTTTTTGGGTAAAATTAGATCTGGGAAATTCCGAAAACACTTTGACATGTTTGGTAACTTGTATTTGGATTTGAATTTCGAATTTGAAATATTTGATACGTTTGAAAACCTTGGTAGGAGACAAAATCCTAAATTTGGCTCTCTCAAATTCTTGGTATATGGCTAGTCATTACAATTTCGTCACTTATCATTGGTTTGCTTTTTTCGGTATAATCTTGTTAGAATTTTTTTTTTCTCGTATTTGAAAATTTACATTTTTTAAAATGAAAACTTTTCAAAATAAAATAAAATTGTTGACCTTGACCCGACCCAACCCATCCGAATTCCAAATCCAAATTCATGGGTACCCAAGTA
This sequence comes from Agrostemma githago, assembly GCA_958450325.1. Taxonomy (NCBI): domain Eukaryota; kingdom Viridiplantae; phylum Streptophyta; class Magnoliopsida; order Caryophyllales; family Caryophyllaceae; genus Agrostemma; species Agrostemma githago. The sequence goes on from OY288259.1 coordinate 3,618,644, forward strand.
CAATTTTGGATTTGGATTTTAAATTAAATTCAATAAATTCTGAGTACCCAAACGCAACCTAACAATGATCAGTAATATCTACGGAGTACTATCTAATGCATATACTCTCTTGTCACTCTTGGTAATGCAATATTAGTATGTTATCCGTTATCATACAGATTTAGGGGTGATAACAAGCCGATCATGAGTCTGATTTTTTTGTAGTTTGACATGGAAAAAGGAAAACATAAAAAAATAAATGTCGAGACGCGACGGGCTAGCACGGCATGACGGTGATCGGGCTGCAAGCTGTGCTACGAGGGGACGACATAAGGTCCGAGCCGCCAAACCGCCAGCTCTTGACTCTCTAATGACCAAGATTGGTTATACAGCACATGAAAATAACATTATAATATCAGATTATTCATGCCTAGAATCCAAATTTGACCAAATATCATCAATAAAACTATGTGTTTCCAAGCCCCTCTTGTCAAATACTCATGTCCTTTGAATATTATCCACATTATATTCTATAAAATGGACCATACATCTTAGCTGTCGGCGAACCTAACCCACTATCAATCACACCCCTATATAATTCAACAAATTCTCACTCATTTCTTCAAATATCATCAAATTCACACAAAACCCATTTCCCATTTTCATAAACCATTAAGAAACTAAGCTCATTCAGGGCACTCAATTAGCAAGTTCAAAAGGGTTCCGAGACGTGATTTTCTAAAATGGAGGGGCTAATACCGTTTCTTATACATGCAATCCAGAAAACCAAAGACGACCGAAACCATGGCTATAACCGGTCTAATTCTGATGGTTCGAAACAAAGCTACCATTTGTTAGACAGCAAGGGTGACTCGGTTAGTGGTTCGTCTCATAGGAGGACTCGGTCCGAGTTTCAACCCCCCGTTTTTGTTGATTTACATCCTGAGGTCGACCGGGTGATGCGTTCACACAGCTTCAAAACCAACACCAACAACACCCATAACAGTTCTTTAAGGCAATTGCATCATCATGGTCCTCTTGCTACATCTAATAATAACAAAATTCTGCAATATTAGATCACAGATCAAGGTTGTCGGGATCAGGATTTTACTTTCTGTCAAAGTTGGTGGGGTAGGATCTCATCACAAGATTGAATCCAGGGTCGTAAGATCGTACTTACAATTTGTATAAACAAGTTTATGTATGAACTCAAGTAGATATGTATAGTTTGTCAATGTATTGAATTTAATTTAATTTATATATTGAAGTGAAATTTGTATGATACGGAGTATTACTTTTATAGTTTGTCGTGTGATCTAGATTGGATCCTAACAACTATGATCCTAACCGTTCTCATGTCCAAACAGGCTTTTCGACCATCATGTCAACAAGTAACACAGTTTCTCTACCAAATCAGTACTGTGAACGACGAGTGCAAAATGTTCCTGGTACACGGTCATCCTCTGATCGTATTCTCGGAACCAATTGCATTGAAGTCAAAAATGAACTGCGCAGTATATTTTGCATACATAACCAACAAGTCATTACCGCAAATACAAACAACAGCACGAGCTTTGATTACCTTTGAAAAGATTCTAAGACCTCGTTTACATCTTCTTTATCAATACCTCATAACCACAAATACAAACAACAGCACGAGCTTTGATTACCTTTGAAAAGATTCTAAGACCTCGTTTACATCTTCTTTATCAATACCTCATAACCGCAAATACAAACAACAGCACGAGCTTTGATTACCTTTGAAAAGATTCTAAGACCTCGTTTACATCTTCTTTATCAATACCTCATAACCGCAAATACAAACAACAGCACGAGCTTTGATTACCTTTGAAAAGATTCTAAGACCTCGTTTACATCTTCTTTATCAATACCCTTTTTATCGATCTCAACCCAATGCCAAAACACAGTAATGCATTAGAGCTGATCAAATGGTCCAAGCCCGACGGCCCAACCCGACCCAACCCGGCCCGATTTTTTCAAGGGCTTCGGCCATCGTGTTGGCCCAAAAAAGCCCGACCCGATCTTAGCCCGATACAAATTTTGGGCCGGGTATGGGCCGACCTTAAAGCCCGAATTTTGGCCCGGCCCGGCCCGAATTTAAAAAAAAATATATAACATGATTTATGTTTTTAAACTTTTAAACTTCTTTTATGTGAAAATTCATGTGCTTTTTATCACAATTTTTTTTAACAAAAAAAAGTCGTGCAACTTTTGTATGGAAGTTTATGTTTTTATGGGTTCATAGTTATTATACACGGACACTAATACCGTATATATGTGTGTGCGTGTGCGCGTGTGTATTTGTACTGTGATATCTTAGTGTGACACATAATAATACGAAAAATTGTCCAACATCAAAACGGAGTATTAATATATCATTATGTACTCTAGTCGTCTGATTAATTTCGAGTAAGTTTTAGTAAAAAAAAGGGTTTGTTTATTAGTCCGGTCGACTGCGAGCAAAAAACTCGATTAAATGTCGGTTAATTTGTGGTAATAAATATTTTTTTAAGGTGAAGTAAAAAAAAATTTAACTTAATCCCGAACAATCGTTGTGACCCGATTGGGCCCGAAAAGCGCGCAAGCCCGAAAAAGCCCGAACGGGTTGGGCTTGGGCCTTACAAATTGGCCCGCTTGGGGGGGCCCGACCCGACCCGCTAGATGGGCTGTAATTTTATGGTGAAGCCCGGCCCAAACCCGGTCCAACCCGGCCCATGATCACCTCTATAATGCATTATCAATTCTCGAAAAAATGGCTATTACGTTTGTGGTTAAAAACTGGTGCTCCCGAATTGACCTCGCACAAGGGTAAATCAAAAACCAAAAATTGATATGTCGGCCAATATATCGTCCGGGAAACAGCTCTGGGTGTCGACCACAACATTTCAAAATCTTCAAATATAGCAACTAATACGGAGCAGGAAGTAGAACTACTTTTTTTAATCCACGACAAATGTATTTTAGGTAAATTTTATAAACTTGTACTTAAACGATATTTTAATATTTTGCATTCTAAATATTACAAGTGCATTGTTGACACATTTATCAAAAAAATATTCATTCAAATAACAAATTAAACCCCGTATTAAACTAATAATGATGTATTGGGTAAAAAAAATTGACACAATTAAATATCAAAAAAAAAGAAAAATTGCCGCAATTTGTTGAATTTGATTTTTCGTGTTAAAATTTATCATTACAAAATAAATATTCTATTTGACTGAGAATATCACCGGATAAAATTTAATTTGGGGTAGAATAAGTATTTTTCTCAATTCGTATTTTATTTTGGGTAGAAATATTGTCATGGAAAAAGAAATGAAAACTAATTACTCGTAGTTTTTTCCCGCATAAATAAATTAAGTACTCATCGGTATGTTTTATTTGCATCTAATCTTTTGTGCACGGATGGTAATCACGTGTTGAGGAAACTTCCCGTATCGCCTGGAGATAAAAGATACATCAAAGTTGTAACACGGGATTCATAATCATTTCTACAAGATCCATTTTGATGATGACGTTATTGATGTATTTAAAAAATGGTCGATGGAATAAATTAACTTGAATGAGATTATAAGAGTTGGGTTATTTACACACAAACCCGAAAACTTGCCAAAGTCGTTGAGGCCGAAATATTGGGGAAGATTGTTTATTTGGACATTAGGAATGATATCTGTGTATTGTAAGTTGCAATTAATATGTTTCCATGATTTTTTTGCGGCTTTAAATATGGGAATGACCAAAATATTAGAAGATTAATAGTTCGTGCGGTGTCTCATCCACTCCCACGGAGCCATGTAAATAGATATGAGTGCTACCTTATGTATAACTATGGTTCTGTAGAAGCACCAATCTTTGACTATACGGGCACAGTAATTGCGAAGTACTCTAATGGCGATAAATGTTTTAAATTTGGTAGTGGCTTGGAGTTCATATGCTCTTCTGAGTTATTTTGTGTTACCAAAGAATCTTATGCTAACCGCACACATGGATTTTGAGAATCTTATGCTAACCGCACACATAGGTTTTGAGGCTAGGTTTGGAGAAGCATACCATGGATGACCTTGGTCTAGTGTCTATCATCTCCCACAACTGATGTTACTTGCAAGATTCCTACCATTTTTTCATTTTTTTCATTTGATTTTTGTTACTTTCATTGTTCTGTGAACTGTAACAAAAATAATACCATCAATGAGAGAAGTGTCACTAGTTTTCCTTGTCGTTTGCTGGTCTTTGATTCTAAATATGACTCGAATTACGACACTTCGTCATGGGATCTGGAAAGTAAACTCAACCATCTCGAACGACAGGCAATGTCCAACGAAATAATTGAAAATGGATGTGCACGTTGCCCGGTAGGACAGTAGTACCTCTCAGACGGATCAAATCTTAGTCATATAATACATGTTTCGGAGATCTGATATCCCGGAACAAAATATGTCGAAAATAGGTTGGTCTATTGCATATGTCAAATAACGCGACCGCCCAATTTTTATGACCAGCAGAAGATAAACGAGAGTATCGAAAAAGCGTTAAACTCGTGTCGCAAAAAGTTGGAGACTCGTGGAAAATGAACACGTGCAAGTTGCCGAAGCGGAGCGTTGGGGAGGGAACGGAGGTGGGGTAGGAGTGCTCGGAGGGAGGAGTGAAGGCGGAAGGAGTTGAAAGACGTTCTTTTAATTAAATAATTATTTTCATCTAATTTAATTGTTACCTGACCACATTTTTGTACGAGATTTAAAAACTTAAAATTTGCCAAATACAATGTCTTTACAAAAAATAAAATACGAATTAACATAAATATTTATCTATTTTTAAATAAGTTTTTAACTTATCATATTTGCACCAAAATATGATATTCCCTCCATTTTTTTATATCTTTCCAATCTTTCAATAGATAGGTGGAAGATTATATTAAAATGAAAAAATATAAAAAAAATTGAGGAATTACTTATTTCGAAATAAACAATTTTATTTTCACATATATCAAATATATTGTCACAATTTAGTTGTGACAAAAATTGTGACAATATTGCTCCTATTGTCACAAATATTTATCACAATTAATTTTAAAAATAAAATTATGACAATTATTTTGAAATATATATTTGATTTTCACGGATAAAAAACTACTTCATACTAAACTTCATAGCCAAATTCGAGCAAATGTCATTATGTCACTGCATCAATTACAAAATCATCTCATCTCAAACCCTGAGACACAAATCAAATGTAACAAGTTAATAAAATCATATCGTGAATATTTTTCGTTGTAATTAAAATACTTTTCACATATGCGACTTTTGCTTACAAAAACTATAACTCTCGGCGGTCCGTAGGGAGTACATAGAGAACCATAGAGGTTTAAAAATCTGACAAAAGAGATGTCATAAAAACTGACAGACGAAAGTGATCTGTTCGCAACTTTCCAAAAATGCTACTATGTACTACAGATAACCTGCCTATTTGAATGTCTTACTAGAAATCATAAAGGAACAACTATTTCTTGGCTCTGGATGGGAAAGCTCTTACTTATCCCTTTTTGAAGCCTAGTATCAGGATCTCATTTGCTCTATCAGAAACATGTTTTTGTGGTAGCCTGAAATAACTCAAGAGAGACTTCTTTACCGACTTCAAACCGATGCCAATGCTCAAAGTTTTACTAATGTTAGAGTGAACAGCTATCACAGTGCCGGAATATTCTGATATAGATGCTCCAGAAATGTCATACATCATTGGTAATTTGTATACCAAACCATCACAGTTGCAAGGTCAGTGTGGAAAATAAAGGCAAAGGAAAATATCATTCTTCCCATGGTGAATATGTACATTTGAACAACTTTGAAACAAATCGGATGTGACACTGCACAATTATACAACCCTTTGACAAACTTATCTTTCTCATAAAGTCAATGAAACCCCTCTACCTTCGTTAACTTCCAACAAGCATATATCATGACTGAAATCTAGATATACAACCTCCGCCATTGTTTCACATTGAGGCTCAGCAACACTTTTAAGTTGTTCGATAAAAAAAAATCAACAAATATACTTGCATCACCATTAATTTTTTCAATTGAACCATTCTCGAACAAATCATTCAGAAAATGCGCACAAGTTATAATCAAAATTGATTTTAATGAGCTGATTATGAAACCTGTGGCATGTACCGTTTTTCGTGTACCACCCATCTTTCTTTGGCCCCTAATGACCACAACTCCACAAGAAGCCTCATATGCCAATTTACGGCATTCATCTGGAGGTAACATTTTACGGGTGACATTCTGACGTACACATACACATTAAACACTTATTAGTACGGAGTAATTATACTCCAGTATGATAATTGATACGGTAAATATAGACATCATTAAGCAAAAGAACCTAGTGCATACTTTGGTGGAGATTATTCCATCTTCTAGATACTCCCTTCTCCTCCAAAATGATTTTCCCACTTTTAATCAAAATGGGTGAGATTAAAATAATGAATGGGAAAATCATAGTGGAGGAGGGGTACTTAACACGGAAGTCGATATCCGCATTAGATGACAAAGTGTCATGTTCCGACTCAGAATTATAATGAGATATCGGCTGGTCCATCCGCAAACATTATTGACACTGTACTCCATTAATGATTAGATTTTTGCCCTTAGCTCAAAGTTTCAGTTGGCCTCTCTTGCGACGGATATATCCGTCGCAAGCTTAAAACGGGCCAAGTAAATACCGAGGATAAAGACAAATGTTTACCTAGGTCCCACCAAGCTTACTTTTGTCTTATGCCACCCATTTGGTATGTATTTGACCTGTTATACGTTTGTGACCGATATCTCCATCACAACCAAGAATTTGTCAAGTTTCAGATACTGATTAGATAACATATTTAAAATTTAGAAAACCCAACCCAATGCAGTTAAGGAGGATTATTAGCCAAGATTGTATAGGAGTACTAAAGAAATGGTCACAAAATACAATTAAAGTGGTACGGTTGTTATAAAAACACGTACAAAATGAAATAATGGTTATTTTGAGAGACAATTAATAATAAAACGTATTCCTCCCGTCCCAATGAATTGTTTGCCTATTCCATATTGGGGCATCTCAAAAAATTATTTGTCTTTCTATTTTAGAAATATTTTTTATACTCCATGTAATTTAGTTTTACTCCACATGAATGAAGGGAGTATATTACGTGAACAACACGTACTCCCTCCGATTCTTTAGATTCGCAACGTTTACTATTTGCACAAATAATAAGGTTGTGAGTGGAGATGGTGGGTCTCACCAATAAAGTAAAAAGCTAACACAAACAAAAACCTATGGAATACGTTGCGAATCTAAAGAATCGGAGGGAGTACAACAAAAGTGATCTTTTAATAACTTATTGAAAGACGGTCTCTTCTTAGATTTTGTGTTAAACAATTGTCCACGACGATGAGTAATGTCCGGATTAAAGGGCGTAAAGACTGAAAAGGGTAAATGCATATACCCGTGAGGAGGGGTTTTAGAATTCACTCACAAGAGTCACAGCTCTTTATAACTCACATAAAACTGTTGAGAATTTAGTCGTCTTTAAAATTCTCAAGTGAGCTAAATACTTGTACGATCATATACTCATATCCAGTGGACAATAGGGACGGTGAGTTGATCGTAAGTGGTCGGGTTAATCTCGGAGTTAACCTTGTAGTATAATGTACTGTATATCCCCTTATTTGGATTGTACTGAGTATATCATTATATCAATCTCATGTATCTTTAGATTCACCATGACTAACTTATTAACTTATATACTCCCTCGTTCCAACAAATTGTATATATTTGCTTTATTAACGTACGTCGATGCTAGTGTTCTTTTATCTATATCTTTAATTACGTACTACTAAAAATTATAAAATTTGATATTTATAATGTATTCGACTAGACGATTTAAACAAACAAGATCCCTTATGACTATCTTTTATCTTATATATTAAAAGTTATATTGAAGATTCTTCTCATGAATAGTGTCAAAAAAAACCAAACGTATACAATTCACCCAATGAAAATATTATCTTCTGAAACATAATTCGTCCAAGATATACAAGGTGAACGAAACAAATGAGTAAGAAACTACACTGAAGATGAATCTCCACTACTAATCCAGTACGTATTGATGTTGATTGTTTGATTAGTGTAACCATCATCAAATACGGAGTACAAAAACAATACAGTACCCATTATCACCCTCCTGCATTAAGTCGTCGGCGCTTTATACGTGAATTACTCTTTTATCCTTATGTAATTATGATTAATGATATTAATTAAGTTTCTTAATTAATGTAATTATTATTTTTGCCAACTATTAAGATTACGGGTTTCGTAGTTTTTTACGGTTTTTGAGACACGTGTCTTAATGTAACTCGGGATTTTTTTTAGGAAATTTCTAACATTTTGTTAACATTTTCGTATCATAATAATTCAAAACATTAAAAATAATAAAACCCGAGTCATGATATAAACATTTATCGAAGAACGAAAACAAATTAAACGGACATCATAACGTATAACGTCGTACGAAAAAAAAAAAAAAAAAAAAAAAGAACTGGGCTGGGCACCAGATTTTTGGCTTCCAGGAGACCCCCGGAAGCCTGTATTTGGCTTCCAGAGGACCCCTCGGGCACCAGAAACTGACGCCCAGGGGACCCCCAGGCACCAGAAACCGACGCCCGACTTCTTCTCCCCGTCCCCTCTTTATTTTTATATAGTACTGTAGACACCCGCATTTTGACTGCCACGTGTCTATGGTAGTCTCCGAAAAACACCCGATGATGATCGGACGCAAACGTGACTTGGTATACTCGGACTTGGACTCGAAATTCATAATATCCGACATGGACTTTTAGCGGAGTAAAAATCTCACAAAACAGACCTCAAATTCAGGCCCAGTGGGTCGTTCCGAGTCAAATGAGACTAATTTGGGCCAAAACCGACACCAAAAATAATTCCCGTCTTTTGGCGACCGGGTCAAAACCCGGTCAAAGACGAAACCGTCTCATAAATCAGCCAAGTTCATTTGGCGCACAAATCAGAATTCAAAAAAGCAATCAAAACCAACAAGATCAAATCTTTCCTTATTTGTCTCACCCAATTGATCCACTCGATCGAGTGGATTGACCCACTCGGTCGAGTGGAGCGCCTTGAACTGGGCTTGGCCCGTTTTCAAAGGCACTCGATCGAGTGCACTAGGGCCACTCGATCGAGTGCCCCTAGGTCGAGGGGTGAGGCCTATAAATACCGCTTCACCCCCATGCATTTTCAAGACTTTTGACACATACTTTGCCCTACATTTTTCAGCCACAATCTAACCTACATACCTACACATCAAGCCTTAGCAACCCTAAGCAATACACACAAAAACCGAGTCCTTCGTCCCTCGAAAAACCGACGTAATACACACACACACATCTATACACACCATAACTCGCGTACATCCTCGATACTCCCAAGCTTTGTCGCTATTCACGAGTCCATTTCCGAGGTCTATACTAGCATGTATGTTGAGGGTGTCCTAAATTCCCTTTCGATCTTTATTTACTCCGTCATTTTGTTCATTTTTATTGTATTATAGTCATGATCGTCACAACACTAACACTAACATTTTTTGCATTTTTATATCTTTGTTTTATATCATTTTATCATCACTAACATTATTATACCGTGTACATATAAACTAGTATAAAAATTCGGTTTTGAATTCGTTTGACTACGATGATCGCCTAAGATCCATCTAATCCCTTTACGAGCAACGACGGAGGTGGAGCCCTTTCGAGGAGCCCCGCCCCAATGTACTCAAGGGCGTGATGTGATCGCGACCGGTCGTAGTTGAACGCATTTAATCCCATTTCCATAATTGGTACGAAACCCGTTGACACGAAAACCGACATCACGTAACCCGAAAGGGTTAGTTCCGATGTCGTGACGTAGAGGGATACATTTCGTCACTAATTCAAAATTTTCTAATCTAACGTAAACGTTTTCCTAAAACTCCGATGACGGTATTATAATCGTTCATACACGATTATAGTATCGGAGGCCGAATTAAATACAAATCGTGCGATATTTGTATTTGGTTTGGCCGTTCATCAATTTCAAGTCATAAAACAAAGCGAGTTACCACTCGTACAAGGGGCACTCGACCGAGTGCCATAGGCCACTCGATCGAGTAGCACCCCAAAAAGTGGTCAGTAGCCACGCTAATAACACACTCGACCGAGTCAGTCAATGACTCGATCGAGTGGGTCTCATAACCCACAATACCGAGGGCTTGGACACATATTTCGAGCCCCGTTCTTTATCGACTTTAGACCATCATCCGACCATCCTATTTTCAAAACTATACACATCACGACACGTAGAACGACTTTGACCACTTTGACGTGATAAGTCGGGACAAGACTACGGGATGTGAGATTAGGCTAGCAATATGCCGCAGTCTCATGTTTCCGTCCTTCGTTTAATATGCGACATAATGCGTATTTAATCGGGGTTAGTCCATCTACAATTTTCGCGGTCTAGTTTACATACGGGTCCGTCCCTTTCATTATATCGCGTTATTGTCATTTCGTTTATTATTTACACGTATTGCCGTATTGTGAATTCCGGGTTGTATTTCCGCCCGTGTAACTTGTACGTTATTTATTTACTTTCGAGCTTTGTTTATTTACTTGCTTTTACGCTTTATAAATGAACCTCGCATGCTAAATCATTTCGACAAATAATAAGATGCATTAAATGACGTAGTTAACGCAAAATTCACATGCTTAGACAAAACGCTGTTTGCATATCATTTAATCAATTTACTAGCGCGCGTACACGAACACGAACGATGTCTTAGTAGAGGCCGCCATGTGCGGGCGGGGTTGGGTGTCCTTAGTGGGCTTCCCAACACGTACCCTCACCCCTTACTCAGAACCTTTGGTTTCCGGATGTCCGAAACCCTTGGCGAACGAGAGTCATTCTTTACACGATTACCGGTATAGATGGTATCGGTATCGCAATGCAAAGGGACGAGCCCCATAAACTCTGAAATCGAAGTGGGCTTACTTTGTGTATAGCCCATGACGACATAGAGTGGGCTCGTACGGTTCCGAATAACCACAAAATTCGGTGGCGACTCCATTTTGACTTAAATTTCGAACCCGAGAACAATCTTACCACGAGATTCATTCGCCTACCCAAACCCGCGCTTCGCCGCGTCGGGGTGGACCTACGTCATGTCCACAATTTGGCGACTCCGCTGGGGATACCTGATGTACCACATGTCATCGGGGTTCCTAGGGTGAGACTCGAAGAGAAATCGTTCGTAGATTAGTGTGCGCGCATTAGTTTAATGATTCATGCATAACCCAAATTTGCCCGGGCCGGTTACTTGTGACCGACGTCCCACTATACCACGGTGCATTCCTACATGGGTGCGCTAAAGACATCGATGGTGGAACTCGTCTCGGTTTCGCGGCATGTCCTAAGACCAACTCGGCTTAGGGAGTCCGTCCATTACACGAGAAAGCCATCGTTGTTGGTATAGACCCTATTTTGACCGATCGAGACTTAGTGTAAAGCATACATAAGCGTCGTTATAATACTTGTTTGACTACATGCTGCTTGGTTTCCGTGTCAATTTTCAAAAAACCGTCATTTCAAAATTGCATCTTTCCAAAATGCCAAATTTTGAAAAACCCGAAATACTGTCCGTTTCGGGACCCGTCTTTTCAAAATATCCAATTTCAAAAAACTCGGAATGCTGCCGAAAATTAGACTTACGATTTGACTCAAAACAAGCTTTTTTAGCCGGCATGCTATCCATTTCAATTCGAATTTCCGATCCACCATTCGATTTTCGAATTTTCAAAATCCAATTTTCAAATCTTCGTGACGCCATTCGCGATTTTCAAATCCTCGAGATTCCATTCTCGATTCTCAAATCTCCGAGATGTCGTTTTCGATTCTCAAATCTTCGGGATCTCATTTTCAATTTTCAAATTTTCGGAAATTTATTTTCGATATTCAAATTTCAAAATTTCAAAAATTCAACTTTTCAAAAAAACGGGACCATCTCCCAATTTTTCAAAACGCGAAATTACTCGCAACCATGCTCATATTTCAAAGTACCCGGTCCTATTGGCCCACTACCAATTTCAGGACCGTCCTCTCAATTTTCAAAATTCAATCATTTTTCAAAAACCTTCCTTATCATAGGACCTACCGTCATCCGTGTGTCGGGTCTTTTCATAATTTGTCGAAGGTCATTAGCGTCGAAACTCCGTCGATCCTACATCACGGGTTTCTTCCCCATCCTAGTCCGCCTTTTTCTAAAGGCACAACCGACCAACACGAGTCATACACTCGTAAATGGAAGGTTCATGAACACTCGAGTCCTAACTAGAAAGTCACACGCAATTTTCCCCGACAGGACGGTCCCCACGACCTTTCCTAAGGGAATTTTGCCCGTCTTTCAATCCGTTAGTCGAGTCATCCCAATTCGAAAATCCTTTAACTTAAGGGTCTACCCTAATCACAGGGTCATCCTTATTCAAGTCAAGTCAAGGGTCTCTAGCGTCGAAACTCTGCCGATCTTACATCGCAAGTTTCTTCCCTTACCCTGTCTGCTTTTTTCTCGAGGCCGAGTCAACCTTTTACAAGGCATAGCCCTGTGGCTAAAGGTTCGTGATCCTTACATCTAAGGGTCACTCGTCCAACACTCGAGTCTTAGCAAAACTTACAATCTCACTCGGGGGCTACCCTTTAGGAGAGCGATCAATCACGGTTGCTCTGAGGGTCATGTCTTACACGTGTTGTCTCACGTACCCCACTTTTGAGTCACTTAGATGCCACATCATCTGAGTCCTATAAGAGTCCTTAATCTCACTTGGGGGCTATTCTCCGACGGGGCGATTAACCACAGTCGCTTCGAGAATCGCACCTTGCTTTTTTTTAGGAGAGTCAAACCCGAGTCAAACCCGAGTTGTCTTTCCTCCCGCGCAATTTCCTATGCCTTGGCGTGTTTGGGTTCCGAAGCAACATTTCTGATTACGTGGGTATTCTCGCAGAGTATGGCACCCACAACCGGGAATAGGGACATGGAAAACACCATCAATGAAATAAAGGCTTCGCTGGAAACAATGGTTAGTAGGCAGGCCATAACCGAAACCCATATAGGGTTCCTGAAAACCAACCAAGAGGCCATGAATGCTCGTTTAACTGTCATTGAACGACAAGACTTCAATTCTGGATCGGTAAATACTGGGCCATTTGCCAAACTGATCAGCACGGTGCGTGAGCTCGAACAACAGTTCCACGCCCTTCAAGGGAATAACATTTATATTGAAAACTCCCGAGACTATACACCCATCAGTGAGAAACTACCAACAGATCTCAACTTAGAGGGGTTACCCATATTCGAAGGGACGGAGGATCCATTACTACACCTCCGAGCCTTCAAAGCATTTATGGCGATCAAGGGGGTCAAAGCCGACATGTTCATCAATTTGTTCGGCGCATCCCTCGGAAAATATCCAAAAGCCTGGTTCTATAGGCTTAATACAAAAAGATTCCCCACTTGGGAGGATGTGGCTACCGCGTTCGCTAAAAACTATTCTGATAATACCGAACTTCAGACTACCATGCGGACTTTAGAAGTCATGGCCCAAGATCCGACAGAGGGTTTCACCAAATACCTTCAACGTTGGCGGGCTGAGAGTGTTAAGCTGGTAGACAAGCCCAACGAGAAGACACTAGTAGATGCATTCATCAACAACCTCCTACCCTCCTATCGCGTCCATCTTAGGTATGCCGGCATCTCAAACTTTGCTGTGCTTACTGAAATGGGCACTAGGATTGAAGACGATCTTCGACATAACGAAGATTTGGGTGAAGCTCCTACCAAAGGCTATACGGGACATCCACTTGAGTCTTTAGAAGCCGAAGACTACTGACAACCTCATCCAGGAGTCCATATTTGATTTGAGTCCGAGTCTGAGTCCGAGTCTAGGATGTTCTATCTCTTTCAATTCCAAAGTCAGAGTCAGAGTCAACTGTATTCTGTCATCTTTTTTCAATCCAATAAAATCAGCTTTCAATATTCTATCTCCACTATATGCTTTCCTTATGTGTTTCCGAGAACACGATGAACACCATCATCATACACTGTGAGCACACGCACGTGACTATTATAGGCACATCTATAATGACTGCAGGAACTGAGGCCCGTGTTTTCCTTTACCTGTTCCATGTCTGGCATAGACAGCCACATAACTACCCTTAGTAGGAGCGGTATCGAATCCTATGATAAATCTAGGTAGTCTCCTAGTTTGGGTTCAAGACGGGAGGCAAGCCCATTTCCCACAATAAACACCCATCCAATAAGACTAACCAATCCCTATCTTAGGCGTTTAGTCTGACCAGAAGCAAAAAAGAAGCATCGTGACTCTATAGGCTTGATGCCAAAAATACCCAACTCGGGACGATGCTCCCACTAAGCCTGCTCGGAATTATGATGACAATACCGAGATCCAAATCACCATGCTTACCATAGAGTACTCCACCGCGAGTTGCACTCACACAAACACCAACTAGGCTTACACCTTACAAAGGTTTAGCTCCACAAGCCTAATCCAACCGATGGGCCCACCCCCATATCCACCCACAACGCCACAGGAGGGGAGTACCGTGAAAAAAAAAAAAAAGTTGGACAAAAAAAATCAAAAGTCCAAGGAAAAAGCAAAAGGCCCAAAACAAAAGAGCTGACCATCAAAAAAAAAACTCTCAGCATCCCCCGACCAGATACGGTCAATCCCACGACCGGGGCTAGGAGGTCAACCCAAAAAAAAAAAAAAAAAAATCAAATACCCATGACCGTGGTCAACGGTCAACCCAATTGAAAGTCCCTTGACCGGGGTACGGTCAATTCAAAAATTATCGATGCCCATGCCATCAAATAGGGGAGAAACAATTAAGCTGGTCAGCCAACACCACACTTAGCCTTCCCATATTACAACCCTCAAGACCTTCCCGAGACCTAGGCTAAGAGACAGCCCAAAATTTTGAGGATTCAAGCTCCATAGGATACACCCTAACCATTAGGGCCAGACATGGAAATTAGATCCCACATTATCAAACTTACCCCGATCGAAGTTCGAGTCATTTTTACTCGACTTCCCCCTTTCCTACCACATTACAGTACCTTACCCTCGAAGCCTAAGCTCCACAAAATTAAGCTCCAGATGTCAAAACATCAAAGCCACTCACTGCCTGGCTCCACATTTTCAAAATCGTCCAAACCAGTTACCAGCCCCAAACACGGGAACTCAACCTGCGGTCGGCATAGAACATGCCCAAATAGTTCACACCACCTCTGGGGGCTACCCCGGATAACGCTCACACTCACGGGATCAACATCCTAACTGTTCCAGCCCTTTGATCAAGACATCATTGGGAACACACCTAGCCTACACTATCGCTATGGCTAGTTACACACAAAGCACTAATAAACTAGGCACAATAACATGTCTTTCAAATCACTGAACTACGGCTTGGTTTGATTTCACTACAAGTGAATACGTAGGCAGCCTTTCAACAAAGGCACAACCACCCACACATTCAAAAAGCACCGTCATTCCGGTCACGACACTGTCATGTTCTCAGCAGCTAGCTTTGTCGTCCTGGGGGCTTCTTTTAGGTAGAAGACCTCCATCCACTCACAAAATCCAAAATTTTTCAAAAATAGCCTCCTTTTTATAGAGTGTCCTAGTACTCGGCCCAGTCGAAGACGAGAATCCGTCAGGGACTCAAAGCAACACCCACTTTGGGAATGTACCCCAAAACCAAAAATTCAAAGAGCACTAGTCTACAACACTGCTACTGCTAAGTCCTGCAAAAACAGTCTCATTACAGATACTGCAGTTCCTCTATACCGGATCCTTCCCGTTTTGATGTTCGACCGTGTTCCCACTCGCCTAGGCTATGGAGTAGCGCAAGTTTAAGAGTCTTGTCATCTTAGGTGGCCCACCCCCCTAACGAGTCACGGTCCAACCCTCGAGAGTTCAGTCGTGTCTGTCAACTCGTCCGGTCACGTCCAGAGTCGAGTCTGTCGGTATGTCTCTCTTCAAAATTCTTGTTTTGAAATTTGCAAAACTTAGCCATTTGAGAAAATCCTTTTCGACAAGGTCAAATTTCGGTCTATTTAAACTGCAAAATTCTTTTCTACCCCTTTTGAAAACCTATCTCCTAGCACGTGAGTTGCTTTCAGGACTTCGATTTCAAAATGAAGCAAAAAAATCATTTTCCCCAGCGCAAGCCAGTCTATAGATGCTAACTGCATTTCCTATGTGCTATCTTGCTACATACTATGCCTGCTATTTCTGCCTATGTATCTAACATTTCAGGTACCAGCATTGCTTCCCAACGGAACAACAAAGGCGGTGTTTCTCCTGGAATGCTACATCCAAGACGTGATGTGTCGGCATACGGGTACACCCAAGACTTCAGAAGCAAGTCCCCGCGCAGCTACTTTTCTCCCCAGCGAGAGTCGGTGTTTTGTCTATGTGTTACATACAAGTTGTTATGTGTCAGCATACAGTACACTCCAGACTTCAGAAGCAAGTCCCCGTGAAACTATTTAATTTCCCCAACGGAGTTAGCTTTTCCCCGGTGTGCTACATCCAAAGTGCGATGTGTCGGCATACGGGTACACCTGCTCCCCAAGAAAGGCAAATTTCACTCCCCACGGAGCATCATCATCAGCTCAAGTACGACTCAAGGCTTCGAAGGCAAGCTTGTACAGCTCACATACTTCCCCAGCGGAACGCCCGAGGCGGCGTTTTACCTGAAGTGGTACGGGATGGGCCCACATGCAAACACGCCCAGGACCTATGCCTGGCTCAGGTATGATTTCTATCTTATGGCTGGCGAGCCCTTTCACGCGAGTCTACTGGACTATAAACGACCCGACCGGAAGGCTGCCAGGTCGTAATCTGCGATTGGCCTGGTAGCTACTCTGACTTTCGCCTTGTCCAAGCCTCAGTCAGAGTGGGGGCTCTGTAGACACCCGCATTTTGACTGCCACGTGTCTATGGTAGTCTCCGAAAAACACTCGATGATGATCGGACGCAAACGTGACTTGGTATACTCGGATTTGGACTCGAAATTCATAATATCCGACATGGACTTTTAGCGGAGTAAAAATCTCACAAAACAGACCTCAAATTCAGGCCCAGTGGGTCGTTCCGAGTCAAATGAGACTAATTTGGGCCAAAACCGACACCAAAAATAATTCCCGTCTTTTGGCGACCGGGTCAAAACCCGGTCAAAGACGAAACCGTCTCATAAATCAGCCAAGTTCATTTGGCGCACAAATCAGAATTCAAAAAAAGCAATCAAAACCAACAAGATCAAATCTTTCCTTATTTGTCTCACCCAATTGATCCACTCGATCGAGTGGATTGACCCACTCGATCGAGTCGAGCGCCTTGAACTGGGCTTGGCCCGTTTTCAAAGGCACTCGATCGAGTGCACTAGGGCCACTCGATCGAGTGCCCCTAGGTCGAGGGGTGAGGCCTATAAATACCGCTTCACCCCCATGCATTTTCAAGACTTTTGACACATACTTTGCCCTACATTTTTCAGCCACAATCTAACCTACATACCTACACATCAAGCCTTAGCAACCCTAAGCAATACACACAAAAACCGAGTC
Source organism: Agrostemma githago (assembly GCA_958450325.1). Classification (NCBI taxonomy): domain Eukaryota; kingdom Viridiplantae; phylum Streptophyta; class Magnoliopsida; order Caryophyllales; family Caryophyllaceae; genus Agrostemma; species Agrostemma githago. The sequence continues at coordinate 3,636,369 of OY288259.1, forward strand.
CTTCGTCCCTCGAAAAACCGACGTAATACACACACACATCTATACACACCATAACTCGCGTACATCCTCGATACTCCCAAGCTTTGTCGCTATTCACGAGTCCATTTCTGAGGTCTATACTAGCATGTATGTTGAGGGTGTCCTAAATTCCCTTTCGATCTTTATTTACTCCGTCATTTTGTTCATTTTTATTGTATTATAGTCATGATCGTCACAACACTAACACTAACATTTTTTGCATTTTTATATCTTTGTTTTATATCATTTTATCATCACTAACATTATTATACCGTGTACATATAAACTAGTATAAAAATTCGGTTTTGAATTCGTTTGACTACGATGATCGCCTAAGATCCATCTAATCCCTTTACGAGCAACGACGGAGGTGGAGCCCTTTCGAGGAGCCCCGCCCCAATGTACTCAAGGGCGTGATGTGATCGCGACCGGTCGTAGTTGAACGCATTTAATCCCATTTCCATAATTGGTACGAAACCCGTTGACACGAAAACCGACATCACGTAACCCGAAAGGGTTAGTTCCGATGTCGTGACGTAGAGGGATACATTTCGTCACTAATTCAAAATTTTCTAATCTAACGTAAACGTTTTCCTAAAACTCCGATAACGGTATTATAATCGTTCATACACGATTATAGTATCGGAGGCCGAATTAAATACAAATCGTGCGATATTTGTATTTGGTTTGGCCGTTCATCAATTTCAAGTCATAAAACAAAGCGAGTTACCACTCGTACAGGGGGCACTCGACCGAGTGCCATAGGCCACTCGATCAAGTAGCACCCCAAAAAGTGGTCAGTAGCCACGCTAATAACACACTCGACCGAGTCAGTCAATGACTCGATCGAGTGGGTCTCATAACCCACAATACCGAGGGCTTGGACACATATTTCGAGCCCCGTTCTTTATCGACTTTAGACCATCATCCGACCATCCTATTTTCAAAACTATACACATCACGACACGTAGAACGACTTTGACCACTTTGACGTGATAAGTCGGGACAAGACTACGGGATGTGAGATTAGGCTAGCAATATGCCGCAGTCTCATGTTTCCGTCCTTCGTTTAATATGCGACATAATGCGTATTTAATCGGGGTTAGTCCATCTACAATTTTCGCGGTCTAGTTTACATACGGGTCCGTCCCTTTCATTATATCGCGTTATTGTCATTTCGTTTATTATTTACACGTATTGTCGTATTGTGAATTCCGGCTTGTATTTCCGCACGTGTAACTTGTACGTTATTTATTTACTTTCGAGCTTTGTTTATTTACTTGCTTTTACGCTTTATAAATGAACCTCGCATGCTAAATCATTTCGACAAATAATAAGATGCATTAAATGACGTAGTTAACGCAAAATTCACATGCTTAGACAAAACGCTGTTTGCATATCATTTAATCAATTTACTAGCGCGCGTACACGAACACGAACGATGTCTTAGTAGAGGCCGCCATGTGCGGGCGGGGTTGGGTGTCCTTAGTGGGCTTCCCAACACGTACCCTCACTCCTTACTCAGAACCTTTGGTTTCCGGATGTCCGAAACCCTTGGCGAACGAGAGTCATTCTTTACACGATTACCGGTATAGATGGTATCGGTATCGCAATGCAAAGGGACGAGCCCCATAAACTCTGAAATCGAAGTGGGCTTACTTTGTGTATAGCCCATGACGACATAGAGTGGGCTCGTACGGTTCCGAATAACCACAAAATTCGGTGGCGACTCCATTTTGACTTAAATTTCGAACCCGAGAACAATCTTACCACGAGATTCATTCGCCTACCCAAACCCGCGCTTCGCCGCATCGGGGTGGACCTACGTCATGTCCACAATTTGGCGACTCCGCTGGGGATACCTGATGTACCACATGTCATCGGGGTTCCTAGGGTGAGACTCGAAGAGAAATCGTTCGTAGATTAGTGTGCGCGCATTAGTTTAATGATTCATGCATAACCCAAATTTGCCCGGGCCGGTTACTTGTGACCGACGTCCCACTATACCACGGTGCATTCCTACATGGGTGCGCTAAAGACATCGATGGTGGAACTCGTCTCGGTTTCGCGGCATGTCCTAAGACCAACTCGGCTTAGGGAGTCCGTCCATTACACGAGAAAGCCATCGTTGTTGGTATAGACCCTATTTTGACCGATCGAGACTTAGTGTAAAGCATACATAAGCGTCGTTATAATACTTGTTTGACTACATGCTGCTTGGTTTCCGTGTCAATTTTCAAAAAACCGTCATTTCAAAATTGCATCTTTCCAAAATGCCAAATTTTGAAAAACCCGAAATACTGTCCGTTTCGGGACCCGTCTTTTCAAAATATCCAATTTCAAAAAACTCGGAATGCTGCCGAAAATTAGACTTACGATTTGACTCAAAACAAGCTTTTTTAGCCGGCATGCTATCCATTTCAATTCGAATTTCCGATCCACCATTCGATTTTCGAATTTTCAAAATCCAATTTTCAAATCTTCGTGACGCCATTCGCGATTTTCAAATCCTCGAGATTCCATTCTCGATTCTCAAATCTCCGAGATGTCGTTTTCGATTCTCAAATCTTCGGGATCTCATTTTCAATTTTCAAATTTTCGGAAATTTATTTTCGATATTCAAATTTCAAAATTTCAAAAATTCAACTTTTCAAAAAAACGGGACCATCTCCCAATTTTTCAAAACGCGAAATTACTCGCAACCATGCTCATATTTCAAAGTACCCGGTCCTATTGGCCCACTACCAATTTCAGGACCGTCCTCTCAATTTTCAAAATTCAATCATTTTTCAAAAACCTTCCTTATCATAGGACCTACCGTCATCCGTGTGTCGGGTCTTTTCATAATTTGTCGAAGGTCATTAGCGTCGAAACTCCGTCGATCCTACATCACGGGTTTCTTCCCCATCCTAGTCCGCCTTTTTCTAAAGGCACAACCGACCAACACGAGTCATACACTCGTAAATGGAAGGTTCATGAACACTCGAGTCCTAACTAGAAAGTCACACGCAATTTTCCCCGACAGGACGGTCCCCACGACCTTTCCTAAGGGAATTTTGCCCGTCTTTCAATCCGTTAGTCGAGTCATCCCAATTCGAAAATCCTTTAACTTAAGGGTCTACCCTAATCACAGGGTCATCCTTATTCAAGTCAAGTCAAGGGTCTCTAGCGTCGAAACTCTGCCGATCTTACATCGCAAGTTTCTTCCCTTACCCTGTCTGCTTTTTTCTCGAGGCCGAGTCAACCTTTTACAAGGCATAGCCCTGTGGCTAAAGGTTCGTGATCCTTACATCTAAGGGTCACTCGTCCAACACTCGAGTCTTAGCAAAACTTACAATCTCACTCGGGGGCTACCCTTTAGGAGAGCGATCAATCACGGTTGCTCTGAGGGTCATGTCTTACACGTGTTGTCTCACGTACCCCACTTTTGAGTCACTTAGATGCCACATCATCTGAGTCCTATAAGAGTCCTTAATCTCACTTGGGGGCTATTCTCCGACGGGGCGATTAACCACAGTCGCTTCGAGAATCGCACCTTGCTTTTTTTTAGGAGAGTCAAACCCGAGTCAAACCCGAGTTGTCTTTCCTCCCGCGCAATTTCCTATGCCTTGGCGTGTTTGGGTTCCGAAGCAACATTTCTGATTACGTGGGTATTCTCGCAGAGTATGGCACCCACAACCGGGAATAGGGACATGGAAAACACCATCAATGAAATAAAGGCTTCGCTGGAAACAATGGTTAGTAGGCAGGCCATAACCGAAACCCATATAGGGTTCCTGAAAACCAACCAAGAGGCCATGAATGCTCGTTTAACTGTCATTGAACGACAAGACTTCAATTCTGGATCGGTAAATACTGGGCCATTTGCCAAACTGATCAGCACGGTGCGTGAGCTCGAACAACAGTTCCACGCCCTTCAAGGGAATAACATTTATATTGAAAACTCCCGAGACTATACACCCATCAGTGAGAAACTACCAACAGATCTCAACTTAGAGGGGTTACCCATATTCGAAGGGACGGAGGATCCATTACTACACCTCCGAGCCTTCAAAGCATTTATGGCGATCAAGGGGGTCAAAGCCGACATGTTCATCAATTTGTTCGGCGCATCCCTCGGAAAATATCCAAAAGCCTGGTTCTATAGGCTTAATACAAAAAGATTCCCCACTTGGGAGGATGTGGCTACCGCGTTCGCTAAAAACTATTCTGATAATACCGAACTTCAGACTACCATGCGGACTTTAGAAGTCATGGCCCAAGATCCGACAGAGGGTTTCACCAAATACCTTCAACGTTGGCGAGCTGAGAGTGTTAAGCTGGTAGACAAGCCCAACGAGAAGACACTAGTAGATGCATTCATCAACAACCTCCTACCCTCCTATCGCGTCCATCTTAGGTATGCCGGCATCTCAAACTTTGCTGTGCTTACTGAAATGGGCACTAGGATTGAAGACGATCTTCGACATAACGAAGATTTGGGTGAAGCTCCTACCAAAGGCTATACGGGACATCCACTTGAGTCTTTAGAAGCCGAAGACTACTGACAACCTCATCCAGGAGTCCATATTTGATTTGAGTCCGAGTCTGAGTCCGAGTCTAGGATGTTCTATCTCTTTCAATTCCAAAGTCAGAGTCAGAGTCAACTGTATTCTGTCATCTTTTTTCAATCCAATAAAATCAGCTTTCAATATTCTATCTCCACTATATGCTTTCCTTATGTGTTTCCGAGAACACGATGAACACCATCATCATACACTGTGAGCACACGCACGTGACTATTATAGGCACATCTATAATGACTGCAGGAACTGAGGCCCGTGTTTTCCTTTACCTGTTCCATGTCTGGCATAGACAGCCACATAACTACCCTTAGTAGGAGCGGTATCGAATCCTATGATAAATCTAGGTAGTCTCCTAGTTTGGGTTCAAGACGGGAGGCAAGCCCATTTCCCACAATAAACACCCATCCAATAAGACTAACCAATCCCTATCTTAGGCGTTTAGTCTGACCAGAAGCAAAAAAGAAGCATCGTGACTCTATAGGCTTGATGCCAAAAATACCCAACTCGGGACGATGCTCCCACTAAGCCTGCTCGGAATTATGATGACAATACCGAGATCCAAATCACCATGCTTACCATAGAGTACTCCACCGCGAGTTGCACTCACACAAACACCAACTAGGCTTACACCTTACAAAGGTTTAGCTCCACAAGCCTAATCCAACCGATGGGCCCACCCCCATATCCACCCACAACGCCACAGGAGGGGAGTACCGTGAAAAAAAAAAAAGTTGGACAAAAAAAATCAAAAGTCCAAGGAAAAAGCAAAAGGCCCAAAACAAAAGAGCTGACCATAAAAAAAAAACTCTCAGCATCCCCCGACCAGATACGGTCAATCCCACGACCGGGGCTAGGAGGTCAACCCAAAAAAAAAAAAAAAAAAATTCAAATACCCATGACCGTGGTCAACGGTCAACCCAATTGAAAGTCCCTTGACCGGGGTACGGTCAATTCAAAAATTATCGATGCCCATGCCATCAAATAGGGGAGAAACAATTAAGCTGGTCAGCCAACACCACACTTAGCCTTCCCATATTACAACCCTCAAGACCTTCCCGAGACCTAGGCTAAGAGACAGCCCAAAATTTTGAGGATTCAAGCTCCATAGGATACACCCTAACCATTAGGACCAGATATGGAAATCAGATCCCACATTATCAAACTTACCCCGATCGAAGTTCGAGTCATTTTTACTCGACTTCCCCCTTTCCTACCACATTACAGTACCTTACCCTCGAAGCCTAAGCTCCACAAAATTAAGCTCCAGATGTCAAAACATCAAAACCACTCACTGCCTGGCTCCACATTTTCAAAATCGTCCAAACCAGTTACCAGCCCCAAACACGGGAACTCAACCTGCGGTCGGCATAGAACATGCCCAAATAGTTCACACCACCTCTGGGGGCTACCCCGGATAACGCTCACACTCACGGGATCAACATCCTAACTGTTCCAGCCCTTTGATCAAGACATCATTGGGAACACACCTAGCCTACACTATCGCTATGGCTAGTTACACACAAAGCACTAATAAACTAGGCACAATAACATGTCTTTCAAATCACTGAACTACGGCTTGGTTTGATTTCACTACAAGTGAATACGTAGGCAGCCTTTCAACAAAGGCACAACCACCCACACATTCAAAAAGCACCGTCATTCCGGTCACGACACTGTCATGTTCTCAGCAGCTAGCTTTGTCGTCCTGGGGGCTTCTTTTAGGTAGAAGACCTCCATCCACTCACAAAATCCAAAATTTTTCAAAAATAGCCTCCTTTTTATAGAGTGTCCTAGTACTCGGCCCAGTCGAAGACGAGAATCCGTCAGGGACTCAAAGCAACACCCACTTTGGGAATGTACCCCAAAACCAAAAATTCAAAGAGCACTAGTCTACAACACTGCTACTGCTAAGTCCTGCAAAAACAGTCTCATTACAGATACTGCAGTTCCTCTATACCGGATCCTTCCCGTTTTGATGTTCGACCGTGTTCCCACTCGCCTAGGCTATGGAGTAGCGCAAGTTTAAGAGTCTTGTCATCTTAGGTGGCCCACCCCCCTAACGAGTCACGGTCCAACCCTCGAGAGTTCAGTCGTGTCTGTCAACTCGTCCGGTCACGTCCAGAGTCGAGTCTGTCGGTATGTCTCTCTTCAAAATTCTTGTTTTGAAATTTGCAAAACTTAGCCATTTGAGAAAATCCTTTTCGACAAGGTCAAATTTCGGTCTATTTAAACTGCAAAATTCTTTTCTACCCCTTTTGAAAACCTATCTCCTAGCACGTGAGTTGCTTTCAGGACTTCGATTTCAAAATGAAGCAAAAAAATCATTTTCCCCAGCGCAAGCCAGTCTATAGATGCTAACTGCATTTCCTATGTGCTATCTTGCTACATACTATGCCTGCTATTTCTGCCTATGTATCTAACATTTCAGGTACCAGCATTGCTTCCCAACGGAACAACAAAGGCGGTGTTTCTCCTGGAATGCTACATCCAAGACGTGATGTGTCGGCATACGGGTACACCCAAGACTTCAGAAGCAAGTCCCCGCGCAGCTACTTTTCTCCCCAGCGAGAGTCGGTGTTTTGTCTATGTGTTACATACAAGTTGTTATGTGTCAGCATACAGTACACTCCAGACTTCAGAAGCAAGTCCCCGTGAAACTATTTAATTTCCCCAACGGAGTTAGCTTTTCCCCGGTGTGCTACATCCAAAGTGCGATGTGTCGGCATACGGGTACACCTGCTCCCCAAGAAAGGCAAATTTCACTCCCCACGGAGCATCATCATCAGCTCAAGTACGACTCAAGGCTTCGAAGGCAAGCTTGTACAGCTCACATACTTCCCCAGCGGAACGCCCGAGGCGGCGTTTTACCTGAAGTGGTACGGGATGGGCCCACATGCAAACACGCCCAGGACCTATGCCTGGCTCAGGTATGATTTCTATCTTATGGCTGGCGAGCCCTTTCACGCGAGTCTACTGGACTATAAACGACCCGACCGGAAGGCTGCCAGGTCGTAATCTGCGATTGGCCTGGTAGCTACTCTGACTTTCGCCTTGTCCAAGCCTCAGTCAGAGTGGGGGCTCTGTAGACACCCGCATTTTGACTGCCACGTGTCTATGGTAGTCTCCGAAAAACACTCGATGATGATCGGACGCAAACGTGACTTGGTATACTCGGATTTGGACTCGAAATTCATAATATCCGACATGGACTTTTAGCGGAGTAAAAATCTCACAAAACAGACCTCAAATTCAGGCCCAGTGGGTCGTTCCGAGTCAAATGAGACTAATTTGGGCCAAAACCGACACCAAAAATAATTCCCGTCTTTTGGCGACCGGGTCAAAACCCGGTCAAAGACGAAACCGTCTCATAAATCAGCCAAGTTCATTTGGCGCACAAATCAGAATTCAAAAAAAGCAATCAAAACCAACAAGATCAAATCTTTCCTTATTTGTCTCACCCAATTGATCCACTCGATCGAGTGGATTGACCCACTCGATCGAGTCGAGCGCCTTGAACTGGGCTTGGCCCGTTTTCAAAGGCACTCGATCGAGTGCACTAGGGCCACTCGATCGAGTGCCCCTAGGTCGAGGGGTGAGGCCTATAAATACCGCTTCACCCCCATGCATTTTCAAGACTTTTGACACATACTTTGCCCTACATTTTTCAGCCACAATCTAACCTACATACCTGCACATCAAGCCTTAGCAACCCTAAGCAATACACACAAAAACCGAGTCCTTCGTCCCTCGAAAAACCGACGTAATACACACACACATCTATACACACCATAACTCGCGTACATCCTCGATACTCCCAAGCTTTGTCGCTATTCACGAGTCCATTTCCGAGGTCTATACTAGCATGTATGTTGAGGGTGTCCTAAATTCCCTTTCGATCTTTATTTACTCCGTCATTTTGTTCATTTTTATTGTATTATAGTCATGATCGTCACAACACTAACACTAACATTTTTTGCATTTTTATATCTTTGTTTTATATCATTTTATCATCACTAACATTATTATACCGTGTACATATAAACTAGTATAAAAATTCGGTTTTGAATTCGTTTGACTACGATGATCGCCTAAGATCCATCTAATCCCTTTACGAGCAACGACGGAGGTGGAGCCCTTTCGAGGAGCCCCGCCCCAATGTACTCAAGGGCGTGATGTGATCGCGACCGGTCGTAGTTGAACGCATTTAATCCCATTTCCATAATTGGTACGAAACCCGTTGACACGAAAACCGACATCACGTAACCCGAAAGGGTTAGTTCCAATGTCGTGACGTAGAGGGATACATTTCGTCACTAATTCAAAATTTTCTAATCTAACGTAAACGTTTTCCTAAAACTCCGATGACGGTATTATAATCGTTCATACACGATTATAGTATCGGAGGCCGAATTAAATACAAATCGTGCGATATTTGTATTTGGTTTGGCCGTTCATCAATTTCAAGTCATAAAACAAAGCGAGTTACCACTCGTACAGGGGGCACTCGACCGAGTGCCATAGGCCACTCGATCGAGTAGCACCCCAAAAAGTGGTCAGTAGCCACGCTAATAACACACTCGACCGAGTCAGTCAATGACTCGATCGAGTGGGTCTCATAACCCACAATACCGAGGGCTTGGACACATATTTCGAGCCCCGTTCTTTATCGACTTTAGACCATCATCCGACCATCCTATTTTCAAAACTATACACATCACGACACGTAGAACGACTTTGACCACTTTGACGTGATAAGTCGGGACAAGACTACGGGATGTGAGATTAGGCTAGCAATATGCCGCAGTCTCATGTTTCCGTCCTTCGTTTAATATGCGACATAATGCGTATTTAATCGGGGTTAGTCCATCTACAATTTTCGCGGTCTAGTTTACATACGGGTCCGTCCCTTTCATTATATCGCGTTATTGTCATTTCGTTTATTATTTACACGTATTGCCGTATTGTGAATTCCGGGTTGTATTTCCGCCCGTGTAACTTGTACGTTATTTATTTACTTTCGAGCTTTGTTTATTTACTTGCTTTTACGCTTTATAAATGAACCTCGCATGCTAAATCATTTCGACAAATAATAAGATGCATTAAATGACGTAGTTAACGCAAAATTCACATGCTTAGACAAAACGCTGTTTGCATATCATTTAATCAATTTACTAGCGCGCGTACACGAACACGAACGATGTCTTAGTAGAGGCCGCCATGTGCGGGCGGGGTTGGGTGTCCTTAGTGGGCTTCCCAACACGTACCCTCACCCCTTACTCAGAACCTTTGGTTTCCGGATGTCCGAAAACCTTGGCGAACGAGAGTCATTCTTTACACGATTACCGGTATAGATGGTATCGGTATCGCAATGCAAAGGGACGAGCCCCATAAACTCTGAAATCGAAGTGGGCTTACTTGGTGTATAGCCCATGACGACATAGAGTGGGCTCGTACGGTTCCGAATAACCACAAAATTCGGTGGCGACTCCATTTTGACTTAAATTTCGATCCCGAGAACAATCTTACCACGAGATTCATTCGCCTACCCAAACCCGCGCTTCGCCGCGTCGGGGTGGACCTACGTCATGTCCACAAGTACGAAAATCGAGCACAACATCGAATACGACAAACCGTAAACATAAACGACAAATTAAACCAGAAAAAGTGATTTTGTATGCTAAACTAATACTCCCTCCGATTCTTTGGGTTTGCAACGTTTACTATTTGCACCAAAAATAAGAAAAGCAAGTGTGGGGCCACTATGAATGATGTTATTGTGAGATTAAACAATATAATAATAGAAAAAGTTAGATACTCCCTCCGATTCTTTAGGTTCGCAACATATTCCATATTTGGTAAATTCATTAGGTTTGCTACATTTCCAATTTGGGCTTTATTTTTCTTATGAAATGACCAACCTACCCTTCACTTTTCATTATTATATTCCAAAATATCCACTAACTTTTTACCTATCTAACTTTTTCCATTATTATATTGTTTATTCTCACAATAACATCATTCATAAGTGGTCCATACTTACTATTCTTATTTTTGGTGTGAATAGCAAATGTTGCGAACCTAAAGAATCGGAGGGAGTATGTAAGAAGTTAGTGAATATTTTGGAATATAATAATGAAAAGTGAAGGGTATGTTAGTCATTTTATAAGAAAAATAAAGCCCAAATTGGAAATGTTGCAAACCTAATGAATTTGCCAAATATGGAATACGTTGCAAACTCAAAGAATCGGAGGGAGTACACATTAACATATTAAAGGAGAAAAATAAAATTAAAAGTGCACTAACCGCTTGTTGATCCATTTTGGGGAAAGTCGAGATTCATCAACGAGTTTCATTAACATAATTTCATTTTTAAAATTATATTAACTTAGTTAACTAATGTAATTAGGGAAGGGCATGATCGTCTTTTACGTTAAAAAGCGCCGACGATCTGACTGAAATGCCAACGATCCATTAATCCATTATACACATGGTTTTACTTAAGTTACATTATTATCTATGGAGTAGTAGTAGTTGACATGCATTATTGGCCACATGATATGTCCATTACCTCATCATTCTACTCAAATTCTTATTTATGATAAATTTGTAGGAGTATAATTAATGGGATAAATTTTTTTAGATATATTAGGGAGTATGATTTTGTGTGATCTAATCATTGATGACGATATATCCATAGACTGAATTCTAATTGTAATGATGAAATTGCATACGATTGAACTAGTATTAAAACGTGAATAACACATTGTAGTTTGTAAAGCAATATATAGAGAAAGAGAGGTAGGGAGTATTATATTTGTTGGGAATTGAATTGAGGTCACATGGACCATGGAAGATGTAACATTAACAGTAACAGCACACGGTTTGTACACTCTGCTTTGTCTTCACAGTTCACACCGACGCCCACTGGTTTTAGCCATAGGCTGCAAAAACAAACTAATAGTAATGGCTTCAACTTCAACTTCAAGGACTCTCTCTATTGTTTTCAAGGTTTACCACTGTATAACACCATATCCAAATATCTCAATCCAGTATTCCTTTTGCCTGATTATTTGCCCTCCTATTCGGTCTTAGTCAATAGTTATATTTTTATTTTAGGGTTTACGGTTTATTTTATAAGCAATCTTGTGAAATTACATAACGGGTCTGGGACATACTCGAGACGGGAAGAGTCCACTAAGACAAGAGGGTTTCTCTCATCTTTCCATGTGGGACACATGTGATTACTTGGGTTTAGGAGCCATTCTTAACAAATCTTATAATTGGCCTCCTCCTCTTTCCTTAGTCTTTATACCAAAAGCAAAGAACAACTATTGACCGGTACAAATGAAGTAGCTAAAATGATTATAAATAAGTACAAAGTAACCCCAAGAGTAAACTCGATGGGCGATGAACATTACCTAATTCAGTAGGATGTAGGAGCATTTCTAGATTTACGTTATCCTTTTCTTTTATAGTGGTTTGGTGAGATTTTTCTTTCAAACTTTGTTCGCTTCTATTACCAAAAAAACATTTTATAGTAGTATTGATGAATTTAATTACTTCATCAACTAATTATCCACTTTTGTTACTCCGACTAATTTGTCTTAGTGACTTGGTCCATAATTTTTTTTATAGTTACTTGATTCATTATGTGACTTTGAGTTCATTCATTGAAGTTTTACATACTGAAGCAACCGATGTTACGAAATGGAGGCGCGATATGTGAACAAAAAATAATCCCCAATAAATGCATTCGATCATGACCTTTCAATGACTTTGAGTTCTAGGCTACAAAACCCTTAAGCTCTTTAAGCATTTAGGATTAACAAAAACAAAACAAATCTACCCCCCAAAGTCTATTCCCTTGATCCCCATTTGAAAACGATGTACAACAACAACAACAACAACTTGGATACATCCTATTATCTCTAATCAAAATAAAGCTCAAGTAAACCTTCTTGTAGTAGTATTATGCATGCATGTTTCTATCACAAACTTCCTTTCCAATCAAACTTGTATGTGCTGTGCTGTGCAGTGTGCAGTCTTTAGCTTCTTCCTACTTGTATGTGACTACTATTGTTAGTGTTGTTCTTATGCTGTGACATCCTTGTTTCCTGCACAACCCAACACAAATGAATTCATTAAGTTTGGGTTTGAACAATCGGGTTTCAACCATTTAGAGAATATCGACTCAACAACAACCCAATTTCTAAAGAATACTTCTTGATTATCGAAAGTGAACGAAAGCTTGATTAAAGGATTGTTGTCGCCAAATTGAACCAACAAATAATAATGGAATTAAATAAGGCCATGATTTGATTTCTACCCTCTAAAGCATCATATCATATTGACTCATCCCTCCACCACAACTAGTAGTATACACCTAAACATGACATAATTAATCAATCAAAATAGATTCACACTAAGTATCCCTTTTCATCAAATTGACTCATTAATATAATCAACACATAATACTCCATTAACATAACTTAAAGATCAATCGACCAAGTATTATATTGAAATTTAGTTGCAATATTTGACTTCAGGTTAATTCAGTAGATCCATTTATCTACACAACCAAATTAATGTAATTATAGGCATAGGAGGAAATCGTGATAGATGAATATTCTTTACTTCAATTAATAATCGAAGTAGACCTCCAAAAGTTTTAAGATGACGATGAACACAGTCTAGTCACGATCATTCAATTAAGAACACAAATTAATTTATCTAGAAGCTAATTTTACTCAAAAGCATAATATGTATGAAAGCATAACAAAATTGACTTCATCAACCAACGTAACCTTACTTTTACGTTGTTCGTTTATTTCGTTTAATTGTATTTTTATGCTCTTCAACGTTTCTTAGCCGATAACAGAAAAACAAAAACGACACACGCAAGAAAAATACCAAGAAGAAGAAAATCAGAATCCAACAGCTAATTAAATTAACTACGTAGAATTACTTGCATGCCACGCACCCTCAACGTCATTAATTCAACTATCTTGCCCAACGATTATTCCAACTTGTCCATTTTCTTGTTTTGCCGACGTATGCACTAATTTATCACAATAACTCGAAAATGACTTGAGTCTTTATATGTTTGTAGGACGGTTTTGTAATAAAAGATACTTGTAATTACGAGTATATACCTTGTTGGCCTTGAACGACTTGATAACAGCAACCAAGAGCTTATCCCCGGCTACTTGTCGCACTTTCTGTATCAACTCGGCTCGTGTCATTTTCTTCTCCTAAAACCCATGTAATTAACGCTAATTAATAAATAAATCGACGTTTTGCTTAGGAGTTAAGACAGACGTATCCATTGTACGAGAATTAATTAATTACTTTGTAATCTGTATGAAACTTGGAGATTAAGGAAACAGCATCAGTAGCCAAATATCTGGCCAATACTGAAATCAATGCTGGAAATGAAATCCATGGTGATGTTGGCATTCTTATCGCATTGTTCTTCGCCTTTGTAATCACACCTGATTAAACAAAACAAAACAAAACACAATTAATTAATCAAACTAATTAATTACTCCGTAATTAATTTAATTAACACATACAGTAATTAAATACCTAATTTAATTTCGATTTTTTTTACCTTTGGGAGAGGTTAATTTGAATGTGACAATATACTCGGGTAAAATGTGAGTGTTCATGTTAGTGCTCCAAATTATGTATTTACTCGGGTTTTCAACCGAATCCACCCCTGAATCGAACGCGTCTGAACTCGGATTTGTTTGACCTGACCCGTATTCAACCAACTCGGACCGTCCAAGCAAAACCCGGCAAAGTAACACGTGTTTTAGCCCGTCTTCATCCGCACCCGAATCCTCCACACTGTAGAACACAACAATTGTTAAACCCGATTTCATAAAAACCGACTAGAGTCGAGGAATTATTGTATGAAACCGTCTTATTAAACGAATATTTTGTTGATGGATGGATACCTTGGGGAAGGGGAATCGTCAGGAGAGAGAAAAATAGCGCCATGATTATTCGAAACCAAATCTTGAAACCCGAACCCGTGAGAAAGTATCTGTTCAATTCGGGTTTTATCACCGCCAAACCAACCGAACTTCATATTAGGGGGACCACCAAGCTTGTTCTCCAAGGCTTTGGCATGAATCTGAAAAGCTTGGATTCTCGCCATTGTTGACGGATTCTCCGACCAATTTCTCCGGTGAATCGCCGTGACAACCGCTGTATCTCCGACACCGGCGAGGAATCTCCGGTGAATCAATTCGTAGGATCGGTCGCTTTCACCAAGCTCAATTGCAACTCCGTCGCCGAAGATTTTTCGTTGCCGAGATGAGGCGGAGGAAGAGGGGTTTGTTGAGGAGCCTGTGATTCCGCTTTCGCAATCCGAAACCGAAGATGAATCCGCTTCGTATTGAATCTCCATAGCCGGGGCAACAAATTGGAAGTTGTGGAACATTTTCTTGAAAATCCGATGAAGAATTTTACAATTGAAATCACAACAAAAAATGGGGGTATTACTCCACTTCAATTCACAAATTCAGCGAAATTTTCATGATTATCGAGTGACTAACTAATTACAGTTTCTAATCCAACAAAACTGAAATCAATTGGAATTTTTTTGGGGAAAAATTGGAAATACCCAGATCAAAAATCGGACAATTGAAGTAGGAAAACAAAGTGGGTTCTTCACAAATTCAAGAAAAAATATATGTTCACGTAGTAATTACAGTTTCTAATCGATCAAAACCGAAATCAATTCGATTTTTTTTTCTGCAAATTCAAGAAAAAGTAGAAGTTGTATTATGTAGTAAATTGTGAATTTCTTTTCTTATGTAGCAAGATACTCTATATTATTATTGTTTAATATGAAAAAGGTGGTTTGAAATTGAGTTCATGCAATTTGTATGGAAGATGAAGGAATGGAAAAGGAGGGGGGAGAAGAATATATATACCGTATACGTGACAGATGAACCGACTTTATAAGGGAATTAATATTATTTTATCAGGATTTTGTGGGTTGTTTTTTTTACAGTAGGTAAGATGGGATTTTTTTTTTAAAGTTTGGCGGTTCAACACGCATATGGTTTTGGCTTTCTGTGTTTTACCTCCCATTTATTTCGAATATAAAAATATGGGCTCCTTTATCTGTTTTATAAAACCGTCTTGTATTTTACGTAACACAAAAATTAATACAGTAAGAGACTAAGAGATGAATAGACGATGTTTCAACAATATTTAAGAGTCGTCTCATGTATCGGGTGCTTACCAATTTAGTGTTTTGCATACTGATATTTTTATAAAACTACTTTGTAGTTATCGAGTTATTTTCAATTTTATGTAATAGAGCACGAGTTCAAAACATAGAAGATAAAATAAACAATGACATGAAGTAATCGTGTTGTATGCACGACGACCTTATTATGTTTCCAAGTTAAGAATTTTACGATTCTAATGATATATCAGGTCCTGGCCTGGTTCACTACTCTCTTTCATCCATTCAATTCTTTACCTTCCCTTTTTGGCAAAACATTTTACCTTATAATCCTTATATCCTTACTCTATTTACACAAAATGCCACTACTTTTTTCCTACTTTAAGTTTGGTGGACCCATAAAACCATTTGATTTACCAATAATATCCTTACTTTTACCACTTTTCTTAAAACTTGTGAAATCTCATGTCAAGAATTGAATGGATGAGAGAGAGTATAATATATTATACAAGTACTTCTTAAAACGATCAAAATCAATAACTTCATTCTTTTCGTCTCTAATCGTTTATTTTTTAAACTAATTCCTATTGTATGTGTGCGACGACATCTTAATTAATACTCCGTACTTCGTATTTGTCGAGTTTAAATCTTACCATCTTATTTACGGAATGCAAAGCGAGTAGGTCTCTTAAGAAACAATTTTGCATTAAACTTGGTACAAAAACTTTGCCAAACTATAATATAGATATGTACTCGAAGCGTATACTGATAAAAATGTTTACAATCATCAACGATAAATGAGTACAGTTATTGCAAAACCATGTACTCCTTATATAGAATGAAATACTCCGTGGTCATTTTAGTAAGTGGTTAAGAACAACCTATAAAATGATTTCGAGTAGATAGTCTCTCAATAACTTAAGAACGGATTCTTTCATCCGAAGAGAATTCTATTTCAGGAAACCTCTTGATTTGACAGCTAGTGTGATATTCCTGTGGTATTTTATGAGGCAGTACAGTCAGTTTAACCATAGAAATAAAAAAACTGTTGACGTTGAAACTTGGGGAGAAAGGCGGTACCGAGACGGGTACGGGTACGGGTACGGGTACCCCCAAAAGAATGATTAGGAGGTGATGTGTGGTGTGAGGATAAGCACAGTTACCAAATTGACCTTAAGGTGGCAAAGATAAGACTTGAGCCTTGCACCGTAAGTAAACTACTGCAGTTAACAAATTAAACCAGCTTCATTAGTGGTTAGTTGTTGGTTTGGGGTATAGTACAGCTGGCTAATCGGCCCGGGCCCAATCGGGCGGCACGAAACCAGCCCGAGCATGCATGGCACAACTAGTCATGACATAAAAAAATGAAAAAACTCAATAGCTTCGGCCTAATACGACACGACATAATACTGCATATATACACGATGGTTGGCCAGCCATGTTGCCTAGAACATCGGACATCACAACTAGGTGTGAGGCCCGACCTGGTCCGCCTGATTGACTACCATCTTTAATTTGAGTGTTATTTACGATGGTGGCACGGGTCAGGCCACAACATAGAAGTGGCTAATGAGTCATGCACTAACACAACACGACAACCCATTAGCCATGCTTAGGCCATGTCTGTCAGTATGTCACCTGAAACGTCGAGAATACGGGTCGAAACAAGGCACTGCCTAACCTACCGAAATATCATCTCTAGTTAGGGCGTTACTTGTTACAAAGTACTGTACTTGTTAGGTACTTAAGGGACGTGTTCACTTTTAAAAATCGCTCAAATATCCGAAACAGTTTCAACTAAAAGTCCTATTTTTTTTTTTATTTTTTTTTCGGGTTTTCGATTAAGTTTTGATATTAAAAATGGGCAAGGTGAATTGACGAAAGGACCCTTAGGTGGCTCGTGAGTTGTGGGTAGGGGGAGCAAATGGGATAAAGACGTGTACAGTAAGTAAACTAAGAAGGAAGCGGGTTGACTAATGGTGGTTGGTTAGGGGTGTGGGTGTGTTAGGGGCGTGTTTGTAACGTGGGGACGGACAAGAGGTGGGGATTCAGGATTGTGTGCTGCTTGTTGCTTTGCTTAATTTATTGAAAACTGGAGTATATTATTGATAGTCATCAAATTGATGAACTACTTTGGAATTTTATTTTGTAGGTCAGTCAAGTAGTGGAGTTCATGGGAGTTTTTTATTGGATGCTTGTTGTCAATTTCACAATTAATTTCATGGCTTCACTACATACTTGAGTATGGTATCTAGTGGGTCGAATAATTTAATAAATCAATCTACTAAAAGACGGTCTTACGGTAAATATTGTATGATTAAATCGCAGTTCAGATCCTCTTCCTGTATCTTTAACTTAGGACGTATTGAGATTTTATAGTTTCAATTTAATGATTGATGTTGATGTGTTAAATGAAGAATGTGACGGAATATGACTCATAAAATTGTGAAGTTTATTGCATGAATACAGATTTTTTTGTTGTATTTAGTGAAGTGTTGTGTTCAGAATTATCTGAATAAATTCAAATTAACCTGGTTTGAAATTGGTAGAGAATGACGTATTTTACATGGGGATTGAGATGTCACGTTGATAAGGGTTTTATTAAGTTTGGTTCGAATGCATCTACACTTGATATTCGAGTCGGTAAGAGATGAAGTATTTAATTAGACACAAAACTTGTTACTTAAGCTAGTTAGAGTTAATAAAATGAAATTTCTGAGCTCTTACTGTCGGGGACTCTAGGTTGTTAATACTTAGGCTTTGTTTGGCGTGAACTATAAGTTGGAGTAGTTTATTTGGCCAAAATTTCAGTTAACTTGTTTTTATATACTACGTAGGTATTTGCTGATAAGTAACCTATTTGCAAAATAAACTACTTCATAACCGAAATAAAAAGCTACTTGGATAACTTACCGATATAATCAACGAAGTAAATTTTAAGCTTTTCAATCTTAAATCATTTGTATTCTAAATATAATGTGAATATAATATACCGAGTCATGTTATACAACACAGTACACTCAATTATTATTACCTTAATTTAATTAATGTTCATATATATAGTGGTGAATATTTTCAAATACGAGTTAAAGTATTGATACCCGACCCCTTTTAAATTTTCTTTAAGTTCCACCACTAATATTAAACATTTAAACCTACTAAGTTTCACTTACACTAAAAAGAGTTAAATGATTAACTTTATCAAAGGAAAATACTTAGCATTCTTGCAAAAGAAACTACAAAGACAACCTAACCTTTTTTTTTTTTTATCATCTCTTTATATCATCAATATTATAGTAATATATTTTACGTAAATTATTTGTTAAGACAGTCTCATAATCAAATAAAAACAACCTATTATTAATAAATAAATCCCAAACAAATAAACGATTAACTTTGATAAAACCCTATTATTCATATTAACACTTTCAAATTCAATTTTTTTTTCTTTTAACCCATCTTATAATCTATTCCGTATATATAACGATTCTATTTGAAAGTTATTTGTCGAAACTTTCTATTTAAAGCCCTATTTCTTTTTAATGACCAATAATATTCTTGATTTTACGTCGTAGTGGATGTAGATATGACTTTAATTTGTACATTTTGTAACCTTAGGCATTAAGTTGCTTACTACGTGGTACTTGCATAATATATACATAAACCTAGCTACCCTTTCTCCTACTATATATATTCCCATATTGCCTCCTTTGATAATTCATTCTCCAAGTATCTAATTCTCCTCGAATATATATTTCAGTTCAATCATTTACGAATCTTCTTTTCTTGCATGAATTGAAGGTTCTTCTACCTTGTTTATTATAAGTACTATGTATATAATTATAAAAATAAAAGCATAAACATATCGATCTCTTAGTCTATGACGATTAATTAACGTTTATCTAAAAATAAAATCAATGATTATTAGTTTGGAGTATCTTAATATATACCCTTTGAATACATGCACGTTGGAAATATCGTTTTTGTTATAAACATAGTCAATGGAATTAAGATGCTTTTAGACAATTCTCAAAGAAAATTAGACATTGTATATATGGAAATTCTTGTTCGTGACGTCACTATTCATCGACCATCGTAAACTTTAGGATGAGTTAAATATATATACCAAATTACATTGTAAGTTGTTTAGAAAATGTCAAATGTTTGTCTTTATTAACATCACGTGTCTGTATGATTCATTGTATGTCAATTGTTTTTTTTACAAATGTATGTACTTTTCGACTATTCTCATCATATTTATCATGTGTTATCCTACAAATATTGTTGTTGTCACTATAAAATACTCAGTATTACCTTTATTAAATTAGAACTCGACAAAATTAATTTGATCTCAAACACTAAGCCAGGTTCGATTTTAACTTAGTTTCATCTCAGTCAATTCAATTTAGTTCAAACACACATGATAATTGCATGCAACGATTTACCATCCGAAAATCTACGAAAATTCAATCTCCTAACCATATCTTATGGGAGAGATCTCACAATATATTACCGTGAAATCGTCTCAATCTAAACCAATGATTTACTATACCTAAATCTTAACCATCTGTTATAGACGAAATTTCGAAATATAATTACCATGAAACCGACCAAATTCAAACCCATAATTGGGCACTTAACATTTGGGCTGGTTTTGCTTGGACCATGCTTCTCCATTGATTGGCCCATCAATTAAATTGGGGATTCTCTGCATTTTTCATTTTTCATACATAAAACTTCATATTCATACTTTCTTCAGCGATTTGATGCTAAAATTGTTCACTAATCACTGTTTCTACCTCATCAATTACAATCTAATTGTATGTTCATCTCTTCTTCTCCCAATTTATTTAGTTTTCCCTGTATTTTATCATTTTACTATGCTAATTATGTAGGGTTTATCCGCTTTGTTATTGTATTTGATTCCCTAGTAATGCATGTAGTATAGAATCAAGAATTTTCTGCATCGTAAATTGGGATTTTTTTTAAATGCAAAAGGGTAGTTTGATTCAGAATTTCTTATCATTTGATTTGTGATTGTGAATTCTGATTGTATTATGTATATAAAACAGTAAAATTGTTAATTTTCGGGGATTAATTGGATTGAAAAACTTAGAACCCTAAACTCTACGATCCTAATTTGGGTCTTCCTGTTGATATTGACAAGATCTTGATCCATATTTCGCAATCTGTGTATCGCGGGGTTTGTTTGATGGGATTGGATTTACTTGGTGATGTGGAAATCGAGTGAATTGGCGGATTAGAATTGCTCTTGAATTGACTTGCACATTGTTAGATAGTGAAGTATCGAGTGAATGGGGCGGGTTAGAAACGCTCCCATTTGGATAACCATTGGGGAGGTGGAGGGGATGGGATTGAGGATTTATGTGAAAGAGTTGAGACGTTGAAATCGCGATGAACATGAGTTTTCCTTCTATATCTTTTCAATTTGGGTAGGTATTTGTAGTTGCTATGGATGGCGGGATTGTATAATTTGGATTGTGATTCATCAGTCATGGTTTTACTTCTTCTGCCCACGTTATGCTAGACTTTTTTCCGATCCAAACACGAAATGAGAAAAGCGGGTAAAAGTGGGTTGGATAGCTCATCGAGTCAAGAAATATATTTCCCTCACATACTCAGCTATGACTAACCCTTATATTTACTCTCACTCTCGATTCAGCTCTCATCACTGAGCACAAGACTGTTTCCTCTAATCTGAATGTCGACATAAATCTACTCATTGAGACATTCACATCCATCATTTCTATTTCCTCCATGTTCAATATTCATCCTTCATCCTCTTGAAGCTCCTTTCTTTTGGTTTGTATGTTGTCTCAAATCTTCATTTGTTTTATTAGGGACTGCTTAAAAACCCTTGTCTATGGAGCCTCTTTTTTCTGTGCGTGTGTTTTTTGTTTTTCTCTTCATTAATGGTTGTGTGAAGTATACTTTGACGCAATTACAATCGTAGCTGTTGGTTTTCAGTAGCGAAATTCGTATTTAATAGTCCTTTAGGATGTAAGACCAAATTGCGGTCATGAACTCATGATTATAGTGAAACTGGTCATTGCTGTTTGATTCGCAACAGACTTGATCCTTATATTGTACAGAGTATGATTTTTTGTAGGATAGAATCCATACTTTGGAGGGTTTTCTGCATTCTGTGATTTGAGATAAATGGCCTTCGTCAGATCCTATCGGAACATTTATACTACCTGAAGTTGAAGTATGCTACCCCGAGTTGCCTGCTCTTCCAACGTATGTGACAGGTCTAGTTTTTAGGCAGCGAGTTGGTTACTCATCTGATTAATGTGGAGTGGCTAAAACAAAAGCAATGGCATGGCACATGAGTTAATATGAAAATTCCGAGTAATGTAGGTACTTTAGGTAGCGTATTGGAGCAAAATAACTCACAACTGTTTGTGCTCCGTACATGTGAAGTTATGATTGTCCGGCAAAAAAAAATACTCGTACTATGCAATTTTCATCTCGCCTTTTTGAAACAATCTTTTATGTTTTGAACTGAGGGATTCGGTGTGTACACGTGACACCCCTTACATTGCCATATGCAGAAGTTAGCTGCCTCGGGTAATAAATTACCCGTGGACTGTTATTGTTGTTGTATCAGGCTTGTCTAAAATCCTTAATTCGCTGTTTCGGGAAATTGCTTCCAAGCCTTTGTTTTTCTGATTTAGAAATCTTTTTCACATTTGACTGTCTTTTCTCAGATAGTCCATTCTTCTATTTCAGGTTGTCCAAGGTAACTGGTGAAGAAGCGACTTAACCAATACATTTTTTTTCCACTGGTGAAACATGCATTGCATCAAACATCTCAGAACCTTAAGCACAAGGACAAGACTTCTAGAAAGAACTGTCCCGTTTCAAGCTCGATGCCTTCAAACCGATGCAACTCAGAAAACCAAGCCTATAAAATACAAATACCCACCCGAGTACAACCCATATGGCTCAAGACCACCACCCTCAGAAAAAATCACTCAGCTCGCCGAACATATCCTAGCCTTAACCTCAGAAGAACGGGCTCAAATCGGTCCAGCTCTAAGAGCGAGTCTTAACCACCCCAAATTGGAGAAGATTTCAACAGACGGGCTAGACTTGGGCCCGCAAGCAGGCGGTGGAGCCCCACAGGCAGAAGAGGTAAAGGCTGAGAGAACAGCATTCGATGTGAAATTGGAGAAGTTTGATGCGGCTGCTAAGATTAAGGTGATCAAAGAAGTCAGGGCGTTGACCGACTTGGGGCTGAAAGAAGCGAAAGCCCTAGTGGAAAAAGCACCAGCTGTAATCAAACAGGGGGTCACGAAAGAAGATGCAGCGGCTATAATTGAGAAGATTAAGGCAGCTGGAGGTGTTGCAGTGATTGAATGAGAAGGAGAGTAGAGACATGGACGAGATGATTAAGCTGGCGTTGTAACTGCTTGTCGAACATATAGAGGAGAAGAAATCATGGCGCGACTGTGTTTGGTTATTTGTGTTATGGATTGTGTTTGTACTTGCTATGATTGTAATTTTTGAGTAGAATTTAGTTCACTAAGCAGTGACACTTTGGTAACAAAAAAATGTCAAAACTCTCTTGGTTTTGTTTCGGCATCTTATAGATACAACCTTCACATTCTTTTTGCGGTTAAAAATAAGAAAAATGGGGTGTTCCTAGAATCGAACGTCTTATCATTTTGAAAGCATCAATTCACTGAGACAATGTTCGAAGATATGATAATAAAATAGCGCTCGTAAATATAAAAGCAAATAAATGACCTAAGACAGAAAAGGTACTTATAATAGGGAGTCCTAAGAACTTATGGTTTGCAATTTTGGCTCCTGTAAAAATTAAGGGAAAAGGGGCATTCCGAGAATCGAACTCGGGACCTCTCGCACCCAAAGCGAGAATCATACCACTAGACCAAATGCCCTTGTTGTTTATAGAATCTTTGTGTTGGTATTTGTTCGTTGTACAAATTGGGAGTTTGGGACTGCGTCCAACTTTTTGGGCCGATTTATTCTTTCAAAGAGCATCCCAATCCACCATTTTTCAAGTACATCTTCTAAGAAACCGTCTCACATTAAATTATTGCGAGACATAACACTAATTACATAGACATCTCTCATAAACATTATTGAGAAACTAAAGTTTTTCTGATTCGAGAATACGTAGCACTAATCATTCCGTAAAGTTAATTGAAGTCCCTAATCAGATTCCAAATCAATTTGAGATGAAGAGGCCAATGCCCATAAATAGTTGAGTAGACGATTTCTTGATAATGTAGAAAGTGTCGGAATAAAATGAGTATGTATAGATCTTTTTGCACATTCTGCCCAATTCATTTCGGCGTTACAAAGCATATAAAAAACTTGAAAAATCGTAACTTATTTTTACAAGTTACAAATTTACATATTGAAATGTTAACCATCTACAATCAATCTATTAAAGCTTCATGAAATTATAAGCCAACAATCCAACTTTCTACCTATATAACTATTTGACGCAATCCGATGCACAATGCCTTACCATCGACTCACTCGATTGGTTCAAATCTACAAACACAATCATATATATTCCCATCAAGCAACTTCTCCGCCAATCTCTGGTTCTTCACCATCGCAAGCTGCCCAACACGAAGGAAGGATAAGAATGACAACATAAGTTTACACGATGCAAAGGTAATAGTACTCGGTTCTCACCTTGAGAGCATCACATTTAAACCGGGCGTTGAAATTGGTGTGAATAGCGCGACCCATTCCTTCCAATATTATCTGCGTGTTACCAAGATGTTTTAGAAGATATCACGTTAAAGAACGGAAATCGTACAATGGAAATGTTACTAGTGTATGACGATACCAAATCAGCATCTTTGGCGGCGGCGGCTAACTCGGAGCTGACTTGGCGTAAGTCGATGCACGGGCTGCCGCATCCATTTTCAACCACCATGAGAGGCGGCACAGACGGTGAATCTTCTTTGGATCCGTCTTGAATGTTTATCATCGCGTCCACCAGCAGTCCACCCGCTTCTGCTGCTCTTCGAAGAATATCACAATTCTGATGACAATCTAAATCATTAGTTACTACTAAAATATGGAGTACAGTTTTCAGAAAAAATACGTGCCTTTGCGGCCTCAGCAACAATGTCAGGAAGCTCCATGGCAGTTACGTCGTTCAATGCAGGTAAAGAGTTTGCTACCAGAACCACCTGCCACAAAATCGAGACACTAATCATATACTCTAACAGGAAATGGAACAAGGTAACGAAACCCTAAAAAAATTAAAGATTATTTTTTTCATGTTTATAATTTGCGAGGTTGCATACTATTTTTACCTCGGTTCCACGTCGAAGTAGTTCTCTGGCAAGGGGAAGCATCCCTAAGACAACGTCAGCACCCGAGTTATCGACAAAGAGCAGCGCTCTTTTATGAGGTGGTAGCTTCTTCTTCCCACTTCCTAACATTCTTTCTTTTAACATGTCGAAATCATCCACCTGTGCCAGTTCAAGTTTGCATCGAAGACAAATAAACTCGAGTTTTTCAAACAATGACACATGTATTACTACCTAGAAATTTGACTTCAAACTCAAAAATATTGAAATTCCAGAGTTAAAATTTTCATATGCAAAGCAAAGCAATAACGGACATACCCGCCACGGTCTTTGCATCTTTTTCCGACTCATTCTATATATCTCGATAATAGTCCCTTTGTGATACAGCTCGACACATGCTCGAGATCCCCAGTCAAATATATTAGCTGCCAGAACACCTTCTATCAAGGTGAACAGTCTCTTTTCCTGCAAAAAAAAAAATGATCGAATGGAGAAATCAATACCATTTTATCGTGGTATTTGAGAATGAACTGCGATGATGAAAGGAAGAGTCGATTACCTCAGACATGCTATCGAGTTCTAGTAATAGGTCGGGTAAAACAGCAAGTGAAGCTTCATTTTCCCTACAACCCATCAAATAAAGGTTCAAAATTGGATATCATCGCCTACAGAAGCAAGACTAATATGGCCCAAGAGCATATTAAACGTAACAAGATAGGCTTTTATGAAATGCGAGGAAAAAAGGGATGCAAAAATTGAGGAAGAATTTTCTTTGGTTACCTCTGTTTAATGCTTCGGTATGCATCCGTAAACTGGAACTCCCTCAAGCACTCTTCCCTCAGTTCCAAAAGGTTTGCTAATCCTAACTTTCCATAGGCGGCAGGCTCCTCCATTAATCTACATTTAAAGCGATTTTCAACAAAACCGCGGTATATGTACCAGGTATTCTAAAACTAAAAAAAACAGGAGGTCATCTAGAGCACGTGGTAAGATGACGAGATTCACCTGGCCAAGTGTGCAGAGAATGCACGTGCAAAAGCATCACCCCGCCTTTTCGCATCCTCGGTTCCTCCCTCGCTAGCTACGGCCTACAAGAAGTTACACGTAGTTTTACCGTTAGTTTGACTTTTGAGTGAATTACACAGTAGTTGTTTAGCCATTGTTTTTACTAGGAATGGTTTTCAAGGAGCAGACTGTTTAGAGCATAACTAAGGCATATCGGCTCTCAAGTGATAAAGATAGATTGCAGACTTTAGAGTATAGATCATTCACCTTGTCAACGAGATCTGATAAATGCTCGGACAACACTGTGAACCAATACCTAAAACAAATACATGATCCATTTTCAAGAGCCATGAGTAAACTTGTTTTCATGTTGACGGTTATTCGATTTACAAAAGAAATTGGGCATATAACTTACTCGAGTTCACCCTGTTCTGAGAGATCGATAGTGTTGGGTTCATACCTGCATATGTTCAAAAGAAACATAAATGTTAGTATTACCGTTTTAGTACCCAAAAAAAGCCTAATGCAGAAGTAAGCAGTTGAGCATTGATCGAGATGCTAGAAAACTAGATTACAAATAGAACAACACTATTTAAGATGGTGCATACGTTTTTGGATCTGCCAGCAAGGGAAACACTTCCAGCGTAGGAACAAGGTGAAGAACGCCGACATTTAAGTTGCTCGCATCAGAACGCAAAGTATTTCCTCTTGATAAGGGAACATCAAAGCCTCCAAGGCCAGTTGTTCCAGGAGAAGTCATAGGGACGGGAGCAGTAATTTCAGTTCCTCTCTGAACAAATTTTTCCATCCACGATATCTGCATAAATAAGGTTTAGAAACTTTCGGTTACATGCAAAAATAAATTCTCCATCCATGATATCTGCATAAATAAGGTTTATAAACTCTCAGTTACAAGCAAAAACAAGTAACAATGACTCATTCCATCGAAAACCTCGTGGGGATAATGTTTCCGTTTTTTCTTTCCATAAAATACGAACTTTAAAAAAATACTGGTACTTCGTATACAAAATCTCTTATGGAAAATGTTACCTTCTCATTTAGATCTCCTAAAGGAGGTCCGTGCACTTTCCCCCCGACGTACGGTGCACCCATAGGGAACCTTTCAACCAACTGATGAACCATCAAGTCATCGAGACCGTGTTTTTCATAACTCATAAAGGCACCTAATGCTCCAAGAAATCCTTCGTGCCTCAAGAACATAGCTTTTGCGTCTCCTTTTGACCTACATGGAAACAAGTGTAGAAATGAATCAATGCTCCATAAATTTCTCCAAGTGCAGCGTACTCAGAAATGAAATTCCCCGACAGAAATACTCGCTTCCTTACCAGAATTCAATGGCAAATGAGATGGTATCCATTGTATATGCATGGCCTCTAATGAAGAATCCTCCAAAGAAAATACGTTTGAGACCGAAGCGAAGAGCATTTAGATAAGCTATCTGAAAATAACAAAAAAAAAATGTAAATGTATAATGTTAGTCACGAACTCACGAAGTTCGGAAATCTCTACAATTTAGTCGAGTTTATAAAATTTACATTTAGTCAAATTTTTATAACATTGACCTCAGTTATGGAGTATTTAGTTAAATTTATAAAATTTAAATACTATAAACTTGACATATTTACATTCGTTATACAAAGAGGTTATGTAATATAATTTCAGCATACAAAAATAATACTCCGTACTACATAAATGGAGGAAAACGTGGTCAAAGTATTGACCTGTAGACCGTAAAAAATCAAATGAATACTGACCTGTCCAATATTATAAGAAATCATCCGAAGTAGAGAGAGGGAAATATCTTCAGGTCTGTAGTCTTCAACCTCTTTATTTTCAGAAATGGTCTTGCCAAAACTAGAAGCGATGGTTGAGGCCGATAGGCCAATCTGTAAATCGTCTATGTAAGTATGCGACACGGTGAGGAATAAAGCATAGAAGTTTGAGTAACAAGTGAGTTACTAAAATTACTTTCGTATAATCCATTCCACCGTAAATATCCCCTACGAGCATGTCAATGGTACTATTATCTCCACGCTGGCTCAGTTCAAGAAGTTCATCAAAACTGTCACGATGGAAATATGTCGATTTTAGGTAACACTTGTAACTAAGATAGAAGATATGTGAAGTAAAGTGAACAGAATTAACCGGAACATGAGTTCTAACCTCTTGCACTTGGTCAATAGTTTTCCCAAACCCCAATATGTACCGCCTCCAACATTGGTGCCACTAACACGTTGAAATTTCCCATCACCGTCAACCTATTTCACGTTAACAACAAAATATTAAGTAGTGTGTGGAATTTTTCTTTCAGGGGTCTCGGTAAATTTTAAAAACTATTTATGAATAAAACAAAAAAATAAAATACTGTATCATTTTACGGTGTCCTGAGATGCATTGGATAATAGTGAGGAGTGTAGGGTATATGTTGATTCTGTAAATAAGAGAAGTTTTTACCTTTATGATGCTCACACCGGATCCAATATTTACAAGAAGATAAGGGAATAAATCATTTTGATCGATCTGCACGAATTCTTTTTGACCTTCCATGTGAGTAAAAGCCTCGTGACGAATTGCCTATAAAGAGAGTTGCACATGAAGATTATATGTTGATTAATGCATGAAATAGCATCGGATATAAGACATGATTCTATACACGTGTAGGACGTTGATCTCACCTTAAGCAAAAAATTTGCCCCGGCAACAAGACAATTCATTTCATCTTCTTTGTCCAGACTGACTCCGAGCTTCTCTTTGAAGAGGTCTGCAAATTTGAATGCTCCACCTCCGGTCGCCTGTGAAAATAATAAAAATTACAATTACCAATCTAATATATAGATAATGAACAATTACATCTAACAATTTAATCCCGAATCCCACATTTAGAACACGGTATCAGGAGCATAGATACCTTAACCACAACATTCTCATTAGGCACGGCATCAGAAGGCCAACGAAGAGGATTAATCCCTGCCAAACACGATAATGATTAATTATGTTTTTTTTTTAAAAATAATTAATTAATTACATTAAATTAATGCAAGGGTATACCTCCAAGGTGAAGTTGCTTTGATTTGATAAACTCTAGACACTCGTTTATCTTCGATGTCTCAAATTTTACAAAATGCAGTCTTCCACCAAGTATCGGATAGCTCCTCCTAGTGCCGTTGGTTATACCAAATCTCTTCTTGAATGATCGCTTCCTTTTATCTTCCGCTGGTTTATCCTCGTGTCTCGAGAAATAAATAAGTTTGATAAGGGATCCTGCTCACCCAAATCAGTTAACATATGAGTCATGGAAGTCAAAGGAGACTTGATTTCGCAACGTGACGTGATTCCTCTACATCTACAAACTTCAATATTAGTAGTACAAAATACTCCCAATTATCAACATTCTCAACATATCCGGAAAATGAAAGTCTTAGTTCTGAATTCTAATGATTACCACAATTAATACGACATGACAGTAACGATTCTCATAGTACTAACTATCAGTTTGATGATCTCAGAATTGGCCATCAAGTCCTAATCTCTGTCTGTCGGCCGATTTCTCAGAATACAGGCACACCAACTTTGGAACAATTGGAATTACTATATGTAAAGAAACCGAAAATCAACCAAGATATTCAATAAATAGCTTCCAATGTGCTTATAATTATCACACACATATCTAATCCTTGTACTCCGTAATTGTTACCATGATCAAAACCCCAACAATCAATGTATGAAGCAATTATAACAACAAATCCATTGAACACCCAAAATTCTAAACACAAAATTTCCTCCTATGAGGCGGTCTTACATTAAGTTTATTGCCGTCAGAATGTCTAACAGAAGATCAAACAAATTAGAAAGCATTAACCTCCAAAGTCAATAACAAGATGAGAGATATCATTCCAAATTCAACAAAGACTCCAACTTTTGATAACTAATCATTAACAAAACCTCAACAATCCATGCATCAAGCAATACAATACCAAAACCATCAACACAAACCCATCACACCTAAACCATCAAATCAATCAAATACAAAACCGAAGATGTATTACTCTAGTGACTAAGACCAGGCACCGTGGACAATACGTCACAGGTTGTAATGCAACTAAATGCGCATTCATTGAACAAACAAACAAAGCAAAAGATCAACAAAAACCCAAAATTCAAACACTAAAACCAATCACAAAACCCCAATGATCAATGTATCAAGCAATTATAACAAAACCCCATTAAAACCCACACAATCAAATCAATCAAACCCTAAAAAAAAGGGGAAGTAATTTAACCTCCAATGTCAAGAGCAAGATGAGAAATATCATCAGATTGATTAGGAAGCAAGATAGTAGGATCCCTCTCCTCAAAATTGCCTTGAATAGCAGCACCACTAACATCAAGTTGAGGTCTTGATCCTGACCTATGAAGTGCAATTGAATTCCCAGATGCAGAAAGATGTCCCATTTTCCCCTCTTTTTCTTCACTACCACCACCACCACCTACCACTTCTACTTCTACTTCTTCTGGGTTTTTCTTCACTTCACCTGACATTTAATTATTATTTATATTTTAAAGTTTGTTTCTTTTTTGGAATTGACCAATCAAAATTTTCTCAATTCCCCACCAATCCCACCTGTAATTTTAAGAGCCCACAAAATATGGATGGAAGGGAGGGAAGGTGGGTCAACAGTCAAACAATCTTTACATAATAATTTTTGTGTAATTTGTATGGTACTGTGTATATATGTACTGTATATGGTATGATATTTTCGCAGATAAATTGCTAGAATTTTTGTGATCAAAATTGATTAATTGCATCTTCAAGATGTTTGATGAGGAAGATAGTTATAGAATTGGATGATGATGATGATGATGACAGACATTAGAACGGTAATCTCAACTTCTTATTGAATTCAGGTAGTAGTGGAGTATATACTTTGATGGGATATTTATATAATAAGAAATGAGTTACTTTGATCGAATTTAAATTGACATGAATCTGAATTTGTTCGGAATGAAAAAAAAAAATCGTATCTTTTGTCCAATTTTATAATTTCACGTAATCCCGGATAATACAAGGAAGAGGAGGTTGATTACTTAACCACTTTGATGAGTAGACTTTTCATGGAAAATTGAATTCCAATGTAATACCAACAAAAATCTTTACAAAGCACGTGAATTTAATTTTAATTGAACTTCATCTTCCATGATGATCCGAACAATGAAACAAGAAATCAAAATCTTACTTGCTTTTAATTTCACAAATTTGTTCTATTTCATTATTTACAAGTATAATCGATGTCAATATTTTACAAAATAGATTTCAAATAGTGAATATAACCAATAAATTGGATCGAAGGATAGATTCGATCATCCAAATTCATTTTGAGCACTTGTCATCTATCGATGGTCCTCCCCACCTTCGTCTTTGTGCCAAAAAAATATCGGTAAATAAATGGCACTAGAGAAAGTAGTTTGCAACATTAAGAGTCATTTATCATATAGGAAAGAAAATACAACAATATCTTAAAGTTGATAGATAGATACACATACATAACTCCACTACTCAAAAGAAAAGTGTAAATCACCATTGCACCCTTTCTTACAGCACTTGAAAAAGCAACAACTAAATGTAAAACAGCTCTTAAGCATGAGCAGCAGAAGCCTTCTCGGCCTCGGAACTAGTGGTTCCCTTGGCCTGCTTTTTATTGTAGTCTTTCACGGCCGCTTTGATTGCATCCTCGGCTAACATGCTGCAATGAAGCTTCACTGGTGGCAGGGCCAGATGCTTGGCTATTTCCCTGGAATCATAACATTATAACCATGTCAATCTTCAAACAAAAGAAGAAATAAAACACATAATAGCGGGATCAAGACCATCATAGATTTGGTCACTGGGAATGGCCAACAAGACATTCGAGGACCATTTGAATGTGACCGGGTGATAATAATATTAGACCTGTCAAATGGGTCAGATCATGGGTTAAGCCCAACGGCTTCTGGTAGTAGTTGGGAACAAAATTACCACTACACACAAACCGAAAGGTTCAACCTAGTTTTCTTTATTAAAAAAGGGGAAATGGGAAAGTTGACCACTTGTTTCTAGGTAGTTGAGGAAAAACTCACGAGTTTTTAATGGATAGCACCTCGTCCATTTGCCTGCCTTTCACCCACTCGGTAGCTGGAAAAAAGAAAAGGGAGAATCAGCAATCATGTCTATCGACAGCACGATACATTCTTAAAGAAGCTCAAAGAATTTAACGTGATCATCAAAAGATTAAGACTGAGAAAGGATGAGATTAATTTATAAATGACATGAAACATGTAACCAGCATACGAAACTAAGAGGCGTGCTATACCATCAACAAATCACGAGAAATGTCATCCTCCGAACAACAGCAAACATAGTAGATTATTCAGGGAGCAAGAACTAGATAAGAAAACATGATAGTCTAGAGAGTAAGACACATTAAGTTAGCAATTTACTACGCCTTTCTAAGGAAATAGTAATACTCGTTTTATTTATTACTCTCTCCCTGGGAGTGATCATCAAAGCGGTATTTTTTAGGTATTCTGTTTGCCAATTTGCCATTCATAGTAAACTCCATAAAGGGACCGAAAAAAATCTCAGATTTGTCGGTTATACTTCTTCAATACTTCTGAACGGCTCGCATTATTAATGTTTTACAATCTACAAGTTCTAATTCAATCTTATTCAAGCGCTCGACCTATTCCGATCTCTTCCAGTCTACACACATTTACTTTATTGTCTAAGTTTCGCTTCCTCCAACACTGATACCGTCTCACAAAAATAACATACCCCCGCTAAATAACATACCAACTTCGTCTACCCACCCACGAGCTAATGAATCCCACCAAACCAAGATGAACAAAACACGAAACCCTTCAAACAATTCAACACAAGAAGCCAACATTACCGAAAAATAAGACCAAGCAAAGCAAAAACATCCAACTCAATAAGTTGTAACAATGATCACAAAACACAAACTCAAGAACCGAAATCCTAAGGGCTTTACCACCAAACCTGAAATCCTAAGGGCTTGTTTGGATGAAGCAATTTTGAGGGACAAGAAGAAGATGGAGGGAACTGTAAAGGAGGGATTCATTTTCCGTAAAACAAAATCGCTCTAACATAGGAAAGATTTCCGGCCAAATTGTATCCAAATACCTACACTCCACTCCCCCTCCCCTTCTTTTCCCTCCCTTTCCTTCACCTCCATCTCGCGCCCTTCCCCTTCCCTCCGAATTTGTTATCCAAATAAGGCCTAATAGTCCATAACAACAAGACTCCGACGAAAACAAACCAAATTCTCAAAGAAAGTCTGCACAATTCAACAACATGTGCAATAAATTAACAAGATTCATTTGTTTTATTACAATACCAATAAAGAACAATCAAAACCCTAAAGCAAACCCCTTTCTTCTATCTATCAATCACCTTTTGATCATCACAAATATACAATTCACAACACACAAATCAATCAGGTACCAATAAATACAATCAACAAAAACATAACTTTCTAATCACAAATAAACAACCCAATTAACAAAAAAAATCAATCAATAAATTCAATCAACGAAAGCTCAAAAAATCAAGAACCCTAATCAACAAACCGATACATAACCATCAAAACCCTAAAAAAAACAAATTGAAAAAACAGAAATCATACCAACAGAGGAGGAAGCAATAGCCGAACCACAACCAAAGGTCTTAAAAACAGCATCAACAACTTTCCCTGAATCCGGGTCAACCCTAATCTGGAGCTTCATGACATCTCCACAAGCGGGCGCACCCACAAGACCCGTACCCACATTCGGGTCGGTATTATCGAATGACCCGACGTTCCTCGGGTTGTCGTAATGATCCACCACCCTCTCATGGTATCCACGTGTTACAAGAGCCCCGGTAGTACCTCGGATACGTGATTGGGCTAACCCTAATAGATTCTTACACCCAGTTCGCATCATTTTTCTGGGTTTCGATTTGTTGAGTTTGTTGTTCTGGGAATTGGGGGAATTTGGGATATTTTCGGAGGTCGAAGTTGAAGTGTTAAAAGGAAAGATAATAAACTTTTATATATAGCGCTGATATTTTGAGAATCAGAGGTTTGACATGTGGCACTAGCTTGCCCGTTTAATTTGTTTTTTTTTACCGATAAAATTGACCCGACCCAAACAATTTGCTCCGTTTTATTTGAAACTTGAGTTTGACATGTTATGACGATACCATATTCACTACTTATCCAACCCGCTTGATCAGTTTCCCGGGTTTTTTTTGACTTGAATATCAAAATCACCCTGTTACGATCAAAGAGCTTCCGCATAAGAGTTTGGTAGTTTGTTAATTAGTCATTTGTTTTCTCGATCCCAATAGATTTTTTATAACTATGTAAGAGTGTTTAATCAAAGTGTGGATTTAGAGTGGATGAAAAGATAGTGGTTTATGATGGGAACCAGAGCACACGAGTTATAGACTGGTTGAACAAATCTTGATCCGGCTATTTCGGGAGGAGTAAGTTAATTGGGATTGCTTAGGCTAGACGCCGTTGTTGAGGGCAGCAAAGCGGATTTAAACTCTTTTATTTAAAACCTTCCAAATTTGTTATTCGGGGTTAGGGATAAAAAACGAACCGATAGGCGGGTAAGGTCGGGTCGGGGTCACTTAGCCCACTTAGAGTCTTAGCGACCTTTAGTTCAAGTAATACCCTTGATCCAATCTTGTTCGGCCCAATATTGAATTGGGCTGACTACTTTACAAGCAAGCCTACACCCATTTTAATACGAATACTTTTATCATAGACTAGTGAATAATTTACGTTTGCTTTATTTTGGGACGGAAACATAAGTTACTATATTGTATAGAAATACAATGTATGGAGTATTGGAGGATGTTAATGGAACTTTAGCAACGGTATAATCATCATCAAAATTTAGAATTAGAGATGTGAATATGAGAGAAAACGTGAATTTGAGCAAACTTAAGGAAGTGACTAACTTAAGCGACCCTTAAATTGTCATTTTCTGATCAACAAGTAAGAATCTCGTGAGCTACTTGTGAATTTAATGACATTATATCCCTAATAATTAGAGTTATTGGGATCATTTTTTCCATTGTTTTATTTTTTACCAGCGGTAATTAAAGTTCCGATATACGAGTATCTGTTTTACTTTGAAAATGAATTCGAATATTGCATGCAATGTACTCCTTCTAATCCATTCAATTCTTTACGTGGGGGCCATTTTTGTGAGGAGAAATGGTGGGCCTAGGTAAAGAATTGAATGGATGGAAGGGAGTAATGATAGTAGAAACAAAAGATTTTTAAGATGTCGTGTCGCCACACGGATTTGAGTTAGCATAATTTATGTCGAATTGTGTTTCATGACTTTCATCGGTATATTTGGTAGAATTTGACGGATCTTAATTATATCGTTTCTAGGAGGATTTTATAATAAATGATACTCCCTCCGGTGACTATTTTTTGTCGCATTCATTAAAATATTTCTCACAAATATTATTCATGAAATGGGGCAAAAAATAATGACCGGAGTTAGTATCTCTTTGAGTTGTTTTGGTGTATAGGTATACTTGTCCTAAACAAATACTGGTGTAATTTATACATCTTGTCGTTATTCGAGCTTGATTTATGTTGCTACTCCGTATTTAGATATTCTTTTAATCTTTTATTAGTACGGAGTAAAGTTTTGTCGTCTTCGAACAAAACAAATATGCTCTTTAGATGTTCTTTTTTAAGTAAGTTTTTGTCGTCCTCGAACAAAACAAAATATACGTTATTAATTTTAACATAATCGTATATAATTAACAAAAATCAATGAGCAGAAGAAGTCGGTTACACGAGTATATATCCTCTATAAAGATGCATCATTTATTTCGTTGTCAATTCTATCCGGTAACGTTTGGTTTTGTAGATTTTTAGGCTCATCTTTTAATTTATTGGAATTAAAACAAACTAAAGATGTGTAAAATCAAATTTGAGCGAAGGAGTTTTTTTTTTTTCAAACTCGATCTATGTTAGGTTTTCAAATTCTTTTGGACAAAGATTTTGTCGTCGTCGTACAAAACAAAATGATCGGAATAAATTCTGACATAATTAATAATCATACATAATAAATAAAAATCAATGAGCAAAAGAAATCGATCGGTCGGTTACATAAGATTATATTCTCCATAAAAAC
This sequence comes from Agrostemma githago, assembly GCA_958450325.1. Lineage (NCBI taxonomy): Eukaryota > Viridiplantae > Streptophyta > Magnoliopsida > Caryophyllales > Caryophyllaceae > Agrostemma > Agrostemma githago. The sequence continues at coordinate 3,672,710 of OY288259.1, forward strand.
ACATTATTTATTTCGCTATTATTTCTCTTCTAATAACGTATGGTTTAGTAGATTTTTATACATAGTCGTCTTCTAATTTAATAACGTTAAAACAAAGGACTAGACATACTTAGGATCGGATTTCGAGACATGTCTTGAAATTCGGGACAGGGTTGCATTGAACTAATAGTATTAACGGTCCACATTTTCATTTATTTTTCCTTTATGCTTATGCTCGAAATATAATAATTATAAAATAATCGTCCCAAAAATAGAATATTAACTTACATTATGCCTATATTTGATGATAATATTAAAACAAAGGATGACTAAATGACCAAATGCTACTACCTCATGAAATGAAATCAAACCAATAGGATTTAATTAACATAATTTTTTTTCATTAATGTTATTAATTAAAGGTTTATATATACCTATATATGACCACCATAATTTTTTTTTCCCTTAAACATGGACATAACTAGAAATGTAACAGTAAAAATACTTTATTAACACATTAATTAACTTGCAAGATTAATTATATTCAAATTTAGTCTTTAATATAACCTCTAATCAATTTTACCTCTTGCACCCCAATTAGAGTAACATAAAAATAAAAATAAAATAAGTACATATTAATTTACTTACAACTAAATATGATTACTTATATTTTTAGGTCTTTTACCTACTATGTACTCTTTATTAATTTTATTGGACTATTTCACAAGATATAAGATATAAGGTTATCACAAATTTCTTGGGAGAGACGGTCTCTCAATAACTTATTGGGAGACCACTATTCAGTACCTCTCGATGTCCTATTCGTACCCTTAAATGAAAACTTTGTTTTGTACCTGTTTTTATAAGAAGTGTACCCTCTTTATATTTGTATACTCTTTTATGTTAATCGTACCTACTTCTATTCCATTTGTACTTCGTCTCTCAGGAGACCTATTCTAAGGTTATAAGAGTAGTGATACTCATGACCAGCGTTCGACTTTTAAGTTAGTTCTGTATTTTAACTATCTAGACACGATCTAAACCGTCAGATCAGATGAGTAATAGATCACAAACATTTGTGACCATCTCGTACATTTTTTTTCCCAATAAATACCTCCTCAAATCTCATACTAGAAACAACACAACAAAGTATAAATGAACTAAGTTTCACCTTTGTTCTTCCTTCTATTATTCTCTTAAAACCATGCCTTTCTCAATGGATTTTGATGAAAATTTCCCTTCACAAAATCCTTTATGTTTCAATGACAACAACTATTCTTCACCATCAAAAAACCCAACTAATAATTATCTCCAAGATGAATACTTCAATCTCAACAATGCACCTTCAAATTCATCCTCAACTATTCCAATCTTTTCCCTTCATCAACCAACATGCTTTGAACCCTTTGATAGCCCTACATTTGGTACTAATTGTATCCCAAATCTCGATTTTTTCGAGTATAACAATAAGCCCTATATTGATCATAACCATGTAGGAAACTATGGTGCATTGGTTCCTTTCATGGATAATAATCATAGTTACAAAAGTGAAGAGGTTGGTGAGTTAGGGTTAGGGCATCATTCTCATATGGTGATGGCCACACCTTTAACCATGGTTAGTCCAAGTGGTGTGGTAGCCCATCCTAACCCATTCAACTACCGCGAATTTGGGCTTTCAAAGCCGTATAAGGCGTGCGATGAAGGCTCATGCTCGAGTCCTAAAGCCGACCTTGACATGATTCGAAGGAGTTTATCAACACCCTTGGTTAAAAGAAGGGGTGGTAGAGGTCATAAGAGGAAGGTTACCCTAGTCAAAGGCCAATGGACTATTGAAGAAGATAGGTATGTAAGAAAATAAATGGATTAAAAATCACTCTTTCCGTCTTGTTCATTTGTTATTTTTCATTTCAGTTGTTAAAAATATTTTAATCAAATATAAAAAAAATAAACGAGACGAGATTTCAGTATAAACCGTGGAATCTAATGTCATTTTAATACAACTTTATTTCCTTAGGATCGTCACAAATTTTGTCTAGGAACATTATTTTAGGTCGATCTAGCAATAAACGGTTTTATATGAAGTTTATCGTTTATTTATATCTGTATTTGTGTATGTTAATAAGATACTGTACTTAACAAAGAATACGATTTTTGGTAAAAGTTGAATTTATGATGCTTTAATGAAATTTTATTTTCTTTGTCTTAGTAATAAATTTTACACAATTTTATCTAAGACCATTTTAGGTTGGTCTAAAAATAAGACGGTTTTATATGAAATTTATTGGTATTTAATTTATATATTTAATTAATTATTTATGCATGTGTGTGTGTATGTAGACGTTTGGTGCAATTGGTGGAGCGTTATGGGACAAGAAAATGGTCTCAGATTGCTGAAATGCTCACTGGAAGGATTGGGAAACAATGTAGAGAACGATGGCACAACCATCTAAAGCCTGATATTAAGGTATATAATTGTTATTTCCAAAATTATACTCTAAAATCGTTCTATGATAAGATCAAATTATACGATCAAAGAACAAAGACGTGACTATTTCACATTAAAAAAAAATGTTAATTTTTTATTAAAAAAAATTACTCCGTATTTTATATTATGGTGAAAAATGATGACTTCTTAAGGCTAATTTTTACATAAAAAAATGATCATTTTTATCATAAAGTACAAATTCTTCTATGAAACGGTCACACGATAATAATTTAGTTATGCGACTTTTCATAGAAAAGGACAGTTACATTTTGGTGATCTGATTAATTTATTTTATAATTAGATGTCTTAAAGTATTTTTAAATGAGACTGCCTGATGATAAAATGGTCACCTTTATCATAAAATACAATTTTTTCTATGAAACGATCTCACGATAATTTACTGTAACACCTTTCATAGAAGGAATAATTATATTTTGGTGATTAGGTAATTTATTAGATGGCCTAAATTATACTTCGTACTCTTTTTTACGTATGACTAACTGATCATAAAATGATCATCTATTTCATCGTTGAACTTCAGGGGCGGACCTAGAAGGGGGCCCGGGGGGTCAAAGGCCCCCCCGGTCCATTTAGAAATAAGTAGGTTTTAGTAAGGCCAACTATCATTATATTAGTGGTGGTGCAGTGGTTTAGGCCTTGCCTTTCTCACAGATAACGGGGGTTCAAGTCCCAATTGCTGCATTTTTTTGAATAATTAAGCTTTGTAGCTATTCAAAAAATGATGTTGGATAAGGGATTCGAACACAGGTCCGTTGAACAAGAGGTTAATCATGTAACCAATTTTACAACTTCATACTTAATGTTATAATTTGATGAAAATTTCTATATATTATACTTAAACTATTTCTCAAAACCTTCATAGATTATTCACTATACATTACAAATATTTGTCTCAATTTTTTCCTATATAATGTAATTAATTTATTTAATTTGATAATGATTTTAATAATCGTGTGATAAAAATATGATTTAAAACATATATAAGCATTTTTTGACAAGTCTCATTGTTCGTTATTATATAGAAAAAAATATCGTAAAAATAGTTTTAAAATGCAAAAATGTCGCAAAAAAAAATAATGCCCCCCTAGCTGAAAAATCCTAGGTCCGCCACTGTTGAACTTTACAACGGTCGTAGAGTCTAACTAACTAATTGTGTTATTTTCTCCTATCTAATTCGGTTCTAATTTCATTTGATTTTCAGTTCTACGTTACATATCTCCTTTAGATTACTCTCATAATTCGTATCCTTTTTCAGTATAATTTATCGAAACAAAGAAAATACCATTTTTGGATTTCCAATCCAACAAAATCATACATATTTGTGTAGAAACTAAAAAAGTTTAAAATGGAATGTAGAAAGTGTAACCAACTTGTTGCTTAAGAGCAAAATAAGGTAAAGGCCTTCAACCATTTATGTATTTTTTTTTTTTGTGAGAAAGTATTTTGTAGGATCATCTCAATAAAATTAAAAATCGTTTATTTTATTATGAGAAAGCCCTCATGATAATTTTATTATGAAATCGTCTTATTTAAAAAATCGATGATTTTTTTTATTAAGTTATGGAATTAGAAAGGCTAGTAAGAGTGTAAGAGCAAGCCAATAACTGACTGAGTACACTGTACACATTTACCAGTGTGGGATACGTTACATTAAATAAGGAAAAAGATCAACAGCAGTACACATCCACATAGAGTAGTCATGCACATTGAAGTCATGAATGTCGCATATTGTATTAGTCAGGTGTGCGGATCCCCCGTTTCATTTTTGTGTCTCACCCATATGTCACATCATATACGAGATGACACATCGTCTATTATATAAATAAAATATACAATAAATATTATAACATGTCGATGTGTCATCCCGTGTATGGTGTGACACACAGGGTGAGACACAACAATGGGACATGAGATTTGCACTGATTACTCAGTCAAAGCATATATATGTATATATATATATCTACCCGGTAACATTTAATAAATCAATTTTTCTAACCAGTCTCCAGTGTATATATAGAAGAATATTGTCTAAGTATGGTTACGAGTTTCTTGACACTTTCATCCCATTATTAATATTTAGGGGTGGATTTGGTAGCACAGTTGGTAGGACTCTCAATTCATAACCCAAAGGACCGAGTTTGATTCCAGAATTATTTAACGAAAAAAAATTATTAAATATGTTTATAATTTTATAAAAAATGATCGTAAATAGGTATAGTTATGATTATTTGAAATTTAAAGAGTTTTTTTTTTAATGAAAATTCAAAACAAACCTTATTTGGTGGTGAAAATTCGTGAAAAATATATATTGATTTTTTTTTTTTTTCAAAATTTATCGTACAAATTAAAATTGTTATGAGCAAAAAATGGGTTCAAGATTTAGGAATTTTTTTAAGGAGAATTATTCTCTCAGTATATTTACCCCTCTCTGTTTAATGCTTATTTATTTTTTATGAGGATTATTTTTATCAAACACAAGCCGATTAGCGAGATGTAGGAGTATATAGAAAATAGATAGTTTTTATTCTCTAAATGATCACTAATTAGTAATTACCCTAAAATGATTTTCTTACCATAAAATTGCTACGAAATATTTGTTATTCATGTCGCATGATATAACCGTTGTAATCTGTAAACTAATACGGTGTAAATTGTTTTATCTTTTTTTTTTTTTTACCCTGTTTTAATTTTTGTTAGAAGGAGATTTGGAGTGAAGAGGAGGATAGAATCCTGATCAAAGCCCACAGAGAAATAGGCAACAAATGGGCTGAAATTGCCAAGAACCTCCCTGGAAGAACTGAAAACTCCATCAAAAACCACTGGAATGCTACCAAAAGAAGGCAATTCTCCAAGAGGAAATGCAAATCCAAATTCCCAAACCAAAGCTCCCTCTTGCAGGAATACATCAAGACCCTCTCCCCTGAACTCATCAATGCCGGTTGCAGGAAGAAGAAGATAACAACTAGGCTCACCCTTCAAACCAATCCTGATCCCGACACCAGTACTGATACCAATACTATTACTAATTCGACCAATGATGGCGGCTTGGGTGACGCGTATCAGATGATGGCTGAACATGATCAGTATGATTTCAGTGACGTTCCTGATTTCGACTTTGATGCTAACTTGTTTGAAGAGAGCAGCATTGAGTCTATTCTCGACTGTGTGTCTACTGAAGATATCGATGATGATAATAATAATGCGACAACTGCTGCTAATAATGCTAATGCTGCTGCTGCTCCTGCTGCTTGCTGTGAGATTATGGATGATGATGCTGCAATGGATTTGAATGCAATGCTGCAGTCTGAGGAGGATCAGGATCAGGATCAGGTTGATTTCGGACAGATGGTTGATGATCAGGATCATGTTCGTGCTCGTTTTTAGATGATGAGTTTCGGTGCTGTGTATCTGGTGTATGGTTCAAGAAAACATGTGTTAAACCTTGTTTATGAAGAATTGAAGACTGTTATGTATTGAACTAAAGTGGTGTAATGTAATAAATTTATGGAAACAATAACAAAGGCCAAAACTTTACCTTTATTAATCTTTTGGATTGGCACCATGCTCGCAAAATATCTCGTTAATATTATCGTTATATTTCAATTTGACAGTTAAAATCGGATTGTTCGCACGAAAGGTCTCAGCTCATACAAGAAGGTCATCTCAACCAAAAAATTCGATTCTGGTTGAAGTTCAATTGATAATTCTACACCTCAATAAAGACACTTCATGATTCATGAGCTTATAATTCCTAAACCAGAGAAAGGGGAACATGACAAGATTAAGAATAGCACAGCGCTGACAATGACGATCACCCTCTTTGCACAGTTACTGACGGAATGTGTTATGGGGGAAACCCTTTGCAAAAGCATGCAAGCTACCTGAATGAACCATATCGAAAGTTACCAACAGTAGTGCGAGAGAGTCTACATGATTACTGACCATGTAACGGCCAAGAGTCGAAGACCTTAAATATTGCCAGTGAACCAAATAGTTTGAATGTCCGAATCTCAAACCATTATGACAGGGTCTGTCTCAAAGTATACATTGAGACTGTATCTCAGAGACTGACGAATTCTACTATGAGACAGTCTAAATACAGCAGTCTACATATATATACATCGGAGACAAGACAGTGACAGCAGTCCTACATTTCAAATTTGCATTTATGAACAATTGACTATGCAACAGCATTATACTCTAGTTAAAAACACGTCAATTACTACCCTATATAGATAAACAGGACACGAGACGTGTCTGATATATTGTCATTCCCTAGGCATTTCCATCTTAAGCAAAAATTTGTGTTACGGAGTACTAAAAAGCCACTAGTACTTAGACGCGAGTACAGGACGTACAATTGAACCTGCTGGTAAGTGTGGGAGTACTCCAACGTCTGATTTCCAATCACCGCCGTTGAGATCTCACCTCACCGTCATTGCTACCTACACTCTCCGGCACCGCCGCCATTGGCACCAAAATTCGCAAATAATTTTATATAAGCCTACTACCCGAACTTATATTATACGGAGTATTATATTGAATTTTCACACATCCGTAAAACCAAACCCGGATATGCTAAAATGAACTAATAATTACACTTAAATGGTAGATCACCAACAACCTTTAGGTCGAGTCGCCTAGGTCTATGCGACACAAAGTTACGACGCCGTGCACTAGGCGCCTGAACGGTTGTAATCCGAATTTTGAAAAACATTCCAAAGAAACGGGATACGTAATATATTCATTGCAAACATTGTGTTAATTAGTTTCTGTCCGACCCAAAACGATAATAAATTTATTTTTTATCATAAACATATATATGGACAAAAGGTTCGATATGAGGAAGGAAATCTTTTTCTTTTTAATTAAAATCATCCAAATCAGATGAGATGAGATGAGATGAGAGAGATAAATAATGCTCCTGACCCGATTACTTAAGCGACCACGTACACTCGTACACCCTATCACTGCTTCCCTAACCTCTTCTTCTTCTTCCCGAACCAGAACCAGAACCATGTCTTCGGAAGGCAAACCCGTAAGCCCATCAACGACCCGAGTGGGCTGGATCGGGACGGGTGTGATGGGTCAAGCCATGTGCGCCCACATCCTCAAGGCTGGCTACACCGTCACCGTCTTCAACCGAACCCTATCCAAAGCCCAACCCCTGGTCACCCTCGGCGCCCACCTGGCCGACTCCCCCGCCACCGTCGCCCTCCGATCCGACGTCGTCTTCACCATCCTCGGCTACCCCTCCGACGTCTCCTCCGTCGCCCTCGGCTCCCTCCTCCCCCACCTCTCCCCGGGCTCCACCCTCGTCGACATGACCACCTCCGACCCCTCCCTCGCCCTCCGCATCGCCGCCGCCGCCGCCTCCTCCTCAGTCTCCGCCGTCGACGCCCCCGTCTCCGGCGGCGACCGTGGCGCCCGGGCCGCCGCGCTGTCGATCTTCGCCGGCGGGGAGGAATCGACCGTCGCCGCCCTGGCCCCGCTGCTGTCCCTGCTGGGGACGACGTACCACATGGGGGGGCCGGGGGCGGGGCAGCAGGCGAAGCTGGGGAACCAGGTGACCATAGCGTCAACGATGGTGGGGCTGGTGGAGGGGATGGTGTACGCGCACAAGGCGGGGCTGAAGCTGGAGCTGTTTCTGGAGGCGATCTCGAAGGGGGCGGCGGGGTCCAAGAGCCTGGAGCTGTACGGGGGCCGGATACTGGGCGGGGATTTGGAAGCCGGGTTCTATGTGGATCATTTCGTAAAGGACCTCGGGATTTGCCTGAAGGAGTGCGAGAGGATGGGGATTTGTCTGCCTGGTCTCGCTTTGGCTCATCAGTTGTATCTCTCGCTCAAGGCGCACGGTGAGGGTCGCTTGGGTACACAGGCTCTTGTTCGAGCTCTTGAGCGCCTCAATAATGTGTCTCTGCACTCCGCTTCTGGTTCAGTTTGATAGACTGACGAAGAATAGGGTCGTATGTTTGTCTAGTAGGAATATATATGGGTGTAATGTAATTGAATGGAGCGTGGAATCGATATCTAAACGAGCTATGTTGCCTGTCTGAAACTGTATTGTGCAAGTAAGAATGTTGCATTCATACAACAAAACTATCAAGTCTTGCTTATACGCGTTCAATAAGGTCTCGTCCATTTGCTTTCAGATGCACATGAATTACTAATACAACTAGATCGTTTCATAAATGAATCCTAATTGTTGACGGGTAATGGTAAAAAAAAGGAGAGAAGAAGAATTGGTGAGGGTTTGAAGCTCTGATGTTGTTAAGTAACCTGCACGAATTAGGGTTTAGCAGCACAAGTAACAATTGTGCAAGGCACATGTTCAAATGTAAATGAATCGATATAGAATTAGTTTGGTATAAATTCGACTGCAACTCAGTAATGGAAAATGCTACTACAAGCTCTCCCGAGTCATGACAGTAAGTATATTTAGGCCGAATTCAGAGTAGATGATGGATACATACTGATACTAATACTAATTCGACAAATGATGATTCGGATTCAGCGTATCAGATAATGGCTGAACATGATCAGTATGATTCCAGCGACGTTCCTGATTTCGACTTTGATGCTAACTTGTTTGAAGAGAGCAGCATTGAGTCTATTCTCGACTGTGTGTCTACTGAAGACATCGATGATGATAATGCGACAACTACTGCTAATAATGCTGCTGCTTGCTGTGAGATTATGGATGATGATCCTGCAATGGATTTGAATGCAATGCTGCAGTCTGAGGATCAGGATCAGGTTGATTTCGAACAGATGGTTGATGATCATGATCATGTTCATGTTCATGCTCATTTTTAGATGATGAGTTCCAGTGCTGTGTATTTGGTGTATGGTTCAAGAAAACATGTGTTATCCCTTGTTTATGAAGAAATTGAAGACTGTATTATGTACTCAACTAAAGTTTACCTTTATTAATCTTATGGATTAGCAGCATGCTCGGAAAATATCTCATTAATATTATCGTTATATTTCAATTTGACTGTTGGATAATGCCAATTTTGATGATAATGTTAAAATCGGATTGTTCACACGAAAGGTCTCAGCTCATACAAGAAGGTCTCTCAACAAAAAAAATCGATTCTGGTTGAAGTTCAATTGATAATTCTAAACCTCAATAAAGACACTTCATGAATATTCATGAGCTTATAATTCCTAAACCAGGGAAAGGGGAACATGACAAGGGTTAGTAATATCTCTAAATGTACTCGGTCAATAAAGATGTCAGTTGAGCTAACTGGTAAAATCATGAACTGCAATACTCACGATCCGAGTTCATTCCCTCAGCATCGTATGCCTACGTAACGCCATTTACACCGACAAAGTAAGTTTAGCGGAAGCAGACCTCCAGTCTACGATGTCAAAAAAGTTAATCTGCCTTTGGTTTCGCCTTGATGCGATCCACCCTCGAATATAAGAAAACTCCGGCAAGTCCAATTGCAGTGCCTACAAGTCAGAAAGGGAAGAAAAAAAAAGGCTTTGAGATTGCCAGTACATGCCAATAATGCTACCAAATTGTCGACTTAACACAAATCGGACAGCAAACTCACCAAGAGCGTTGACAGGTGAAACTGGTGTCCTGAAGAATAGTACAGCGCTGACAATGACGATCACCCTCTTTGCACAGTTACTGACGGAATGTGTTATGGGGGAAACCCTTTGCAAAAGCATGTAAGCTACCTGAATTATTCATATTGAAAGTTAACAGTAGTGCCATGTCTAAGAATTGATGAAATGCAGAGTCTACATGATTTCCGACCATCTAAAGGCCAATAGTCGAAGACCTTTAATCTAAAAACACGTCAAGTACTACCCCATATAGATAAACAGGACATGAGACTTGTCCGATCTATTGTCATTTGCTAGGCAAGCAAGAATTTGCGTAACTGAAAAGTCACAAGTACTTAGATGGGACGTATAATTTTACCTGCTGGTAAGTGTGGAAGCATAGACCAGCTAGTAAAGACCTTACATATATCTGTTTGACATCAAGCCCCTGCCAAAACAATGAGAAAGTTATGAGAAAAATGCATTAGTAAATACTGATAAAGGAGCTCAGAGACTCAAAAAGTAGCTTAGAAAACGGTATTCTTACTGCAGCTTCGAGATATGCAGGAGTAAATTTGAGTCCTTCCGTGAACAAAGCTGCCGGAGCTAAAAGTAAAAATGACATAATTGTTATGATGGAAAAGAGGGTTATATTATCCACCGCTTCCTGTCATAAGATTAAAACAAATCACATTAATCATGAACTGATAACGCACAAAGAACATGAGCTTTTCTATTAGATCTTGACAGTTTGTATTAGGTCATGACAGAATGTAATACCTCTTTCTTCACCATGAGCTTCTTACTGAGGACATTACGAGATTGGTTCGTTGCATTGGAAGCCATTGCACTCCAGAATCCGGTCCTTGAAGAAAAAACAAAGGAGCCAAACAGTTTATTCACAACAAACCAGTGTCGACAGGAATGTAGCATCGAAAAGGCTGCAGAATGTAAGCTAACCAGTTAAACGACGCCTCTGTCAGAGATGCAAGAGCAACGCCTCCAACTATAGGAATCAGTGAAAGGACAACCCAAGGAGTCGGTCTCTACAAACAAACGTAATGAGAATTAACTTATGAACAGAAACCGACATTACTTACTCTCTTCATACTTCAATATCTCTCAAGATATATCGAGTGCAGATCCTGAAAATATACTCTTATGAAAGTACTTCCAGCCATATAATGACATAAGTTTCATTATTTTCCTCAAACCGCAGTTTCATTAAAAAATGTGAGGAGTAGCGCAAAACTACTATGGTCGATGATCATGGATTCATGGGTACGAGTCAAAGGCTCAAAGCCATAAGGGTGACTTTGTTGCAGACGGGATTCAAACCCAGTTCATGACTTTATCAACTAAGCCAGCCGACATTTGCACTTTGAAGTATTTTAAGCGATACTCAACAGTGAACACCAACAGTTGCATATAGAAATAGAACATATAAGAAGTAAGAAATTTGTGTACCTCTCCCATAAACATGACAGAAAAGAGGACAGAAAAGAACGGCTCCATAGCCTTAATCGTGTGTGTAAACGATACAGCCACCATTCCGAGGCTCATGTTTGTGAACAGGTTTCCTAGAGTGTGCACAACCGCTAATGGCAGGATAGCGAGTAACTGCAGAATATTACTGCTACAAGTTTACAACCATGTTCATACGATTGAAAGCTAGATGTTTGTATAACAGAAATTCAGACAATTTTAACCTGAGCAGCGCTAACTTTAGGCTTCTTGTACAGATTGAACATCCACATAAAGAGAGCCATAACTGACCCTACCGCGAACTGAATCACACTGACTGTGATTGGGTAGGGAAATACCTTCAGAACCTGCAGGGAAAACCAGCATTCAACAGATATCAGCTGTAACCCTGTAAATCGAATGCATTCAACAGTGCCAGGAACAGCATTTCTAGTGGAAAGATCTCGTCTTTGGACTAAAATGTCGAATGCAATAGTGTCAGGACAGCTACTTTTGTGAAAAGATCGCGTCTTTGGACTAAAATGAAGTGTCAAATGACGTGTTTTGTCAAAAAAAAATTGGAGCGTCCGACCCACAACAACCAAAGCGAGTACTAAATACTCTGTAAGTGGTTTTGATCTTTGAATGTATATCGCTCACAGACGAATTCGACTGAGTTGAACATGTTTACGGATCATCCTAACCATTATTTACCACGTTTTGAGGTGACGTTGACCTCGTTTGACTAGATTAGACCACGACATTCGATACATTACCTAACGAAATCATTAAAAACAATTACTGTACCCAATTCTATTATTCCGCAGAAAATAAAATCATGAGTTGATTAATTTATCGGCTATATGAAAAGATAAATAATCCGTCAATCAAATCAAACCCAAAAATAGACAAACAAATCATAAGAATAAAAAAAAAACAATGTTATTGACTTTTTCTTTTTTCGAATTTTATTTTAATATTATCAATTAACTAATAAATCTATTAATTATTTATATGCAAATATTACGTAGTAACTCGAGTAAAAAAGAAGGTCGATAACATTGATCGATGGAGAAAATATGAACCTGTTTATTATAAATGTTAAAGTAGATATTAAAACCAAACCAAGCGACGAACAAAATCCCTAACTCCAACGTCCGATTTCCAACCGCCGCCGTCGAAATCTCCGTCGCCTCCGTCACCTCGCCGTCATAGCTACCTACACTCTCTGGCACCGCCGCTCTAACCACCGCCACGCCACCATTCTCCGACGACGAAAGCAGACTACCGAACTCAGACAGCGATCGCGGGCCGAGGCTGAATCCGCATTTTTCCGGCGAGGTGCTGGCGATTGATAGCCGGTGGGCGGCGGCGGAGGTAGAGAAGCGGAGGAAGGTGGCGGCGGGGATACAGCGGAGAGGGAAGGTGGAGTTAGGGTTCCGGCGGAGAGAGGTGGAGGAGGGAATGGAATTGGAGATTGCTGTGCTCTGCATTTTGGGCGCGCGAAGGTTTGTGTTGAAGGAGAATGTTCTGAAATGACTGCTGAGATTTTGTTAAATAGTTGAGGTTTTTTCTTTTCCTTCCTTTTCGCAAATTAGACCGAATATCCATCATATTATTATAACACATCAAATATTTACGTTTTTTATGGGATAGATTCAGTGCTCTAATTTGGGCACAAGTTGTCATGGAGAGGATCGTGTTTAGAATCATATATCTAACAACAAGTTTTTAGAATTGAGGTTCCCAAAAATCTTTAATCTGACACAATATTTAGTACCCTTATTTGACAGTCGAAATCGATTTTCTAAGAAAACTTATCATTGGATATCTTAATTATTATACGTAATTTATTCATAAATTCTTATATGGTACATTAATTTCTTTGTTAAGATATTCTATTAAAAGATTAATCATTATTATTTTATTCATTAGAGATGTCTATTTTAAGATGAAAAAAAACGTGTATGTGAGATATCATATGTCGAACCTAGTTGGAAGGAGTAAGAGTTATTGAATAGTTTGAGGGGTCGTCACTACATACATAATCAAATCAAAATGAGTGCATAATGAGTAAGAAATGAATTAAATGAGTCCTCAATTGAATTGGATGGTGGCTTTGGTAAGAAATGAATGTTTGATAGGCAAGTTTGTAGGTTGTATCTGGACGTGATAGCGGGCACTGTAGATTTATAAAGACTCCTTACTTTACTCGTATGTATAGCTGGTCATGGGACGTACCGCCCGATTGACCCGTCCCGTTTGGACACAACATTTTTAAAAATATACAAAGGCTCGGCCCGCAAACCCGTCCCAAACCCGCTAACCTGTCCCGAACCCGCTTGTCCGTGGGTCAAATTTCACAATTAGCCCGGTTCATGTCCGACCCGAACCCGCATATGATCACCTCTACTCGTATGGTATAGTAGCTTAATGGTCATACATCAAGTCATCAACACTAGATTAGTATTATTGGATTGGGCCTCCAAACTTTATGTGCTCTTTATGAGTATATATTCCACCACGCAACCCAAAATAATACTACTCCATACTCCTATTGTGGATTCTCTTTTTTTGTTTTTCCCTTGTGGGCCTCCGACATTACCATATTGACAAATTTTTGTTGGCGACCAAAATACTATTTTTCGCCCCAATAACTCAATATATATTAGTACAAATTTGTGACGGATTAAATAATACAGGACTCCGTATTTATTTGGGTGGATGAGACAAATAATTTGTTACTTTCTAGGTTTGCTTTGTCTAACCATTTGCTAGCATTTAACCCGTCGCTAATTGGGTGGATATATCCGTCTTACTCTGCCACATTCGATCCATAAATTATCATTAGTTGGTCTTACTTGCAATGGACATACTCGTCACAATGTTAAAATGGATCAAATAATGGGAAGGAAATGCCAAAACACATGAGTTTGTGTTATCCTACATATTTGACCCGTCTTAAGCTTAAGTCGAATATTTCCGTCACAAATAAGAATTTGCCAAATTATCGTATTCAAATCCAAATAATTACTAGGGAGTATCATCTTTATCTTTAGTAAATCTGTTGATTAAATTAGTTGGATAATAGAGCTTTTGGAAGTTTTGAAAGTCCAAAACCTTAATCTAAAAATTGGGGTGCGACGAGTCGAGGCACTAGAATCTTTAAGAAATGGATGATGAGGGTGATATGTAGCGGCCCATATTGAATTAACGTGAATAGATTCTCCAATATCCAAAGTGGCACCTACACCACATTCAATATTCAACCATACCTACTACTCCTACTCGGACCACACTTTGATGCTTCCCCTTCAAATTATGTTGAAATACCATTTCTTACGAATAATATACATGGAGTAGTATAAAGTTTAAAAAAAAAAAGATTGAAACGGAAAGATTAATAGTATTAAATTAAAATCTCGTTTTGGTTTCGGCAGTATTGTCGTTTGTGTATAATCTTTGAAGTATACTCTTTTTCCGTCTTAGGCATTTATTTATTTTTGTGAGAAATAATTTAATCAAGAGTGAACAGATGATCGCGAATTCGAGATAGAAGGAGTGTATAATCATTATATTATTGAATTATGACCTTAATATAAATCTTTAAAAAATCCGGCACAAAATCTATCTTATTTTGGTATCACAACCTTAAATTTTTAATTAGGTACCATGACTAACAATAGCCAAAAATTCATTTGCCCCTAGTGTTGATTGCACATCATTGTCATTTAGCTTATGAGTTTAAAATATGGAGTATATATATTATCATTAAAGGTAACAATTTTGATTCATATTATAGATGAAATTAAGTCGTAGAGTAACTCGTAACACATGCATCTGCATGCTGATCCATCGTGTATAGAGCAGAAAATAACATGAGCAACATACAAAATGGTGGGTTAAGGGGGTTCGATCAGGTTAATTAGACATGACTAAGATTAAGGTAGGGTCCAAAATGACAGTCGAAATATGCTAATATAACCCGTATTTTTTACTACTTCTGGACATAATATTATACTCCCTCCGATTCGCAAAGATGTTCCCCTTTGTTTAATATATGTGAGGTTGTGGACATGACGTAGGTTCACCCCGACGCGGCCACGCGCGGGTTTGGGTAGGCGAATGAATCTCGTGGTAAGATTGTTCTCGGGTTCGAAATTTAAGTCAAAATGGAGTCGCCACCGAATTTTGTGGTTATTCGGAACCATACGAGCCCACTCTATGTCGTCATGGGCTACACACATGTAAGCCCACTTCGATTTCAAAGTTTATGGAGCTCGTCCCTTTGCATTGTTATATCGATACCGTTTACACCGGCTTTCGTATATAAAATGACTCTCGTGAGCCAAGGGTTTCGGACATCCGGAAACCAAAGGTTTTGAGTAAGAGGTGAGGGTACGTGTTGGGAAGCCCACTAAGGACACCCAACCCCGCCCGCACATGGCGGCCTCTACTAAGACATCGTTCGTGTTCGTGTACGCGCGCTAGTAAAATAATTACTCCCTCCGAGTTTCTATTATTGTCCCACTTTCTTTTTTGGGTTGAGTTTGATTTTTGTCCCACTTTCCTTTCTAGGCCATCAATGTGTGGTTCACAATTACTCTCCCATTTCTCTCTCTTCCTCCTTCTTTTTTCAACCACTCATTTCTCCTTCCTTATTTTTCACCCCAAAACCTTATGGGACAATAATAGGAACTCGGAGGAAGTAAATGATATGCAAACAGCGTTTTCGGGCTAAGCATGTGAATAGTATGTGAACTACGTCATTTAATGCATCTTGATTATGGTCGAAATGATTTAGCATGCGAGGTTCATTTATAAAGCGATAAGCAAGTAAATAAATAAAGCTCGAAAGGAAATAAATAACGTACAAGTTACACGGGCGGAAATACAACCCGGAATTCACAATACAACGATACATAAAAATAATAAACGAAATAATAAAAGGCAATTGTGGACATGACATAGGTCCACCCCGACGCGGCCATGCGCGGGTTTGGGTAGGCGAATGAATCTCCATATGAGAAGGATCGAATTGAAATTTAGGTCTATGTGGAGTCGCCACCGAATTTTATGGTTATTCGGAACCGTTCGAGCCCACTCTATGTCGTAGTGGGCCGTATACAAAATACGGCCCATTTCCGATGTCAGAGTTTATTGGGCTCGTCCCTTTGCATATCGATATAGATGCCGACTTGAGCGGTTAATCGTATATTGAATGACTCTCGTGCGCCAACGGTTTCGGGCATCCGGAAACCGAGGTTCTGAGTAAGGGGTGAGGGTACGTGTTGGGAAGCCCACAAAGGACACCCAACCCCGCCCGCACTTTAGCGGCCTCTACTAAGAACTCGAATGACTTTCTAATACGCGTGTTAGTAAAACGGGAAAAATGATATGCAAAGATTTATTTTCCCTAAACATGCGAATGTAATTGAAAGGGTTTCTAAGTCAATTTAATGCAACTAAAATTAACGTCAAAGTTGTATTTTAGCATGCGGGTTCATTTAGTATAATAAACGAATAATAATTAAATTGACAAAAGAAACAGAAAACGCGTTAGTAACGATATAGCGATATAACGAATAATAACGGTTTGCAAATATTGAATTGAATTGAAAAGATGCAAATATGAGGATGCATGATTTGAAAAGATAGTATACACGTGATTAATTATGCACATGTTGACCTAAGTCGTAAAATACTATCGAGTTTGAAAAATAGAATAATGTACGACTCGTGCTTGAGTCGTTATGAGGTCACTCGATCGAGTGGTCAATAGACTCGATCGAGTAGACCTTTAAAAAAGATTTATGTTTTGCGTTTATGACCGTACTCGGCCGAGTTATTGACCAACTCGGTCGAGTACATGGCCACTCGACCGAGTCACTGTGAGACTCGATCGAGTGGTAGTCATAATTATCTTTCTGACTCGATTTTAGGGTGTCACTCGATCGAGTGACTAAGGCACTCGGTCGAGTGGCACCTGTGCGAACTTTGTTCGTTTGCAATTTAATTATTGATTTTGAAATTGCTTTTGATTTTTGATAATTCGACGATTTTGCCGAATCGGACATAAATATTGCATAATTTATGTTCGACTTGGTTTTTTTATAAATCGCGAATTTTGTTGAACCGAATATAAATATTGTTGAATTTATACCCGATTCTAAATTTGGAGTACTCGTTGTATCCCATATTCAATTATTTGAATCGATATGGAATATTAGAGTGAAATAGAAAAAATAAATAAATTGATTTTAGTCGTTTTAAATTAATTATCGTGATATGAGTAAATCACGTTAATTAATTCATATGATTTGATTGTTAGATTCGATATCCAATTACGAAATTGGTATCGAATCCAAAATCGATGCTTTACTTGAATAAATAAATAAATAAACTTGATTCCCTCGACTTCTCCGACATCGAAATAAATCCCTAGGGATTGTGATGTCGGATCCGTGTCAACGGGTTTCGACCCTTGTTAAAATTGATGTTTAAAGAAATTGATGGATGCAAAATTGATGATGATAACGACGAGAAATAATGACGAACTCTTGTTTAAGTTGACTCATCTCAATAATCAAATAATCGGGGTACCGGGATAAGCGACCGTCAACGCTGTGTGCAGTACACTTGTATGTTCGTGTTTTCTTATCCCGATATCCCTCTCATTCGACACAAATTGATAAGTATTTTAATGTTTTGATGCAATAATGATAACAAGGTAAATAATAACGATAACAAACGTAATAATAATAATAAAAATAATAATAATAATAATATACCGTAATAATAATAATAATAATAATACCGTAATAATAATAATAATAATAATAATAATAGTAATAATAATACGTAATAATGATAATAATAATAATAATACGTAAAAAAACGAAAGAGGAGAAGGAGAGAAGATGGAGGTTCGTCACCCTCAACCTACATGTTTCAGTCTCGGACTAAGGCTCGTTATCGTGGTTATGGCACGGGAGTCTTCGAGGTGTATGGAGGCTAAGTTGTGGTGGCTCGGGTTGGATTCCTAAAGCTAGGTTTAGGGTTTCTTGATGTCGATTTGCTAGGGTTTCGCCTAGGGTTTGTCTAGGGTTTTTGTAGATGTGTAAGATTAGGGTTGTAGATTGCTAAGGTTGTAAAGAGGTGTAAGAGATTAGGGTTTTTTAGATGATCTGTAGATGTGTATGGGAAGGTGTTTATATAGAAAAGATTAGGGCACCCGGGCTAGGGCACTCGACCGAGTAGGTAGCCAACTCGGTCGAGTGGCCCGTTATGTCAGCCGCCGGGCTCAAAGCAGGCCCACTCGATCGAGTGGATGTGTCACTCGATCGAATGGCCTAGATGGGTGGCGCGGGTCTTGTTTGGACCTTGACCTTGATGGATTTTGTGTTTGACTTGGACTTTTGATGATTGATGGGTTGTTTTTGTGTGTCTCGGAAACGACTTTGACCGGGGTCGACCCAATCGTGAAAAGCCGGTTTTAATTCCGGTGTCGGTTTTGGCCCAAATTAGTCTTGTTTGACTCGGAATGATCCACTGGGCCTGGAATTGAGGTTGGTTTTGTGAAATTTGTACTCCGTAAGGGCATTAGCCAACGATTAATAGATTTGAGCCCGTATCCGAGCGCATAGAAACACGTTAGCGTCCTATCATCATCGGGTGATTTTTGAAAACTACCATAGACACCTGGCAGTCAAAATGCGGGTGTCTACAGAGCCCCCACTCTGACTGAGGCTTGGACAAGGCGAAAGTCAGAGTAGCTACCAAGCCTGTTAAGACCTGGTAGACTTCCGTCGGGTCGTTTATAGTCCGTTAGACTCGCGTGAAGGGCTCGCCAGCCACAAGACAGAAATCATACCTGAGCTTGATGATTGTACTCCGTGGGGAATTTGGGCTTGTCGCGTAAGCCCTGGGTGTGCCTATGTGTTGGCCCATCCCGTGATATCCCGGAAAAATGCTGCTGGGGAGATTCGATTGGCTTGCATGCCTTGCTTGAGTCGTACCTGTATAAGCTACATAAAATGCATGCAACACGTAGGTAGTAAAATGACTCGTGCTGGGGGAAATGATTTTTGAAGTTTTTGAAATTTTGATTTGAAATCCTGAAAGCAATCACGAGCTAGGTTTTCAAAATGGAAAGGGATATAAAAGAAATTCGCAGTTTAAATAGATTGAAATATGACCTTGTCGAAAAAGATCTTTTTTTCAAATGGCTAAATTTTGCAAATCTCAAAATGGAGTTTGAAGAGAGGGACCTACCGACAGACTCGACTCTGGACAGGACGAGTTGACTGACACAGACTGGACTCTCTAAGGGTTGGACCGTGACTCGGTAGGGTAGTGGGCCGCCTAACAAGACTCTCAAGTTGCGCTATCCCGTAACCTAGGCGAGTGGCAACACGGTCGTATATCGAAATGGGATAGATATGCTATAGGGGACTGGCAGTAGTCCGTAATGAGACTGTTTTAGTCTGGTGCCCTTCCGGATTTCCTATTTTAGGATACTTTTCCAAAGTGGGTGATGCCTCGAGTCCTGACAGATTCTTGTCTTCGACTGAGCCGAGTACTAGGACACACTACAGAAAGGAGGCTAGATTTTTGTTGGATTCATCTGGATTTTGTGAGTGGATGGAGGTCTTCTGTCTAAGAGAAGCC
This sequence comes from Agrostemma githago, assembly GCA_958450325.1. Taxonomy (NCBI): domain Eukaryota; kingdom Viridiplantae; phylum Streptophyta; class Magnoliopsida; order Caryophyllales; family Caryophyllaceae; genus Agrostemma; species Agrostemma githago. The sequence goes on from OY288259.1 coordinate 3,692,892, forward strand.
CCCGGGACAACAAAGCTAGCTATTGAGAACACGATGGTGTCGTGATCGGAATAATGACGCTTTTTGAATGTGTGTCAATGTGGGTGGTTGTGCCTCTGTTGAAAGGCTGCCTACGTATTCACGTGTGGTGAAATCAAACCATGCCGTAGTTCAGTGGCGGAAGATGTATTATGGTGCCTATTAATAGGACTTTGTGTGTAACTAGCCATAATGACGGTGTAGGCTAGGTGCATTCCCAGTGATGTCTTGATCAAAGGGCTTGAATGGTTAGGATATTAATCCTGTGACTGTGAGTGTTCTCCGGGGTAGCCCCCAGAGGTGGTGTGAACTATTTGGGCATGTTCTATGCCGACTGCAAGTTGAGTTCCCGTGTTCGGGGTTGGTAACTGGTTTGGATGGAATTTTAACGAGTTTTGTTCTCGGGATTTTAACGAGTTTTGTTCTCGGGATTTGATGTATTTGGGGATGTGGTGCTAGGAAGTAAATGGCCTTGATGACTCGAAATCTGGAGCTCGGTTCTGTGGAGCTAAGGCTTCGAGAGCCGGTTTGATAATGAAATAAATGGCCTTGATGACTCGAAATCTGGAGCTCGGTTCTGTGGAGCTAAGGCTTCGAGAGCCGGTTTGATAGAGGTAAATGGCCTTGATGACTCGAAATCTGGAGCTCGGTTCTGTGGAGCTAAGGCTTCGAGAGCCGGTTTGATAATGCGGGATCTGGTTTCCGTGTCTGGCCCTAGTGGTTAGGGGTATCCTATGGGGCTTGAATCCTCAAAATTTCGGGCTGTCTCTAGCCTGGGTCTCGGGGAGGTCTTGAGGGTTGTAATGTGGGAAGGCTGAGTGTGGTGTTATCTGACCAGCTTGATTGTCACTCCCCTTTTGGATGGCATGGATAATTTTGAATTTGACCGTACCCCGGTCAAAGGATTTTCACTTGAGTTGACCGTTGACCACGGTCATGGGTATTTGATTTTTGATTGACCTCTTAGCAGCGGTCATGGGTTTTGATAATTTTGACCGTACCCTGGTCGTGGGGCTTTCACTTGAATAGACCGTTGACCACGGTCATGGGTATTCTGAATTTTTTGATGATGGCCTGCTTTTTTGTTTTGGCCTTTTGCTTTTTTTTTCATGGACTTTCGATTTTTTTTTTGTCCAATTTTCTTTTTTGATGGCCTTCTTTTTTGCTTTGGCCTTTTTTTCTTCTGACTTTTGATTGACCTCTCAGCCCCGGTCATGGGTTTTTTGATTTTGGTTGACCTCTCAGCCCCGGTCATGGGTTTTTTTTTTTTTTTTTGGTCAGACTAACACCAAAGGTAGGGATCGGTTGATCTTATCGGATGGGTGTTTGTTGTGGGAAATGGGCTTGCCTCCCGTCTTAGACCCAAACTAGAAGACTACCCAGATTTGTCATAGGATTCGATATGCTCCTGCTAATGGTAGTTATGTGGCTTTTCTATACCAGGCATGGAATAGGTAAAAGGAAAACACGGGCTCGGTTTCCTGCAGTCATTATAGATGTGCCTATAATAGTCACGTGCGTGTGCTCACAGTGTATGATGGTGTTCATCATGTTCTCGGAAACACATAAGGAAAGTGTATATGAGAAAGAATATTGAAAGCTGATTTTATTGAATTTTGAAAAAGAGGACAGAATACAGTTGACTCTGACTCTGACTTTGACTTTGACTCTAGACTCAGACTCAGACTCGGACTTAAATCAAATCCGGACTCTTGGATGATGTTGTCATTAGTCGTCGGCTTCTAAGGACTCGAGTTGATATCCAGTATAGCCTTCAGTAGAGACTTTACCCAGATCTTCATTGTGTCGAAGATCGTCTTCAATCCTAACGCCCATTTCGGTAAGTACAGCAAAGTTTGAAATGCCGGCATATCTAAGATGGACGCGGTAAGGAGGTAGGAGGTTGTTGATGAACGCCTCCACTAGTGTCTTCTCGTTGGGCTTGTTTACCAACTTTACACTCTCGGCCCTCCATCTTTGAAGATATTTAGTGAACCCTTCTTTGGGCTCTTGGGCCATGATTTTCAGAGTACGCATTGTAGTCTGGATCTCGATATTATCGGCGTAGTTCCGAGCGAACTCCGTTGCCACGTCATCCCAAGTCGGGTATTTCTTAGAATCGAGCCTATAGTACCAGGCTTTGGGGTGCTTCTTGAGGGAGGAAGGGAATAAGTGCTTAAACATGGTGGACTTTACCCCCTTGACCGCCATGAAATCTTTGAAAGCCCGGATGTGGTGGACCGGGTCTTCGGTACCCTTAAACATAGGAAGTCCCGTTAAGTTGAGGTTAGCAGGAAGTTCGTTATCCAGAGGTGAATAAATACGAGCATTCTCGGTGTGGATCGAGTTGTTCGTTGATAGGTGAACTTGTTCCTCGAGCCTACGAACGATACTGACTAATTCGGCCATGGGCCCATTGGGCTCAGCTCCTTCGACTGGGGCCGCTTTTTCCACGGCACTTAGGCGGGTGACTATCGTTGCTTGGTTAGCCTGGATGGCGGCCAGTTGAGTCTCGATCTTGGCCAGAGCATTTTTCAAATCGTCCATTTTGCGTTGGTATCTGGTTTCGGGTGGCCTGTCTGTAAGAACACCACGTAATCAGAAAAGTTGCTTCGGAACTCGAACTCACCAAGGCATAGGAAATAGCGCAAGAGGAGGGACGGCCCCAGTTTGACTCGGGTTAGACTCCCTTAAGACAAATGTGTAGGGCACAATTCTCGGAGTGACTGTGATTAATCACTCCGTCGGAGAATAGCCCCCAAGTGAGACTTAAGGACTTAGATGGTGTGACACCTAAGTGACTCGAAAGTGGAGTACGTGAGACACGTGTAAGACATGACCCTTAGAGCAACCGTGATTGATCACTCTGCTAAGGGGTAGCCCCCAAGTGGGATCGATAATTTTGTTAAGACTCGAGTGTCGGACGAGTGACCCTTAGACGTAAGGACCCCGAACCTTTTGTCATAGGGCTATGCCTTGTAAAAGGTTGACTCGGAAAAAAAGAAACCTGGATGAGTGACTTGTGCAAGATGGGCCTTCCTTAGGATTCGGCTACGTGGGCCTAGTCCTGTCCGAAGGAAGGTTGACTCGATTGTGTAAACGGGCCTTCCTTTGTAGAAGTATGTCCTACGTAGGTGGGCCTTGCCTTAGTCTAATAAGGCGGACCGGGATAGGGAAGAAACTCGTGATGTAAGATCGACGGAGTTTCGACGCTAAAGACCTTGACAACTTAAGACGCGACCCGACACTGCTAAATACGGGAGGTCCTAGAAGTGGAAGGTTTTGAAAATTGATGATTTTTGCAAAAAAGGACCGAGTAAACTCGGTGGATGGCCCAAATTTCCGAAAAAGGACGAAAAGTCATTGGGCCACGGGTTTTGAAAGTTCGAGTTTTGATTTGGGCAGCATACCGGCTAGAAAATAGGCTATTTTGAGTAAAAATCATAAGTCCTAAATTCGGTATGTGTCCCGGGTTTTGAAATCGAATAGTTTGAAAAGGATGCAATTTTGAAAAGTTGACGGTTTTTTGAAAACGACTCGGAAACCAAGTAGCACGTAGTCACACAAGCATTATAACGACGCCATGTATGCTCTATACTAAGTCTCGGTCGGTCTATAAGGGGTCTATACCAGTGTACATAGTCTAGACGTTGATCGGGACGGACTTCCTAAGTCGAGTTGATCTTAGAACATGCCGCGAAACCCACTCGAATCGACTATGGACACCTTTCAACATATCCATATTGGAGTACATCGACGGTATAGTGGGACGTCGGTCGCGAGTACCGGCCCGGGAAAATATGGGTTATGCATGAACCGTAGAACTAACACGCGTATTGTATTTTGTCAAACGATTTCTATTCGAGTCTCACCCTGAGGATGCCGATGGTAAGTCACACATCAGTACATCCCCAGCGGAGTCGCCAAATTGTGGACATGACATAGGTCCACCCCGACGCGGCCATGCGCGGGTTTGGGTAGGCAAATGAATCTCCATATGAGAAGGATCGAATTGAAATTTAGGTCTATGTGGAGTCGCCACCGAATTTTATGGTTATTCGGAACCGTTCGAGCCCACTTTATGTCGTAGTGGGCCGTATACAAAATACGGCCCATTTCCGATGTCAGAGTTTATTGGGCTCGTCCCTTTGCATATCGATATAGATGCCGACTTGAGCGGTTAATCGTATATTGAATGACTCTCGTGCGCCAACGGTTTCGGGCATCCGGAAACCGAGGTTCTGAGTAAGGGGTGAGGGTACGTGTTGGGAAGCCCACAAAGGACACCCAACCCCGCCCGCACTTTAGCGGCCTCTACTAAGAACTCGAATGACTTTCTAATACGCGTGTTAGTAAAACTGGAAAAATGATATGCAAAGATTTATTTTCCCTAAACATGCGAATGTAATTGAAAGGGTTTCTAAGTCAATTTAATGCAACTAAAATTAACGTCAAAGTTGTATTTTAGCATGCGGGTTCATTTAGTATAATAAACGAATAATAATTAAATTGACAAAAGAAACAGAAAACGCGTTAGTAACGATATAGCGATATAACGAATAATAACGGTTTGCAAATATTGAATTGAATTGAAAAGATGCAAATATGAGGATGCATGATTTGAAAAGATAGTATACACGTGATTAATTATGCACATGTTGACCTAAGTCGTAAAATACTATCGAGTTTGAAAAATAGAATAATGTACGACTCGTGCTTGAGTCGTTATGAGGTCACTCGATCGAGTGGTCAATAGACTCGATCGAGTAGACCTTTAAAAAAGATTTATGTTTTGCGTTTATGACCGTACTCGGCCGAGTTATTGACCAACTCGGTCGAGTACATGGCCACTCGACCGAGTCACTGTGAGACTCGATCGAGTGGTAGTCATAATTATCTTTCTGACTCGATTTTAGGGTGTCACTCGATCGAGTGACTAAGGCACTCGGTCGAGTGGCACCTGTGCGAACTTTGTTCGTTTGCAATTTAATTATTGATTTTGAAATTGCTTTTGATTTTTGATAATTCGACGATTTTGCCGAATCGGACATAAATATTGCATAATTTATGTTCGACTTGGTTTTTTTATAAATCGCGAATTTTGTTGAACCGAATATAAATATTGTTGAATTTATACCCGATTCTAAATTTGGAGTACTCGCTGTATCCCATATTCAATTATTTGAATCGATATGGAATATTAGAGTGAAATAGAAAAAATAAATAAATTGATTTTAGTCGTTTTAAATTAATTATCGTGATATGAGTAAATCACGTTAATTAATTCATATGATTTGATTGTTAGATTCGATATCCAATTACGAAATTGGTATCGAATCCAAAATCGATGCTTTACTTGAATAAATAAATAAATAAACTTGATTCCCTCGACTTCTCCGACATCGAAATAAATCCCTAGGGATTGTGATGTCGGATCCGTGTCAACGGGTTTCGACCCTTGTTAAAATTGATGTTTAAAGAAATTGATGGATGCAAAATTGATGATGATAACGACGAGAAATAATGACGAACTCTTGTTTAAGTTGACTCATCTCAATAATCAAATAATCGGGGTACCGGGATAAGCGACCGTCAACGCTGTGTGCAGTACACTTGTATGTTCGTGTTTTCTTATCCCGATATCCCTCTCATTCGACACAAATTGATAAGTATTTTAATGTTTTGATGCAATAATGATAACAAGGTAAATAATAACGATAACAAACGTAATAATAATAATAATAATATACCGTAATAATAATAATAATAATAATAATAATAATAATACCGTAATAATAATAATAATAATAATAGTAATAATAATACGTAATAATGATAATAATAATAATAATAATACGTAAAAAAACGAAAGAGGAGAAGGAGAGAAGATGGAGGTTCGTCACCCTCAACCTACATGTTTCAGTCTCGGACTAAGGCTCGTTATCGTGGTTATGGCACGGGAGTCTTCGAGGTGTATGGAGGCTAAGTTGTGGTGGCTCGGGTTGGATTCCTAAAGCTAGGTTTAGGGTTTCTTGATGTCGATTTGCTAGGGTTTCGCCTAGGGTTTGTCTAGGGTTTTTGTAGATGTGTAAGATTAGGGTTGTAGATTGCTAAGGTTGTAAAGAGGTGTAAGAGATTAGGGTTTTTTAGATGATCTGTAGATGTGTATGGGAAGGTGTTTATATAGAAAAGATTAGGGCACCCGGGCTAGGGCACTCGACCGAGTAGGTAGCCAACTCGGTCGAGTGGCCCGTTATGTCAGCCGCCGGGCTCAAAGCAGGCCCACTCGATCGAGTGGATGTGTCACTCGATCGAATGGTCTAGATGGGTGGCGCGGGTCTTGTTTGGACCTTGACCTTGATGGATTTTGTGTTTGACTTGGACTTTTGATGATTGATGGGTTGTTTTTGTGTGTCTCGGAAACGACTTTGACCGGGGTCGACCCAATCGTGAAAAGCCGGTTTTAATTCCGGTGTCGGTTTTGGCCCAAATTAGTCTTGTTTGACTCGGAATGATCCACTGGGCCTGGAATTGAGGTTGGTTTTGTGAAATTTGTACTCCGTAAGGGCATTAGCCAACGATTAATAGATTTGAGCCCGTATCCGAGCGCATAGAAACACGTTAGCGTCCGATCATCATCGGGTGATTTTTGGAAACTACCATAGATACCTGGCAGTCAAAATGCGGGTGTCTACAGCAATATAATGATAGAAACGGACCCGTATGTAAACTAGACCGCGAAATATGTAGATGGACTAACCCCGGTTAAATACACATTATGTTGTGTACTAAACGAAGGACGAAAACATGGGATTGTGGCGTATTGCTAGCCCGATCCCACGTCCCGTAGTCTTGTCCCGACTTATCATTTTGAAGAAGATCGGTCAAAGTCGTTCTACGTGTCGTGACGTGCATAGGTTTTGAAAATAGGAGGATCACGTGATGGTCTTTACACGTGATGACTAAAGTCGCAAAAGGTCGAGCCTCGAAATGTGTGTCGAGGCTCTCAATTTTCTGGGTTACAGGACCCACTCGATCGAGTCGCGACCTGACTCGGTCGAGCGCGTCCTTTACGTAGCTACTGCCTAGTTTTTTGGGTGCTACTCGATCGAGTAGCCTACGTACTCGGTCGAGTAGCCCCTGTACGAGTGGTAACTCGTTTCATTTTTGATTGAAAATCGATGGTCGGCCAAATCAAATACAAATATCGCACAATTTGTATTTAACTTGGCTTCCGGTACTATAATCGTGTATGAACGATTATAATACCGTTATCGGAGTTTTATGAAAACGTTTTCGTTAGATTAGAAAATTTGAATTAGTGACGAAATGCTTCCCCCTACGTCACGACATCGGAACTAACCCTTTCGGGTTATGTGATGTCGGTTTTCGTGTCAACGGGTTCTGCACTAATTATCGAAATGGAATCAAATGCGTTCAACTATGACCGATTGCGATCACGTCACGCCCTTGAGTACATTGGGGCGGGGCTCCTCGAAAGGGCTCCACCTCCGTCGTTGCTCGTAAAGGGATTAGACGGACCTTAGGCAATTATCATAGTCAAACGTTTTTGAAACCGAAATTTGATACTAGAGTACATATACGCGGTATAATAACGTTAGTAATAAAGAAACAAAACGAAAATGTGCAAATATGAAAGTGTTAGTGTTAGTGTTACTAGATCGATATGATTACAATACAAAATGCGATAAAATAAATGAAAATGAGACGAGATAGTAGAGATCGAGATGGGGTTTAGGACACCCTCAACATACATGCTAGGTATAGGCCTCGGAGATAGACTCGTAAATAGCGACGGGACGCCGGAGTATCGAGGATGTACGCGAGTTATGGTGTGTATGTGTGTGTGTGTGTGTGTGTTTCGTCGGCTTTTCGAGGGACGGGAGGCTCGGTTTTTGTGTGTATTTGCCTAAGGTTGCTAAGGACTCGTAGTGTAGAGTGTATAGGTGACTTAGGGCTGAAAATGTAGGTAAAAACCTTAGGAAAACTGTAAAAATGAATGGGGTTGAAGGGGTATTTATAGGCCTTTCCCCCACGACATAGGGGCACTCGATCGAGTGGCCCTAGTGCACTCGATCGAGTGGCCCTAGTGCACTCGATCGAGTGCCCTTGCAAACGGGCCAAACCCGGTTTTTGGCGCTCCACTCGACCGAGTGGGTCAATCCACTCGATCGAGTGGATCAATTAGGCGAGATAAATTAGGAAGGATTATCCTTGATTGATTTGTTTGTTTTATTTTTGAATTTTGATTTGTGCGCCAGTTTCGAGGATGAATTTGGCTGATTTGTGAGACGGTTTCGTCTTTGACCGGGTTTTGACCCGGTCGCCAAAAGACGGGATTTATTTTTGGTGTCGGTTTTGGCCCAAATTAGTCTTATTTTGCTCGGAACGATCCACTGGGCCTGGATTTGAGGTCTGTTTTGTGAGATTTTTACTCCGCTAAAAGTCCATGTCGGATATTATTGATTCCGAGCCCAAGTCCGAGTATACCAAGTCATGTTTGCGTCCGATCATCATCGGGTATTTTTTGGAGACTACCATAGACACTTGTCAGTCAAAATGCGGGTATCTACAGAGGTATATTTTAATCAAATGGGAAGATCTTTGTGAATCAGAGGGAGTACTGTAATAATGAGGTAACTCCTGTGAATGTCTTTTTTACTTAATTTGGCCTAAATTTTAGGTTATTGATGACTTAAATTTAAAAGCAAAAAGATTAGAGATACACTTGGTGTAGGAGAGGTCTCATACACCACGAATCACAATCTTCCACTTGGTCTATGTAAAGAATCTTGCTTTTTTATTTAATTACTTAGATTCCATTATTAATTAGACCTTAATAAATGATCTTTCATTAATACTAATATTACTTTAATAATTAATAGAGTTTATATTTTCAGTATTTATACGGATACTTTTTTATGTATTTGGTTCATATATTTGTACGGCCAGCAGTTACGTATGTCGAGTATAGTTGTACACAATTTCGTATTTTTGGCACATGTACTATATCTTTGCTATTTGGTTTGTGTTTCGTGTAATTTTTTTTGCGATTATTTTTTATGCAATGTATTTACTTAAACGTTTTTAAATATAATTTAAATTTAAGTATTTTAATGCCCATTTGTTTTTTTGTGCGAAAAGCACATTTGTTATTAAGATACATTATTACTTATACAGTTTTACATCTTTTGGTTACTTTTCTTAAATTTGTTTATTTTTACTTTAGTATAAATGATGTATTATTAATGTTGTATGATTATTATTTACTAAGATTAATCGTTGTATCGTATGTCTAAACAAAATCGTTTTACTTAGATTTAGAGTGCAATATATATACACACGTAATTTATTCGAGTTACGTCCGTGTTTAGTCGATCGACAAGAATTGTGTATATGTTAGTTAATTATGCGTTTTCGTCGTTTGGTTGTAGATTTGTTGTAAACAGTCGACTGAACTGATTATTTAGTTGGTCGTTCGTCAACATTGTATGTATCGGCTTTTGTTTGATAATATTGAAGATGTATCTTTGTCATTATTATATTTCATCTTATTTTATTTTTGCATACGTACCAAATTAACTTCAATAAAAAAATATTTGTATGAGATAAAGCCATTATTGTTGTTGGGAATAAACAATTTATTAAAAAGAGGTTCATCCCTTATAATTCTCTATAAAGTTGAACTAATATAGAGATTTAAATTTATTTTGAGCGATTTGGCAAAGTTAGGTCAGTTCATTGACAAATGAGCTTAAGGAGTATATTTAGTCGTTCGATCTGATCAGAACGGAAGTAAGGTCGGTCGATGGTACTCATAAATTGGTCGGTTAATTATTGACTGAGCTTCATATGCATTTCAACATTGTACCGCCTTTTTTTTTAATTGTCTTATAATATTGAAGACGTAGTTTTGTTGTTATTTTCTCCATCTTATTTTTTTTGGCATAACAAAATATTTATAAAGGGAAACATGATGGAAAACAATTAATGTTGCTGGGAAGATGCAATTTACTAAAAAGATGATCAACTATTAAAATTCTTTATAAAGTTGAATTAAGAAAGGTTTTTTAATCTTGTTTGAACTATTCGGCTAAGATAGATAAGTTAATTGACGGATGAGCTAACGAAGTTTATTTAGTCACTGGATCGTAACCAAAGGTCATTCGACTGAACTAATAACGAAGTTAACGTGGTCGGTCGATTGATCTTCATATGTGTTTGAACATTGTATTGTATTTTTATTCCATTTATGTTATTTTTGCATATGAAATTTTGAAATAAAAACATGTAGAAAAGTCATTAATATCGTACGCTGAAATTACGTTTTTTCCGCTCTTATATCTTTTCACAAAAAAAAAACACTTTACCAAATTAAATGCTAATGAAATTCAACAATTTTTGTAAAAGGCAGCTTCATATGAGAAAAAATGAAACATTTATTTTTGGGAATTAAGAAAAAAATACAAGTACATCGAAAATTATTTGAAAAAAAGACTTTTGTTTTTAAAATGACTTACAAAATTTTAGTAAGAAATGACTCCGTAGAAAATTTTAATTAAAAAAAGTAATTAAAATAAAACTTAACGTTTTATAGGTCCACTTAAAAAAAGAATGAAATTAAACAAATACGGAGTATATTAAATCGTACATACGTATACATACAAAATACTCCATATATATATATACTTATACGTATAGATGGGTAAGTACCGTGTAAATGGATGTACCGTACCGTACATATATACACATACTAAATTAAAGGGGGATACATAAAAATATATACTACAGTATGTGTTAATATATGTATTACTAGTAAATTGTATTTGAAAAAAAATGGAGTAAATATTAGACAAATATCAAGAAGGTTAGGTGAGAATTTAATGGAAAGATAATTAAATGAATGAATCTTTCAAAAGTGAGATTCTTTTAATTGGACATGCCACAACAAGGGTGATGGTGTATGAGGTCACTAAGTGTATCTCTATGGCAATTGGCAAGTAGACGATGAATTAAATGTAAACGTAATTACTACAAGTATTACTCCATTATCTTAAAATGTTAGCTGATAAATTGGCAAGTGCCAACTTTTCTAGTTTTCTGGCATGTGCCGAGTTTGGTAATGGACTAATGGCTATGCAGTATGCATGGTTATTAATTAACTTCGATCATTACCGAAAATGTCTTAGCCTAGGGGTTAGGACTAGGTGCTCTGGGACAGTAGGTCTCGGGTTCAAATCCCCCTCCCCCTATATTGTAATGCGACTAAGTGCGCTCTTTGATGGACCAAAAAAAAAAAAAAACTTCGATCATTTCCAAGTTTAATTAATTGTTCATATTTATTTTTTAAGTTGCGTTATACTCGTTGTGTACTCGTATTATAAAGCGATCTTATTGAACAAGTTGGATGTTTTGGGCTACCAATGAAGATCATAGTGCAACAAGGGTTGTGGGCTTGTGACCTTGTGGAGTTGAAATGTGGGCCTTGATTATATATACACGAGTAAGAGTAACTGATTTCATCTAAACTATCGGAGGAATTTATATGCGACAAAAGTTTTTTCATAGGTCCCGAGTTCGAATCAGGAGATGTTTTCTAAATGATAAGATATTAAACTAAGGAGGCTTTTAGCTAATAGATATGTTCTTATAGCATAAAATTGTCTTATCAAATAATTTATCATAAAAAAATTGAGGTTACTTTGTATTTTATTAAAAAGGAGGGCGTTAGTTAAATTATATTCCGTATTTGTATAGATTATACAAACTGTCTCGTACAACCCTATGTAAATTCATCTTTTCCAAATCCAACAAAAATAACAGAATTCACTTTGACCCACACCACAAAATCACCGAATTTTCTTTGATCTCACCCATTCCGTTCGTTATTCCCTTCCCCAAGTAACTTGTCCCACGGGTAAACCCATCATATATATATATATATAATCACATTATTATTCACATAATAAATTCAATTTGTCAAAAAATAATCATAATTTCACATTATAAAAAAAATGTCATCAGCCAAAAAATTAGTAATAATAATGGTACCATACCCATTACAAAGCCACCTTAACATGTTCCTTAACCTCTCCCACCTCATCATCTCATCCTCTAATAATATTCCTATTCCTATTCCTATTCACTATGTTTCCTCCATTCAACATCTTAACCAAATCAAACTCCGTCATAATAATAGTATTAATGTGTGTGGTTCCGGTGATGAGGGGTTGTTGAGTTTCCACGAAATTCCAATGCCGTCTGTCGACAACATTGTCGACGTGTTTAGGACCGTTGGCCATCTGAAAACCCCGGTGTCCGACCTAATTGATGGGTTTTCGGGTGAGTATGAGAAGGTGGTTGTGGTACATGACCCGCTTATGGCCTCGGTTGTTGACCATGTGATGGACGTTGCTAATGCTCAGGCTTATACCTTCCATACTATTTCTACCTTCACTTATTTTGCGAATTTGTGGAAGGTATGCATGCATATTTTAATCTACATACACTCTTGATCTTCAAATATTATCATAATAACGATATATATATACTCATTTATCATTACGGGTACGTGTCATAGTGTCGGGCTCGATTAATCGATTGTTTTCATGAGAAAATTGTACTCATAATTTGGTTGTACATGGATATCCGAGTAAATTAAAAGAGGTGGAGTATTGGAGTAACATAATCCACGTTATATATACCTTTAAGGGCTCGTTTGGTTGCTCGATCCAAGGAAGTGCAATTTCAGGGAATTGTTTGGTTGTCATTTCACGAGAATTGTCACTTCTCAGAAATTGCAACTTTCTCCATAATGGTGGAAGTTATCCACCAAATCCCTTGGTGTGTACTGTGTAGGACTTTCCGCATTAAGTCATTTCCCACCCGACAACCAAACAATATTTTTGTAATTCCCATGAAATACAAATTCACATGAATTTAAGTTCCCGGTAACTTCATCTTCTCATGGTGAACCAAACGAGCCCCTATAGTAGAATTGGGTTTAAACCTTAGTGATTCGATCATGACATGGTGTCGTAGTCAATATCTGCTATATCCATGTATATGTATGTATGTTCTGTTAATTGTCGAACTCGACTATTTTCGTGTCTGAGATGATTCCAATAGGCTAGAAGCCTAGAAGTATGGGCTAAAACGACCTAGCCCGGTCCTTGACAAATTTTTGCTGGCTAGCTGTAGTGCCACAATACATATTCAGGCCCAACCCAACCGGGTCTCCAAAAAAATCGCTTTTTTTGAGAGGAAAAAAACGCTTCTATGGGCCTGGCCTAGTTGACGGACGAGTCCGTCCAGGTCCCTCTTCCGGGTTGGATTTGGGTTCGGTTTCACCGGACCAACCCGGGCTGGCCAACCTACTGCACAAGTTCATATTCGTGAAAATGCAAGGAAACTAAAAGAGTTGACAGTCGATGTTATAGTCCTAGTATAGGTACAACTTACACGTCCAGTACTCTAATTAAGTAATTATAACACTATGCTGTATAATTTGCGACAGGTGATTCCAGAGAAGCCATTTGAACTAGACTCACCCGATGTTCTCCCAAGTTTTCTTCCATTCCTACCTATCCCAGACGTCGATTTTGATGCCTTTGTCACCGAGCAATGGACGCTCAACTTTGTAATTGATGCCGGATTTTTATACAATGGTAGCAGAGCCGTTGAAGGAACCTACGTTGATTTACTCGAAAAATTGTATCCTATGAAGAAGCATTTTGCAGTTGGTCCTGTTATCAGTCGAAATTTTGATCAGAATGCTTCAAAATTGCAGGAAAAGGTAAACATTTGTGTTACGAAACTGACCCAAGTTAATGGGGTTCGAACTGAGGTTTAATGACATAAGTGTTTATATCAATTAGGTCGATATGAACATGAATACATGATACGTGATGAAACGTAATTGGGTTAGCATGAAGTCATGAACACGACACAAGATTTATATGGGTGTTGGTTCTGTTGAAGGGTTAGTGATCTGTTTACATATAACATGCACGAAGATTAACTCGACACAATTACTGAGTTTGATTTGCAATGTAGGTGGGTGCAGATGCTAGACATGGATGCCTAAACTGGCTAGATAACAAAGACAAAGATTCAGTGATTTTCATCTCATTTGGAACAACAACATCAATCCCTGAGACCCAAATCCACGAATTAGCAGCCGGGTTAGCTAGAAGCGGTCATAACTTCATATGGATTCTCAGACGAGAAGACAAAGGCGATATTTTCACTAACAAAGCAAACAATCAAGAAGAAGTCGAGGTAATTAATGACGCTGATAATCATTCATTATTCATCAGCACAAATCCTGCTTTAATTAGCCTATTAACGTGTAACATGTGTTAGCAGACCCTCCTGCCAGAGGGTTTTCTGGAGGAAGTCGGAGACAGAGGAATGGTCATCGCGGGAGAGTGGGTCCCACAGCTCGAGGTTCTAGCCCACCCTTCAGTCGGAGGGTTCATGACCCACTGCGGCTGGGGGTCCTTGACCGAAACCATGACAATGGGAGTCCCTGTGATCGCTTGCCCTATACATTCGGACCAGCCCTTGAACTCGGTTCTGGTGACTGAAATCCTGAAGACCGGTTTCCTAATTAAGGACGACTTTTGGGAGACTCTAGAGCAGACTATAACCTCGGATATTATATACAACGCGGTGAAGAGGTTGATGGGTTCTGACGAAGGTGTGGGAGTGAGGAAAAGGGCTAAAGACATCGGGTTAAGGCTCCGTGATGGTATGGCTCGAGGTGGTGTGTCTAAGCTGGATTTGGAGTCTTTCATTGCTCATGTTGCAGGAGCATGAGGCATAGTAGATTATCAGACCCTGTTGTTTTGTTGAAATCGTCGTGTTTTTACTGCGATTAGTAGTTTAATACTTAATGTCGGATTATAATTAAGTTGGATTAATCGGTTTTGATAATAAGCACGTTACATAGATTCAGAAAAATCGAGTTGTGTGTCCTGTATAGGCCATACGCCATATAGCATTAGTAATTAGTCGTGTAGTTTTGCTGTTTGCAAGCATCGTTTTAGCAGCGATTAGTACTTACATCTATCAGACACTCGATAAGTTGGATTAGCCGATTCTGATTTTAAGCACGTTATATAAAACCATGTAGTTTTAGAAAAGAAAAAAATCAAACCCGAAAGACGTTGCAGTATTACATGAATAATCATGAAATTTTCTAATTCATGCATATTGTGACCATAACATCATATAACAACCCAAATCGATTTTGTGTTATTTCAAAAAGTTTTTCCGGTTTAGTGTTTGTCCGAAACTATTTACATCTAATGGTTCAACGTCATCGTTTTTATTTCTATTTTTAAAATTTGCAGGCGTATGCCGATGTTCCCTACATCGGTATACTACTGTAAACCTACTGAGTTTGAGAACGAGATTTTGCCTCTACAGTTTTGTCCTTGACAACGACATATCCCCTATTTCTGGTCGAATTTTGATATCACCGTACGCCTTTAACCTTCACTGTAACTTCGTTGAGAAGTCCTACCAGACTAGTACAAAGTACTCCGTTTTGTACAAGAGATATTAGGCAATACTCAAAAGGCATATTACTGTACAAGTAATAAAAGGGGAAAAAAAAAATTGAAGGGGTGAAATAAAGTCAAGCTAAATGAGCCCACAAAATGAGAAAACGGTGTGGTCAAATTATGTAGCTGCCTCATTGTACCAATATTTTAAAGGAAATGGTCTCCTCATTCTTATACGGTGAGATATGTGATACAAGAGGTGGTGGTTATTACTTATTATTGTGAGATTATCTCATAAAAAATATTCCGTAGATTAATTTTCACAAATTTTATACACGTTATTTTGTCTCCATTATTTTTTTTTTTTTTATCGATAATCTTAATTTAAGCCGATTCTTTGAGTCGATATAACTGTAGTAATGACTACTAATGAAAATCTCTAAAACATTTAACATATGCATGTTTTTTTTGCACGTTATTATGAAAGTGATAGTGCACAGTAGCTGCATTTATCTATCCCTAGTTACAATTTGAAGTCGAGCACATGTGGGTCTAAAACAGTTCAAAATTTTGGCTCGAGTTTAAAACTTGTCGACCTTAAGAATTTTATACTCGGAAGTGGGAAACTTGCAAAGCTCGATAAATTATTTAACTTTGTTTGTTTGTTTATTTTTTACTTTAAAAATTTAATTAAATATCACTGTATTGAAATACTGCTCGTATTTTATTATTTCGTTTTTATTGAGTGATTAAATGACAAGTTCTAGTACTCCATATAATGTGTACGGAGTACTATATTTCGTACTCGTGCTCGTATTATTTACTCTGTACTACTATATTGAGTATTTTTATTATCCTATCATACCACATTACTCGTATTTTATTATTTCGTTTATATTGAGTAATTAAATGACAAGTTCTAGTACTCCTTAACAATGTGTACTACTTGTACTCGTATTATTTACTCTGTACTATATTATTTTTATTATCCTGTCATGTTTTTTTACTCTGTACTCGTATTATTTAGGACCACGGACTAATTTTGAGGGTTGGGCTCAATAAAATTGAATGGACCATTTCAACGTAAATAAACGTGATGAGATGATGCTAGCTAGCCCACCTTAGGAGAGTTTTGTGGGTTGTAGATGATGTAGGCATGTGAGCATTGCATGTGATTTGTTTGAAAATGAAGTACGCCCACTTTGTATGAATTACGGGTACTACTCTATCTTTCTTACGGAGTATAATAAAGAGTTTGAATTGACAAATTGCTAATGTTAGTTCAAAATGTTCAATCCTAATGCTCACTAGTTCCTTCCTTGGGATAATGGGATTTAAGTCTTTTTGTATATCATGCTAGTACAATGTTTGGTGCGGTGTGGGATTGGGATTATATTTTGTATTCCCTCTAGTCATTATTTTTACCCGATTTTATAAATATTTTTGAAAAGTATTTTAATGAAATGAAATAAAAAATAGTGATCGAAGGAAGTAGTGGAGTATAAAAGAAGAAAAAATAATTAAATTATACAATAAAAAATGATTATTTTATGCACAAAAGTAACAATTTTTTATTATGAAATGATTTTTTTTTCCCTTCTATTAGACCATACAACAATTGTGGACATTGAATTGTCCTGAATCAAGTCAATACACTAATTTGAGTATAGGATGTTCAATTTGATTAGGGAAAATATTTACATAAATTTGAGTATACTAAATTGAAAACAGAAAAAAATAAGTAATGGTCACGGTGATATATGGAAGTTGTTCAATGACACGGTGACAAGTAATTAAGTAAATCAAAATTAAATACTCGTATTGTAAAAAAAAATACAAACTCTCGTTCAAAACAAAGATACACATCGTAAACATGTAACTAGTCAAGTATCATATATTCATATCACATATATATTCAACGTCGAGTGAAAATTTGAACCCGAACCTCGTGTTTAGGATAAAAGAACCTCATGTTCTTAATAATTATATCACGTGTATAGATGAGACAAATGTTTACTACTCCATTCGTCCCGATCATTGGATTGCATTTGATAAGCAATTTGATTTTTCACACTCAATATGATCACCCGGAAGAAAGGAAGTACTTCGTACTTGCACGGTGACAAACTAATTTTAACAATCTAATTCTATCATTTACCTCGTACTTGACCCGTTATTACTTTAATCGGAGCCAATCACAAAAGGGACCTAACACCCAAAAACACCCTTTAAATTCAATAGGATTAGTGTCTCACATTCTCATTCCCTCTCATCCCACATTTCCCACCAACTCAAATCTTCACCAAACAAACTTACAACTCACACACACAACAACAAAAAGAACAAATACAAATACAGATACAGATACAAATACACACACTTAAATCCCAAGAAATAATAACAATAAATACTTGCAAATTAAATACCATGGCTTTGTTACATTGCAACTTCACTCCAATAACACCATCTCCCTCCACAAATTCACTTAATTTACCTACAAAACCACTCACTTTCCCAATCTATAATCGATTTTCCTCCACCAGAACGACACCGTTTGGTAATTGCTCCAAGCTTTTTGCCCAATCTTCTTCTTCTTCTTCTTCATCAACTACCTCCTCCTTCACTCAAGTTAGTACTGTACCCTACTTATTTTTCTTGGAAAATTGATAAGGGTATTTTGTTGGTTGATTGATTAATTTATGTGGCTAAATGTCATTTTTTTGTTGCAGTAACTGAGAAATTGATTCATTAATTTATGTGGGTAAATGTCGTTTTTTGTTGCAGTAACCGAGAAATCGATTGATTAATTTATGTGGGTTAATGCCATTTTTTTATTCAGTTAATTGAAAACTTGATTGATTAATTTATGTGGGTAATTGTCGTTTTTATACAGTTAAATTTGATTAATTTTGGCGGGTGAATTTCATTAGTATGTTGCAATTTAAATGAGAAATTAATTGATTTGATTAATTTATGTGGGTAAATTAAATGTCATATTTTGAAGTTGATTGAGGTAAATGCCATTGTTTGTGGTAGTTACGAGTAATTGTTATTCTCGCCGTCTTTCTCAATAGTTACCCGTGCTTGAAATCCCGTCACTGAGTCAATAGATAACGATTGAGAAAGACCGAGAGGAACAGTTGATTGATTAATTAATGTGGGTAAATGTCAATTTTGTTTTATGCAGTTAATTGAGAAGTTGATTGATAGGAAAGATTTGACAGAAAGAGAAGCAGTAAATTCATTGGATTTTCTGCTAAGTGAACCAAATGAAGCTCTTATTAGTGCTTTTCTTGTGTTACTGCGTGCCAAAGGTGAAACTTATGAAGAAGTAAGTCACCCACCCCCTTTGTTATTTGTTTAGAATGATCAATAATGTATGTAAATTGTTACTCCCCCCGTCTCATTAGTTAATCAAAAGGTAAACAAATGATCGAGATTGAGGAAGTATTAGTCAGACGAATCGGTTCTAGTTACACAAATTCTTGTGTGATGCCATTTTAATTGTTAATTTTATGAGTATTTATGATGGTGTAGGAGATTTGGAGTCATTTGATGTAATTCTCGACTTGATTTTCATATATTTTGTAGTTTGGATACTACTTTTTTGTGTTGCTAACACAAGGGTAAGGCTGCGTATATGAGTTCCTCCGACCTTGCAATTTGCGAGGCATTTGGAGTAAACTTGTTGTAATGGCATTGTTGTAGTGCTTTAGATGAGAATCTAGGAACTTTTTTAAAAAAGATAATCCCATTATCATGGTAATGGGGTGAACATTATCTCAACCCACATATATATATGGAGATTCTCATATGTTGGAGTGGATTGGTTTAACAAAAGTAGAGATAATAGATTGTGCTATTGTTGTATTGGATGGAGTTTCCATGGTAGAAGCGACTACGATCTAACCCAATCATGACCAGGAAATCTCGATCATCGGCTGGACCTAAATTGCAAAATTATGTATATAATTGGTATATATTGAAAATTGAAGATGAAGTATTTAATCATCGATTCTAATCTTTAATGGAATATAAATACGGAGCATGTATTTGTGTTTGTGTTTGACTTCTGTTATGTGATATGTGTGGTTAACAGATTGTTGGGCTGGCAAATTCAATGATGGGCCACTGTAAGAGTGTAGAGGGTTTGGAGGATGCCGTTGACATTGTTGGTACAGGAGGCGATGGTGCAAACACGGTCAATATCTCAACCGGGGCGTCTATATTGACCGCCGCCTGTGGTGCCAAAGTAGCCAAGGTTGGTAGCCCTCTTGAATTAATTGAAAGAAGTTTGACTCCCTTTTTCGAGGAGTTGGGATTTTCGTAGGGATATATGGTCATATAGCAGTCAGAACTCCTGCAGCATACCGTAGAAGTTGAATGTAAAAAATTTGACGATAAAATAGGCTCAAAAAATGAAGTTACTACAGAGTACTCATATACAAGTGTGTGAATTTTGTCTTATGATGTATCGTGTTTCGCAGCAAGGAAGCAGATCAAGCTCTTCAGCTTGTGGCAGTGCGGATGTGTTGGAAGAACTAGGAATTGCCATTGACTTGGAACCAGAGGTCTGTCTGTGAGTTTTCATATTGGAGTATTTGTTTGTCATTGTTTCGCATTAACTTTCCACGCATAATCGTCAGTCTCACAGATCTAGTGATTAATGCGATGATGAACTCTGGAGTATGCTGTCAGTTTTAGCTCAATTCATGATCATTACCGGATCATTCCCTACATAAGGATGTTCCCGGAATCCCTGTGCACCGATTTTTTTTTTTGTTACTTTTCGCATTTTGTCCAATTTTGTGTGCTAAATAACGATCATGGTGTTGAGATGTGGATGTGATTAAATTAAATAATATTCTCGGCTTAAAATATGTAATTTGCATTTTATTCTACTTCCTGCATCAAATTGTGTAGTACCATATGGTATAAGGTTGAGTATTTGAGTTGAAAGCGGTTTGCCATTCTCTCTTGATTATCAGGGAATAAGAAGTTGTGTTAGAGAGGCCGGAATCGGTTTCATGATGTCTCCAATTTACCATCCTGCAATGAAGATTGTTAGACCAATAAGGAAGCAGTTGGGAGTGAAAACGGTTTTTAACATCTTAGGCCCAATGCTTAATCCTGCTCGAGTACCTTTTGCAGTCGTTGGTGTCTATACAGAAAGTATTGTAAGTTTTCGTCGATGTCTTTTGATTAAACATTGCCTTGGTACTTGCAGTATCCTTTTTGTCATATTTCGTTGCTTACATTTTCATAATAGGTGCCTAAAATGGCGAAGGCCCTCCAAAAATTTGGCATGAAAAGGGCGTTGGTTGTGCACTCCGAAGGATTGGATGAGATGAGCCCTATGGGTAAAATCGCTTTGTCCGACTTTTTAACTGTGAACAGTAATTTTTTTAACCTTGTGAATTTAGCTAAGCCAGGTCATTCAAAAATCTTAATGCAGGACCGGGAATAATTCTTGATGTGACTCCTGATAAGATAGAGAAATTCCCTTTCGATCCTTGTAAGAGACTATTCCTGTTTTGATGTGTCTTTTAAGTTTCAAAACATGTAAGGATATCTTTTGATCATCTCATTCCGTAATTGACAGTGGAGTTTGGCATCCCGCGTTGCACCGTGAAAGATTTACGAGGAGGTGGACCAGAGTATAATGCCGAGGTATTGAAGCGCGTGCTGGCAGGAGAGACGGGACCCATAGCTGACGCTTTTGTAAGTTTAAACCTTCTTAACTTTGATCATCACTTCTCTTGTTCTCCCAACACGTTTTTGGACGGGCTGCCGTCAACTGATGCATGAATTAAGGTAAAAGATTTGAGATTTAGACTCTATAGTTACGCTCAAATAAGTTTAGCCGGAAAGACAAGGCCTTAATCTATCTTCATATGCTTTAAAAAGAAATCATATGCCATCAAACACCTTGAATCAGTTTGTCATTGGCCTAAAAGCTAGGACTCTGAACTTGGGGGCATTTTGCTTATGTGTTTTTTTTTTTTTTTTACGTCTTTCAATTCTGAAAGCGGGTGAGGGCCGAGGGGTGACTATAGTTCATCTAACTTGTATCCTAATGTCATCTTATAAAATCAGATATTGAATGCTGCTGCTGCGCTCCTGGTCTCTGGATTGGTTGGTAGCCTGAGAGAAGGGGTGGACCTTGCTCGGGAAACTCAACGGTCTGGGGTTGCTTCGAGGACGCTGGAATCCTGGAAAGAGACATCTAATGTGAGCTTAACCTTGTCCAACTCTTACACCTTTGTGCTAAATTTTGTTGCAGCAAAAATCTGATTCACTCTAAAGAAAATAAATACTAACATACGAAGTATAAAGTATTTTTTTGCTTCTTTGTTCTTTGATGATGTAAATTCAGCTCCCTGAATCTGATTGCATTGGCTACACTTAAAACTGTAACTGGCAAAATTGACGTGACCCGATTAACCCAATCTGACACCTAAACTAAATACCCGAGTTTGACCCATAATCTGAATCCTTTCGACCTAACCCAAATTGCCTGTATGTTTATACAGCATACGAACCATATCTCTAAAAAAGAGTTGAAAACAACCGACCAAAAAGTGACACGGCACGATCCAAACCCGGTCTGAATCTTACTAGCCCTAAAATGACCCTATCTAAATTGGCTCGACCACCCGTTTGTCAAGTGTATTTGAAACTACTGCAGACTGAATTTTGTTTGTTTTGATATTACAGAAGGCGAAGGCAGCTGCGGCAGCTGCTGCTCCATATGCACGTTGATCTCTTAAAGGAACGCGGAAACTCAATAAAAAAGGAAAGCATACAAGTTTTGATTGTGTCATTTTTCTGTGTATCAAGATCTGAAATGCCTTATATCAAAGTGATTTTCAGCCTAGAATTTGGAGGAAGATTTCGATACAAAATGTACAGGTTACATTAAAATCATACAGTACTATTTGATCTTTGTCAACTTCTGCTACATATATAAAGCATATGAAGCTATTTTATGACTGAAATAAGCATGAATTGATTGAAACAAATAGTCGCCCGAACAAAGTAATCGAAACATCTTTTTTTTAATTAAATGGTTGGAATATGAGAGTTCTTATCACCTGAATTAACCGATGTTCTTAACAAGGTGATCAAAACATGTAAATTTGGCATACAATAACACAAACTGAAAAACACGATACAAACTTGACACGAAGTTAACGAATTGAGGTTGAGGCTTAATGACTCATTCGCATAAGGTGGGTTCATACGAACACGTCACAAAACTTAATTTGGTCGGGTGTGCGTTGACGTCTCAAAACACGAATCCGACAAGAATAAATGAATAATCTACATGCTACCTATCCCACATTGGTAATCTAATGACCCAGGATGAAAAGCCAGTATTCATCCCATACCGATGACGCAGGTAGCCCCAAGTAACCAGGTAGTACAAAGCTCCCGCTAGAAACACAAATCAACACTCCAATATTTTTATCAATCCCACATCGGTAACGCAGCAAGATTAGGGAATTAGTGGCTCTATTAATAAGAATTTTGAAGAAATGAGCAAACTGCCTTAAACTAATGAGTAAGGAAAACAAAGCGGGCGGTGAGAACCGACCGCAGCGTAGCTAAATCAAAATAGTGCGCATTGTATTTTTGGAAGGGACATAGGCTGGCCGACTGTTGACGCTGCTTACTTTGCAGAACTCTCTCGTGCTGGCCTCCCTCCCCCACCCCCCTAATCCTATCACCAACTTTACTTCTCTATGTTTTGTTTGTGAGGTACTAATAAATACGCGTACTGGGACTGTTATTCTGGATAAATCATCACAATAATTGTTTTATAAATTATGGAGTTTAAAATAATCGCTCCATTATCAATGATAAACTTAGTCCGAAATCATTTCATTAGTGTTAGGATTTCATTAGTGTTAGGGAAGATTCATTAAGGGTAATATAATTCGGACTTCGGAGGATCACTTTGTGTTTTGATCCCTCTTTCGTAAGTGGAGTATATGACGTATACAATGCTTATGTCTTCATAAGTCATACTCGATGTTTATGAAATTGAATTGGTATCGATAAGGTATAAAGTCGAGTGATACACGAATTTTGATATACTTACTCCGTACATGACTACATGGTACAGAGTAGCTTATAATTTAGAAGTCGTCATATGACCTATGAAAATGAAAACTTTATTTTCTAGAAATGGAGTTTCTATAAAGTGTCTTATGCACTTGGGCAAGTTGTTATAGAAGTTCATGACTTAAAAGGAACCATAGAAAAGTATATGAGATGGTTTTATAAGCGAAGCCAACCCATTAATACTACGGAGAACATAGAAAAGCGAAAACAATTGTAAAAAAATTATGAGACGGTTTTATAAGCGAGAAAAGCGAGAACCATTGCTAAAAAATGAAAACACGCTCGGTGGGACTCGAACCCACAATCCTTTGATTAGAAGTCAAATGCCTTATCCATTAGGCCACGAGCGCTTATTGATAACAAATCTAACATATAAATTTATATTATTGTATTCTAAGAAATCATCTCCTATGACATCATCAAATTAGCTGCATAAAGGTTTTTCAATTTTGGTAATCCAACAGTAAAAAAATGTCAGCTAGCAATGTTTTCACAAGTTATCTTCGTCCATCTTCATTTTTACCATTTGGTTTCAGTAATAATTTCCGCAAATTCTCAGTTATAAATTGCAGCAGCAGTGCAACATTTGATGCTCATAATTCTCGCAAAGTATGTGACTTGTTTTCTGGGTAATTCTTGAAATTGTTGTAGTTTTTAATTTGCATAACAATTGGTTTGAAATTCGACTAATCTTTTCTGGGTTATGTTTCAAATTGATGTATTGTTAATTTGTTTGGTTTGATACCAGATTGAGCTAATTTTCTTGCATATTCCGAGCCTTGATTGATTGTTTCTGGTTAAATTTGTTTGGTGTAATTTGAACTGAATTCTTGAGTTGGATGGTTTGAAGCGTTCAAGGGAGCCAATAGGGCGATTTTGATGATGACGGAATTCAAACACTTTTACATATTTGATAAGTAGTACTACTCCGTAGTAAATGTGAAGTTATGGCCAATATTGGTTAGTGTGTTTCTGTTCCGTTCACTTCAGTTGAGTTCAGCCTTCGTTGAGTCTACTTTCATTCAATTCAGTTGAAGCCCGACCCATTCGTTTCAGTTTAGCTGAGCCCCATTAGATAATTAGATTCACTTTGTCTCCGTCAATTCAATGTCATTCACTTCAGTTCAATTCAGTCTCGTTCAGTTTCAATGCACTCACTCTGTCTCCGTCAATTCAGTGTCATTCATTTTGAGTTCAACTTAGCGACTTTTAGCCAGAAAAGAACAGGGCCTAGCCGCCTAGTCGAAGAATTGGTTATTGGTGCATGTTACTCTATCAGTAACTGTGTAACACTATGTTTGACCACAACATCTTGTTCAAGACGGTTGATCATATTCCTTTTAAGCCTAAAATGGCCAAATAGGCTAGGTGGGACGCGTTCTAATCTTAAGACGGATATTCTCTCGTCTTATGAGACACCAACTAATGTTTCGATGACTCATTTGTTATGGATACTTTCGCATGATTTGTGTGTTTTTCTAATCTATGGTTTCGGCATTTTAACATATGCAGCTAGTTTTACAAGTGAAGGAGAAGCTGGAGAATGAGTATAGTGAACTCCCTGTAGGCAAGAATGGACGAGACGATGAAAGCATGATCCTTTGGTTTCTGAAAGACCGGAAATTCGCTGTTGATGAAGCTGTACACAAACTCTCAAAAGCTATTGTATGTACACTCACCATTCTTCTTTGTTATTGTTTTAGAATCGTTCAGTTTTCTGTTTGATTTAGTTTATTTCAATTTAAGTCCATTTTAGCTGGAAAGACGAGGCCTAACCGACAAAGCCGCAAGTTAAACGTGTGAAACGTCAAATGTATAAGGTAGACAGCAGCTGAAAAGATGGTGCTAGCAAGTCCAACGAATTTATTCCCCCCTTTTTCCCGATTTGATAAACAAAGACTCGTTATTTTCACGGATTTCCAAATACCTAGTGGGCTAGTGTGGAGTATGATGGAATAATGAAAAATGGTCCACTAAACTCGGTGTATGTCTTTTATTGTCTACTGAGTATCATTCAATGTTCTTCATAGTGATTTTTTTCATGGGTTCAAATGATGTAATTGTTGAGACTTCTGGGGAATCTCGCTGCTGTTTTTTCCTTGTTCGACTGAGATATCTATCTCATTGTTTGCATGTAGCAGTGTTCAACTCTGACTGTTATTTTTGAGTAGTAATCTTCCTATTTGGTATGATTTTCTGCACATTATGAGCATAAACTCAGAAACTCAAGCCTGTTTGATGTTTTAATGTTGCCATCAGCTGACTAGCTTCCAACATTTAGTTAACGTAATTTTTTATTTTCATGCAAGAAATGGCGTCAAGAATTTGGAGTTTCTGATCTGTCCGAAGATTCTGTAAAAGATGCAGCGAAAACAGGAAAAGCATATGTGCATGACCTTCTTGATGAGAAGGGTAGACCTGTGCTTATCGTAGTAGCATCCAAACATATTCCAGGAGTAAGCACCCATGTATTTATTTTCACTGAAAAAAAGCGATTATCTGTCAACGCAATTGGAGCGACTTCTGATCTACCCATGTTTATGATCTAATCGCAGATGCTGGACCGTATTGAGGACGAGAAACTATGTGTATTCTTGGTCGAGAAAGCTTTGAGTAAGCTCCCTGATGGAAAAGAAGACATACTCGGAATAATTGACCTCAGGAACTATGGCCTTGCAAATGCCGATTTAAAGTTTTTAACGTTTTTGGTAATTGTTGATCGTATTTATCTTTTCCTAAGTCCGCCATTTGTATACTTTGATGCACGCCTCAGTAACTTAGATTAATCATTTGAACATGTGATTTGTTTTTGGTGGCATGCAGTTTGACGTGTTCTACTACTACTATCCGAAACGGATAGGGCAGGTGCTCTTTGTTGACGCGCCTTTTGTATTCAACCCGATATGGCAACTGGCAAAGCCTCTCTTGAAACAATATGCGTCTCTGGTATCCTTCACCTTCAATCGTTGACATCTTATGCATGCATACTGTCAAATTTGCATATGAGACTCTGACAGGATCACCTGAGTTTTCTTTATGATGTGTTTTTTTGGAGTTTCGATCATGAGAGAGCTGTCTGTCATATGCTTTGTAGGTGAGATTCTGTTCAGTGAAGACGGTCCGAGAAGAGTACTTCACCGCGGAAACCCTTCCCGCCGCCTTCAGAGACTGACAGGATCATGTAGTAAGTTTACATGGACAGTAAAATACTGGAGCAAATTTTTCGTGTTTCGCTCATTAAGTTACTGTCTTACTCCGTACTTGGTTCTATATATGATGCTCTTCAGACTTCAGGGCGTATACTGCGGAAATTCATCCTCGAGAAGAAGACGAGCATTCAAAAGAAGTTATATCCTGAGATCATTGTACAGGCACGACATCATATATCGATATTACTCTGTGAAGATTAATTCTTTTAGTTCATACTGTATGTGAATAGTAGGAAGTTGAAGTGAATGTCAACAATCTGCTGCCTTTTGCTTTTACTTCTCCTTCCATTTTAGCCTGGCATAAGTGAAAATTCAAAATATCATGGAATAAGTTGGTGTTAGACCTCCTATATCTCCCCGATATAGGAAGAGATTGCGATTATGTTTTATTTTCAGGTATTCTACTAATATGGTAACATACATGATCAAAGGTCACGAGTGTACATTCGAGAAGGGGACATAATAAAATAATAAATATATTAGTAGAACATCAATGAGTTCAAAAAAAAAATTATGTTGTCGTTTGGTTGAATTTTACCACTAAATTACCCGTCCAATGAAGTTTTTAACGGGTTTGAAAAGCGCGAGGTTTCTCTTGAAATTGAAGATAGAATTTGGAAGAATTTTGAATTTTTCTTCTTCCTATCGTTCAAGATTGAATACCGAGTTTTTTTTTCCTTTTCTTTTATCACCGACAAACTCAAGAAATGTTCGATAAATTGTCATGATATATACGAGTAACATATAAGGAGTATTACAATCATAAACATATATACCGTAGCCATAATGATATCAATATTGTGAAATAAATACGAGTACGTCATATCAATATTAGATGAGAAGAGATTGCGATTATATTTACTGTTTAGATTTTTGAGGAATTATAAATATACTACCAGTGTGAACGTGGGAGAGACGGATTATCAATAACGATAATACACTCGTCAGTAGATATGGAGAAATCATGGCAGAAGGGATTTGCGATGATCGCAGTAGTAAACCTAATAACACTGAGTCAAGCAATCGAGTCGCCGGAGTACAAGACGATTCACAATGAGTCAGACTTCGAGGTCAGGTTTTACACCGATTCCGTATGGGTGGCGTCCCGAGTTAACCAACATTCCTTTCATCAAGCCACCAAATTCGGTTTCCACAGGTAATCCGAT
The DNA here is from genome assembly GCA_958450325.1 of Agrostemma githago. NCBI lineage: Eukaryota > Viridiplantae > Streptophyta > Magnoliopsida > Caryophyllales > Caryophyllaceae > Agrostemma > Agrostemma githago. The sequence goes on from OY288259.1 coordinate 3,720,942, forward strand.
CAATTCTCATGATCTTATCGTCGTTTTGTTCAACAATTTGATGCTTTTATTGAAGAAATTATGGATGCCGTAATCGAGTTTTTTAGGTGAAATTTGTGTAGTTTATTGATCATCAATTGCCGTAATCGTATGGAATTTTCTCGATTTTTAGTAGTAATTGTATTGATTGGCGTGATTCGAAAAGACGACACGATGTTTTTGGAATTGATATTAACTGCATTTGGCGAGATTAGTTAGCCTGTGATAATTGATCAATTGATGCTGCTACTGAAACTTGCGATTTAGTACTGTGGCGATTTGATCATTCCAATGGATTATACTGTGGTTACATTTGCGCTTAAAACTGTTGCATTCCCAAACATTGAACTCGATACCTGTGGACTGTGGTTGATCCAGTGTTTAAGCATTCCCGAGTTTTAACACTGTTGCATTGGGAACTCAAGACATCTGGTTGATCTTGTGTTTACGCATTCCCGAGTTCTGAAACTATTGCATTCCCAGATATTGAACTCAAAAGACCTGTGGTTGATCTAGCGCTTAAGCGTAGCAAGATTTTCTGAAGTTTTTAAAGCTGTTGCATTTTCAAATATTGAGCTCGAGAGCTGTGGTTGATCTAGTGTTTAAGCGTATCAAGATTTCTGAAGTTTTATTATCCGAATTCACAAGAATGTGGAGTCTTTTTTAATCTTTCTTTTGTTGACTAAACAGGCTGTTCCAATACATTCAAGGTGCCAACCTGAACAATTCCAGGATTCCGATGACAAAGCCCGTTTTAACAAGCATCATCCCCAAATCTGAATCTAGTAACTCATCGGGGTACACCGTTCACTTCTACTTACCATCAAAGTTCCAAGCCGATCCACCACTCCCACTCCCGGAGCTCAACATAAAACCCGTGTCATATCCAGGACACTGTGTTGCAGTCAGAAAGTTTTCCGGGTTTGCCAGGGACAAGAACGTTGTGACGGAGACTGAGAAATTGGTTGCCAGTTTGGCAAAGTCACCTTGGGCGAACTTGATCTCGTCCGATAGTATAAATGCTTACTCGATTGCTCAGTATAACTCCCCATTCAAGTTCATCAAACGTGTCAATGAAGTTTGGATTGATATTGATGGGTCGAAATCTGCCGATTGTCGATCTAGTGGGTCCGCCATTATATGAAGAACATGCATAAACTTTTTTAAAGCTTGTATTGCTCATGTCATAAAATTTCAGGTGGTTGTACTGCAATCTGAAACTAGTTCACAGTAATATAGCAACTGAGTTTCGGCTTCGGGCCATACCAATGTATTCACCTTGTGTTCATTGTCATTTTTATTTGGAATGTGTAGACTTTGATGGCATTTTGATGCCCGAGGTTTCAACGATTTGGTTTTAGTGTCGAAGTTGTGAATAATGTTCACTTTGGCGACCCCAAGTCGAATTTGTTTTCACTTTGGTAACGTCCTTTCAATTTGTGAAAATACATAGGCAACAATAAATTTCCTGTTTACAAAACACGATGAACGTGGGACTTGATTACAAAGTAATTTCATTACATCCTACTGATATCCAAAGAATGCAATTGCAGTTTTCCTAAAGCTAAGCTTACAATACAAAAAATATCGAATGAATGAATGAATTTCTTTGATTTACATAACACTACTTGTGACAAAAACGAAAAGAAAAAAAAAAAAACTCACTCGAGAACTAATGTGGTCGATGATTCGACTGAGTGTAGGAAGGCAAAGGCAGTCCATCTCCAACATCATCGGTTCTCTTTCGAGGCATAGGCAGCTTAATCTGACTGTAGTAAACGACTAAAAGCAGAACTGACAGTATAATGAATAGAAATACAGGAGACGACATAACCTCGACATACTGTGATGTTGTTATTCCATTTCCTGTTTTCAATATATGTTCTCCTTCAACTAAAGAAGCTCCTAATGCCCAGGAGATATCTCCAGGGCCGAAAATAATATCGGCATTCCCCAAGCATAAACCATCATCGATAAGTGATGCTAAGTAGAGCACCTTGAAGCAGTATTGGCTGCCTAAGATGACATTGCCCGGGTCGGTGTTGGTCCATGTGGTCGAGCATAGATGCTCGGCTTTATCCCGGATTTTGGTCAAGTTGGCTTTTGTGGTGAAATTTAACATGGTGTATATTGCAAAGAATCCCGATAACGCATGGTAGTGCGCACCAGGGTTTGTGTCGATGATGAGGTTGAGAAGGTTCTTGCCTGCAAAATAACACGGTGTCAGAACTCGGAATCACCAAATCACTAATTTGTAGAGATGGAGTGGGTCGTGTCGTGTCGTGCCTCTTGGTGGCCCACACCGTGCCTGGAGGAGAAAATGACACGGCCTGGCCATGGGAAGGTGGTGTCGTGCAGTGTCTTGTGTCAGTGAATGGAAAGGGCGGCCAAGCATGGCCCACAGCCGATGGCGTGCAGCGTCATACCGTGCCCGAGCAAATCCTCCATTTAAGATTTTCGGGCTTACATCTTTTCATTTTGGACGTGTCAAATCGTGAAGCATTTTGTGCCAGGTCAGTCGTTTCATGCATGTGCTAGGCATAGCCCATGGCGTAGTGGCGTACCAAGGTGTACTCGCCACTACTAAAGTGGGCTCGTGTCTTATTAGGCTGTGGGTCGTGCTAGAACATGAAAATGTTGAAACCCGGGATTTCTAGTTAATATTGACCTAGCGATACACTTGATACTCACCCTTGCCTATCGCATTTCTTCGACAACTTGAAAGACCTCCTTCCGCAGACCAATCTGAAACGGTTGTATTCATAGCTGCACCATGAGCAAGTAATTTGCATCTCGCCAAATTAGGGTCTCCAATCAAATGCACCAATGAATCTGGCCTCGAGCAACTACTGCAAGTATAATTCGAAACGTACATAGAACTAAGACATGGATGTTTAACTTCAGAATCTTCGGAACTATCACCTTTCTGCAACAACTTCACTTGATTAACCGATCTATCGAAAGCCTGATTCAAACCAAATGCAGGCAGTGAATAAGCCATCAACTGATGCTCAGCCAAACCAATCTTCGACACCAAACGATGCTCATCGTCAGTGACGTCACTAATGTTACCTGGTTCAGCAACTACTTGCAGCGAAGACCCTCCTAAATCGAGAAGACCTAGAGTAGGAAAACCCGATGCATTCTTAAGATAACCCATCTTATAGTTTAAGGCAACCCAACCATAATATGCTTCATCTCTTCCACTCAAAACCCGTATCCAATCTCTCTTCCATTTAAAAGAACACTCCTTAACCACACGCTCGACATCATCTAAAACCAACTTTGATTCCTCTATTGCAATCCTCCTTAATCCTGCAGTAGCTAAGACAAAAATCGGTGTACTACTACGCTCATCACTTGGCACTATTCCCTCGGCCCAATTAATTAACGGCTTTAAAGACGATTTCACTTTCGAATAATTACCGACAAATTTGTCTAACCCCGGTTCGGTCTGAATACAGTGGTACTGACAACCATTGTTCCCTACATCTTTCTTTACCAGTTCATCAGGGTAAGAGTGCATCAAAACCGGAAAATCATCATTTCTCGAAAAATTACTCATAAACTGATAAACATTCACTCTAGTACCAGTACTCCCACAATCCACAACCACAGTAAAATGTACTTTACCCTTTTCAACTATGCCAAACCAGTGTAAATTAACCCTAGAAATTACCAGGATCGCGGCTAAAAAGGCGAAAAATAAGCAGCATTTCACAATTCTGAAAAATTTGAACCACCCTACCACAGATAGTTTGGATTTTGATGGTGATTGTGGTTCCATAACCGTATAAATGACATCAAATTCTACAATTTCTTGAGCAATTTCACAAAATCACTCTGAAAAAAACTACTGTAGCAACCCCTGATTGTGCTAAAATTAATCAGATCATTAATCTACAATTCAACAACTACCCAATATTTGATATGTTAATTCCTAAATAGGGCCGTCCTTGAATTTATCAACATAGCTCAACAGAATTGATCTTGAAGAACTTTAGCTCAAGTTGATTGAGATTCTACAGAGAAGTGAGACAGTAATTGATAAATGAAAATCTTTAGTCGGATCTGAAACCACGCACCTGGAAATCTATGTCTGGTGATCACTGATCAGACTGAACAGTAATCGGAATCGAGCACCACTATACACTGTCAAGTCTAGGGCTCAGCTTGCCAAATGATTTGGCAAGTCCAGTTAGTTTGGTTCCGTCTAAGTTCGACTCCAATGCTTCAAGTCGACTAATGTTCATGTACCAACTATGGAGTACTCCGTATTTATATTGTTTCAAGCAATACCTTATATTTTTCGTTTTACCGTGTTTCAAACAATAATTTACGTATCTATTTCCGTATTAAATTAAAATTAATTATTATTACCTCTTCGGCTCTGATCTACTCATATATTAGGCATAGGTAAAGTTTTACTCCATGGTCGGGACAGAGGGAGTATATTATAAAAATATTTATCATAATTACGTAAATCTTTGTTTCACGATATCAAATATTAAAATTGTCAAAGAAATCTAACATTTACCCATAGACTTGTGTTCCTCTCAATTTCGGGATTAAACTCGGAAACTGTAGCTATTACGTGAGATGGTATGAATGTATCACGATGTAAAGTCCATTTCTGTATAAAAAATCAATAATTTTTCAGTAATCAATGACGGTTTTGTACAAAAATGAACCGTCTTCCACATGAAATCATTTTTTTTTGCTAATTCACTTTATAATAATAGTACGCCGACCAAACTCATATTCGAGTCGACCCGTTGTTTTCCTCTTGTGTGGTCTTCTTATCCATACAAAACCCCAACAAACAAAATAAGGTGAAAAACACACAAAAGAGAAAATCGAAAGGGTGAAAAACTAAAATCGAAGAAGTTAACTTTCCCCTTTTACGTTCGGTTCATCCCTCCCCCCATCAATCCCTAATTTCTCTTTTGTAGGGCTTCTTATTTGTCTTCCGCCCTAAAATTTCCCCCAATTCATCCATTTCCCGATTAAACTAAAAAAAAATTAGTATCGTCGAACGATTATATCGTTGCTTATAATTCTCATTTTTGAATTTCAATTAGGGTTTTGCGGAAGATCGAAATAATCAAAAGAAGATTTTTGATTAGTTTGTCGAGGGAAGCATCGGCAGAAAATAAGGTGATTGATCAATGTTCTTATCATTTTTACAGTTTTGCTCAAGATTGATTGATTTTTGTTTTTGCTGATTTTCGAAGCATCATCATTTTTGCTTTGTTTGGTTTGGTGTATTCGTAAACGATTTCGGATTATGATTCATGTTAGTTAGCCGAGCGCGGATGATGTATGTTTCGTTTCGTTTTCGCTTTCGTTGATCTGCAACGTCGTCCTTACTTCCGTAGACCTGCCAAAAATCAGGAAAGCTGTGAACTTGTATTATAGTCTTCTGCCCTCTAAACCTTAACCATGTTATGAACATCTTTACGGATTCAAACAATCGAATTTGACCTCTGACATATTACTCATATGAAGTTGGGATTTATGTAAGACTGACTACACTCAGGAGGTTTACCAAAAAAACGGGTGTCCGTTGAGAAATGTTTTTGTGTTTCATATGGCGGCTATAAATGAGGCGTTGATTTCATCTTTTCTGTGTATTTTCTCATGTTTTGTTCATGTGATAGTTTGAATGACCTTGCAATCGGCGTCCAGCTATGACTTCAAGTATGGGAGAGCAAAGGTATCTATCTATAAATTCTTTTTTTCGCTGTTATTGCAGTTCGAATTATGAATGTCTTGGATTTAATAGCGTGAGATGCTGTGTTTGTGTCTGTGATTCATAGTCGCGATAGTTAACAACAGTTCTTATTTTGGTTTTTTTTGGTATCTTCTTTTCTAGAGAACGTCAGTGTGTGGAGTAGTGTATTAAGTGTGTCCGGATGTTTTTGTGTGGTACAACATATTTTCACTATGCGATTTTATCTTAGATTTGTGGAAGTTTATAGGTCTATCTGATTCTAGTAGTAACTAGAAATGTTCATCACAATTCACGAACAATCAAATGTTTAATGTTGTTGCTGTCAATTTTTGAATGACCGTGCCTGCGTTTTTGTTCATGGGCTTTTATGGATGACTTATGAGTCCGTTTTTTTAGGCTTTCCGCGTATTTACTTCTTAGGGTTAGAATTGTGATATACTGTGTTTAATATTTCATCTTGTATTTATTCATGCTTTTGTTTTGAAGATGTATATATTTTACCATATAGTTTCTCAAATACAGTCAGTGGATCACCATTATCTACCTTGCCTCTTTGTTAATTTTTTTCAGATGGGCTTCAAAAAGAAGAGGTGGTATGACTGTGTTGGGCAAAGTGGCGAAAGTAGCCGTTCCTAAACCTTTAAATTTGCCTAGTCAAAGGTATGTGTTTCTTTGTCCTGTTATTTTTCAGCAGACACTCATTTACTTGCTCCCTTTAAATCATGCGTTTGTAACTTTTTGTATGTTCAAGATTGGAGAATCACGGTTTGGACCCCAACGTAGAAATTGTTCCCAAGTAAGTATCATAGCTAAAGTGCACATATTCATACTCAATTCAATAGTAGAATTAAATATGATTTACAAATTTTACAAATGAGTTTGAAGTAGCTAATGTTATGATTCAAATTCAGAGGTACTCTTAGTTGGGGCAGCAGACCATCATCTGGCAGCTCAAATGCCTGGGCTACAGATGGTGGTAGCTCTTCGCCCGGCCATATCTCTGGTCGTCCTTTGTCAGGTGGTGGCACCCGGCCATCAACTGCTGGTAGTGAGAAAGGCCATGATTCAAATGTCAGTGCATGGGGTCCAAACTCGAGGCCGTCGTCAGCTTCAGGGGTTCAGAGCTCCAACCATGCATCCTTAACGTCGTTACGCCCTCACAGCGCTGATACTAGACCTGGTAGCTCGCAATTGTCGCGATTTGCTGAACATCCACCAGAAGGATCTGCGAACTTTGGTGCAACTGTGCCTTCTGAGCGAATGGTATGTGGATATAACAAGTAGCTGATCATCAGCTGTCTATCTAAGAATAATTATTTCTTCTGTCATCTTGATTTACAACTTGTAATCTGAGGGAAGGTGTATGGTAGGATTTAGATGGGCCACAATTGTTAGCCCAGGTGCCTGGGTGGGGAAGTAGGGATCAAGGCTGGAATTTGCGATCCCCTATCACCGGCTTAATCTCAGATTGGTTGAATACTTTTGACAATGTTCGGTTGGGACAGCTACTTTATTTAAGATAATAGATAGTTTCTTAGCACAGAAGAAAGAAATATAGCCTTTTAGTCTATTCGTGCTTTTGATGATATTTTTTTGTGGTGAATGAGTTTTCTCCTTGTTATTTGGTTTTAATGTTCTATATTTGCAGGGAGTTACTGAAGGATTTTCCCTGAGCTCCGGAGAATTTCCAACTCTTGGGTCTGAGAAAGACGAATCTAAAATTAACTCGGGACCTCCAGGTGTGTATACTCGCCTTTTGCCCTTAACCCTTCCCCTCCCCATTTTATTCCTTGGTTACGGGCTATGGATCTATTGTTTCTATTCTTATTTTTATAGAAATGACTTTTTGTTATTCCTCTTGTGATCTTATTTTGTTTTCCCTCTTTGCTTAAGTAGATGGGTTACTTGCAGTTTTGTTAGCCTTTAGCTGCTTATTTCACTTAATTTTGTTTCCCGTTTTGGTCAGATTTTGGAAGTGCAAAATTATCAGAGTATATATGATAAAGACTGCATGATCATGAAAATTGTCATGATTAAAGCCAACTTAAGCAATCATAAGCAGGTTCATTAGCCACAAAGCCTACTCAATTGTAGTGGACGCAGGAAACCACCCATATTCCCTACCCCAAAAAAAGTATAACAGAGTTTTGTCTTGTATTTTTTTAAAGAAAGCGCACCCAAGTGAAATGTGGACAATTAAATAAAATGAAGGGCATAAAGTTTGAGGGTTTCAAGTGAAAATGTGACTCATAAAAACTCATTATCAGCTTGAACCTCTCTGGTAAACCACAAAATTACAAGTTTACAATAGTCCGACTATGAATGGTAGTAGGTTAGCCCAAATTAATGTGTTGCTCTTAATTCCTTTCTAATCATGGCTGATTGTTAATTATTAGTATTGTGAAATATGTCTTTTAAACAGTCGTGATAATAGTCACCTCAAATAGTTTTCTGCCTTTGACAGATGCTTCTCATGGAAGACCTGGTTCATCTTCCGGCAGAGTTAAATCCATGTCAGACAGTATGGAGATCACCCGTGGTGTGTAGTGGATGTCCATATGTTTTTCCTTTTGTATTACTTGCCTTCTAGTTTTAACTTGATACTCCCTCCAATCCATTCCAAACTACGCACTTGATTTTTCACAATCTACGAGATGAGACTGACTATGTTTTATCTCCATTTGTATGTATTAGTTTTTTTGTGTTGAAATGATAAATTTCCAAAAACCCTTTTTATAAAGAACGTAAAAATGTTAGTTTTATATTTGATTTTTTTTATTTGACTAAATATAGTTGAAGTTAATATTTTTGAATCTTGACTTTGAAAAGTGGATGAATAGTTTGATGGGAGTATCCTGTAATTGTTCTTGTTCTGTCTTTTTCTAAGTTCCACGTGACTTCTAACCCTTTCTTCAGAAAATGCACGAGATTCAGATACTAGTGGTCATTCCTGGAGGAAAGATTCTCTCCCATTTGCTGAAGATGGACCACGCCCTATGATGGAAAGATGGTACGGGGATCCTCATCTATACCCGAATCCTAATCCTAATAATGCCCGTCCACATTATGATAATTGGCGCGGTGCTCCTTCCGCTAACCCTCCTCCGGGTGGTGTTTGGTATAGAGGGCCTCCTGGGCCCCCTCCTTATGGTGCTCCAGTTCCTCCGGGAGGTTTTCATATGGACCCATTTCCTTATTATCACCCTCAGCCGATTCCTCCTGGGTTAGCCAACACTCAGTCAATTCCTCCTGGAGTTGGGCATCATGGACATCACCCAAAGAATGAAGATATGTTCAGGCCACATTTACCGGAGGCTTTCATGCGTCCAGGATTGCCTATGAGGCCAGGATTTTATCCCGGCCCCCTTCCTTTCGAAGGATATTACCGACCCCAAATGGGATTCTGCAACCCTAATGAACGAGATTTGCCATTTATGGGAATGCCTGCTCCTGACCTAAACAGCTTTCATCCTAGGCCTTTTGAAGGTAAAGGAGCCGACCAAGTTGATCCTGATCATCCACGTGATCCTCGGGAGAATTACAAGGTTTTAGTGAAACGAAATGACGGTGAATATCAGAATGACAAGGAAAAGTGGGGTCATCGGGTGACTACTGATATATCCAATCGTGAAAAGGGGATCTTATCTAAGGCACCGGTGCAGGAGAATGCCAGGGGAGAGGTTTACAAGAAACATGATAATTTTGATTATGGTAGAAGTGCAGCGAAGGATGAAGTGCCTTTTCGGCCTCCCGATAATCGATACCAAACTAGCAACTCTGCTAATCCGAAGTTATCGGGCAGTGCATTGAATGTGGAAAAACCTGGTACCGGGCTTGGCATAGATGATCGAGCCGCTTCTAGAGATCATTCCCTGATAAAAAAGATAGAGGGTTTAAATGCTAAGGCCCGCTTCGCTGGTGCAAATGCTTCTAACGGGGATGAGCTAACTGAGAGGGTACAGGTGGTTAATGATCGGCCTCAAGCTGATACTGGAGCTGTTTCGGGAAGACGTTATCCCACTGGGATTAGTGCCCCGGTTTCTCGTGATGCTGACTTAATTGCAAGTGAGAAAAGTGGAGGATCTATCATGGCTGCTGATCCCAGGTATGTCTATTTTCACGTTCCCCTTTTTATTTTGCTAATCGTACTACCTCCTTAAACTAAACTGTCTCATTCAATTTCGCATGGTTTCTAATTTGTACTCTACTAATTTATACTACCTCCGCTAATACAACACTTTTGACCATATTAACATATTATTGGTGGTTGGTTTTTTGATAAAAAAATTTAACCAATATTAATACGTTGGCATTAACACTGTATATTTTCAAAAATGATATGGTCAAAAATTTTGAACTTTGACCCCAATAATCAAGCAGGAAGTTTGATATGGGATAAGGGAACTGGGAAGTACTTCATTTTATGTTACCCGATGTTGGATTTCACAGGAGAGCTATTCAAGGAGCACAAACTGGAGGCAATTCTCATGGCAAGGGAAACTTTAATGGGCAGGAAGCCTCTAGATGGGGAAGGAAATTTCAGCCCAATTCAGCCCAAGCAGCGGGTTCCAACTTAACTAAACATCACGTGGAAGATCATAATTTGTCTGTGCATCCTACGGGAGTGAATCAGGCAAACATTGAGATGAAGGATAATGAGGAGCCTGGTATTTCTAGTCTCGTTTCTAGTGATACTCAGGTGCGCCTTTACGTGAGAACCTGGTATTATATTTCAAGTATATAAGCATACAAAATTTACATAATATTTGGCATAGTTATGGGTACATTGTGCAAGCAAAAAAAAAGAAGATATTTCATTGTCCTGGGGGCTGGGACCCTGGATGCATATCATTCGTCCTTGTGTGAGAATCATGTCTTTGCTTCAAATGATTGACCAAGTGTTTCAAAGATCTAATTTACTGGTGTGTTATATCTTTCAGCGAGCGAAAATGAAAGAGATAGCCAAGCAACGTGCTATCCAGTTGCAAAAAGAAGAAGAGGAACGGATAAGAGAGCAGAAGGCGAAGGCACTAGCCAAACTTGAAGAATTGAATAGGCGTAGTGCTAGTCAAAAGGAAACTGATGCAACTTATTCTGCAGGCCCACTGAAGCATGATGATTCTAGAGACCAGTCTGAGTTAAAAGCAAATTCCATTGAGCACACTCGACCAAACTCAGGGGTGTCTGACAAGACTGCCTCAGTAGACATCAATGTTGTGGATTCGGTTGCTAAGGTCAACTCTGAGGATGCTCCTAGTAACAGTACTGCAGTTCAAGCCAGTGATCTCTCAAAGCAAAAGCGATCAGGTTACAAGTCAAAGCAAAATGTCCTTGAGAAGAATCCGCAAAAGTCAGTTGATGTAGGTCAAGATGTTTTGGAAAATCATAACAGCAGAGATGATCATCAAGAAGTTACTGTTGGCAGCAAAGTTGATGGAGGATCTCAAAAAGAGCTTCCTGAAATGCCTCTTGTTTCTGATTCAACTGCTCCTCAAAAGAGAAGGAATAACAAAAGTGGAAAGAACAAACCAAAGTTGGAAAGCTCATCGAATGCTATTTCTTCTACTGTTCCTCTCCAAAATAATGCTGATCTTGGTCGAGCAATTTCAGTTAGTGTGGAGGATAATACTTCTGATTTACCGACCAGTCAGCCATCGGGAGGTCAGGCAACTGATGTTCATGGTAGGATTAACAATGCCTGGAAGGGCCAACATTCTCGTAAACCAAGAAGTTCTCAAGGTAATAGATTATCAGAAAAGGCTCAAAATAATGACGCTGTTGTCTGGGCTCCTGTGCGTTCACATAATAAAGTCGAGTCCCCTGATACTCAGAAGATTGTTGAACCTGTAGTGTCTTCAGCAGCAGTGGAAAGCACTCAGGTTGGGTTCAAATCAAAAAGGGCCGACATGGAGCGATATGTTCCTAAGCCTGTAAACAAGGAATTTGTCCAACAAGGAAATCCATCTCTACAAGTTGATCATTCTACAATTGCCCAAGAGTCATTAGATCCTTCTGCCGAACATAAAGGAAGAGAAAAAGTTTCCCAAGGTTATGATAGTAGACGTGGTAGGGGCCGGGGATCATGGCGTCAGCATGTTTCTGCAGAATCAAACCACGCACATGAATCGGTGACGTTGGACCCACAAAATAAATCTACTGAGATACCTATAAAAGACCCCGAAGACAGTTTTTCTGATGGGTGGAATTCTGTAAATGATTCAACCTCTAAATCATCTGCTGTCTTGAGCAACGCCAAGGATCAGTTCCCGTCGGGAAGGGGGAGAAGATATGCCTTCAAGGGTCAGAAAAGCAGTAGTCATTCTCACAGTTTCGAGCATAAAGATTCTAATACTGGTTTGAATGATTCACATTCACAGCCCTCGAAAGAGAATAGGGCAGTTGTGGATCGTTCTGCAGCCCATTGGCAGCCCAAATCTCAGGTGTACGTGGCCCACAATCAGCAAGAAAGTTCGAAACCTGATCCTCAGTCAGAATACAATCAGTCTGCTGTCAAAGATCCAAGACCAGAAGCTGAAGAGAAAACAACGCAAGATATGGGCCATAGAGGATACAAGCAAGAGAGGAGAGGGCCACATGTTAGAAGGCATCCAAACCCCTCTAGTCAAGTATTGGAATCTGGGAATGCGAATTATGGCGGTCAAGTCAACCGGCTACATGAGTCTCATGGAGAATGGAGCACCACAGCATCAGAAAGCAAGCAACGAGAAAGACAAAGGCAGAACTCACATTACGAGTACCAGGCTGTGGGGCAGTCATATCACTGCAACGATTCTGAGCCCCATATCGAAAGTCAACATGGAGGCCAGCGGTTCAGAGGAAGGGGGCACTCAAGACGCGGTAGGGGAAACTTTAATGGGAGGCAAAGTGGCAATGAATGAATGGTGAACGAACATATAGACTTGCCTGTCCTCGTTGCTGATCTCTGTGACTTCAGAGAATAAAGGAGTGTTGTCATTTCTTCTCAGCGGATGATGCAATCTGTTTGAAGGGAAAGATTAAAACCATCTCGGGATTGATATTCGACAGCTGACTTGTAATTTTTTTTTCAGACTGCTGACTGCTGTGTGTTTCCTTTCGCTACCCGGGGCATTGGAGTTTGGAGATGTCCAGGGAATGTTTCTTGTTATTATTGTTTTTTAGGTGTTCTGTTTTAAATTTGTCCGCTTAGCTATGCCTCGGATTAACCTACCAATTTTTGACTGAAGTGCCGATGGTTGTCGCTTATTCTCGATTTTCAGAAGATAGGCTGATGGTCAAAATGGAAGTAGGATAGCTCTCTTCTTTCCCACTTGTAGAAACTGGCATCATGCCCTTATTTAGCTGTTTTCGCTAATCCTCGTTCTTATCTCAGCCATGCTGATTAAGGAGTGCATTGTTGTTGATGGTCTGGTTTCTGTTTCTTGATCATACGCTGTTTGTAACCGATGAGGGGGATATGCTGTGGCTTGCCAAAACAACTTTGCAGCGCATCCCCCATTCGCTGCTTAAAACGTACAATTGTGTTATAGAAGTCGATGTGTAAGCAATGTTGTGCAGATTTGGTGGAGGCTGAGATGCTGCAAGCCTGTAATGTAGGATTCGAAGACTTATGTTAGGGCTACCAACATTTGAGGGTCATGTCATATACTCCGTATGTCCTATCTAACAATCAGTGAATCGCTCTTGTTGCCGTATATTTCATCCACTGCTTTACCCCGGTAACCCGACCTCCTCAACCTATGTACCGACACCTTAACTGCCACCACCTCGTCTACCCACCATCAACTCGTCGGTCCAAAAGCCGAGTCTGGTTGTCATTAATCTTACAGGTCTGTCTGCAATCACTACCAGTTGACAGTGATATTAACTCCACACATACTTCCAAATTTTTGCATAATTCACAACCTCTATATTGGCTTCATTATGTTACAATATTTGCATAATTTAATCCTAATCCAACCCAAAGTCTTGCAAACCTCCAAATACAATGTCTACTTGCCTGTTTGTTAATATAATCGAATTTGGTGATAATTTGTTTACATTCCCTTGTTTTTTCTTAAGCCACAAGAATAAAATTGAGATATCTAGAGTAGTTAACTAGCTACAGTATATATGGAGCCTATATTTATTCATTACAATCTTATTCTACTACAATTAAGTAAAATATGTGTCAAAAGTGATGAACATCAACCATTTGTGATAAGAAGAATGAAATTATAGTATTATTAAGTTCGTTATTTCATCTATGTCAACTCGCCGCTCATATTTATCCAATTCATATTTAACCCTTTAGTAGGTTAGTCAAACATACTATCTCCGTCCCAGAAAGATCGTCCCATTTCCTCATCATATGTGAGGAGTATTTTTAATGAAATAGGTCAATCTTAGTGGAACGGAGGGAGTAATAAATATGACAAAAGCAGAACCTTCATATGAACCTGACACGGTCTGGTCTATTCGCCAGCTCCAAGAAAGGAGCATCTTGTTGGATGCAAGCTAATGAAGTAATGTCTACAATTCACATGGTTGTTTATGGCTTTTAATAAACATGGTTAAGAATATGGTGTTAATCTACAAATGAAGCATGCATGGTTGTTGAGCTCCTTGTTTCCTAGTTGTTATTTAGAGATGTATTAGGTTTGTGTTAGTTGAAGTTGAGGAGAATAAACTTTTGGAAGCTAGATAGATATATGTTCAAGTCAAACTTTGTAGCTATCAATTGCATGGCTTTCATCATCCTACTCCATTAATTATCACTATCATAATCATTAAATTAGGTCATAGAAAAATAAAATCAGAAATTTCAACCTTAAATATGGCCTAATAATTTTAATTTATTTCAAGTCAAAGGTTTTGTTTATATTATCAAATGGACTTTTATGAAATGTTTTTGTCACTTGTGATTAAGTATTAGCATAAACATAGTTAATCTAGGGTTAAAAATTCACATTAACATTATTCGACACGATCATACGAGCCGTGTCTCCAAGTATTGATGGACTTGAGTGTTGCATGAAAATTATTCTCCTTTTAAACTTTACAATGACGATTAAATTGTTAGTTGATTTTTTTTTGTATTGACTACGAGTATCCCTACCGACAGTTTAGTCAATCTCATTTGTATACAATCCATATAGTAGATTAACTGTTGGTCTCTATATCGAAAATGTCTTAGTCGTCTATTAGTGAACAATAGGTTTCAAGTTCGAATTTCTTCTTTCTTATATTGTAAAACGATTAAGTGTATGATTTGTTTGAAATTTGTTTAGTTTGACAAAACATGTTTCATGCAAAATTATTCCCAACATGTCAGAAGAGAGAAAAAACTGAACCTACTCCATCATCTCAAATTAATCAAACAAAAAAATATTCCTTTCGTCAAGTTTCTCTTGTTTTCAGTGCATTCATTACTCCCTTAACCAACCTCAGCTATATAGATCATAGTACATTCTCTTAAACTCTCTACAATCCATACACATCATATTTTTTCAACAGTTAATCTCCAAATAATACATTATACTGTAATGCTAAATTCTCTGTTCTGATATTACTGACAGTAGTAATACAGTATGATTCTTAAGATGAATTTCAGCATTACTTGTCATTTCATTCTTGTTTTCTATATTTTCTTCAATTCTATGTTTTATACAAGTTATTCAGAAAATTCTGATGAATCATACTGGCTTCTAAGGATCAAATCCGGGTTTGATGATCATGATGCTACTCTCAGCAACTGGTCTCTGAAAACCAGCTTCTGCAGCTGGAATGGTCTAACATGCTCTGAAAATCACGCTCGTGTTACAGGCATGAACCTCTCAGGTACCGGAATTTCTGGTGTAATTTCACCAGAGTTCTTACATCTGAGAAATCTTCAAGTTATTGATCTGTCATCAAATTCTCTTACTGGCTCTATTCCAAGTGAATTAGGGCAACTTCAGAATCTGAGAGAGCTTCATTTGTACTCGAATTCACTCTCGGGTAACATCCCGTATCAGATTGGTTCTCTGAAGAAGTTGGAAGTTCTTAGGATAGGGGACAATATGCTTACTGGGTATATCCCAAAAAGTGTAGGTAACTTGACTGAACTCAAGGTTTTAGGCCTTTCTTACTGTCAATTGAATGGAAGTATCCCATCTGAGATGGGAAAGTTGAGGAATTTGGTGTCCCTTGATTTGCAGCAGAATGGTCTGGTAGGATCAGTTCCGAATGAGATTGGTGGATGCAAAGAACTTCGGAATTTTGCAGCATCCAACAATATGTTACAAGGAGATGTTCCTTCATCAATTGGTAACCTCCATTCCCTGCAAATCCTGAATTTAGCCAATAACAGTTTTTCGGGAACGATTCCAACTGAATTGGGTACTTTGAAAACCTTGAAGTACCTAAATTTGCTTGGAAACAGATTGACTGGTGACATTCCTGCAGAATTGAACCGTTTAGTTCACCTAGAAAACCTCGATTTATCAGGAAATAATCTTTCGAGATCTGTCAATATAGTCCCTTCAGAAATGAAAAGCCTCGAGGTTTTAGTTCTGTCGAATAACCTGTTGGAAGGAAACTTACCTCGAAACTTCTGTATAAATACATCAAACCTCAAAATACTGTCACTTTCAGGAAATATTTTCTCAGGAAAATTTCCCTCAGAAATTTTCGGATGCTCCACGCTCGAGCAACTAGACCTGTCAGACAACAACTTCCAAGATAAATTACCATCTAAGATTGATCAGTTGGCGAGCCTTACAGATCTTTACCTCAATAACAACAGCTTCAGTGGAAATTTACCTTCTGAGATAGGTAACTTGAGTAACTTGAAGTTTTTATCTCTATACGACAACAAATTCACAGGAGAGATTCCTGTCGAAATAGGGAAGCTGGCCAAGTTAAGTGTTCTTTACCTGTATGATAATCAATTCTCAGGTACCATACCATCTGAGCTCACAAACTGTACAGGATTAACAGAAATCGATTTCTTTGGAAATCATTTTTCTGGTAGAATTCCTGATACAATAGGAAGGTTAAATAACCTGGTTTTACTGCAATTAAGGCAGAATGAACTGTCTGGTGAAATCCCACCTGGTTTAGGTCAATGTTCAAACCTCGAAATGTTGGCCTTAGCAGATAATAAGCTGTCGGGAGCAATTCCAACGACATTCAGCTCGTTGTCCGAGATAATTCTCATCACTCTCTACAATAACTCCCTTGAAGGCCCTTTACCTGAATCCCTCACCCTCTTGAAAAAACTACAAATAATCAATTTTTCTCATAATAACTTCACTGGAAGCATTTTTCCTTTGACAGGTTCGATTTTTCTTAGGGTTCTAGATTTGACCTCTAATGGCTTCTCTGGTCAGATCCCTCCTGGGCTAGCCTTGTCTGAAAACCTCACTCGTCTTCGCCTTGCGAAAAACTCTCTCAATGGTAGCATTCCTGCTGAACTTTCTCTTCTCAAAAAGCTTGTTTTCCTTGATTTATCTTCTAATAACTTGACAGGAGACCTGTCTGTCAATAATTTCTCAAACTCGACAAAACTCGAGCTTCTCATGCTTAACAATAATCGATTCATAGGGGAAATTCCGTCTTGGTTAGGGAACCTAAAAGGGTTGGGAGAACTTGATCTGTCATCAAACAATTTCAATGGAATTGTGCCTAGAGAAATAGGGAAATGTTCTAATTTGATAAAGCTTTCTCTTCATACCAACAAATTGTCAGGCCGAATTCCACCGGAAATCGGACAGCTTTCTTCCCTAAATGTCCTGAAACTTCAAAACAACAATCTTTCAGGCATCATTCCTACAGAAATCCAACACCTTGGAAATCTGTTTGAGCTTCGACTCTCTGAAAACCGCTTCACAGGGCGAATCCCCGATGAACTGGGAAAACTCACTGAACTACAAGTGATCCTTGACCTAAGTTACAACCAATTTTCCGGAGAAATCCCTCAGTCGTTAGGAAATCTCATGAAACTCGAAAGATTGAACCTTTCCAACAATCATCTCCAAGGGAAAATCCCCTCTTCGCTAGGCCAACTCTCGAGTCTTCACAGTCTAAACATCTCTAACAACCTTCTCAGAGGCCAACTTCCATCAACATTCTCATCGTTTCCTGTCAGCGCCTTTTTAGGAAACAGCAGGCTATGTGGGACCCCATTAGGGTCTTGCTCGTCATGGAAGACAGGGAAACATCTGTCGAATAGTGAAGTTGTCGCGATTATAGTTGCCATTGTGTTGACTTCAGCTGTTTTATGCTTAATCATGATTTACATGATGATTAGAATATGGTGTTCTTGGAGAAGAGTTGCTGTTACAAGCAATGATGGCGTCGGGGTTGGAAACAATAATAATGAGTTTATAAAAGGGCAGAATCATGATCCAGAGAATTGGGTTAGCTATGAAGGTGAGCAGAAGAAGAAAGGAGGCTACTGCAAAATGGATTCCAGTAGTTTGCCTCCGTCACCGGAAAAACAGCTTATTGCCTAAGATTTTGTTCTCAAAAACTCAACTTTTTTCAGCATTTTTTCTGCTTAGACATCAACATTTTACATCCCAACTTCTTTGATTTTATTTTGTAAATTAAGATTAAGATTTATAATGTGTATAGTAGAAACACTTTGAGTTCTGAAGGAAAACTTTAAATATCAGGAATTCAGACTGTAGAGAAGTGAGTTTACATACAGTAATCAAATAAATGAAATTGATGCTGCTATGTCACTTTGATCATTTACAAGTACGAGCAAACGCAAACAATGGCACA
The DNA here is from genome assembly GCA_958450325.1 of Agrostemma githago. NCBI lineage: Eukaryota > Viridiplantae > Streptophyta > Magnoliopsida > Caryophyllales > Caryophyllaceae > Agrostemma > Agrostemma githago. The sequence continues at coordinate 3,739,444 of OY288259.1, forward strand.
TTCTGAAATCCCGATACAAAATTAACGGGTTTGGGTTAAGATTTAATTTTATGTAAATGGTTCGTCATTCACAAACATGATATGAGATTTAATCGCAACTTGAAAGATTAGAGAAACCCAGCCCCCATAATGTAAATCCTCACGAAATACAATCCCACATCGGCCAAGTAAGTCTACCTGAACTAGAAACAGGATATAAAAATGAAGCTTGGGCTTTGGGATAAAGCATACCTTTCTCGTCCTTTTGGCTAAGATCAAGTGTAGTATCTGTTCTTATCAGTTTAATACTCCCTCTGATTTTTATGGTGTAGAAATGTGGGGTTCAAAATAAAAGAAGGAAGAGAGAGAAATGTAAGGGTGATTCTAGATCACATGGATGGCCCAAAATAGAAATAGGGAGGAGGGAGTATCTGATATGTGGGTCATTGGTCCACACGATATTAAATTTATTTTTTGAGAGGGGAGGTTCATCAAGCTACCTTGGCCTTCACGCGTCGCCCTTGCCTTGCACTATTGCATGGGCCTGGCGCACCTCTCCAATCCAGTTCCAATTTTTTACATACAATTTTTGGGTTTACCGTCGGACTTTAGTTTAGGCGTCCTTATTAAGTCGAGTGTTTCCACATCAATTCAGATCTGAAATACGGAGTAGGTTACAAACATTAGTGTTCAGATCTTGTGTAAATTATAACGTCCTAAATAATTAGTTCAGATCTGGATACGATTAGTTAAGCTTACAGTGATTATTGTCCTACCTTCGAAAATGGATGTTGTAAGTTAAGTCTCGATCAGTTCAGAACTTCAGATCTTAGGAATATGGATGTTAGCTCGACATGGTATTTGTTTGGGATTTTTGATTGGCAGTCCTTGGGGGCATTACATTGCAAAGTCAGTGAGGGAATCAATTCACCATATTAACTACGGAGTATGTAACTGGCAAACAACCTGAGCATGACATTTAAAGTATCCCACATCGACATGTGAAGAATTTATAGGCTAAAGAAACGCTATATGTAGGAGGCAGTGGTCATCTACTGAAACTTAATCCGTCCTGTCAGGGGTGCGTGGCGGCCTGCTTATGAACGATCAGTGATGGCAGGTCGTGCCGACACCACTAACAATGAACACACCTTTCAAGGCGAGTGAGTCACCTGCCCTACTTTAGGTAGGACTTGCCCGTCAATTTTTGGAAGTTCCCTCTGGGAGCTCGCCATTTAAAACTAAATTGTTAAATTGAATCTCTCTCTTGTATGTTGTACTAGTACTACTTCCTCCATTTTTTATTTATTGTGTATCTTTCCGTAGATATTTAACTCAATTTTTTTTATATTGAATGTAAAATGATAAATCGAAACCCCTACTTGATTAGTTCCTCCTGTTTCGTTACTTTTCTCTTCACGTAATGTTTCAAAGATGTTTGTGAATTGTGATTGCAAAATTATTCGTTCAGATCATATGACGGGTTAAATATATACTCCCTCCCATCCAATCAATACTTTACATGGGGGATTTTACAAATTTTAAGAAAAGTGGTAAAAGTAAGGGTATTATTGGTAAATCAAATGGTTTTATGGGTCCACCAAATTTAAAGTAAGGAAAAAGTAGTGATATTTTGTGAAATAGAGAAAAGATATGGGGTTATATGGTAAAGTCTTTTGCCAAAAGGGGAATGTAAAGAATTGATTGGATTGTCCATTTATAGTAAGGGTAAAGAATTGAATGGATGGGAGGGGTACAAAATCATAAAGATAATTAGAAATAAATTAGCCTATCTAGTTTTAAGACTTAAGAGATATATAATCTGTCTTAAGCAAGACTAGCCGTAAGTCTGTAACTAAAGATCCGTATCTTGTTTCTCCATATATATATATATATATATACTCTATACGTACTATGTTTCCTTTTTGAAAATGAAGGTGGGAGGTGGTTGGGAATGAGAGGGAGCATTATTTAACAAATTCTCATAAAATTCATTCTCCCCTCCAAGGTCGGTTTGTTTGAGGTCGCTTTAGTTCACAAATTAATTAGTCGCTTTAGTCATATACTCATTAGATAACAGCACAATTTTGTTTTTCACCAAAAAAAAAAAAAAAAAGAAGCCTAAATCAATTTTAATTCAATTTAGTTGAACCTAAATCAATCCTCCATTTCATTTCGATTGGTGCTACCTGCAGGCCCATAGAGTCTTAGACGCCATTCAGCTCTAACCACATCCACATCCACATCCACATCCTAGTTATAGCCCAAGTGTCCAATTCGTTTTGCCTAATGGGCTCGCATCCTAACATGAATTGATATTACCATCTCATTAGCATCATATCTCTTCTAACTCCCTCCATTCCATTCCATTCCATACCATCAAACTGATCAAAGTACCAATAATGATATTTTTTTTCGAGTTTGTCCATAAGAATTCACTTAGTCAAGTTTTTCTATTGCAATAAAAGGTTTGTTCTTAAATCTAAGAACTGAGTTCTATTATAAGAACTGAGTTTGTCACATATTGGTAATGGTAAATAATTAAAGTTACTTTGGAGCAAGCAAAATCTATTTAAATTAAACAATTTTCCATAAAAAAAAAGAGTTATTGCATATAAGAATGTATTCTTCTATTCCAATTTAAAAACTCAAATAAAATCCTTCTATTGTACTTAAAAGTTCTTAAATATTAGAATGTATGAGATACTCCGTATGACATGACAATGGAAAAAGTTTATGTAAAGTTCTTCTATTGCACTTGCTCTCAATGACTCATAATAGTATTATTTCGATTCAATTAATTCAGTGTCATGACTCATGATCCGCTAACTACGTTTTAAATATCTCAATAACTCGGTTTAATGGGGTTGAATTGTTTACACCACTGTCTCGTGTTTAAGTAATAAGTTCAGCGTGTTACCAAATTGTCCAAGGTTCGATTCCCACAACTTTCAAATTCCACAATTTTTTTTGGCCCAATGCAAGTTGTGGGGAGTATTTGATCAGCACAATGAGACGGAACTTGCAATAAAATATTTTATTCGTCGTAAAACCTCTTGAAGGAGTCATTGATCAATTTATTTCGGTAAATAAATGTCCAATCCGATTGTCCGCATATTGTGTGCATCAAATCCACAATCCATGGTCACAAATCTCGTCACGTGCCAGTGGCACGCCAAAAAAGAAAGCATATACGATTATCCCAACACCCATAAAAGGAGGAAGCATATCACAAATTATAAATGGAATAATTACTAAAATTAGGACAAAATTCCAGATATCCTAAAACAGAAAACAAAACCTTTTCTTTGAAATAAAAATACTTTATACAGAATATAAGTTATCGAGCCAAACACACTTTTTCGTAAAATGAAATCGAAATATTCAAATCATGAAATAATTTCTAAACCGTTTTAATTTGAAGACAGACATATTCGTCTTAAGATAAATCGATTGAGTAGAAAAGTAAAGAAAAGTATGTATGCTACAATGTCCAAGAGCGTAATGTGCAACTCAAAAGTGCAACAAAACATCTTAGAAAAAGCTTAAAAACACCAACTAAAAAAGTCTTATGTTTTTATTTCATTAATATGTGCAAATATATGGCCGCTCTGCTCATTTTATTTGTTTCACATGCGGATGGAAGTGTTTTGCACATCATATTATCTTTATTCAAATCTTCATATCTCAGGTTCGACAGAGAATGCAACAATGTTAAAACTTACAAAAAAAATTCAAATGTATTTACTATATGACCCGACTTGAATCCGACATACGAATAAACTACTCTACATTACATAATAAGTTATACTCCACTTTTAAGAGTAATTATGTTACTTCACCAAACAAACTAAAATAATGATTCATGTTTAAAAACATGTATTATTATTACCTCAATTTTTTTTTCGAAGTGAAATATCAATTTCATTAATAATAAACCAATTTCATTATTACCTCAAATCTTATTGTGGGAAAATTATCAAAAAAAATTTAAAACAAAAAAATTCAAGACAAGAGAGATTAAGAGAAAAGGAGGGGTTGGTGTAAGATGGTTGAAAGAGATGATGGAGATATCTATATATATATATACACACACAAGAGTGAAGTGAAGATGGGCTTTGATTTTTAGGTCAAAAACGTTTTGGTTTTGGTTTTGGGGGCTGCATTTGGAATTATCCAAATCCAAATCAATAAATAAATAAATAAACGGCAACTTGCAATGTATTTATGCATATTAATATTAAATGTCAAGTTGCATTGTATTTGTGACAAGTTGCATGATTTAATTAGGTAGTCTAACGGTGGAGGATATGAATATGAAAATGAAATCATGAATATCCATTAATATTAATGCTGGCTCGCCCTCTCCAAGTTGGGAGCTGGCTCACTTGGCACGATCGAAGGGTCGTGTTAACTGGGTCCTAGAGCGGAGGGGATCGCGTGAGGCTGGATCCACAGAGCAACGAGTACCTCTCGCTCTCTTCAGTGGAAGGAAAACGAGTCGGTGCTGCCCGGGCCCGTTTGTGCCCGTTCAGTAGAGATCTCCAATGAACCACCACCTTTAAATAAAATGGTTTCAAAAAAAAAAAAAAAAATATTAATTCGGTTTTTTTTTTTTTTCATGTGTCTACTGGATACACGTTAAGATGTTTATGAATTGATGTTTTTTAGTACGGTAATTATGAATTAATATTTCAATTTATCTTGACAAAATCAATGAGATTCCTTCTATATTAATGTGGGTCGATATTAATAAGACACAGATAATCACGGATATTTTGGAGGTTTTGCGGAAATATTTTACAGATTATTTTCGCCATTGGTGATATTTGTTTTGAGATGGTTCAAATTAATGTGTTTCATTAATTTTGAAATTTGTGAGAAGAAGAGGTAAGCTTAATTGGTAAAAAAATTCTTAATATTCTCTCCAGATCAAAGAAATAAATTGAAATTGGTCGTAATTTTCTCCTGCGTATAAGATTTTGTTTTTAAGCAATCGTCGATGTAGATTTTGGCTAATATAGTCTCATTTTGGGTCGAGGTAAACAATGTGGACATTCGTTAGATTTAACGGGTAGAAAAACAGACATACGTCTCATGAGAAACCAACTGGAAGCGAAGACACGGATCCCGATCCATAGACCAAATACTCGTACTAGCTTATATTCGCCGACTGGATCATCAAAAGTTCAATGTACTTCAAGTATGCAATTTTCATTCGGGAACTGCCTATCTATACTATACTCCGTACTATACCGCCATCTAATTTCATTCCGGACCTCTATGTACAATATATTCATCGACGACATACAAATACGATGCTACAAAATCCTTTTTAGTCCGCCAGAATAAACCGACGACCTCTCAACAGTTTAACCCAGAACACAGGCATGTCATACCCAAAAAAATAGCATCAACACGCACGCATTTTCGCCAGTGCACGGTTTTCCAGTGAAAGCTTGCTGTCTAAAGTCTAAACCAGTTAAAAGTGACAGAGCTCGAGTTCAAAAACGCCCTTGAGAGAGCGAGTCTTCAATCCATCCTACGTTTCAGAGTACGCCGTACCCAGATTGCAGACTGTACAAAAAACAGCAGTTTCTACCTATTTACAACTGAACCCAATTTGCCAAAAAATAAATAAAAATACACCCAGTAGTACGTTACTCTCGGAAAATCGGCATTGATAAAAAGATGGAAACTAGTATATGACGGGTTCTTAGAAACCGTTCAGCAAGAAGCTAAAGGTTTGCTTACCGTGTATTGGCATCAACAGCCTCGATCAATTCGAGTTCACTAAACATTCTCAGAAATCCATGTTGCGCCTCTTCAATATCCTTTCTTAGTCGTAACACCTGCAAGAATAATACGAGGCATTATAGCCGGACATACGGGATATAAGTCCTCTACTCCTTCGGTTATATAAGCAAACTATATATTATCTCAAAATTCGCACGAGAAATAATGATGATCAAAGTTGTAGAACTTTCTACTATAAAAGGCGAATGAGTAACAATAAAAACGGGATTAAGGGATTAGCGTATATATAAGCAAATAATAGATCCTGAGCATACCTGGTAAGTGAGCTCTTCCTCGGCCTTCTCATGTTCCAAGCACCTGAACCATAACATATGTTCATCATATTGCAAAAGCGACACATCAAAAAGGTAAAAATTCGATAAGATAAATCAAATGAGAAGTTATGTTTCTCAATGATTAACTAGATCCGATTGTCCTAAGCTGTCACGGGTAATATCAGTGCCCCATATTCAAATCCTATGCAACTTACTTTGCGCGAAGTTCCTTGTTTTCCTCCATCACTGCTAAAGCCTCTTGTTGAGTTAGCTCCATGGAAGGTCGTGCGACGGACTGCAAGAAATGGTTGGCTTATTATGAAGTTCAGAATGGCAGGAGAATACCACAAAAAGGCAGCTGGAAGATCAAGTTACATTTATAAACCTACATTACGCAAAATTCCGAAGCGCATTTTTAAATAACTGAACTCCAAAACTACCTGTAGTTCCTTAGATTGCCCGGTATAGGAAGAATCGGATCTGATCCTGACCTTCCTTCCCCTTCCAAGAGTGGCCAAAAAATCATCTCTTGCCCTCTTATGACCTGCAAACATGAAGAGAATTAAGTCCGGTTCTTTCTACCTTATTTTCAACTCGCTTCAAAAGTTCAATTTGTCCCAACTCCCAATCAATTCAGTTCCAGTTCACTTCAGTTAAGCCCGTCGACCATCCCCGTTCAGTGAAGCTCATTTCAGAAAGAACGGGTCCTGCCTTACTAACTAACTTCTCGTAACCATCTGTGAACGATAAAATGTCTCCTACTTGTAAAATACTATCACCATGACAGAATTCCACATATATTATACCCTTTACAATTCTCACCTCTATGACCATGTTTGAACATGAGAGAAGAAATCATAATCTCTTTTCACAGGAAAAAATAGAAAAAGAAAGATAAAAGGAAGTGAAATTTACCATCCTGTTGAATGTTGAATTGAACCTCGTCAACTAGGGGATCATCAGCAGGTGAACTAACCATAGGGCGAATTTGCTGAATTGGTTCTAAACTCAAATTCGAAGTCCTTCGCATTGGTTGATGTATCGTACTATATGGACTTTTTTTCTTAACCTGATACCCAATAAGTCCGCAATGATAATCCCTACATTATATATTTATATGGAGTGTGTACATTAGTTTTTAGCAAAAAAAATTACCAAGAACTCAGATTTTAGTGGCTTTTCACCACCATAGATAGGTATTAAGCAACTAAGCAAAGACCTAACAAATACTCAACTTTTTTATATCAGTCACCACATTACTCCAACGCCTTCAAAGGAAACTCGGTTTTTTGTCTGAAAATTGCCCGAAAAGAGCGCGAATTTAGTCGCAGATGAGAATGAACCCCGACCTCATGGCTAGAGAAAAAGAGCTCTCACAACTTGAGCTGACCCTTGTTCTCAGGAGACTAGCCATTGTAGGCTGAAGGTTCACATGTTCTTAGTTTCTCCGTTTTAGAGGTTTTTCCCGAGCGACCCATGATGAGATCTGAGTCGCGAACTGCATTGGCGACCAGCAATTTCACGATACCAGAAGCACTGATATTCTATCATCTTCCAAAGTTACAGAATAGTGGGTTAAAGAACTATACCTCTTGATGTTAAATGCTGTCAAAATGTCACCTAACAGCCTCGGCAAATTTTTACAAATAGAGAGTACTCAGGAAAAATGATGACCTACCAGTACTCTGAAGTCATCTCCTTCAACCGAGTTTCAAGCTTCTGGAATAGGGATGTCCTTTCGAAATCTTGCTTGTTATGCGTTGGCTCAATAAAGTTTGCTTCCAACACTCCTATAGCAACAAAACTATCATGTAATATTGTAATCTTCCCAAACAACAATGGTAGAGTATTGCTTATGTGACAAAGGCAGATTACCTACGACTCCTCTTCCTCTGTTACCTACAGAGCTAACAACCTGCCAGAATGGCTGGAAAAAAAAAATGAAAATTTACAATTCGATAAGAAAACATATCGAGATATGGAGAGCTAATAACCTATATTCTGACGATTAAGTTTCTGGCATACAAGTATATGTATAAATCTAGCTTCCCCGTGGTATAAAAAAACCGACTTGTCCTTTAAAATTACAAAAACTTGCATACTCAGTCTGTAAAATCGTCAAATATGCATGGCTCAGACCAAAAGCTTACCAGTATAAGACGGTTCTTATGATAGACATTGAATCCATGGATATAGACTTCGGGAGCTTCCTTCAGAAACCCTATTATCGTCACCACTTCACCCTGAAACATTCGAGGCAGGAAGATATAACACATACTGCCTCCAATTACTTCCAAACTACTTAACTAACCATCCGCTTTTTAAGTCAAATTTGTACTCATTAAATATTGAGGTTGATTTTATTTAGTACAGTAATATTTATAAAAATTCAAATATAAAACTAGCATAATTACGTTCGTGATACAAAGAGGTTCCAGAATATTATAAATTCAACACAAACAATAATATATAGATGATGAAAAAGGTGGTCAAAATGTGTTCTTGTAGACCGAGAGTAGTTTAGAACGGATTGAAAGAAGTATACTATAGGAGCAAATCATGATTCGTCAAGGACGTATTCATGTCTAATCTTGTAACCATGATTTAAACATAATAACTAACAGCAGTAAAGATCATAAGTTAGCAAAAGGTAGATGGACTAACCTCCTTGGTTCCCCCACTATGAGGTTTATACATGATAACCTCTCGATATTTCAGATCGAGTGCTATATTGTGATGTTCAATTATTACCCCCCGCAATATAATCCTAAAAGTTTTTGGAATCCGAAGGTATAAAATGGACATGTATACCTGCAATGGTTAAACGGTAAACATCTTAAACTTCTTTGACGCTACCATTGCTGTAGTCACAAATTGTTGTAGTCACAAATCCATTACTTAAGATGATGGTTGAGGCCCATTATTGAATGTTAACATTCTAATACGCCTCCTCACTCGATACCCATTGGATTTGAAGAGCGGTTAGTGCACATGGGACGTGTACCATTTCCACTAGCGAGAATTTTGAAAGTTGACAGGATTGAGCCGACCTCGTGGTCACACTGGTTGTGATACCATGTGAGGAGATCATATCAATCAATCAAAACCTTAAACTAATGGTTCAAGTCCCATAATTGATTTTATACTCTAACATTATGGATGCTACATATATATAATGATTGAAACAAGGTATTATTCCACAAGTGACTCTATTCTACACAGGGGATCAGCATCAGATATAGCTATATAAGCAATCAGAGACATGGGTTAAGCTAACCTGCTTCATAAGCTCCGCGATAGTTGTATATGGCGACCAGCCTAAAATGATGGAAATATTAGATTCATAGTTGGCTACTCCATATTGACACAGTGGTTTAAATGTGCCTGTTGACAGATTGTACTCATAATCAACCTACAAAGGCAGAAATCCATTCAACACAGTAGTCATGCCTAAGGTAATAACAAAAATGATAGACGAGGAAAAATTGAACGCACAGATTTCAACATTGGACATCTAACAACGTCCTTTGTTCCCCATAGCAACTGGGGATCAAAAAGCACCTAATTTGGCGGCCAAAGTATACACAAAATCAAACTCTGACGAATGGGACAAAATTATAAGATAACATGTACAGAAAATAAGGATGTACCAGAACTAACCATTGGAACTACTATCCTGTCTTGGCCTGTCCGTGATAGGTAAGTATATGAAAGTAAACCAATGCTTTGAGTTACTGCCCTGATCATAAAACAAGCACAGTTGAGTAAGATTAGCTCGGAAAAAAAAAACACTAAGTAATGACAAGGTGAAGAATGCACACACTGGTTGCCTTGGTGGCGACTGAAGACGACAACATCAGCTCCAAGTCTCATCGTGCTGGTCTTGAATCCGTTTCCATCTGAAATGCTGTAGTTAGGTTGAATTTTTTTAAGAGATAAACTGAGAATGTAAGAATAATACTTATACTATTACATTTTCCAATTGCTGATTGAGACTGCTTGTCCGAGAATCCAAAACTCATACAGCGACGGATTGCCTCCGGATCCATTCCGCCTCCATCATCTAGCAAATACTTACCAAGCTTAGACACTAAAGAGACCGACTTTTGACAAATTATGAGGATCTGCTATTGAAGATCGGCGTACCTTGGATAAGCAATGATGGACTCCCATCCCTTGGATTTGGTATTTTGTCCAGATTGACAAAAGACGAGCCGTTGTGTATCTATCACATACAGTAAACCAATCAACATCACATCGACTAAGGTAAATCGGACAGAGATTCAAGGAGTGAAGACATTAACACGAGATACTGAGATATACTCCATATCGTATATGCATATGAAACCAAGATAACCCAGAACCTTTTTTTTAACATAGTATGCAACTTTGAAGACTAGAAAAGAGAAAATTGACAATAAAAATTTCGAATAGAAGTACCTCGTCAATTGCATTGTCTAGAAGTTCTGCTATAGCTGCGTAAATGCCAGAAACGAATGCAAATTAGATACTCCCACGGAAATGTGAAACGAAACAGAAACATTAAGATAGTATGTGGAATATACCTCCAAATGCCCACTTATGGGAAGTGGCATTTGAGTGGAGGAACTTAGGATGAACATGCATGTAACTTTTAGTGTCTGCAAACAAAATAAATAAATAAGTCTGACAAAATACACGACACGCACACATATTAATCATAAATACTCTGATTTGTAGGTAAGGTGATTATGTTGAGGACTCACATTGTGTCTGAGATTTGGAGCCAAATGAATCATTGTAGTCTCCAGCTTTCCAGAATTGTCGACAAAGAGGTGCGGGACATAAAGGTGATGCAGAGGCATCCTCAGTTCGATAAGTGATGTAATCATTTGATTTCCTAATGAGTTCAGAATCTCGGGCTCTAGGACAGAAATCGGATTCTGGTGGGGCCGGCAAGGTGGAGATGTCGGTTTTTTCAGATTGGAATGAAAGCCAGTTGAGTTGTGCCTCGAATTCATAATTCACACCGACTTCTCCCATCTTTCCTAATCCCGCCTGTGTTGTTCAGTAAGGGAGAATACTCAAACGGGATCAGGTACAAGACGTAAGCTGTCGCCTGTGTTGTTCAGTAAGGAGAATACTCAAACGGGATCAAGTACAAGATGCAGGCGACAGTAAGGAAAATAGTCAAACAGGATCAAGAACAAGATGCAAGCTCTCGACCTGTAGGAAGGAAAGCCAGATACAGACATCTTAATCCTAATGAGATACAGTCCACAACGATAATATGAAGATTCAACGAACAGCAACAGAATGCAAAATGCAACTGAACATTAGCAATTAAACAAAACATTTGTGCCATTATGTCAAGATTCAACAAACAACGACAAATTGCAACTGAATGTCTTCAAACATAATCACATAAACAGTATTCGCTTGTTGGAATGACGTATGTTCGTCCTAAACAATATTAACTATAGAGCATGTAACCTTCCTAGCATCAAAAACTGCATCAGCCCTCAAAAATAACACTGGAGAAAAACGTAAAAGGCCACTGTGGCCCACAAAGTATGTTGTTCAGAAAATATGTCATGACTTATGCCTATCACGACGACATTGTCCTGATGCCTCAAGCCATCCTTTCAAACAATGAGGCTGAAGGGAAACGGGTCGAATATATGAAGCCTGACTGGCTTACTGCTATGGTCAAAGAGACTATTTCCGAATGATCCATGATGAAACTTGCATAAAAATTACATCAAGTGATTATAACTGTCTACTAAGAAACCACAGAAGAACAACTCTTTAGGAAAATGCCCCTTCAAGTCTTCCAAAATCCAAACACTACCTTCTTCAGGATTAAACAAAAGTGTTCCTAGCAAAGGCACCTCTAAACTTATCCAATTTTTACTAGATAGATAACCCATATAATGCTCTAATATCACTGTAGTACAGCCAAACACTCAGTGCTTCTTTAGTTTTACGTTTTCGTGTACGTCTACATCATTCGAAAACAGCCTCTTTGTATTACTGAGACACGGGTAGAGTTGTTTTTCAAAGGGGGCAATTGGCACATCGAAGTTGTAAAGGTTTTGGATATCGTCATTCTGTTTCATTTTGTTCTTTACGTTTTACGGAGTAATATCTTAAGAGATTATTATTTAATAAACGTAAAGAATCAAATGAAACCGAAAGATTCAGGTATGCTCATGACATAACAATGAAGATTATACCTTAAAAACAACAACATTTTTATCACATCCTCAGTCACAAAAAAAGATTCAAAAAAGATTTAGAATCGACTAACCTGAATCATTATCCGAATATTAGACCTTAACAACCCCATCATATTTCATCTTATCTTTTATTTATTTGTTGTTCCCATTTCAATCTTTCATCAAAATTATCAAACTTAGATCATAAATAAGTTGAGAAATAAATGGGAAGGACAAATAGCGTGGGAGGGATACTAAAATCCAATCTCAAACTTGGATCATGCAAGAAAACAACCATCAACAACGATTACTAATCACTCCGATTCTTTAGAATCACTACATTTGATTAAAATATTTCTCACAAATCTTAAAAATTTTTAACAATTCCACAAAATCGGAGGTAATATAATAGATCTAAAGAGATCAAGCAATTCACCTATATGTATCAAGCTAAAATCAAATGGAAAGAACATAGAAGATCAGATCCAAGTATCCAACCAAATTAATCAAATCCCAAGAACCCCAAACACAGATCTAGATCTAGATCTCAATCCCTCAATCCAGATCAGATCTAACACCTCAACTCCATCACACATGCAAAAAAAAAAACACTGATTTGGTACAGATTCAGATCAAAAGCTGCCACATCAACTAACAAATCAAATGGCCACCCAAATGTGTGAAATTTTGTTTGATTGATCCTTCAACAAACACATTGCATGATGATATGGGAGGGGACACCTAAACCCAGAAGAAACATTGAGAGATGTGAGGAGATGGAAAATTGTGGGCTGGACCACAGATTATTGTTGGTTAGGGTAAAATAATAATCATGTTTCTTTGATATCTTCCACATTTTCTTTTTTAACCATTTCTTTGATTTCTTCCACTTTTTTTTTTTCTATCACACTTCTCTCTTACCTAGGTGACCCACTTACTTTACTCCCTCCCTATTTTTACTTATTTTATTGTTTTTCTTAAGAAATATGTCACTTTTAAGGTGGAAGAAATTATAGAAACGGATGATTATTACTTGACTTGTTATGAACAACTCGTTTGTATTTTCTCGTGATATTTGACTTGTAACAGTCTTATGCAGGATATACTCGTCACATGAAAAACTTATTTTAAAAGTAATTATAAATTTTTCCTACCAATAGACAAATCATTTGTATTTTCTTTACTCTTTCCGTCTCATTCATTTAATTCATTTAAATTTTATATTATTTGTAAGACTTATTTTTATCAAATGCAAACAAATGGTTAAAACAGAGAATAATTTTCATCTTTATCTACTTGTGAAAATAAAATGACATTTGATCTGACAAAGGTTCGTGACATATATAATTGTCATAATGGAGACTTGTTGATTCTTATTCAATATAAGTGTTTCAGTATTTACCTTATTACGGGTCAGATAATAATATAAGTAGAATAAAAATACGGAGTATAATGTATAGACAGTTAGACACTAGCCAAAAAAAAAAAATTTATTATTTGATTATGTTATTTGACTTAGGATAATCTTAAGGCAGATGTATGAGAGTATAAATGGAAGTAAACCCTAGAAATATAAATTAACTAGAGTAACGTGATTAAAATTAAACTAATTAAGTTACCTATTAAGCTAATCACGATATTAAACATTACATATAGTAACCTTAGACTAATTAAGTAATAAAATTAGCTAGATCCAACTATCTAATAAACATTAAAGAATAACAAAGACAAAAGAGAGAGAATAAAATATACCAAATTGAAAAGAATTGCATAGATGAAGGAGAATATAGTAGCGTAGAAGAATTAACCAAACCAACTAAAGTAAATAAAACTAAAACAGCCTAGATCAAGAGTAATAAATCAAAAAAAGAATGTCAAGAGAGGAAAGCTACGGTTGCCTAATGCCTACTTTGTTGTTTCGTGCGGCAATGGAGGTGGAGGTGGAGGTCGAGGTCTAGGTGGTGGTGCTGATGAGTTGAATGATCATGGTTAATAGAGATGGAGGATGATTTGATCAACTAACTCATATTGGGTGGGGGAATGAGTGGCTAAAAAATGAAGGAAGAAGTCATTTGCTCTCTCCGAGTCAAGTCGGGATAAGGGTGGGAAATGAGTGGCCAAAAAATGAAGGAACAAGGAAGAGAAATGTTTCTACTCCCTCTATCCATTTTTCTATAAAGTTTTAATCTTCCTACTTTCCTTTCTGGATTGTCCATCTTTAAACTTTCTACTTACAATATTTCCTCTTTTGGTTGATTTTTGTGGTCTATATCATTTCTGACCCCACATTTTCTCTCAACTTTCATTTTCCACCACACACTACACCCCACCCTTAATTTTTGTGCCTACTCCCCTATAAAGTTTAAATTTGGATGGAGGGAGTATCTTTTTCCCATTTGCTCTCTTCGAGTGAGGATAAGAGTGTGGAATGGGTGACTAAAAAATGAAGGAAGAAGAAAGAGAAATGTAAGGGTAAATGTATATTGATGACATATTAATGACTTAGGCAAAGGGTCGATGACATATTGATGTAAGGGTAGATGTATATCACATACTCCGTATATATTGATGACTTGAAAGGCAAGGTGGGGAAAAGATATGACTAAGCCCAATAAAAAAGTAGGAAACATTATTTTGACTCGGAGCCAGCACTATTTTCGCTCATCGTTCTATCTTCTTCCCATTCCAGTTATTCGTTTTTTGTCCTTTTTTTTTTTTTTACTATATTACTCTTATTATTTACTTATAACTACAACACTTACGAACTCATCTATACCATAATCATTTTTTATGTCCATTTTTTTTTATATTACCCTCGCTACAAAAAATGATGTGCCAAATAAAGGGGTAAAACATTAAAGAATGAAAGTGGGAGGCTGATTAAATGGGGGTGTATGATAATGGGCAAAGAGGTTGAGCATAAGATTAGGGTTCTAGTGGGGAGTGGTTGTTTAGACCCGACTTTATTCGGTTATTCCCGAACATAAATTTTTTGGAGAGACGGTCTCTCAATAACTTATTGAGAGACCACTCTTCAGTACCACTTTATGTTCTATTCGTACCTTTAAATGACAACTTTGTTTTGTACCTGTTTTTATAAGAAACGTACTCTCTTTATATTTGTATACTCTTTTATGTTAATCGTACCTACTTCTATTATGTTGGTACCACTGTCACTTCCTTTTGCACTTAGTCTCTCAGTAAAGTCAATGAGAGACCGTCTCTCAGGAGACCTACTCATTTCCGAAATGGTACCTACGAAATAGAAACGAGACAAAGCTGTGTTAAATCCTCGAAAAATGACAATTATTATGATAATTATAACTATAAGTCTATAACAACTAATTAACACTTAATATCACATAATTAGTTATATTAACAATTAAGCACACAAAGTCAAAACAATTTCTACGGATCTTGTTCCGGTTAAGGAATCAATTAACCCGAATTGAGAACTCGGGTCTTTAGTGCTCAGATATCGCTTTGCTTGGTTTCCCTTGATCTCTCCTTCCCCTTTTCCTATAGTCGGACCTTCCCGGCGAAGCGAGTTTGCTCCCTGCACAAGCAACGCACAGGGCCTCGGAGGTTGTCCGAGGGAACCCTCTCCGATGCCTAAGTCAGTCCGTGAATGTCTTGACGAACCTAGCTCGTGAGGAACTAGGTGGCGGTTTTTAGGAGTAAGGGTCTAGAGAGAGAAAATCCAACCTCCTCTAAGTGGGAAATGGGTGAGTATTTATACCTTCCCACAAGAGAGAAGGTTGGAGGGAAAAGGGAGCGGGAGAATGAGTGGATATCATGGTTACACGTGGACCTGCTTCATCCGCTCATTCCCTTTTACCTTTAGGCAGAAAGACGAAGGGGTCCCTGGCAATCCCTGCCCTGCTTGGGGAGGAGGTCGCCTGGGGGCAAATGGTTGAGTGGAGTCTACTGGCTCCTCCCAGCTGGTCGCCCTACCCTGTCGGACAGGCGACCCTCTTGGAGGTACATTCACAGAGGACAGCCCTGGTGTCCCACCTCGACGGCCTGCTGGACAGGCCCTTCGGCTCCCGGGTTGGGTACTTGCGGGGCCTGCCAGTCGGGCGACCCGGTGCAGGCTCTTCAACCCTCATCAATTGGCCCTCACCGGCCGGGGGGAGGTAGGGTTTCTCCCTGGCAGGTGGACTCTTGAGGGTGAGCAGTTGACTTGTGGCTATACCCTTTGCATTTAATGCGTTCGCGTATTCCCGAGGGGGAAGGTTTCTTCCGCATTGGGCATGCTGAGAGTTTAAGTATCTTCTGGTCATGATTGCTTTCCAGACCCAAGGGATTTTGGGGCAGCGTGCTTGTATGCTGATTGGTTGTGCCCCCTGTCGAAGTAGTTGGGGCGCCATTTAATGTTTTGGCCACCCTTTTCGTATAAATTGCGGCTCTTTTGCCATTTTTACAACCCATCTTCAACCTTCTCTTCTTCTTCCTTCAGTGAAAATGTCGTGGATTACCAAAGTATTTTTCTGCCATGGGACTCGTGTAATGAGCCGTCGCTTTACGGGGCGCAGGAAGCTAAGGTATCCTCGGGCGTCCTTTCTCATTTTGTGCCGTAGTTGGCGATCCTGCATTCAACGTCATCGCAAGCTCAGGAGGGCTCTTGTCAAAGCGGGCAAGTGTCCTCGGAGGGTTCCTCCAGCTGCCCCGAAATTCAGGCGCTGCCCCCAGGGTGGGGGTTGTTTCAACAGCCGGGGGCAGTTCGACCCCGGCTGCTCAGAGCTGTCCTCCTCTCCTGAATCGGGCCCTTTCTCTCCTCCAAAAAGGAAAGTGGGCTGCGGCTCTTGTGACGATACCGAGACAGTCCCCTATGGTCGGGACTGGGATGTCAGCAGCCGGGATTCCGGCGACAGTGACGGCCGGGGTTACTCCTCTGGTCGTGAGGATGACGACGACTCGGCGGACCCCTTCAAAGATTCAGACGATTGGGACTGGGGATCTGATGTTGGGGGATACAACAGCCCTGGGGGTTGTTCCCCAGGTTTTGATGATGACTAGGTCTGCCTGAGGGGTGCAGGCAAAGTGAGCCAGAGACAGGGGGCTCTTTTTGTATTCCTGGCGTACATGCAATGTAACTTGCCCGTTTTTCGGGTTTTTCTTAATTTAATGAAAAAGTCAGACGGTTCTGTTTACATGTGTTATTTTTATTATTTGCTATTATTTGTTTTTGTTATTTGGAGGTAAGGTGGACGTCACAGTGTGATTGTCCTTCCAGCGTCTTTTTGTCTTCTCGAGGCCATCCTTGGGAAGCTGCAAGTGGCTGCTCCCTGAGAGCTCGACACGTGGACAGTAGCCCTTGGGCGGATCTTCGAGGCTTGGCGACTTTTCGTCTGCCTTTCCCCCTATAAAAGCAATCTGTCACTCATTCCTCCTCTTTTTCTCTTTTCAAACTTCCTTTCTTTCCTTCTGCAAATTTCTCGGTGTAAAAACTCGAGCTCTTCTTCGTACCTCCGTTTTTCTGGGAGACTCTTTTTTCAAGCTCGCACTTCCTCAGCGGCCGACCCTAGGTTAGACTTTTAACTTCCAACTCTTGCTCCCTTTTCTTTCAATTTTCTTGCTTTTTCCTTCCCTTTTAGGGTTGCCATGTCTAGAACCCGTCCACGCATTCTGTCATTCACCGACCCACTGAGGGAAGAGGAACTGGAAAAGGGGAGGGAGGACCTCGCATCCTCCTCTAGGGAGGTTGATCTTGGGATGGCTGAGGAAGAGGACCCGGCGGGCGATGGGGGTGGCAACTCCCCTGAGCCCTCCCCCCGCGATGTTATTGATTCGGATGACGAGGCAATGGAGATCGACCCCTCCAGGACCTCTGGTCCCCTTATTCCCCGGGAAGAGGGGAGGACGTATTACTTAGACAAAACCAAGTACCGTATTCCCTTGAGCACATATCCTGACCCAAAAAATCGGGATCTGATTCTCGCAAAGAACGCCGCCAACGCGATTGAGCGTTTCTATAATTTCGGGGACGGGTATACAATTGTCGTCCCCGGCGAAAAGGACACCGTGTGCTGCCCCCCCGACGGGTGCATTGCGGTTTATCATAAGTGCCTAGAATTTGGCCTTCGCTTCCCCCTTCATCCGGCCCTAGAAGAGATTTTCAGGCGGATGAATGTGGCCATTGCCCAGCTGACAGCCATGGCTGTCAGGTCATTAATTTCCTATGTGTGGACCTCCTTGTTCCATCGCGCCGAACCTTCTGTTGACGCCTTAAGATTTATGGTTGGCCTACAAATGGTCTCTTCCGGGAGCGAGGGCTCTCCTGGGTATTGGTCCCTTCTGAGGCAGAAAGGACATACACTGGTGTGGCCTGCTATGGACAGTCTGAGAGATTGGAAAAACAATTTCCTCTATGTACATAGCGCCCATGGGTGGAGAATTCCTCGCCATTTCAGGAATCATGTCCACACCAGGCTTGAGACTTCTGAAGAATATCATCCTGGCGTGGGGGGTAAGGCTCTGGAGGTGAAATTGAGCAGGCAAGACAAGGACTTGGTGGACAAGTTTGTTGCTGGTAATGATAAGCATGGGGTGTATGGTCCTTCATTATGGCTTCCTCATGCGGAGGTCATTGCTACTGACAGGTACCTGACCCGGGTGGGCATGAATCCGGGCTTAGACGAAGGTAGTTCAGGAGTGTTGATGATTTTTCTTTACTCGCTCTTTTCTCTTTTAAATGGCCTTTCTAACCAGTCGTCCGTTTGCTTTGCAGGCCTTGCCACCTTCCTTTGGAGAAAGGGGGAGGTGAGACGTTTGGGCTTGTCTGGGACTCTCGACGTTATCCAAGTCCGTCCTTCCCTTC
This sequence comes from Agrostemma githago, assembly GCA_958450325.1. Classification (NCBI taxonomy): domain Eukaryota; kingdom Viridiplantae; phylum Streptophyta; class Magnoliopsida; order Caryophyllales; family Caryophyllaceae; genus Agrostemma; species Agrostemma githago. The sequence goes on from OY288259.1 coordinate 3,758,511, forward strand.
CTCCTGACTTCAAGAGGGGCGAGAAAAACCTGATGAAGCATCTGAAGGGCCTTTCGTTCAGCAGGCCGAGGCTCCCTGCTCCCCCTAGGTCAACTCCCGCCAAAACGGCGGTCTCTGAAGCCACCCCTTCTCCGGTTGCAAAAAAGGCAACTGCTTCTGAGGTTACCCCCTCCCCTGCTGGCAAACAGGGAGGCCCTCCTGCAGGGGTTCAGATTCCCCAGGGGCCGCAGGCTGCTGGCTCTGAAGAGACTGGAGAAAGCACTCCCAGGGGGCTGATCAGAAAGAGGAGCAGGGGGACTCCGAATGCGGATTATGTGGTGGATCTAGAGGCTGATACGCCTGACCCCAAGCGTCTTGCTCAGGGAGTTCCTAGTACCTTTTTCTCTGAGGAGAATGCTGAGTTCCGTTATGCTGCCGGCGATAGCCAGGATGTCTCTGCCCTACTTTCTGATTCTGGGGCGGTTTTGGCAGACCATCTCCTCAAGACTGTCCACTCTGCTACCCACCAGGTGACCCAGTACATCCAGCGAACTACCAGGGTTATTCAGGCTTCTGCTGAGTTAGCGGCCCTCAGTCGTCTGAGTGACGAGGAGTTGGCCAATTCTGACCTCCTGACTACTATAGAAAGGGACGCTGCCCTTGTTGCCAGCCTAAAGGATCAGCTGGCCAAAAGGGAGAGCGAGCTGGAGGAGGCCAGGAGCCAGGCGACTCACTGGAGATCTCAAAGCGAGAGGGTTGCTCGAGAGGTGTCCCGCCTGGAGGGGGAGGCGAAGAGAGCTGAGCAGGTCTTTGCGGAGTTGGAGCAGGCAAAAAAGGCTTTAGCCGGGCTGGACCAGGTCAGGAGGAAGGCTGCCGACTTAGAGGAGCGTCTTTCCAAGGCGGATTCGGCTCTTCAGGTGGCTCTCGGCGATCTGACGGCGAAGACTGAGGAGTGGCAGAAAGGGAAGGATGAGATAATCCAGGAGGTGGAAACTGCCGTGTCAGCAGGTTTTGTCAATGGTGCCAACTCTTGCCTGGGGGTGGTCATGGAGGCTGTCAGGGAGATGTTCCCAGGCTTTGATGAAGAGGCTTTTCGAGCCCTCTATATTGCCAAGGACGAGGCCCAGATGCGCCGGATGGATGAAGAAGCTGCTACATCTGCCCCAGAAGCTCCCCCTGCTTAACAGGGGAGGCAGTCATCCTCAGAGGGCTCATGTCTGTCCCCTGTCGCGCTTACGCTAATATTTTGACTTATCTTTTCTGCGCACCGAGCCTTTCGTGGTCGGCTGCCGTACTTGATGTAATTATTTTTTTAGAAAACCTTTACTTGGTGTATCTCCTGCTGCTTTATTTCTTTTTCTAAGGATTTCCTCGTTTGTTTCCATCCTGCCTTTGTTTGAATTTCTTGAGGTATGCCCTACCCTCTGTCTGCCCCGAGGTTGGTAGGGTGATTTATGCGTTTTTTATACAAGGTTGGGGAGCTTGCCCCCAGTCCTTGTTCGTTTGGCCTGTTCCTGGCTCTTGGTCAGAGTCCAGGGGCCTGCCCCCTACCTGTCCAGAGGCTGGCAGGGTGGCATTATGCGTTTTTTATACAAGGTTGGGGGGCTTGCCCCCAGTCCTTGTTCGTTTGGCCTGTTCCTGGCTCTTGGTCAGAGTCCAGGGGGCCTGCCCCCTGCCTGCCCGGAGGCTGGCAGGGTGGCATTATGCGTTTTTTATACAAGGTTGGGGGGCTTGCCCCCAGTCCTTGTTCGTTTGGCCTGTTCCTGGCTCTTGGTCAGAGTCCATGGGGCCTGCCCCCTGCCTGTAGGGAGGCGTTTGAATTTTTGTTGGGGGGGCTGTTTTCCTTAGTTCTGGCAACAGGGGGGCCTCCCCCTATTGCCCCCTGCTCGTTTGTGTGTGAAAACACGAGTTTGAACAGGCAACGAGTATAGACTTTGAGGATCTTTTCATTTCTTCGTAAAAATCTATCACAAGGGTGGTCGGAGCCGTCGACATTCTTTGACCGTTCTCCGCCAATTTTAAAGAAACGAAGACTACTTTAAGATTCTGCTTTAAACATAATATTTCTTCAAGGTGTCTGCATTCCAGTGAGCACTCAACTCTTGGCCCTCTAGATTGGCGATCTTATACGTGCCTGGCCCTAAGATTTGAGTTACCTGGTATGGACCCTCCCAATTAGCGCTGAGTTTGCCGTGCTCTCTTGATCTTCCCACGGCCTGTGTCTTTCTGAGGACTAGATCACCCATCTGGAAATTTCGCTGATGCACTCTTTTGTTGTACGCCTTCCTCATTCGTTGCTGGTAGGCGACGATATTGGCGCTGGCTTCCTCCCTTACCTCACCGACCAGATCTAAAGCTTCTGCCATTGCTACCTCATCCTCAGCCTGGTCGTATTGTAAGGAGCGCAGGGAGGGGATCCTGGCCTCAATTGGTAATAAAGCCTCTGCACCATATACCAGGCCGAACGGGGTCTGGCCCGTAGACTCCTTATGGGTGGTCCGGATTGACCAGAGTATGCTGGGGAGTTCGTCGGCCCATCTGCCCTTGAGGTCATCCACCATTTTCTTTAGGCCATTCAAAATTTGTTTGTTGGCTGCTTCTGCCTGCCCGTTGGTTTGAGGGTGGCAGACGGCAGAATAAGCCACCGCAACGCCGTGACCTTCCAGCCATAATCTCAGGGGGTCATTATCGAATTGTCTTCCATGGTCAAACACCAGCATTTTTGGCAGGCCAAACCGGGTGATAATGTTCCGCCAAATCACTTTCCTGACCGCAGGCTCGGTGATGTTAGGCACTGCTTCAGCTTCCACCCATTTGGTAAAGTAATCAATAGCTACAATCAAGAATTTTCTACCCCCGGTGGCTGCCGCGAAGGGGCCCAGTATGTCCATCCCCCACTGAGCGAAGGGGATGGGAGACAGAATCGGCCTGAGCTCCTGAGCCGGGGCGTGGATAGATGGGGCGAAGAGCTGACATTTTCTGCACTTTTGGGTTAAGTTCTTTGCGTCGGCCAGCAGGGTCGGCCAGTAGTATCCGGCTCTCAAGGCCTTGTGTGCTAGTGACTTCCCTCCTATGTGATGGCCACATATCCCGGAGTGGATGTCGTCCAGTACCTCCGCCGCTTGCTCTGCCCCCAGGCATCTGAGCAGAGGGGACGAGAAAGATTTTTTGTACAGGTCTTCGCCTATTATGATGAACCATGCAGCCCTTGTGGACATTTTTCTTTTCTGCACAGGGTCGGTCGGTAGGACTCCGTGCTTTTTGAACAGGATGATGGGGGTCCTCCAGTCTTCAGGCCCTGCCTCCTCCACCGCACCGACGGTTGGACAGGGGACGGTAGATTTCTCTTGGACGACGTCCACCCATACTGACCTTCTTATATCCTGCAGGCTGGAGCTAGCTAGCTTTGACAGGGCGTCCGCTCTGTGATTCTGGGATCGTGGGATCTGTCTGATTTCATATGATTTCAAACCTGATAGTTCCCTTTTTACGACCTCCAGGTATGCGGCCATTGTTTGGTCCCTAGCCTCATACTCTCCATTAATTTGGTTGGCGATGAGCTGGGAGTCTGTGGCCAGAACGACCCGTTCTGCGCCTGCAGCCTTGGCCAGGTTGATGCCTGCAAGTACTGCTTCATACTCGGCTTCATTATTCGAGGCGGGGAAGACAAATCTGAGAGCATGCTCAAAATCGGTCCCTTCCGGACTGGTCAACACTACCCCCGCCCCTGCTCCGTTGGTCGTTGAGGATCCATCGGTGTATACGACCCATTCGCCAGAGGTTGGGCCATCGTCTTCGGAGTGGGAGCATTCTGCCAGAAAGTCGGCCAATGCTTGGGCCTTGATGGCCGTTCTTGACTGGTATGTTATCCCCAGTCCACTCAACTCGATGGCCCACTTCAGCAATCTGCCCGATTTCTCAAATTTTTCTAACACCTTTTCCAGGGGCTGGTCTGTTAGCACCACGACAGGGTGTGCATCGAAGTATGGCCTCAATTTCCTGGCTGCTATAACAACCGTGTAGGCCGCCTTCTCGACCATGGGGTAGTTTTTCTCTGCTGTCCCCAGGGCGTGGCTTACGAAGTATATGGGCTGTTGAGCGCCTGCTTCTTCCCTTAGGATGACTGCGCTGACTGTAGCGTTGGTTACAGCGATGTACAGAAAAAGCTTTTCTCCTGCCACCGGTCTTGCCAGGGTGGGGAGTTTCTTTAAGTGTTCCTTTAATTGTCCGAACGCTTCTTTCTGCTCGTCTTCCCATTTGAACTGTTTATTGCCTTTCAGCACCTTGAAAAACGGGGTTGACTTGTCTGCTAACCTGGCAATGAACCGTGCCAGGGCGGCCATGCGACCTGTTAGACGTTGGATGTCCCTGATGGTCTTTGGCTCGGGGAGGTCTAGAACAGCCTGAACTTTCTCGGGATTGGCGTCTATCCCTCGGGAACTTACCAAGAAACCCAAGAATTTTCCAGAGCGCACCCCAAACGTGCATTTCTTCGGATTGAGCTTCATCTTGTAGGCGCGCAGGGAGGAAAAGGTCTCCCGCAGGTCTTCCAGGTGTTCCTTGTCTCCCTTACTCTTTACAATGGCGTCATCGACATAGGCTTCTATGTTTCTGCCTTTCTGATTTTCGAACACCTTGTCGACCAGGCGCTGGTACGTGGCCCCTGCGTTTTTCAATCCGAATGGCATCATCTTGTACATGTAGGTGCCTGAACTGGTGATAAATGCGCACTTGACTCTGTCCGGCTGCCACAAGTACACCTGATGATATCCTGAGAAGGCATCCAGGAAGCTTAGCATTGTATACCCACTGGTGGCGTCCACCAGTTGATCGATTCTGGGGAGTGGGTAGCAGTCTTTTGGGCAGGCCTTGTTGAGGTTCGTAAAATCCACGCACATCCTCCACGCGCCTGACGATTTCTTGACCATGACCACATTCGCCAGCCACTCAGGGTAGTCACAAACTTCTACAAAGTCTGCCTTCAAAAGTTTTTCGATTTCTTCCTTGATTGCCAAATCTTTTTCTGCGGACATGTTCCGCTTTTTCTGCTTTACAGGGCGGGCGTCCGCGTTTACGTTCAGCTTGTGAACGATACACGCTGGATCGACCTCTGGCATTTCATCCGCCGAGTAGGCGAATACATCCTTGTTCTCCCTCAGTAGTTCGACCAGCTCAGCCTGGTAGGACTCTTCCAGGTCAGCCCCTACAAGGACTTGTCTCCCCGGCTCCAGGTCCACCAGCATGCTTTCTCCCCCAGGTTCCAGGTGGTTTGATGTCTGGTTACCGGCTGGGATCTCGCCCTCTCTGCTGGGGGAGCTGTCGGCTTTTCTTTTCCCTTTTCTTTCGCTCTCATGAGCCTGCAGGGTCACGGAGTAGCACTGTCTGGCCGACTCTTGGTCCCCGCGTATTTTGCCTTCTAGGCCGAAGTCAGTGACGTAGGCTATGGTGAGAGCCCGGATTGATATGGCTGCTTCAATTTCGTCCAGGGTGACTCTGCCGATCAGGGCGTTGTAGGCGGACTTCGCGTCTACCACAACAAATGACGCCCTGATATTCCTGGCAGTAGCTCCTTCCCCGAACGTTACCGGCAGGTCTATGATTCCGACGGGCAAGACGCCTGCTCCGCTGAACCCATATAATGACCCCGGGGCAGGTCGTAGGTGCCGTTTCTCCAGACCCATTTTGTCGAAGGCGTCTTTGTACAGCAGATTCGTGTAGGCGCCCGTGTCTACCATGCATCTCCGGACAATGTGGTTGCTAATTACCAAGGATAGTACCAAGGGATCACTGTGGGGGTATATCACCTGCCCTGCATCCTCGGGGGTAATGCTCAGCGTTACTCCCTTTGGGCTTCCTGCTCTTTCAGCGTAGCAGATTTGGTTTCTTAGCTCACGAATCTGCCTTTTCTGCCCCCTCCGACTGATTGGACCTTCTGCATCTCCTGATATCACATGGATTACCAGGCGATTCTGTACCGAGCCCTCGGGTTTTTCAGGTGTCTCCTTCTGGGACTTGTTCCTGGCTGCATAGTTGGCCAACCAGCCGTTCCTGATCAACTTTTCGATCTCGTCTTTCAGATGACGACATTCCTCGGTGGTATGGCCTACGCAGTCGTGAAAAGTGCAGAATTTCTTGGGGTCCCCTCTTGGACTGCGCGGCTTGCTCGGGCGATTCCACTTCGCGGTTTCTTTTTCCAGCTCGAAGATTTCTGCCCTGGACTTATTAAGGGCAGTGTAACTGTCGAATCTGGGCTGATAAGCAGTGCGCTCCTTTTTGGGGGTATCCCCTTCCTCGGATCTATGTCTTCCGGAGTCGCTTCTTCCGCGTCCACCCTGCGGTCCCCCTTGCTGCCTCGTGGGGCCTGCAGGGGTCTCCGACAGGCTGTGGAATTCCTCCTGCAACATAAACCCCTCTGCGATTTTTCTGGCCTTGGCCAGGGTCTCCGGTTGGGCCCTGATCATCTGGTTCTTCATTTCGCCGGGTAGCAGGGAATTGGTTAGTGGATATGCCGTTGTTGGGTCGTCAATTTCCTTCACCTGTTGGAATGACAAATCGAACCTTTTCAGATATTCCCTGACAGTTTCACCCTTCTTCTGCCTGAGGGTCATCAGGTCAAAGCGGGTGAGACGTCGTCGTTTGTTTCCTGCATACTGGTCTAAGAACATCTCCGCCAGCTCGATGAAGAAGGAGATTGATCCTTGCGGGAGGTCCCTGAACCAACCCTGGGCTAGGCCTACCAGGGTGGTGGGGAAGATCTTACACCAGACTGCGTCGTCGGCGTCGTACATGCCCATGTGGCTTTCGTACGCAGCCAGGTGATCTTCCGGGTCTGTAGTTCCGTCGAACTTTACAGTTGGCATTTTAATCTTCGGGATCGGGTACGCCTGGACTTCAGGGTGAAGCGGGGTCTTAGTTGGCCTACCCACCATTTTTGACCTGCCCGCATCTGAGTAGCGACCGTAGTCATCCCAATTATCAGGGGTCGGTCGCCTGCCCTCAGGGGAGCGGTGCCTTGGTGGGGGCCTCGGCCTGCTAATCGCCTCGTCGCCTTGAGAGGGGGAGTGATACCGCGAGCGCTTCTTCTGGGCGGACTCGAGGTTATCGCCCTGACGGTACCTGGGCTTCATGGGTTGGCCGTTGTTGAGCCTGGATTGCAGGCCTTGGGACAGCCCAGGGGGTGGCTGCAATCCCTCAGCTGGCGTCAACCTGGAGAACACATCCTGCTTTTCTCCCAGGCGCTTGGATACTGGCTCTTTGTGCCTCATGCGGTCCCTCAGGTCTTGGGATAGGCCTCTTCTTTCATGAGCAGCGGTGGATTCTGTAGTATGGATGGAGAATGCGCCCTCCGGACCAGCCACTTTTTGCCGTGCAGGCGGCTCCTGACGAGCTTCTGAAATTCGCCTTTGCACTTGTGCATAAGCATGAGCTGTCCTTCTGGCTTTTTTCTGAGCGCTTCTGACGGCGGTTCGCTTTGTGCCCCCGGTTCCTTCTCCACTTTCAAAGTGGAGCAACCTGGGGGTCGTCGCGACCCTGCCTATCAGGTCATCAGGGGTAAATTCCTGGTCCAGCATGGCTGAGAAGAAAGCCGCAGTCTGTACCATCTGGGCAGAGGTGAGGTTTAAGACGGGTCTCGATTGGCTCCCCTGCCCAGCCATGGTAGCTGTTCCTTGGCCCGCTGCCCCCTGCAGACTGGCCCGCCCCACACCCGGAATTGTGGCAGCAGGCGTCATTTCGGGGGGCATGCCATACTGGGGGGCTTTGGGTGGGTTTGCCACCGAACTGGTGTCGAAAATCTCAGGCATATTCGATTGTGGATGGTTAATTTGTGTTTTTGGAATGGTTGATTTTGTGGGTAATCTCGTGAGCACAACCTAGATCTTCCCCACAGACGGCGCCAAATTGTTCCGGTTAAGGAATCAATTAACCCGAATTGAGAACTCGGGTCTTTAGTGCTCAGATATCGCTTTGCTTGGTTTCCCTTGATCTCTCCTTCCCCTTTTCCTATAGTCGGACCTTCCCGGCGAAGCGAGTTTGCTCCCTGCACAAGCAACGCACAGGGCCTCGGAGGTTGTCCGAGGGAACCCTCTCCGATGCCTAAGTCAGTCCGTGAATGTCTTGACGAACCTAGCTCGTGAGGAACTAGGTGGCGGTTTTTAGGAGTAAGGGTCTAGAGAGAGAAAATCCAACCTCCTCTAAGTGGGAAATGGGTGAGTATTTATACCTTCCCACAAGAGAGAAGGTTGGAGGGAAAAGGGAGCGGGAGAATGAGTGGATATCATGGTTACACGTGGACCTGCTTCATCCGCTCATTCCCTTTTACCTTTAGGCAGAAAGACGAAGGGGCCCCTGGCAATCCCTGCCCTGCTTGGGGAGGAGGTCGCCTGGGGGCAAATGGTTGAGTGGAGTCTACTGGCTCCTCCCAGCTGGTCGCCCTACCTTGTCGGACAGGCGACCCTCTTGGAGGTACATTCACAGAGGACAGCCCTGGTGTCCCACCTCGACGGCCTGCTGGACAGGCCCTTCGGCTCCCGGGTTGGGTACTTGCGGGGCCTGCCAGTCGGGCGACCCGGTGCAGGCTCTTCAACCCTCATCAGATCTAAATATGGGTAAAATAACCACTAAAATGTCGTTCATCAGCAATAAGCACGATCGTCGTCACATTTCATAAATAACATTATAATTTTTAGAGTAAAACAACACTATAATATTTGGATAAAAAAAACACGGTAATCTTTGGATGAAAGTATGAAACCAACGATATATATACCTCTTCTAGTTACTTTGCACTTGTTTATCTTTGGTTTTCGCATAAAAATCAATGAAAGAGGAGGAAACCGTTTGAGGCTATTGTTACTTGATGACGCGTGTACTATTTGTCATTTAATTACTACCAACTAGTCGTCATATACCCGTGTACCGTAAGAGACTATTTTGTTTTATGGCCTTTATAATTCACATATTTGTCTCTTACCTCATTGTTCAAGACGGAGTATTTATTTATACATTTTTTCCCGAATTCATGGATTTGTAACTTTATTTACTTCCGTAATAATACCCTAAGCAGTAAACAGAGCAATAATAATGCACTATTTGACGTTAATATGATAAATTAATAACGATGAGTTATTGCCATGGGTGTTGGCTTTTGTGCCTGTGAGAACGTAAGACTGTTGTTCCTCTACTTATGGATTAGCTTAAATAAAGCTAGTAGTCCCATCAAGCTACCAAGTGAAATAGACTCATAGTAATTTTAACCAATCAATTGATGTTTCTTATAAAAAATAATTACTATTGAATATATTAATTGGAATGTTTGTTATATGTGGACCTATTTAAGCTACAAGATTTTAGCTTAGAACCATTGTATGTAATTGTAACTTAAAATGTTGTAGCTTAAAAAATACGAAGTGACAACTCAATCTAATGATACATTAGCTCACCATTATACTTACTCCAACGAGGCTACTAGCTTGGTTTAAGCTAATCCATAAGTAGAGGGACAACAATTTGACTACTAGCTCACAACTTTGTTTATTTGCAAGTAAATACCCAAGCTACATCTGCTCCAAGTGTCTTCTTTTCCGTTATATCATTGTCGTTGATGATTAATATTTATTTGATTGGATAGAGCCACGTTGTACTTGCTAGGATAATTTTGTAATAATATTATCCTTGGTTTTATTTTTACTGGTTCTCCAATGTCTTTCCAAAGATCCATTATTACTTGAGCAGCAAGAAGCATTAGTTAGTCCATAGATAATGCAGGGTGCAAAATGATCTTTTTTTGTCGAAATTTATTTTTTGCTTGAAATTTGAAAGTGATACACAATAAATAACGTTTGTTTTCTAAAGCAATCCTTATAATTGTATATACTGTAGTCGTTTAGTCTTTATTTTTATTCTAAGTAATTTTGAATGTACTTCGTAATAAACACCATTTATCGTTCCATTATTCCACGTAGTTTATGAAGTGCCATGGTGATAATGAAAAACGTATAAGCAATCGTTATACTTGTACTCAATAGTTCAATCTTTATTTTTATACCGAGTAAATTTTAATGTAATCATCTTTTATCGTCCTTACTGCACCGCATAGTTTCGGAAGTAAAAATGGTAATATGGCTCCTACTTAAAGCTAAAACAACAAAAGAAGTGGAATTTATTGCGCTTCTGGTACAGCAACAAACATCGAATTTCGTTGGGTTCATCACAGCTTTGATATCCCACATCGCCCAGAGTTCAACCTCACCTCATCAGTTCTAGTATTAAAAGCAAAGGAAGCCCAACCTCTCAAACCATCTTTGCGCTTGGGGCAATGACGCAGCTAGTGAGGTACTAACCGAGGCGCGTCAATTGCTGGTTGAAAACTATTTCCAAACCCCCTCTTCGGCCTGGGCTTGACCTTGGCCGTCGAGAATTTCTGGAAGGGTTCCCTCGCAAGAGGGTAAAGCCCTACAATCCTCAGTTCAATATTTTTTTTAGAACCTTAATTTACTAAGCTACTCCGTAGTTGGCTTCACATACTAAGTACTGGAGTATTATATGAAGAACGTATAGGGAGTAAGTATTATATGAAGAACATATAGGGAGTACATCATGACAGCAATAATCGAATTGAAAGTTTGTCGAATGTATTACGAAGTATTATTTCGTGATCATTTTTCCCCCTCTGTAATTATTAAATAATACGAGTGCTCTATAAGACTTTTGCGGGGTTGCAACTTCTGTCCGAGCAAAAATCAGAAATAGATAACTTCTCATTGGTATCGACAAAAATTGCTAAATTCTCATTGACGGAGGGTCATTTTCTGTTAAAAAGATTACGACTCTTAATTCACTTGGTGTGAAAATGAAACCCATAACAAACTGAATTGTTTTGAATTCATCTGATTTATTACTCCCTATTTGATTGTTGAATTTGTATGATTGTTGTTTGAAGTATGGTTAATCAATGAAATTGTACTATAGTTGAGCGCTTGAGCTGCTGAGTATTGTATTATGTACTTTGTATTAACGCGAACCATATGTTTGATGGAATGCCGAGCCGAACCCTCAAGACTATTACGAAGTACTAGTAACCTTTTAAGAGTGCAAAGACTAATAATGAGCCATATATATACCACATCGACGAAACAACAAAATACTGTAACTGAACGACTATAATTAGGTGCTCTCATTTTCCTTCAGATTCACTGCAGCCATTCAGTAAGCACATAGCGAATTATTCTTTCGCCTTTTACTAAAGAATACCGTGTGCTTGCTGTTTTAAGTGGCATACGTTATTTTTTGGAGGGAATCATAATAATTTATGGTTCCCAGCAGTTGGAGTTGTAAATTTTATTATTTAGCATTTTCTTGTAAATTTTATTATTTAGCATTTTCTTTTCTAATTATAACAATTACTATGTAATTATCAAAATAAAGAAATGATTAAAGTATCATTTAAACACTGGAGGATGTTGATGCATGTTTCACACCATTAACATATTTCATTTGACTAACATAAATTATAAAGAAATTATATTCTTAATCTACTCATATTCTTGTATGTATAAAATCGTTTCACACCATCAACATATTTCATTTGATCCATTGGACTCGGGATATCCCATAATACGAGTACATTGATTGCGTATTACATTGTGTTATTTCTACGGGAAGAAGCATTAGTCCACAAATAATATAGAGTAGAAAATACTTGCTTATGCCAAAATCGAATTGTGGCTTAAAGTTTTGGAGTGATAATGAATACTCTCTCCGACTCTTATTGTTTCTCCCATTTTATTTTTCGCACAATTCTTAATAAAATTAATTAAGTAATCTAAATTATAAGAAAGTGGGGGTAGTTTTTATTTACAAATAATGACAAATGAGATAGTTACAATTAAAATAGCGTAACATAATGAAAAATGAGGTAATTATTATGGAAAAGTTTTGAAAAAAGTGGGGGTGGTTATCGATTAAAATCATGTCAGATAAGAAAAGTTAGAAATTGGAACAAAAAACGTGTTTTAAAAAAGAATATCGGAGAAACATTGTGATGTGGAGGAAGTAATGTATATTTTCTCAATCACTCCTCATATTTGAACCAAATACTCCGCAGTGTAAAATTGTAAATATGTAATTGTTATATTTATCGCGTAGTTTTTAGCGTAATAAACACCTCCTATCGTTCCCATTGCACCTCGTAGTTTATGAAGAAACATGTACGGAGTAATTTTTTTATTGCAGCATGTGATGTTTTTAAGATTAAATAAGCTACTCCAGTAAAAAAATGGCTGTGCCAATAATTTATTGTGCTTTTGGTACAGCAATAAACATCGAATATTCGAATCCCACCCATTGGTTTCATCCCACATCGCCCAGAGTTCAACTTCACCTCACCAGTTCCAGTATTAAAAGCAAAGGAAGTCCATCCTCTTAACCCATCTTTGCGCTTGGGGCAATGACGCAGCTAGTGAGGTACTAACCGAGGCGCGTCAATTGCTGGTTGAAAACTATTTCCAAACCCCCTCTTCGGCCTGGGCTTGACCTTGGCCGTCGAGAATTTCTGGAAGGGCTCCCTCGCAAGAGGGTAAAGCCCTACAATCCTCAGTTCAAATTTATCTGCAGTTAATATAGCCGTTACATGTTAATAATTTGGTTGATATGCACTTTTTCACCAGTAAATCGATTCAGTAAAAATTGGAATTAGAGAACTTCGATATTGACGGAAAGCCGGAAATTGATAAATTCTCATTGTCGGAGTCATTTTCCGTTAAATGGTTATAATTCTTGTAGTCTGTTTTTGTTAATTACTCATCCTGAGCGTCGCCGATTGTCGTCTGCTTCTTTCTTTTGCCAGAAACGTCTCTTAATTCAATTGGTATGAAACACATATCAATTTCAATTGTTTAAGTTGAATTCGTATGATTTTTATTATTTGATCGTTGAATTTGTATGACTGTTGTTTGAATTATGGCGAGTCAATCAAATTGTTCTATAGTTGAGCTGTTGGAGCATTGTTTTGTGTACTCTGTACTAATGCACACTACATGTTTGACGAAATGCCCAGCTGAACCCTCAAGCTAAGCTAGGAGCTACTACTACTACCATGGATGCTGGGCAATGTTATCTAGATGGGAATGCTGATGTTGTTGAGTTCTGCCCGCATGACGGGTTTCAGAATATTTTAGCTGCTTGTACTTACACTCTACAAGAGGGTGATCAGCCGAGTCGATCAGGGAGTATATCCTTGTTTGATGTCAATAATGCTGTTACTACTAGTTCTCTTAACCGGGTTTGTTTTGTTGAAACTTCTGGTATCTTTGATATCAAATGGAACCCTGTTGTGGGTGCAAAGAGTCCTTTGATTGCTCAAGCTGATGCAGGTGGATGTTTGAGGATTCATGGCTTAGAACGTTTTCCGTCAGATGGACCGGGATCCGAAGGTTTTATCTTCTTTTCGCCTTGCAGATTTCTGTTGGATGCTACTTCATGATGCTCTCTTGTTCTATTTCGTTTTATTTTACGAGTGCCACTTTATTTGTAGTTTCATCATTTGTCATCGGTCTCTTTGTGTTGCTAACACGTGTACAACTCATACGGAGTACATTCATATTCTTTACTCCCACCATTTGTGGAAATCCCTAAGGACTCTATGAGACCCCATTTGTGTTACTGTTAGGAGACACTTTGGATGACTTTAGATTGGGAAGATTATTTTTTCTTTAAAATGGGGTGGCTGATAGTTTATCTAATCATTCTCTGGATTAGCCTATCAATTACAGACTGTTTTCTTGGTATTTCTTTCATTGGCGGACCCATCTTGAAGGATCTAGGGTCGTGGGACAACAAAAACAATTTTTCGGGCGTGTATAAAATTGAATGTTTTTATGTAAAAATGACCTTTAATACTCAGGACCTGGGAAAGTTGTAAACCATACAGGCATATACTAATTCAATTGTCAAAAACCACTTGTTTACGAATGCAGGGACGGTACTAAAAGAGATCAGTGACATTCAAGTCAGTTCTTCAATGTGCCTCTGCTTAGACTGGAATCCCTTGGGCACTTCAATAGCAGTTGGTCTTTCAGACGGTTCTGTTTCGATTACATCGCTGACAGAATCCCAACTCAGTGAAGACCAACAATGGAAAGCTCACGACTTCGAGGTGTGGGCAGCTTCCTTCGATTGCCACCAGCCATCTGTAGTGTATACAGGGTCGGATGATTGCAAATTCCGAGGTTGGGATCTGAGAGAAGATGCCGCAATGCCAGCATTTCAAAATTCAAAGGCTCACACGATGGGAATCTGTTGCATTGTCAAGAACCCTAATGACCCGTATGCTTTACTTACGGGTAGCTATGATGAGCATTTGAGAGTATGGGATGTGAGATCGATTTCTAAACCCGTCAGTGATACCTGTCTTTGCTTAGGGGGAGGCGTTTGGAGGATCAAGTATCATCCTTCTGTTAAAGACCTGGTTTTGACAGCTTGTATGCATAATGGATTTGCCATTGTAAGATTGAGTGATGGTAACCCTGAGGTTATTGAGAGGTACAACGAGCATGGATCTCTTGCTTATGGAGCAGATTGGCAGAAGTCGAGGTTGGGTCAGGAAGGGGAAGGAACAAATAATTTAGTAGCTACTTGCTCGTTTTATGATCGAATGGTCCGGGTTTGGATTCCTAAGACTGATTTACTCAGTTGATTTGGATTATCTCTAGATTATCAGAAGTTCTTCGGATTGTTGGATTACTAGGTATGATAGTTAGGACCAACTCTTCCATTTCATAACTTTCTTTGTTTCTTTCATGAAATTTGTGACTTTGTTTTATTGTGCTGGCATTATTAGCTATTTTCCCGAGGCACGAGGTCCTTGTTGTGGTCTCGATATGGGAGAGTTCAACGCCTTTATTGACTCAGTTCATCTTTCTTAAGATGGATAACGGGTCAAGTAGACCTTATTTTGGATTGATGGGACATACTTTCCGTTAGTCCCTGAATATTTTGCTTTTGTCTCATCTATTCTATTTGACTCATTTTAGGTTTAAGATGGATATACACGACTTACACAAGGCTGTTTTATTTTTTATTTTTTACTTAGCGAGTGTTGGCTTTGTTTTTTCTATTTTGTAAAATGAAGTTGGTAGTCCAACCATCATCAAAACGTGCCCAAGGTAGTATCTGGTACTTCTCCAAGGCCTCTATACAAAGATGATCCTTGCTAACTGCTAAATGGTTTAGTGGTTATCCAATAATATAGGGCATTGGATACTAGAAGTGGTATTGGTAGTGGTAGAGTTAGGGGGTTAGCAGGGATGATCGCCCTTGTAAACATTACGAATAAAAAACTGAAAATTAGTTAAAATTTTCGATTATTTATGCAGTATACTTCTTCATCTAGCAATAATTTCCCTTCAGTTACCCGTTTCTAATTAATTACTCTGTACTACTTTGAACTAGCTGACCCCGAAAACAAATTTTACCGTGTCACCAGTGTTAAAGTTAGCGAATAACCCAATTAAGGGAAGACTAAAAAGTTTATTAACTTGAGGATCGATGAAGTTCATTGAATCAGATTACTTGACAATTCAATCCTTAGCAAAAAGTTGAGGTTATGTGACGGTCTCATTTGAGAGATCATCTACTTTACATAAGTCACAAGACGCCTTGAATATTAATACAAATTCTACATCGGAGAGGTGTTTTATTGGATTTTTATGTTCAATTTTTAAAGCTGATAATTCAAGTGAGAAGGACTTGTTGAAGTGTGAAGAACAAAGAGTTGAGATAATGTTTCTGAGGCCATAGTTTGTGTGCATATATGTCTCTTATTTTAGCCTTGAAAGACTTTATGATTGCGAAAATGACACAAATTCTTCGTTTTGAATAACGTAACCAGGTGCACAGGGAGTTATAAGGGCAAATTATGACGTTGACGGGATTCAAATCAGGTCATAATACTACCTTTCTAACTTTACCAGCTAAGTTAGCTATCTACAAGGCTACCCATGTATCTTCTGTCTACTCGTGAGTCATGACTCGTGATCAGTGGCGGATCCATGTGGACCTGGGCCCTGGGGTCCTGAGACACCACAAACAATATTTTTGTGTATTGTCCAATTTTTAGGTTTGAAAAATAAAATTTATACTATGCTCCATTTTAGTGTTGAAATATCTTTAATAATTTAATCGGGACCTTGGAAAGAAATTTTTTTGGGTCCGCTGCTCTTCATGCATTGAAGTCTGACATTGATGCCGCCAAAATGAGAAACATTTACTATGGGAACACTTCATTTATTCATCAGTCGTAATTTAATGTAGTTGCATGCTTCTTTGATTTGAGTCCTTGTATAAATCTGGTGGCCCTGTTTGACTGTTTGGTGCTACATGCAATAATACTGAATCCTTCGGACACCCTCTGTCTCGATCAATAAGTATTTTTGTCAAGTGTATTAGTCAATAATTTTCCGTTTTCATATTTAATACGGAGTACTCCGTAAGTTTTTGTTTTTGTAAAACAAGGGAGTGGTGGAGGTAAATGGTGATTTTTACAACTATATTGGTTTCCATGTAGAAAGAAATACGGAGTATATAACAATTCACCAGTACGGAGAGGGTATATCGCTTAACTTATTAAATAAAAATAAAACAACGAGAAATGACTGTTATTTCCAGAAAGAAAATTGAATCTTTGATGTCATTGAAGCTGTTCCCCCACAGTTTGGGTAAAATTGCTACTTTGGTGAAAAGTTGAATTGCAGAAAGACTGTGATGTGATTCTGTGTAACTCACATGAATGCAATGGACCTTACATGCTTACCCTACAATGAGTCATGGGTTCAGTTTGAGCAAGGGCATGTTCACATCAATGTTAGTTTAGATATATTGTTTTCTAGATGTTAATGTTGTCGACCCAAGATTAACTCCGATATTACCCCTGATGAATTTGTTGTTTTAACTAAGTTGAATTTCGATGGGCAGGCTAATAATCCTAATAGCGTTGATAAGCTAGGACATTGATACAGTCTAAATAATACTCTGTGTTGCTTTTGACTTTTGAGGTGTAAATGAAGTCGGGTCTATGACTTTATCGGCTAAGCTAAACTAACTTTGAACTCGGAAAAGTAGATTCCAACATAATTATCTCAGTAGCATTTTGATAACTCTGATAAGCTAGGAGTTTGTGATGGCAACCCTTTAAGTCAAGGTGGGGAAGATTTATATTAATTGCTAGTACTATTAATGCAGTGTTAATATATTTTTTTTTGGAATAATGTAGTGTTAATTTTCATTAAACAGAAGTTGGCTACTTGGCTTAGTTGAATTATGGGAGAGAGAAAAAGAGACAATCAATCATATGCAAATACCAACAAACTACATTTTCAGTGTCAAGAACTGTGGTTCACCAGTGATAGCAACCCATTTTGCCAGCCTCATTCAGTCATTCATATGAGTTTCTGTCATCGGTACTCTCTCCTAGGAGAGCCCGTCCCGTCGAATTAATTGGTTTTGGAATTAAACTTCGTCATACATAAAATACGGTTTTAAATTTCAAATTATTTAAAATTGTGTCAAATTTCACTCTAATCTGTTATCTCCAACCCATACACATAATGCGGTGGGAACTCTTCTTTTGGGTGTAACATGAGTCTTGACTCTTGAGGCCGGTTCTCAACACGGATTTTTTTTCAAACTCGGGTCTTAAATACCTCATACTTTTTTGTTTTACTATATACTCCGTAATATGAGTACTTCTATGTGTGAAATGAGCCTCGATGCCAGCTTTTAATGGAGACTGTTTTTTTACTAGAGAATATTATGAAAATACTATGATAAGATTATATTATGTGAATAATATGTTTCAGACTTGGATGATAGTAATTACCTTAAAATGTTCACCATACAGTCATACACTAGTAGGAGTATTAATGTATTATTGAGACTAAATTTCATGTGCCTTAAGTTACAATCCAAAAATCAGGAACCCTCACCACTCAAAACAATACTGCAGCTCTAGATTTTGCTTCCTTTTTGTTGCTTTCTGCATTTTCTTCTGCTCTCATTTTCCCATTCAAATTATGAAATTATCATCTTCTACTACTCCCTCTGCCACATGTTTCCTCCCCTCTTTTATTTCACCAATCATCACACCCAAGCTAAGATATGCCTAGTTAAGTTTCATAGACCCATGCAAAAGCAATAACCATACATACTAGTACTGTCCTTAAGTTTTTCACACTCATATTTTACTGAAATTTTACTATGTCACTTTAACTTTTTACATGTTTAAATTTACTTTGATCTCTATATACACTTGATTCTTGAAAATGGGTTCTGTAAATTATTGGTGGATTTTCTACATTTTATGTTTTAAAGCTTTCTGTGATGCTCAAGAGGTAACTACTGTGAAGTTCTTGAAGACTCCACCTCAGTTCACTCATAAAAAATCAGCTGTTTTTGCCTTTGAAGCTTTGGTGGCAAGCACAAGCAACACCTGTAACAACTGTACTTTCAATTGCAAGGTTGGTAATTTTTTTTTTTTTTTTACGATGACGAGGAAATCCGCAGTCGATTTTTTTCCAATCAGGTGACACATATGAAGTCTACAAGGCAGTGTAGTAACTCTCTCACGAGATTGCTTTTAGAGGGAATCGAACATGGGATCCTTGAGAATTTCGCCCGCTTTGAATATTTAATCATGTAGGAGTACATAGTTAGCCTTTTCAATGTTTTATGAAGGTCTACATCATGATGGGGTAACTTTTTGAATGTAACAACTAACAGAGTTCTTTCTATTATTTGCTACATGTTTGTATGTTGGTCTTGGTATTGAGCATATTTTAGGTAAGGTGTCATCATAATGGAACCATGTGATCAAAGGGTGAAACTTTTGGACCTACCAACTTAAATATGGACTCAAATAGACTTATTGGAAGGTCGTCTTAAAGTTTAAATGTAGAACAAATTTACGCTTATATCTCTAATGCTCACCAGTGGCTCATTATTGAAAGACCGTCTCATTGAGACTGTGATTTGCTACATGATATGGCTTATATAGTTGTATGTCATGTTAAGAAAATGGTAATTAAGCTGCTTCAGCTGCCAATGTATAATCTGTCTGCAGTTAGATGATGAAGTCTCTTCAGACTGTGGAGGAAGCAATATATCAGTTTCGGGTTTGCATGATGGATTTCACAGTTTACAAGTCTGCACTAATGCATCTCTAGGAGTTGGCTGTGCTACCTATAATTGGACTGTTGGTAAATAAGCTCCCTTTTTTTCTGTGCTGTGTGGTTCTGAATTAGAAACTGATCAAGTGATCTGAATTATTTGAATCTAAGGAATAATTTGCTGATAAATTCAAGTGATTCTACATGTGTGTAGATACCATTCATCCTACGGCCTACATCTCGGCCTCAACGTCTTTCACAAGTGCACCCAATGTTACTGTATATATATCATTCACGGAACCTTGTACAGGCGGAGATGGTTTCACATGTTCTTCCGTCGATGCCTGCAACGTGAGTAGGTGGCCAACTAAAATGCCATTGTTTTGTATTGCTGCATGAAATTAATACTCCGTATTATTCTTATTTAAACATCCTTTATTTGTCTTTAGTTTATGCAACACCCTGATTGTATTTTACATATTGCAGCTTCTTGTATATGGTGCTGGACAAGTTATACCAGATACACTTGAGACTATTCAGCCATACCTCAAGTACTCTGTTGTTGTAGGGTTATCTAGCAATGATCAATATGGTAGGGCGGTCCTTGTTATGGATAGAGGTTTCTGCACCGACAAAGCTGGTAATCGATTCATTAGACCGCAAAATTCAAGTGTTATTGTACGTTTTGGTAAGAACATCAGACCAAACTTATCCATTTTCGATTCTGTCTTTCTCTAGGATAGCTCGATTTTGCTCTAAAATTAACCATGCAACCTATTGAAAAAAGAATTTGTCTCTAACGTTATCAGAATGTTACTTTTGTTTTCCATGAAGCCAGTGATTCATATGGAGAAACTCTTTGGTTTTGAATCACAATGAAATAATGCATAACTAATTAAGTTGGCTGCTAGTTCTTATCGTGAAATAGTGATCATCAATGTGATTTTTGATGCAATTTTCATTAAATGCATTACGAAAAAATACAGTGTATTTGTATCCACAGTGTTAGGTTGCCTGCATTTGACTCTCTTAACTAGCCATTTGCGGATGCTCTTATGTTGAGTGTTAGATCAGATATAGTATCTAAGTACATTGCATTATTTGTAAATGAATGACAGATAGAAGAAAAGTATTTGTGAATTTGAGAACACCGGTTCCTGAGAAGCTCCTTAAGCTCAATGGTGACACTAGGACCGTGCTAGCCACAAATAGTCCTGAGACTCTCAAGGTCTTTTTTTACTTCACCGAACCTGTTCAAAACACGTCTACTGAAATCATGAAATCTGTTGTTATTAATGACGGCTCCCTTCGCCCTATCAATGCCAGTAGCTTTGCCAACAGAAGATTTGGATATATGGTAAGTTACTCAGTTGTGTCGTTTTTCTTTTTCTGCATGAAAATATTTTACATGAGCTTCAATTTTCTCACTGCCTTTTTGTTGGTGTTTGTCGATTTACCTTTTGCAGATTGAAAATGTGTCGAGTGTCAGCATCGTAACTTTGAGCCTGAATTCGAGTTTTGTCATTAGCAGGCAGGGCTCTCCTGTTTCTCCTGTGGCTCCAGCTACATTCCTATATGGTAAACTGAAACATTATACCTTCAAAGATCTCATATTAATATGACGTGAGATTAATCAAAATATGCTAAAATCCCACATTCCCACTCATATGCCCATTAACTCACTAAACACTGAAATCGATAAATTGGTTCCCAATAATACGGATCACATTCAGTCCGCGCGATAATCTTATTTTATGACCGTGTCATGAGAATTGTATTGGATCCTACATGTTTGATACTATTTCATGTCTTTGAAGATTTTTTTTTTGGGTGATGTTCAGATTCAAAGAGACCAGCAGTGATGTTGAGCACTACCTCTAAAATGAGGACTACAGAATGTTCTGTTACAGTGATCATCAAGTTCTTCAAGCCTGTATTTGATTTTGATTCTTCCCACTTATCTGTTTCCGGAGGGAAATTAGAAGGGTATTTTGTTTTCCTCCAAAATACCATCATAACAGTAGTTTGATTAAAAAAATTATAGCTTATCTTAGTTTCTTAAACTATATATATGCAGATTTCAACAAATAAATCGGAATATGTATGTTGCGATGCTTCAAGCCTTTGAGGGAATCATGTCAGTTGCCATTCCTGAAAACATAACTGCAGATGTAGCAGGAAACCTGAACTTGGCTTCTAATGTATTACATGTGAGGCACTGTAAGGATATTGTTCCAATTGTGAGAACACCATGCATTCCATAATTCCATTATTATACTCCAAACACCATTTCTTCCTGTTTTCTCGAGATTGTTATATGATTATAGTGTCTTAAATGTCTTACTGTAATCTTTTTGCAGATTCTTTGCCTATGATATCCAACATAATTTACATTTTTGTGACGGCATTCTTTGTGGCAACGTGTTTAGTGGCTGGCTTTCTCAGTATTTCAACCGCTAGTCTACAGGCCTTTGGTGCATATCCAAAATCGTCACCTGCTCTGACATCTAATCCGACTAAAAATATATTTGTAAGGATCAGTCTTTCAAAGAATTGTTGCACGAAGTTTATTAGGTGTTCAATCCATAAATTTATTATGTTTATAATCATTTCTTGCTGCAAAGATAAACTCATATCCATCCAATACATTTTTTTGGTGCAAAGATAAACTCGTATTTCTGCCAGTAATCTCATTTCTGCGATGATGCAGAGAGTCGCATGCTACATTCAGGTGTTTGCTCTTTCTAGATGGCTGGCTGTGGTACTGCCAGTTGAGTATTATGAGTTTACAAGAGGCCTTGAATGGAGTATTCCCTATTTCTGCCTGCCATGGGAAAACAGCCACTCTCATGCCATGTTTTTCATGCCAGACGCCTCCACGAGTTCACATCTATTTCGAGCCAGTAATCTCAACGGCTTTGCCATATCCCAGCCTGCTGTACAATTTGACAAAGGCGACTCCAACAAGGCTGGAGTTGTTTATGGTGCTCCACTTACTCCAATGGAGTATCGATCATACTTTGAGGTAAGTGGAAATCTTTCTTCAGTAAGTCTTGTGCTCTGTGTGAGACGGTCTTACATTTGTGACCACTCCCAAATCCTAACATACTTCTAAATATTTGACCTGGCAAACGGGTCAAATTTGGTTTTGTAAGATTTTAGGTCATTTTCAGGTGCGTTATTATCAACATTTTTAGGGATATGGGTTGGCATGCAGAAATGAACATTCTGATTTCTCGGATCAATTTGGTTAACGGTCTATGCATGCACCCTATTCAGTTCAGTTGTCCGTTGGGCCGGGTCAGTTTTACGAGGCGTACTTTTAAAGTCCTAATTGTGTTATATGTGCTTTCAGAACCAATACTTCATCCCCGAAGCTGAATATATCATGGATTCTGGAAGTTCAACCCGGTATATATATGCATCTGTATTCTAACCACCATATCTTAATACGGGGTAGTTTATAAATACTTCTGATACTCATTGCATTTTATTTTTTTGAATTATTGGTCTCAGATGGAGGAATTTCGGGAGGGGAATGTTCTGGTTAGCGGTAATCGGTGGCAGTTTGATCCTATTACACATCATCATTTTATTGGTACTGAAGTACAGAAAGAGTCATTCAAAACTTACAACCTATGGTGCTCTTGTGTTTCCACGATTTGAGATATTTCTCCTGATTCTCGCTATACCGTGCATCTGTCAAGCTTCAACTGTCTTAATAAAAGGTAATCATGAATTCCTTCACTCTAATACATTCTTCGCATCTTTAGCCTTTGGATTCATTCTGAATCTCGTGTAAGACATTCTTACACGCGAGACCAATCCATATCTCGCATGTAAGGCCGTCTCATATAATTTTTTGTAGTTGAATTTAAGCCCTATACTCCTTTACTTATGCTCCTTGTGTGCATGATCGGTCACAGGTAGAACATCCTTGGGGACTATAATAGCAGTTCTACTTTTTATTTTCGCGTCATCTTGGCTCTTCGGTTTATTCTTGTTCCTCTCATTTGGCATCACCTGTGGAAGGCTACTTCAGTACAAAGAAATTCATCAAGTAGGCAGGAAGTTCCACTGGTATCAGGAACTCGTCCGTGTTACCCTAGGTCCCGGTAAAAGAGGCCAATGGACTTGGAAAAGCCAACAAAACTCCGTGTACTTGGCTAAGTTTGGCCCTTTATTTGAAGATCTGAGAGGACCACCAAAGTACATGCTCTCAATGATCACAGGTGAGACCCACATGCCAGTGGACCAAATCATTGCCTCGGACGATGAGACTGAAGATGCCGAGGCACCCTTTATTCAGAGATTGTTCGGAGTCTTGAGAATATACTACACCTTGCTCGAGTCCATACGCCGGTTTCTTCTAGGAATCCTGGCCGGTTCACACTACTCAGAAAACTCGGTCTCTAAGAGCCCCACCATTGTTCTCTTATGCATTACGTCTTTCCAACTTTTCTTCCTGGTTCTTAAGAAGCCTTTCATCAAGAAGAAAGTGCAATTGGTTGAGATCATATCAATTGCTTGTGAAGTGGGATTGTTTGCCACTTGTTTGGTGTTATTGGAAAAGGACTTCTCCATTTCAATCCAAGGTGAAAGAATGATTGGAATACTAATGTTGTGCCTCTTTGTCATAGGATTTCTAGCATTGATCATCAATGAATGGTATGCTTTGTACAAGCAAGTGAAGAAGCTCGACACGTCAAAAAGCTCGTTCCAAGCGGGTTTGAAAGCGGCCTTGTTTGGGTTCATCATAATCATCGTTCCCGAGAAACTGGTCAAAAACCTCGAAAAATGGGTGCCAGAAGATAAAGGATCAGGGTCAGGAAATGGAGATGTGAGCCGGCTCAATCGAACAGGAACCAATACTTATAGAACCTCAGGGAGTAGAAGCTCGAGCACGTCGGATAAACCATGGTTAAAACAATTGAGAGAAATGGCTAAGGCTAGCTTTAAGGATGCTAGTACAAGTACAGCTACTTATGACCCTTCATGTACTACTACTAATGACCCTTCAAGTAGTAACCCGAGATGGAGCGGGTTTTGGCGCGGGAAATGGAGCGGTAGTTCGTCGTCTAAGACTCCTTCACATGATTATAAGTCCAAGCCAAAGAGTTTGTACAAAGATTTGGAAGCCATTTTTGCAGCTAAATAAGGATTTGAATGTACTGTACAATATTATCTACAATTCAATGTCAAATATTTTAGTGTGTGTGAATCAATATTAAAAAGTTAATTAATCGAATTATTTATCGTGAATCTGTACTGATGTACTAATAATAGTGGGCTTGGCTTAATGTCAGACTAAGATCAGACAAGAAGCTAGTCATGTACTGATGTAGTACTACACTGCTACTCGTTTCATATTATGTTGTGTACTTCCAAGATATAAAGTCCCACATCGGCAAGAATATATGCTACTGTGGTAGAATGAGACTATAAAAATGGAGTGAAGCACAGTGAAATAATCATACCTTTCTCGGCCTTTTGGCTAAGATTAAGTGTAGTATCTGTTCTTATCAGTTTAATATCTGATATGTGGGTTATTGGCTCACACGATATTAAATTTATTTTTTAAGAGGGAAGGTCTATCAAGGTAGCTTGCTGCCTGGGCCTTCGCGCGTCGCCCTTATGTTGCACTATTGCATGGGCCTGGCGCACCTCACCAATCCAGTTTAAATATTTCTACTGACCCATTACTATAGGATCAAAGATCCGAAGCGACTAACCCAAACCCGACTTACCTTATTCCCATTTTCGAGGTGGAGTAATTTGAGAAGCTTTGCCATTTTCGCCTTTCACTACAATCAAAAGACCGAGATCTACCACCCACACCAAGAACTCATATGCAGATGAGCACAGCTCCAATGGCTAAAGTTCGCGATTATGAGTATTTTTTATCGTTTTGAATTTGTGGCACATATAACACATCCTTAGTATAATAGAGTTTTTTTTGAAAATTTCGTATAAATAGAGTTTTGGACGAGTTGCAAAGTGAAATGATAATTGTTATTTTGCGTACAATTAATCCCATGTCCTGTCATTTGTGTAAAGACTTGTTAAGTGAGTATTTATTTACGCAGGAGGACCTGTTGGAAAGAGCCAAATCTGTCAGAGAAAGAGCTGTGCGTGAAGCCGTAATAGCACAAGGACGAGTTGCTCCGAGATCTAGCACAGGAAACGCAGGATGTACCAATCGTTTCCAGTGGCGGCTCACTGAATTCAGCAGATATCATTGTAACTACAGATGAAGATGATGACAATTCTAGTTCTGCCATATCGATTGATGAGTGATGTTTGACCCGGAAACATTAGTAGTTGCTCCTATATTAATAATGGCACATTGAAATCTCCACGAAATGCAAATCGGAGTGAATTGTAGATTTCTTGCAGGCTTGCAGCTGACCATATTTATACATCTTCGTGTTTGTTTGCTGAATATTCATTTTGTAGACAGCTCTTTTGATGCTTCATGTTAGGCAGGCCACCCAATTAAAAACTGCAGTGAGATCATGTGAGCTTGAAATCCGGATGAAAAATATAGCCCCTTAAGTCGAGGGTGTGAGCGGTGAGCCTATGGGGTAAAGACGGAAGTACCAGTGTGTGAAGCTAGAACATTGAACCACAAACCCAATGCTTGGTATCTTCTTTAGGTTAAGATAATGATCCAACATATCGAGTTTCAAGTCGTACTCCCTACTACAAAAATAATACGGAGTACCAGCTCGAACTTTTGCTACCGTAGTGAATCTCCCTTGGCATAAGCTAGCAAAGATCAAGCGGCCGATTGAAGGAGACGCATGCTCCCGATACTTCTAAGTTCTACCATGGGTTAGATGTAGGTCAACAACTCATGGACCGTGAACTCATCTCACATTATTCCATTTACACTCATACAGTAATAAATTATACGTATAACAATTTCATTTAAGCAAATCATTCGCTCTGATGGATGTGACAGCTGTCGTTTATCAATTACGAAGCCTAAAGTGTCCAATACTAAACATGCTTCTAAAATTCTGATGACAGTTGCGTACGTCATGTTTAACTTTTAATATTGGGCACATGTTGAAAGCAATGTATTGATCATATATTGTTTTTATACTAGAGGTTCATACCGGGGTCAGTTGATTATTTTACATAAATTGATTATTCAGTCACCACAAAATGATTAACAACGAAAAATACTCACCTCCTGCACATCTTAAGGAACGATGGCCTTTTACTTATTCTATTTCACTATCTTTTCAGTTCCGGCACATCATCTATTCTTTTTTATGTAGTGGCTAGTCGATTAAACTAAGCCTACTTTCCAACATTACAAATCACAATTACAAGGCAAACCAAAAACAAACTCACGTTACTTTGAGTTCGTAGTTGAGACTTATACATCATCACAATACGATTTTCACGTTATTTGGGTTAATTAAACTAGATGTTGGAGGCATTTCTTGGCCTAATATTGTGCATGTGATATTTCATGATTCGTTTGTTCTCGTGAGTTTTCTCACTGCTTTACACCAAAAAACGATTATCACGCTCTGACGAAGGCGTTGGTTTCGATGGCTGCACTAAGTCTTGCGGCAAACGAAAGTCAACAAAGCATCCTTTAGACTCTACGTTACGAACCTGAAGCCAAACTATAGGTTTCTCCATGAATGACTAAAGTCCAAACAGAGCACTGCCAAGACAAGTTAGACAAGCAACAAAGTTACACAGGGGAAAGCCAAACTGAACAAAATAAAGTCCCACACAGCCAGATAATTTAAGGTAGAAGACTTATCGGGTTATATAAACTGAGATGGGCCGGTGGAATAAGCATACCTTTCTCGGCCTTTTGGCTAAGATCAAGTGTAGTATCTGTTCTTATCAGTTTAATATCTGATATGTGGGTCATTGATCCACATGATATTAAATTTATTTTTTAAGAGGGGAGGTCCATCAAGGTAGCTTGCTGCCTGGGCCTTCACGTGTCGCCCTTGCGTTGCACTATTGCATGGGCTGGGCGCACCTCACTAATCTAGTTCAAACTTTTGTGCTATGGATTCATTTACTTTGTTTTATGAGGTTTCCTAGTTTTGTTGAAGCCCCGACTAATGAAAGTTATATTCCCTCCGTTCAATTTCAAAGGATACATTTTTTTTGGACACTCACGAAAATATAGTCATGTGAGGTATTGATGGTGTGAAACGTGTTTCGACAAGTGTGAAAAAGCAAACGTACTTGCCGCTTTGGCTTTTCTGTCTTACCCTTCAATTTGATTTGTTTTAAGTTTGTATCGTAGACGAGAGACCGAGAAGTATTTATATTTGATTAATTAGTCGTACTTTTGACACATGAGTTCACTTGAAAGGCCTATTACGAAATCAATAAAGTACTTAGAATGGATTACTCTTAAATATGGTCATCATAAAAAACTGTTGGCCCGACTTTACTAACAACATAGAAGAGGTGATTAAACGTGGGTTTGGGTCGAAGAGGACGGGACGAGCCCCATGACTAATATTGTGGGTTAAGCAGATCGAGTTTCAATGCATAGGAGAGAATCCTTACAATACCTCTACAAAATTTATGAGACGATTAAAACAATACACCCGTACGAGTATTAAAATCAACAAGTTTCTACTCGTATTTTTAACACGAGTATTTGTTAAGCCGTGGACTTGAGCCCAACCAACATGAATCAAACTAACCTACATAGCTTCCTACCATCTGTATCAGAGATTCTTTACTTAACTTCCTCCTCTAGGAATATAAGTATCCCACATCGCTACCGTTGAAGACATCACAACAGCAAAAGTTTAGTGTCTCAAAACGAAACACGCGTCAGAAGAAAGGTGTGACAACAGTTGTTGAACAAACGTCTCTTCTTCTTTAATTGTACTTGTTGTTGCTTGGGCGTGGTGGTATAAAAATGGGAGGATTATTGAGCAGGAAGAAAGAAACAAGCAGTGAAGATATAAGCATGGCTCTAGACAAAGCAAAACACCTCGTCTCTTCCACCCCTGTTTTCGTCTTCAGGTACCTACCTCCTCCTCCTCCTCCTCCTCCTCCTCAAAATCATACAATCCTTTGTTGATTGCTATGCATTCTGTTTTCGAAGTAGATCTCCTGCATAGAAGACGGTTACGGTTACAAATTAGCAACTGCCGTGAAACACCTCGTCTTATACGAGTACTATATTACATTTTGTGATGCTTTTATGTATGTCATTTATGGTAACTGGACCGTCTTAAGTTTAGGATGGATATATGATTTGTATTAGTCGGGTGTTTAGTTTGATTGAACAAAATTCCTAAAAGAAGAAGATAGTTTGGTCGATTTGTATTAAGTCAATGGTTTGTTTATTTTGGTTGATCAACATTGAGGAAAAGGGTATTTTGGTCAAGTTGTAGTATTAGTTGGATTGTTGACTGTATCTTGCATTATTAATTTTCAGTTAGTCTCCTCTAACGGAACTATTTGTTATAACGGGTGCAAATAATACTCCAATAATCAATGGATAAGTACAAAGCATATTACTCCATGTAATTTGCTCTTGTCCTTTTTTTTTTTTTATTAAATGATGACTATAGAGGGAATATTGTTTAATCCGTTATTGTAATATGACGGATATTTCCGTCGCAAATAAGTTAATGGTCTGAATCATGTTACTGCTTCATGACATGCTAATTATTGTATGCATGAGACCATAAATATTAACACTAATGCCCGTTCATTTTCCTGCTCACTTCCTCTTAGCTTTATCCCCATTCGTTCATCGGCTTAGTTTGGTTTAGATGAGCCATCCCATCTTATACATGAAATGGGTCGAAGAGATAAATCTAACTCAACTAGAATGGCCAGGGAAGAAAGAATACTTGTCCGAGCTAAGCTAGCTAGCTATCTACTCGACCCGATTACAATTTTCCTATCTAGAGGTAAACCAGTTGAAATGTGAAATAGATTTCAATTGTTAAAAATACAAGGGCTTGTCTAATCGTGGAGTAGTGTGGACAATAACATATGACAGCAAATCATAAATGGACATATTAATTATAAAGGAATACAGTAGTGCGAAAGCGGGATTATGTTTTTGTCGCCTCAATGCTTCTATTGAGATTATGTTTTTGTTTTATATAGTCCGGTTAAGTCCAGACTCGAGCCAACTAGGTCCGCAAAAACAGTAAAAAAAAAAAAAAAAAAAAAAAAAAAAAACTCGATATGTAGTTAAGCTCAACCCTTTACATCTTAATGTAAGTGCTTATGGGTAAATATATCAAGAACTTTGAGAATTTGCTTGAAAGAAATGTTCTTGTGTGGCTCCGCCGCCATCGGCTTTTGTCCACCATAAATTCTGGCTGCTTTATTCTTTCTAACAGTAGAAACCTCAACTAGTAAGGAGGAATACTATGCCCTTCTCACTTCTCAAGGGATCCTTTGCTTCAATGAGAAACTACTAATATTCTCACTTCTTGATTACCATTTTAACTTTAACTTAGTTTTAAACTAATAATAAGTCCTGCTTTTAACTTTTCCTGGCAGACGGTATGCATCTTAAGTACATTTCATAAATCATTATTAACTTCCATCATAAATTTCATAGTAATTAGCAGCTTTGTGATTATATTGTTCTTGGTTTGCTTATGATTATAGCCTTAATGTAATCCAA
Organism: Agrostemma githago; assembly: GCA_958450325.1. Lineage (NCBI taxonomy): Eukaryota > Viridiplantae > Streptophyta > Magnoliopsida > Caryophyllales > Caryophyllaceae > Agrostemma > Agrostemma githago. The sequence goes on from OY288259.1 coordinate 3,788,301, forward strand.
ACGTTCCTTCTTTTGTTTACGCCTACAGCAAGACGTACTGTGGCTTCTGCAGTCGGGTCAAGAATCTCCTCAAAGAACTTGGTGCTGCTTATCAGGTTATCGAGTTGGACAAAGAACGTAAGCATACAACCCTACTCACGGTTTCTCTGTTGTCAATGATAAATGAATTGTCTTTTACACCGTCTCTTGTGTAAAAGATCTATAATTTGTGAAAAAGATGTGTTTTGAGGATACTTGAGCCAATCTCGTAAGTACGTTGTTGAATTGATTTTATTATAGCGGATGGAGATGCAATCCAAGCCGCGCTCCAAGAGTGGACAGGGCAAAGAACTGTTCCAAATGTGTTCGTAGGAGGAAAACACATTGGCGGCTGCGATGGTAAGTAGTTTACAGTAAACTCTACTCTGTACAATTCGATCTCTTAGTCGTAAACTTCCCTTAATCATCTTACTAATTCATCCGATTGCTTGATGCAGCGGTGATGGCTAAACATCGAGATGGGCAGCTTGTCCCTCTGCTCATCAGTGTTAAGGCGATTGCTTCGGAAGTGGTGCAGACGGCTTGAGTTTATCGCAGGTGATGCTAACTGCGCTTCTAAATTCCCAATGTATAGCCTAAATGGTTCATGTAACATGAAAACGATGATGGGTTCCGACTCGTGAGAATACTGTCTCTACTGTTCTGTGTAACATTTATGAACTAAAGAATAAATGAACTAATACTCGTACTATATTTACTGTCCAATATCGTTTGAGCTGAGTTCTGCAAAGTTCAAATTTTTTATTTCATTTACCATGATTTGGCCAAGTTTAAACACAGATGTCCGTTTTCGAATTCGGTTTCTGTACATCAAACAAAAGATTTGAATGTATTTTAAGAAATTAATTAATGTACTTGTAATCAATCCGTCAAAGATTATGAATGTGTATGTTGTATACCTGGTTCAGTCATTCAAGGGACTATCCATCATTCTTCCAAAAATGGAAGAATAACTTGTCCCACATCGGAAATATGAGACCATGTTATCCTGAGATGAGACTATAAATAACAAGGGCAGTACACAATAAAATTCATACCTTTCTCGGCCTTTTGGCTAAGATCAAGTGTAGTATCTGTTCTTATCAGTTTAATATCTGATATGTGGGCCATTGGCTCACACGATATTAAATTTATTTTTTATGAGGGGAGGTCCATCAAGGTAGCTTGCTGCCTGAGCCTTCACGCGTCGCCCTTGCGTTGCACTATTGCATGGGCCTGGCGCACCTCTCCAATCCAGTTCAATTTTATACATACTTAAACGGGTTCCTCTGTACAAGGTTACGCAGTGCGGATTCTAAAATTACGAACCGTTGTTACCATTAATATTCAGTCGTTCGGGTCCTTTCCAGAACTTAAAATCTGAGTTCCGTTTATGCTAAAATCTGAGTCCCGTTTATGCTATATGCTAAAATCTGAGTCCCGTTTATGCTAAAATCTGAGTCGGGTTTTCAGACATCGGGACCCTTACATGGTCTCCGTTTATGCTAAAATTTGTGTGGCGGTTTAAATATGGCCTAATTAGTACCTTGTGCAATTTTCGGTCATTTTTGTTTCGGATCCGAAAATCTCGAAAATCCATGTATTATGTACTCAAATTTAGCCGTTCGGAGGGTCCTAACATACCGCTTTCATTTTATCCTGTTTTTTTTGCCACGTGTCTGGGAACGCTAAATAATAATGTACCCTGTACGATTTCACATACCCTTTCCATGATTTACCGATTTTCAACCAACATCGAGTTTTTAGACATCAGGACTCTCATATGTTCTCCATTTATGCCCCGCTTTTGTGTGACTCTTTAATATGACCTAATTAGTACCTCGTACGATTTTCGATCAACTTTTGTTTCGAACCCCAAAATCTTGAAAAAACGTGTTATATACACTTCAATCTAGCCGTTCGAAGGATCCTAACGGACAAGTTTTCTTTTGTCCTGATTTTCTTGCTACATGTCTAGAGATGCTAAAGAATGTACCTTGTGCGATTTCAGGGCCAAACGAAGACAGTGAGTCCTTTTTCACGATTCAATGATTTTCTATTAACGCTGGTTTCGCACACTTCGGGACCCTCACATGGTCTCCGTTAATGCTCAACTTTTGTGTGGCCCGTTAATATGACCTAATTAGTATTTCGTGCGATTTTCGACAATTTTAATTTCGGACCCCAAAATCTCGAAAAAACGTGTATTTATAAACTTCAAATCTAGCCGTTCGAAGGGTCTTAATGGACAACTTTCCTTTCGTCCTGATTTTTTTGCTACATGTTTGAGAACGCAAAAAAATGTACCTTGTACAGTTTCAGGGCCAAATGAAGACAATTACCAACGTGGGTTTTTCACACTCAAAGCACAACAACAACAACAAAACACACAAAACAAAAATAAGCAAATAAATAATTAAAAAAACAAAGAAAGAAAAAGAGCAAGACGAAAACTCAACTCAACTCAACTCAACTCAACTCGCATCTTCCTTCCTTCCTTCCTTCCTTTGGGGCGTCGCCCTCAAAACAATACCCCTATACTGTACTGTATTGTTTTTCTGGTAATTTTTCTTGTATTATTTTCATGGGGTTTGACTATGTCCTCCAATTCCATCTTCACTTGACAGACTTGATGTTGTTAATTCGCCCATTATTCCTTTGATTCTGTATTTTTTTTTGATTTTACCCCTTTTCAATATCACCTACTCCTCTTCTCTTGTGTATTCAACAACCTTGCATACCCAGTTTCTACTATAAACCTGCTTCAACGGCTCTTTTAGAGGTTTCATCCTATTTTCTTCATTTTTAATTTAATTATTAAATTAAATGGTTGAAACTTGAAACTTGAATCCCATCATCTCTGTGTTAACAAATTGACGCCCTTATCTCTGCAGCAGACCCAATGTGGAAGTCATCATCTACACTTCGAACTTATGTCAACCGCAAAATCATGAATTCCCCCCAATCTGCTTTTTCATGCTTTTCAATCTCCTCTTTTTCGTCGCATATCAAGTCGTCCGCACTGCTTCTCCCCATGTCCACGATTCACTGCTCTAAACCCCAACTGGGACTTTTTCCCAACAGGATCTCTCTCAACTCTAACTCTCACAAGGTTCTCTCTTTTCACCGTGCTTCTTTTTGTTGTTGTTGTTGTTGCTGTCGGAGAATTGCATTATGTTTAGGTATGATTGTAATGTAGTATGCAACTTGTGATGATGGTATAGCAAAAATCAATCGAGGTTATGAATGAAATGGCATTGACATGAGAGAGTGCTATGCTAACTGAATGCAACTGCATTTGTTGCGGCCTTATCGTAGCCGTTGTCATCACCCGAGTTCTAGATACCTAGCTGAACCGTCATCTGCCACTTCATGAAAAATCAAATGCTAGCGGTTGTAAGAACTATACTGTTTTAGTCTATTACTCCCTCCATCCCCACTTTCTATTTCGGGAAGTGATTGAAAATGCACTCTTGTTCTTACACAAAATATAGAGGGGACAAGTACTAGTGAGAGAAGGAAACAATAAAATTGGGATGGACGGAGACGGAGTATATCCCAAAGCTGCAACCTTTTGCTCTATTTCATACTGTTCCTTCCCAATTATATTGCCCCCCTCCCCTCCTTAATTTTGCCTGAACAAATTGTCCTCTTTGTTTAGAGTACCACCCTCAGTTAGAATCAGATAAAGGAAGTGTATGAACGCTGTTTATTAGAAGTTGAATGTGTGGGGTGATACACAAATGCACAATGCTTGGATGTCTGTGTACTTCAATCTTTATTATTGATCATTAACCTTTGAGTCTAACTGAGGGCAGGCCCGTTCTTTCCGCATGAATTGGCAGAGTACTTGAGTCTGTGTTTTATATGCTCTTGTACCTTTCCCAGTTAATGTAGTTTCTGATGAAATTTATTAATTTCTAGAGGATGCAGATGATGATGATGCATGCATTTATGTCAACTTCGGCGGGTGATATAAATGGGGAGAAGCAGGCAATCAAGCAAAAAGATATTCGTGAGGCTAAAGCTGATCAAGTTGCAGATATGAAAATACTTTCTACCCTTGTCAAGACGTTATGGTCAAAGGATAATGTAGAATTTCGTCTCAGGGTTATAGCAGCCTTAGGTTTTCTTGTTGGTGCTAAGGTGTGCCTTTGTTTATTCTTGCTATTGTTTATGTCCACAGCCATACCTTAATTATTCACTAAGTATGATTTTGATGTTATATATTTCAGTAATCAGTCACGGTTTTAGTCCCTTGTTTGCATGTTAACAATATAATGATTGGTTCCTTTTCTGTATCAGGTTCTGAATGTTCAGGTGCCTTTCTTGTTTAAACTCGCTGTTGATTGGCTTACGACTGCCACTGGAAATGCCAATGCTCTTGCCACCTTTACGGCTGCCAATTCATATATGCTAGCATTTTTTGTTAGTCCAGCTGCTGTTTTATTGGGTTATGGTATAGCGCGTACTGGTGCTTCAGCTTTTAATGGTAATCCCTACTTCGAATCTTTCGGGACCCGTCCTATTTGAATCTTTGAGCCATCTTTCTTCTCTTATCAAAGTCTTCTGGATGATTTTACCGCTGTTTAATGTTGCAGAATTACGAACCGCTGTTTTTTCGAAGGTGGCTTTGCGAACAATTCGTTCCTTGTCATTGAGGGTAATTTTTGTAGCTCATCTATTAGTTGGTGTGAATACCTTCCCCATATACGCACATCAAAATTTTAAATGCCAGATGGTCGATCATGTGCAATAAATTGAAAGAAATTTAAGTGCAACGGTACACTATAAACTACTCGTATATTAGTATATTTCTTAACTATAACTAAATCCTTTTATTTATTTTAAAGTCATAAAATAAATTCATAAGTATATTTCATATTGTTTCTGCAAAAAAAGCTACGAGTAACTTTTATATTGTCATAAAAAAGTCATTATTTATAAGTGGTTTTGTTAATAGAGTTTGGAATATTGATTTTAATTCTCGATACGCTAATGTTGGCATATTATTCATGATATATAAGTAAGTAATACAAAGTATGAAGTTTATAATCTGATAAAAACAGTTTTCACTATGAATCCGAATATATTTGGTTCACAATTTGCTATATATTTTTTTTGTTAAATAATAATACGATAATGCTTTTACAAAAAGAATGGGTAATATTTATTGAGACCTAAAAATATACGGAGTACTTTTCAAATATATTCAGCGTTGATGTGAATGCTCTAATATCGTTCGAAAAAATTCTCTTTTATAATATAGAAGATATAGATATAGATGAGGGGAGGAAGAGTTAATGCAATGAATGGTGATCGTAGGGGAGTCATCAATGATTGATTGATTGTATGTTTTGTTTATTACTCTCTCCTATTCTTTGGAATTGCCCATTTGAATAAAATATACCTCACATATGAATAAATAATGGGGCGATTCCTATGAATTGGAGGGAGTAGAATTTACAATATCGTTTAGGTGGGATGACATTTGCAAGGAGTAGGGCATTAACTTGATTATTAATTCATTACAAAAAAATGACATGTTATCTAAAACTAAAAACACTAATGGCTATATTTTGAAAGCCATGAAGTTAAATACTGCTAGGTTCCAACCTTTTCAAATATTATGATATGGCCTGTAGAAGGTAGGACTTACTGCACTGATTTGTTGTGTATTGATCTCTCACCTAAATTGTCAATTATTATCACCTTCTAGTTCAGCTGTTTTGTTTGATACCTGAGATTGTAAAAGTGTGTTGCTTTTGATTTATGCAGGTTTTTGCTCATTTACATAATCTTGACCTGCGATATCATCTCAGGTATGAACTTGTTTGCAGCGATTTTGTTGTAGTAGTCAAAATTTTGGAATTTATTTATTCATAAAGGATGCAGTAAATTTTTGGAGTTCAACTTATTTTCAGAAAACTTCAGTGCATTTTTGTAAAGAAAAGGACATACTATGGAAAATGCTCTCTTTAAACTTACCATGTTCAATAAGTAGCAAACCACTACGTGTATTAATGAATTGAATCAATTTATTATTCGACCTGTTTGGCTAGTGTGTCGTAAAGTGAAAACTAGAAGGCCTTATTTCAATAGGAAAAGAGGGAGGGGAAGGGGGAGAGGGATGGTTTTTCCTCCAAATCTTCTTTGGTGGAAAGATGTAATTTCCCTTGAAGACGGAAATGGAATTATCCAATATCTCACCCCTCGAAAACTCACCACCTCCATTGTTTTTACCCAAAAAAAGGAAATCACTCCCCTCCATGTCCTCCCTCCCTTTCCTTCTAAATTCCCCTATCCGAACACACCTAGGTTGAATAGTTTCCATATAGTGCTAGGGAAAATCATAAATTAAGATTAGCTTTATAAATAAATGGTGTAACTTCATGAAATGTAATTTTTTGGTCTTTCTTGTCCTTGAACTTTTAGTCGAGAAACTGGCGCTCTGAATCGGATTATCGATCGTGGTAGCCGTGCTATAAATTTCGTTCTCTCATCTATGGTGTTTAACATTGTTCCTACATTTTTAGAGGTATGGCTCTGTATTTTTAGTATGAGGCTTTAAGATTCTCTTTTCATGTCTGTTGTCATCATCCTTTTGATCTTGTAAACTTTGAAAATCTTTGAAACTTTTAGAGGGCGTTTGGTTTGCAGCGGGGAAGGGAAAGAGAATAAGAAAGGGAAATAAGGAGAAATGAATAGAATTCCCTTTGATTAAAAGACTTCTTTCGCTTGGAGTATAATGGGAAATGTCAACCCATCTAGACAACCTATCTAATACCCCTCCCAAGCCTCACCATAAAACATACCACCACCCAAATCACCGCCACCAATGGCGGTTCCTCCATCTCCATCATCACTATCCCTTTTAAAGCTGCATTACCAACCCAACGCTTGGAAAAACACCTTCATCTGTCTCTGCCACCATCACACACCTTCAGACACCATTCACTCGCACCATGTTCGCCCTCTCCCGATCTTGTGTTTTTGTGGGGGAAGAGGGTTCAGCGGTGGCGATGGGGTATGTAGGATGGTTGCCGATGCCCGATGGTAGGACTAGATTTTAGTGGTGTGAGGAGATGCATTGCCAACTAGGGAGAGGGGAGAGATCCTGACAGCAGCGGTGGTTGGAATAAAGGAGATGCCGGTAGCGATGGTTGGAACGAAGGCTATACCGAGGTGGTGAAGAGACGCTGGAAGCGATGGTGGTGATCGTTGGCGGTTGTAGTAGTGCATGTCGGCGACTCGGCGGTGTTCATGGTGGCACTTACGTGAGGTGAGAGACAATAGGTAAAGGGAATCCAATACTCTTGAGGGTTAGGGGAATGTAAATAGAGGGATTTGCGGTAAAGGGAGGGAGTGAATAGGGGATGGAAAAAAAAGTGAAACATGCGATAACAGGATGTGAGGGTGTGGTTCCCTTTCCCTTTCCTGCAGACCCCCAACCAAACAACCTCTTAACTGATACCTTTTTAGATATCCATGGTATCAGGTATATTAGCGTACAAATATGGAGCTCCTTTTGCGTGGATTACTTCTTTGTCAGTTGCTGCATATGTGACTTTCACATTGAGTGTGACACAGGTGATGTAACTACCACCACTGTTCTTCAGTAGAAAGTATGTGTTTTTATGTCTTAAAGCTATCTTACTATACTAGTGTGTCTATATTCTCTTTCCAGTGTGATGGCTACTTATTACATAATGCTCAGCTAATTGTGAAAACTTAATTGCACAACTCTCTTCCTTTTGAGATGAACTGTTTTATACACTTTTTACAAAAAAAAATTGTGGTCTATAAGATGTGCAACAATTTATACTGCATATAGTAGATGTGAGGAAAATTGATTGAGTCTGGCTAGCCTGCCTCATATCCTTGACCCGGATACTTTATTTACAATACAGGCTACAGCATATGGAATATATATATCCATTATTTTCGTATGTACTACGGAGTATTGTAAAAAAATATGCCAAGACATACAACTTATTGCATTACGAGAAAATCCATAACTTTTGTGTTGTGTTTAGTTATCAACCACCATTCTTCTCTCATAATCTAACTTGTCGTCGAGGATTTCCTATATGACACTTAGAATTCACATTACATTTTTAATCTACGGTTATATGTTATCCCTACTATCTTTGTACAAGTCAATTGAGAGATCAATTTGGATAAATGTTTTTCATCACCCACAGTGGAGGACAAAGTTCAGAAAGGCCATGAATAAAGCTGACAATGATGCAAGCACAAGAGTAATTGATTCACTTATTAACTACGAGGTGTGTTTTACCTTCACGTCGAACACAGAATAGTTTGATTGTTCCATTTTATATGTAAATTCCTGATTTCTATTTTGTCGTTTTTGTAGACCGTCAAATATTTCAACAATGAGAATTTTGAAGCAGAGAAATATGATGAATTTTTGAAGAGTAAGCCGTCTTGGTCTTGTGCTTTCATAATTATGCGTATCATCCAGGGTCATCAAAGTGAATTTTGCCACCCTTTTTATTAATATCATTTTGGGTTTCTCTATATTTGTCGCCTGAACCCTAGTCATCACTTGTACGGAGTATTTATTTTCTTGCACATGAATCCTATTGATATTGATTTATCCTTGCGTTCGTATTTGAACCAGGGTATGAAGATGCTGCATTAAAGACTCAACGTAGTCTTGCCTTTCTCAACTTTGGTCAAAATGTAATATTTAGTACAGCTCTATCAATGGCTATGGTTTTGTGCTCATATGGTATAATGGATGGACGGATGACTGTGGGTGATTTGGTAATCTACTCTCTAATCTGCTTGAACTGATCTTTGTTACAGTTCTATGTTTCTTTGATAGGCGACTAACTATGAGAAAACAGGTTATGGTAAATGGCCTCCTCTTCCAGCTATCATTGCCATTGAACTTTCTTGGTAGCGTCTATCGTGAGACTATCCAAAGTCTTGTGGACATGAGATCAATGTTCCAGCTGTTGGAGGTAATTTCCATGATCAACTACTTTTGTTTCTAACACAGACACACAACGCACTTTTTGTGTCCAGCATTCTTGTTATCATTTGACAATGCTCGCTTCCTCAATAAACTTGTGTTTGAATGACAGAGTGCTGAATGTAGTTTGTTGTGATAAGTGTCTCTTATGCTGATATATTACCAAAGCCTCTAGTTTTTCGTAGTCGATACATATTTTATGTATAAACTATAAAGGTCTAAGAAAGTCACGTAAATCCTCGAATTTGATTTTCATAGCTACCTACCTATAGCATAGAGGCCTTGTGTCAGTTAGTTGCTTAAATTATATCTACCTTTTCAGGAGACGACTGACATCAGCGATAAAGAAAATGCCAAACCTTTGAATATGATTGGAGGCAACATTGAATTTGATGATGTACATTTCAGGTATGTGTAGTCATGTATGACAATATGTTAGTGCTATGGCTTATGAGCATATGTGTGGTCATGTATGCAGCTTTTAGAAAAATGATTTTTCAATTGATAATCTATGAATTTTGGATTTCCTGAGGTGAAATTGCGTAACTGCGTACTACTCCGTATTTTTATTTCACCTTTTTTCTAAATATCTAGTAAACTTACACTTAAAATTTGTGGTAGCAAATGAGAGCATCCTTAACTTAATACTCAGCAAAATTCGAACTCGAGCCGATCTTGAGCTCACCCGAGCTTGATAAAATTGAGCTCACAAACAAGCTCGCGAGCTAAAATGCGAGTTCGAGCCTATATGTAACTATTAAATTTACGCCTTTTTTCATCGATGTGTGTTAATAAATTGGGATCCGAAACATATACAAAACATATTAGGCACATCAATAAGAACATTTTATATGGTGTAAATAACTACGGGGTATATAATAATTATTACGGAGTAATATTTTTTTGAATAAGATCAAAATATTAACTAATCACGTTATTTCAAGCTGCCGCGAGCTTTTCGAGCCGAGCCGATGGTTGCTCGGCTTGACTCGTTAAGTTGTCGAGCCGATCTCAAGCCCGAGTCGAGCTCATATGAGCTAAGCTTTGACCGAGCCGAGCTCGAGTTGCTCGCGAGCTGTCTCGTCTCATTATCTTCCCTAGTTGGGACATTCTTTGTACCAACATTTGCTCTAGTTTTTGTACAGCTCAACAGCCAGAACATTTTCTGTGGTGTATAGGTGCGCCTTGTGCATTAAATCACTATCCTTTCATCGTTATCTTACATATTTGCTCACTTTGAATCCAAAAAAGGTATTGTTGCACAATAGTCTATTTTTTAAAATACATATTTGTCTGAAAAAAAATGATGCACTTTGTGTGCACCTGGTCGCCAGGCCCCCTCTTCTTCCATATAGATTACATAAGTCATCTTCTCAACTTATTAAATTAATCATTGTGTGACAAAGCACGCCAAGAGGAACATGAATCTGTAAGAAGCAAAAATAGTTTGAAACTTGGCATTGCAAGTGAAATATTTAAAGACCTAGTTAGGTTTTATCTCCTCTTAGGAACTTGGGAGTGGAGTCTGGCTTTAAGTAAGGTAAACATTGGTGGGATGACTAGATTGCACTTATCTCTCAGAAAGCTTGTGGAGTCAAAGTTAAACTATGTGTTATGGTTTTGGCAGTTAATGCTGGGGAACAGTGTAGGCAAGTTATTGATTGGGGCTGACTGGTTATTTAGCTTTATTGGTCGAGATGGTGGTGGTTGGTTAATTTTCAGCGGACTGAGATATGTTACTGTAAATGTTCATAGCCATATTTTTTATTCTACAGCTTGTACTTTGATCTAGTAAAACCCATGTTTCTCTCAAATATGCCATCTCTTCTGTTGTCATATTCTTGTGTTTTTGAGCAAATATGGTACAATACTGCTATCGACTTTTCCTTGGTGATATGTTTCCAAGGATTTAATGCATTGATTACTTATCCTTTATTATTTCTTCTCTGACAATTAAATAAGTTATGGATCCTGACAGTTACCTGAACGAAAGAAAGATACTTGATGGGATATCATTTTCTGTACCAGCTGGACAAAGTGTTGCTATTGTTGGGACTAGTGGAAGTGGTATGCTTAATTTCAATCTTTTTGTGTCTTTTGTCCTTTTTAATCATCCAGGGCCATAAGCTACATGAAAAGACGATGAAAGAAATCTGCATGGTCTATACTCTATAAGTTGTCTTTTCTTAGTCTAAAACGCACGCTTTGAGTACGCCTAAGGCGCACCTTAGATGAAGCACTAACCAAAACACATCTGTGCATATTAGGCTCGCCTTTGTGATAAAGCTCATCTAACGTGGCTCAGTAATACATACTTCCCATCTTTCATTCTGTCATTTCTTTTCCCCGTTGTTCCCAATTTATTCTTTCACATGTTAACCAACTTGAAAAGTCCTAAAAGGTTATTCTTGCACAAAATTTTATTTGAAAAATACAAACTTGTTACTAAAAATAGGGCGCCTTGCACCGAAAAGGTGCGTGCACTCACCCAACACGTTCCACCTCAGCCCCTTGCTGCGGGCCTGCGGCTTGTGCCTCTTTAGCTCTGATATTTTGTTTATTGTGATTGTGTCATGTATGCTACCCCTTTCTTTTACTGCTTATTTTAGAAATAGCCTCCCACCTTTTTATGCTGGTTGGGGGAGCGTAAAGATGTAGACTGGATGACTGGATTACTAGTCAAATCTTCAAGATTATTTTCTGGCCAATTTAATCAGTTTTCTGATATGGACTCCGTTGTAGCGGAAAATATGACATCTTTGTTTCTAAACATTTTTTCTTCACATTGGGTTCCTCTTTTCATTCATTTTCGAAGTAGCTAAATAATAGGGCGCTAAAGCATGAGGAAAATCCACGAAATGGATTTAAAAATAAATAAAGGTCTTTTTTGATAATTATAAAGTCACCTGCTTATTGCCTCTGCATGTAAAATTGATCAAATTGGCTGAAAAAATTATTTTCATAGTGTTCTATAAACTAATGTAAAGTTGGTGGATTTAGGCAAAAAATATAAATGTTAGGTTTATATGAAAAGAAGGTAAATGTTAAGTAGTTTTCGTCTCTCTGACAAAAAAATCCTATGGAAAATCACCCCTTTGAAGTTGAAGTATTACTCCCTCCATTTTTTTCTCTCCCCATTCTATTCATCACATAATCACATTCTTTAAAAAAAACTGATCAACCCTTACACTTAACTGACTTCCGCAGTCTGCACACTGCCAACCTACTCCTCCTCCTCCACCAATCCTACAACCACCACCATCCACCCACAAAACCTCCACACTAACCCACCCTCCTCCCATCAATAACACCTAATCATCACTGTGAAACCCACAACCACTCCATTGGCATCCCGCATCCACCCCATGATGCCCACGACATCCACACAAACACAACAGCACACGACATCAATTCCAAACCAGGCAATTTTTATGAAATGTATCAGCTGAATGAATGTTTTAGTCAAAAGAAGATACGAGTATATTTTTTTTTGTCAAAGCAGTTGCTGTTGACTGACATTCATTGGTGTGATATTTAAGCTATTATAGCCTGTACATTTCTAAATAGTACGAGGGGTGATCCCTGCCCCTAGAGAGAAGCAATAAAACTAAGAATCTATGTTGAGAGGAAAGTGATGGGAAAATTGAACTTATTCCATATAATGTTTTCCGTACATTCGCATGCTTTTTATTGCCTTAAAGTGAACGTCGCTGAGACTGATTTTCTTTAACAATAGTGATCCAGTCCTTCTATCTGATGTCAGTTCATCACTATATTTCTCTTAACAGATCAATCTTTAAGTAATTAAAATACTTGTTTGCTAAGATGATGTCCTTAACGCCAGGTGATCATTAATATCGAAAGAGGTGTTGCAGTTGATGCCATCTCTTTTCTAGAAATTATTGAATTGTAGTTTGTGCTCTAAAATGTTGATATGCATTATCTTATTTATCTGCTTTCATTGGCCACCTAGCTTTATCATTTTGCATACATTTAATCCTTAATTTGTAAATTTCAGGCAAGTCAACCATTCTCAGATTGCTCTTCAGATTCTTTGATCCTCATTCTGGACATGTAAGGGGTGTTTGCTTTCTGTGTGATTCTTCCTCTCTCTGAATTTTCTTTTTGTTCCCACATCTGTTAAAAGGTATGGCTATTCTTACATAGTTAATTAGTTATCTCTCTGATGGCTATTACTACACAACAACACCCAATATCTCCTTAGTTTGCTAAAATTTACATTCTCGATCATGGGTTTAAATATTGGCATATCCGTCGATTTTTGACTGAATTAAAGGTGTAGGTATTACACCACTTACTTGCCCTGTCGCAACTATTTTCTTCGTTTCACTATGATCGTCATGCTTGACGTTTTGCAATCTACAAGAAAACACTTAAAACCTACTTAGTATTTATTTACTACTTATTCGGTTAAAATTATAATTTCCCCGAAAGATTGTTTTATAATTTTTGTCCACAGTATAATGTTATTATATTATGTTGTATATATTTAAGGTAAAAGTTTTAAAACTCATCCTCAAAAAGTCAAATGGGAACATCTTAGTGAATAGCGGGAGCGGGAGCGGGAGTACAACACAACAACCACTAGCTCCTTAGTTGGCTCAACTTTACATTCCCGACCATGGTTTTATATAGCGGCAGCGATGCCTATTCTCGTTTTAGTTACCTAGGTGTTGGATGTTCCACGGCTTTATCTTACCGGATTTTGCGATATTGTCTGCATTTTTTGCCAGCATGACACTGATACTGTGGTTTTTAGTCAAATAGAAATTAATACTACATTCTTGACTTGACAATATGAGAAAGGTACAAGGAATTAAGGATCTCTATCTCCATACCTTTTTTTGATGTGCATGTTAATATTTACCGAGATAATGGAAAGGTGCATGGAAATAGCATAACTTATGTACTGTACCAACTTTGTATTTGAGAAGCTATTTTGTGTTCCTAAGGTAGAAACATTAACAAACTATCCCCAAACCTCACCCCTCTTCATCTTTCACTAGTTGCTTTACTACTTGCTCTAAGCTTTCCTATTTTCTTTAGCTTTACGCGCTCCTTTCCATAAATGATGCTTCTTTGACTTTTTCAACCAGATTGTATATTAAATACTTAAACTTGTTCTATGAACAAGCTTGGTCTATCTGTATAAAAAAAATCTTTCATTACGTTGGGAGTAAATTATGTTTCTTATTACCTCTTACGAACCTAGTATAACGTTGGGAGTATTTTACGAACTCCAACCTGTTCCTCAAATCGAATCGAGTCGCAAACTACTCGTTCCAATCCATTCCAAACTAACTATTTTCCATTTTGGGTAAATGCATTTCAAATTATCAATTCCATATTTAATTGTCCTAACATTTACTCCCTCTGTTTCTTTGATATCTTCCACATTTCTTTTTTCAACCATTTCTTTGATTTCTTTCACTTTCCTTTTTTCTATCACACTTCTCTCTTGTCTAGTGGCCCACTTACTTTACTCCCTCTCTACTTTTACTTATTTTATTATTTTTCTTAAGAAATGTGTCACTTTTAAGGTGGAAGAAATCATAGAAACGGAGGGAGTAATATTTTATACCGAAGATGTCTTAGCCTAGTGGTTAAGACTAGGTACCGTGGATAATAGGTCTCAAGTTCGAACTCCCTTCCCCTTTATTGTAATGCGACTAAGGGCGCTCTTTGTTGAAAAAAAAAAACATTTAATTTTTTATGGTTACATTTTTCTCTCTTACTCATTCCATTACAAATGCTTACAATATTATAGTATAATTTTTCTTGATCTTTATGAAAATTACATAATTTAATCACATGACTCATGAAATACTGATGACGTTATGAACCTAAGCCCGTTATAAATGATAACAGGGTATGCATGCTTTAAACCTGCTTATCAGTTTATGAGGTGTTGCTTTCTGACTATGCATTTGTGCATTGCCCACCGCTTGTCTTTTGACTTCAGTAGTTGTGCATCAGTTTGGACTCTTGTGTTTTGCTTCAATTCATTTTAAGATTGTAGCTTTATTGTATTTTTTTCTTCTTATTTTAGATAAGAATTGATGGCCAAGACACAACCGATGTCACCCTTGAAAGTCTTCGGAAATGTATAGGCGTTGTACCACAGGATACGGTAATAATATATCCTTGTTTATTACAAACAATTTTTCTGTTGGATATCCTGACAGTAATTTGTTTTGGATTCAGGTGCTGTTCAATGACACAATATTTCACAATATTCATTATGGTTCTCTGTCTGCAACAGCAGAAGAGGTTAGTCCCCATGCCTATTTGTTTTCGGAGTTGTATAAATCTGAACTTGTTTTATATTAGTTCCTTTGTATAAGGTGTATGAGGCTGCAAGGCGCGCAGCAATCCATGACACAATCATGAATTTTCCTGATAAATATTCAACTGTTGTTGGGGAAAGAGGTTTAAAGGTTAGATTTCTTTTCCGTCTAATTTATCGTATTATCTAACAATAACATGTACTCCCTCCATTTTAATTTTTTCGTTCCATTATCCTCTTTTAGTAATTATTCTTTTTCTTCCTACTTATGAATCTCTCATTCTCACCCACTCACTAACTCAGTAACTTACGGTCACAGTCTCCATCCCTTCCCTTCCCTCTCCCCGACCATCACCCAACCCCACCCACCCACCACCGATCCTTGCCCCCCACCCCCACTTCCCCAAA
This sequence comes from Agrostemma githago, assembly GCA_958450325.1. Taxonomy (NCBI): domain Eukaryota; kingdom Viridiplantae; phylum Streptophyta; class Magnoliopsida; order Caryophyllales; family Caryophyllaceae; genus Agrostemma; species Agrostemma githago. The sequence continues at coordinate 3,804,035 of OY288259.1, forward strand.
CCGACCCAAACAAACCTGCACCTACCCATCACCCTGGCTGACCCGATCCACCCACCGTCCCTAGCCACACAGCCTCTGCCAACCCCAGCCACCACCCTCGATCCCGGCAAATTCCCGACCCCGGACGGTTTCCATAGTTGTGGTGTTTGAGTTTATGAATGGTTGAATATGGAAAATTTTTAGAGAGAAACAAAAAATGATTTGTGATAGGATGAAATGATGAGGGTAAAACGGTAAAATATCGTTAGGATTGAATAAAAGCTCGTTAGGAAAAAGCATGACCCTATATAAGTTGTCAAAATATGACCTTCGTCTTTCCCTTATATCTCGGTTTCCGACCAGAATCTTATGATCCTTATCCTTCACACATTAACTCTCCCAACATCACCTGTCCTCCTATCTCTACTACGAGCAATTTTATAAATATCTCTTTCCCTTTCCTTAGTATTGCATACAATTCTTGTTGACCTTTGCTCGAGCCTCACAAACGGCTTTCATGGCTTCTCTTTTAGCCTCCTTATATTTCCCAAAATTCTCCTTGCTTAGGCATTTTCCTAATGCCTTTGTAGCATGTTCACAACTAGAAACAAAAATGTCATTTAGTAATAATTATTTTTTAGACATGCCTAGAATAGGATCTTCGTTTCTCACTTCTAAAAGTATATCTGTATGTGAATAGTATGTTTTTTAGTTACTCGTTAGATGTTGAAAAGGATAGAACTCCAAAGTATATAGGACAGACAAAATAGAAGTGGATAGAATCGAACACACCCTTTTCTTTTAAAGTTAATTAATTGCTCCTTTTCACTGAAAGAAAAAGATTTGGCTTCCTGGAAATATGATGGTGGTTATTAAATTCCGAATTCTCATACCAGATGGTTGTATGAGGAGATTGACATGAAACAGACCTGTATTAGCACTATTAGGTAATTAGTTTCTGGTTGTTTTTTAGTGAGGCTGTTTCAAACAAGAATTTGTGTGAATATATGGTTGCTTTTTGTAATCCATATCCGTTAGTGTATACTGGTTGCTATATTTAAAGTGCTATATTATGCCATGATGGTTATCATTGCAGTTAAGTGGTGGAGAAAAACAGCGTGTCGCTCTAGCTCGTGCTTTCCTTAAAGCTCCTTCCATCTTGTAAGTTTTTTATGCTCTGTACTTTCATTATATGAGCTAGCAATTGTATCCTCCCCTCTCTTATGTTGACTATATCAATTGAAAACACCAAGTTGAGTCTCTCTTGAACAGATAAATCATATGGAGTATACCTTAAGCAGCAGTCATGTGCATACGTATACTTGACTACACATTTGCGCATCATGATGTTATTGCAGCATAGGATTCTTTGAAATTTCTTTCTTTTGGTTATTTGAGTCCATCCGATGTTTGTGTAAGATTGCGCGGGTAATCATTAGAGGGGGACGATCTTGTGTACTCTTATAACATACTCCGTATCTTTTATGACACTATTTTTTCTTGTCACATCATAAAAAAATTGGATATTCTTATTCTTATTCTGTACATTGGAAAATTCAAATAAGAGCTCACATGATTAAGATTTTTTTTTATATGTCGCAATGAATTATGAAGATTGTTTTCATTTGTGAATAGTGTCAAAATGAGAAATGTTACGTTTGGGAAAGAATGGTAGGAGTTTGAAGCAAGATGACTCAATTTAATTGACTGTGTACGTTTCTTGCTTTGTGAAACAACCGTCAATCTGTGCAAGTGTTGTGCTATTTTGTTGTCATGAGTCATCTGTAAATTGTTTCTCCATGTTTCTTGCATTAGGGTAATGGTGTACGTTTCTTTGACTTAAAAAAGTTAACATTATTCATGTGTGTCCAGACTTTGCGATGAAGCTACTAGTGCCCTTGATAGCACTACAGAAGCAGAAATTTTGAGTGCCCTGAGGTCGCTTGCTAATAACCGCACATGCATTTTCATTGCACATCGCCTTACAACTGCTATGCAATGTGATGAGGTAAGCTAGATAGCTGGTAGACATTCTTGTTTAATTTATCTTAGACACATGAACTGTTCAATTTGAGACATGGATTGCCATAAATGTTGCTTGGAGCTACGGGCTATAGGAAAGGAATCCCCAAGCGGTCCTTTTCTAATCAAGTTGCTTGCGAGCCCACTTAGAAGTAGCGTTCTTTTCGTGTTGGAAGTAATCCCCACTCATGGTTTTGCTGTATATTCTGTCACCTGGCCCCCTCCCTCGGTCCCTCCCCTCTTTCCTATTGCAACAAGTAAAGAATTCACATGTGCCTCTTTTTATCATCCAAACTAGCTCCATCAAATAGGTATCTTAATTCCTCGTCTCCTGTAAAAAATTGTTGAGGCTCTTTGACCCTAATTGTGGTTTACAAGGTAGCTTTCGTTACTCAACCGCTATATCATTGACACAAGTGCGCTAGCCAAGCCAAGCACTGAATACAGCGCCGTCATGTTTTTAGCCTAAAATCAATGTTCAAAGTGTTATTCTCATCTCCGAGTGTTGAGTCTCATATTCATGATATGTAAGATAAACTTTGTGGTAGACTTGGATTCTATTTGGTATTTATGTTGATTGATCAGAGAGATATGCTCCGTATGAAGTTATCATGTTGTTGTTATGAGAATGAGACTACTAACAATCCCAAACTGGTTTTAGATCATAGTCCTGGAAAACGGAAGGGTAGTCGAGCAGGGACCTCACGAGGTTCTTCTGTCAAAGGCAGGCAGATACTCGCAACTCTGGACTCAGCAGAATAGTACCCCCGTTGATTTTACTGATTCGGTTTTGAAGTAAATCTTGAAGAAGCTGAGCCTGAGTCCCGTGTTGGAACAACATTCAACATACACGTACCATTCTTTCCGGCGGATTGTGACCAAAATCTGGAAGCTCCCTTGTAAAATCATTTATGTATGTTTTTTTGTAGTTAACTTAGGACATGGAGTAGAATGTAAAATTATACATACTCCATTCAGCAGCACCTTACTAGTCTGAATATTTGTATTATCCCATGAGAATGAGAATGAGAATGAGAATGAGATGATGGGGGTCAGGGATTAGGCACATGAGGGTGTCTAACCTACATATATAGCCACACAATGGTTGTCATTGGCAACATAAACAAACACAATTTATTTATTGGTGAGAGATATCGATTGAGCTGATAATAAAATTAGAGTTTTTTGAACAACTGAAGCTCATTTTATTACATATAGACCCTACTAGATTGACTAGTAAAGTATCTCACATTTTTAGAAAAATCATTAGAAACCGAGGATTTTGAAGGATATTATCCACGTTTTTCGGTCGAATTTGGTCCCAAAATTAAATGTCCTAAAATTTGTATAGTAATTACTTCAGATGTTGTAGAGATGTCCGGGAGTAATGAAGGTGTGAAATAAATACATTTAAAACACATTCGACTATCTTTCTAGTCACATTATAATCAGGTCAGGCGAAATGTTAAATATATATTCGAATCTAAATTCTTTTAAAGATGTTTTTAGATAATCGACATTCATTTCATGGCATAAGGGCTCTACTTGAATGATCAGTAATATATATCACATTTATCGAAAAATCATTACAAATGAACGATTTTAAAGATTATTATCCACGTTTTTTGGTCGAATTTAGTCACATAATTTAATGTCAACAAATTCGCTCAATAACTACTACAAACATTATAGAGATGTCCGGGAGTAAAATAAGGTACATACGGTATCAAATAAACAAATTTAAAAGACATTCGACTACCTTTCTAGTCACATTATAATCGGGTCGGGCGAAAGGTTAAATATATATATATATAATGTATAAGACCGAATCCGTTCGATTTATAAAAAAGATTACTAATCCTTAACTTTTCGAGGAATCCTTGATCAGTGGTTGCGAATGGCTGATTTTATCAATCTTTTCGATCTGGGTTCCGTAGAAGCAAGTCAGAAAGATTAATAAATAGAACCATCTGATTTGATTCGTTCTCAATAGCCATGAGATGATCATCTTAGGGTGATCCTTTTGTCGACGGATGCTCCTATTACACTCGTAGTCTCTGAAGGATGAGAACCCACTATATATATACGTCGGATTATGGCAAAATCTTCGATATATACTGAAAACTGAACTCTTCTTAGAGTTTTTTAACAACCGTCATTCATCTTATGTTATACGGGTCTTATTTATATGACCAGCAAAATATCTCTCATATTTCGAAAAATCATCAGAAATGGTCAAATTTAAAGGTTATTATCCACGTTTTTCGGGCCGATATGGTGTCGAAATTAAAAGTTTTCAAATTCGCATAGTAATTACTTTATTCATTGTAGAAACGTATCGATGTAATAAAAGGTACGTCAGGTTTCAAATAAACATAAATAAAAGACATTTGATTTTCTTTCGAGTAACGTCGGATTATGGCAAAATCTTCGATATATATATACTGAAAACTGAACTCTTCTTAGAGTTTTTTTAACAACCGTCATTCATTTTATGTTATACGGGTCTTATTTATATAACCAGCAAAATATCTCACATTTTTCGAAAAATCATCAGAAACGGTCGAATTTGAAGGTTATTATCCACGTTTTTCGGGCCGATATGGTGTCGAAATTAAAAGTTTTCAAATTCGCACAGTAATTACTTTATTCATTGTAGAAACGTATCGATGTAATAAAAGGTACGTCAGGTGTCAAATAAACACAAATAAAAGACATTCGATTATCTTTCGAGTAAAGTCGGATTATGGGAAACTCTTCGATATATATATACACAAAACTAAACTCTTCCTAGAGTTTTTTTAACAACCGTCATTCATCTTATGTTATACGGGTCCTATTTACATGGCAAACAAAATATCCCACATTTTTTCGAAAAATCATCAGAAACGGTCGAATTTGAAGGTTATTATCCACGTTTTTCGGGCCGATATAGTGTCGAAATTAAAAGTTTTCAAATACGCACAGTAATTACTTTATTCATTGTAGAAACCTATCGATGAAATAAAAGGTACGTAAGGTGTCAAATAAACACACAAAAAAAACATTCGATTTTCTTTCGTGTATCGTCGGATTATTGCAAAATCATCGATATATGTACTCAAAACTAAACACTTCTTAGAGTTTTTTTTAACAACCGTCATTCATTTTATATTATACGGGTCCTATTTATATGGCCAGCAAAACATCTCACATTTTTCGAAAAATCATCATAAACGGTCGAATTTTATCTACTTTTTTCGAACCGATATGGTGTCGAAATTAAAAATCTTCAAATTCACACAGTAACTACTTTATTCAATGTAGAATGTATCGATGTAAGAAAAGGTACGTAAGGTAACAAATAAACACAAATAAAAGACATTCGATTTTCTTTCGAGTAACGTCGGATTATGACAAAATCATCGATATATATACTCAAAACTAAACTCTTCTTAGAGTTTTTTAACCGTCATCCATTTTATGTTATACGGGTTCTATTTAGATGGCCAACAAAATATCTCACATTTTTTTTAAAAAAATCATCAGAAACGGTCGAATTTGAAGGTTATTATCCACGTTTTGCGGGACGATACGGTGTCGAAATTAAAAGTTTTCAAATTCGCACAGTAACTACTTTATTCATTGTAGAAACGTATCGATGTAATAAAAGGTAAGTAAGGTGTCAAATAAACACAAATAAAAGACATTCGATTTTCTTTCGAGTAACGTCGGATTATGGCAAAATCTTCGATATATATATATACTCAAAATTGTACTCTTCTTGGAGTTTTTTTAACAATCGTCATTCATCTCATGTTATACAGGTCCTATTTATATGGCCACCAAAATATCTCACATTTTTCGAAAAATCATCAGAAACGATCGATTTTGAAGATTATTTATATCCACGTTTTTCGGGCCGATATGGTGTCGAAATTAAAAGTTTCCAAATTCGCACAGTAACTACTTTATTCAATGTAAAAATGTATCGATGTAACAAAAGGTACGTAAGGTGTCAAATAAACACAAATAAAAGACATTCTATTATCTTTCGAGTAACGTCGGATTATGGCAAAATCATCGATATATATACTCAAAACTGATATCTTCTTAGAGTTTTTTTAACAACCGTCATTCATCTTATGTTATACAGGTCCTATTTATATGGCCAGCAAAATATCTCACATTTTTCGAAAAATCATTAGAAACAGTCGAATTTGAAGGTTATTATCCACGTTGTTTGGGCCGATATGGTGTCCAAATTAAAAGTCCACAAATTCGCACAGTAACTACTTTATTCAATGTAGAAATGTATCGATGTAACAAAAGGTACGTAATGTGTCAAATAAACACAAATAAAAGACATTCGATTATCTTTCGAGTAACGTCGGATTATGGCAAAATCTTCGATATATATATATATTCAAAATTGTACTTGTTCCGGTTAAGGAATCAGTTAACCCGACTACGAATTCGGGTCTTTAGTATTCGGATATCGCTTGCTCGATTTCCTTTGATCTCTCCTTTCCCCTCTCCTGCGGTCGGACCTTCCCGGCGGATTGAGCCTGCTCCCTGCCCAAGCAACGCACAGGGCCTCGGAGGTTGTCCGAGGGAACCCTCTCCGATGCCTAAGTCAGTCCGTGAATGCCTTGACGAACCTAGCTCGTGAGGAACTAGGTGGCGGTTTTTAGGAGTCGGGGTCTAGAGAGAGAAAATCCAACCCCTTCTAAGTGGGAAATGGGTGGGTATTTATACCTTCCCACAAGAGAGAAGGTTGGAGGAAAAAAAGAGCGGGAGAATGAGTGGATACCAAGGTTACACGTGGACCTGCTTCACCCACTCATTCTCTTTTACCTTAGGCAGAAAGACGAAGGGACCCCTGGCAATCCCTGCCCTGCTTGGGAAGGAGGTCGCCTGGGGGCGAGTGGTCGAGAGGAGTTTACTGGCTCCTCCCAGCTGGTCGCCCTACCCTGTTGGACAGGCGACCCACCTGGAGGCACATTCACAGAGGAAAGTCCTGGTGTCCTACCTCGACGGCATGCTGGGCAGGCCCTTCGGCTCCCGGGTTGGGTATTCGCGGGGCCTGTCAGTTGGGCGACCCGGCGCAGGCTCTTCAACCCTCATCAATTGACCCTCACCGGCCTGGGGGAGGCAAGGTTTCTCCCTGGCAGGTGGAATCTTGATGGTGAGTAGTTGACTTGTGGTTATACTCTTTGCATTTAATGCGCTCGCGTATTCCCGAGAGGGAAGGTTTCTTCCGCATTGGGTGTGCTAAGAGTTTAAGTATCTTCTGGTCATGATTGCTTTCCAGACCCAATGGATTTTGGGGGAGCGTGCTTGTATGTTGATTGGTTGTGCCCCCTGTCGAAGTAGTTGGGGCGCTATTTAATGTTTTGGCCACCCTTTTCGTATAAATTGCGGTTCTTTTGCCATTTTCACAACCCATCTTCAACCTTCTCTTCTTCTTCCTTCAGTGAAAATGTCGTGGATTACCAAAGTACTTTTCTGCCATGGGGCTCGTGTAGTGAGCCGTCGCTTTACAGGGCGTAGGAAGCTAAGGTATCCTCGGGCGTCTTTTCTCATTTTGCGCCGTAGCTGGCGATCCTGCATTCAACGTCACCGCAAGCTCAGGAGGGCTCTTGTCAAAGCGGGCAAGTGTCCTCAGAGGGCTCCTCCAGCCGCCTCGAAATTCAGGCGCTGCCCCCAGGGTGGGGGTTGTTTCAACAGGGGGTGCCATGAGTGTTTTCCATGGCTACACCCTGAGCAGTTCGATCCCGACTGCTCAGAGCTGTCCTCTTCTCCTGAGTCGGGCCCTTCCTCTCCTTTAAAAAGGAAAGTGGGCTGCGGCTCTTGTGACGATACCGAGACAGTCCCTTATGGCCGGGACTGGGATGTCAGCAGCCGGGACTCCGGCGACAGTGACGGCCAGGGTTACTCCTCTGGTCGTGAGGATGGTGACGACTCGGCGGATCCCTTCAAAGATTCAGACGACTGGGACTGGGGATCTGATGCCGGGGGATACAACAGCCCTGGGGGTTACTCCCCAGGTTTTGATGATGATTAGGCCTGCCTGAGGAGTGTAGGCTAAGTGAGCCAGAGACAGGGGCTCTTTTTGTGTTCCTGGCTTACATGCAATGTAACCTGTCCGATTTTCGGGTTTTCCTTAATTTAATGAAAAAGTCAGACGGTTTTGTTTATATGTGTTATTTTTATTATTTGCTATTATTTGTTTTTGTTATTTGGAGGTAAGGTGGACGTCACAGTGTGATGATTCTTCCAGCGTCTTTTTGTCTTCTCGAGGCCATCCTTGGGAAGCTGCAAGTGGCTGCTCTCTGAGAGTTCGACACGTGGACCGTAGCCCTTGGGCGGATCTTTGAGGCTTGGCGGCTTTTCGTCTGCCTTTCCCCCTATAAAAGCAACCTGTCACTCATTCCTCCTCTTTTTCTCTTTTCAAACTTCCTTTCTTTCCTTCTGCAAATTTCTCGGTGTGAAAACTCGAGCTCTTCTTCGTACCTCCGTTTTCCGGGAGACTATTTTTTCAAGCTTACACTTCCTCGGCGGCCGACCCTAGGTTAGACTTTTGATTTCTAACTCTTGCTCCCTTTTCTTTCAATTTTCTTGCTTTTTCCTTCCCCCTTAGGGTTGCCATGTCTAGAACCCGTCCACGCATTCTGTCATTCACCGACCCACTGAGGGAAGAGGAACTGGAAAAGGGGAGGGGGACCTCGCCTCCTCCTCTAGGGAGGTTAATCTAGGGATGGCTGAGGAAGAGGACCCGGCGGACGATGGGGGTGGCAACTCCCCAGAGCCTGCCCCCCGCGACGTTATTGACTCGGACGACGAGGCAATGGAGATCGACCCCTCCAGGACCTCTGGTCCCCTTATTCCCCGGGAAGAGGGGAGGACTTATTACTTAGACAAAACCAAGTACCGTATTCCCTTGAGCACATATCCTGACCCAAAAAATCGGGATCTGATTCTCGCAAAGAACGCCGCCAACGCGATTGAGCGTTTCTATAATTTCGGGGACGGGTATACAGTTGTCGTCCCCGGCGAAAAAGACACCGTGTGCTGCCCTCCCGACGGGTAAATTGCGGTTTATCATAAGTGCCTAGAGTTTGGCCTTCGCTTCCCCCTTCATCCGGCCCTAGAAGAGATTTTCAGGCGGATGAACGTGGCCATCGCCCAGCTGACAGCCATGGCTGTCAGGTCATTAATTTCGTATGTGTGGACCTCCCTGTTCCATCGCGCCGAACCCTCTGTTGATGCCCTAAGATTTATGGTTGGCCTGCAAATGGTCTCTTCCGGGAGTGAGGGCTCTCCTGGGTATTGGTCCCTTCTGAGGCAGAAAGGACATACACTGGTGTGGCCTGCTATGGACAGCCTGAGAGATTGGAAAAACAATTTTCTCTATGTACATAGCGCCCATGGGTGGAGAATTCCCCGCCACTTCAGGAATCACGTCCACACCAGGCTTGAGACTCCTGAAGAATATCATCCTGGCATGGGAGGTAAGGCTCTGGAGGTGAAATTGAGCAGGCAAGACAAGGACTTGGTGGACAAGTTTGCTGCTAGTAATGATAAGCACGGGGTGTATGGTCCTTCAGTATGGCTTCCTCATGCGGAGGTCATTGCTACTGACAGGTACCTGACCCGGGTGGGCATGAATCCGGGCTTAGATGAAGGTAGTTCAGGAGTGTTGATGATTTTTCCTTACTCGTTTTTTCTTTTTTAAATGGCCTTTCTAACCAGTCGTCCGTTTGCTTTACAGACCTTGCCACCTTCCTTTGGAGAAAAGGGGAGGTGAGACGTTTGGGCTTGTCTGGGACTCTTGACGTTATCCAAGTCCGTCCTTCCCTTCCTCCTGACTTCAAGAGGGGCGAGAAAAACCTAATGAAGCATCTGAAGGGCCTTTCGTTCAGCAGGCCAAGGCTCCCTGCTCCCCCTAGGTCGACCCCCGCCAAAACGGTGGTCTCTGAAGCCACTCCTTCTCCGTCTGTGAAAAAGGCGATTGCTTTCGAGGTTACTCCGCCCCCTGCTAGCAAGCAAGGAGGTCCTTCTGCAGGGGTTCAGGTTCCCCAGGGGCCGCAGGCCGCTGGCTCTGAAGAGACAGGAGAAAGCACTCCCAGGGGACTGATTAGGAAGAGGAGCAGGGGGACTCCATGCACAGATCATGTGGTGGATCTGGAGGCTGATACTCCTGACCCCAAGCGCCTTGCTCAGGGAGTTCCTAGTACCTTTTTCTCTGAGGAGAATGCTGAGTTCCGTTATGCTGCCGGCGATAGCCAGGATGTCTCTGCCCTACTTTCTGATTCTGGGGCGGTTTTGGCAGACCATCTCCTCAAGACTGTCCACTCTGCTACCCACCAGGTGACCCAGTACATCCAGCGAACTACCAGGGTTATTCAGGCCTCTGCTGAGTTAGCGGCCCTCAGTCGTCTGAGTGACGAGGAGCTGGCCAACTCCGATCGCCTGACTGCAATAGAAAGGGATGACGTCCTTATTGCCGGCCTAAAGGATCAGCTGGCCAAAAGGGAGAGCGAGCTGGAGGAAGCCAGGAGCCAGGCGACTCACTGGAGATCTCAAAGCGAGAGGGCTGTTCGAGAGGTGTCCCGCCTGGAGGAGGAGGCGAAGAGAGCCAAGCAGGCCTTTGCTGAGTTGGAGCAGGCGAAAAAGGCTTTAGCCGAGTTGGACCAGGTCAGGAGGAAGGCTGCCGACCTAGAGGAGCGTCTTTCCAAGGCGGATTCGGCTTTTCAGGCGGCTCTCGGCGATCTAACGGCGAAGACTGAGGAGTGGCAGAAAGAGAAGGATGAGATAATCCAGGAGGTGGAAACTGCCGTGTCTGCAGGCTTTGTTAATGGTGCCAACTCTTGCCTGGGGGTGGTCATGGAGGCCGTCAGGGAGATGTTCCCAGGCTTCGATGAAGAGGCTTTTCGAGCCCTCTATACTGCCAAGGACGAGGCCCAGATGCGCAGGATGGATGAAGAAGCTGCTACATCTGCCCCAGAAGCTCCCCCAGCTTAACATGGAAGGCAGTCATCCTCAGAGGGCTCATGCCTGTCCCCTGTCGCGCTTACGCTAATATTTTGACTTATCTTTTCTGCGCACCGAGCCTTTTTGTGGTCGGCTGCCGTACTTGATGTAATTATTTTTTAGAAAACCTTTACTTGGTGTATCTCCTGCTACTTTATTTCTTTTTCTAAGGATTTTCCCGTTTGTTTCCATCTTGCCTCTGTTTGAATTTCTTGAGGTATGTCCTTCCCTCTGTCTGCCCAGAGGTTGGCGGGGTGATTTATGCGTTTTTTATACAAGGTTGGGGGGCCTGCCCCCAGTCCTTGTTCGTTTGGCCTGTTCCTGGCTCTTGGTCAGAGTCCAGGGGCCTGCCCCCTGTCTGCCCAGAGGCTGGCAGGGTGGCATTATGCGTTTTTTATACAAGGTTGGGGGGCCTGCCCCCAGTCCTTGTTCGTTTGGCCTATTCCTGGCTCTTGGTTAGAGTCCAGGGGCCTGCCCTCTGCCTGCCCAGAGGCTGGCAGGGTGTCATTAGGCGTTTTTTATACAAGGTTGGGGGGCCTGCCCCCAGTCCTTGTTCGTTTGGCATGTTCCTGGCTCTTGGTCAGAGTCCAGGGGGCCTGCCCCCTACCTGCCCAGAGGCTGGCAGGGTGGCATTATGCGTTTTTTATACAAGGTTGGGGGGCTTGCCCCCAGTCCTTGTTCGTTTGGCCTGTACCTGGCTCTTGGTCAGAGTCTAGGGGGCCTGCCCCCTGCCTGCAGGGAGGCGTTTGGATTTTTGTTGGGGGGGCTATTTTCCTTAGTTCTGGCAACAGGGGGGCCTCCCCCTATTGCCCCCTGCTCGTTTGTGTGTGAAAGCGCGAGTTTGAACAGGCAACGAGTATAGACTTTGAGGATCTTTTCATTTCTTTGTAAAAATCTATCACAAGGGTGGTCGGAGCCGTCGACATTCTTTGACCGTTCTCCGCCAATTTTAAAGAAACGAAGACTACTTTAAGATTTTGCTTTAAACATAATATTTCTTCAGGGTGTCTGCGTTCCAGTGAGCACTCAACTCTTGGCCCTCTAGATTGGCGATTTTATACGTGCCTGGCCCTAAGATTTGAGTTACCTGGTATGGACCCTCCCAATTAGCGCTGAGTTTGCCGTGCTCTCTTGATCTTCCCACGGCCTGTGTCTTTCTGAGGACTAGATCACCCATCTGGAAATTTCGCTGATGCACTCTTTTGTTGTACGCCTTCCTCATTCGTTGCTGGTAGGCGACGATATTGGTGTTGGCTTCCTCCCTTACCTCACTGACCAGATCTAAGGCCTCTGCCATCGCTACCTCATTCTCAGTCTGGTCATATTGTAAGGAGCGCAGGGAGGGGATCCTGGCCTCAATTGGTACTAAGGCCTCTGCACCATACACCAGGCCGAACGGGGTCTGGCCCGTAGACTCCTTCCGGGTGGTCCGGATTGACCAGAGTATGCTGGGGAGTTCGTCGGCCCACCTGCCCTTGAGGTCATCCACCATTTTCTTTAGGCCATTCAAAATCTGCTTGTTGGCTGCCTCTGCCTGCCCGTTGGTTTGAGGGTGGCAGACGGCAGAATAAGCAACCGCAACGCCGTGACCCTCTAGCCATAATCTCAGGGGGTCATTATCGAATTGTCTTCCGTGGTCAAACACTAGCATTTTTGGCAGGCCGAACCTGGTGATAATGTTCCGCCAAATCACCTTCCTGACCGCGGGCTCGGTGATGTTAGGCACTGCCTCAGCTTCCACCCATTTGGTAAAGTAGTCGATAGCTACGATCAAGAACTTTCTTCCCCCGGTGGCTACCGCGAAGGGGCCCAATATGTCCATCCCCCACTGAGCGAAGGGGATGGGAGACAGGATCGGCCTGAGTTCTTGGGCCGGGGCATGGATGGATGGGGCGAAGAGCTGGCATTTTCTGCACTTTTGGGTTAAGTCTTTCGCGTCGGCCAGAAGGGTCGGCCAGTAGTATCCAGCTCTCAAGGCCTTGTGTGCTAGCGACTTTCCTCCTATGTGATGGCCACATATCCCGGAGTGGATGTCATCCAACACCTCCGCTGCCTGCTCTGCCCCCAGGCATCTGAGCAGAGGGGACGAGAAAGATTTTTTGTACAAGTCTTCTCCCATTATGATGAACCATGCAGCCCTTGCCGGCATCTTTCTTTTTTGTACAGGGTCGGCCGGTAAGATTCCGTGTTTCTTGAACAGGATGATGGGGGTCCTCCAATCCTCAGGCCTTGCTTCTTCCACCGCCCCGACGGTTTGACGGGAGATGGTAGATTTCTCCTGGACGACGTCCACCCATACTGACCTTCTTATATCTTGCAGGCTGGAGCTAGCCAGTTTTGACAGGGCGTCCGCCCTGTTATTCTGGGATCGGGGGATCTGTCTGATTTCATATGATTTTAAGCCTGATAATTCCCTTTTTACCATTTCCAGGTACGCGGCCATTGTTTGGTCCCTAGCTTCATATTCTCCATTGATTTGGTTGGCGATGAGCTGGGAGTCTGTGGCCAGAACGACCCGCTCTGCGCCTGCAGCCTTGGCTAGGTTGATGCCTGCAAGTACTGCCTCATACTCGGCTTCATTATTCGAGGCGGGGAAGACAAATCTGAGCGCATGCTCAAAATCGGTCCCCTCCGGGCTGGTCAACACTACCCCCGCCCCTGCTCCGTTGGCCGTTGAGGACCCATCGGTGTATACGATCCACTCGCCGGGGGTTGGGCTATCGTCTTCAGAGTGGGAACATTCTGCCAGAAAGTCGGCCAGGGCTTGGGCCTTGATGGCTGTTCTTGACTGGTATGTTATCCCCAGTCCACTCAACTCGATAGCCCACTTTAGCAGTCTGCCTGATTTTTCAAATTTCTCTAGCACCTTCTCCAGGGGCTGGTCTGTTAGTACTACGACGGGGTGTGCGTCGAAGTATGGCCTCAATTTCCTGGCTGCGATGACAACCGCGTAGGCTGCTTTCTCGACCATAGGATAATTCTTCTCTGCTGTCCCCAAGGTGTGACTTACAAAATATATGGGCTGTTGAGCGCCTGCTTCTTCCCTTAAGATGACCGCGCTAACTGTCACGTTGGTTACAGCTATGTAAAGGAAGAGCTTTTCTCCTGCCACTGGTCTTGCCAGGGTGGGGAGTTTCTTTAAGTGCTCCTTCAACTGCCCGAACGCTTCTTTTTGTTCGTCTTCCCATTTGAATTGCTTGTTGCCTTTCAGCACCTTGAAGAATGGGGTTGACTTGTCTGCTGACCTGGCGATGAACCGTGCCAGGGCGGCCATGCGACCTGTCAGACGTTGGATGTCCCTGATGGTCCTTGGCTCAGGAAGGTCCAGGACAGCCTGAATTTTCTCGGGGTTAGCGTCTATCCCTCGAGAGCTGACCAAGAAACCCAAGAATTTTCCCGAGCGCACCCCGAACGTACATTTCTTCGGATTGAGTTTCATTTTGTAGGCGCGCAGGGAGGAAAAGGTCTCCCGCAGGTCTGCTAAGTGCTCTTTGTCTCCCTTACTTTTCACAATGGCGTCGTCGACATAGGCCTCTATGTTTCTGCCTTTCTGGTTTTCGAACACCTTGTCGACCAGGCGTTGATACGTGGCTCCTGCGTTTTTCAGCCCGAATGGCATCATCTTGTACATGTAGGTGCCTGAACTAGTGATGAATGCGCACTTAACTCTGTCTGGCTGCCATAAGTACACCTGATGATATCCTGAGAAGGCATCCAAGAAGCTTAGCGTAGTATACCCACTGGTAGCGTCCACCAGTTGGTCGATTCTGGGGAGCGGGTAACGGTCTTTTGGGCAGGCCTTGTTGAGGTTCGTAAAATCCACGCGCCTGACGATTTTTTGACCATGACCACATTTGCCAGCCACTCAGGGTAGTCACAAACTTCTACAAAGTCTGCCTTCAAAAGTTTTTCGATTTCTTCCTTGATTGCCAAGTCTTTTTCTGCGGACATGTTCCGCTTTTTCTGCTTCACGGGGGGGCGTCCGCGCTTACGTTCAGCCTGTGAACGATGCACGCTGGATCGACCCCTGGCATTTCATCCGCCGAGTAGGCGAATACATCCTTGTTCTCTTTCAGTAGCTCGACCAGTTCAGCCTGGTAGGACTCTTCCAGGTCAGCCCCTACAAGGACTTGTCTCCCTGGCTCCAGGTCCACCAGCATGCTTTCTCCCCCAGGTTCCAGGTGGCTTGGCGCCTGGTTACCGGCTGGAATCTCGCCTGCTCTGCTGGGGGAACTGTCGGCTTTTCTTTTCCCTTTCCTTTCGCTCTCGTGAGTCTGCAGGGCCACGGAGTAGCACTGTCTGGCCGACTCTTGGTCTCCGCGTACTTTGCCCTCTACGCCGAAATCGGTAACGTAGGCTATAGTGAGAGCCCTGATTGATATGGCCGCTTCAATCTCGTCCAGGGTGACTCTGCCGATCAGGGAGTTGTAAGCAGACTTCGCATCCACTACAACGAATGATGCTCTGATATTTCGGGCAGCAGCTCCCTCCCCAAATGTTACAGGCAGGTCTATGATCCCTACGGGCAATACGCCTGCTCCACTGAACCCATATAATGACCCGGGGGCGGGTCGTAGGTGCCTTTTTTCCAGACCCATTTTGTCGAAGGCGTCTTTGTACAGCAAATTCGTGTAGGCACCGGTATCCACCATGCATCTCCGAACAATGTGGTTGCTAATTACCAAGGATAGCACCAGAGGATCGCTGTGAGGGTACACCACCCGCCCTGCATCCTCGGGGGTAATGCTCAGCGTTACTCCTTTTGGGCTTCCTGCTCTTTCAGCGTAGCAGATTTGGTTCCTTAGCTCACGAATTTGCCTTTTCTGCCCTCTTCGACTGATTGGACCTTCTGCATCCCCTGATATCACATGGATTACCAGGCGATTCTGTACCGAGCCTTCGGGCTTTTCAGGCGTCTCTTTCTGGGATTTGTTCCTGGCTGCGTAGTTGGCCAACCAGCCGTTTCTGATCAACTTCTCAATCTCGTCTTTCAGGTGACGACATTCTTCGGTGGTGTGGCCTACGCAGTCGTGGAAAGTGCAGAATTTTTTGGGGTCCCCCCTTGGACTGCGCGGCTTGCTCGGGCGATTCCACTTGGCGGTTTCTTTTTCCAGCTCGAAGATTTCTGCCCTGGATTTGTTAAGGGCTGTGTAACTGTCGAACCTGGGCTGATAAGCAGTGCGCTCCTTTTTGGGGGTATCCCCTTCCTCAGTTCTATGCCTTCCGGATTCGTTTCTCCCGCGTCCACCCTGCGGTCCCCCTTGCTGCCTTGTAGGGCCTGCAGGGGTCTCCGGCAGGCTGTGGAACTCCTCCTGCAGCATAAACCCCTCTGCGATTTTTCTGGCTTTGGCCAGGGTCTCCGGTTGGGCCCTGATCATCTGGTTTTTCATTTCGCCGGGTAACAGGGAGTTGGTTAGTGCATATGCTGCTGTCGGGTCGTCAATTTCTTTCACCTGTTGGAACGACAAATCGAACCTCTTCAGATATTCCCTGACAGTTTCGCCTTTCTTTTGCCGGAGGGTCATCAGGTCAAAGCGGGTGAGACGTCGTCGTTTGTTTCCAGCATACTGGTCCAAGAACATCTCCGCCAGCTCGACGAAGAAAGAGATTGACCCTTGCGGGAGATCCCTGAACCAACCTTGGGCTAGGCCTACCAGGGTGGTGGGGAAGATTTTTACACCAGACTGCGTCGTCGACGTCATACATGCCCATGTGGCTTTCGTACGCAGCCAGGTGATCTTCCGGGTCTGTAGCTCCATCGAACTTTACAGTCGGCATTTTAATCTTCGGGATCGGGTACGCCTGGACCTCAGGGTGAAGCGGGGTTTTAGTTGGCCTGCCCACCATTTTCGACCTGCTCGCATCTGAGTAGCGACCGTAGTCGTCCCATCTGTCAGGGGTCGGTCGCCTGCCCTCAGGGGAGCGGTGCCTTGGTGGGGGCCTCGGCCTGCTAATCGCCTCGTCGCCCTGGGAAGGGGAGTGATACCGCGAGCGCTTCTTCTGGGCGGATTCGAGGTTATCACCCTGTCGGTGCCTGGGCCTCATGGGCTGGCCGTTGTTGAGCCTGGATTGCAGGCCCTGGAACAGCCCAGGGGCTGGCCGCAATCCTTCAACCGGTGTCAACCTGGAGAATACATCTTGTTTCTCTCCCAAGCGCCTGGATACTGGCTCTTTGTGCTTCATGCGATCCCTTAGGTCCTGGGATAGGCCTCTTCTTTCACGAGCGGTCGTGGATGCTGTAGTATGGATGGAGAACGCGCCCTCCGGACCAGCTACTTCCTGCCGTGCAGGCGGCTCCTGACGGGCTTCTGAAATTCGCCTTTGCACTTGTGCATAAGCCTGAGCTGTCTTCCTAGCCTTTTTCTGAGCGTTTCTGACGGCGGTTCGCTTTGTGCCCCCGGTTCCTTCTCCACTTTCAAAGTGGAGCAACCTGGGGGTCGTAGCGACCCTGCCTATCAGATCGTCAGGGGTGAATTCCTGATCCAACATAGCTGAGAAGAAAGCCGCAGTCTGTACCATCTGGGCAAGGGTGAGGTTCAGGACTAGCCTCGACTGGCTCCCCTGCCCAGCCATGGTAGCTGCTCCTTGGCCCGGTGCCCCCTGTAGACTGGCCCGCCCCACACCTAGAATCGTGGCAGCAGGCGTCATTTCGGGCGGCATGCCATACTGGGGGGCTTTGGGTGGGTTTGCCACTGAACTGGTGTCGAAAATCTCCGGCATATTCAATTGCGGGTGGTTAATTTTGAGTTTTAGAGTGGTTGATTTTGTGGGTAATCTCGTGAGCACAACCTAGATCTTCCCCACAGGCGGCGCCAAATTGTTCCGGTTAAGGAATCAGTTAACCCGACTACGAATTCGGGTCTTTAGTATTCGGATATCGCTTGCTCGATTTCCTTTGATCTCTCATTTCCCCTCTCCTGCGGTCGGACCTTCCCGGCGGATTGAGCCTGCTCCCTGCACAAGCAACGCACAGGGCCTCGGAGGTTGTCCGAGGGAACCCTCTCCGATGCCTAAGTCAGTCCGTGAATGCCTTGACGAACCTAGCTCGTGAGGAACTAGGTGGCGGTTTTTAGGAGTCGGGGTCTAGAGAGAGAAAATCCAACCCCTTCTAAGTGAGAAATGGGTGGGTATTTATACCTTCCCACAAGAGAGAAGGTTGGAGGAAAAAAAGAGCGGGAGAATGAGTGGATACCAAGGTTACACGTGGACCTGCTTCACCCACTCATTCTCCTTTACCTTAGGCAGAAAGACGAAGGGACCCCTGGCAATCCCTGCCCTGCTTGGGAAGGAGGTCGCCTGAGGGTGAGTGGTCGAGAGGAGTTTACTGGCTCCTCCCAGCTGGTCGCCCTACCCTGTTGGACAGGCGACCCGCCTGGAGGCACATTCACAGAGGAAAGTCCTGGTGTCCTACCTCGACGGCCTGCTGGGCAGGCCCTTCGGCTCCCGGGTTGGGTATTCGCGGGGCCTGCCAGTTGGGCGACCCGGCGCAGGCTCTTCAACCCTCATCAGTACTCTTCTTAGAGTTTTTTTAACGACCGTAATTCATTTTATGTTATATGGGTCCTATTTAGATGACTAACAAAATATCTCACATTTTTTAAAAATCATCAGAAACGGTCGAATTTGAAGGTTATTATCCACATTTTTCGGATCGATATGGTGTCAAAATTAAAAGTTTCCAAATTCGCGCAGTAACTACTTTATTCATTTTAGGAACGTATAGATGTAATAAAAATGGTACATATTTGTAGAGAGATGTCCGGAAGTAAAAAATGATATATACGGTATCTAATAAACATATTTGAAAGACATTCGACAGCCTTTCTAGTCATGTTATAATTGGGTCTGTGAAATGTTAAATATATACTCGAATCTATATTGTTTTAGAGGTTTTTGAACGACCGACATTCATTTTATGGCATACGGGCTTTACCGGAATAACCAGGAAAATATTTCACATTTTTAGAAAAATCATCGGAAATAGACGATTTGTAAAGGTTATTATCCACGTTTTTCGGCCAAATTTGGTCTCAAAATTAAATGTCTCAAAATTCGCACAATAACTATTTCATACGTTGTATAAATGTTCGGGAGTAACAGAAGGTACGTATGGTATCAAATAATCACATTTAAAAGACATTTGACTACCTTTCTAGTCACGTTATAATCGAGCCTAACGAAAGGTTAAATATATACTCGAATCGAAATCCTTTTAGATCATTTTAGATAACCGATACTCATTTCATGGCATAAGGGCTTTACTTGAATGACCAATAAAATATCACATATATCGAAAAATCATTAGAAATGAATGATTTTAAAGATTATCATCCACGTTTTCAGCCGAATTTAGTCGCATAATTTAATATCAACAAATTCGCTCAATAACTACTACATACATTACAGAGATGTCCGAGAGTAACATAAGGTACATACGGTATCAAATAAACGAATTTAAAAGACATTCGACTACCTTTCTAGTCACGTTATAATCGGGTCGGGTGAAAGGTTAAATACATACTCGAATCTAAATTTCTTTTAGATTTTTTTGGACTATCGACACTCATTTTATGGCATAAGGACCCTACTTGAATGACCGGAAAAATATCTCACATTTTTCAAAAATCATTAGAAACTGAGGATTTTGAATGTTATTATCCATGTTTTTCGTTCGGATTTAGTCCCAAAATTAAATGTCTCCAAATTCGCTTAGTAACTACTACATATATTGTAGGGATGTCCGGGAGTAACATAAGGTAGATATGGTATGAAATAAACGTATTTAAAAGACATTTGACTACCTTTCTAGTCATGTTATAATTGGATGCGGCGAAAGGTTAAATACATATTCGAACCTAATTCTTTTAAAGTTTTTTTAATAACCGACACTCATTTTATAGCATAAGGACCCTACTTGAATGACAGACAAAATATCTCACATTTTTCAAAAAATCATTAGAAACTGACGATTTTGAAGTTATTTATCCACGTTTTCCGTCCAAATTTGGTCCCGAAATTAAATATCTTAAAATTCGCACAGTAAAAATTCCATATGTTGTAGAGATGTCCGGAAGTAACAGAAAGTACATAAGGTATGAAATAAACACTTTTAAAAGAAATTCGACTACTTTTCTAGTGACGTTATAATCAGGTCGGAGAAAGGTTAAATATACACTTGAATCTAAATTCTTTTAGATTTTTTTGGATAACCGATGACACTTATTTTATGGCATAGGGCCCTACTTGATGACCAATAAAATATATAACGTTTTTCAAAAAATGATCATAAACGGACGATTTTAAAAGTTATTATTTACGTTTTTCGGACAAATTTGGTCTCGAAATTAAATCTCTTCAAATTCGCACAGTAACTACTTCATACGTGGTAGAATTGTCCAGGAGTACCAGAAGTTACGTACAGTTCAAATAAACAAATTTTAAAGACATCCGATTACCTTTCTTGTCACGTAAAAATCGGGTATGGCGAAAGATTAAATATGTACTCGAATCTAAATTCTTTTAAAGTTTTTTTGAACAACTGACACTCATTTCGTGGCATAAGGCCCCTACTTGAATAACCAATAAAATATATTACTTTTTTCGAAAAATAATCAGAAACAGACGGTTTTAAAAGTTATTATCTACGTTTTTCGGATAAATTTGGTCTCGAAATTACATCTCTCCAAATTCGCACAGTAACTACTTCATACGTTGTAGAATTGTCCAGGAGTAAGAGAGTGTACTTACGGTATGAAATAAACTCATTTAAAAGACATTCGACTACCTTTCTACTCACATTGTAATCGGGTCGGGCGAAAGTTTAAATATAT
This sequence comes from Agrostemma githago, assembly GCA_958450325.1. Lineage (NCBI taxonomy): Eukaryota > Viridiplantae > Streptophyta > Magnoliopsida > Caryophyllales > Caryophyllaceae > Agrostemma > Agrostemma githago. Next base: position 3,824,881 of record OY288259.1, read on the forward strand.
ATACTTGAATCTAAATTCTTTTAGAGTTTTTTTAACAACCGACGCTCATTTTTTGGCATACGGACCCAACTTGAATAATTAGTAAAATATCTCACATTTTTCGGGAAAAAATAAATCATAAACGGGTGATTTTAACGGTTATATAACTCAAATTAATCGTTCGGAATTGTAGAGCCGGTAAAAAATAACACAATCTTTATTATTGATGGCCTAAAAAGAAAAATAGGAAAAAAAACAAACTCAGTCCAAAAAAAAAAAAGACAATAATAGAATACCATACGAAATCATAAATAAAGAAATAATGTTGGTGATGGAATGGTGGGGAGGGAGGCCAGCACGAGAGAGTTCTGCAAAAGCAAGCAGCGTCAACAGTCGGCCAGCCTATGTCCCTTCCAAAAATACAATGCGCACTATTTTGATTTAGCTACGCTGCGGCCGGTTCTCACCGCCCGCTTTGTTTTCCTTACTCATTAGTTTAAGGCAGTTTGTTCCCTCCTTCAAAACTTATATTTATAGCTCTATTCACCCCTTCTTCTTTATTTGTTTCGATGTGGGACAACGTGTGTTGACTTTCCCGAAACTAATATTTATAGCTCTTTTCACTGTTTTTTCTTCATTCATTTCCGGTGGGACAAAGTTTGTCTCCATTACCTCGCACCGCCGCTATAAGACCATGATTAATTCAAGTGCTAGGAACTATTCTACTCTAAACATAGATTGAATTGTGGCGATTCTTAACTACACCATCAAAGTCTCTAAGTTCTAAACAATCAAGATGACATTGGTATGCCGGAAACCAAACTCATTTGCTATATTACTGTGTATTGGTTTCAGAATGTACTACAAGGTCTACAACCACATGAAATTTCGTGATATGGGCTGTACAAGCTGTTAAAAAAAATTCTATTCATGTTCTTCATATGATGATGGGCCCGCAATCGAGTAAGCAATTTTACTGGTTACATCTGGCTGTAATCCCTTAGCTACGAGAATAGAGAACACCTTATTTGCTTCAACTAGTCGATTCACTTCACAAAGGTCGTTAATGATGATATTATATTGTACGAATATTAGGGACCACTCCACTATTCTCCATTCCCTCTACGTAGGGAGACCGTCATATAAATCTGTCCATTTTTTTAAAACGTTGTCAAGCAATGAATATCTCCGGGTGATGTGCTCCTTCTCATTGAATATCTCCAAAGTTTTGTCCACCCATTTACACTTGCAATATTCATTGACTAAGGTGGTTGAAAGTCACAACCATAGGCATGACGCATGACATCGTCATTTTGTATTTCGGGGAAATAGTGATTGAGCCCTTTTACTTTGCTCAATTGTGAAATCAAACCCCTCTTGATTGTAATAATTAGACCCCTTAACTTTGCCAATACGTGAAATTAATTTTTTTTTTTTTTTTCCGATCAATTGTTCAATTTCTCGTCAATATCTGATTACTATCAATAAATATTTTATCCCAAAATACACCAATATATTACGTATACGTAGAAATACATATTCCCAAGTACGGAGCAGTACAAAAACAAAAATATTATTCGTAATATACGTACAAAGTAAAGGGACTTAATCAATACTTTACAGTTTTTATTCTTACAATAGTTCAAGGCAGTTTGCTAACACTTCCAAAACTTATATTAGCTCTACTCACTCATTTTTATCCATTATTGCCGATGTGGGACAAATTTTTTATATCCATTACGTATTCAGGTTGCTCTTATTCTCAACCATTTTCCCTTGTTATAGTCTACCTCGCACCGCCACTATAAGAACATTATTAATTCAAGTGCCAGGAACTATTTACTCCAACCTTAGATTGAATGGTGTCGATTCTTAACTACAACATAATGCATCTATTTAAAAGGAAAAAAAAAACATTGTTGTGTGGGTCCGCAGAATCCCACCAATCCAGTTCGATCTTCTACTAGTCAGTACCATAGTAATAGCTATAGGTTCATCATAGTACTATAGTAGCTTGCAGTCGGGGCCTTTGAGTGTCGGGTCTCCAAGTTGAGCTTGCAACAAATGTTTACTATCACGAGTCGTATTTGGGTCGGGTGGTGACTTGGCCACTTTAGACTCGATGATTAAAAGTGAACAATTATTCACAACTTCAGCACTGGAACAAGATCGGTTAAACCTCGGGCATCAAAATGCCATCAAAGTCTCGACGTTCTAATAAAAAATGACAATGAACGCATAGTGAATAACATCGGTATGCCCCGAAACCAAACTCATTTGCTATATTACTGTGAATTAGTTTCAAAATGCACTACAACCACATGAAATTTCATGACATGAGCAATATAAGCTTTTAAAAAGAGTTTATTCATGCTCTTCATATAATGGCGGCCCCACAATTGACAGACTTTAATACTCGTAGCAGGTTTATGCAACACGTAATAGGACAATATTGCTACAATAATACAATCCTCTCTTTATATTTTATCAAATATCAAATTGCGAGCTATCAATATCGATCCAAACTTCATTAACACGATGGGTGGGCCTGAATGGGGCGTCATACTGAGCAATCGAGTAAGCTTTTTTACTGTGGGACGACGTCAAGTTCGCCCAACGTGACTTTGCCAAACTGGCAACCAATTTCTCAGTCTCCGTCACGACATTCTTGTCTCTGGCAAACCCGGAAAACTTTCTGACTGCAACGCAGTGTCTTGGATATGACACGGGTTTTATGTCGAGCTCCGGGAGTGGGAGTGGTGGATCGGCTTGGAACTCTGATGGTAAGTAGAAGTGAACGGTGTACCCTGCCGAGTTACTAGATTCAGATTTGGGGATGATGCTTGTTAAAACGGGTTTTGTCATCGGAATGCTGGTGTTCTTCAGGTTGGCACCGTGAATGTATTGGTACAGCCTGTTTGGTCAATAAACGGAAGATTAAAACAGCGACGATAAGATAATGAGAATTGATTGAATTACCTGTGGAAACCGGATTTGGTGGCCTGATAAAAGGACTGGTGGTTAACTCGGGACGCCACCCATACAGAATTGGTGTAAAACCTGATCTCGAAGTCTGACTCGTTGTGAATCGTCTTGTACTCCGGTGACTCGATGGCTTGACTCAGTGTTATTAGGTTTACTACTGCGATTATCAGGGATATCTTCTGCCATAACTTCTCCATCTCTCGAGTTGTATTATCGTTATTGATAATTCGTGTATGCAACAATTACACTGGGACTATATTTATACTTCCTCGAAAATCTGGGCAGTAAATATAATCGCAATCTCTTCTGATATCGATATGTGTATTTATTTCATAATATTGATATCATTACCGCTAAGGGAAAATAATCGGTATTTGATCTTCAACGATATACTACCATGGAAGAAGAAAATTCAAAGTTCTTCAGTATTCTAGCTTCACACTCTCTGTTAATCTAAACATAATCGCAATCTCTTCATATCGGGGAGATATACTGCGTCCATAAGTTTGATATTTTTTCACTTATGGTAGGCAAAAATGGAAGGTTAATGAAAATATATCTTCTTGAATGCAAACTATAGTGAAGTAAAAGCAAAAGGCAGCAGGATTGTTGACATTCACTTCAACCTCTTACTATTCACATACAGTATGAACTAAGTAATCTTCACACATTAATCTCGATAGATGTCGTGCCTGTACAATAATCTCAGGATACGATGCTGAAGTAATGGCAGATTTGAAGCGAGTTTTGATTTCTTTTCTAGTTTCCATCATGGTAACTTCTCTTGAATGCTCGTCTCTTCTCGAAGCTGAATTTCCGCAGTATAAGCCCTGAAGACTGAACAGCATCATATATAAAACGGAAAGAAAGGGTAAGTATTTTACTGTCCAAGTAAACTTACTACACGATCCTGTCAGTCTCTAAAGGCGGTGGGAAGGGTTTGTGCTGTGAAGTACTCTTCTCGGACCGTCTTCACTGAACAGAATCTCACCTACAAAGCATATGACAATTCTGTCATGATCGAAACTCCAAAAAAACACATCATAAAGAAAACTCAGGTGATCCTGCCAGTGTCATATGCAAAGTTGAGAGTATCCATGCATAAGACGTTAACGGTTGAAGGTGAAGGATACCAGAGATGCATATTGTTTCACGAGGGGCTTTGCCAGTTGCCATATCGGGTTGAACACAAAAGGCGCATCAACAAAGAGCACCTGCCCTAGCCGTTTCGGATAGTAGTAGTAGAACACATCAAACTGCCACCAAAAAACAAATCATATGTTCAAACGACTAATCTAAGTTACTGAGGCGCGCATCAAAGCATACAAATGACAGATTCAGGAAACCCAAAGATAAATAGGATCAATTACCAAAAACGTTAAAAACGTTAAATCGGCATTTGCAAGGCCATAGTTCCTGAGATCAATTACTCCAAGTATGTCTTCTTTTCCATCAGGGAGCTTACTCAAAGCTTTCTCGACCAAGAATACACATAGTTTCTCGTCCTCAATACGGTCCAGCATCTACATTAGATCATAAACATGGGTAGATCAGAAGGGCTTGTAAAGTCAAAGATCCCGACTAAGTCTCTCCAATTACGTTGACAGATAATCGTTTTTTTTTTTCACTGAAAAGAAACACATGGGTGCTTACTCCTGGAATATGTTTGGATGCTACTACGATAAGCACAGGTCTACCCTTATCATCAAGACGGTCATGCACATATGCTTTTCCTGTTTTCGCTGCATCTTTAACAGATTCTTCGGACATATCAGAAACTCCAAATTCTTGACGCCATTTCTTGCATGAAGATGAAAAAATTACGTCAACCAAATGTCGGAAGCTAGTCAGCTGATGGCAACATTAAAACATCAAACAGGCTCGAGAGTCCGAGTTTAATTATGCTCATAATGTTGCAGCAAAGCATACCAAATAGGAACACTACTACTCAGAGTCGAACAAGGAAAAAAAAAGCAGCGAGATTTCCCCGAAGTTTCAACAATTACATCATTTTGAAGAAAACTGAATCGAATGATACTCACTACACGATAAAAGACATACACCAAGTTTAGTGAACCATTTTATTCCATCATACTCCTTACTAGGTAATTGGAAACCCGGAGAAATAATGTCTGTTTATCAAATCGGCGAAAAAGGGGGAACTAAGGTTATTGGTTTTTTTAGCACCATCTTTTCAGCTGCTGTCTACCTTATACATTTGACAGTTTTACACGTTTAACTTGCGGCCGTCTTTCCAGCTAAAATGGGCTTAACGGAAACAAACTAAATTAAACTGAAAACTGAACGAGTCTAAAACAATAACAAAGAAGAATGGTGATTGTACATACAATAGCTTTGGACAGTTTCTGAACAGCTTCGTCAACAGCGAATTTGCGGTCTTTCAGAAACCAAAGGATCATGCTTTCGTCGTCTCGTCCATTCTTACCCACAGGGAGTCCACTATAGTCATTCTGCAGCTTCTCCTTCACTTGTAAAACTAGCTGCATATGTTAAAATGCCGAAACCACAGTTTAGAGAAACAGACGCTAAAGTATCAGTAACAAATGAGTTATTGAAACATTAGTTGGTGTCTCATAAGACGAGAATATCCGTCTTAAGATTAAATCATTAAATGGGTCTCACAAGATGTTGTGGTCAAACATAATACTCCATCACACAGTTAGTGATAGAGTGAGAGGCCCTAAAAGTAGGGGTCTACCGAACGGAAGTGCATTGAACCAAAGGGGGGCTGAATTGAACTCAACCGAACGACACTGAATTAACCGAGACAAAGTGAATGTACTGGGGCTCAGTTAAACTGAAATGAACGGGTCGGGCTTCAACTGAATCGAACGAAACTAAACTCAGCATTGGCCATAACTTGGCATTTATCTAAAATTGTTCGAATTCCGTCATCATCAAAATCGCCCTATTCAATCTAGGCACAAAAAAAATCAAGACGGAGTATTTAACAATACGTCAATTTGAAACATAACCCAGAAAAGATTAATCAAAATTCAATGCAAATTAAAAAACTACAACAACAATTTCGAGGATTACCCAGAAGAAACAAGTTACATACTTTGCGAGAATTGTCAGCATCAAATGTGTTACTGCTGCTGCTGCTGCTGCTGCAATTTATAACTGAGAATTTGCGAAAATTATTACTGAAACCAAATGGTATGAATGAAGATGGACGAAGATGATTTGTGAAAACATTGCTAACTGACATTTTTTTACTGTGGGATTACCAAAATTGAAAAACCTTTATGCAGCAAATTTGATGATTTCTTCTAAGACAATAATATAGAAAGAAATTTGTTAGATTCTCAAGTAACAAGCGCTCGTGGCCTAATGGATAAGGCATTTGACTTCTAATCAAAGGATTGTGGGTTCGAGTCCCACCGAGCGTGTTTTCATTTATTTTCCCGTTTTCCTATTTCTCTCGCTTTTGCTTCTTCTGGTGTGTTTTCCACTTCCCGATAAACATAACAATAATGTGTTTGGTCTTACTCGTAAAACCATCTCATATAAACCGTGCTCAAATTCATAAGACGGTTTCTTCCACGAATTCATAAGGTTTGCGAGTCATGGATGAATGGTTATTGAGTAGTCTTTAAAATGTTTGTAAACCAAGATGAAAGGGTCACAAGTGAAGCTTGGGTCGAGTTCAAAAGTTAGATGCGAGATGGTCAACGATATTTAGGGATGAGCTATGCTACGAGAGGTCAAACCCACGATTTAAAAATTGTTGAAATTTTCAAAGGTCTCGGGTTCAAGCACCTTGGAAAAATATTGTGGAAGTTGAGTGATTTGAGATGATACCTTTTGGTCGGACGATGTGCGACTATGAGCTCGTGAAACAACTTCCATAAGGCATACCGACAGTGACAGAGACCTAAATGTGAAGCCGGAAATACATACATGCATATAATCGATAATAACCTAACTAAACACTACGTATAACTATATCTACATCGTCTTATAACTCAACAACCATTTCTATCGAGCCTAGTGGTTAAAATCGAATCATGTATCCAAAGTAATCCGACATGACTTGACCCGACCCGTACACACACAAGCTTTATGCACTTGGCAAGTTTGACTGAAGCTCAAATGCACAAGTGAGCTTCAGTTTCTTCTGAAAGCTTATCAACAGGTAAATCTGAAGGACAAATACCTTTCAGAATGCAGTCTATTAACTTCACAAGATCCTTCGAATTTGAAACTTGAAATCCAACCATATCAACGAAGTCACGAACATCATTCTTCCAGGATTTATTGCCGGCAAGATTAAGAGGACACGACTCATGAAGCTTCTTATATGCATTACTCATAGCAGAGCATAGTTCTAGGAACGCAGGGTCGTCTAAGCTTGTTCTGATATCCAATGAAATGCCACCGTCTTCTGCCAAGCTCGTTGAGTTCATCTTTAGAGCGATTTTCCTTGCATGTAATAAATTCAGAACAATGTGTTGGACCAATGGAGAAGTAGTATGTGAATCGAATTTGGAGTCGTTCGTGATGTTGCGTAGTTGTATTAGGTTCGCGAAAGACATGCGCGTAGTGAAGGTGAAGAAATCAAGGAAGTTCATGCCTGCGAAATAAGTAAAACGGAAATTTTAAAGTAGATTGAGGAGCTCAAATAACTACATTAGGATGTCGAACTCAGGTTTGGGACATTTTTTGTCTGGATCAACCTTTTTATGGATGACGCTTCATATGCGACAATGAACATTCGAGCAGAGTTGGGTTAGGTGGGTTAGGTGACTTAGGTCTGGTCGAGTCAGGTTAAGCTCAGTCTTCAGGTTGGGTATGAGCCTGGCTATTCGAGTCACATCAGTTTTCTCGTGTCTAATTACAATAAAATCATGATGGAACTCATCATAAGATAACTTTTTTATCGGTTTTGAGGGAATCAGATCACCCCCAAACTCCAATCAATTTTTATCTAAGTTCTCTATGTTTTTCTACATTCAAATCGATTAGTTGTAGGTTCGAATTCCCCCCCTTATTCTTATCGTAATGATTTTATCCTTGTGCTTCTGCTTAAACTCACAAGTTTTTCATCTCTTATAAACTCGACTAAATCTCATGTAGTATTGCAAAAAATTATTGTAGGCACAAAACTTTATAGAAGATACGAAGAAATTTCTCGAATACCTGTGTTAGCAGCAAGATTACGCTGACAGAGACCCTCAAAGTCATCGGATATGTCCCTAATATCCTCTATTAACTCCTTTGCAACGTTGTAGTCTCCGACAAGCAAATTCCACTGAAAAACATGACCATAATTACAGTTCTGTCTCTAAAATCTTGAAGTACAAAAAAATAAAATAATAATCCGTATTAGGTACACTTACCACCCAATCGAGATTATAAGCATTGAACCAGTTGTGGTTGATAGATATCGTATCCTCCTGAAAAAGTTTATAAAACATACATCGACATCAAAATCATCTTCAAACAATCCCCAGAAAGAAAGTCAAGCTAGAAAAAGAAGAAGCGGACTCGTGTCGTGTCGCTTGGGTGCCATGTCGCTTGTCCGACACTGATACTTCAGTTTAGACCAGAAAATTGAAAAGTTTGCCCACAATAGTCATGTTTGAGTGTCTAACACTCCAACACCATGTCGAACACGACACCTCGTAAAGAGTCTAAGTAACACAGCATTGTAATCACTTATCAATGAGGCTTTCAATGCAATTATTGGGTCATTTGGAAGCAACCTCTGTGTTGTTAACAAGGGTAGGCCGTAGGCGTAAGGCTGAGTAGGATACACACAGTAGTTGTTGAGTGACAAATCATACCAAATTATGCACTTGATGATACCAACCACTCGGAACAAATATAATTTCGTTCTTCGTTTGGGTACACTCCAACCAAACAGCCTGTGGACAAATTAGAGAATAGATACTAATAAGAACATCAACCTTGGAATGAGTCAGTGAACATTGTAACCGAAAAATCAAAATATACCTTCTTAAAGCCAGGGAACACGGATTCACTGACATCCTCAAAAATGTTGTAGACCGAATTATTCATGTACCTGCATTCAAGTTGATAACAGGTAAAATAGCGGAAAGAAACAAGAAAGAGAAAAAAGGAGTCAATCTATAAGTATTGATAAGAAAGTGCATGTGTCATGTGTAGTCAACGTGACGGTTTTTGCACTGCAGTAATATTCACTATCATAGTCCATCTAACATTTTATGTCAGCTTTTTAATCAAGCATACCGGTCAAACACAAGGTGATGCTGATCAGGAGGAAGGAAAAGCCATAACTTTGTGCCACAAACGTTCGCGGACCAACTGTATGACCTGAAAACATCAGCATGAAGAGGAGTCCATGTGCCTGGATGAAAAGAAAAACTACACTCAGCATATATGAATCTCTAGACTGCAATGTAGTGTACAAACATATGCAACACGGTTTTACAATAACCTTGTCATTCATCGAAGGCCCAACCTTTTGGTCCCATGTAAACAAACCGGTAGTCAGAGCAACTAATCTCATTTGTTTCCTTGGAATCAGCATCGAAATGCATCTGATAATTGTCGAGGTATAGGTTCAGCCAATCATCGTTAAAAAACTGTGGCGTGGCATACGCTTCATAGTCAGGGTATTCCTGCCAACCAATTCAGCGTTAACCAAAATTTGTTATGTACTTCTACATTACTAGAGCCGACAAGCTTGACTTGACTTGACAAACCCGACTAGACCCTCTGGAACCTGATACAACCTGATGATCACTGAACCGAATCCAAAGCCATCAATATTAACCAATAAGATTGATGACCCACATAATTTTTTCGTGTGATCAGTAAAGTGATAATCCACTCGAACTAGGGGAAGGTAAATGGTAAAAATTCGAATAAAAGAAACAAAAATAGCTAAAAGTTCAGACTACAGACTCTTAGAATGACATAAAACATGATGAATTAATGAGAACTCAAACCTTGACAAAGTGCCAGTCCTTTAAATATAATAAAGACGTGTCATCACAACTACTAGCTGAATTACGATCATGGTTAGTCTTTTCCTTTCGTTTGAGTGCAAGCCAGTAATCAATGAACTCCGAGACTGACATATCTAGTCTCCGTTGATCGGAGAATTCCCTGTTATGACAGTCTGCAACCTGGCAAATTTCCAGTTCAGCATTATTACCAAAACGCGTCATTTAAATCCGAATTACACAGGCACAGCATCAACACTCAAACTCGTAAACCTTAATACAACCATTTCAAGCTTACATCTTTCTTATAAATCCAATTTCAGGCTTTCAACTACTCTTCACAGAATCATAATATGCAATCTAAATTCATAGATATTGATAACTAACAAATTCCATCCAAATGTGCAAAACCCAACTAACAATCTACATTTGCATTTTCAGCTTGGCGAAACCCTAATCTCGTAATTAGGCGTATTGTAAGACCGTCTCACACGATAATGGGGGTTAAAAATAACTACTCCATTCATTAACACAATACTCCATAATACATCAAAAAAAAATAATGAAATTGAAAATTCTTGAGTAAAAGAATTAAAATGATGACCTGAACTTTGGATTTTCCGAAATGGGTAGAGAAGAAAGGGAGATTGGGTGATCCAAATTCATCAACCCAATCATGGGTAGCCCGCCAATCATCCATTAGACCCGTTAAAATAACGGGTCGGTTCTTGACCAGGTACTTTCCCACGAACTCGGTGTAACTCAGTTGCTTCCCGTTCACTCTTTCTATCTCCCCTCTTATTTTCAGGCGCTTCTTCATCTCTGTCGGGTCCATCCTCGAGTTGACTCGGCTAATACGGTGAGTCAACTCGGTTTGTTGTGGAATTGATTGGGTTGAGGTAAGAAGGTTGAGTGAAATCAGAGATTTGATGAGCCCACTTCAAATATTTCAACAAAATCCAGGCTCATTCGGTTCAATTCGATCCTTTCAAGTCAATTTAGTCGAGTTATGTCAATTTTTTTGTTCGATAAAGGGCGCACTTAATCGTCCAGAGTAACTCCGTCTTAACGATTAGGCTAAAATATCTACGGTTCAAGTTACATCAATTCCAGCTTAGTTAAGTCTAAACCATGAGGAACAAGATCCGTTCTATATTAGTGGAGGTGGCGGACGCTGAAGCCATTCTTCTTGGACTGAAAGAGGCTCGATGAGTGGCCATCACCTGGGAAGGGGATTTCTCTAAAGTGTTACTTATCCATAAAAATCACACCGAAAAAATTCAAAAAAATTCAATTTCCTTAAATTTTTCTACTTCGTACTATAAAACAATCTCCCGTAAAATTATATTGTGAACTAGTATAGACCCCGTGTGGACATGACGTAGGTCCACCCCGACGCGGCGAAGCGCGGGTTTGGGTAGGCGAATGAATCTCGTGGTAAGATTATTCTCGGGTTCGAAATTTAAGTCAAAATGGAGTCGCCACCGAATTTTGTGGTTATTCGGAACCATACGAGCCCACTCTATGCCGTCATGGGCTATACACAAAGTAAGCCCACTCCGATTTCAGAGTTTATGGGGCTCGTCCCTTTGCATTGCAATATCGATACCGTTTACACCGGCTTTCGTATATAGAATGACTCTCGTGCGCCAAGGGTTTCGGACATCCGGAAACCAAAGGTTTTGAGTAAGGGGTGAGGGTACGTGTTGGGAAGCCCACTAAGGACACCCAACCCCGCCCGCACATGGCGGCCTCTACTAAGACACCGTTCGTGTTCGTGTACGCGCGCTAGTAAAATAATTTAATGATATGCAAACAACGTTTTTGAGCTAAGCATGTGAATTTTGTGTTAACTACGTCATTTAATGCATCTTAATTATGATCGAAGTAATTTAGCATGTGAGGTTCATTTATAAAGCGTAAAGCAAATAAATAAATAAAGCTCGAAAGAAAATAAAAAAAATAACGTACAAGTTACACGGGCGGAAATACAACCCGGAATTCACGATACAACATTACGTAAAAGTAATAAACGAAATGAAGTAATGCAATATAATGATAGAAACGGACCCTTATGTAAGCTAGACCGCGAAATATGTAGATGGACTAACCCCGATTAACTACGCATTATGTCGTGTACTAAACGAAGGACGGAAACAAGGGACTGTGGCGTATTGCTAGCCCGATCCCACGTCCCGTAGTCATGTCCCGACTTATCACTTCGAAGAAGATCGGTCAAAGTCGTTCTACGTGTCGTGATGGGTATAGGTTTTGAAAAATAGGAGCGTCATGTGATGGTCTTTACACATGATGACTAGAGTCGATAAAAGGACGGGGTTTGAAGTGTGTGTCAAACCCCTCGGTTTTATGGGTTACAGGACCCACTCGACCGAGTCGTGACCTGACTCGGTCGAGTGCGTCCTTAGACGCAGCTACTGACCATTTTTTTGGGTGCTACTCGATCGAGTAGCATGTGTACTCGGTCGAGTAGCCCCTGTACGAGTGATGACTCGTTTCGTTTTTTTGGTTTAAAATCGACGGTCGGTCAAATTAAATACAAATATCGCACGATTTGAATTTAACTTGACCTCCGGTACTATAATCGTGTATATACGATTATAATACCGTTGTCGGGATTTTATGAAAATGTTATTATTATATTAGAAATTTTGAATTAGTAACGAAATGTATCCCTCTACGTCACGACATCGAAACTAACCCTTTCGGGTTATGTGATGTCGGTTTTCGTGTCAACGGGTTTCGTACCAATTGTAGAAATGGAATTAAATACGTTCAACTACGACCGATCACGATCACGTCACGCCCTTGAGTACATTGGGGCGGGGCTCAGCTCCTCGAAAGGGCTCCACCTCCGTCGTTGCTCGTAAAGGGATTAGACGGACCTTAGGTGATCATCGTAGTCCAACGTTTTTAAAACCGGTTTTTACTATTAATATATATATACGCGGTATTGTTAATGTTAGTAATAAAATGATGATACGAAAATAAAGATGCAAAAGTATAAAAAAGTTAGTGTTAGTGTTAGTGTTACTACGATTATAATTACAATACAAAATACGATAAATAAAAAATGACGGAGTAATAGAGATTGAAATGGGGTTTAGGACACCCTCAACATACATGCTAGGTATAGGCCTCGGAAATGGACTCGTAAATAGCGACGGGACGCCGGAGTATCGAGGATGTACGCGAGTTATGGTGTGTATGGGTGTGTGTGTATTACGTCGGTTTTTCGAGGGACGAAGGACTCGGTTTTTGTGTGTATTGCTTAGGGTTGCTAAGGCTTGTAGTGTAGATGAAATAGGGTTGAAAGTAGGGTAAATGTGTAGGTAAAAACCCTTGGCAAAAGTTATGAAATGAATGGGAGTCATGGGGTATTTATAGCCGTTACCCCACGACATAAGGGCACTCGATCGAGTGGCCCTAGTGCACTCGATCGAGTGCCTTTGCAAACGGGTCAAACCCGGTTTTAAGACGCTCCACTCGACCGAGTGGGTCAATCCACTCGATCGAGTGGGTCAAACAAATCGAGACAAATAAGGAAAGAATTGATCTTGTTTGTTTTGATTGGTTTTTGAATTTGAATTTGTGCGCCAACTGAATTTGGCTGATTTATGAGACGGTTTCGTCTTTGACCGGGTTTTGACCCGGTCGCCAAAAGATGGGATTTATTTTTGGTGTCGGTTTTGGCCCAAATTAGTCTTATTTGACTCGGAATGACCCACTGGGCCTGGATTTGAGGTCTGTTTTGTGAGATTTTTACTCCGCTAAAAGTCCATGTCGGATATTATTGATTCCGAGCCTAAATCCGAATATACCAAGTCACGTTTGCGTCCGATCATCATCGGGTGTTTTTCGGAGACTACCATAGACACGTGGCAGTCAAAATGCGAGTGTCTACAGAGCCCCCACTCTGACTGAGGCTTGGACAAGGCGAAAGTCAGAGTAGCTACCAAGCCCGTTAAGACCTGGTAGACTTCCGGTCGGGTCGTTTATAGTCCCGTGGACTCGCGTGAAGGGCTCGCCAGCCATAAGCAGAGGGTCATACCTGTCCTGATGATGATAGCTCCGCGGGGGGTCAGACTTGTAGCATAAGTCCTGGGCGCGCCTATATGTGGGCTCATCTCATGCCATCTTGGGAAAATGCCGCCTCGGGCGTTCTGCTGGGGAGATATGTGAGCTTTACGAGCTTGCTTTCGAAGCCTTGAGTGGTACTGATGGTGCTTCGTGGGGAGTGAAACTTGCCTTTCTTGGGGAGTAGGCGTACCCGTATGCCGACACATCACATCTTGGATGTAGCATACCGGGGGAAAGCTGACTCCGTTGGGGAATTTGATAGTTTCGTGGAGACTTGCTTCTGAAGTCTGGAGTGTACCTGTATGCTGACACATGACAAGTTGCATGTAACACATCGGCAAAACACTGACTCGTGTTGGGGAGTAAAGTAGCTGCGCGGGGACTTGCTTCTAAAGTCTTGGGTGTACCCGTATGCCGACACATCACATCTTGGATGTAGCATTCCAGGAGAAACACCGTCTTTGTTGTTCTGTTGGGAAGCACTAGCTGGTACCTGAAATGTTAGATACATAGGCAGAAATAGCAGGCATAGTATATAGCAAGATAGCACATAGTAAATGCAGTTAGCATCTATAGACTAGTTTGCGCTGGGGAAAATGATTTTTGCTTCATTTTGAAATCGAAGTCCTGAAAGCAAGTCACGTGCTAGGAGATAGGTTTTTCAAAATTGAAAGGGGTAGAAAAGAAACTTGCAGTTTAAATAGACCGAATTTTGACCTTGTCGAAAAGGATTTTCTCAAATGGCTAAGTTTTGCATATTTCAAAGCAAGAATTTTGAAGAGAGACATACCGACAGACTCGACTCTGGACGTGACAGGACGAGTTGACAGACACGACTTGGAATCTCGAAGGGGTTGGACTGTGACTCGGTAGGGGGGTGGGCCACCTAAAATGACAAGACTCTCAAGTTGCGTTATTCCGTGGCCTAGGCGAGTGGCAACACGGTCAAACTTCAAACTGGGAAGGATCCGGTACAGGGGAATTGCAGTAGTCTGTAATGAGATTGTTCCTGCAGGACAAGGCTTAGCAGTAGCAATGCCGTAGACTAGTGCTCTTTGAATTTTTGTGTTTTAGGATACATTCCCAAAGTAGGTGTTCCTTTGAGTCCCTGACGGATTCTTGTCTTTGACTGAGCCGAGTGCTAGGACACACTAAAGAAAGGAGACTAGTTTTTTTGAAAGTCAATCGGATTTTGTGAATGGATGGAGAGCTTCTGCCTAAGAGAAGCCCCCAGGACAACAAAGCTAGCTGCTGAGAACATGACAGTGTCGTGACCGGAATGATAGTGCCTTTTGAATGTTTGTCAATGTGGGTGGTTGTGCCTTTATTGAAAAGGCTGCCTACGTATTCACGTGTAGTGAAATCAAACCAAGCCGTAGTTCAGTGGATTGGAAGATATGTTATGGTGCCTAGTTTATTAGGACTTTGTGTGTAACTAGCCATAGCGTTGGTGTAGGCTAGGTGTGTTCCCAATGATGTCTTGATCAAAGGGCTAGAATAGTTAGGATGTTGATCCTGTGACTGTGAGCGTTCTCCGGGGTAGACCCCAGAGGTGGTGTTAACTATTTGGGCATGTTCTATGCCGACTGCAGGTTGAATTCCCGTGTTTGGGGCTGGTAACTGGTTTGGATGTTTTTGGAAATGTGGAGCCAGGCAATAAGTGGCTTTGATGATTCAAAATCTGGAGCTCGATCTTGTGGAGCTAAGGCTTCGAGGGTAAGGTATTGTAATGTGGTAGGAAAGGGGGAAGTCGAGTAAAAATGACTCGGACTTCAATCAGGGTAGGTTTGATAATGCGGGATCTGATTTTCATGTCTGGCCCTAATGGTTAGGGTGTATCCTATGAAGCTAGAATCCTCGAAATTTCGGGCTGTCTCTTAGCCAAGGTCTCGAGAAGGTCTTGAGGGTTGTAATATGGGGAGGCTAAATGTTAGGGGTGAGCAAAACCGGATATCCGATCCGGTTTTGCAAACCGTATCGGATATCCGGTTTTAAAAACTTAAAATTTTGCGATCCGTATCCGATCCGGTTTTTTCCGGATATCCGGTTTCCGGATATCCGGTTTTTTCGGATATCCGGTTTTCGGATATCCGGTATCCGGTTTTATATTTTTTTTCAATTTTTCTTTTTTTTTAAAAATAATTTTTCATTTTTAATTAAGAGTAGTTAATTATTTTTAAACAACGTTACGTTTTATATAAATTGATATAACAAAAATACATAAAAAAAAACCTAAAAAAAAAAGGTATATATGACTTGCGGTACCATTGTTCCAAAAAAATATGACGTTTCATTACCTAAAATTATAAATTCACTAATAGTTTTGTTTTTTACCTTTGAGAATAATTGGTAAGTTTTGAATTCTTTATTGTATAATGCATATTAGGATTATATTTTTCATATTTTTTTTGTTTTTAAAAAACCGGATCGGAAACCGGATATCCGGTTTCAATTTTCCCCGATACGTATCCGCTACGGTTTTAAGGAAAACCGTATCGTATATACGGTTATTCGTATCGGATATCCGAAAATTCGTATAATTGAAAGCGTATACCGTATCGTATACGTATTATAAAACCGTATCGTATATTTTTGCTCACCCCTACTAAATGTGGTGTTAGCTGACCAGCTTGATTGTCTCTCCCCTATTTGATGGTATGGATATCGATAATTTTGAATTGATCGTATCCCGGTCAAGGGACTTTCACTTGAGTTGACCGTTGACCACGGTCATGGGTATTTGAATTTTTATTTTTTTTTGTTTTTTTTGTTTTTGTTTTTGGGCTGTCCTCTTAGCCCCGGTCGTGGGATTCTTCATTTGAGTTGACCGTGCTCCGGTCAAGGGATTGACCGTATCTGGTTGGGGGATGCTGAGGGTTCTTTTTTTTTGATGGCCAGCTCTTTTGTTTTGGGCCTTTTGCTTTTTCCTTGGACTTTTGATTTTTTTTTTGTCCAACTCTTTTTTTTCTCTTTTTTTTTTCACGACTATCCCCCTATGGTGTTGCGGGTGGATATGGGGGTTGGCCCATCGGTTGGATTAGGCTTGTGGAGCTAAACCCTTGTAAGGTGTAAGCCTAGTTGATGTTTGTGTGAGTGCAACTCGCAGTGGAATACTCTACGGTAAGCATGGTGATTTGGATCTCGGTATTGTCATCATAATTCCGAGCAGGCTTAGTGGGAGCATCGTCCCGAGTTGGGTATTTTTGGCATCAAGCCTATAGAGTCACGATGCTTCTTTTTTTGCTTCTGGTCAGACTAAACGCCTAAGGTAGGGATTGGTTAGTCTTATTGGAGGGGTGTTTATTGTGGGAAATGAGCTTGCCTCCCGTCTTAAACCCAAACTAGGAGACTTCCTAGATTTATCATAGGATTCGATACCGCTCCTGCTAAGGGTAGTTATGTGGCTGTCTATGCCAGACATGGAACAGGTAAAGGAAAACATGGGTCTCAGTTCCTGCAGTCATTATAGATGTGCCTATAATAGTCACGTGCATGTGCTCACAGTGTATGATGGTGTTCATCATGTTCTCGGAAACACATAAGGGAAGTATATATGAGAAATTGAAAAAGCTGATTTTATTGGAATACGAAGAGAGGATAGAATACAGTTGACTCTGACTCTGACTTTGAAATGAGGAGATAGAGCATCCTAGACTCGGACTCAGACTCGAACTCAAATCAAATCTGGACTCCTGGATGAGGTTGTCAGTAGTCTTCGGCTTCTAAGGACTCAAGTGGATGTCCAGTATAGCCTTCGGTAGAAGCTTCACCCAAATCTTCGTTATGTCGAAGATCGTCTTCAATCCTAGTGCCCATTTCGGTAAGCACAGCAAAGTTTGAGATGCCGGCATACCTAAGATGGACGCGGTAGGAGGGTAGGAGGTTGTTGATGAATGCATCCACTAGTGTCTTCTCGCTGGGCTTGTCTACCAGCTTAACACTCTCAGCCCGCCAACGTTGAAGGTATTTGGTGAAACCCTCTGTTGGATCTTGGGCCATGACTTCTAAAGTCCGCATGGTAGTCTGAAGTTCAGCATTATCAGAATAGTTTTTAGCGAACTCGGTAGCCACATCTTCCCAAGTGGGGAATCTTTTTGCAGTAAGCCTATAGAACCAGGCTTTTGGATATTTCCCGAGGGATGCGCCGAACAAATTGATGAACATGTCGGCTTCGACCCCCTTGATCGCCATAAATGCTTTGAAGGCTCGGAAGTGTAGTAATGGATCCTTCGTCCCTTCGAATATGGGTAACCCCTCTAAGTTGAGATCTGTTGGTAGTTTCTCACTGATGGGTGTATAGTCTCGGGAGTTTTCAATATAAATGTTGTTCCCTCGGGAGGCATGGAACTGTTGTTCGAGCTCACGCACCGTGCTGATCAATTTGGCAAATGGCCCAGTATTGACCGATCCAGAGTCGAGGTCTTGCCGTTCGATGACAGTTAAACGAGCATTCATGGCCTCTTGGTTGGTTTTCAGGAACCCTATATGAGTTTCGGTTATGGCCTGCCTACTAACCATTGTTTCTAGCAAAGCCTTCAGTTCCTTAATGGTGTTTTCCATGTCCCTATTCCCGGTTGTGGATGCCATACTCTGCGAGAATACCCACGTAATCAGAAATGTTGCTTCGGAACTTGAATACGCCAAGGCATAGGAAATAGCGCGGGAGGAAAGATAACTCGGGTTTGACTCGGGTTAGACTCTCCTAAAAAAGTGTAAGGTGCGATTCTCGAAGCGACTGTGATTAATCACTCCATCGGAGAATAGCCCCCAGGTGAGACTAAGGACTCTTATAGGACTCAGATGGTGTGGCATCTAAGTGACTCAAAAGTGGGGTACGTGAGACAACACGTGTAAGACATGACCCTTAGAGCAACCGTGATTGATCGCTCTCCTAAAGGGTAGCCCCCCGAGTGAGATTGTAGGTTTTGCTAAAACTCGAGTGATGGACGAGTGACCCTTAGATGTAAGGATCACGAACCTTTTGTTATAGGCATATACCTTGTGAAAGGTTGACTCGGCCTTGATGAAGGCAGACGGGTAAGGGAAGAAACTTGCGATGTAAGATCGGCGGAGTTTCGACGCCAGAGACCCTTGACTTGACTTGAATAAGGATGACCCTGTGATTAGGGTAGACCCTTAAGTTAAGGATTTGAATTGGGATGACTCGACTAACGGATTGAAAGACGGGAAAAATTCCCCTAGGAAAGGTCGTAGGGACCGTCCTGTCGGAGGGAAAGATCGCGTGTGACTTTCTAGTTAGGACTTGAGTGTTAGACGAACCTTCCATTTACGAGTGTATGACTCGTGTTGGTCGGTTATGCCTTTATAAAAAAGGCGGACTAGGATGGGGAAGAAACTCGTGATGTAGGATCGACGGAGTTTCAACGCTAAAGACCTTCGACAAATTATGAAAAGACCCGACACACGGATTACGGTAGGTCCTATAATAAGGAAGGTTTTTGAAAAATGATTGAATTTTTGAAAATTGAGAGAACGGTCCCGAAATTGGTAGTGGGCCAATAGGACCGGGCATTTTGAAATGTTAGAATGGTTGCGAGTAATTTCGCGTTTTGAAAATTGGGAGACGGTCCCGTTTTTTTTGAAAAGTTGAATTTTTGAAATTTTGAAATTTGAATATCGAAAATAAATTTCCGAAAATTTGAAAATTGAAAATGAGATCCCGAAGATTTGAGAATCAAAAACGACATCTCGGAGATTTGAGAATCGAGAATGGAATCTCGAGGATTTGAAAATCGCGAATGGCATCACGAAGATTTGAAAATTGAAATTGAATTTTGAAAATTCGAAAATCGAATGGTGGATCGGAAATTCGAATTGAAATGGATAGCATGCCGGCTAAAAAAAGGCTTGTTTTGAGTCAAATCGTAAGTCTAATTTTTGGCAGCATTCCGAGTTTTTTGAAATTGGATATTTTGAAAAGACGGGTCCCGAAACGGACAGTATTTCGGGTTTTTCAAAATTTGGTATTTTGGAAAGATGGGTCTCGAAACGGACAGTATTTCGGGTTTTTTTCGAAATTTGGTATTTTTTGGAAAGATGCAATTTTGAAATGACGGTTTTTGAAAAATGACACGGAAACCACATAGCATGTAGTCAAACAAGCATTATAACGACGCTTATGTATGCATTACGCTAAGTCTCGGTCGGTCAAAATAGGGTCTATACCAACAACGATGGCTTTCTCGTGTGATGGACGGACTCCCTAAGCCGAGTTGGTCTTAGGACATGCCGCGAAACCGAGACGAGTTCCACCATCGATGTCTTTAGCGCACCCATGTAGGAATGCACCGTGGTATAGTGGGACGTCGGTCACAAGTAACCGGCCCGGGCAAATTTGGGTTATGCATGAATCATTAAACTAACGCGTGCACACTAATCTACGAACGATTTCTCTTCGAGTCTCACCCTAGGAACCCCGATGACATGTGGTACATCAGGTATCCCCAGCGGAGTCGCCAAATTGTGGACATGACGTAGGTCCACCCCGACGCGGCGAAGCGCGGGTTTGGGTAGGCGAATGAATCTCGTGGTAAGATTATTCTCGGGTTCGAAATTTAAGTCAAAATGGAGTCGCCACCGAATTTTGTGGTTATTCGGAACCATACGAGCCCACTCTATGCCGTCATGGGCTATACACAAAGTAAGCCCACTCCGATTTCAGAGTTTATGGGGCTCGTCCCTTTGCATTGCAATATCGATACCGTTTACACCGGCTTTCGTATATAGAATGACTCTCGTGCGCCAAGGGTTTCGGACATCCGGAAACCAAAGGTTCTGAGTAAGGGGTGAGGGTACGTGTTGGGAAGCCCACTAAGGACACCCAACCCCGCCCGCACATGGCGGCCTCTACTAAGACACCGTTCGTGTTCGTGTACGCGCGCTAGTAAAATAATTTAATGATATGCAAACAACGTTTTTGAGCTAAGCATGTGAATTTTGCGTTAACTACGTCATTTAATGCATCTTAATTATGATCGAAGTAATTTAGCATGCGAGGTTCATTTATAAAGCGTAAAGCAAATAAATAAATAAAGCTCGAAAGAAAATAAAAAAAATAACGTACAAGTTACACGGGCGGAAATACAACCCGGAATTCACGATACAACATTACGTAAAAGTAATAAACGAAATGAAGTAATGCAATATAATGATAGAAACGGACCCTTATGTAAGCTAGACCGCGAAATATGTAGATGGACTAACCCCGATTAAATACGCATTATGTCGTGTACTAAACGAAGGACGGAAACAAGGGACTGTGGCGTATTGCTAGCCCGATCCCACGTCCCGTAGTCATGTCCCGACTTATCACTTCGAAGAAGATCGGTCAAAGTCGTTCTACGTGTCGTGATGGGTATAGGTTTTGAAAAATAGGAGCGTCATGTGATGGTCTTTACACATGATGACTAGAGTCGATAAAAGGACGGGGTTTGAAGTGTGTGTCAAACCCCTCGGTTTTATGGGTTACAGGACCCACTCGACCGAGTCGTGACCTGACTCGGTCGAGTGCGTCCTTAGACGCAGCTACTGACCATTTTTTTGGGTGCTACTCGATCGAGTAGCATGTGTACTCGGTCGAGTAGCCCCTGTACGAGTGATGACTCGTTTCGTTTTTTTGGTTTAAAATCGACGGTCGGTCAAATTAAATACAAATGTCGCACGATTTGAATTTAACTTGACCTCCGGTACTATAATCGTGTATATACGATTATAATACCGTTGTCGGGATTTTATGAAAATGTTATTATTATATTAGAAATTTTGAATTAGTAACGAAATGTATCCCTCTACGTCACGACATCGAAACTAACCCTTTCGGGTTATGTGATGTCGGTTTTCGTGTCAACGGGTTTCGTACCAATTGTAGAAATGGAATTAAATACGTTCAACTACGACCAATCACGATCACGTCACGCCCTTGAGTACATTGGGGCGGGGCTCCTCGAAAGGGCTCCACCTCCGTCGTTGCTCGTAAAGGGATTAGACGGACCTTAGGTGATCATCGTAGTCCAACGTTTTTAAAACCGGTTTTTAGTATTAATATATATATACGCGGTATTGTTAATGTTAGTAATAAAATGATGATACGAAAATAAAGATGCAAAAGTATAAAAAAGTTAGTGTTAGTGTTAGTGTTACTACGATTATAATTACAATACAAAATACGATAAATAAAAAATGACGGAGTAATAGAGATTGAAATGGGGTTTAGGACACCCTCAACATACATGCTAGGTATAGGCCTCGGAAATGGACTCGTAAATAGCGACGGGACGCCGGAGTATCGAGGATGTACGCGAGTTATGGTGTGTATGGGTGTGTGTGTGTATTACGTCGGTTTTTCGAGGGACGAAGGACTCGGTTTTTGTGTGTATTGCTTAGGGTTGCTAAGGCTTGTAGTGTAGATGAAATAGGGTTGAAAGTAGGGTAAATGTGTAGGTAAAAACCCTTGGCAAAAGTTATGAAATGAATGGGAGTCGTGGGGTATTTATAGCCGTTACCCCACGACATAAGGGCACTCGATCGAGTGGCCCTAGTGCACTCGATCGAGTGCCTTTGCAAACGGGTCAAACCCGGTTTTAAGACGCTCCACTCGACCGAGTGGGTCAATCCACTCGATCGAGTGGGTCAAACAAATCGAGACAAATAAGGAAAGAATTGATCTTGTTTGTTTTGATTGGTTTTTGAATTTGAATTTGTGCGCCAACTGAATTTGGCTGATTTATGAGACGGTTTCGTCTTTGACCGGGTTTTGACCCGGTCGCCAAAAGACGGGATTTATTTTTGGTGTCGGTTTTGGCCCAAATTAGTCTTATTTGACTCGGAATGACCCACTGGGCCTGGATTTGAGGTCTGTTTTGTGAGATTTTTACTCCGCTAAAAGTCCATGTCGGATATTATTGATTCCGAGCCCAAATCCGAATATACCAAGTCACGTTTGCGTCCGATCATCATCGGGTGTTTTTCGGAGACTACCATAGACACGTGGCAGTCAAAATGCGGGTGTCTACACCCCGTGCATA
Organism: Agrostemma githago; assembly: GCA_958450325.1. Classification (NCBI taxonomy): domain Eukaryota; kingdom Viridiplantae; phylum Streptophyta; class Magnoliopsida; order Caryophyllales; family Caryophyllaceae; genus Agrostemma; species Agrostemma githago. The sequence continues at coordinate 3,847,943 of OY288259.1, forward strand.
TGCACGGTACATATGCAAATTTATTTTATAGGTATTATAAGATTTACATATTAATTTTTACCTTACACAACTTTGTAATTTAGATTTAAGAGAATAATTAAAATTTGTTAAGTAATTAAGATAAATTAGTAAGTCAATACATGCATATTTTAATAAAGCTATTATATATACTCCCTCCGATTGCACATTTTCTTCCCTCCGATTGCACATTTTCTTCCCCTTTCTTTTTTGAGTTTTTTTGGATAGAAAATAAGAAGAGAGTATTATATTAATAAAATATGAAAGATGGAATGAAAAAATAAGAGAGGAGAATATTATATTAATTAAGTGAGAAAAAGTGATGTGGAAAAATAGGAGAGAGAAATATTATACTTTGTATTAATTAATGAGAAGTGAAAAATTTTTCTTAAATGGAAACAGGGAAGAAAATCAAACTCACCCAATAACGAAAGTGAGAAGAAAATAAGCAATCGGATGGAGTATACCGTATTTTTTATTACATGGAGTATATGAGTCTCATACTTTCAAAGTCTCAATTTTCTACTTAAAACATAAGTATGAATTAATATTAACAATTGATTACTCATATGAGTAATATAATCTTAAATTGTTTAATAGCATATTTAAAAAAAAAATACTAATTCTATGTTTTTTTAAATTGAAGAGAGATCATAATTATATTTCAGTGTGTATATATATATATAGATCATAATTGTACGTTATATACACGTTATATACTCTTGGAATACACATCATTATACTATTAAGGGTACTCTAATATTATTATCCTTTAAAAATTACACTGTCAAAGATACTTAGAAATACACCATTACTCTAAAAAATCATTAATATTATTAGTGTTTGTAAACTCTAATAAAATTCGAAATTTATGGCAAAATAATACGGAAAATGCACATGTGTATTGATATGTAGCATAATTATATGGATATAATACTGTATATTACACATCTTAGACATAATTACTGGAAATTGATATGTAGCATAAGTATTGATATTATATGAAACTTGATATGGAATGAAATATAACGTGATATAATAATTATGTCATATATATGGATTATTGATAAAATTTATGGGATAAATATGGAAAATAATATAGATGCATGTTATAAGGAATTTATGCACTATATATGGAATTTATGCATGACATGATGTGATATAATATAGGAGTAATTATTATGCCATAAATTCCATCATGTAATCATATTATATCACGTTCACAACTGTCTTAATTACCAACAATTAAATGATCATCGCCTTAATTAGATAACGTGATATAACATTTGTTATTTATAATAAAAATATAATATCCCATAGAGATAAGCCAATCAATAAAAAATGTGATATGACCCAATTAAGAGTAGCCCAATAAGTGACCCAACAAAATAGGTGAGAAAACTTATTATTTTTATTATTTGGTTAGTGGAAAGGGGATTGTAATGTAATGGAGCAAAAAATAGTGTCCGGAGGGAATATTTATTACTCCTATCTTCTTAGGAATATTATGTTATTACATTAACTTTGCATATTTGCCTCCATGCATGTCCAACTTGAGGTAGAAGTAGGCTTATAAAATCAACCTTATTAAGTTTAAAAAAAGAGAATTTTTTTTCAAAATAATGCTCTTAAATAAACTTATTATCGTTTCGGGTCGGATTGAAAATTAATTAACAAAATGGGGCTCTAGGAGGTTCGGAGTGAGGGTCGTGTTTAGGCGGAGCAATCCCGCCATTAGGAATGGCGGGTTTTTGAAATAAAAAATTCCAAAAAAAAAAAATTAATAACCCTTAAACCCGCCATTGGGAATGGCGGGTTATTGAGCACTAACCCGCCACCCCCAATGGCGGGTCTAAGTGTTTTTTTTTAACGAGCAAGGATATAATAATATCAATGTTGCAAATTATCAAGTTATCCATTGTAGTCTAGTGGTAAAGTGGTCTAACTCTCTATTTAGAGGTTCTGGGTTCGAACCTTTCTGCTGGATTTTTTTTAATTGTGAATTACAAAATGAACAATATGTTATCAAAGAGATTCGATCCTGTGACCACTTGCGCACTAGACAAAGGTTTTCCACTGAAGCAATATTAATTATTTAAAATTTTGTATCATTAAATGTTTCTTATCTCGACTTCTTCAGCAAATAAAAAATGGGCCTTTTGGACAAAAAATAATTATCAAAATGGAGCTCGGATTGAGGATCGGTACGTATGGGACGAAATAAACATGTCATTAGCAATGGCGGGTATGTGAAATTCGGGAAAAAAATACAAAAATTATTCGTATTACTCTTAAACCCGCCACTCCCAATGCCGGGTTTTAAAATATTTTTTTATCTCCTCACGAAATCAAGATAAGTAATGTTTAATGATGTCAAACATTAGATAACTGATATTGCTTCAGTGGCAAAACCTTTGTCTAGTGCGCAAGTGGTCACAGGATCGAATCTTGTTGTTAACATATTGTTTATTTTTTAATTCACAATAAAAAAAAATCCAGCAAAAAGGTTCGAACCCAAAACCCTTAGATAAAAAGTTAGACTACTATACCACTAGGCTACAATGAATAACTTGATAATTTGCAACATTGATATCATTATATCCTTGCTCGTTAAAAAAAAAATACACTTAGACCCGCCATTGGGGGTGGCGGGTTAGTGCTCAATAACCCGCCATTCCCAATGGCGGGTTTAAGGGTTATTTTTTTTTTTTCGGGAATTTTTTATTTCAAAAACCCGCCATTCCTAATGGCGGGATTGCTCCGCCTAAACACGACCCTCACTCCGAACCTCCTAGAGCCCCATTTTGTTAATTAATTTTCAATCCGACCCGAAACGATAATAAATTTATTTAAGAGCATTATTTTGAAAAAAAATTCAAAAAAAGAGGAGTTATTTCACGTGAATAATCTGAACTATAGGCCATGATCTTAAAATAATTCAAATTTTATTAAATCTAATAATAAACTCTACTATCCACACTTGTTTCCCATAATAAATTTGTCCATTATGTGACCGGTTATTCTAGGATAAAAAACGAAAAACAGGTTTAAGCTTTGAAAAAAAAAAAACACCATCATCAATAATTAACAGTTACCACCATTAATTTCCTCACCATCATCAATCAAATAGGAGTAATTAGGGAGTACAACTATATTCTCCATCTCATCACATCACCCATTTAAATTTAAACGACTCTCCAGATCCACCGGAGTTGCAATTCAACCACCATCGTGCCAACGTCGGCGACTACCATAATTATCTCGACTATAAGCCATAGGGTTTGGCGTGGAGGTGCAAAGTAGAGGAACGGGAGAGCAAAATGGGTCACCCGTTTTGTTCTTCCTCGACGGAGAAGCGGACATCGAGCAATGGCTTGGGGTGACAAACTGACAATGGGGTATTTACAATGGCTGCTTCCAAAGTTCGAGCGATGGTGGTCTACATTGAGGTACGTATGTACGTACATTTGTCTAAATTATTGTCGAATTCGAAACTAAAAACTAACCTTAATAATAATCACAATATATAGGAGTATAAATAAATATTAGTAATACGGACATTTTAATAACGTAATTGTTAAATAATTCCCGCTTAAAATTTGTCGAAAGTTTTAAAATCATGGATCTTAATACATGTGTGGAGTAATTTTTTTAAATAATGTTAATAATTTCATTGATAATTACTCAATATATTTTTGTATTAGACTTGATATATTTTTCAATATAATTTTGTATTGTGATTTAGTATATTTTTGTATTACACTTGTAATATGAAGTTTGTACTCAGAATTTTATTATTGATTTTGATTACATTTATTTGGCTATTTTGTACTACTATGTCATTAGTTAGTTTAACAATTAATAGGGAATGCTATTCAATAATTACAATTCAGCAGGAAGGTAAGTTCAATCTAAGGTAAGGTAAGTTTAACCTTGTTTTTTTTAAATTTTTTTTAGCAACACTTCATTTATGGTCAATCAGTACCCTCGAATCCATCGACGCTGCAATGATGGATCCATATGTGAGGGGTTGCTTTACTACGCATCAGGCGTTAGCTGACTTCGCTAACGTCATCCGGGACGTAAAGTTGAGGCGGTGTTCGGAGTGTCTTACGCTGGGAGGAAGTAATCTAATTTTTTTTAATGTAAATATAATTCACGTTATTACGATCGAATTAATTGGTTGGTTGAGGATGAAATATCCTCATCTAGTCGACGGGCGTTAGCATCCTCGGCGCCTATATTTGTCTCAGAAGACCTCTCGCCGGAAGACAGATATTGTTCTATAGTCTGCAAAGACTTTAAGGTAAGTAAAAAAAATATCGTAAATTTAAATTTCCATCATTTAAAGTGTACTCCCTCTGTTTATCACTTGTCATTGCTGACGGTCCAAGTATGGATTCTCTAATGGATATAAGTTCCCAAAAAGCCTGGAATTGGCAGGTGCACTATATCTCTTCACTACAAATTCATAAAATGTAAATTTAGTCGTTCGTTTATTACAATTACAAATTACGCATTTAATGTTGTACGAGTATTATAACCTATTACTTCGTATTAGGTATGCTTCAAACTTGTACCTCACCTAGGGTGTAGCAATAAGTCGACGATGTTCCAGAGCAATCCATTCGACTTATCAAAATTTAAACAAGACTGTTTCGAGCAAGACGGGGAGTAGTACCCGCACAATGATTGGATTTCAACATACTATGGCGGAAAGGTACCTAAATATTGGGTCCCAAGAAATATAATGGAGCTCAAAGCAATACGGAGTACTACAAAATAGCGTCCTTATTAATTGTTAAACAAACTGACTACATAGAAGTAGTACAAAATAGTCAAGTAAGTATTATCAAAATTAATAATAAAATTCTAAGTACAAACTTGATATTACAAGTTTAATACAAAAAATATACTAAATCACAATACAAAACTATACTATTAAACCTAATACAAAAATATATTGAGCAGTGTTTACTGGGGCTGGTGAAGGGCCAGGATTGAGCTGGTCATCGTAATAAAAAATATATTAAACCTATTATATACATCTTAAAATTGATTTCACTGGAAGTTTTAGCAGGATTTCAATCATTACTTTATCTGGAAAAATTGGATTATTGGAGGAGGCCATAATTAGAACATTAAGATAGGAAATTAGGAGGAATATATGATCGATATTTTTTTTTTGGGTGAAAAGTGAAATTACATTAAATCAATTACATTAAGATAGGAAATTAGTCACGATTTCCTAATTTTAACCACTACGTTAAAACTTATTCAATGAATAATGAAAAATTAAGCATGAAACTAGAAGTAGAAAACTAAACAAATGAAAAACATTTTAAGAAATTATGAATAAAAAATAGACCTCTAATTGAAACTAGCTCAAGGAAAATCAAAGTGTAACATTAAAAAGATAGTGTGATTGTTATCTCGTAAATTAATACTCCGTAAATTTTTTTGGATGTGCTATTTCATGCACGGATTTTACTACATTATACATGCAAATTCCGTCTTTACCCTCCTCATTTCCCCAACCCGGTAACCCCTTACCTCAATCCTTAGCCCAACCCCTGCACCACCCTACTTGCCACCCTCATCCCCTACACGGCTACACCGCCCTCATCCTCAGATCAGCCCAACTCCCTTAAACTCCTCGCCAATCGACCGCTTCCCTCCCCAGCAACCTGTCAGCCTTCCATCGTCCCGTCGGCGTACCCTCGATGACGGCGGTCCATTTTTTCATGTACATATTATTATCCTCTTATTGTCTAATTAATGCAACATTGAGGCCATCTTATTTCTAATTCAATTTGATTGTCCCGGTTCAACTTAATCAGATTATCGTGTTTCAGATTCAATGTTTTCAATGACGATCGCTTTTAATCCGCTCAATTCAACGCAATGGTTGTTTCTAACGGCGAGGCTTCAGATCAATCAGATTGTTTCTAATTTAATGTTGTATCTAATTCAATGTTTAATGGTCAAATTGTTTTTAGTTCAATGCTTTTGGCTGATTTTGAGTGTTTCGTTGTTGATTATCAATCTTAATATCGTAATTACTAAACTTTAATTAACGAGATAATCTACGATATAATTAAACTATTAATGAGAAATTAACGAGATAGTGAATGAAATCCAAATTACATTGCTCCATGTCGAATTGTTTTTGATAATAGTGAAGAGGTTGATCAATTTGTCTAGGTTTAATGAAAGAGAAAAAATAGAGAAGATTTTAGAAGAGACGGGCAAACATGGAAAAATAAATGACAAAATGTGTACAACCTAGTAAAATTCGTATATGATTTAGCAATTCCGTTTTTTTTTTCCAATACTAATATCATAGCAGTGGTGTAATAAGTTTCAATTTTAAATATTCCAAATAAGTCTTTTTCATTATTAAGTATACTATCGATAAATGAAATATATAATAAAATCTTCATAACTAAAATCCATTTTTTAAAAAATTTTTATTGGTATACCCGTCCAATGTTATTTTAATTTGTCCAATTTTGTAGGCTACTAACCTAGCTATTAAATAAAAATCATTTTTGACAATGTTTTATCTAGGTTAGATTATAAAAATTAACATAATAAAAATAATTTATATCTATGGTGTTTAAATATTTAAATCGCAATTAACATAATAATTTAAATAAGTATAAAAATAATTTAAATCGCAATTAACATAATAAGTTGTTTGTCAACATATTTATATCCATGGTGTTTCCAAATGTTTTAACCCGTGATAAATTATATTGCCATCAAAATATTAAAAACTTGTGTCTTTGACGTTTTAAGAGATGTACATACCAAAAATATCTTATTAATATGAAACTTTTGATTAATAAAGAGTATTATATCAGATTAATGGTTATTATAAATTTTATAATATTTATATGATATAAATTAATATGGAAAGTGGAAATATCAGATTAAATGGCTTTGGTGACATGAAACCATGTTTTTGTTTCTGTTTTATTATATACTCCGTAGTATAGATAGATAGATTCTCTCGACACTCCCATAAGGATAAGGGAGTGATTATCGATTTATAACTGCCGCTCGTGAAACCGTTTCAAAAAATTTACTCGCTCTTAATTTCAAAATCATGGATTATTATTAAGAGTAGTTTTACTGAGACACCGATCAATTAACTCCATCATATTCTTATTTCTCAATAATGTTATTAAAAAAACCGTCTCCACTTACGAGGACTCACTCCTCCCCCAAAACGGTAAAAAGAAACACAGTTTGAGTCATCCACCGTCTTCTCCTCCGCCGCCTGACCTTCATCCGGCGGCGCGCCATCTCTGATACGGTAATTTTGTTTAATTTCATTATTCGTCAGATCATTGCGTTTGTTTGTTGGTTACTTCATGTTGTTCTTCCGATTATTAGTACTCTTATCAATTTACAATTTCATGCATTAATTTCTTGTTGTCATTGATTTATTGAGATTCTTAGCTCCAATTCTAGCAATTTAATCTCCGAAATTTGGAAATATTCGCAGTAGCTTTCAATTTGTTTCAGTTATCTACATATTTGCAATTCAATTTCTGGTAATTGGACAAATAATTCGCTTAACTGCTTAAATTCTTGTAGTTTTCAATCGTTTTTTTCGCAATAGACGCAACGAACATGGATTCGCCCAAATTGCCTCACAATACTTCGCTCCAACGCCTTGAAAATGTCGAAAAGGTACCTTCTTCCTTTCATCCTATTCTTCCTCGGTAACTATTGTGTGAAATGGTCTTACGCCAACGGATTAGTGAGAAGTGTGGACAGTCTCAGACTATAAGGCCGTCTCATGCTATAATTTCTGCTCCTGAATATCAAGTGAAATTTCGATGAATTAGTTTTATAATCTCGTACCGTTTCAGTTAATTTCCTCCCTATACTTTCCTGCAAGTCCTGCAACACCTTGAAAACGTCTAAAACGTAGTAGAACATTCGTCCTCAGTAACTACTAAATCAGGTGTCGTATTAGAGAAGTTAGACCGTCTCATAGAGCGTAAGATCGTATCAAACTGTAATTTGTGCTCCTGAATATAAAATGAAAATTCGACAAAATCAGTTTTATACTCAGTTACCCTTTCGTCTGAAATGGAGTGCAGAGGATTGTTAGGGTATTGGAGGTAGCTGGAGGAGTGATGGATGAACTCGCAAACCCAGCTGGGCCCCGTAAAGATTTGCTCAACGACAATTGCGGCGAGCTCATGAAACTAATCAAGGTCTTTCTTCTACGTTGTAGCCTAACATTTTAACAAAACAACACCCCGTTCTTACCACTAATAAATACTTGTATTTCTTACGTTTCTTACTTATATGTTGTGTTTTTGTTTTGTTCTACAAATAGGATATTCAGGTAACATTGAGGGAAGAAATCAAGAGTGTGTGTGAGTATCGGCCATTTGAGAAGTGCGATTACAGTGCGAGGTTATCTTCTGAAATCTCTTGCAAGAAGTTGGAACATGTCATTTCTCAGCTCGATACAATGAAGGTGACTGCTGATCAATATCTAAATTCAGCATAAGCTTAATCTCAAATTAGTTGATTTTGAGCCCCGATTCTGAAAACTTTTGTACCGTCATTGGACAGCCGTGTTGATAATCGTAAGGTGAACTGCAATGTGTAAAATTCCCATGAAAACAAATGAGCTAAATTCTTCTACAGTAGTATTTTTCATGTCTCACTAGTCAAATTATTAGCATGATTGTATTGGTTCCGACTGCCAAGTGCCAGTATTTTGTAATCGAAGTTGTGTTTTGATATGGTACCGTCACATTCATTAACAGCGTACTCGCCCTTTCAATTAGTATTTCTTTACTCTTGAGTAGAGAAGGGTAAATCCTCTCTATTGTACATCCTCTTATAAAGTTATAGTTGGGATTATTACTTTGAAAAGTTCCAAACTATAATCAGTTTTCATAACAATGACAAAAAACTACATGTATGTACTCCGTAGTACGAGTATATAATTGTCGGTCTTATATACGGGGTTTGAGCCTGTCCTTTAATTACAAAAAATCCATCGTTCGGCAGAAGGAAGATGGAACATAATGCAAATAATTACATTAGCAAACCAGAGCCCAACTATGTGACTTTACCGTCCTCCCGTAGATCCGGTGAAAGACATGTCGTTTAAGCTCATTTCAACTGCACTAGAAGATGAGGCGGTCTCAAGGACTGGTTTTCCGGTACTGAAAGCAGGCTGTTTTGGGGATGGAAGACTCGCATTTTCACTGCTAAGCATGAGAACTACAGTCGACATGGTGGGACGGTCGTTAGGATCTTCTTGTATGCATAACAATGCTATTTGAATGCACTTCAGTACTTCTGAAATGTTGCAGGATTTTCTCAGTGCTAACTCCGGCAACTCCATTCCTCTACCTTCATTCCACAGCTTCCATGCCTATGAAATTCACATTATTTTATCGGAGTACAGAATGATAGTTATGGTTTATCAGGACATGACCGCCATAACTCAGATCGATATCTAATGCACCCTCCATCCCATCTGTTGGTCTTACGACATGGTTTATCAGGTCCGCTATTGGTCCAGTCCCCCTTATGACGGTCATATCTGTCGTAACTTTAAAACAAGCCTAGTACTACCCCATGTAGATAGATTGAACAAGCTACAAGCTTCTTGTCATTCTGTAGGCATTCCTTGTCTCATCTATCTATTAGACACGTTTCCGGGGGAAAGCTTTCATGTTGAAGACGGATATTGCCCGTGGTAAACAAGATTCGTTATTTGAACTCTTATTACTTTTGGCTAACAAAATTAAATGACTACAATATAAATGGGATAGAGGGTACCGTGTTGGAAGCAAAACAATATTTGGCACTTACATGTCCTAGCAAACTTAGACCATGCTCATATATGAAGACTCTTGAATTTCTTCTACCACTAATGGTCTCCAATACAACCACACCAAAGCTGAAAACATCGGATTTGATGGAAAAGAACCCTTCGTACGCATACTCTGGAGCCATGTACCCGCTGCATCATTCATGGTCAACATGTCAGATAGTAAAGAGAGCCTTTAACTAAAATAAAGAGGCGTAAGTTTCAGAAGGATTTAGAGCAGTAGAGGTATTTCATACTATGTGCCGACAACCCTTTTTGTGTTTGACTCTGTCTGTTTCCCTTGAACAATCCTAGCTATGCCAAAGTCAGAAATTTTGGGATTGAGGTCGTCATCAAGTAAGACATTGCTTGGTTTCAAATCTCGATGAATAATTCTCAGCCTAGAGTCCTGATGGAGATAGAGAAGGCCTCGAGCAACTCCAGTTATGACGTCAAACCGCTTCTCCCAATCCAAGTTCAAAGATAAAGTTTCATCTTTTTGAATTTTTTTTCAAAATGGAACACAAAACTTACATGTTAATGCATGCAAGGCAAATAGTCTCAACTCTTTAAGTAAAATTGAAAATGGAGACTAACCGAATAAACAAGAGTCAAGGCTTCCATTTGGCATGTATTCATAGACCAAGATCTTCTCGTCTGCCTTCACACAATATCCCAACAGTCTTACAAGGTTCCGATGCTGAAGTTTGGCAATCAGTACAACCTCGGTCCGAAATTCCTCAGTACCTTGCACCGATGCACTGGAGAGCCTCTTAACCGCGATTTCCTGTCCATCTGGAAGGCATCCCTGTATGTATTAACAAGTTATTTAACTGTAATGTACTACGTAAATCTATAGCTAAGGAAGACTACCTACATCTCAATTTATCGTCATCCCTTAGACTTTGGTGATCAACTTTGAACAAAAAATTCCCAGGTACGTAAAAATGTGTCATGTTCGATTTATCATAATCATAATCACATTTAGATTTTATCATTTTTTATTAAGTTGTATGTTATGAGAATATCGGCCAAGCGTTACACTGGCGAGCCTCTTAGCCTCGATTTCCTGTCCCTCTGGAAGGTATCAACCTGTTATTTAACTGTTAAAGGAAACAAAAACAAATATATATCATCACTTGACTTTGGTGGTCAACCGATGTCAAATGCATCATGTCTGATTTATCATAACCTCAGTTTAATGACAAAAGTCATATTTAGTGAATTCTGTGAGAAAATATCGATCAAAATCAACATCATTTGTCAATCAAAGTCGAACGAGGATAAGAAAGATATGATGGAGTAAAATGATATGTTACCCTGTAAACAGAACCAAAGCCTCCTGTTCCAAGCTTATTTTCATCTGCGAACTTATTTGTAGCAGACAATATGGTTTCCCAGTCGAAAAAAGGCAAGTCTATTGGTTCACTATTATCTCCCATGAGCTTAACAGACCCTGAAAAGTTGCTAGAATTACTGAGTCGGAATTGTAGATTGCTAAACAAGTTAATATAGTTGCATAATCTTAGTCTTTGCGGAAACACAAAGTAAAACAAGTAGAAACGAAAAGTTGTCCTAGTTACCTGTGTCTCGAGTAGTTCTTCTTTTTCGGAATATGAATGCCATGCCACCCAAAAGACCAATTGCCAGTGCAGCAGCTAAGCAAGCAATCAGGATCTTGACAGGTTTAACTTCGAAGGAGAAAAGAGAAAGATTGTGTTATGCTTAACTCTCTAAATGGAGAAAAAAATCAAAAAACTGAAAATTCAGTATATTGCAGGAAAAAAAATCTATGCTATTTTCATTAGACCATGTACATCAACAAGAATTACCCAATTCTCATCCTCTACTTTTTCAACTTTTCTCTATCTTACTTAACATTTACCTCAACTTTTCACTCACCCTTAAATTTTCACTTAAAACACCCCAAGAATTCATTTTTCACCCTCTCTCTTACTTTTTTTCAAGAGTGTATTTAAAACATTAAAACCTTCTACAATTGGAATAAATTTAGAAATTGAAGAACAAATTGCACAAACATTGATGTAATTAATACATATATTAAAACTTTATTTCCTCTTTTAGTGTTTTACCTACAACCCTTCTATCATTTTCCTTTTTTTAATACTCCATAGGGCCATACTATTCACTTCAATATTTCAACCATTATGATTTTTAAAAGTAAGCATCATTAACTTTTCCAAATATTAATAACATCTCTAATTATTTTAAAAAAAAAAACTAAACTTGAGAATCCAAAAACGTAAATTATCGATTCCGATTCATAAATCTTTGTTTACTTAAAATCATGTACAATGTTTACGAAATATATTAAAATTGGAAATGTAAAATAAATGGAAGAATAAGAAGAAATAAATGTGTAGGGTAATATAAATACACAAATTATACTATACAACCGTTGTACCGTACGACGGACCTAATTTATGGTAAAAAATTACCATTTTACGTTATTTAGTGACCACTTTAAGTTAAATAGTGACCACATTTTAGTATGAAAAAGTGGTAACTATTGATCTAAAAGTGGTAACTAACTAACTTAAAATGATCACTTTTTATCCTAAGTTGCAAACTTTTACTACTGTCGCATGGTACAACGGTTGTACGCAATAATTACTGATATAAATAGGGTGGGAGGGAGCGATAACCTCTAAAAGTGTCTCATTATACCCCGTAAATAACTAAATGATAAATGTATTTATATTGGACTTAATTAATGAATTACTTTTAACTAATCATAATTAATGATACTCATTACAGCTATAGTATAATAATAAACGAAGTTTCATAATTATATACGTACGCACTATCCATTTTATGTAACAATTATTACTCTAATCGAAAAATAATGTAGGGTAATATAAATTAAGTAGAGGGAGCAATGCTGCGTAAAACGTGTCTGAAAATAGTCCATAATTATACATGTGTCATATTAAGCTCAAGTAATTAACTAATTTAAAATAATCATAAATTAACAATATTAATTAGAGCTATAATAATAACGATGTTTCAAATTAAAAACGTATCCATTTTCCGTTTTATATAAAAATTATTATTTTAATAATAAAAAATAAAGAAAATGAATTACCTCTGCAACTTTGCAGAGTTCTTACCTTCTCGTCCATTTTCGTGCATGCGACCTTCTGGCCCTTTCTCTCCTGCACAATCAGCACTTTCTTTATTTTTTTAATACTACTTTGCTTATTTATGCATTCTCGGACTCCCACCGAAACTTCAGTGTGCATGCTCTTAGTAGTATTAAGAAGATATCACTATTTAATTACCAAATATATTGGTCTGAGAATTTCAATATACTGAGGATAGGATGATGTACAGTTCAAAATGTGACAGAAACACTCACTTGTTTTACACTTCATTTGCGAGCCATCCCAATCGAAGTTAAATGCACAAAGACACCTCCTTTCACCACCTTTTGTGGCGTTGCAAGTAGTATGGGGCCAATCACGACAATCTGAGGACGCATTGCAAGCAGGTTCAGCTGGTGGTTGCCAACTAATCTCAACTTACATGAAAGGTTGGTAAGTTTCGATTGAAGATTGATTGCTAACAACATTGCAGTTCCCCGTGTTGAACAAAGAAGATTGCATGTTTGACATAACCGTCGATTTCAGAGTTTTAGGGTCACAGTTACTGGTACGACCAACTTGGATGAGAAATGTTTGGGTCTCTTGACTGATCAAAGTAACATTGAAGTTACCACCGGGAGCTGAGAAAACAACCTGACCAGTTGCATTATTGCAGTGAAAATGGAAGTACCAAGGATCCCCACAATTTGAAGCTGTGCTTAGAGGATATGGGATACTATAAGTCCCACAAGGGTCGCAGTCTCTTGAAGTTAGAGCTGCCATACATGAAAGTAAATTTATATCAAAAAAACTTCCTAGAACGTAAATAGAATTGTTGGAAGGAAATTGCTATACCAACAATCAACAAGCTTTGATGAAGTCTACATCCAAGGGCTCGCATGGGATGAGGTAATGAATTGAGGGGTTATTGAACTAAAATGAACTAGAAAATGGAGGTAGTGATGGAGTAGTGATCATGCTAAGCTGAAATGGAGAAAAAGAGACAAATATAACCTCTTTTTAGGGGGAACAATTACTCCCCTCTCCCCCAAGTAATATATTACCCCCATATGGGGGTAATTGTTCCTCCTTCACCCCCTCTTTACACCATAAAATATCACCACTAACCAATAACCATCACTCTCCTCCATTTTCTTCTCATTTTGAGCTTCATTACCTCCCAATTCATTACCTTCATCCCAAGCGAGCCCTAATACTATCAATGTTTGTCGAGGTAAGTATTGAAGCTTACTAAAAAAATAAAAGTCTTAGTAAGATTCTGAGCAAAATCCTGTAGAAGAACAACTTCGAATCAAGTTAACACAGCTTCACATCAATGCGGGGAACGACCATAACCATACTATAATGACTACCCAGTTCTGTTTTCTGTCAAATTAAATGAATGAATTGCTTGAATCTTTCAACAGTCTGCCCCGATACAATATTAGGAGGGGTGGATCTTGGAAGGGAGGGAACAAGGGAAACTGACAAAGTGACAATCAACGTTTGGCTCAAAATCTCTTTATCCAAACAAGATGCAACTGGGAGGATTATCATAAATGGATGTGTGAATTATAAGTTGCACAAAGAAAGAAACATACCTACTACGGAGCGTGTGGTGCGAACATAGAGAGTAATTCCATCAGCGTACTCCTCTTGCAAGCCAGTATAAGTGGATTTCCATATCTTGCAACTGCTTTCACTGCCTGTTCCATTAATCGCGTAAGCTACACAATTGCAGTCATTGTAGCATTCAGCCTTGCAATCTTGCACTGCAAAGTACTCGGAAATCCCGTCCTCAACTTTCATCATAGGTAATGTCAAAAACATATCTTCACCATCGGGCTTTCTCCCACAAAATTGTGATTTCGGTGAACATCCACCTGAATGGTCTCCGGCATTCCAGCTGTCCGCATCAAGAGGAGAGAACCCTGGCAAGCACTTGCACAACAATCTATTATAGCTATTACAACTGCCAAAATTCCCACATACATTGTATAAACTGCACCTATCTTTTGGCTCAAACCACTTCAAGGACCAACCAGTTGAAATATCCCATTCCCATAACTGGACCTGTCCAGTGAAGTTCATTACCAACCTCCTATTCACTCTTTTTTCATCTACAAATAAGTCAATTACATTTTCTGGGAGGTCCGAACTTTCCCAGTAAGTTGATTTTGTTTGATTGAAAATAGTAAGGAAAGTTTGTCCTATCAGTAACGTAAAATTTCCAGCCAGTGGTGTATTTTGATCTAGCCAGGATGTCAGGGTGATCTCATTTGCATTCAATCCTGGAAGAAATGTGTCAGTTGGGTTCTCAAAACTCTGCCAATCGGGCTTAATGGATCTATTGGCTTCAGAATCAAGTTACCACTGTCACTAAGACAGAGACTTGTGGGACTCAGTCTAATCGAGCTAGAATTGGCAGACCAGTAGGTTGAACCATTTTGGACCAGCAACATGACATTACTCTCCGATACATGAAAGGAAGCATCAGTGTCATGCAGAGGCTTATCCCCATTAGCTACCCATACAACTATCTTCATGCTTGTATAATTACCATACCATATGCCTAAAAACCAGTTTTTGCCAGTGCTCCCATCAGGGGTGAAGAATCCAAACTCAAATACATTCCCTGGAGATGACAGGATAGTGCTGTTAGTACTAATGTCGTCAGTGACCCAATAATTTTTCTCTAAACAATGATTGCTTGCGCTGCATCGTTGTAATGGCTTCGAAAACAATAGCATGTGAAATAAGATGAAGCAGAAGAGATTACTCGTAGACATCATGGAACACCGAGGGCTCCTAATATTTATTTCCATAAGAAATATGTCATGAAAAGACTATAGAGAAAAGAATGACCGCCATCAAAATGGAAGATCTTAAGCATATAAAAAAGGAAGGTCCGAGGTTCTTAAAAAACATGATAACATGGGCCCATTTTTGTGTGAATTGTTTCAAACACTCCCCATTTTCGTAAATAGTTTGGGTTTAAACCCCATCTAAGCAAAAACATTCCCTATCTAACAGGTTGTTGGATCAGATTTGCAATTTTTTTTCGGTGGCTAGTAGTTTGGTAATTCAGTACACTCGGACTATCAAAACTTTGTTGGTTGAAAATTGAAACGGGATGGAGTTTATCATGGGTCAATTTGATGAAGGCGCTTTGACAGGTAGAATAGTCTGTGGACATGTGTGGATACCAATCACAAGGTTAGCACAAAAACTAGTAAACAAAGATACAAACACATAAATCAACAATTTGATGGTATAGAACAGAAGGTGGGGATACTAAAATTTATCTCTATTAGCTGACCAAGAAGTCATCTCGAAAAGCCATGCACATAAAACACACTCCATTACAGTTCAGTTTCATAAATTTTGCACCACCAATTTCCGAAAGCACATAGTTAATGTAGGGCATGTCTACTACGGAGTATCTCACTTCATATAATGTAAAATCCGTATACTGGTTTAATATACTGTATGTATCTGTAAATTTCACGACAGCAGAAGTATTCACAGTTTACAGCAGATAGAGCATTAACTAATACTGTAGAATATAAACGGGCCTCAACCATCACCTTAAGGTTTTGGTTGAATTGGTTTCGTAACATGGTATCGGAGCCAGAGATCACGAGTTCGAACCTCTGAGGGGGCATAATAGAATATAAACGGGCCTCACCATCACCTAAGAACAAAAAAATCGAAATATATACCTACATACTGACGACGCAACAGTTTCACAATCACACATCGATTATTTGCACCTGCGCATAACTCAAGGATCGTATATGATAGACTTCAAGGATCACCTTGAAAAAATAAACCGTGCTGGACCTCAGCCCTTTCACTATTTTAATTAAATTTGCTTCAATAGTAATATTATTTCAATCTAAATGCAGTGGCTCTTTTACCTGCACTTGCCAGAGTGAAACACATAGACGAAACAGTGCTTTCAGCTGCAACCAACCCTTTTTCCGGTCATTTCTTTTAACAATTTCATGGCCTCAGCACGATACGACCGTTTCAGCACTTTCCCGACCTCTGCTTGATTGGACAAATTGCACCAGCCAGCTATAAGCCTATAAGGATGTCATACGTGGATATATTAGGTAACCTTCCTCTAACTTGCATCTCGCTCATACATTTTCTAGCCTGATTCATCTTTCTTGACTGAGCAAAGTGGTGGATAAGCTTATCATATGCACCGATTGTCGGTATAAAACCTTCGCGCACCATTTCCCAGTAAAGCCGGATGACTTCCTTCATATTTCCCATCTTTGCATAGCCAGAAACCAGCACGCTGTATGTCACAGCATTAAGCAAACTCCTCTTCCTCTCATTTCTTCTATCAAACCTGCTACCTTCTAGCATTGTAAGTGGCTACATTTGAAGCTAAACCCCGGCTTAAAATTTGTGAATATAGCTCCAGAGCCTTCTTCACGTGGCTACTTTTGCAATAACCTAGCATCAAACCGTTGTAAGTAACAATATCAGCTGAGATGTATTTATTTAAAATTTTCTTTGTCATCCCCAATCTGCGTAAAATAAAGATAAGGGTATTATAACTTCCACGATTGGCTTCACGTACCCATGGCCAAAAGCTGCTCATGCTTGGAAAATGACTGCTTCTCTTTTGAGTTTTGAAGCAGCCTCGGGAATAGCTCCGTGTATAGTGGATGTTGAGCAAAACCCGATCAATGACATCTCATTCAATAAACCCATTGCTTCATCCACCTTACCATATTTACATTAACAAGTAATGAGAATGTTACAAGTGATATCATTTGGCTTTTGCCCATGGTTCTATCATTTCATCCCACAGTTGAAGAGCATCAAGAACTCTACCATTCCTAGCCTCGAAAAAATCACCAATTCTGCAAAATCCATCATCTAAAGTACGGAGTATTATATATCTGTATCTTTGGCATATCTTTCATTACTTGACGAGCCTTATCCATCAAACCCACTTTGCAATAACCGTTAATTCAAGTATTGAAGGTGATCGCATCTGGACCGGCGGACAATGACAGTTGATTGGATTATGAAGGATTGATTCTGCAGAGTGGAACAATCCAACATCACAAAAACCCTTCATCAAAATATTGCTAACTATAAATTGGAATCCCCTTCTTCAACTTTATCAACACTCTAAAGAAAGTTGAGAGCTGAGTCCAACATGCCCTTCTTGCATACCTAAAAAGCGAAACAGATTTCCAAGTATATGTAGACAAGTATCAATCGGTGTATCCAATTTGCAAGAAGAATAACTAAAATATCCACCATTGCTTAAGAACAAACTTCCCTTAATTGTTGTTTTAGGGTGTGTTTGGAAGGATTTGGAGGTGGAGGGAAAACGGATTCCCTCCATTGCCTTCCTCATAAGCAAAAAATATTTCCCCTTCAATATAGGCAAGTTGGAGGGAAAATCAACCGTCTTCATTCTCCCTCCCCTTCCTTCCCTTTCCCTTCCCCCTCCTCTCCTTTTTTCCTCTCATTTTGTTATCCAAACACATCTTTAGAGTTTTACACAACTAGGGAGGATGTTACAATAATGATTATGTATGATAATTACCCCCGAAGATTGAAAAATGTGACATTAATATTCGTATCAAGTGTTTTTTCAGCCAAAAATCATGGGAAACGTAAGATGACTAATAATGCAAAAAAAATACTCCGTAACTGTTTTTCTATAACGACAGTTAAAAAAGTATCTCCCAAGCGACAAGGCATGCCTGAGAAGTAACAAACAAATCAACACAGCCAAGTTTATTTCCAGATTCACTGATTCCCCATCCACATCAATTACTACCGATAACTCAATTGGAACAATATTCAATGTTGTATATATGCATGTATATATTTCCGTCAACGTAGACCATTCCCTTTGACTCATTATAGCTTGTCCACCGTTCTTTCTAGCTGAAATAAGGTTAATTGAAGTAACCTAACGGGGCTTGGCTAAGACAATTTGAACTTAAGGGGGCTGAACTTAAATGAATTGAATTGAGTCAAGCCAAGTGACAAACTGAACTTAAATGAACGGAATTAAATTGATTGAATTGAGCTGAACCTGCTGGACTTGACTTGCTGAGATAAACCAAACTTAATGAGACTGACCCAACCTAAACTAAATGAAGTGAAATGAGCTTAACTGTATTATCCCGCCTGATTTGACTGTGACAAACTTAACTTAAATGAACGGAATTAAATTGAATTGAATTGAGCTAAACCTACTTGACTTAACAAGACTTCACTGACTGGAGTATAATTGAACTAAACCTAAATTAACTCAGCTGAATTGAATTGAGCATTGAGCATTGAGCATTGAGCCAACCTAACTTTACTGAACCGAACCAAAGCCGGAAAGAACAGTCTCTTAGTCAATTTCACATGTTACGATACATTGGATGTTACATTCATCCATATGCCATTTTTCTTACGACGTACTCCCTCTGATTCTTCGTAATTGCTATGGAGTACATTCGATTAAAATGCTCCTCGCAAATCATAAAAAGTGTATTGATTCTTTCGAATAGGAGGTAGTACAGCTCTCAGGTTCAATAGAAAAGGGAATCAAGCAAGATCAAGAACAAATTGAGAGCTAAACCCTCATATTATTTCACAAAACACAAATTGAGAGGTAAATCCACAAATTACGGGAGCAAATTAGGACACATCCCCCTATTAACTAAAAGGATAGGAACTACTACAAAATTGATGAGGTGTCATGCTCTCATCAATTGTTTTCCCTCCAAAAATTTTATTTTTCAAATATGGAAACAATAGTTGATTAAAGAAACAATCAATAATAAACTTATATTTATAAAATTGTAATTGTATAAATTAATTTTTACGATAAAATAATAAATATTGATTAAAAAAACATTAAAAAGATCGTGCAACTTTTATTTAAATATTATTTGAGTTAGTTTAATTAGTTTTAATTCTCTATCAATCAATTATTTAATTATGTAATTTTTTTTCTACATTTTTTAATCTATTCATGAATTCTATTTACTAAAAGGATAACACTAGCTTATGTGTCATCCTCACATTGAAAATTTTCATTCTAAACTTTCAATAGAAATAATAACTAAGAGAATAAATCAACAATTAATTCATACTCCGTATTTAATTTATAAACTTCTCAGTATATAAAAATTAGTTTTTATGATAAATCACAAAAATTGAAAAAAAATAAATTATTTAAATATTATTTGACTTAGTTTAATTTAAAAAGTAAATAATTAAATATATTAACTAAAAGAGTAAATCATTTTGCCCCTTTATAAGCCTCTTCATTTTATTGAAAGTGAGCAAACATTAAAAAACTGAAGGGAGTAACATATTTTCATGTTAAACACAAAGTTATACTAATAAATTATTAACATGTTAATTATAATTATTGATTATTAATATTATACTTCATGGGATCTATTATAGCGGAAGTACCATTGACTACAAAAACCATGCAATTGCATGGGATCTATTCTAGTTATAATCAATATGCAACAATTTGAAGAAAAAAAAATTATAATCACCAGCTCTAAAAAGTAGAGGAGCCACACCTTGTTGAATTGGGGGTGATAAGGAGTTGCGGAGAGGTTAGGGTTTCGTCGATATGCCGTTTCATCCGCCTTAGAGGTGCGGCTTTAGGTGGTGCGACGATTTGCGCCGCCTAATGTCGGCGTTTCTCGACACCAGCTTTTCGATTTTTTTTGTTTTCTGGCGCTTCCTCGTGAGATGAGCTTAAATTTTGAACTTGTTTTTATATCTGCCTGAAAATTGAAGCGCCAATTTTTAAGGTTGGTCTCTCCTGCAGCTTATGACGGGCTAAGTAGATACTCCCTCCTTCCCATAATATTTTTCCATTTTTAATCAAAATGGGTGAAATTAAAATAATAAATGGGAAGATCATAGTGGGAGGAGGGAGTATCATTTGAGAGGAAAAGGACAAAAGTCCCACCAATCTCATTTTTATCTTATCTCACTTACTTGGTACCTATTTAACCCGTCATATTGTAACGGATATGTCCGTCACAAACAAAAATTTGTGGTCGATATATCCATCTCCACTTTTTAAAAAAAAATTGTTTTGGGCTGATTTCGGAAGTATTTATCGTGATTGGGATTCTTGTCACTCAAAATATGGAATGAACCCGCCAAAAATCTACACTCTCGTTATACACTAACTCGCCACGGTAATGATTGGTTATTAAAAAAAAATCCAAAATGATGATTTTTCGAATGAAAAATTTATGTGATACTCGTAAAGTTTGTTGCTTTGCACATAATAACAAGTTTTATGCTTTAGAAATTTTTGGGTGATCATTAATTCCTGGCTCGCATTCACGAGTTCAGAATTTGATGATACTTTTATCGAACTGCTCATCAATACGAGAACTATGGTGTGGGAAAAAAATATTGCATTTAGAACACTTAGCTTGGAGTTCTTGTAGGTCAAAGTATTTTTTTATTGTACTACACTTTGAATGGTCATCCCTTATTGGAGTTTACTCCTACTGCTTCCCGCTAAATCGTCATTAACTAATTCAGTTACACAAATCTGTTATTCCTTGTAATAGATTATAAAGTTTGTTATAGATATTTATCATGTGTCATATATATAAACAGATGATTGATTGTAACAAACTAAGTTTTACACAAATAATACAAATTACTCATTCATATTTACTCTGCTTCTTCTTCAAGCTCGACTACAGCACATTAATGGAGTAGTTTCAAGATCCCTCTTCCCCACGAGTTTCAAACTCAAGGATTTGTTTTCAAACCATGCATCTATTAATGACGAGCAATTTAATAAAAATAGACGTTATTTCTGAACTCTGAAATTTTTTTGGTTTAAAAAATGGGTATTCAGTGAAAATGTCCAACCTCAAAGATACCACGTGAATTCCCTTTGCAAGAAGCTCGAACATGTCATTTCTCAGCTCGATACAATGAAGGTGACTGTTGATCAATATCCAAATTCAGCATAAGCTTAATGTCAAATTAGTTAGATTTTAAGCCCCGATTCTGAGAACTTTTTTATCGTTATTGGATGACTCTGTTGACAATCGTAAAGTGAACAACGTGTAAAATTTCCATGAAAACAAATTAGCTATGTTTTTCATGTTCCACTAGTCAAATTATTAGCATGATTGATTGTATTGGTTCCGACAACTGAGTGTCGTAAATTTGTGATCGAACTTGTGTTTGTCTTTTGATACAGTACCGTCACATTCATTAGCAACAGGCTGCAACACGGAAACATGTTACTCATCAAGGTAATAAATTAAAGCAGAGAAGAAGAGATAAACTCAAGTGACAAGAGTTGCCTTACTTTGACTGAGAGGTTGGGGTTCGACTCTCACTTGCGACGTGAGTGCGCTCTTCTCAAGTGAACATGTTGCAAATAATAATAAGCAAACTAGAGCCCAATTATGTGAGTTTACCGTCCTCCCGTAGATCCGGTAAAAGACATATCATTTAAGCTTATTTCAACTGCACTAGAAGATGAGGCGGTCTCAAGGACTGTTTTTACGGTACTGAAAGCAGGCTGTTTCGGGGGTGGGAGACTTGCATTTTCACTGCTAAGCATGAGGACTACAGTCGACATGGTGGGACGGTCGTTAGGATCTTCTTGTATGCACAACAATGCTATTTGAATGCACCTCAGTACTTCTGAAATGTTGCAGGAGTTTCTCAGTGTTAATTCTGGCAACTCCATTCCTCTATCTTCATTCCACAGCTTCCAGGCCTATGAAATTCACATTCATTTTATCGGAGTACAGAATGATAGGTATGGTTTATCAGGACATGACAGCCATAACTCAGATCGATATGTAATGCACCCTCCATCCCATCTGTGGGTTTCACGACTTGGTTTATCAGGTCCGCTATCGGTCCAGTCTCCCTTATGACTTTCATATCCATCATAACTTTAAAACAAGCCCAGTACTAGATTGAACAAGCTTCTTGTCAATCTGTACTAGATTGGCATTCCTTGTCTCATCTATCTATTTGACCCATTTCAACGGGGAAGGTTTAATGTTGAAGACGAATATTGCCATTATAAACAAGATTTCGTGATTTGAACTCTACTACTTTTGACCACCGAAATTAAACGAGTACAATATAAATGGGATAGAGGGTACCGTGTTGGAAGCAAAACGATATTGGCACTTACATGTCCTAGTAGACTTAGACCATGCTCATTTATGAAGACTCTTGAATTTCTTCTACCACTAATGGTCTCCAATACAACCACACCAAAGCTGAAAACGTCGGATTTGATGGAAAAGAACCCTTCGTACGCATACTCTGGAGCCATGTACCCGCTGCATCATTCATGGTCAATATGTCAGATAGCTAAAATAAAGAGGCTTAAGTTTCAGGAGGAAGTAGCTAGAGCAGTAGAGGTATTTCATACTATGTTCCGACAACTGTTTTTGTGTTTGACTCTGTCTGTTTCCCTTGAACAATCCTAGCTATGCCAAAGTCAGAAATTTTGGGATTGAGGTCGTCATCAAGTAAGACATTGCTGGGTTTCAGATCTCGATGAATGATTCTCAGCCTAGAGTCCTGATGGAGATAGAGAAGGCCTCGAGCAACCCCAGTTATGATATCAAACCGCTTCTCCCAATCCAAGTTCAAAGATAAAGTTTCATCTTTTTGAAAATGGAACACAAAACTTACATGTTAATGCATGTAAGGCAGATAGTCTCAACTCTTTAAGTAAAAGTAAAAATGGAGGAGACTAACCAAATAAACGAGAGTCGAGACTTCCATTTGGCATGTATTCATAGACCAAGATCTTCTCGTCTGCCTTCACACAATATCCTAACAGTCTTACAAGGTTCCGATGCTGTAGTTTGGCAATCAGTACAACCTCTGTCCGAAATTCCTCAGTACCTTGCAGCGATGCACTGGAGAGCCTCTTAACCGCGATTTTCTGTCTATCTGGAAGGCATCCCTGTATGTATTAACAAGTTACTTAACTGTTAAAGGAAACAAATACTACGTATATCTATAGCTAAGAGTCTAAGACTACCTAAATCCAAATTTATCATCATCACTTGACTTTGGTGGTCAACCGATGTCAAATGCATCATGTCTGATTTATCATAACCTCAGTTTAATGACAAAAGTCGTAATTAGTGAATTCTGTGAGAAAAGATTGATCAAAACCAACATCATTTGTCAATCAAATTCGAACGAGGATA
Organism: Agrostemma githago; assembly: GCA_958450325.1. NCBI lineage: Eukaryota > Viridiplantae > Streptophyta > Magnoliopsida > Caryophyllales > Caryophyllaceae > Agrostemma > Agrostemma githago. Next base: position 3,872,155 of record OY288259.1, read on the forward strand.
ACACAGATATCTTACCCTGTAAACAGAACCAAAGCCTCCTGTTCCAAGCTTATTTTCATCTGCGAACTTATTTGTAGCAGACAATATGGTTTCCCAGTCGAAAAAAGGCAAGTCTATGGGTTCACTATCATCTCCCATGAGCTTAACAGAACCTGAAAAGTTGCTAGAATTACTGAGTCGGAATTGTAGATTGCTAAACAAGTTAGTAATATAGTTGCATAATCTTACAGTCTAACATGTAGAAACGAAAAGTTGTCCTAGTTACCTGCGTCTCGAGTAGTTCTTCTTTTTCGGAATATGAATGCCATGCCACCCAAAAGACCAATTGCCAGTGCGGCAGCTAAGCAAGCAATCAGGATCTTGACAGGTTTAACTTTGAAGGAGAAAAGAGAAAGATTGTGTTATGCTTAACTCTCTAAATGGAGAAAAAAAATCAAAAAAACTGAAAATTCATTATATTGCAGGAAAAAAAATCTATGCTATTTTCATTAGACCATGTGCTGATGTGCATCAACAAGAAGTACCCGATTCTCATCCTCTACTTTTTCAACTTTTCTCTATCTTAGTTAACATTTACCTCAGCTTTTCACTCATCCTTAAATTTTCACTTAAAACACCCCAAGAATTCATTTTTCACCCTCTCTCTTACTTTTTTTTTCAAGAGTGTATTTTAAAACATTAAAACCTTCTACAATTGGAATAAATTTAGAAATTGAAGAACAAATTGCACAAACATTAATGTAACTAATCAATCAATATATATTAATAAAGTTGTAACTTTGCAACTTTCTTATATAAAAATTATTATTTTAATAATAAAAAATAAAGAAAATGAATTACCTCTGCAACTTTGCAGAGTTCTTACCTTCTCGTCCATTTTCGTTCATGCGACCTTCTGGCCCTTTCTCTCCTGCACAATCACAATCAGCACTTTCTTTATTTTTTTAATACTGTACTACTTTGCTTATTTATGCATTCTCGAACTCCCACCGAAACTTCAATGTGCATGCTCTTAGTAGTATTAAGAAGATATCACTATTTAATTACTCCCACCGAGAATTTCAATATACTGAGGATAGGATGATGTTCATGTACAGTTCAAAATGTGACAGAAGCACTCACTTGTTTTACACTTCATTTGCGAGCCATCCCAATCGAAGTTAAATGCACAAAGACACCTCCTTTCACCACCTTTTGCGGCGTTGCAAGTAGTATGCGGCCAATCACGACAATCTGAGGACGCATTGCAAGCAGGTTCAGCTGGTGGTTGCCAACTAATCTCAACTTCAATGAAAGGTTGGTAAGTTTCGATCAAAGGTTGATTGCTGATAACATTGCAGTTCCTCATGTTGAACAAAGAAGATTGCATGTTTGACATAAGCGTCGATTTCAGAATTTGGTCACAGTTACTGGCATTAGCAACTTGGATGAAAAATGTTTGGGTCTCTTGACTGATCAAAGTAACATTGAAGTTATTACCACCGGGTGCTGAGAAAACAACCTGACCAGTTTCATTATTGCAGTGAAAATATAAGTATGAAGGATCCCCACAATTTGAAGCTGTGCTTAGAGGATATGGAATACTATAAGTTCCACAAGGGTCGCAGTCTCGTGTTAGAGCTGCCATACATGAAAATAAATTTATATCAAAAACTTCGTTAGGACATACATAGAATCGTTGGAAGGAAATTGCTATACCCATATAGTATTTAACTACTTTCATCAATCAACAAGAAACATACCTACTACGGACTGTGGTGTGGTGCGAACATAGAGGGTAATTCCATCAGCATACTCCTCTTGCAAGCCAGTAAGAGAAGTGGATGTCCATATCTTGCAACTGCTTTCACTGTCTGTTCCGTTAATCGAGTAAGCTATACAATTGCAGTCATTGTGGCATTCAGTCTTGCAATCTTGCCCTGCAAAGTTCCTGGAAATACCGTCGTGATCAACTTTCATCATAGGTAATGTCAAAAACATATCTTCATCCGGCTTTCTCCCACAGAAGTGTGATTTCGGTGAACATCCACCTGAATGGTCTCCGGCATTCCAGCAGTCCGCATCAACAGGCGTGAACCCTGGCAAGCACTTGCACAACAACCTATTATAGCTATTACAACTGCCAAAATTCCCACATATATTGTGTAAACTGCACCTATCTTTTGGCTCAAACCACTTCAAGGACCAACCAGTTGAAGAATCCCATTCCCATAATTGGACCTGTCCCGTGACGTTCATTACCAACCTTCTATGCACTCTTTTTGCATCTACCAATAAGTTAACTACAATATCCGGGAGGTCTGAACTTTCCCAGTAAGTTGGTATTTTTTTAATGGATAAGCTAAGGGAAGTTTGTCCTAGGCGTAATGTAAAATTTCCAGGCAGTGGTGTATTTTGATTCGACCAGGATATCAAGATCGTCCCATTTGCATTCATTCCTGGAAGAAATGTATCAGTTGGGTGCTCAAAACTCTGCCATTCGGGCTTTAATGGATCTACTGGCTTCAGAATCAAGTTACCACTGTCACTAAGACATAGATTTGTTGGACTCGCTCTAACCAAATCGGAAGAAATCGAGCTAGAATTGGTGGACCAGTAGATTGAACCATTTTGGACCAGCAACATGGCATTACTCTCCGATGCAAGAAGAAGGGAAGCATCAGAGTCATGCAGAGGCTTATCCCGATTAGCTACCCATACAACTATCTTCATGCTTGTATCATCATACCATATGCCTAAATACCAGTTTTTGCCATCAGGGGTGAAGAATCCAAACTCAAATATATTCTCTGGAGATGACAGGATAGTGCTATTAGTACTAATGTCGTCAGTGACCCAAGGAAATATCTCTAAACATTGATTGCTTGCGTTGCATCGTTGTAATGGCTTCGAAAACAATACCACGGAAAATAGGATGAAGCAGAAGAGATTACTCGTGGACATCGTGGATCACTGAGGACTCCTAATATTTATCTCCATAAAAGAAATATATCATGAAAAGACTCGGGAGAAGGAAGAATACCACCAAAATGGAAGGTCTTAAGCATATAAAAAAGGAAGGTTTGAGGTTCTTCAAAAAAAACATGACAATATGGACCCGTTTGGTGTGAATAGTTTCAAAAGCGCCCCATTTTCGTAAATAGTTTGGGTTTAAACCCCATCTATGCAAAAAAAGTTTCCTATCTAACAGGTCGTTGGATGAGATTTGCGATTTTGTGTTCGATGACTAGTAGTTTGGTAATTCAGTACACTCTGACTATCAAAAACTTTGTTGGTTGAAAATTGAAACGGGTTGAAGTTTATCATGGGTCGATTTGATGAAGGCGCTTTGAGAGGTAGAATAGTCAGTGAACATGTGTGGATACCAATCACAAGGTTAGCACAAAAACTAGTAAACACAGATAAAAACACATAAATCAACAATTTGATGGTATAGAACAGAAGGTGGGGATACTAAAATTTATCTCTATTAGCTGACCAAGAAGTCATCTGGAAAAGTCATGCACATAAAACATATTACAATTCAGTTTCATAAACTTTGCCCCACCAATTTCTGTAAGCACATAGATAATGTAGGGTATGTCTACTATGGAGTATCTCAGTTCATATAATCTAAAATCTGTATACTGGTTTAATATACTGTATGTATCTGTAAATTTCATGACAGTAGAAGTATTCATAGTTTTCAGCAGATAGAGCATTAACTACTGAATGAACTAAGAACAAATAATCGAAATATACCTACATACTGACGACGCAACAGTTTCACAATCATACAGCGATTATTTGCACCTGCGCAACGGCCAGAACACCACCCTGGTAATGAATAACTCAAGGATCGTATATGATAGACTTCAAGGATCACCTTCAAAAAATAAACCGTGCTGGACCTAAGCCCTTTCACTATTTTTATTAAATTCGCTTCTATAGTAATATTATTTCAGTCTTAATGCAGTGGCTCTTTTACCTGCACCTGCCAGAGTGAAACACATAGACGAAACAGCGCTTTTGGCTGCAACCAACCCTTTTCTGGTCATTTCTTTTAACAATTTCATGGCCTCAGCACGATACGACCGTTTCAGCACTTTCCCAACCTCTGCTTGATCGGATAAATTGCACCAGCCATCTATAAGGGATATAGCTCCAGAGCCTTCTTTACATGGCTACTTTTGCAATAGCCTAGGCATCAAACCGTTGTAAGCTGAGAAGTATTTATTTATCATGCTTCCATAAACAGTTAAAGCTCTCTTTGTCATCCCCAATCTACGTAAAATAGAGAAAAGGGTATTATAACTTCCACGATTTGGCTCACGAGTCACGACCCATGGCCAAAAGCTGCTCGTGTACTTGGAAAATGACTGCTTCTCTTTTGAGTTTTGAAGCAGCCTCGGGAATAGCTGCGTGTATAGTATAGTGGATGTTGAGACAAAACCCGATCAATGACAGATCGATCATTCAATAAACCCATTGCTTCATCCACCTTACCATATTTACATTATTAACAAGTACTGTAATGAGAATGTTACAAGTGATCATTTGGCTTTTGCCCATGGTTGTGGTTCTATCATTTCATCCCAGAGTTTAAGAGCATCAAGAACTCTTACCATTGCTAGCCTCGAAAAAATCACCAACTCTGCAAAATCCATCATCTAAAGTATTACTAGTATATATCTGCATCTTACTTGACGAGCCTTATATATCCATCGAACCCACTTTGCAATAACCGTTAATTAAAGTATTGAAGGTGATCGCATCTGGACTGGCGGACAATGACAGTTGATTGGATTATGAAGGATTGATTCTGCAGGGTGGAATAATCCAACATCACAAAAAACCCTTGATCAAAATATTGCAAGTATAACTATAAACTGAAATTCCCTTCTTAACCGTATGAAATAAGCGTTTTAACCCTCATATTGTTTCACAAAACACAAATTGAGAGGTAAATCCACAAACTACGGGAGCAAATTAGGACACATTATAATCAATACGCAACAATTTGAAGAAAAAATAAATTATACTCGTACTACATCACAAGCTCTAAGAAGTAGAGGAGCCACACCTTGTTGAATTGGGGGTGATAAGGAGTTGCGGAGAGGTTAGGGTTTCGTCGATATGCCGTTTCATCCGCCTTAGAGGTGCGGCTTTAGGTGGTGCGACGATTTGCGCCGCCTAATGTCGGCGTTTCTCGACACCAGCTTTTCGATTTTTTTTGTTTTCTGGCGCTTCCTCGTGAGATGAGCTTAAATTTTGAACTTGTTTTTATATCTGCCTGAAAATTGAAGCGCCAATTTTTAAGTTCGATATATCTGTCTCCATTTCTTTAATGGTACGTTTGAAAACTTGAATTCGGATTTGAATTTCGGATTTGAAGCGTTTGAGAACCTTGGGATTTAGATATGAAATTTATATTTATTTTTTTTAAAAAAATGGTGACCTTGATCCGACTCCTTCCGCCTGAAATCCAAATTTAAATCCAAGGTACCCAAACACAATTTTGGATTTTAATTCTAGAAATTGAAATACAAGAATTGAATTCATGATATTCAAATCAATTCTAAGTACCTAAACACAACCTTAAAAAAATATTTTGGACTGATTTCGGAAGTATTTATTGTGATTGGCATTCTTGGCACTCAAAATATGGAATGAACCCGCCAAAAAAGGTACTCTTGTTATACACTAACTCGCCACGGTAATGATTGGTTATTAAAAAAAATCCAAAGTGAACTGATGATTTTCCGAATGGAAAATTTGTTGCTTTGCACATAATAACAAGTTTTGTGCGTTAGAAATTTTTGGGTGATCATTAATTCCCAGCTCGCATTCACGAGTTCAGAATTTGACGATACTTTTATCGTCATTACGAGAACTATGGCGTGGAAAAAAATGTTGAATTTAGAACAGGTAGCTCGGAGTTCTTGTAGGTCAAAGTATTTTTTGATGGTATTACACTTTGAATGGTCATCCCTCTTCCTCACGAGTTCCAAACTTGAGGATTTTTTTTTCAAACCGTACATCTAATAATGACAAGCAATCTTCTTTCTATAAAAGAAGACACCGCAAGCAGCTATGTGGCGCAACGAGAGATCTCTATTTCGAAATTAGTCCCTTTTTTTCATCTTTTGGAATAGTAACACACAATAGGGTTAGTAATTGAAATCAGATTGTTTAGGGGAGAAGTAATCCCCTAAACAATTAATGCTACATCTCGAAAATATAGCTATTCAATTACACTGCTTTGTATCAATGCAGATAATCAATCCGTATTAGACTCTTGACCTCCACAAAAAAAATCATTTTCCATGCACCCTTGAACAAACCTCTTATTGGAAAGTGAAATTGCATTAAAGCTTCCAATAACCCTTTTGCTCTAAGAGCAACCACGATGGTAGAACTCAAAATTAAGTTCTTCTTTGCCATGTCATTTTTTTACAAACTCAATAAATTTAAAACTTTCACTTGCAATGAAAGAACTTTATCTATAAAGTTCTTAGAGAGATAGGTTAAATAAAATAAAAAATAAAAAAAATAGCAATTGGTCATTTTTTATAGGATTTAGGACAAACTTGGTTCTTATTTTCAAACCAAGTTTCTCAAATATTGAGCAAACTTTTTGTTACAATGGACAAACTTTATAAATAAAGTTTTTAATTAACGAACTCAATGTAAGAACCACCCATTGTGGTTGCTCTAACACCTCGCAGGTTCTTATATACGGAGTAAAATGTTTCTACACATTCAAACAAGATGAAAATTTATCTCACTTACAATTATCTCAGATGCTTCAAAAAGTAGATTGAAGGAAAACTACCGATTTTTCAATCATTTTAGTGGCACCTCAAAATTTGACCTATTGTAGATGATTTTCTAATCAACCCAATTTCTTTGAATGCACATGCTCTGGGTTTGTTTGAGGTGTTGAGGGTGAAAGTTGATTTGGGCTTCCATGGAAATCTGATTGCAGGAGTTCAATTGAAATGGGGGAATGAATTAGGTTTATTGGTTTCTTTTAGGTGTTACCTACGAAGTATATTGTATTGTAAAATAAAGTACATATACGGAGAAATCGGTTTTAGGAAGTGTTTTAATCCGTAAACTACGTACTCCGTATTCTCCGTATACGTATATTTTTTTTTTAAACCCCGTATTTTGTGTTTTTGGTGGACCGATAATTTACGCATACATAACTCCGTGATTTAGCACGGGTGTTACACTGCGTGTATAAAAATTGTGTCAACAAACTGGATTACTATCTTCTGAACAAATTTTTCAGAATCATCGGAAAGTAGGTGGCAGGTGAATAATGAGTTGATACCAAGTGCCAATTCACGGGTTATTTTTTTGAGCGAATATATCATTTCATTAATAATAAGTCATACGACATCTACAACTTACAACGAAATTGAACGGATACAATACTATAAAATTTGAGTAAAATAAATTCTCCTTAAAACAAAGATCTCTCACTGAGATTTTGAACTCCGCTTCTGCACATCCTCTCTCAACATATCGTTGTTTAATGATACAGCTTTTCACAAGAGGGTCATCGGATCTTCTAAAGTTTTGAAGAGAATCGATTTCATCTAACCTGATAGATTGTAGCCGCCAGTCTGACATAAATTGAGATACCACATGATGAACGATTGTGGTACTGATCTTTCGCGTCCTCTACTATAATAGATTCAACACCTCTCCTAAAAGAGATAGCGAAACCCATCAATTGATGGAGGCGAAACTCTCCAAAAGGAGAGGACTTATTATAATCAAAATACTAATAATACCAATATTAAAACGATAAAATTCGTTAAAATTGGGGGCTTACCACCATTAAAGGTGGTAGCCCCAAGTTTTTTTTTTCTTTTTGGAGGCTAGGGTTTTTTTGGGAGGGAGAAGGGTTTGCGAGCATAACTAAGGGAGTAAGGAACTTTAGATAAATATAATTATGTTTTTCATATTCACGGGTTATTTTATTAGTTTATCAACTTTTCTTTTCTTGCATAGCATGTTTATTATTTGTTTTCAATACGGAGTATATCATTAAGTGTTAGACGGAATGACGGATAGTCAATTTTTTGGTTTACCGTAAGCCATCTTATTTTAATGTTAGATGAATAGAAAACAAAATTATTCTTCAAACGGATTGTGAGTACTAAGATAATAGTCATTTTTGTGTCATAACCTTTAGTTTGTTTTATATCCGTCATATGATTCATAAATCATAGTGAAATACGGAGTATTTTGTTTTGCATTAAGTGGAGCCTCTTTTTTTTTGTATGAATTGTGTACAAGTACTCAGAAATTGTCCTTTATCTACATACACCTAGGTTATTAGATTTCGATATTGAACACACGGTAAAAATCATATGCGTCAATATTCACTTCGTTTACGTTATTTTCAGCCAATATCATCCTTCTGTTCATCCTTATACGGATTGTGATTTGCTTCTTCGATTCAAAAAAATGTTTCAATCCCGTGACGTATCACGGGTATTACACTAGTTTGATAAAAAATAGACGTTATTTATAAACTCGTAAATAGGAGTAGGAATTATGGCACTCTGAAATTTGTTGGGTTAAATAAATGAGTATTTAATGAAAATGTCGGACCTCGAAGATACCACGTGAATTTCCTTTGCAAGCAAGAAGCTGGAACATGTCATTACTCAGCTCGATACACTGAAGGTGACTGTTGATCAATATCCAAATTCAGCATAAGCTTATTAATGTCAAATTAGTTCGATTATTTTGAGCCTCCATTCTGAGAACTTTTTGCATCGTTATTGGATGACTCTGACTGTTGACAATCGTAAAGTGAAGAATAATGGGTAAAATTTCTATGAAAACCAATGAGCTAATATTTCTATTTTTCGTGTTTCACAAGTCAAATTATAAGCATGATTAATTGTATTGGTTCCGACTACTGAGTGTCGTAAATTTGTAATCGAAGTTGTGTTTGTCTTTTGATACAGTACCGTCACATTCATTAGCAACACGGAAACATGTTAATCACTAAGGTAATAGAAGAGATAAACTCAAGTGGTAAGATCTGACTTAGGCCCTGTTCTTTTCGGCTTAATTTCAGCCCGTTTCAGACCAGCTCAGCTTTTATCAGCTCAGCCCAGCTCTTATCAGCTCAGCCCAACTCTTATCAGCTCAGCTCCAATATTTTTCTTAAAATTATTAGATAATTTATATAAGAAATAATTAGTTTCAGCTTCTATAAATTCAGCTCAGCTTCTATCAGACCAGCTCAGCTCTTATCAGCTCAGCTCAGCTCAGCCTTGTTTCAGCCGAAAAGAACAGGGTCTTACTTTGACCGAGAGATTGGGGGTTCGATTCTTACTTGTAGTGCACTCTTCTCATGTGAATATGTGATAATATGTTTCATCGTCCTGCAGAGCCAGTGATGATGAACGTAATGCAAATAATCATAAGCAAACTAGAGCCCAATTATGCGACTTCACCGTCCTCCCATAGATCCAGTAAAAGACAAGTCGTTTAAGCTCATTTCGACTGCAGTTGAAGATGAGGCGGTCTCATGGGCTGGTTTTACAGTACTGAAAGCAGGCTGTTTCGGGGGTGGAAGACTCGCATTTTCACTGCTAAGCATGAGGACTACAGTCGACATCGTGGGACGGTCATGAGGATCTTCTTGTATGCACAACAATGCTATTTGAATGCACTTCAGTACTTCCGAAATGTTGCAGGATTTTCTCAGTGTTAACTCTGGCAACTCCATTCCTCTATCTTCATTCCACAGCTTCCAGGCCTACGAAGTTCAAATTCATTTTATCGGAGTATAGAATGATAGTTGTGGTTTATCAAGCTCAGATCGATATCTAATTAATGCACCTTCCATCCCATCCGTGGGTCTCACGACTTGGCTATCGGACAGTCTCTCTTATGACTGTCATATCCGTTATAACTTTAAAACAAGCTTAGTACTTCCCCATATAGATAGATTGAACGAGCTTCTTGTCATTCCGTAGGCATTCCCTCTCTCATCTAATCTATCTATATGACTCATTTCAAGGGGGGTGGTTTGATGTTGAAAACGGACATTGCCATCATAAACAAGATTTCGTGATCTGAACTCTATTACTTTGGCCACCGAAATTAAACGAGTACAATATAAATGGGATAGAGGGTATCATGTTGGAAGCAAAACAATATTTGGCACTTACATGTCCTAGCAGACTTAGACCATGCTTATATATGAAGACTCTTGAATTTCTTCTACCACTAATGGTCTCCAATACAACCACACCAAAGCTGAAAACATCGGATTTGATGGAAAAGAACCCTTCGTACGCATACTCTGGAGCCATGTACCCGCTGAAACATTCATTGTCAGTATGTCAGATAGTAAAGAGAACCTTTAACTAAAATAAAGAGGCGTAAGTTTCAGAAGGATTTAGAGCAGTAGAGGTATTTCATACTATGTGCCAACAACCCTATTCGTGTTTGACTCTGTCTGTTTCCCTTGAACAATCCTTGCTAGGCCAAAGTCAGAAATTTTGGGATTGAGGTCGTCATCAAGTAAGACATTGCTTGGTTTCAGATCTCGATGAATGATTCTCAGCCTCGAGTCTTGATGAAGATAGAGAAGGCCTCGAGCAATTCCAGTTATGATGTCAAACCGCTTCTCCCAATCCAAGTTCAAAGATAAAGTTTCACCTTTTTGAAAATGGAATACAAAACTTACATGTTAATGCATGTACGGCAGATAGTCTCAACTCTTTAGTCTTTAAGTAAAAATGAAAATGGAGACTTAACTGAATAAACAAGAGTCAAGGCTTCCATTTGGCATGTATTCATAGACCAAGATCTTCTCGTCTGCCTTCACACAATATCCTAACAGTCTTACAAGGTTCCGATGCTGAAGTTTGGCAATCAGCACAACCTCGGTCCGAAATTCCTCAGTACCTTGCACCGATGCACTGGAGAGCCTCTTAACTGCGATTTCCTGTCCATCTGGAAGAGATCCCTGTATGTATTAACAGGTTATTTAATTGTTAAAGAAAACAAATATATCTATAGCTAAGGAAGACTACCTACATCCCAATTTATCGTCATCGCTTAAACTTTGGTGGTCAACTTCGGACAAAAAATTCTCCAGGTACGTAAAAATGTGTCATGTTCGATTTATCATAATCACATTTAGATTTTATCATTTTTTATTAAGTTGTATGTTGTGAGAATATCGGCCAAGCGTTACACCGGCGACTTGGCGAGCCTCTTAGCCTTGATCTCCTGTCCCTCTGGAAGGTATCCATGTCCTGTATGTATTAACCTGTTACTCCGTATTTAACTGTTTAAAGGAAACAAATATTACTAAGGAACATTACCGTAAATCCAAATTTATAGTCATCACTTGACTTTGGTGGTCAACCGATGCCGAATGCATCATGTCTGATTTATCATAACCTCAGTTTAATTCTATCATTTTTTATAAAGTCGTATGTAGTGAATTGTGTGAGAAATTATCGATCAAAATAAACATCATTTGCCAAGCAAAGTCGAACGAGGATAACACACATATGATGGAGTTAAATGATCTTACCCTGTAAACAGAACCAAAGCCTCCTGTTCCAAGCTTATTTTCATCTGCGAACTTATTTGTAGCAGACAGTATGGTTTCCCAGTCGAAAAAAGGCAAGTCTATTGGCTCACTATTATCTCCCATGAGCTCAACCGAACCTGAAAAGTTGCTAGAATTACTTAGTGGGAATTGTAGATTGACAAAGAACTTCATAAAGTCGCATCATCTTCCGGTCTTCGTGGAAACACAACGTAAAACACGTAGAAATGAAAAGTTCTACTCGTAATAGTTACCTGTTTCTCGAGCAATTTTTCTTCGGCATATGAACAACACGCCACCAAAAAGACCAATTGCCAGTACAGCAGCTACGCAAGCAATCAGAAACTTGACAGGAACAACTTTGAAAGGAGAACAGAGAAAGATTATTTGTGTTCTTTTCAACTCTCTACAAAATGAAAATTTGTAAAAGTGCAGGGAGAAAATATCTATGATATTTGCATTGGTAGTATTAAGATTTAAGGGATATTCTATACCCCAGGTTTCTCGTTTTCTATGTTGTACCCCTTCTTTTAGTCAAAATAATCTTTACTTGCGATAACTCATGGACACGAATTTTGAAAACGATGATTTTTCCCCTAAAATTCAATGTCTTTACGAGATATTCGATTTGGAAAAAAAGTCACTTTTGAAACTTGTAATAATAGTGAAGTTCTAAGGGATGACAATGGGTCCCGAACGCTGCCAGATCCGCCGGGTCTTACCCTAACGGGCCGGATCCTACCTGTACCCATCGGATCCAGGTAAGGATCTTAAAATTTTGGACCCCTATGGGTCCGGGTCCAACTTACGAGACACGGGTCCGGGTCCGGACCCATTGCCAACCCTTTTGCTTGGTCACACATTTTTAACCAAATAAACTTTGACCGACGATAACTCTTTTTCCAGAGGTCCGAAAGTGATGAATTTTTCCCTTCAGTTTGAAATTAAAATCGCCACCTTCATAATTCATGGCTGAGTTATCGTCGATCAAAAATATTTTGACAAAAGGGGGTGTACCATTTAGAATATCCCAAGATTTTACTACCATTCCCTCGTAAGTCGTAACTAAATCCACAAGTGAAAAATATCACTATTTAACTACCAAGGATATTGGTCTGAGAAAATCAATATACTAAGGATGGGATATTATATACTCCGTAGTTCAAAATGTGACAGAAAGGTGCTTTCTTTGGTATACAAAATGTGACAGAAATGTAAGATTGAAATCTGCAGGACACATACTACTCACCTCTTTTACATTCCATCTGTGAGCCATGCCAATGAAAGTTAAATGCACAAAGACACCTCTTTTTACCATCTTTTGCGGCCTTGCAAGTAGTATGAGGCCAATCACGACAATCTGAGGTCGCATTGCAAGCAGGTTCAGCTAGTGATCGCCAACTAATCTCAACTTCAATGAAAGGTTGGTCAGTTTCAATTAAAATTTGATTGCTAACAACACCACAAATCTTCACGTTGAACAAGGAAGGTGTCGTGTTTGACTTAACCATCGATTCCAGAAATTCAAGGTCACAGTAACTGGCATGATCAACTTGGATGAAAAATGTTTCAGTGTTTTGACTGATCGAAGTAACATTGAAATCTCTTTTGGAAGTTGAGAAAACAACCTGACCAGTTGCATTATTGCAGTGAAAATGGAAGTATGAAGGATCCCCACAATTTGAAGCTGTGCTTAGAGGATATGGGATACTATAAGTCCCACAAGGGTCGCAGTCTCTTGAAGTCGAAGCTGTCATACATGAAAATAAATTCGTTCAGATGCTTACGATAATACGTCAAATTGTTGAGGTAAGTTGCTTAACTCATGTATTTAACTACTTTCAACAGTACACAAGCTCTGATGAAGTCTACTTCTAGTACTCCGTACTATAAATGCTCACAAATTCTTGTTAAGACAGACAAATTCATCTTAAACTTAAAACGGGTCAAATAGGGTAGATAAGATAAAAGGCGCAACTGAAAATGTTTGTTTAGGCAAATATTGAAGCCTGCTAAAACAACAGTCTTCCCTCCTCAGTAGCAGAATCCTGTAGAAGAACGACTCCGAATCAAGTTAACACATCTTCAAGGCAATGCAGGTTGCAGCCCTAATCATACTATAATGACCACCCAGTTCTGTTTTCAATCAAATTAAATTAATTGCTAAAATCTGATTTACAGCTATTTTAGAACTTAACTTTTGATTTTTTGTTTTTGAGGAGGATGTAACATACAATCTTCAAATAAATGGAGGCGATGGGAGAAAACTCTTCAACAGTTAGCCTCTAAACAATATTAGGCGGGGTGGAAAATGGAAGGGAGGGAACAAGGGAAATTTATAGTCAAGTTTTGCCTCAAAATCTCTTTAGCCAAACTAGATGCGAGTGTTTATTAGAAGGATTATTATAGATGGATGAATGAATTACAAGGTTTGCAAAGAAAGAAACATACCTGCAACAGAGCGTGTGGTGCGAACATAAAGGGTAGTACCATCAGCATGCTCTTCTTGCAAGCCAGTAAGAGTGGATTTCCATATTTTGCAACTGATTTCAGTGCCTGTTCCCTCAATCGAGTAAGCTACACAATTGCAGTCATTGTGGCATTCGGCCTTACATTCCGGGCCTGAAAAGTTCTCCGAACCCTGATCCCCGACTTTCATCATAGGTAATGTCAAAAACATATCATCACTATCAGGCTTTCTCCCACAGGATTGTGATTTCAATGAACATCCACCTGAATAGTTTCCGCCATCCCAGTTTTCCCGAGACTTAGGTGTGAACCCTGGCAAGCACTTGCACAACAATCTATTATATCTATTACAACTCCCAAAATCACCACATGCACTGTAAAAACTGCACCCATCTTTTGGCTCAAACCACTTCAAGGACCAATTACCTGAATTATCCCATTCCCATAGCTGGGCCTGTCCACTGAAGTTCATTACCAATCTTGTAGTCACGCTATTTCTATCTAGCAAGAAGTCAGCCACATTTTCAGGGAGGTCCGAGCTTTCCCAATAAATTGATCCTGTTTCATTGAAAATAGTAAGGGTAGTTTGTCGTAGCAGTAATGTAAAATCTCCAGGCGCAGGTGTATTTTGATGTTGCCAGGATGTCAGGTTTGTTTCATTTGCATTCATGCCTGAAAGAAATGTATCGGTTGGGTGCTGAAAGCTCTGCCAATTGGGCATTCTGCTTGGATCTTTTGGTTCAAGAATCAAGTTACCATCGTCACTAAGACATAGTGTTGTTGAAATGTTGAGAGATAATTTTGAAATGTTTTTAGATTGACTATAGCTGGGAGAAATCGAGCTAGAATTACTCGACCAGTAGATTGAGCCAGTTTTGTCCAGCAACTTGAAATAACTCTCCTCTACGAGAATGGAAGCATTAGATCCATGCAAAGGATTATCCCGATTAGCTACCCATACAACTGTCTTCATGCGTGTATAATTACCATACCATATGCCTAAATACCAGTTGTTACCAGTGCTTTCATCAAGGGTGAAGAATCCAAGCTCAAATACATTCCCTGGAGATGAGAGGATAGTGCTAGTAGTACTAATGTCGTCAGTGACCCAAGAGCCTTGCTTTAAGCAATTGCTTGCGCTGCATCGTTGTACTGGCTTTGAAAACAATAGCACATGAAATAAGATGAAGGAGAAGAGAGTCTTCGTAGACATCGTGGATCACCGAGGACTCCTAATAACTATTTCTGCAAAAGAAAAATATCATGAGAAGACTCGAGAGAACAAAGACTGACATCACAATTGAAGGTCTTAATTAAGCATATAAAAAAGCAAGGTCTGAGGTTCTTCAAAAAAAAATGATGATATGGACCCGTTCTGTGTGAATCTTCAAACACGCCCCGTTTTCGTAAATAGCTTGGGTTTAAATCACATCTAAGCAAAAAATTCCTTATCTACCAGGTCGTTGGATCAGATTTGCGATTTTGATGACTAAAGGTCTGGAAATTCAGTACACTCTGACTATCAATAGTTTGTTAGTTGAAACTTGAAACGGATTGGAGTTTATCATGGGTCAATTTGATGAAGACACTTTGAGAGGTAGAAGAGTCAGTGGACATGTGTCATGTGTGGATACCCAATCACAAGGTTAGCACAAACACTAGTAAACAAAGATGCAAACACATACATCAACGATTTGACGGTATAGAACAGAAGGTGGGGATACTAAAATTTATCTCTATTAGCTGACCAAGAAGTCATCTCGAAAAGCCATGCACATAAAACAAATTTCCGTAAGCACATAAATAATGTAGGGTATGTCTATTACGGAGTATTTCACTTCATATGGAGTATATCTGTATACTGGTTTAATATACCGTATGTATCTGTAAATTTCATGACAGCAGAAGTATTCACAGTTTACAGCAGATAAAGCATTAAGCCATTAACTACTAAAAGAACTAAGAACAAATAATCGAAATATACCTTCCTACTGTCGACGCAGCAGTTTCACAATCATACTGCGATTATTTGCACTTGCGCAACGGCCAGAACGCCGCCCTGGTAATGAATAACTCAAGGATCGTATATGATAGACTTCAAGGATCACCTTCAAAGAATAAACCATGCTAGACCTCACCCCTTTCACTATTTTATTAAATTCACTTCTATAGTACTTCCTCTAGCCTTATATGATCTTCCCACATGATTATTTTATACTCTGTAAAAAGAATATTCAGCGGTAAGATCTTAGAAAGTTGGAGAAGTAATACTATTTCAGTCTTAATGCAACGGCTCGTTTACCTGCACCTGCCAGAGTGAAACACATAGAAGAAACAGTGCTTTTAGCTTCAACCACCCCTTTTTCAGTCATTTCTTTTAACAATTTCATGGCTCAGCACGATACGACCATTTCGGCACTTTCTCAACCTCTGCTTGATCGGATAAATTGCAACAGCCGGCTATAAGGATGTCATACGTGGATATATTAGGTAACCTTTCTCTAACTTGCATCTTGCTCATAAGTTCTCTAGCCTGATTTATCTTTCCTGATTGAGCAAAGTGGTGAATAAGCTTATAAGATACACCGATTGTTGTATAAAACCTTTGCACACTATTTCAGAGTAAAGCCGGATGGCTTCCTTTATATATCCCATCTTTGCATAGCCAGAAACCAGCACGCCGTATGTCACAGTATTAAGCAAACTCATCTTCCTCTCATTTCTTCTATCAAACCTGCTACCTCCAAGTACTGTGAGTGGCTACATCTGAAGATAAACCCTGGGTTAAGATTTGGGGATATAGCTCCAGAGCCTTCTTCACATGGCTACTTTTGCAATAGCCTAGGCATCAAACCGTTGTAAGTAAGCTGAGAAGTATTTATTTATGGTGCTTCCATAAGCAGTTAAAGCTCTCTTTGTCATCCCCAATCTACGTAAAATAGAGAAAAGGGTATTATAACTTCCACGATTTGGCTCACGAGTCACGACCCATGGCCAAAAGCTGATCATGTACTTGGAAAATGACTGCTTCTCTTTTGAGTTTTGAAGCAGCCTCGGGATCAGCTCTGTGTATAGTGGATGTTGAGCAAAACCCGATCAATGACAGATCATTCAATAAACCCATTGCTTCATCCACCTTACCATATTTACATTAACAAGTAATGAGAATGTTGCAAGTGATCATTTGGCTTTTGCCCATGGTTCTATCATTTCATCCCACAGTTTAAGAGCATCAAGAACTCTATCATTCCTAGCCTCGAAAAAATCACCAACTCTGCAAAATCCATATCTAAAGTATTAGTATATATCTGCATCTTTGGCATATCTTTCATTACTTGACGAGCCTTATCCATCAAACCCACTTTGCAATAACCGTTAATTAAATATTGAAGGTGATTGCATCTGGACAAGCGGACAATGACAGTTGACTGGATTATGAAGGATTGATTCTGCAGAGTGGAACAATCCAACATCACAAAAACCCTTCATCAAAATATTGCTAACTATAAACTGAAATCCCCTTCTTCACCATCTGAAATAAGCAGCTGCAAGCGTGCTTCGGTATATTTAGCTGGCGGAAACTTGATATGACAGCATTATGGTAATGGTATCAACTTTATCAACACTCTGAAGAAAATTGAGAGCCGAGTCCAACATGCCCTTCTTGCATACCTGAAAAGCGAAACGATTTTCCAAGTTTAAACAAGTATCAATCATTGCTTAAGAACACACTCCCTCTGTTTTCTTTTAATTGTTGTTCTAAAGTTTTACACAACCATCAAGAAAATTATGGCGCATGTTACAATATTGATTATGTATAATAATTACCACTGAAGACTGAAAAAAGTGACATTAATATTCGTATCAAGTGTTTCTTTAGCCAAACATCATGGGAAACGTAAAATGACAAATAAAGCACAAAAATACGTAGTAACTGTACTTCTAAAACGACAATTAAAAACAAACAGAAGTATCCCCCAAGCGACAAGGCATGCCGAAGAAGTAACAAACCAATCAACATAGCGAAGTTTATTTCCAGATTCACTGATTTCCCATCCCCATCCACATCCACATGAATTACTACCGATAACCCAGTTGTAAACTTGTATGCTTTATTCAATGTTGTATATACATATATGCATGTATAGCTTTCCGTCAATGTAGACCATTCCCTTTGACCCATAGCTTGTGTGTACATGAATTCTCCGACTTCGGTCCACCGTTCTTTCTAGCTGAAACAAGCTTAACTGAAGTAACCTAACGTGGCTTGACTAAGACAATTTGAACTTATTGTGGCTGAAATTAAATTAATTGAATTGAGTCGTTTCGAGTGAAATGAGCTTAAATGTATTGATCTGGCCTTACTTAACTGTGACAAACTAGACTTAAATGAACGGAATTAAATTGAATTGAATTGAGCTGAACCTACTTGACTTGACTTCCTAAGATAAACTAAACTTGATGAGACTGGCCCGAGCTAAACTTAACTGAACTTAAATTAACTGAACTGAAATGAGTTTATCTGTATTGACCGGTAGACAAACTGAACTTAAATGAACATAATTAAATTGAATAGAATTGAGCTAAACCCTAATTGACTTGAATTTGTGAGATATACGGAGTACTAAACTTAACGAAACTGAAGTGACCTTAATTTAACTAAACCTAAATTAACTCAACTGAATTGAATTGAGCATTGAGCCGAACCTAGCTTCACTGAACCGAACCGAACCAAAACCAAAAAGAACAGACACTTAGTCAATTTCACATGTTACGATTCATTGGATGTGACATTCATCCATACGCCATTTTTCTTAAGACGTACTCGCCTCGAGTCTTCGGAATTTCTGCATTTGATTACAATACTTCTCACATATCTTAAAGAGTCTAGCGATTGTTTCGAATTGGGGATAGTACAACTTTCAGGTTCCAGGAATCAAGCAAAATCAAGAACAAATTGAGAGATGATAAACCGTCATATTGTATCACAAAACACAATTCGAAACAAGATGAAGAGATAAATCCACAAATTACAGGAGCAATTTAGAACACATTATAATCAATAGGCAACTATTTGAAGAAAAAATAATTGAAATCATAAGCTCTAGAAAGTAGAAGAGCCACACCTCGTTGAATTAGGGGTGAATCGCCGATAAGGAGTTGCGGAGAGGTTAGGGTTTCGTCGGAGACCGCCTTCATAGGGCGTTTCGGCCGCCGTAGAGGTACGGTTTTAGGTGGTACGACGATTTCCGCCGCCTGATGTCGGCGTTTGTCGACCCCGCTTTTCGATTTTCATTTTTTTTCCCTGTTGCTTCCTCGTGAAATGGGATTAAATTTGAACTTGTTTTTATATCCTCCCGAAAATTTGAGCGGCAATTTTTTTTTTTTTTGTCAACTATCACATGACACCCTACAACGAGTTTAGAGCGACAATTTTTAACAGTTAACACCGCTAATAAATACTTTTGAAATTGACAGATGGATTACGGATTTCAAAATCAACCCAAAATGACAATTTATTTATTTCTAGTTTCTAAAAAATATCGTTGTGGGTCGATTTCAAAAGTATTTATAGAAATTGGCGTAAGCTCGGATTCTTGATACTCAAAATATGGAATAAACTCGCTGAAAAAAATAGTACACACACTTTTACTTGCCATGGTAAATGATTGATTATTGAAGAAAATAAAAAAAATGACAACTTTTCGAACGAAAAATTAATGTGGTATATCTGAAATTTGTCACTTCGCACATAATACATACCGAGTAGTCTTATGCATTATTTTGTGTGTGATCATAAATTCATAACGCGCACTCACAAATTCAACATCTTGCGATTATTCTTTCGTACTACTCATTGTTATGAGAACTATGACACTAGAAAAAAAAAATTCATTTAGAACATGTAGCTCAGTTCTTATATGTCAGAGTATAATTTTATTGTAGTCCGTATTACACTTCGAATGGTCATATATCTTACTCATGAGTTTCAAACTTTACAATTTTTTTTTCAAATTGTAGTTCTCTTAAAGACGAGCAATTTAATAAACCTAATCGTTGTTTATAAACTCGTAAATACAAGTTATGGCCACCAAAAATTTTGCAGTTTAAAAAAAGGGTATTTAGTGAAATGTCAAACTTGAAGGATAGCACGTGAATTTCCTTTTTTATAATGCTCACTTATGCAGAGTTTATTTTTATTTGTGAGTCGTGACAATTAAACACTTTTATATGGGTGTCCTAAATTAGATTTGGCAAACGGGTCAACCAAGTTGGGTCAGCTTCGGGTTGGGTCACTTCGTGTTATAAAAAAATCGAGTTGACTTGGTCAGGTCGGATCATTTTGGATTTGCTATTTTCAACTTTTTTAGAGATATCGACTCGTTTCTATAATAATAGTCGGGTCAATTTCAATTTCGCTCGAATCAATTTGGATTACAGGTCAAACTCGGATCTTTAGTTCGGGTGTCGATTTGGGTTCAGGTTGACTTATTCGGACCGGGTCAGGTTTGTCATGTCTAGTCCTATATCATGTTACATGTTCAACCCAAATCAAAAGTAGGATAAGGCCCAAATCTTGAACGAATAGCACGAGCCTAATGGGCTAGTTAGTAGCTATACAAAGTCTTACAGTATTTGGGGTTTTGGAACTGAAATTTTTGGGCTACAAACAAGACGAAGAGAGGCTAATACAATTAAGGGAAATATTTTGGTGTTTTTTCTCAAATATTTTTACCGTTTTATGAAGTCGCCCACCGGGTGAACGACTTCATATAAAGTCATCCACTAAGTTAGCGTCATCATATTAAATTTCAGTTAAGTCACCCTTTAGACGACAGACTCGAAGCCTAGATGTCATGGCCTCAAGCCATACAACTTCCACAAGAACGCTCTTACAGGGGATTGAACCTAAGACCCATGAAGAAATAACCACATGTTTTATCCACTAGGCTCCACCCTTGCGGATCATTTTAATAATTTTTATTTCAAAACATTATTTAAAAAAAACTCCAAAAAAATTGTTTCTATTGTGGTCATTATGTATATTCAACTTCTATTAGTAGTAATCACGTGCCTCACATCCAAACACGTGAAGCCCTTATAAACATATCAATTAGTTATTGACTTTGGTCTTTGTATTCTAATTTGGAAATCTCTAATTATTACAATCACAATTAATAAGTAATTAACCACTCTTCAGTGTAAATTTTACTCAATAATCATTGTATAGCGTGATGAAAAGAAAAAAAAATTATCGTGAAAATTGGACATTTTACGATAAATAAAAAGTAACTCATCACTACTTTACGTAAAAGATAATCTTTCCGACTCAATCATTTATTTACCTTATACTGAGAGAGTAAATGTGAACCTTCAAATATCAATGTATCATCGTGATTTATCCAGTTATAGTATGCGATGATTGTAGGTATTTTTTTCGTCACTGTACTTAACAGTTAATACCTTGATTAATTTGCACTTAGGGCTCGCTTGGGATGAGGTTAATTATTCTGGGGGTAATAGAGCCAAAATGAACTAGAAATGGATGAACTTGTTGCTTGATTGTACTACCTCCGTCCTTTATGTTTCTTCCCGCTTTTTAAGATTTGTGAGGAGTATTATATTGAAACGGGAAGAAACATAAAGGACAGAGGGAGTAACATTTTATAGTGTAAACAAGTTACGAGGGGGGAATAATTACCCCATTGGGGGATAATGCATTACTTGGGGGAGAGGGGAGTAATAATTCTCCCCCCTAAATAAGCTATACTTCATTAATTTTCTCCATTTCCGCTTAATATCATCACTACTTTCCATCATTTTCTAATTCATTTTTGTTTTATTAACCCCGGAATAATTAACCCCATCCCAAGCGAGCCCCTAAGACCATCCCCAAGCAAGTGTCAAGTTAATTGGGTCACCACCCATTTTTTCTCTTAATCCTCTTTATTTATCTTGACCCACCTATACCCTCCCATCCAGAAAGTCATGACCTAGGTCACCAATCCCATTATTTATCAATTTCTAATTAATTTATTCCAATCAATTTTTTTTTCCCACTTTTTTTTTTTTGTGTTCAACCAATGACATGAGAACACATACAAGGTCACAAGGTCATGACCTAGTGTCACCAAGTGACCTCTTTTCCATTGGGTCATGATAATATACTCCTTAATTGCTAATTAAGTTGACCCAACAAGGTCATGACCTTCTTCATGACCTTGCTTGGGGATGGTCTAATGTTAGAATTTGGAATTTCAGATCTTAATCACTAGGGTTTATTTTGTAGGTCGGGTCCCACCTGTCCTTTACATGTGCTATCACGTGAGGACTTACCCTCATGTTTTGTAGGCTTGGATATGTACAAACATCAGCTTCGGTCACTTGAAAATATAAAATTTCAATTGTTAAACCTTTTAGGTTCGGGTGTTATTGACCTTTTACTTTACAGACTTTTACCTAAATTAAAAAAGGTTGTAACTTTGTAGGGTTTGCATGAAGATTGAAGGTAACTTGTGAATTAATAAGTTGGATTTTGATTTTCACCATTCACCATGCATACTAAGTCATTTAATTAAGTCTTCAAAGACACAGTTTCACACTAAGTTAATATTATTACATAAACGTATTATATACAGGAAGGATGATGTGTTCTATCTATACACGTATATTGAAAATCATGAATGTAAATGGTTTTTACATTAATCGTGAATGTAATTATCAATTTTTACCGATAAACTTAATACTCCTCTTTTTATTTTTCTAATTTGTAATTTATCATGCATGACCGTGTCTCACATTGTGAAACCGTCTTTCATTGCTTTAATGTAAATGAAAAAGATTATTTTTGTGAGAGGTTCATTTCCTACGAAAGATCAGAGTTGCTTACTTTTATATTTTTCTCTTTTCTTCATTCTAATTTGACATCTATCATACTTCCAATTATTTATTTATTTTTTAATTAAAATATTTCTCACAATTAATATAAAATATAAATAAATGAATACAATTACTAGAGTATTAGTTATGCATTAGTGTGACTCCCTCTAATTTCCTTACTCTAGTATGATTGGGAAGAAGTGTTATCCAAAAAAAAGCCACTAATTTGTGTTTGTGATGGAAATACTCGTCTCAAGCTTATGACGAGTCAAATACATGGGATAAGACCAAGTCATATGTGTCTAGGATATGATGTAGGAATTTTTTTAACATTTTCTTCCTAGTTAGATACAGTATATTTAACTCATTTTTACGTATTGATAGATATGCTTTTCATTTTATCATTTGTTGATTGGTTAGAACAAAAGTTCCAAACCTCCTCCTAAAATTGAGTGCCTAATTAGCTTGCATGTCTATGTAAAAGTGGACAATTTGACATATGGGTGTTGATGAATGATTGCATGATGCAATAATATTATCACGATTTGTCTTTTAATTTTAATTTAATTTAATTTAATTTAATTTGTGTACGATTTGCATGCAAAATATAAGGGTCTACTCATGTGTAGATATGATCGATATGGGACAATGCAACTTTGATGCATGCATGGTCGTTTAGTAAGTTACGTTGCAATTTAAATAAGTTGAAGGATATAATATGAGGGTGAAGTTTCGTTTGCACATTAAGTGAATGCTTGCAAATATTATCACTTCATCCATTCAAATTCCTTGTCAATATGTTTGTTTATCTTAATTATTAAGCTTAGACAAATAATTTTGGTGCAATTATGAGTTGACAAATTAATTATAAATGAGTTTTATGTCGCAAAATGGAATCGTTATGTCGTATCGGATTTGACTCATCATCTGTGGTTAATCAAAATAAGAATAATATGGATTTTAAAAAGAATTCAAATTAGTGGCTCGAGTAAGTCAGATCATGCCTGGCATGTTTTCTTTCGAAATCTAAATTTTGCCCTTTCGATAGTATGATGAGTTATATACAAGAGAATTAATTTATAGATCACATTTGCCATAGTCGATACAGAGTATATTTCATTTTTTTTATATCGAGGTCTTTTAAAATCTAGTGTAGTATTATCCAAAATAGAAATATCCTATTCAATTCCTAAAACTACACAAGACTCATGTGTGATGTGTGACTACAATTTAACGATCCATAAACAATTGTTTAAAATCGAACATATTCATTTCATCATTAAAACAGATCAAATAGCTAGACACTGAGTGATAAGTAGACAAATAACTTCGATCATGATCCAATAAAAATTTATCCATTCTATCATTATGCAGAGTATTTGAATATATATTTTATAAGAAAAAAACGCATATATTTATCCTAAACGAGATTACACGTAAATCACAAATTATAGGGGAGGATTAATATAACTTGTTAATGGTATTATTATGTCTCATACCACATGGTAGGGACTAGGGACTTGGGAGGGGGCCAAATTGGATGCAATAAAACAAGGAGAATTAGCCAAAATCTTGTATCCAAATTATGGATGGGGAGAATGAAGAGATAAGTCCTTACTTTAAAACCAATCATATTTCCAAACTTCCATCACCACACATACAAAAAGCAAAATCCCTTTGTGGTTTTGTCCATCTGGTTCGGTCCAAACTCGGAAAAATCGGATTTAAAAGGTTCTAGTTTGGATCGGTTCAGGTTTCCGATTAGCCGAACCCGATCCCTGATTTCTTTCTGGTCGGGATCCGCGAGTTAA
The DNA here is from genome assembly GCA_958450325.1 of Agrostemma githago. Classification (NCBI taxonomy): domain Eukaryota; kingdom Viridiplantae; phylum Streptophyta; class Magnoliopsida; order Caryophyllales; family Caryophyllaceae; genus Agrostemma; species Agrostemma githago. The sequence continues at coordinate 3,896,899 of OY288259.1, forward strand.
TTCAACGATACGAATTCAGTGTACATTCATACTACTATGTTATACGGAGTAGTAAATTATACTCCGTAGTTGCATTCATATGTATATCAGTATATTCTTATAGCTTAGGTAGCGAAATTTGGTCCCCAATATTAACATTAGTTACAACTTACAATGTAACATGTCCTTTTAATGTGGAATAATGCAATAAGAATTGTTTTCTAAACAGGGTATTATTGTATTAATGTCCATAAGTTGTACCCATAAATATTTTTCTTTGTTGAGAATTGACTCCTAAATCCAAATAATCACATGTGAGTAATATCCGACATGGATGGAGGATGGAAAAATGTTTCACCTTATTAGTCAAGGGTTACTCTCTTTATTGCAAATTGGTTTTATAGTGGAACCCTCTTATTTGGTCGATTGAATTTTTTTCGACTCTCAGGTGTGGCCCAGGCCCGTTATGAAATTTCACATTCTTTCCTTTTTGGATTGGAAAAACGACAACAACCAATCGAATAAACTAACTCTACGGCTCTAGGCTCGTCACATTGCCCGTCTTCACTTGTCAATTTACGCCGATTAATACTCGATCCGTCATCCATTTACATTTCCTTATCGAATGTTGTCCTACAATAGCGGACCTAAATAGTACATACGGTGTACCTATCTGCTATCTATCACAAACTTGTAAAATTACGATACAAATAATGTAACTACAATGTAATAGTTCTATTGATTATGTGATAAGTAAGTTGGCAACGAAGACGAGTAATCGAGTGAGCTATTTGACGATCTTTGTAGTCGCAACAACTGAGACGGTGTTACAGACGTCGAGGACGAGTTCGGTCCACTATTATCCATCTTTTTTGAGGAATTGCTAGTCGGCTTTTGGTCGTCGTTACCATTGGGTTGTTCGTGCTTAATCTCTTGTAACAACACGGCGACATCTTTCATTGTAGGTCGGTCTTCTGCTCGATTACTTGTACACAATAGAGCGATTCCTAAGGCTTGGAGCATCTCTTGGATTTGGGTATCTTGGTGGCCTTGAAGCTTAGGGTCGATAACCTCGACCGGGTCCTTTTTACTCTTGAGATGCTCTCGAACCCATTGAATAACATGTTGCTCGTCCGGAAAGGACGGGTCGACGGGCTTCTTTCCGGTTATGATCTCTAGCAATACAACTCCGTAGCTAAATACATCGCTCTTCACCGTGATCTTCAACAAGCACGCATTCTCTACACATTATAAGTAATCAAATGGAATAACTTCAAACGCAAAATACTTCAAATTTATCAATCAATATAGGTATGTATCAATTTAGTTACGGAAAACTTACCCGGAGCCATATAACCGTATGAACCGGCGAATTGGGGACTTGCGGACAATGAACCGCTTTGATCTTCTACGAGTCGAGCAAGGCCGAAATCAGCTAGACAAGCTTCGTACCTATCACCCAACAATATGTTATGTGACTTGACATCCCGATGGACTATCGCCGGTACACAATCATGATGTAAATAAGCGAGTCCCTCGGCGACCCCTAGGGCTATCTTCAACCGTGTCTCCCACTCCACTACTCCACCACCGTCGTGCAACAATGCACCAAGTGTGCCACTAGACATGTAATCGTAGAACAAGAGATTGGTCTTTCGGTTGGCGGCCCATCCCAATAACTTGACGATGTTTCTATGTCGGATCCTTGATAGAGTTACAATTTCCGAAGTGAAGAATGTCGCCGAGATTTTCTCCGACGACCGGAGCCTCTTAACCGCGACAGTCAATCCAGACGGGAGGGAAGTTCGATAGACGGCACCAGACCGTCCTCGACCAATAATATTGCCACTCGTCAAGCACCCCGCCACATCAACAATCGACAAGTCGAGTTTCTGATACAACGTGACCTCCCAAGGCGGGCACATTTCCACATCATCGTCCGAGCACATCTCCACGTCATCGTCTCGACACCTACGCAACCACTTGGGCCCACCGAGAATAACGTAAAGGGACAATGCAAGCATCACACACGCCGCAGAAAGCAGGACCGCCATCGCAATCCTCGCCCACGCCAACTTTTGTTTCCCGGCCCCACCGTCCACGTCAGCGCACTCCCGGTCCTCGGGGAGGCAAAGGCCCGGGTTTCCACCCAAATCCGCCTTCGGAAGCCTAGAAAAGAACGGGGTTTCGGGTACCCGGCCCGAAAACCCGTTGTTGGACACATTTAGAACCATCAAATTTTGCAACCCACCCAATGAACTCAAATCACCCGACAAATTATTATGGGAAAGATCAAGAATCCCGAGCTTCGTCAATGACGAAAATTCCGCCGGAATCCCGCCGGAAAGTTGGTTCCAACTCAAATTAACCGAGATCTCCAGCCCCGGAATCTTCCCAATACTGCTCGGAATCTCGCCGGAAAACCGGTTGCTGCTCAAATCAATCAATTGGAGCTTCAAACACGACCCGATTTGACTCGGGATTGACCCGTTTAGTCTATTCTTTGCTAAAACGAGTTTAGTGAGTGAACTCAGTGACCCGATTCCAGAACTCAGTAACCCATCAATCAAGTTATCAGAAACATCGATGAATTGAAGCGACGAAAGTTCACTTAATCTCGTAGGAAGAAACCCAGAAAATGAGTTAGAGTGTAGATCAAGGAATGTGAGATTCTTGCACCCAGAGATCTCTTCTGGTATAACCCCATTCAAACGATTGTTTCCGAGGTCTAAAAAGTTCAAATTTTCAAGCACACCAAGTGTTCGAGGAATTGCCCCAATGAGTTCATTGTTACTTGCTCTAAATCTTACTAATGATGAACATTGCCCGATCTCAGCCGGTATCGGACCGGATAAATTGTTGGATAATAAGAGCAGTTTGTTGAGGTTTTTGAGCTGGAAAATCCCTTTCGGTATCGACCCGGTTAAACCGTTTGATGACAAATCAATGGCTTCTAATTGCGAACAATTCGATAAACTAGGTGGGATATTTCCCTCTAGTTTATTTTCCCATAGGAATAGGAGTGAAAGATTTGACAATTTGCCTAACTCAGATGGGATGACTCCACTTATTTGGTTGTTATCAACCTCAATGTGTGTGAGGCTGCTGCATGAGCCTAAGGATGATGGGATCGGTCCGGAAATTTGATTAACACTAAGCTGTAATTCCTGCAATTTTACGAGGTTTCCGAATGAATCCGGTATCCTGCCCGTTAATGAATTCATCGAGATGTCGATAAGGGTGAGGTTGGTGCATTTCCCTAGTTCAGAAGGGATTGTTCCAACTAAGGAGTTTTGCCAAAGGAGTAGGCTTTGAAGACGGTAGAGGTTCCCTAAGGTTTTCGGGATTGATCCCGAGAGTGAATTTTCATAAAGGTATATGCTTTCGAGATTGGTGCAGTCCCCAATCTCCGGTGGTATGTCACCGGAGAGTAGAGCGGTGTAAATGGCTAATGTTTCGAGTTTTTTCAGGTTTCCTAGGGAAGACGGGATCGAACCAGAAATGCTCGTTTCAGCGATTCCAATCATGGTTAAATCGGTGCAGTTGCCGAGCTCTACAGGTAATGGACCTTCAAGATTCTTGTTACCCCCTGCCCTTAGAACTGTCAAGTGTTTGAGGTGTCCTATGGTATTTGGGATTGTCCCACTTAGTTGATTATCATACAGGATTAACCAAGACAAGCTTGTTAGATTCCCAATTTCGACAGGAATAGACCCCTCGAGTTCGTTTGAGTTGAGATAGAGTCGCTCTAATTTGGGTAAGTAGCATATTTCATTTGGGATCTCACCATTTAAGGCATTATCACCCAAGTCTAAGGACTTAAGCTCATGCAACATTCCCAACTCTTTTGGGATTGTACCAGTGAGATTTGTTCCTACTAGAGAAAACTTTGTTAAGGTTAACAATGATGTGAAATTGGAGGGCACATTCCCATGTAAATCTACATACCTTAAGTTTACCTCAGTCACTTCACTTTGATTGTTGCAAGTGATCCCATACCACTTACATGGATTCCCATCATTCGGGTTCCAATCATTTAACACCTCGATGGATCCCTTAAGCCCGTTCTTCCACGATATCAACGCCTCGCCTTGTGGATTCACGGCGAGAGCGGTTAAAATGTGTAGGAAAAGGATGAGGATGAAATATGGGTGGTGGTGGTGATGCCATAGTTGAATGTTAGGCATTACAAATTACAAATATAACTTCAGTTTTTTTTTTCTTTTAGGGTGTTGCTAGTTTTGATTTGTTACTTCTCCCTAGAAAGCTACAAACTTCAATGAAAAAGAACACAACACACACAAAAAAGGAGAAGAATTCGAGGCGGTTTGTGTTTTGTGGAGGGTAGTACTGGTACTAGTGTATTTACTGATGTGTGTGTGAAACTCGGAAAATCATGTCAAGATGTGGTAATGCAATTAAGTATGATAGGAATATCGATTAAAGAATTGGGAGGAGACCCCGAATCTCCGGATCCAAGAAGAGCTAGGTGCATATTATATGTTTTGGGTAGGGAAGAAATGGAATTTTAGATGCCTCTTTGGTTTTAATATAGCATTTGTTTTATGATGAGGCCATATGCTGAGGCCAGAGTTGTGCAGTGCAGTGCAGTGCGGTGTAGTGTGTGTGGAGAGGGAGGGTGATGGCATTATGGATGGCAAGTGTTCCTGTTTTTTGATTTTTTATTTGAAAGTGAGACTTGGATGAGCTGTGTTTAGTGTCCTTTTTCCCTTTGGATTTTTACACTTTTGAAACCCCTTGCTTTCCTGTCTTTCCTTTGCTGTTTCGTAATCTCATTGTCGAGATTGCGAGATTTAATCTTACTTGAGAAATCTAATCCGAACCACACCCGATGTAACATAACATGTCCAACACATGTAGGAAAAAAAAAGGTGATGGAATGAATGGAGTTGAACCGCCTCGAACCCCATCTCAAAAATGGGTACTGTTGGATTTGACCCGTGACGTGATATAACATTGTCGGGTTGCTTCAGGTTCGGAGATTAACCATTCGCATGCAGAAAAGCCATCCAGGTTGAATCGGGTTAGATCGGGTGAATTTAGGTTATGGGGAATGTTGGGTCCGGTTCAGGTTTGGATCATCTAGAGATTAACCATTCGCGTGCAGAAAAACCATCCAGGTCGAATCGGGTTAGGTCGGGTTATACGGGTCATGTGATTCGGGTCAGATGAGTGTTTGCAAGGTCTGTATCATAGAAGTGTGGCTTCACCTGAACATTTGAGATTGGAAAGTAAAATGAGAGTGAATTAGGTATTGCAAGATAATAAATAGATGAAAGTTGAATGAGGGAAATGGTGGGTTATTGTCAGTTGAATGCATATGCTCTGTTTTTCCGATGAGGGATCTGAGTCATCCCCTTGTCCTCTACTGCTATTTTAGGGCTTTAATGCTTAATTCTGGCTCCCTTTAATTCTCATGTTTCCTGTTATATGCTACCATAATTTATAGAAATAAAAACCCGTATCATGCGGTCTCACACTGTGAAATGGTCTCTGGTTTCTTTTATAAAATTTTATAGAAATAGATTGTTTCACGTGTGAACCGTCTAATTACGTGTCGCCTGTAGTAGGGCACTTGTCAATTTGTTGTAGTTTGTCCATGTAAATATAAGTTTGACAGGTTAAAACTTAAAGCTATGTATATTCGACTCTTTATCGCATCTTATTCCGAGCGAAAATGATAAAGATATAGGAATTGGACTAATAGTAAATCGTGTTTAATGTACCTCTAATTTCGGGGACTACTTTTTACCGTCGGCGCTTTACTTCTTACCGTCGGCGTTAATTACGTGAAATGACGAGTTTGTCCTTGCTATTTATTCTCAAAATAATATTACTTTTACATTTTATAGATTATTGATTTATTAAAACTCGATAACAAAACCGTCTTTTTCGATTATCGTAATAAACCAAACCGACTCCCTATATAGTTAATTACGCAAAATGACGAGTTCTCCTTTGCAATTAATTCTCGAAATATTATCACATTTACATTTTATAGAGTATCGGTTTATTAGAACTCGATAATAAAACCGTTTTTTCGATTATTGTTACGCCTCCGATTTTAAACAGTGAATTAGATTAATTAACGATTTAATACAATTTAATAAACCATAATTAACAAATACGAGTAATATGCAAATTAAATCATAATTAATCTATGACAAGTCGACAATCAAAATTTATTATACAGATCGATACAAATTAAAATAAAAAAATCCGAATATGGGTCAGGTCAAGTGGGTTTTTCGACCCATTAAGTATAATATAAATCTTTCAATAATCTGAGACATGATGTATAAGGTGGTGAAATTGGTTACTTTGATAACATTTCATACAAATGACCCGGGTTCGAATCCTCTTGTTCGCACATTTGTACCCCAGACCTAGTGATCAGGAGGCAAGTTACAAAACCACTACTCCACCCGGAAAATGGGGGGGGGGAGTCGAAGAATTTTTTCGACTCTCCCATCCGTGAGTCGAAGAAATTTTTCGAAGCCCCCATCCGAGAGTCGAAAAAATTCTTCGACTCCCCCATTTTTTTTAAGATAGTTTTCAGCCTTCTGAAATATGCGAATGTGGGAACAAGAGGATTCGAACCCCGGTCATTTGTCTGAAAGGTTATCAAAGTAACCAATTTCACCACCTTATACTTCATGTCTCAGATTATTGAAAGATTTATATTATACTTGAGAGTCGAAAAACTCACTTGACCTGACCCATTTCCGGATTTTTTTATTTTAATTTGCATCGATCTGTATAATAAATCTTGATTGTCGACTTGTTATAGATTAATTAGGATTTAATTTGCATATTACTCGTATTTGTTAATTATGGTTTATTAAATTGTATTAAGTCAATTAATCTAATTAACTGTTTAAAATCGGAGGCGTAACAATAATCGAAAAAATGGTTTTATTATCGAGTTCTAATAAACCGATACTCTATAAAATGTAAATGTGATAATATTTCGAGAATTAATTGCAAAGGAGAACTCGTCATTTTGTGTAATTAACTATATAGGAAGTCGGTTTTGGTTTATTACGATAATCGAAAAAGACGGTTTTGTTATCGAGTTTTAATAAATCGATAATCTATAAAATGTAAAAGTAATATTATTTTGAGAATAAATAGTAAGGGCAAAGTCGTCATTTCACGTAATTAACGCCGACGGTAAGAAGTAAAGCGCTGACGGTAAAAAGTAGTTGCGCTAATTTCATTAAGGAACACAAGTGGATGTTGACCGAGTGACATGCGAAAATGTCCGCTTTTATTATTTCTTGTTGTAAACGTAGTACACTAGTACTCCGTGTTATATAGACTCTTTAATCACATCTTATTACGAGTGAAAATGATGAAGATATTATAGGAATTGGACGTATAGTGAATCGTGTTTAATGTCGCTCGAGTTCAATTAAATTTAAACACAAGTGAATGTTGACACAGTCAGATGCAAAACCTTATATTTTATCAAAATATTTCTTTTATATACCCATCCATGGAGTATACGGAGTATTTTTTGAAAGGTAAAAACTTTCGGAAATTCGTAGGACATATAAAAATTTGTTTTTTTATTGTAAGATGTTATGGGAATACAAGGGAAGGGCATGTTACCGAATGAAGTTGTACATGTAAAGCAATTAATGAAGTGAACAAAGTAGTCCGTAGTAGCGGAGCTTTCATTACCACATGACTACATGACCATATGAAATGAAAGGCCTTCACATAAGGACCAACTGCCCTACAGACTAACATAACAACCAAGTAGACTCGGTGAATATTGATTCGAGACGGGCCCGAAACATTCTGATTGGTTTTTATTTCGATTGTGATGTTGTCGAATTATTACGAATAATCAGCTCAAATCATAATATCTCATCCACTCGACACATAATTGTGTAAATTGGATGGATCATAAGACTCACTATTTTATTTTATTTTTTAATATCATCAATTTATTACTGAATCAGTTATTTAAGTGTCACTTATTTACACAAATTAGATGAAATTAAGATTGCATAATTACCGTTAGTCTTGTTAGACAATTATGTCCGTTTTTTACGATTAAAGCTGGTCAAACAACAGCCTATTTGGATACATAAGACATCGTTTTTATTATGAAGCAAGTATTTATGTGTTTTGTTTTTATCCGTTGAATCTACTTGATCCGTTTTAAGATTCGAGAAATAGGTGAATCATCTAATATAAAAATGTGTGAAGATATAATTGAATATATGAGGCATCTTCTTACTACTTTAATCATATGTTACCACTGGTAGTTAATATGGTGAATTATTACTTGACAGTACACTTTTTTCCCTCCTTTCTTTTAGAGTTCATTGATACACAACTTTTTACCCTAATGATTAAGTTTGAATGGATTGAGTGGAGTGAAAGAGTTACCTACCTACCTACCTACCTAGCAGGTGCTCAGTCTTCATAATTTTGACCAATGGATTTCAATTATTCATATATTGGTTCAAACACGGATCGAATTAAGTGTGAAAATATACTCCGTAACTCACAAATAAATAGATAACTGAGTTTGAGAAGAATCTGTGGATTCAATGGATCGTCTTGCCGTCCCTGAAGTGCTGTGTGGTCGAACACCTCCAAATTACCAATCCTAGGCCAATAGGGAACCCGATCCGACTCAACCCAGAACCATTGAGCACCTCGTTTGATTGGGTCCCGAATTGTCAAATTAAACCGTAGGTTGAGATGATTCTCTTCTAATATGGTATCGGGTCAAAGGTGGAATTATACATACGGACTACAGAGTAGTTGATAATGTCGCGTTAAGATATGCATTTTGGTAAAAATTATGATCATATATTAATATGTCATCGCAACAAAATATACTATTTCCGTCTCAATTATTAGCTAATATTATTTGTAAGGAATACTTTAATCAATATTTAGGGGGTGATCTTTTTGGTAAAATGAAATATATTGGAATCAATATCAATATATAAATTGAAAATCCTTAATGCAACGTAACGGTCACTAATTTTGCTTCAACATAAAAACTCATAGACGGTTTTTTATTCAGTTTTATATACATTCTATATCTCATTGTATTACAATAATTCAATGAAAGACGATATCTGACGAAACTTAATCTAATGTTGGAAGTAGTGAACAAATGATGAATCATAAAGTATTTAGGTAATTAGGTGAAAACAAGATTTGTCAGGCATCACCAAAGCACCACTACAAAAGTACAAAGCATCTCTAATCTAATACAGTAATAAGAAGCATACAAAGAGTTTAATTAATTACATACATACTACTCGTAATTAATTATATTTTGGGTTGAGATCATTATTGTTTAGAACAACAATGCAAATTCAGGTAGCAAATGAAATCATTTGCAGAATGGCAGTCAGTCAAATACAAGTACTGTAGATCTTGAATCTTTCATTTGTAGAATTTAAATTAATTAGGATAATTTTGAGTTAATAGTACGTACAAGATCTGAATCTAATCCCTGGCAACTTAACTCTAAATTAATGCACCTAGTACTATATATGTTTACTACTCTTTTTTTTTGAGGGTCTATATATGTTTACTTAATTAATTATGTATTTCGTTACGATAAATTTAATTACGGAGTATCTTTTTATATATTATTGTCTTCTCAGAGTTTTTAATGTTTATTCTTTACTATTATAATAGGCGATAATTGATTTACATACTTTGTATTACGTACACTTGAATTGGTCAGCTTATCTCAATCACTAACCTAAAAATCTCGATAATCTCCAAGCAGTAGTACAGTTCCGATCCTAATTTTTGTTTACCGATGTGAGATTGCTCTCTGAATTCAAGTCATAATGCAGAATGATTTAGAACTCAATTTTTTTGTGTATAATCAATGTTTTGTTGCGATTTTTTGAATAAAATTTTGCGTCTTATTATTATGTACGAGTAATTAATTTTTACTCGTATTTATTTACCGATATATTTATTTATGCATTGCAAGGCCAAATGAACAGTTTGACATGAAGCTGTATAAATATATATATTCCTAACTTCATGTTTGTTTGTGTTTGTTGTTGAACTTTAAATCAATCAAATTAAATGTTTGAAGTCCACAATTTTAATTAAGAAGCAAGAATCTTATTAGTAAGCTAAGTGGCACATGAGGAAGACTAGTGCAGCACATGGCATCACAAACGAAGGTTATAATTGTAATACAAGATGAATAAATTAATTAATTAATTATTACTCGGTATTTGTTATCATCTAAAAATTAAAACGGGTCAAAATCGGTTTTTGCTACTTATTAAGCACATTACTTTCATTTCAATTGCCATAATATTTGAATCGTCTTCTAAATTAAACATTTGTATCGTCTTAAAACTAAATAAAATGGGATAACTACTATGACCCCATTTAATTTGGATAGAAAAGACACGGTTTTTGCTGGTGATAATACTGGGTATTATTTTATTTCTATTAGTATGTCTTACAATGAGTTATCGTAAGACGGTGTGAAATAAGAATGGGTGAAATAAGAATATCTGAATACTGTATGTAATTAAAAAATTACCTAGTGGTTTGGTTATGGAGGGTTGATGGTTGATTACAGTAGTTAGTAAACGGAAAGCATATTTTCTTTGGGCAGCAGACAGCAAATTAGGCAGGTAAAAGAGACAAAGCACTACTGTCTTAAAAGCTGAGCAAAGTTAATTAAGTAATTTCAAACCCACTTAATCACATTATTAGTTACTTAATTAATTTCACTAAAAATAGTTAATTATTTACCGTAAAATGTATAGTAAGACGGTTTCACGTATGAGACGGCTCAATTTTACGAAAAAAATGATAAGTTATTATTAATAAATAAGTAAATTTTTTATATAGAAAACAGTTGCATGATATGATATGATATATACCGTCTCACACAATAACGATTGTTTACTTAAAAGTAATTACCACATGCATCCATTAGATTAAATGAAAGTGGTTTGACTTAGACACTAAGCTAGAGACATACGCACGCATATACCCTTCTCATTACTTGCCTTGTGCCTTGTGGCTTGCAATATATAGTTGAATAATTAAATTTATCATTACTATAATTTGAGTTGGATACGAGTATGATCTAAATGATCTATAAATTAAATTCGGTCAAAGTTTGACTTGAAAACTTACAAAAATGATTTTGAGTCGAGCTTGATCAAATCCGAGTCAATTTCGATCTTAGCAAAGCTTGGTTCAGGAACTCGGCTATATTGATTTTCTTTTTTTTAGTTATTTCATTTTAATATTTTACGATTGTTTTTACACTTATTCAATTATAATTGTGCATTTATATATAATTATATTATTTTTATATTGATTGTCAAGTGTATTATATATATATATATATATATATGTACAGTATTTATTTTTATAAATATATATTTTAAAATTGAAAATGTATTAAAAAAAAATACTTACTCCATAATGTTTTAAATGGGCTAGAGTTGAGCTCGAGCCGATTCCAAGTTGGATTGATTCCGAATTTTAGTTTTAAAATCTTGGAGAATTCCAATCCAATTTCGAACGGAAACTCAAATTTTTAAGTTGTTTCTAAATCTATCTAAACTCGAATTCAGATCAATTTGGTTATGCCCCTACCTAATTAGTGTGTCCATGCAGATTCGCATTCAAACCAACACGTACGTACGTCCGATGATATGTTAGTTGCACTACGCACTATTGATTTGGCCAAAGATTGAGATTCCTCGTCCATTCTTTGCTGACTGAAGTATGATTAGTGGAGCATTAAGACACTATTAGCTAGCCGTAGTCAAAAGACAAAGTTTAATTAACAAAGAAAGATCTTTAGATCAAGGATCGAAAATAATTGAGGTTAGTTCAGATAATCTAGATTATAGTTTTAATTTTAATAGATCAAATTACAAAGTGCAAATCACATACTCCTACTCCTACTCCTACGTGGGGACGATCTGTTTTGTAGGTAAAAAGATCGTCTATAATGTACTCCCTCCGCACATTATTTTTCGCTTCACTACCCCCAATTGTGACGAGTATTTTAATGAAATGGGACAAAAAATAATGTCCGGAGGGAATATAATAATTAATTTATATCTGCGGCTCTTAAAACAGATAATATTTCACATTACAAGAATTCATGAAACGAGTGACTATTTAGACTATGATGATTGATGACTATGGCTGACAATTTGTGCTTGAGGCACATTGATGGCCCAACCCAACATGTGGCCCGCCCCGCCCTAACCTGATGAGAAAGGGAGGTCATATTGGCACAAGTACACGACACGACCCGATGAGAAGCAGATCACGACTTAAAAATTGGAAAAAAAAACACGTAACTCGGCCCGACGACATGGGAAAAGCAAAAAAAAATGACACTCATGCACAACACGATCGGCAGACCTAGACCGGATGGCGCCACGACGGGTAAATGACACTCATGCACGACACGTCAATCCATCAAGTCGGCCCTACGCTGTGCCATTTGGGGTGTTGAGACGGCTGACCCGACATGAAGCACACGACCCAACACGTTGAATTGCCTGCCGTAGCAAATACTCGTTGCCAATATGGCGAGTGAAGTATATATAGAAATGGGTGACTGAATTTGGTCGTCACACCCCTTTTGGCGAATGAAATCACTAGTCATTTGCAGTCGTTCATATCCTGGATTCTTATAGTGTTATGTGGTTGAACGAAACCGTTCTTGTTTTGGTTATTTCTATGCATTCTGCTTTTTTCATATTCATGTTATTTGACACGTTATAAGTTTAATCGATCAGAAAGAGTTGATAAGGTTTATTTAATTCAATGTTAAGCCATTATTATTTTTGATGATTATGCATAGCATCATGTTAATTAATGAAGAGTGAATTGCTATTATTTATAGTCATCCCATCCATTCTCTCTTCTTTTTCTTTTGTTGATGATGATTGGGTACTGTACTTTCAAAGTGACTTATGATTATTATGCATTCGTGAGTATCCCATCCCTACAATAATAATACACTACTCGTACATGTATGTTTAATTTGGACCACTATCTCCCTCTCCCTATAAGATGTCATGTAACCTAGGATCATTATATCAACATGTATTCTTCTTAAAGGTACTCTAGTGCTCCTACTATGGTAGTGGACTAGTACTAGTTAGAGGTGGACGAAAGTGCGGGCCAGTTCGTTCGACTCTCGCTAATGTGTCAAAAAATTACATCCCGTCAGCTCGCACGCAGGTCGAAACAAGCATGATCGCTCGCCTACCCGGCATGTTGAGGCTCCTAAAGAAGTAAAAATAATATTCGATAGGACCTGACCTAAAACGAATTATTATCCGAGACCTTTATTGCCATCTCCCACTGAACTCCACACAATTTTCTTAGGACCATGAATCCATGTAGGCTTGACACTACTCGATCTGAACCTGTATCAATGACCTAAGTTTGACCTACCGTCCAAATTAACCTACCATGACCTAATCTAACCTAAATATTTATCGCTGCAGTCAAACTGATAATCTTAAAAATGTTGATTATGGAGTATAAGTTAATAACAAACTGTAAAGCTTTCTAACAAACTTAATACGAAGTATAAGCTAACCTGAACCAGTTGATCCGCTTACCAGTCTAGATCCATGATGGGCATGATCCTCTCTAAACATGGTAGTGTGCCCACATAAGTATGTAGAAGTACCACATTAGAGTTATGAGTTGGGCCTCAATTCAACACCAAGTACCAACAATCCAACATACAATGAAAAAAGCCCAATAATCCGAGTCAACCAAAACCTTCATAAACCCCGCCAATTTGAAGTTTCAAACACTAACAACAATGGCGGGTTTTCAAATTAAATGGAGGTGCTTAATCTCTTAGCCATGGTTTCTATCAGATCTAATTTTGAACTGATTGCTGATAATCAAGGGCTAATTGAACATTCTCTCAATTGATTGCCCTTAGTTTTAGGTTTTTTTTCGATTTCTCTCTTTCATGGAAGTTAGGGTTTGTTCAATTATCGTCGATTTCCTAATTCAAAACATCAATTCACTAATTTAGGTGTAGAAACGCGGATTGTTTGCAAATGTGAGATTTATTTTTAACGTTCATTGATCAGAGGAATTTAAGTATCGGATGTTTCATTGATCACAGTTTAATTGACAATTGGAATTGCTGTGAAGTTGGGGGGAAATTGCTAGAGGTCGATGAACTCATCGAATCGCTTTCTGGTATTGCATTTAATCGATACAGCTCTTACCGATATACTGATTATTGTCCTCGATTCCGTGTTGATGTTGCTGTATCAAATGCTAGATTGTTCTATGTATCTATTTATCGTCAATTTGAATGTATTTTTTTCGGTGTTTCGTGGTATTCAGCATTTCTGAGTTATCCTCCAGAATTTTCTTCGTTCTATCAGATCTAAATTTTTAGCTGATTGTTGACAATCATGGCAATACTTCAACTAGTTTCTTCTTTGATTGATTTATAGTTATCATGTTTACTGTCATTACTTTCACACTTGTAAACGGAATGTTGAATGTTGTGTTTCTTCTGCGTCCTAGACGACTTGAGTTGCTGTAAAGTTAGGGAACTAAAGATATATCCGAGAGAGCTAGATGATGAACTAATAATAGAGGTTTCAGGAAATCCATTCGATCGATACAACTCTTATTGCTATACTGACTGTTGTCATCGATTCAGACTTTATGTTGTTCGATTTGTTTTGTTTCTTGTGAATCAGAAACTCAGACTGTGTTCGTTTCTTAACTGTTGCTACATGTTTGCAATCAGTGGAGATTTGTACTCAATGTTTGCGTTTCCTTTCTCCGTAATAACAGTGATCAAATCAGAAGTAGAATCACGCAAGTTCTGTGATGAGTCATTGTCTAGGAACTAGGAAGACCGATCCCCTAATTAGTCGAGGCTAGCTGAATCCATAGACCATCGCATTTGTAGTGGATTGAATTTTTTTTGTATTTTTCGTCAACCAGATACTTTTCTATGTTGTAAATGTAGGGGTAAAAATGCTTTTCATCCACCAGACGCGGGACTCAAGTATCTTTGAGGCATCGGGTGATGTCGTTGTTAATGTATGAGTATTATTATTTCACTGGCAGTCAACGATGATTATGAATATTAGCCTTCGAAAGATGTTGCACTTTGAGGATGGGGGCATTAGGCATACGCCATACCGCATACATATGCAGTATTCACGACCAAGAAACTGACTGCAAACTTTCACTTGTTGTTATGTTGATTGTACTGTGTAGTAAAAATGCAGGATGAAGCCAAGCCGATGACTGTTTCCGACTCCCTTTCTAAAACAAGAATAAACGTGGACGTGCAGAAGGATGAATATTCCATCCATCTTACCAGTTACTCCCTTTCTATTCCGTATAAGGTAATTCTGTATATCGATACATTTGTAGTCTGAGGAAAATCGATTTTTAAGAACTTAGATTAACCTTCTTTTTATTTTAGAAAACCAGCAAAATTGTTGTAATTGGTACACCAACATCTCATTTCAAACTGTTGACAGACTTTACCATCTCATATCCAAAATTCACATCTACTGTCATCAACAGGAAATGTTTGGACAATGCAAAGAGTATTTTTTCACCATCTCGTTTGCAACTGTTGCAGTGATTCCAGTGCGTTCCCCAGTCGAAAGTCGATCCAGGAGTTGAACCAAAGCAATTGTTTGTACGAGTTGTTCGAAATTCGAAGTGAGTATTAGACATGTTTTGGGCTGAGCCAAACTTTGGTGAGTTTACCCTCTTAGCTCATACGTAGCTCAAACCTCAACACGACATTTAAGAGAAAAACTGAATCTTCACCCAAAATAATCATATTTCACACTCCGACACTTTTTTAATTTAAATAAACCCTATCTAGGTTTAAGCCATCTTCTTTTAGCCGAAGAAGAATGAACTGAACTTAGAACTGAATTAAACTAATGACTGATGGGACTGAACTGAGTTGACCTAATGGCTGAAGTGAGTTGACTCGATGGACTGAAGAAAGTAGTCATAATGGAAGTAAAATTGAAAATAAGCTTGAAAAGAAAAAGGTTAATTAACCCATATTCAATTTAATTAAACCCTATTCAATTACTCCTTATTTCGTACAGTAGTGAGTAATTTTTAAATTAAGCTATCGCCCCACTTCAATTCAATTCAAGCTATCTAAAGCCACCTAGTCTCCCCTGACGGAGTTATCAATCATTGGGTTATGACGGGTTAAATAATATAGTACTCCGTACTACTTTGTATAGAAAAGATAAAACATTGGTTTTGTAGTGTTTTATCTTTTTTTATGCAAATGGATTGTATTTGACCCGTTAATGGATAACTCTGTCACAAACAAGAATTTGTGATTTAAAGCCTATTTCGTTGGGAAAACTGAACCTTACTTTTTTCTTCCATTTTTTTCCATTTTGAATCGTGTCATGATTTACAAATATTTATTTATGACAAGAATATTTATCCTAATTTTTTGACGGGTCAGATAATATCAACTCGAAATTCATAAAGACAAACAATTTGTCGGTCCGTTTGTTTTATCTACCATGTATATTACTCGACCCATCGTGAGGAGTCTTTATATAAGCTACGGAATATAACTTCTCTTGTACGCTAACAAGAGTATTTTGGTGACCCTCTCCCCACTTCCCTATAAACGCCTTTCTTCTTCTTCTTCTTCTTCGCTGAATCAAGCAGTTTATTGGTAAACACCCATCTCTTGCCTCTTCATATTGCTTTGCTGCACTATTACTGGAACATGATAATTTAATACCTGCTTAATAAGTTTCTTTGATTTCTTTGGACTAATATTTGTTATATATACTTCCTTTTCTTGCAGTTTATATCTTGCATTATGGCATCAAAGGTTTCAAAAAAGGTGAAACTTTTATCTAGTTACGGAAGTCACTCGTGAAACGGTCTTTTGTATAAAAAAAAATCATTAATTTATCAATAAGAAATGAATTGACTTTTTACAAATTTGACCGTTTTACGCGTGATACCGTCTAAACCTATAATTTGTGAGCTTTTACTTCATTTATGTTTACAGTTTGCTTTCAAGTTTGTTGCCTTGCTGCACTAACATCTAGTGATCTAACCCTCCGTACTGTATATTGAGTATAATAAAGTCACAACTTCTTCTTTGTGACGAAATTATCCGTCATAAACTTATAACGGGTCAAATACGATCCATTTACGTAGAAAAAAGAAAATACTAGAAAAGTACATGGCTTGTCTTTTCTACATAAATGAGAAGTATTATCCGTCACAAGGGAGAGTAGCCGTAATAAAGTACATATATAGGCCATGTTCTTTTGGACTGAAATTGATTGAACTTAACTAAACTTAATTTAAGTGAAGTAGACTGAAATATAGAGACAAAATATGCCTCCTAGAGGTGAATTAAACTGAACTGAACTAAAGAATAGGGCCATAGTTGGTGACTTGGTGGTACATACAAGAGCTAGGGTTTTAAGTTTAAACACAAATGCTAGTATAGTAGTAGTAGTATATTAGTTTTACACCAAGTATTGAAGTAAAACTACTATTTAATTGGCATGGTATTATGCGCGACACGTGTTTTATGGTCTGTTTGAATAACAAAATGAGGGGAATGGAGGGGGAGGGTAGGGGAGAAAGAATGGAGATGAAATGGAGGCCTCCAAATCACATATGATGATATGAATACTTCGTCTCCCTCCCTTTCCCTCCAAATACTTTATTTTGTGCGAAAGTGACCATTTTTTTGTCCAAAAAACAAGTGTTGAAGGGTCGTGTTGGACATGATTAACATCGAATGAATATAAATAATACTTTTGGTGACTCTGTAAGTTGTGAATTAGTGGTTTACATGTAAAATCATTTGTAACCTACTATTAGAATGGTATAACCTAGATACTTGGCATAACATATGGAATAAGTCAATAAGATACGGAGTTACGTATTGTTTTAATTATTCATGGATGGAGTCATGGAGGTGTATTTTTTTTTTTAAATTAATGGGATGGAGAAATGACTATGGTTCCCACCGATGGAGAAATTTGTATCCATTGATATGGATGCATGTGTATGTTATTAGTTGAGAAGACATGTTAAAATTTGTTTATCAATTTTTTTACTGCAATATTCTACTGTGGGTTATGTTGTTTGAATCTCAGTTTGATCAGTTGTTTATTCAGTTTGTATGACTGTAAGATCCTACACCATACAGTATGTCAGTTTGGTATTTGGGTTCACTTGAAAGCACCTTCATTGAATCAATGACTTTGTAAGTTCATTATAAACTAGTTGCGGTTTGCGAAAGTGAAATGAACAGAGATTTGATCTGGTGAATGTTGATGATCCTAAATGTTTGAATCATTGTGATAATCCTAAATGTTTCATCAAAACCGCCTCTTCATCTAATTTCGTCACCCTTTGTCTAATTTTATTTGTGAGATTAGTGAGAATGGGGTATAAATTGCTGTTCGCCTGTTCCCGTACTCTCGAGTCTGTGTCCTTAATTGTGCTGCCGAAATAAAACCAGAGACTTTTTGCAGAAGAAAAGAGACATCAATCTGAAGGTAGCACTGAGTGCAGCAAACAAGAGTGTATCATGCAACAAGAACTTTGTATGCTCACCACTAGGCATTC
The DNA here is from genome assembly GCA_958450325.1 of Agrostemma githago. Taxonomy (NCBI): domain Eukaryota; kingdom Viridiplantae; phylum Streptophyta; class Magnoliopsida; order Caryophyllales; family Caryophyllaceae; genus Agrostemma; species Agrostemma githago. Next base: position 3,915,553 of record OY288259.1, read on the forward strand.
ACTTTATGCTTAGCATTTTGGCTAATGGCTCAACTGGTGAAACAAGAAACCAAATTTGCAAATATTTGGGCTCCAAAGCTCTGAAACAAATCAATCATAAGGCATCAGAAGTCCTGAAACTTATTTCGTCAAATACTGATGGAAATTCTAAGGAACCTGTAGTCTCGTTTGTGAGCGGTGCGTGGGTTAATCTGCAGAGTACCTCTTTAAGGCCTTCCTTTCAGAAGCTTCTTCATGACACCTATGAGGCTGATGCTAGAGCTCTTGATTTTCAGAACAAGGTAACAAACAATTCCATGCCTTGTTAAGAGTACTATCCTATGTTATGTTACTCGGACTCTTCTACATGGTGTCGTATCCAACACAGTGTCATATTATTGGACACGGCCACCTTGGGCAAAATTTTCCATTTTTGGTCCAAACTGAACTATCAGAGTATCCTGTCCGATACTGTGTCAGACAATGCTACTTTGTGCAAAGTTTTCAATTATATGGTCTAAACTAAAATATTGGAGTGTTGTGTTTGTGTCGAACACGCGAGACGGCACCCAAGTGAAGTGTCGGAGTAACATAGACCGTATGTACATTGTTTAACTTGGTACATTAAATTTCTGTTTGCTGCTTGATCTAGGAATTATTCTTGTGTCTTGATCTCGTTTGCAGCGATAGAAATGTGGCAATAACCGTTTTTTGAAACCTTGACAACTTCATTTACAGTTTTTTTTTACTTGGTACCCATCTTTTTCTAAAAACATTGCAAGGTAATATGTTAAAGATTTGAGTAAACGATACTTGGTGAATTATTGTCAAAATATCACTAGATAGTGAATAAACTAATTAAGGTGAATTAGAGCATTTAGGGTATCTTAAAAAGTTTTCATGAAGTTTAGTAGTGATGTTCTTAGAAAACTGTGGTACCATGTAAAAATCGAAAAATCACGAGGGTGCCAGGTAGAATACTCATAACATTGATGGTACATATATCTGCTGCTGAACCCCTGATCATTCGCCTGCATTACTATGTAAATGCAGAAAGAAGTATGCAAAGAAGTGAACCAGTGGGTAAGTGACGCAACACGAGGCACAATAACAGAACTCTTGTCGTCTGAACTTCTAACCCCGGACACAATACTGGTACTCGGAAATGCGCTCTTCTTTAAAGCATCCTGGGAACACCCATTTCAACAATGTGTTAACAAGGATTTCCACCTCCTTTCTGGAAAAAGAGTTCAAGCACCCTTCATGACTACCAGATACCGTTACATGTTCCACGGAGCTTGCTTTGATGGTTTCAATCTACTCAGGCTTCCTTACAAAACAGGTCAAGATACTACCAGGAAATTTGCCATGTATGTCTTTCTTCCAAACACCGATAACGGTCTTGTCAGCTTAATGGAAAGATTCAGCAAAGATTCCGAGTTTCTACATAAGAATTTCGAGTTGCCTGAGGCTTCTCTATCAGATTTTTGGATTCCCAAGTTCAAATTCTCCGACATGTTTTCAGTCAAGGATACATTAATCGAGCTTGGATTGGACCGGATGTTCAAGGGCGTGGATGAACTTGGTAAAATAGTGAACCCGCCTTTCAGTGAGGCACTGTATGTATCCACGATGTTGCAGAGTTCATTTGTCGAAGTTAACGAGGAAGGGACGCTAGCTTCTTCGGCCATGGTAGTTCTTAGTGGCGGTGGAGGACCGCCTCCGAATAGGTTTAGCTTTGTGGCTGATCACCCCTTCTTGTTTACTATACGAGAAGAGACTTCACAGGTTACCTTTTTCGTCGGAACTGTTCTTAATCCTCTAGCTTAGCTGCAAATGCTCCTCTGTTTCTCGTTGGAACTGTTCTTAATTCTCTAGATTAATTCTAGGGTATGACCGATATATTTAATCGTTTTAGGCCTACGGATTATGCTGACTGTTTTTCTCCGATCCATGTAGTCGTACGGCTTATGCTGACTGTTTTTCTCCCGAGTACGAAAGATTCGGAGTAATTTAGAATTTTTTATTCAGAATTCTTAGATGTAAAAATGTACTTCATCTATTTATATTATACTCTTTTAGATTAAGCGTACCTATTTTTATTAGGTTTGATACCATTGTTACATCATTTGTAACTGATCTCTTGGTAAATTTAACAAAAGATTGTCTTTTAGTAGACAACGTTAATTCACTTCTCTTTCCTAATACTCTCTCCGGTTTTAAATGATTGTCTCGTTTTATTATTATAATCCTTGCGTATATTAGTCAAATGAGACCATCATTTAAAATCGGGGTGATTACTTGGGTTCATTGTTTTTGTTTTGGAAATTGACGTAAATTGCATAGGGTAGGCATAGATTGAGATATTAATTACTCATGCATATATTTACTCTAATGTCTTTGCTGTCGATATTACTTCATACCGTCGACATTAATTGGTTAAATTACAAGTTTGCACTTCATTATTTTTTTCCTTCTCTTTTTTGTTTCTAAACATTTTAAATTAAGTAGGTTGATAATTGTATTGATTTTTTATACCGTCTTCGTAAAGTAAAACTGTCTTTTTCAACTGTCGTCATAAAGTAAAACTGAGTTTAAAAGTTTTCACAATTAATTATTTAATTTAATTAATTATATGTAATTAACTAATTACCGACTTAATTAAAAAAGTTACCTTAATTATATAATTAAACACGCAGTACCATAAATTATGGCATCGCGAAACCAAAGATAGGAAAAGAAACAGAAAAAAACTTCAGTGTATTGGGCTAGTAGAGCGATGGGTTCGTTGTTCTACTGACCAATAAATCTTTGGATCCATTGGTCTAGGAGCGACACTGACAGACTCATTGCATTGTTGAGATTCTCTTTCACTTAGATCGTTTTTCTTTTACTAGTTGTATGCACATGAAAGCAGTAACACCGTTGCCTATTGGATGGCTTAATTCTGCACCAACTTGGTTAAGGAGCTTTGTACTTTATCCAACTTTCTACCAACGATCCTTGAGTTATCGGAAGTTGATCTAATATAATGATCACGTTTTCCCCTAAAAAACCTACTCCGTATTGTAGTTCATTCAAAAAAAAAAAAACTAGACGATAGGTCTCAGGTTCAATTCTAGTCCCCGCTACTCACATTGAATCAATCTTAACGCCGTTTAAATACACACCGTACCTCCCTCACTTGCTCTTCTTCTCTCCGCTCTTATTCCTCCGTTCATAACTTGACTTCAACTCTACGTTAGGGTTCTATTCTCACTCCTCAATCAATGGCGACTCACTCTAATCTCGACGATGTAATTTTAATTGATTTCGTTTTGTTTGTGTTTTTCGCACTTGCAATTGATTTTGTTATCTAATCTGTTTTTGTTTTGTTTGATTTAGGATGATGATTTTGGGGCCGATTTTGCTGAGGGTAATGCTAATCGTCGTTCAGGTTTTGATTTTTCAGCTGATTAGTTGATTTAATTTGATTGAATTGATGTTGAATTCTTCGTGTTTGTGAACAATGTCGTGCTTGTTTTTTTGATTTAGGGGGTAAACGAGGCTTTGGGGAGCTTGATGAAGACGATGACGATGTTTTTGGGTCGAAAAAGGTCTTTGATTTTAGCTAATTCTTGTTTTATTCATATAATCCGTGTTGTGGATGATGTGCTTTTGATTGAAACTTTGTACTCCGGACTGAGTATTTCATATAATGATTGTGATTGTGATGCCAATTGTATTGCTGTCGATTTGCGATTCTCTGACATAGATTATTTTAGTCCATATGATGATTAATTAAGAACTTCGGTCTCTGATAGTAGCACAATAGGTTAATAGTAAGACTTAACAGATTGTAATCCCAATGCCACTGATTTCTATCCGTTCTTTTTACTGTGGAAGCCGATACTACGTGGGTAATAGGCAAGTTTCGAGGCTGTGTTTGGACAATTGGTGGGAAATCGAGGTTTGGGTTTAGGGTATGTGTTATTTGACATTGATACTAGTGGCGAGGGGTGCGCAGGTTGGTTAATTGTCGTGGTTTAGGACTTTAGGTATTGGGTAGTCAGTAGTCACTAGGGTATTTTCTACTTGTATCAAAGAAATCATTTGCCTAATAGTGGCTTATCGCCTTTGTTACTGATACGATACGGATGCGTGTCAGATTTGGCCGTTTTTAAGAAAAATATGGCTAATATGCATGTTTTTGGCTTGAAATGAGCTACTAAAGTGGCATTCCTTGTATGAGATTTGAGTATTGAACACAAATACGTGAGGGATAAGAAGAATCGGAGTAGCATAGGTGCTGCTGCAGTACATAATATGGACTATAGCATATTTAAGTATAAGTTACGAGCAAAGTTACTATGAGGTACCTCCATGGTTACTTTCAGTATAGTAATGCAAATTAGTCGGCACCTTTCTTTTTACTAGCCTTTGTTTCGACTCGTTAGTATCTGTCTTTAAATTATTTGGTCTTCTGTTTAGGCAAAACCTGAATTGGAAACGATGGCTCATGGTGTGGCAACTGGAATGATATTGTCCCTTCGTGAGAGGTAATTTTGTATAAATAATTTGGTCAGCTGAATTATGTTAGGGTTACTAATGCACTATACGTCTGTACTTTACTTTATCAGTCTTGAGAGATCCAAGGATGATCTGGAAAAGTGCAAGGTATGTCTTATGCTTACTTGTCTCAGTGATGTTTTGTTTCGTTTAGTCTCTGTTTTTCTCCATTGTTTGGAGTCTTGACTTTGAACTAGCTGTGTGTGACTCTATTGGTCCAACCCATGATAATACTCCCTCCGGTTTTATATGTTTGCCCCGTTTCAATATAATACTCCTCACATATATTAGAGAAATGGGGCAATCATATAAAACCGGAGGGAGTATATAGCTTATCTATGTAGTACTTTAATTGTTTATTCACCAAGAGCAGAAACGTCAAGTCTGTAAAAACCCATTTGTTTGGGCAATGCATAATAGTGAGATTGCGTTAGTGAGAGTGTGAGACCGAGGGAATAGTGTGCCGTGGATCGAGTGTTACTTCTGAGGTGAAGTCCATGGCTTATTACTTGGCGATTGATATTGTAGAATTGTTAGAACCATATTTCGACTCTTAATATTTTCATTAATCAATCCTTTTTTTTTGTCTCTAAATAAACTCACCAAAAAGACCCATGGTGCTGAGACTATTTCCAATGTGTTGTAATTTTATATACTCCTTAGTTTGTTTTTGCTGATCCTTCATATTGGCTGGTTTTGTTCTAGCTGGAGCTAGATGCTGCACAATCCGAAATTCAGAAATGGCATTCTGCGTTCCAGAATGAGTCTTTCATACCTTCAGGAACTAGTCCAGGTTAACTTCCTTTCCTTAAACCGCTGTTGTATTTTTAGTTGAGTGATTTCTGTTCATTCATCTGCTCATTTGCAACTACTTGCTGCTATTGCTTGACTTGTATCTCCTTTTGTTCCTGTAGAACCCAAAATGGTAGTCAACTATCTTCTTAACTTACGGTCATCCGAGAAGTCGCTGAAAGAGCAGGTACTGTTGGCTCTGTATTACAACAGCTATTTTTTTCACTGTGATTTGATTATTTGAGATTTGACTGACAAGTATGACAATCTATCTGTACTACCAGCTAGAAAAAGCAAAGAAGAAGGAAGCTGCTTTTATTGTGACTTTTGCCAAGCGGGAGCAAGAGGTAGCAGAGTTGAAGGTAAGCCTCGCTTTCATATCTCTCATTAATTCTGTTTTTTCTAAGGATATTAAGACTATCATGTTTTCATTAGTTTTTCTCACAGAAGTTGTTTTAGTGAATTAGAAATTAGGTTTTTTTTAAAAGGTTGTTATCTCTTTCTTCGTATTCTCATTTATAAAATTTCTTATCGTGAGTCATGAGTCATGTGTAAGTAAACATAATATGCATTACTTGCACCACTAGCTCTGCTCATATTTACTAATTTCAATTTACAGGCCGCAATTCGAGAATTAAGAGCACAACTGAAACCCCTGTCTATGCAGGTATCGTGATATTTTGCTTCTCTATTTCTGCCCTCTGTCTCCTCCCTTTTTCATATTCTCTCATTTGGTAGAATGGTCGTTTTACAAAGGAGTTATTTTTTTTGTGCTTAAGGTTCTCTACCACTTTGGAAAATTCTCCTGTTAGTTCGGTATACCCTTTGAGCTACATTAAAGATAAAATTTGTACGGCTTGGTTTGTGTGTTAGTCTGACTCTCTGATACGGTGTTGTGTTAGACATGTGTCGAATGTCGGATACGGCTATTTTTGGCAAAGTTTTCAATTTTTCGGTTTAAAGTGAAAATGTCAAAGTGTCCTATCATGTTGAGTTGGACACGCGACAAGGCACATAGTGAAGTGCCGGAGTAACATTGCTTGGCTTGACTTGGCCTGGCGGTGCTCTTTTCCCCCAATTTGGCTTTGCTCAAACAAGATACGCTTTTAACTTGTGCACATCATTTGTGCCTTCACAATTTACAGTTTAAACCAATAAATAAATTAATTGGTATTATACCAAATTGTTGAAAGCGCATAATACTTGAATTTTCTCTTTTATGCCATCTTATTTCATAACAAACCCTAGATCACAAAATCAAGACATACGTTTGAAAAGGGTTAATGCTAGTTCTTTTGTTCATTGGACATAGACAAGCTTGATGCTGATATTTGGTACAACTATTTGTAGCTAGAGAAAGAAAGGTAGTTTGATGAGGAAGGCATAATTTATGGGGACACTGGAGAATTGTTTCCCACTTATGGTGACAAAGGTCACTTTATTATTTGACATTACTGGATTTAAGTTGTACTTTGGCTATGACTCGATGTTATTGCTGCGATCTTCTTTCCAACTTCTAATTATCCTGTGGGCACAATATTTTATATTTATCTGTGTTTCCCTGACAGACCAGAAGATTTCTTTTAGATCCTGCAATACATGAAGAGTTTACGAGATTGAAGGTTTGTCTCCATCAACCTGCACTGACAATTATTTTTGTGCAAAAGTTCGAACTTTGCATTTTAGGATTGCACTTTGTGCATGGCTTGTATTCCAGTTACATCGCTTCTTATGGTTTGATTTTCTTTATCCCAGAATCTTGTCGAAGAGAAGGAGAAAAAAGTGAAGGAGTTGCAAGATAACATAAATGCTGTTAATTTTCAACCAAACAGCAAAATGGGGAAACTGCTGATTGCTAGATGTAAGACCTTGCAAGAGGAGAATGAGGAGATAGGCAATCAAGCTTCTGAAGGGAAGGTGCGTTGTATAGTTCTATCATATATGTCTAAGTTTCCCTCCTTAACGTGATATTTTCCTATTTACTACGGAAAACATTCTAGACGCTCCCCGGCCCACATTTTGGTGGAAATATAATGCTTGAGTCTTTAAATTGTGTAACCAGCCCTTATAGTTTATGGGCCGAGAGGCCGAGACTAGTACTTCAGTAGTCACTGAAATTTGGAAATATTTTTTCTATTGGTCTTAATTGTAGGTGTACATATTTTTTCCTGACAGGTGAAAGAATTGTCTATGAAACTTGCTTTGCAAAAAACTCAGAATTCAGAGTTAAGGAATCAATTTGAAGGTCAGTACTCTGCTAAATATAAGCCGAATCTGAACTTCTCATGGTGCTGTCTTCTAATCGTCTTTTGCGTATTTGCTTAACTAACCTTTTGTGGAGCTTCCTTCATACTCCGTATGTGCTATCTACGGAGTATAAATCTTCCTTGGAAAAATCTAGTTGAAAAGACCTTTCTTTATGTGCTCTCTTTCAGTACTACTACCCCAAATGAAGCTTCCTCTATCATATACTGCGATACTGAAATGATTAGGATTTTGTAAATCTTCTAACGATCTCGAGAGGATTGGAATTCACTCCCCAACTTTAGTTTTTGTTGCCATTTTCTAATTGTTTCTCTTTCTCTATTTTTTTTTCTTTCGGCAGGGATTCTTAAGAATGTAGAGATCCTGATAATTGATGCTGATAGATCTAATGAGATGGTAATTTCTTTTCTTCTTTTTTTGCTTCTGCATATTGTTTGTAATAAGGCTTCTTATGACATAACCTGTCTCGGTACAAATTAGATTTATAAAATCATACCTCCTATGTTGAAAAACATACTCTTTCTCTCTGAGCCATTTGTTTATCTTATACTACTCCGTAGTTAGATTAGTATTTTAATCAAAGGTAAGCAAATGACTGAAACTGACGGAGTATATAGCTAGTTTTCAGTTGACATGTAATGAAATTCATGTCAAGATTAGTTCAATAGACTGCCTACTTGATTAGTTAGCAAGAAAAATTGACTTAAACAGTAGCATCCATTCCATATACGATTACTAAGTATTACTACAGAGTACTGCACGTATAACTTTAGACCCTGTTCTTTTGGCTGAAGTAAGCTTAACTAAACTAAAGTGGGTTCAACTGAAATGAACCGAAAACCAAAGTGAAGTGGACTGAATTAACCAAAATGGACTTAATGAGGCTGAATTGAACTAAAGTCGGGTGAGGTGAAAATAAGGTTGGAAAGAATAGAGTGTTAAGGGATGTTAACTTGTGAACAATCTCCTTTTGCAGGTATCAGTCTTACAAGAGAGGTTAGAAGAGCGAGATGCAGAAATCAGTAGATTGAAGGAGGAGCTGCAACAGAAAGATGCGAGCGATCAAGTAATAAGCGATGATGCAGCTCCCATAATTGAAGATGAACCAGTGGCAGCCGAGGCTGAGGCTATGGATTTAGCACAGACAGAGCAATCCTGAAGAATTAGGACTGTGCTGTAGGGAGGAATTCGTTTTCCCTTCGAGTGTTTGTTTCCGAGATCTGCTTTACATTTCATTCCAATCAATTTTGTACATTTCCTTCCACATGTATTCGGGAAAAGTATAGAAATGATTAGAACGGAAGTTGAGCGGCGGGATTCATTTCATCAGTCTGTATTATTTTAACATTATGTCTACATTAGTCTGTAATATTTTTATATATCTAGTCTCTAGGAAATAAATACTGTATTTCAAAATCAATTGATCACTCCTTTAAAGCTACAGTAGTAGATTAGATTAATGTAGCATAAAACAAAATGAAAATATTATTTTATCTAATGAAAACATTAATATAGATATACGGAGTATCTATTCTAAACAAGAATTTATGTAATTATTTTATCCATCAAACTGAATATTATATTATTATCTGACCTCACAACAAGTATTTTATCTATCGAAATGAAAATTATTTGACCTTGTAACTGATATATTGGTGCTGTTTACAAGCTCCGCCGAAACCATCGGTACTCCTCTCTCTCTCTCTCTCTCTCTCTCTCTCTCTCTTCAGTTGTAGTTCTTCTCACCGTCACCGCTCATATTCCTCCGCTCATAACTTGTCTTCAACTCCACGTTAGGGTTTCACTCCTCAATCAATGGTGACTGAGTCTCACACTAATCTCCACGACGTTATTTTATACTCCAAGTATTTGTGTTTCTTTCATTTTGATTGCGTTTCTTATTTAATCGGATTTTGTTTTGTTCGATTTAGGATGATGATGATTTTGGGGCCGATTTTGCTGAGGGTAATGCTATTCCTCCTTCTAGTTTTGAAATTTTCAGCTCATTACTTGATTTTATTTGATGAATTCTTCATGTTTGTGAACAATGTCGTCTTTGTTTCGTGATTTAGGAGGTAAACGAGGCTTCGCGGAGCTTGATGATGACGATGACGATGACGATGTTTTTGTATCGAAAAAGGTTTTTGCTTTACTCTTAATTCTTGTTTTCTTCATATAATTTGTGTTGTGGATGATGTGCTTTTGATTGATATTTACTGTCGTAATTTGTACTTCATATAATGATTGTGATGCGATTTGTATGGCTGTCGATTTACGTTTCTCTGACATAGATAGTTTTAGTCTATATGATGCTTAGTGAAGAACTCGTGGATATAGGTTAATAGTAGGACCTAACAGATTGTAATCCCAACGCCACTGATTTCCAGCCGTTCTTTTTACTGTGGAAGACGATCCTACATGGAGTAATAGGCACGTTTCGAGATTGTGTTTCGACAATTGATGAACAATCAAGGTTGGGGGTGTGGTGATTTGACTTTGATACTAGTGGTGAGGGCTGGGCAGGTTGGTTAATTGTCGTGGTTTAGGTATTGGGTAGCCACTAGGGTATTTTCTACGAGTACTTGTTATTGAAGAAATCATTCGCTTAATCGTGGCTTGTCGCCTGTGTTACTGATAGGATACGGTGCGTGTCAGATTGGCTATTTTAAAGAAATTATGGCTAATATGCATTTTTTTTTTTGGATTGAAATGAGTTGTTCAAGTGTCATACTTTGTCTGAGATTGAGTATTGGACACGGGTACGTGAGGGATAAGAAGACTCGGAGTAGCATAGTTTGTTGCTATAGTACAAGATATGGACTATAGTATATAGGAGTACAAGATATAGACTATAGTATATACACAAAAAGTTACTATGAGGTACCTCCATGATTACATTCAGTATAGTAATGCGACTTCGTCTACAAAGGCTCCTGTCTTTCTTTGTTTTGAGTCTGTAGTTCTGTCTGTGAATTATTTGGTCCTACTGTTTAGGCAAAATCTGAACTGGAAGCGATGGCTCCTGGTGTGGCAACTGGAATGATATTGTCCCTTCGCGAGAGGTAATTTTGTATAAATAATTTGGTCATCTGAATTATGTTAGGGTTACTAATGCACTATAAGTCTGTACTTTACTTTATCAGTGTTGAGAGATCCAAGGATGATCTGGAAAAGTGCAAGGTATGTCCTTTGCCTACTTGTCTCAATAATGTCTTGTTTCGTTTAGTCTCTGTTTTTCTGCGTTGTTTGGTCTCTTGACTGTCTTCAACTAGCGGCGTGTGACTCTATTAGTCCAACCCATGAGAATATATATAGCTTATCTATGTAATACTTTAATTGTTGATTCACCAAGAGCAGAAACATCAAGTCTGTAAAAAGCCATTTGTTTGGGCAATGTATAATAGTGATATTACATTAGTGAGACGGAGGAATAGTGTTTCGTGGATCGAGTGTTACTTCTGAGGTGAAGTCCATGGCTTATTACCTGGCGATTGATATTGTAGAATTGTTAGAACCGTATTTCGAATCTTAATATTTTCATTAATCAGTCAGTTGTTTTCATCTCTAAATAAACTGGCCAAAAAGACCGTGTTGCTAAGATTCTTTCTTTCCAACGTATTGTGATGTTATATAGTAAGTTCTTGCTGACCCTTCATATTGGCTGGTTTTGTTCTAGGTGGACCTAGAAGCTGCACAATCCGAACTTCAGAAATGGCATTCTGCGTTCCAGAATGAGTCTTTCATACCTTCAGGAACTAGTCCAGGTTAACTTCCTTTTCTTCAACTGCTGTTGTATTTTTAGTTGAATGATTTCTGTTCATTCATCTGCTCATTTGCAACTACTTGTTGCTATTGCTTGACTTGTATCTCCTCTTGTTCCTGTAGAACCCAAAATGGTAGTCAACTATCTTCTTAACTTGCGGTCATCTGAGAAGTCGCTGAAAGAGCAGGTACTGTTGGCTTTGTATTACAGTATTTATTTTTTTCAATGTGATTTGATTATTTGAGATTTGATTGACGAGTATGACAACCTATCTATACTGCCAGCTAGAAAAAGCAAAGAAGAAGGAAGCTGCTTTTATTGTGACTTTTGCCAAGCGGGAGCAAGAGGTAGCAGAGTTGAAGGTAAGCCTCACTTTCATATCTCTCAAAAATAATTCTAAATTTTCTAAGGATATTAAGACTGTCGTGTTTTCATTAGGTTTTCGCACAGGAGCTGTTTCAGTAGATTAAAAATTAGGTTTTCATCATAATCTCATTGATAAAATTTCTTATCATGCTCATGTGTAAGTAAACGTTATAGCTCTGCTCATATATTTCTAATTTCAATTTCCAGGCTGCAATTCGAGAATTAAGAGCACAACTGAAACCCCTATCTATGCAGGTATCTTAATATTTTGCTTCTCTATCTCTGCCTGTCTCCTCCCTTTTTTATCTTCTCTCATTTGGTAGAATGATCCTTTCAGAAGGAAGGTTTTTTTCTTTTGCTTAAGGTTCTCCATCTCTTTTGAAAATTTGTCTCTTAGTACAGTATGTCCCTTTAAGCTACATTAGAGATAAAAGTTTTATGGCTTGGCTTCCTTGTTACTTTGACTCTCCGATACGTTGTCGTGTCTGATAATTGTGGAAGCCATGGATAAGGCTATTTTGGGCGAAGTTTTCAGTTTTTTGGTTTAAAATGAAATGTTGAAGTGTTGTGTCGTGTCGTGTTGGAGACGCAACACGGCACCTAATGAAGTTTCAGAGTAAGCTTGGCTTGGCTTGATGGTGCTCTTTTTTCCCCTTTTTTGTTTTCTTAAACAACATATGCTTTTGACTTGTGCACATCAGTTGTGCCAAATTGTTGAAAACGCAAATTACTAGAAATTTTATCTTTTATTTTATCTTATTTCATAACAAACCCTAGATCACAAAATCAAGACATAAGTTTGAAAAAGGTAAATGCTGGTTCTTTTGTTCATTGACATAGACAAGCTAGATACTGATATTGTAGCTAGAGAAAGAAAGGTAGTTTGATGTGGAAGTCATAATTGATGGGGACATAGGGGATTTTTTTTCCCACATATGGTGACAAAGACTACTGATTATTTGACATTACTAGATTTAAATGTCTGTGTTTCCCTGACAGACCAGAAGATTTCTTTTAGATCCTGCGATACATGAAGAGTTTACGAGATTGAAGGTTTGTCTCCTTCAACCTGCACCGACAATAATTTTTGTGCAAAAATTTGAACTTTGCATTTTAGGATTGCACTTTGTGCATGGCTTGTATTTCAGTTACATCGCTTCTTATGGTTTGATTTTCTTTATCCCAGAATCTTGTCGAAGAAAAGGAGAAAAAAGTGAAGGAGTTGCAAGATAACATAAATGCTGTTAATTTTCAACCAAACAGCAAAATGGGGAAACAGCTGATTGCTAGATGTAAGACCTTGCAAGAGGAGAATGAGGAGATAGGCAGTCAAGCTTCTGAAGGGAAGGTGCGTTGTATAGTTCGACCATATCTTTTAGGTTTTCCTCATTAGCATGATATTTTCCTATTTGCTGCGGAAAACATTCTAGACCCTCCCTGCCCCGCATTATGGTAAGAATATAATGCTTGGGTCTATAAATTGTGCAACAGGCCTTTGTAGTTTATGGGCCGAGAGGGCCGAGAGGGCCGAGACTAGTACTTCAGTAGTCACTGAAATTTGGAAATAGTTGTTCTATTTGTCTTAACTCTAGGAGTACATATTTTTTCCTGACAGGTGAAAGAATTGTCTATGAAACTTGCTTTGCAAAAAACCCAGAATTCAGAGTTAAGGAATCAATTTGAAGGTCAGTACTCTTCTAAATATAAGTCGAAGCTGAAGTTCTCATGGTGTCGTTTTCTAACGTCTTTTGCATATTTGCTTAATTAACACTGTTTGGCAATACCAACTTGGTGAACCTTAATCTTCCTTGGAAAAATCTGGTCTAAAAAACGTTTCTCTGCTCTCTCTCTTTCAATCCCTACTACCCACTCTCCCAAAATGAAGTTTCCTCCATCATATACCGCGATTGCACTATTACTGAAATGATAAGGATTTTTGTAACTTCGTTTTAAACGGTTATTGTGTAACTTAAGAGGATTGATATTCATTCTCCAACTTTGTTTTTTCTCGCCATTTTCTAATTGTTTCTCCTTTTTTTTCTTCTGCCAGGGATTCTTAAGAATGTAGAGATCCTGACAAGTGATGCTGATAGATCTAATGAAATGGTAATTGTTTTATTTTTTTTTTGCTTCTGAATATTGGTTGTAATAAGGCTTCTCATGACATAATCTGTCTCGGTACAAATCAGATTTATAAAATCATACCCCCTCCATCTCAGTCATTTGTTTATCTTTGATTAAAATAATCCCCACGAATAATATAAAAATATAAAAGTAAACAAATGACTAAAACGTAGAGAATATATAGCTAGTTTTCAGATGACATGTAATGAAATTCATATCAAGATTAGTTCAACTGAGTGCTACTTGATTAGGTAACAAGGAAAATGAACTTCAACGGTGGCGTCCATTCCATTTTACGAGTACTTATAACTTTACCCTGCTCTTTTTGGCAACTGAAATGAATCGAAAACCAAAGTGGACTGAATTGACCAAGGCAATGAGGCTAAATTGAACTAAGTGAGGTTAGCTGAAAATAAGGTTGGAAAGAATAGAGCCTCAGGGGATGTTAACGCGCGAACAATCTCCTTTTGCAGATAGTAATCTTACAAGAGAAGTTAAAAGAGCGAGATGCGGAAATCAGTAGACTGAAGGAGGAGCTGCAACAGAAAGATGCCAGCGATCAAGTAATAAGCGATGATGCAGCTCCCATAATTGAAGATGAACCAGTGGCAGCCGAGGCCAAGGATTTAGTACAGACAGAGCAAGAGCAATCCTGAAGATTAGACAAGAAGGAATTCGTTTTCCCTTGGAGTCTTTCCTAGTATCGAGTAGATTTTGATCTATTCCAATCAATTTTGTACATTTCCACGTGTTCGGGAGAAGTATAGAAATGATTGGAACGGAAGGAGCAGATGTTGAGCGGCAGGCGGGATTCATTTACACTCCTACAAATCTCTCGGTTTCTTAACATCAGTTTGTATTATTTTAATGTCTACGGAGTAAAATTCTCGTTTCTGTAACAGTAGTCTGTAATATTTAGTGATGTATCTAGTCTAGGAAACGAATATTTCAAAGGTGAATTTTGCTTTCTTCTTCATCTTCTATGTACGAGTATATTTTTGAACTGTAACTTTTAATTTATTTTTTGGGAAACTAGATTCATCTCCTTTCTTATGACGATCCATACAGAAGATTTGGTATACCTGAAAGATCGATAAAAAAAGCTAACATCATAAGACAAAAATTCAAAACAAGTTCAGCTACAAGGTGTGATACCAATTCTAAAGGGTATATACGATGCTGAATGTCGTAAATGTTCCCTTGCAACAGCTGAAGCCAATGACCTGTCTCAACTCTCAAACATGCAGGAATGTGTATCAATATGCCATAAGATACAAATTTGGCCCGATATTGAACCGACGCCTGAATATGACCACCTCGTTCACAAGCTCCGCCCAAAGGGCCACCCTAAACCAGCGGTACCCTTATTCCCGGTGCTTTGAAGTGGCTCTCTCACCCCCTGCTGACTTTTGCCTAGTCCTTCACCCTACATAACACAACAAGTATAGAAACCCGAGTCAAGCAAAGCATGTAGTAAAATGCAAGGCTTACATACCCGAGTCAACAGTATACCTCTTTCCAGCCCATGTTTTTGAGAATCTTTTGCGCGTAACTTCCGGCTCCAAGTGACATCTCTAAGGCTTCGGCAGCAGCTACCTCCGCACAATCCGATGACGAGGCTATCTCATCTGATGATTCATCTTCTATGGCCCCACCAAACTCCTTGTGAAAGGTTCTTCTTTCGGCAGCTCGGTCTCTATATGTGCAGGTTTTATGCTGGCAAAAGAGATGTTTCAACTTGAGATCGGTGGAACAGTGTGACGTAAAACTTACTTCTATCAATCATAGGAGGATGATACAAGGCGGGGACAAAATCGCATATTTTGAGAAGATAATTTCATTATTATTTATTGAAATATTTGAGAAAGCTAAAGCGGCCATTATGAAGTTTTGAATCATTGCCCAACAAATTTAGAGGTTAGGAGCTTTACCGACTAAGCTTTACCGACTAAGCTTTCACCTCAACCTCCATGCCTACAGCCTACAGGGCAGCAAAGCCTACAATCGTTGGTTGCGTTTCACAACCATAGTTGGTATCTCTTAAGACGGCCATATCCATCTTAAGACTAAAACGGGACAAATAGCACCTCACTTAGATAGATATGACAAAAAAATGTTAGTCCCTGTATATTTTAAGTCTTTTGTCTCGTCTACTATATTTGACTCAAATTTAACACGGATATACTTATATACCCATCTTAAACAAGAGTTTGTGTAATAAAGATCGCAATTACCCGATTACATGCAATGATGGATAAGTAATCTTGAGATTTGTCACTTCAAAAAAAAAATCTTGAGATTTGTCTTGTGGGAAACGTTTTATGAAAAATACCTTTTTACTAGTCGAGGGTCTATCAAGGCAAGAGCTCTCATTCTGCTTTGAGGAAACATGTGTTGAGGTGCGACGATTTTCCTTGATCTCTTCATTGGATAGCTCCGGGAATCCCCAGCCCTTGGTCGGATTGGATGCGTCATAACTTGACAAGGTAGCCAGGTACCCAACATTCGGGCTTCTCAGCTTATACACTTGCCCTACATGCCCAGGTACACAAAGGAAAATAACACTAAATATTAGAAGGCAAAAAAAAAAAGGCAGAGTTTTTTAACGGTTTAAAAAATCAGACCAGCAGCAGACCTGATCTAACCTGCACTAAATCAAGATGAATCCTGCATATCGAAGCTGTTTTAAAACGTTTTCTGTGAGATGTTATAGAAGGATGAAGGCTCGAGGAAGGCTTCACCAACGTTCCAAGCAGCCTGGCCACTTCAAAATTTCCATCTTTTTGGATCTCTCGATTCATTGACCAATCCCATATATCGACAACAGGACATTCTGGCCTTGAC
Organism: Agrostemma githago; assembly: GCA_958450325.1. NCBI lineage: Eukaryota > Viridiplantae > Streptophyta > Magnoliopsida > Caryophyllales > Caryophyllaceae > Agrostemma > Agrostemma githago. The sequence continues at coordinate 3,932,234 of OY288259.1, forward strand.
TCGTCCTCCTGTTGGACAACTTGACCGTACTGGGCTCTCCAGTTTTCTTCTTCCCAAGAAATTTCTGAACACCACCATCATATATTTATTAAAGCTTAGATGACAGATAATCAGCCTTTTGACGTTTAATAACTTCTGGTTTGGTCAGGTGAAAGAGTGGCATCATCGAATAACACAGACATGCTAAAGGAATTGCAGACCTTCACACATTACAGATGCAGTTGAGGTGGTCTGGGCTTGATCTTCGGGAATCAACTCACCGTCTTCCTGCATGTAGGGTGCAATGTCTGCTGAAAAGAAGAAATGCCAGCATGGATGTATAAGTAATGTGATAAAACATTTGATATTCTAAAAAAAAACATAAAAATAAATTAATTAATAAATACTCGTATATAATTACAAGTCTAATATGACCATAATATGACTGACCATCAGTTGCTAACATTGAGCTGTTCATATCATCATCATGTTCATATGGCAACGTCGTCTCGGCAGCATTAGATGCTCTGGTGGAATAACCCGATAAATAGAGTTCGATTAATGTGTCTTCTAACCTTCAAAACAGTGGAAAAGAAAAGATATTTTTTTTAAAAAAAATGACAACAAAGTTAATTAGTTAAAAGATGAATGTATAAACTTAGATGACATAATTGACTCAAAATATCAGCTTACCATTCTGATGGCGGGGGAAGATTTTCAGGCACTTCATCGCTAGTGCACCCTATATGTTCTGTAATATAGAACCAAAAGAGAAAAATAAGTCAACCAGATCGGAATTGGGATCGGGTCAAGTCGGGTCACTTTTGGGGTCAGTGAGAATCATCAGGTCAAGATCGGGTTCAACTAGGTCATTGTACTATAGTAAACATTCGGGTCATGTTCGGTTAGGTCGGACTAATTCGAGTTCGAGGTCAAACGTGGGTCTTTAGTTCGGGGGTTGGATCTAGCTATTTAGGTCATGTCATTTTTGGCAGGTCTAGCTGCACGAACGTTTTAGAAATGGAGGGGGGAAACTTCAAAGATGACGGAAATTGAAGGTATAAGTACGACAAAAGATCATGATTCAACCAGATTTATCTGAGAGCTTTACCTACGTTATCCTCCTTCTCTCGATCATTCTCTAGTCCAATTTTCGTTTCTTCTTTTGATTCATCCAAAGCATAGCTGCCTTGGCCATTGATCATGGACTGGCAATCCTAACCATGAAACAGATATACTTGTACATCATTGTCATCACACTTGAACAAAGAACTAGCGATGGGAAATCGATACACAAAAGACTGTGACCAATGAAATATAGAGGAGACGGGTGGATGACAATACCTTATCGGACTCTAAAAGTACGTAATTCCCATCCTCAAATTTGTAGTAAAGTCCATCACTCGTACTGTAATACCACCCTGCATTTGGGTCATGATAAAATCCACTTCTGCAACCAAACATATGACCCACGACAACGATAAGGATCACACACACGACTTACACTTACTAAACCTACAGATGTCGGCTAAGCTAGCCAGTAGAACCGTTAAGTAAGGTACTCATGCCCTTAATTCAAAACCCATCAGTAACAAAACTGCCCTTACGAAATTCAAAACTAACAATCTCCCGTAGATCTTGTGTGCGACCGTTGTAGGGTGTGACAAACGAAAAAGTGACCACTTTTTAGTCACTTTTCAACATTTCAACATAAAATGGTCACTTTTTATCATAAAATAAGCGACTTTCACCATGAAATTACTCGTCAATATTTCGTGTGTGGCACCATACTACGGTTGCATTGTATAATTTGCGATAATTTTCCCCATTTATTTAGTTAATAATTCAATCAAAGATAAAAAAAAAATTACAAATAACTGAATTCAACCCAGAATTACTTGGCTAATTTACAATTAGGGCAACCCTATTAGCTCAAAACAACTGAATTAACCCTCCAGCAAAAAGGAATTTCAATTTTCAAATACCCTTTGATCAATTGAATACCAAACCCATAATCTATAACCAATCAATCAATCAATCAAACAATTTGTTACATTTTGCTTAAATGTTCACTGTTAATTTAGTTACACATGGGTGATATAGGAAAAGTAATAAAATTGAAAAATAATGAAGAGGTAAAGAAGAAGAAAGAAAATAGAGTACCTGGGATGAAAATAAAGCTGGGAATTTTCGTCCCAAATAAAGGAATCTTGATCGTAATTTTGGGTTTGTTGATCTTCTTCCATGGAACAGAGCTCGGAATTTTCTTCAGTTTTTACTTCATCACCCAAATAGTTCTTTTTTATAGTCCGGTTTAGTTTGAATTCGACATTTCGAGTCCAATTTTTAAAACCGTAAATTTTTTCTTTAATTTCAACATTGTTGGTGTTTTCAATAATGCTCGAACTCTTTATTAGTTGATCCAAATGAAGTGTATATATAGTTGTATGATTATCCAAATTGCGTTTTATGATTTGTTGAGTTTAAATAAAAGATGGTTGTACAAGTAAATCAAATTATTTCCTTACACAAATTTCTATCTACTTATAAAATCGAGGTGGTGTCATACGGATATTCCAAATAATGTCGTATTTTTGGGAGAATGGAGGAAATTTCAACTTGCTCAGAGAATCCAAGTGATAAAAATTGCAACGTCCGCCACAGGACCGAGGTAATGAACAAAGGAAAGGAACTTCTTGTCAAATGGCTAGCCCCCTACTGAATGTGTTGCACTTAACATAGATGGTGCGTTGAAAGGGAACCCGAAATCGGTTGGAGCTGGAGGTTTAGTCAGGGACAACACATATCGACTCTTAATAGTCTTCACAAAGAAAATCGGAATAGCAATAGTGACCCATGCTGAGATCATGACACTTAGACGAGACTTGGTTATCGCGAAAGAAAAAGGATTTAAGAAAGCTGTGGATATAATCTAACTCTTGTCAACATCTTGAAACGAGAAAGTTCACATCCAAATGTCAGTTCTCATATGCTTAGAACATGTTCGTGCTTAATTAAAGATTCGAGATGGGAAGTCGAAACTGTCCATGTCCCACGTCTATAGGGAAGCTAACAGAGGAGCAGATTGGCTAGAATAGTTCCTTTTTTTTTTTTATGCCTTTTAGTGTTTTCTTTGTCTTTTGAGGTTTTCCTCTCTTCTTTTTTAACCAAAAAAATACTTTTCTTTTTAAATTGTATACTCCGTATAGATTATAAGTGGAGAAGATATTCAAAATTACTCGTTGATCGACCAATCAATCGAATTTCATATGTTTAATAAACAACATACTCCGTAGTAGTTTGATGCTTATTATCATATTTTTGGGAATCTATCATTTTGTAACATGAGGTTAGTAATGTGAGTGAGGAAAGTAGTAGGCTCAAGGCCCAATTAATGAGAATAGTGTGTCACTATACTTTAGATTGGTCCATACTAGTAATAGGCATAGGCCCAATAAGTACCACAATTTCTTACTCACGTGGGCTACACGTGAGTGGTCTTCTTCTTCTTCTTCTTCTTCTAGGGTATAAAATCCACAACCCTATATAATTTGGACCACACCAATAATCACTCCTACACAAAGAATTTTAGTCACCCTCTTTAATTGTGACAACTCTTCTTTTTTTTCTTAATCCCTTTTGTTCTAATTTGTCTCCATCAATGTGTGTTTTAGGAAGAGTTTGCATAGAACTCGGGTTCATAACTCGTGTTAGAATCAACATGTTTTGAGATAATCATAAATTTAAATATTTTTGGGATTCAAAATTCGTGTTAGAATTAAAATGTTTGAGGGTAATCGAAATTTTAGGATTATTTTGAGGATTCAGAACTCGTGTTAGAGTCAAGAACTTATGAAGACAATATGATTTATGATTATTTTGACAATTCAATATTCGTATAAGAATTAAAATATTTAGGATTATTTTCAGGATTTAGAAGTCGTGTTAGAGTAAAAAAAACGTTTGAAGATAATCAAAACATACCTAAGATTATTTTGAGATGATGATAACTGAGAATTTGGATTGTTGTGTGATTTTTTTGTTATGGATTATTTTCTTAATCATCTAGTTTAATACGATATTAGTGACAAATAACATTTTTTTATCGAATATACACGATATTGGTTATTATATGTTGTAGTATGTATTCTTTAGTCTATACATATACTTATGATAAACGTGGCAATCTTAATATGAAGATCATCTACGTAATCCTTTGAGTAATCATGACATAACAACGTAACACTATCATCTAAAACATATACAGAGTATAAATATATTTTATCTTGAAATTTTGAAGGTCGTTATAAATGGCATTAGGTATCTACGGATCGAGCCATTGATAAGTCGGCTTTAAATAGATCAAGTAATATCGTCCCACGTAAACAGACTCTTGAAAAATTAGGGATTTTGTGGACCCAAATGAGAGATGTTTACTCTTCGACTTTAATCCATAGTGCTGTGGATAAGAGTAGTGATAACGATTTTTATCCCATCATTTGACATTCACTATATGCACATCCATGAAGTATTGTACTCATTCCGGCTTGATCATCGGTTTATCTTTGATATTGGGATAAAAAACGAAGGAAAAGCGGACCCTTTGTAGATCTTGTTATTGTAGGGACGAGAGAACTGTTTGATAATATGATTTGAGTAATTGATTTTTCTAGTTGATCGAAAAAGAAATCAATCTCTTGTAAAGTTGTAAAATCACCCCAAGTATAGTCACTGGTTTCTCAAACATCTTTAATCCATCTTGTTCATAGCGGCACCTATCGAACACTTAAATAATCTGAATAACAAAATATTCGAAATAAATAAAAAGGTAGAAGAAGTTTGGAAGATAGGTAGAAACCGTATAGCTATGAACACAACATTGAGAATGACTTGTCCTCTTTATAACCATGAACGAATCAAAGATTTATAATGACATACGTATTTTCTTTAAAAAGGTAATAAAAAACTAATCTCAATCTTAATTTAAGTACTTAACCTCCAGCATCTAGACCTGTCAAAGTGAGTCGACCCAAAAAACTTGACCTCACATATGTATTGATCAAGACCCGAACTTGACCATAACTAAATTGATTCCATACCCGACATAACCTCAATGTTATCCCACGCACGAACTTATATCCCTAAAATAGATAATAGATCGGTAAACCACCCAAACTATAAATGCTCCACACGATCCAGACCTAACTACAAACTCAAAACCACCAAGTCTGAACCGATCTGGTTGACCCGTTTGCCAGGACTACCTACAATCATACTTAGATCACTACATATGAACCAATACCTCTAAAAAGGTGACACTCCATAGCACTATAGACCGATAGAACACCCAAACTAGAAATGACTCGACAAAATCCAAACATAACCACAAATTCAAGAATCACCGATCTTAAAATGATTTTATTGACCCGTTTATCAGACCTACCCACAAATCCACAATCATACCTAGATTCAAACTTTCCCAAAGCTTTATGTCATCCTCCACTCCCACAGCAGTCCAGTATATATATATATAAACACTTGCCACTACCAAGTTCCATCATTAAGCAAAATCTGATGCTCTACTCTGATTTTGATCATTAATCTAATTTCCACTCATTTCCATCACATTACAACTAATATTTGAAGAAATTCCCACTAAAATAAAATAAATAAATTATATCCTAATTTAACCTCTTCTTCATCTTTCATCTTTTTATGTTTTTTAATCGTTTGATTTGATTTCAACAGCTGTAAATTGAAATCTCCACATTATTCACGCTTCTTTTTCAACAATCTAAATCCCAAAAAATCGACTGGGAATTGCATAAACCCCTCAAATTGCGAGTTTTATAACCATAAAAATCATAAAGTTTCAATCTTTACACCAAAAAATCGAGTTTTAATCATCTGGGTATTGCATAAAACTCAAAAAAATCACAAAGTTTGAATCTTTATTGAGGAAAAAGGGAGTAATAATGGGGAAGGGTTTGGAGGGATGGTCAGTGAAGCATTTATTAATGGTGTCAGTGGCTTTGAATGTATGGTTTGTGATAAAATTGGGATATTATTATGAGAAAGAGACTCATTTTGGAGCACAGAAAATGTTTCATGGATTTTGTGCAGAAGAGAATCATGATGCTGCTTTTTCTTCTTCTTCATCTTCATCTTCAATGGTTGCTGCTTCATCAGAAGAAGAAAATGGTGATGATTTGAGTGATGATCATTCAAGTTATACTAATTATGCTGAAGTGGATGCTGATTTGGATAGAGTTATTAACCTTGATCAGTATGTTTCTCCTCTTTTTTTTTTTTATGGGTTTTTAATTTTAGTTCATGTCAATTCAGTTCGATAATATGTTTTGGTATATTTCAGTCGAATCGAATAGAATAGAATAGAATGTCACATGTTCTTATTATAATGTCAGTCATTGTTTAACATACAAACATGAAACACCCATAGTCCCAAAAAGATTTGGGTCGCCTGACATAAATCATTTTTTGAAATCGTCAATTCAAAATTACTTTATGATCTTGATTATACAAGAAGTATTGTGAGTTGTGACTCATGAGATTGACTCGTCTCAACTCACAAGTATGTAACGGTCATAAATGAGAATTTGCCTTGGATTAATGTACCTGAATAATGCAGAGTAGGTATCAAGTTCAAATTCTCTTCACTGTATATGTTTAATAGCACGGTGAAAGAAATGAAATATGTGACTAACCTCTAGTAGCACTTTTTTCTTAAGAAAGAATCAAATTAGCAAATCTCAATTTTGAAGGGCATTTTGGAAAATCTAGTTCATACTTTCCTAGTTTCATAAACTTGTACAAGATCAGCAAGTATACACCAAAGTTCAACAACTTTGAGATAGTTGTATATACAACTGGTGGTACGAGTATTATATTATTTTCCGAGGACTTGGCTAGAGACATAGAGTATCAACTTTGAATTAGTCACTAGCTTAGGAAGTGAGGAGTTATTAGACCACTCCCACGCAAATAATTTGCTTGGATCATGATCCAACGAGGTCGCCTTAAACATTGATTAAGGAGGAAATTAGTACGACCTCTTTGTGAATAACGTGGGATTAAGGGTAGAAATAGGTGGTGACTACCTAATTAGCATGATCTTTGCTTGAGGATGGTCTTAGGTATTCGTCTGTTTACTACGTCATCCTACACCTTAACCAAGGAGAAAACTTTAATTTCAAATGTTGCCTTAATAAAAAGGAATATGTCAAATCAAGTAAATGTAAAAACATCCTCGATTTCTCATTCGTCAGGGTGTGTTATCATGGTACACCGGTCTACTATATAATTTTTCGGTTTAACAAGACGTTGCTTAATTAATCTTATGAAAGTCTTGATCATAAAATTATGGTGATCATTTTGTTTTTTAAAGCGATGAATACATTTGCCACCTCAAACTTTGAAATTGTTGGATATTCAAATACCTTCAAATCCTAGCTTTGCTAAAATATTTACTGAAAACGTAAAAAATCTACATCTTCTTGGTAATCCCATCTTCAATGCTTTGATTTCTACCATTTGTGCAACACTAATTCCTATTTCCTAGGGTTCGAGGGATGTATGTATGTCTCATGGGTTTCTAGGTGGATATTTTCACTGATAGACTTGTTTAATTACTGCATAATTGTTTTTATTTTTCAACCATCTCAAATCTATTTCGAATTGTCCATTCAGTTTCTAATCTCGATTTCCCAGAATAAAAAAAATTTAAATATACTCTCATAGAAAAAGGTTTCCGAACAATATAAAAATTTCTACTAAATATAGTACTCCATAATATGTAAATGGAGAAAAACATAGTCAAAGAATCGTCTCTTAAGCATTATACCTATCATTAAATCACTTGGGTCCAGTTGAATGGATTCAACTTAAAGTTTATGGAACGTCTCAATAAGCTAAACTCGAACGCTTACAAAATCTAACATAGAAAATGGTCATCGTAAACTTAAAATGGCCTCAAATAAGATTTTAATTTAGATTTGAAACCTCATTTGTTTTTGTTGGTATGGAGTAGAATAAAGGTATGCATGAGAAAGGTAGTGTATTGGGAGTAAATGGATGGAATATGCCAAATTGTAGTAGTAGTAGTACTATGAATTGACATACTCCAGTACTGTAGTTGGTTTTTGAATAAGATTAGACATCATTCATCCTAGGCATTGGTCTCTATCAGATCAATACTTCTTCCTTCTTCCCTCCCATCTCATTCTTCATTCAAGTCCTACCTAATTAAACCTCCCCTCCCACGAGTGGGTCTACCGAGACACATTAATTAAACTTTCGTTCATTTTATTATGTTTTACGCACATTAGTTAATAACTTATCAACGCTCATTGGACTCATCTCGACAACCCTACTGGAGACCCGAGCCTGAAGTCTAAATGTTAAAAATGACCTGAACCCAAAACGATCTGCCCGACTCGATGTTGACCCGAATTCTTACAAACCAGAAATGACCCAAGGTAGATATCCCGTTTGCGAGGTCTAGTGATCATACCCTTATAGAAAAGTTTGCCTATTATTTTTTACCTAATTATATGGTAGGATTGGGAATATGCAATGCATCTTCTTCTTTTTTGTCCAATATATTATTAATGGAAGTTATGGAACCTGATACTATATCTGCCAATCTCCCATATTCAATTTTAAAATCACATGATTGAATGCAAAATTTTCCCTTTTACCCCTTGATTTCCAAATTATTCATTTAACTTTTCACTGTTTGAAAGACGATATTTAACTACGGAGTATGTTTTTCTCCATTTATGTACGAGTACTCTGTAAGTACTCCTTAATTTTTAATGTGTTAAAATTAATATTTTTTGGAGTATAATGAAGGTAAATATTTTAGTTTTATATTAACATTTTATAAAATTTGAGTAAATATAAACAAGTTTAGAATTTTACGAGTTTGACTTTAGAGAGTGAGCTTAAGTCGCCAAGCGTAAGCTTGATAAGTGTATGAAGTTAGTCAAAAAAATCCACTTAAGATTATGATTAGTGAGTAATTAATGTAGATTAAGTATGGAATCAGGATTAGTGGGGTGGTGGGAACGTGGTTGACCTTCCTTAATCTTTATTTATAGTACTTGTCACTTTGATAATTAAAGAAGGTCCACTCACTTAATCAATACTACACCATAGTGCATTACCTTTGCTAAAACAATTTATCAAATAGTCTCCCTTTTTTTTTTTGTTGAATAACAAAAACTTTGAAGAGACGATATCTAATTGCTTATATTCCGTAGTACATATATTGTACAGCGCGGAGTATTATTTTAAATAATTTTCTTATTTCTTTTGAAAAATTGTAAAATTACTTCTTCTTGTTATGGGGTTGAAATAATTAGATATTCCTATTTGCTAGTGCCTTTTGCTCCTTGCATGTTTGATACTCGTAGTATGGACATAGACAACTCTTACTCTTTGTTTGAGGCTCCCATTTCCCATTTCCCATTTCCCATGGCCATGGTGCATGTTACTCCATTACACACTTCCCCTTCCCCCTATACTACTTGTCTACTTTCCTTACTCTATTTTTTATTTATCGTTTTAGAAGATTTTATCAGAATTAACAAATTCTTGAAAAAAAGCGTTGCTACTACGGAAATGGAGTACTGTAATACTGTAGTACTGTAATAATTTTCCAAACCCATCAAATACAGTAGCTAAAACATCATTTCCCCCCTATATGGAGGACGTAGTTATTTTTTACGAAAATGTAGAAAACTCGTAATACAATTTATTAGTTTCCCTGTATAGTTATTGTTTTCGAAAATGTAAAAAACACGTAAATGTTAACGAACCAACTCAACTAAAACCTTAAGGCGATGGTTGAGACCCGTTTATATTCTATTAGTAAAAATATACTCCCTCCGTACCACTAAGATCTTCTCATTTTTATTTATTTGAAGGCGTAGAAATACACGTAAGAATATAATATTGAAGTGGGAAGATTTTAGTGGTACGGGAGGGAGTACGTGTTTTAGAGGTGTTTGTCACTCTAAAACATGGTTGCATTGAGTGGGGGTGGGGTGCATTATATTGGGGTTGGGTTGATGTGGCCCATCTGACCAACACAACCCACCAGACCCATCATCATTATTGTGTCAGTGTCTCAGTCATGTATACACTACCAGTACTTCACGTCCCAAACTCCTCTATATTCCATTTGATATTCTCATTTTTTAAAATGAGTCAAATTATATGAAGGACTTCGTCCTAATAAATATAAAATATTTGATAATTTTTTAGGTAATTTGTCGTGTGATTTGGTATATATTTGATCCGTTTTATGATTTAGGACGGTAGTACCGTCACAAAAAAGAATTTACCAAAACTCTATCTTACCCTCAGACCTTATGAATGTAAGGTTTTGCGACACCGGAAAACTACTCTGATCTTTTTACATATTTTATCCGATTTTTAGGCTAAAATAAAATAAAATTTATACTCCTATTCGTATATTTTAGCTTATAAAATAGTTCTAGTATTTGTGGAAATTCTTCTAACCGTTTGTTCTTATTATTGAAAATATCCGGGAAAAAAAGTAAAACCATTTCTTGCCCCCGTACCTTATAAAGTTATAAACCGTGTACATTGGTTGATTCAAGTCATGCAACTAGAGTTAGAGTTATGTTACACCAATACTTCACTTAGTGACTTAGCTGTTGTATCCCACTATCTTGTATACGACACGACACTTTGATATTTCATTTTTGACCAAAATACTAAAGATCCCGTACAAATTAACCATATCCAATACTCGGTAATATAGAACTAGAGTCAATGTTTAAAGCAAAACATATATACACTCTTCCTACTTGCTAAGTTGCAATGTACCCTATTATTCCATTTTATATACATTCTCCTAGTAATATTTTAAGGTTTGTTTTTTGCTTGTTTCTATAAGCTTTTGTAGTGGTAAAATGCATGAACTTGCCCTTTTGGTAGTTTCACCAGATCAATGTTCTCCTTTTGTTGTCTCTTGGAAAAATGTAAAGACTAGACTACTAAAGCATGGTGTTGTTACTATTAAGTGGGGTGCAATAGGTATTGTAAAACCATTACTCCATATATGTCGTACAACAATCTTATTTTAAAAAATATGCTTATCTTTGTTGCATTGAAAAAGTGTACTAATAGAATATAAATACTCCGTATATTATTATATGAAGTAGGTTTTAGATTTTTTAAAATTACAAAACTCGACAAGATATTATTATTATTATTATTATTATTATTATTATTATTATTATTTAAGTCTTTTGTTATTTCAGGACTCCATGTATATTGGCGGATCCACGTTGAAACAATCCGGGGTCCCGGAACACAGAATCACTTCTTTTGTATATTTTGTCCAATTTTCACGCTACATTGAAATAAAATTCAAAACTTTTATATTTTTATTGTGATTTGTGCCCCTAGAAAGAATACTAAAATATTTTTTAATTTAAAAATATTACTACTACTACTAGTACTCCCTCCGATTTTTTATTTTTGCCCCGTATTCCTTATTTGGCAAGTTTTTATTTTTTGCCCCACTTATTAACTTTCCTTATTTGTCATGTATATATTACGAGTACCATATTACCCTTATACTTTTCTATTATTTATCCATTTTGTCATTAAATTGATTAAACTAACCTTATATTCCCTTAACTTTGATGACTCATTGGTGTCTAGTCACCAAATTTCATCATCATTTATCACTTTATCAATAATTTATCAAATTTTCTTAATTTATATGCTAAACATAATGGGGCGAAAATTAAAAACCGGAGGGAGTATTTTAAAGTCAAAGTTGGTGATAAAACAAAGGCTTATATTGGAAAATCAGCTAGTCGTATTTGACTTGTTATTAGGAAGTGAAAGATAGTTCCATCATAAACAAGAATTTGTGTTGGAAAATATGTGAGTAGTCATATGGCATAGGCCATAATCATAATGATATGAGCTGAATTAGAAGTTTTAACCAAGCATGTGGCAATTACTTTTAAGTTGTCATGTAGTCAATCATTGAATTAGCTACATTAGGTGCCCTACCTCTCTCTCAAGTCTCAATGCCTCTCCATACACTCCTCCATCCATGCAATTTATTGCATCATACACTTAACCTCAATCCTTTTCTTTCACCAATTTATTCTTCCCCTCGCTCTCTCTTGTGACTTTCGTAAATTATGACCGAAAAGTGACCATTTTCGAATAATAAATCTACTCTATCATCTTAGCTATGTTACTCAGACTCTTATACGAGATGTCGGAGTGTAGACACGACTATTTTGGGCAACATTTTCAATTTTTGGTCTAAATTTAACTACCCAAGTAAAATGTCTTAGTAACATGGCATTTTAGTGCTCACTTTATATCATAAAATGACAACATTATGATGTTTGAAACTTTGAATCCCATGAATTTGGTTGTTTTTTTTTAGTAATTTTTTTTTTTTGTAATTTCTTTCTGTTAACAAGGTAAAATAAATGCGCATTAGAACTAGAATTCCGATTTTACCTACAATTTTCGTTAGGTAACAAAGTTTTAGTCTTCAAGAGGGCTCCATCGACTCTTGTATGAGACGGTCATAAGAAAACAACCGTCTCAAATAAATTTATATATTTATGGACTTAAATTTTTGTTGAAAGGCCAGGATCTTTTTGGCGAGCTTTTAATAATATCATCGTTTTAAAATCTTTGATGCAACTGTAAATCTTATACGTACTTAGTAGGTTCATTCAATAACATGTAAAACTACATCATGGAGGCCCAACTCTGACCCGACCTGCTTGACCCGTTTGGTAGACCTAATTACGAACTGATTTGTGATTTGACAGCGGGGATCCGACAATGTACGAGAGGTATTGGCAGAAGGAGGGGAAGAAGAACACAGTGGTGATCTCAGGATGGCAATCAATGAGTTATTTTTCGGATGTCAGTAACCTTTGCTGGTTTCTGGAACCGACATTTGCAAAGGAGGTTGTAAGGCTGCACAACACTGTGGGGAACGCGATCACTGAGGGACGACATATCGTGGTTGGAACTGGGTCGACGCAGCTGTTCCAGGCTGCCCTCTACGCACTCTCGCTCGATCAAACTGCTTCACATCCTATAAGTGTAGTGTCTTCTACTCCTTACTACTCGGTGAGTAGTCAACTCTCATCTCATGTGCTCCGTTTCTCCCCCCTTATATTTTACGTATGAGTTGTATATGCTGCTTGAGTGTTCGGAAATATGAGACACCGGGAATGTATTATATATAAATAACAGAGATGGCAGGAATCTTGTTCCTTTGTTAATAATGCTGATGCTTGTGGTAGTGTACTAGTGTCTGTCTAACTGTCTATTGGTATGCTATTATATTCTGTTGATGGTTGGAGATTTTAATGGCGCAACACGTGATGTCGGAAGCTCTAATTAATGTCAAAACATGAGTTTTTCCATTTCGTTCGCCCTTAAAGAAAGGGTCGTCATGGGTTTGTGTATCGGTCGTATTTTGAGAGTTCTGCCTTTAAGATAGAGGTGATCATGGGCTTTAGTCGAACATGGGCCGGGCCAAGGGTGAATCTTTGGCCTACAGGTCAACTGGGTTGAGTTCGGGTCGGGTCGGGTCGACTTCAGGTTGGGCTGTTTTCGAGTTGATTTTGGGTTAAGGTCATTTTCGGGTTTGTAGATCTTTGTAGTCCATGTGGTTGAAATTTTGACGAGTTTATTCTAATTTTCTGATTCATAATCTGCGTCGTTCCAGTTTTACCGCCAGGTGATCGAGTATCTAAAATCTGGGCTCTACAAATGGGCTGGTGATACTGCGGATTTCAATGAAGACGGGCCGTATATTGAGCTAATTACATCCCCCAACAACCCGGATGGTTTCATGAGACAACCGGTTGTCAACAGAAGTGGAGGGATGCTAGTTCATGACTTTGCCTATTATTGGCCTCAATATATTCCTATTACCTCCCCTGCTGACCACGACATTATGCTGTTCACCGTCTCTAAAACCACCGGCCATGCTGGAATGCGCATTGGGTATGTTCCCATCATACATAATTACTGTGCAAACCGTCTTATACCAATGTTATCTCTTGGCTGAGACTCTGCGAGGAGTGTACATTCCAAATTGACTTCTTCACAGGGCCTTCGGCTTGAAAAAAAATTGCCGCTTTCAAAACTTGTAGCCGAGCATAGGGCCAGTCAAATTTTTTTTGAATAATTTTACATCATGTTATCGGCACCAAAAGATATATCTGGCCTTGAAGTTGATATGGTCTTGCTCATGCGGTATTTTGTGTGTATATATTACAGTTGGGCTCTTGTGAAGGATAAAGAAATTGCTAAAAGAATGACAAAATTCATTGAGCTAAGTAGCATTGGAGTGTCTAAAGATTCACAGCTCCGAGCAGCAAAGCTTTTGCAGGCCGTCTCAGATAGCAGTGAGCATGCTGCCGAATTTAGCGAGAGAGAGGACTTCTTCGACATCAGTTACCATCTTATAGCAGATCGATGGAAACGGTTAAGGGAAGCGGTCAAGCAAAGCCAGATGTTCACTACTCCTGAGTTCCCTCTTGCTTTCTGCAATTATTCAAACCGAACTTTTAGGACTCAACCAGGTAATTCTTTCTTCGTCAACTGAACACTTCTACTCCCTCCGTTCGGGCTTTATAAGCCGTTTTATGGAAAAAAAAAGATTAACTTTTTATATGTTGTTTTACATTTCCTATGAAAATTATACTCCGTACCCTTTACAAATCGAAGAAATTTTTACCTAAATCTCTTACAAATCTAGTTACATACTCTCTTTTTCAGCCTTTGCATGGTTAAAGTGTGAAGGGAATGTGGAGGACTGTGAAAGCTTCCTTCGAAAGCACAAAGTTCTGACAAGAGGCGGAAAGCATTTCGGGATGAGCCCTCAGTATGTGAGGGTGAGCATGCTAGACCGGGAATCAAATTTCGACCTTTTCATCAAGAGGTTATCGATGATGCGTTCATAGAAATTACGTGTGTGCATATATATATATATATATATTAGTGGTGTTATGTTTCTGAAGGGAGGAATTAGGATGCATAATGTAGTAGCAGTAGTAGTAACTAGTAGTAACAGTAGATGTAGGTTGCAGAATGTGTATTGAATTGATGAATTGTGAACTATGGTTCTATTGCAGCTAAAGGTGAATTTATCCATTTCATATACATCACACTCGTCTACGAGGCGTTGCTATTTTGGGCAAAATTTTCAAATTTTTGGTCTAAACTGAAGTATCCAAGTGTCGTGTAACATAGACTTATTTTCTGTTTAATGCCACAACAAGGATCATTACTCCCGGTTGAAAATCGATGTTTTTGTGAGTATTTTGTCCAATTTCCAGGCTAAAAAGAAAATTTATGTGTTCATTATAAGAGATTAGGGTTAATTTGAGAAGATTAGCAAGGTTACACAGGTTATAGACCACAGTAAGACAATGAACTAGCCGAAAATACAGTAAATGAATAGAGAAATGAAGGTTCAAGGCTTCTGAAATCGGCCATAATACTTACTGTACTGTTATCGTAAGTAGCATTCAAAACATCCGTATCTCATATTCGCCAGCCATCGTTATGTATCGAACCCATGGAAGAGCCTGGTATCCACTTTTCTCTATGATCTTCAGATACTTGACCTGAAGAGGGAAAACAAAGTCACATAAAATCGAAAATGGCATAACCCGGATTGACTTGACCCAAACCTGACTCGGTTGATCCGTTTGTCAAGTCTATTCGCATGAGGCGCATAGGACAAAAACCTGGATTCCGGAGATGGTGAAGTAAGGTATCTCGAATCTAACTCGGACTGGTGCTTTTCTCTCGGGAACTCCATCATCGGCGGTCACACTTGGCAGTCTGAATTCTGCCCTCAATAGATACTCCTGAAGAAGAGTAATGATAATATGAGAACTGTATATAACAGTAGGAAGTTTACTTGAAGCTTTGTAGAGAAAAAACATACCTTATTCCCAGGGAAAGATTTGATTTTCCATAGAATTGCATCATTCTCAGGAGTATAAGTTGCACTTCCCATCGATGTCCGGATCTTAGGATTAGTAGCATCGGGTGGGACTGGCAAATCGATTTCAACATTGGTGGCATAGCTGTGACACCAGGTAGACATATTGCATTCATAAGGTTTTCCTGTACAGAAACATTAATCCAGGAACTTTATATCAAATTTTCCTGTTATATGTACCTTCTTTCCTTAAACTGGCTCCTTGCCTTGATCATTATCTCGACTCGACTTCTTGAAAACCTTTCGATCTGAGCTTCGACCCAAATGAGTGGTTTTACCTGGTGCGCAAACAAGACGTAGATTTAAATAAATCAATACTTCCATTGCATGAAGATTTCAAACTCAGAAACCCGGTGCATAAATGGCAGTTGAAATAAATCAAAAGACCTGAGAAGTAAGTCTGTATGTCATCAAATCAAAACACCCGTCAGGAGGAATGAAAGATATCGTTCTGTCACTCTCAAAGCGAGCTAAACGCACGCACCTGAAAGGCAGAATTAGGTATTATAATCCACAGTCTAAAAAAAACTCTGTTACTAATAACTGTTGTTTTAGGAACATTCTAAAAAAACATATCAGATTGAGAAATGGGACATACTGATGAAATTTTATATCCTCCATATCAATGGCCTTTCCTCTAGTTGATTGACCTTGAGCCTCTAATAGAAGTCTATCATTCAGGCCAAGTTTACATTCCGGCATACCGCTGCAACAAGTATAAAAGACGGTAAATCTATCTGACTGTCCAAAGATCAAGATACTACAACAAGGATACTCATGTCGGAGCCAAAGACTGTCTTACAGTAAGACAAACCAAAATGCTAGTAATCCAAACAATGGTTTTTGAACCTGAATGATTTCAGTTGAAAACAGAAGTATACTTTCTGAAACTCCGAAGAAAAGATTTGAAGTTACGCACCTCAAACACGTTTTCATCTTCAATGCACCAATAACATCTGATCTAATTAGCTGTCCATTGCTGTTTACTAAAATGTTAACACTTTCTATGACATCCAAAAACACCTGAAAGGTAATACAAATACAATTATCAGGCGTCACATATCGATTCAATATCACCCGTTAATTCAATAGTAAGCATCAGAACCTCATTTCTTTTGTATTTTAACCCTTCACTGCGCCAAGAAACGGCATTTGTTACAGCCATGGGCGGCCGCTGTACAACTTCCATCCTATAAGCATTAGTTTTGATGAATTCACTCAGAATATTCGCTTCCGTGTACTGAGGGTAACCAAAGTCCATCATTTCATCCAGAAGCTCGTACTGCCATAAAACAAAAGAACAGAGAAAATCAGATGTTTACTGAAGCATTCATCAGTCATTTCTAATCCACATTCTTAAATCTTACAGTAACATTGTTCATTTATCAGTAATTCAGTACCTACCACCACTACAAAATTATCCCTCAGCGATTCTTCTTCAAATTCTTCAAAATAATGCTTGAAAACCTGTATTACAAGAAAAATATAGTTGTTCAGCATTGCAGCAGATGAGCAGCATTGCAGTTGAGACGAGCAGCATTATACCTTGATAAGACGATGAAGAAAGAGCAGCAGACTAGCAGCATTGCAGTTCTGACGAGATGCCGTGAGTAAGTAGAGGTTATTATGCTGTACAAACATGTATGTCACTCCTTTCTCATATACTACAGGTCCTCTTGATATCACATCCTCCTTTTCTCCATCACCAAAATCAAACAAATAATAATCAGTAAGTCCTCTCTTAGACCGCCTAAAACCGTGAAATAATCAGTAAGACATTCTCTGTCGACACAACACAAAGACACTTCATTCTGAGGACCCGTGACAAAATTTATACGACTGTTACTTCACAATAACTAGTACGACCAAATTAACGCCTCATTTCACTTTTCGCCAGTAAACCACCACCACCACCACCACCGTCACCAGTTCACCACTACGACAATGACAACGACGGTTATGTACGTATCATCTCCATCAAAGAATCTATTGATAAAAAAAATATTGGTATACTTGGAATTTGACGAATTATTATTATTCCAACTCTCCAGCAATATCATGTCACCCCCACATTGTCACGCTATTCCTAATTTCATACGATCAATTTCTATCCGTTGACATTTTGGTCATTAACCTAACAAAATACCGGAAAAAGTTACAAGAGACGATATTCATACTAACCTCTGTCTCGACGAGCTTGGTAAAAAATCGCTCGGCCTCCATAAACGTGACGTCACCTCGGAAATCGCGCCACAGTAGGACTCTTCCTTTCACGTCTAGCAAAAACAAAGCAGATGCCGCGCCCGCCATTTTTTTTCAATCGATTGATACTTTACAATTGAAATGTGATATAATTCATCGTAAATTCATATGATGATGAATTATTATCGTTGTTTGATGATGATGTATACGATGAATTGATCAAGAAAATGTGAATTCATGAATTAAGAAGATTATTTTTATCACAAATCGTTGATTTACGTTACGATTTGTTTAATTCAATTTGATAGACATGGAAAATTAAGGACAGCTGCTCCACTTCCTCGTATAATTGTAATACAATAACTCGGATGCTTTGAATCAAAATATTGTTCCAAATTCCGATTTTTTTATTTTATTTTATTTTATGGAACGAATATCGACTGCATAAGCTTTTATCGATGATAATTCCCGTTTACGAGTTTGTTTTATATCGTTTTAGAAAAAAAAATTGATTTGTTTTGTTTGTCATTTTTAATTTCTTTGTGATTGGACCTGTCTATCCAATTAAAATTTCTAAAAACACCGAAAAAACGTGGATAATAACCTCTAAAAGCGGTCGTTTTTTTTGTTATTTTCGAAAGCGATGAAAGTTGATCGAAAGCGCGAATGTTTTAGGATGAAATTTTGTTGATAGGAATAAAATGCTTAATAATGATTATTAGAACCCTCTGAAACGATAT
Organism: Agrostemma githago; assembly: GCA_958450325.1. NCBI lineage: Eukaryota > Viridiplantae > Streptophyta > Magnoliopsida > Caryophyllales > Caryophyllaceae > Agrostemma > Agrostemma githago. The sequence continues at coordinate 3,951,221 of OY288259.1, forward strand.
AAAATGGATTATATAACTTGTTTCAGCTGATTCAACCACGTCAAAAATCGCAATCTTATGACTTTTAAATATCTGCATTGAAATTCAAATAACCCTAATATTACACTGGGCATTCTCTTTGGTGTAGACTTTGTTCGCCGAGAATATGGACCCATTTTATTCAGGAACCCAAAATGCTGAACCAACGTGGATAATAGCCTTCAAAATCAACCATTTTTGACTTTTTTTCGAATGTGACGAAAATTGTTCAAAAGCGCGAATATTTTTTGACGTAAACTTGTCGATGAGAATAAAATGCCTAAAAATGAATATTATAACCCTAAAAAATGATATAAAATGGATTATAGAATTTGTTTCGGCTGATTTCAACACGTGTCAAATCGCAATCTTATGGCTTTTAAAGGTCTGTATTGAAATTCAAATGACCGTCATATTACACCGGGGCCGTCATTTTTATGTGGACTGATAACTCCGTTATTGACCGCTTTTCTACACCCTTTTGACGTTTATTTAGCCTCGATTAATCGTATTTTCTTTGGCATTCCGGCTCATTTCGCCTATATTTTGTATTACACGGGTTTTTGCGTTTGTTGTTCGTTTTTAGGCATTTCCGTGACGAAAACGATGAAACTTGAGCATGCCCGGGTAAAAGGAGGTACATGGACCGAGTTCGAGCCTAAACAAGCGCATAGAAGACAAGAAACGAGAAAATGGGCATAGGAAGAGAATAGCACGGTGGACCGTGCGATTCTCAAGTCAGGAGGTTAGGACCGTGCGATTCTCACCGTGCGAAACGCATGTTTCGTGCGTTACTCCGGTTTTGCCATTTCACTTCGTTTTTCGACCGGTTTTCTATGTAATCTAATTAGAAGTATAAATACTCAAATTCTTATTTTTGCCTCCCAAGCTTCCATAACATCTTAGCACCATACTTTGAATTATTTGGGATTTTTGAGAGAATTTGTAGTTTTTGAAGATTTTCATCCTCCTCATTCAAGATTCAAGCTTTATATATTATTTTCTTCTATTATTATCTCCTTTGTCTCTCCATCTTTGGTAATCTCTAATCTTTATTCTAGTTTTGTTTTTCTTCATTTTTTCCCAATTTCTTAGTTTTATTTGTTAGCTCTTGTTAGTTCATCTTAGTCTTCTCTTCTCTTTGTTTGTTACTCTAGTTTGCAATTAGTTTAGTTTTCTCTTACTTTGTTCATATTTATGAATTTCATGTTAGTATTAGAAATCTCCAATTAGATTCCTCCAATTTGACCATTTTCACATAATTGGTAATATAATTCAATTTACAACAATGTTCATAGTTAAAGACTCCACCTTTATGCTTAATTCCACCAATTTAGCCATGATTAGTGAGTAGTCACCCACTAGGGGTCGATGAAGCCTAAATCCGCCTAAATTGTGCCTCTTGTATGTTTTGTATCGATTGAATTGGATAATTGGGTAAAGTGGTGTGGAGGATTTTGGATTGCCTTGGTTTAGGAGTTTGAGACGGTCCCGATCCCTTGGTCATCGATGGGAGTCGATTAGGATGGGTAACCGGTTTGACCCTATATCTTGCCTTACCGTACTAGATCGAACACGGGAGTGGTGTCTAGCGTGGTATCCTACACACTAGTATGCGTACCCTTTTTGACTTGAGTCGGTTTGGGATTTATCACGGGAGTGACCCTCGAATTTGACTTAGGGATTCCGCTTTACGAACCCGGGAGGGAGGTAAACGGGAAATTAAGCCGGACACGAACCCGGGAGGGAGGTGGCCGACCTAGACGATACAACTTTGCCCTTAATCCCGATTCCTTCGATACTCGATATACTTTGGTGCGATTTAGGTGGATTGAAGCGACATCGTTCCCTAGTCCCTTCTATTCTTGATTAATCGTTATTCCACTAGTTATCATTTTTCCTTATTTTAGTTTCATTTTCTTTTTAGTAGTATCTTGTTTTAGTTAATATTCATTCACCTAGCTTTAGTCCCCTATCACCAATCTCTATCGACTTAGATAAACAATTAGGATTAAAACGACTAGGAATCACCACACTCCTTGTGGACCGACCCTTTCTAGTGCAACGATTGTATCGTGCGCTTGCGAGGTAATTAAAACCCCAACATGGACTTTGTTCAACGCGAATATAGATGCATTTTATTCCGAGGCACAAAATGGCAAAAAGATGTGGATAATAATAACCTTAAGAAATCAGTTATTTTTCGCTATTTTCGAAAGAGATGAAAGTTGTTCGAAAACATGAATATCTTTTTACAGAAACTTGTCGATAAGAATAGAATGTCTATTAATGATTATTAGAACTCTCTAACATGATATAAAGAGGATTATGAAATATATTTCGGCGGATTTCGACAGGTTTTAAATCGCAATCTTATGGCTTTTAAATGTCTGTGATGAAATCCAAATGACTTTAATATTACACCGGGGCATTCACTTTGGTGTGGACTTTGTTCAGCATGAATATGGATGTATTTTATTCTGTGACCCAAAAGGTCGAAAAAACGTGGATAATAATCTTCAAAATCGGTCGTTTTTTTTTCTATTTTCGAAAGCGGTGAAAGTTGTTCGAAAGCGCGAATGTTTTTTGACGAAAACTTGTTGATAAGAATGGTATGCCTAATAATGATTACTATAACCTTTTGACACGATATAAAATGGATTATGGGACTTAGTTCGGTTGATTTCAACACGACTGAAATCGATATCTTATGGCATTTAAATATTTATATTGAAATCCAAATAACCCTAATATTACGGTGGTTCATTCACTTTGGTGTGGACTTTATTTGCCGCGAATATGGACCACTTTTATTTCGGAACTCAAAATACCGAAACAACGTGGATAATAACCTTCAAAATCAATCGTTTTGACCTTTTTCCGAATGTGACGAAAGTTGTTCAAAAGCGCGAATGTTTTTTGACGTAAACTTGTCGATGGGAATAAAATGCCTAAAAATGAATATTATAACCCCCTGAAATGATCATATAAAATGGATTATAGAACTTGTTTCGACTGATTTCAACACGTGTCAAATCACAATCTTATAACTTTTAAAGGTCTGTATTGAAATCTAAATTACAGTCATATTACACCGGGGCATTCACTTTTGTGTGGACTTTGTTCAGCGCGAATATAGATGCATTTTATTCCGAGACCCAACCGAAAAAATGTGGATAATAACCTTCAGAAATCAAATATTTTTCGCTATTTTTGAAAGTGATGAAAGTTGTTCGAAAACGTTAATGTCTTTTTTCAGAAACTTGTCGATAGGAATAGAATGCCTAATAATGATTATTAAAACTCTCTAATACGATATAAAACAGATTATGAAACATGTTTCGGCTGATTTCGATACGTTTCAAATCGCAATCTTATGGCTATTAAATGTCTGTAATGAAATCCAAATGATTCTCATATTACACCGGGACAATCACTTTGGTGTGGACTTTGTTCAGCGCAAATACGGATGTACTTTATTCTGAGACCCAAAACGCCGAAAAAACGTGGATAATAACCTTCAACGTCGGTCGTTTTTTTTTTGCTATTTTCGAAAACGGTGAAAGTTGTGCGTAAATGCATTATGGCATAAAATGAATTATGGAACTTAGTTTGGTTGATTTCAACATGTTTGAAATCGATATCTTATGGCATTTAAATATTTATATTGAAATCCAAATGACCCTAATATTACAGTGGTGCATTAACTTTTGGGTGGACTTTATTCGCCGCGAATATGGACTCATTTTATTCCGGAACCCAAAATGTCGAAACAACGTGGATAATTGTGGACATGACATAGGTCCACCCCGACGCGGCCACGCGCGGGTTTGGGGAGGCGAATGAATCTCCATGAGATGGTCAAATGGAAATTTAAATCGAAGTTGGAGTCGCCACCGAATTTTATGGTTATTCGGAACCGTTCGAGCCCACTCTATGTCGTAGTGGGCCGTATACAAAATACGGCCCATTTCCGATGTGAGAGTTTATTGGGCTCGTCCCTTTGCATATCGATATAGATGCCGACTTGGGCGGTTAATCGTATATTGAATGACTCTCGTTGCCAATGGGTTCGGACATCCGGAAACCACGGTTCTGAGTAAGGGGTGAGGGTACGTGTTGGGAAGTTCACTAAGAACACCCAACCCCGCCCGCACATTAGCGGCCTCTACTAGGATATCGAATGATTTTTTAATACGCGCGTTAGTAATACGATGAATGATATGCAAACATTGTTTTCCTAAGCATGCGAGGAATTGAATGGGTTGCTAAGTCGGTTTAATGCATGAAAAATTAACGTCAAAGTTGAATTTAGCATGTGAGATTCGTTTTAGTATAATAAAACAAAAGATGAAAATAATGAATTTGCTACAAAATAAACAAACGAGTTAGTATCGATTTGTAAATAATAATATAGCAAATAAAATAAATATCCGAGATCGAGAAAATAAATATTAATCGAAATCTGAAAAATATTGCTAAAACGCTGTTTTGTATAAAAAACGAAGTTCGAAAAAAAACAAAAAAATAACGATAAAGGCGCGTCGTGGCAGCCGGCCGCGCGGCTCGCCCGGGATGCCGGCGAGTCGCGTGTCGGGCTGATTTCGAAAGCGGTTTTTTGAAAATTCGATGCTTTTATTAAACCGCGTACGAATATTGCATAATTCGTACTCGACTTAATATTTTCGATATTCGTTATATTCGATAGTTAACTACGAAATTAATATCAAATATTCCGAATAGCTTTAGAAAAGATATAAGTTTTAAGATTGTTTCGTAGAAGAATAAAATAAAACGAACGAAAAAGCTAAAAAAAAAACGTCTCGGATTTCAGGCCCGTGCGCGAGTCGCCTGGGCATGGCGCGACTCGCGTGCGGGTCTGTCCGGTTTTTTATTTTTTGTTCGAAATTGCTAATTTTGATAAATCGCGTACAAAATATGAATTAATTTGTACTCGATTTATGTTTTCGATATTCGTCGTACCCGATATTCGATTATGAAATCGATATCGAGTATTCGGAACGAATTAAAAAAAAAGGTTTTGTAAAAAGAAGTTTGAACGAAAAAAAGATGTAACGATTTTTAATATCGTCGAGATTTAATTTAATTCTTTTCGATACAATATTCGATTATAGAGAATCGATATCATATTTTTAAGAATGTTGTTATATGAAAGTAGTTTTTAATAATATCGATATTAGAAAATAAAATAAACGACGACCGACCCATAAAAAATAAGACGGACGAGGAGGAAGAGAGAAGAAGAAGAGAAATCGGGTTTTGTTACACCCTCAACCTACATGCTTCTGTTTACTCGGATCGGGGCTCGTCGGGACGTGGCTTGGGCACAAGAGCGTCGAGTAGATGTCGGTGAGTTATGGTGGCTCGGTTTGGTCGTGAAGGGTGTCGGGTATGGGCAGGTTTTCCTTCGGTTTTTGGGTGTAATATCGGTTTCTCGATGTAAGTGTAAGGAATTTTTATGGGTGTGTAATCGATGTGAATGAATAATAATGGATGTGTATGAATATTCGTTGTTGATGAATATTTGATCGATAATGAATGTATGATTTCTGAATGTTAATTGATGTGTAAAAGTGTGTGTGCAAGGGGCTATTTATAGGGAGTTCCCGACCTTGGCTAGGAGAGTTTGAACTACCGCTAGAGATAGGAAATATAGGAAGCTGTAAGGCATGAGAATTCCGCTTTCTTGTCAAGGAAGAAAGGGAACACGGCTGGAATATGCTGCTCGGCCGAGTGTTTGCACTCGGTCGGGTGTCTGAATCGGTTTTCGGATAGGATTCCTACTTGAGATCGAATTCCATCCTTAAACGGAATTGTTTAATATTTTATGTAGCTGATTTTTCGTAGGATTAGAGTTCGAATCAGCCGTGTGAGGTGTCACGGCTGACTCACGTGCCTCGGAAATAATTTTGACGGGTTTTGACCCGGTCGTTAAAAGACGGTTTTACCCCTGGTGTCGGAATCGACCCAAATTAGTCTTATTTGACTCGAAACGACCCACTGGGCCTGATTTTGAGGTTGGTTTGGTGAGATATGTACTCCATAATGAGCCCAAGCCAAATGCCAATGATTTTGAGCCCGTTTCTGAGTATTTAAAGCACGTTTGCGTCCGATCATCATCGGGTGTTTGTCGGAAACTGCTATAGACACCTGGCGGTCAAAATGTGGGTGTCTACAGAGCCCCCACTCTGACTGAGGCTTGGACAAGGCGAAAGTCAGAGTAGCTACCAGGCAAATCAAAGATTAGACCTGGCAGACTTCCGGTCGGGTCGTTTAAGGTCCATTAGACCTGCGTGGAGGGCCCGCCGACCGGAGACTAGAAATGTACCTGAATTGATGTTGATACTCCGTGGGGAATCAGACTTGTCGTATAAGTCTATGCCGCTGGGGAGTTATGTGAATTGCGCGGTCTTGAATTGTACCTGTATAAGTTACATAAAATTTTGCATGCAACATGTAGGTGAAACAAATATTACTCGCGCTGGGGAATAAAAAATGATTTTTGCTTAGTTTTGAAATCGAAGTCCTGAAAGCAGCTCACGTGCTAGGAAATAGGTTTTCAAAACTGAAATGGGTAGAAAAGAAATTTGCAATTTAAATAGACCGAAATTTGACCTTGTCGAAAAGGGTTTTCTCAAATGGCTAAGTTTTGCAGATTTTAAAAAATGAGAATTTGAAGAGAGAGATCTATCGACAGACTCGACGCTGGGCGTGACCGGACGAGTTGACAGACACGACTGGACTCTCGAGGGGTTGGACCGTGACTCGGTAGAGGGGTGGGCCACCTAACAAGACTCTTAAGTTGCGCTATTCCGTAGCCTAGACGAGTGGCAACATGGTCGAACATCGAAGTGGGATAGATATGCTATACGGGGTTGCAGTAGTCTGTAATGAGACTGTTGTAGTCTAGTGCTCTCCTGAATTTTTGATGTTAGGGTACATTTCCAAAGTGGGTATTGCCTCGAGTCCTGACAGATTCTTGTCTTCGACTGAGCCGAGTACTATGACACATTACAGAAAGAAGGCTAGATTTTTTGAATTTATATGGATTTTGTGAGTGGATGGAGGTTTTCTGCCTAAGAGAAGCCCCAGGACGACAAAGCTAGCTGTTGAGAACATGACGGTGTCGTGACCGGAATGATGGTGCTTTTTGAATGTGTGTCAATGTGGGTGGTTGTGCCTCTGTTGAAAGGCTGCCTACGTATTCACGTATAGTGAAATCAAACCATGCCGTAGTTCAGTGATTGAAGATATGTTATGGTGCCTAGTCTAATAGGACTTTGTGTGTAACTAGCCATAGCAATGGTGTAGGCTAGGTGCATTCCCAATGATGACTTGATCAAAGGGCTAGAATGGTTAGGATATTGATCCTGTGACCGTGAGCGTTCTCCGGGGTAGCCCCCAGAGGTGGTGTGAACTATTTAGGCATGTTCTATGCTGACTACAAGTTGAATCCCGTGTTTGGGGTTGGTAACTGGTTTGAATGAGAAGAATTGGGATGAGATTTTAACGAGTTCTGCTCTCGAGGATTTTAACGAGTTTTGCTCTCGGGGATTTTAACGAGTTTTGCTCTCGGGGATTTGACGAGTTTTGCTCTCGGGGATTTGACGAGTTTTGCTCTCGGGATTGTGTATGATTAGGTAAGGGATTTGACGAGTTTTGCTCTCGGGTCTTTGACGAGTTTTGATCTCGGGTTTTTGACGAGTTTTGATCTCGGGTCTTTGTATGGTGATTGTGAATTTTGTTATGCAAAGGGGAAGCCGAGTAAAATGGCTCGAACTTTGATCGGGATATGTTTGATGATGCAGGATCTGGTTTCCATGTCTGGCCCTAATGGTTAGGGGTATCCTATGGAGCTTGAATCCTCAAAATTCCGGGCTGTCTTTAGCCTGGGTCTCGGGAAGGTCTTGAGGGTTGTAATGTGGGAAGGCTAAATGTGGTGTTAGTTGACCAGCTTGATTGTTTCTCCCTTATTGAATGGTATGAGTATTGATCTTGAGTGGACCGTTGACCACGGTCATGGGCATTTGAATATTTTGTTGGTTGACCTCTTAGCCCCGGTCATGGGATCTTCATTTGCGCTGACCGTTCTGGTTGTGGATGCCCTTTTTTGATGGCCTGCTTTTTTGTTTTGGCCTTTTGCTTTTTTTCTTGGACTTTCGATTTTTTTTTTGTCCAGTTTTTTGTCTTTTTTTTTCTGTTGGTCAGACTAACACCGTGGGTAGGTATGGTTGATCTTGTCGGAGGGGTGTTTATTGTGGAAAATGGGATTGCCTCCCGTCTTGAACCCAAACTAGGAGACTACCTAGATTCGTCATTGGATTCGATACCGCTCCTGCTAAGTGTAGTTTTGTGGCTTCCTATGTCAGACATGGAACAGGTAAAGGAAAACACGGGTCTCGATTTCCTGCAGTCATTATAGATGTGCCTGTAATAGTCACGTGCATGTGCTCACAGTGTATGACGCTGTTCATCATGTTCTCGGAAATACATAAGGAAAGTATATATGTGCAATAGAAAAGCTGCTTTTATTGAATTTTGAAAAGAGGACAGAATACAAATGACTCTGACTCTGACTTGGAAATTAGGATGTAGGGTATCCTAGACTCGGACTCAGACTTAGACTCGAATCAGATCCGGACTCGGATGCTTGGTTGGTTGTTTTTTTTGGTAAGGTCTTCGACAGGTGCCACGACTCGCCTAAACTCGGTTTTGCGCAAATGCAAGAGAGGGAGTCAAACTAGACACGGCCCAGGGTGACGGGAATGACTACGATTCATGGACCGGGATACTCGAACGTTGACCTGGACAAGGTAACGACCACTGGCTTGGACTTGACGATGAGACTCAAGCTGCACGAGGGTGAGTCCGAAAATGGGGCGACCATGTTTGACTCGGGTTAGACTCTCCTAAGACAAATGTGTAGGGTATGATCCTTGGAGTGACCGTGATTAATCGCTCCGTCGGAGAATAGCCCCCAAGTGAGGCTAAGGACTCAGATAGGACTCAGATGGTGTGGCATCTAAGTGGCTCGAAAGTGGGGTATGTGAGACACGTGTAAGACATGACCCTTAGAGCAACCGTGATTGACCGCTCTGATGAAGGGTAGTCCCCAAGTAGGATCGAATATTTGGTTAAGACTCGAGTGTCGGACGAGTGACCCTTAGACGTAAGGGTCACAAACCTTTTGTTATAGGGTTATGCCTTGTAAAAGGTTGACTCGGAAAAGACACTTAGACGGGTGACTTGTGAAAGGTGGGCCTCCTTTAGGATCCAGCCGTGTGGGCTGGGCCTTGTTCGAAAGGAGGTCCACGTGAGACATTCCCCAGACTTCTAGACTCGATTGTGTAGACGGGCCGACCCTTGTAGGAGTATGTCCTACGTAGGTGGGCCTTGCCTTAGTCTAATAAGGCGGACCGGGATAGGGAGGAAATCCGCGATGTAAGATCGACGGAGTTTCGACGCTAGAAGACCTTGACGACTTAAGACACGACCCGACACTGCTAAATATGGGAAGTCCTAAGAAGAGGAAGGTTTTGAAAAATTGAATTTTTGAAAGGCCCGAAAGAATCGGGGAGAACCGGCCCGTTTTCGAGAAAGAAAACGGAAAGGCGGACCGGGGACGGTTTTGAAAAGTTTCGAAAATAATTCCGAGTTTTGAAATGGGCGTAATACCGGCTAAAAATAGGCTATTTTGAGTAAAATCGTGGATCCTAAATTCGATATATGTCCTGGGTTTTGAAATTGGATATTTTGAAAAGGATGCTATTTTGAAAAAAGACGGTTTTTGAAAAACGACTTGTAAATCAGGTAGCACGTAGTCATGGAAGCAGTATAACGACGCCATGTATGCTCTAATTCTAAGTCTCGGTCAGTCTGAAAGGGTCTATACCAGTGTACACAGTCTATCGAGAATCGAGGCGGACTTCCTAAGTCGAGTTGAGCTTAGAACATGCCGTAAAACCCATACGAATCGGCTAATGGACACCTTCGACATATCCAATTTGGACTACATCGATAGTATAGTGGGACGTCGGTCACCAGTACCGGCCCGGGAAAATATGGGGTTATGCATGAACCGTAAAACTAAAACGCGTATTGTACTAGTCAAACGATTTCTATTCGAGTCTCACCCTGAGGATGCTGAAGGTCAGTAACGTATCAGCTAATCCCCAGCGGAGTCGCCAAATTGTGGACATGACATAGGTCCACCCCGACGCGGCCACGCGCGGGTTTGGGGAGGCGAATGAATCTCCATGAGATGGTCAAATGGAAATTTAAATCGAAGTTGGAGTCGCCACCGAATTTTATGGTTATTCGGAACCGTTCGAGCCCACTCTATGTCGTAGTGGGCCGTATACAAAATACGGCCCATTTCCGATGTGAGAGTTTATTGGGCTCGTCCCTTTGCATATCGATATAGATGCCGACTTGGGCGGTTAATCGTATATTGAATGACTCTCGTTGCCAATGGGTTCGGACATCCGGAAACCACGGTTCTGAGTAAGGGGTGAGGGTACGTGTTGGGAAGTTCACTAAGAACACCCAACCCCGCCCGCACATTAGCGGCCTCTACTAGGATATCGAATGATTTTTTAATACGCGCGTTAGTAATACGATGAATGATATGCAAACATTGTTTTCCTAAGCATGCGAGGAATTGAATGGGTTGCTAAGTCGGTTTAATGCATGAAAAATTAACGTCAAAGTTGAATTTAGCATGTGAGATTCGTTTTAGTATAATAAAACAAAAGATGAAAATAATGAATTTGCTACAAAATAAACAAACGAGTTAGTATCGATTTGTAAATAATAATATAGCAAATAAAATAAATATCCGAGATCGAGAAAATAAATATTAATCGAAATCTGAAAAATATTGCTAAAACGCTGTTTTGTATAAAAAACGAAGTTCGAAAAAAAACAAAAAAATAACGATAAAGGCGCGTCGTGGCAGCCGGCCGCGCGGCTCGCCCGGGATGCCGGCGAGTCGCGTGTCGGGCTGATTTCGAAAGCGGTTTTTTGAAAATTAGATGCTTTTATTAAACCGCGTACGAATATTGCATAATTCGTACTCGACTTAATATTTTCGATATTCGTTATATTCGATAGTTAACTACGAAATTAATATCAAATATTCCGAATAGCTTTAGAAAAGATATAAGTTTTAAGATTGTTTCGTAGAAGAATAAAATAAAACGAACGAAAAAGCTAAAAAAAAAACGTCTCGGATTTCAGGCCCGTGCGCGAGTCGCCTGGGCATGGCGCGACTCGCGTGCGGGTCTGTCCGGTTTTTTATTTTTTGTTCGAAATTGCTAATTTTGATAAATCGCGTACAAAATATGAATTAATTTGTACTCGATTTATGTTTTCGATATTCGTCGTACCCGATATTCGATTATGAAATCGATATCGAGTATTCGGAACGAATTAAAAAAAAAGGTTTTGTAAAAAGAAGTTTGAACGAAAAAAAGATGTAACGATTTTTAATATCGTCGAGATTTAATTTAATTCTTTTCGATACAATATTCGATTATAGAGAATCGATATCATATTTTTAAGAATGTTGTTATATGAAAGTAGTTTTTAATAATATCGATATTAGAAAATAAAATAAACGACGACCGACCCATAAAAAATAAGACGGACGAGGAGGAAGAGAGAAGAAGAAGAGAAATCGGGTTTTGTTACACCCTCAACCTACATGCTTCTGTTTACTCGGATCGGGGCTCGTCGGGACGTGGCTTGGGCACAAGAGCGTCGAGTAGATGTCGGTGAGTTATGGTGGCTCGGTTTGGTCGTGAAGGGTGTCGGGTATGGGCAGGTTTTCCTTCGGTTTTTGGGTGTAATATCGGTTTCTCGATGTAAGTGTAAGGAATTTTTATGGGTGTGTAATCGATGTGAATGAATAATAATGGATGTGTATGAATATTCGTTGTTGATGAATATTTGATCGATAATGAATGTATGATTTCTGAATGTTAATTGATGTGTAAAAGTGTGTGCAAGGGGCTATTTATAGGGAGTTCCCGACCTTGGCTAGGAGAGTTTGAACTACCGCTAGAGATAGGAAATATAGGAAGCTGTAAGGCATGAGAATTCTGCTTTCTTGTCAAGGAAGAAAGAGAACACGGCTGGAATATGCTGCTCGGCCGAGTGTTTGCACTCGGTCGGGTGTCTGAATCGGTTTTCGGATAGGATTCCTACTTGAGATCGAATTCCATCCTTAAACGGATTTGCTTAATATTTTATGTAGCTGATTTTTCGTAGGATTAGAGTTCGAATCAGCCGTGTGAGGTGTCACGGCTGACTCACGTGCCTCGGAAATAATTTTGACGGGTTTTGACTCGGTCGTTAAAAGACAGTTTTACCCCTGGTGTCGGAATCGGCCCAAATTAGTCTTATTTGACTCGAAACGACCCACTGGGCCTGATTTTGAGGTTGGTTTGGTGAGATATGTACTCCATAATGAGCCCAAGCCAAATGCCAATGATTTTGAGCCCGTTTCTGAGTATTTAAAGCACGTTTGCGTCCGATCATCATCGGGTGTTTGTCGGAAACTGCTATAGACACCTGGCGGTCAAAATGTGGGTGTCTACAATAATAACCATCAAAATCAATCATATTTGGCTTTTTTTTCGAATGTGACGAAAGTTGTTTAAAGTCACGAATGTTTATTGACGAAAATCAACCGATAGTTTCTAGAGTTGATCAAATGACCCAGCTAGACCCGACCCGATTTTTTGAGGACTTGGGCTGCTGCGTTTGCCCATTAAAGCCCGTAGCCTGGCCCAAACTATGCCCCATGTAAATTTAGGGTCCGGTATATGTGCCAACCGTAAGAGCTGAATTTTTTGCTACTTTGAACAATAATATTGACCATTTCTCTTGAAGTCAATAATTGTTGTTCCGTATTAAAATACACGCACGAGGTGACAAAAAAAAAAAAAAAATACGAGGTACTCCGTAATATGTAAGGAATTATATTTGAGTTTTGTAAAAAATTGCATCGAGAATTACATTAAATGACGGGTATTTTAAGAAAGATTTGGCGACATTAAGACTACTACTACTACGCGGGAGGAGATGGAACATCCGCGGGATGGCCCGTCTGTGCTTGTGGTGTTGGTGGAGGATTGGACGCAAGCGATTCTCTTAGACGCCTATTTCTTACATCGACTCCTTGAAAAACCGTCTTTTCCACGTGATTGTCACCCACCTTACGATTCAGGGGCCATGTGGCTTTGTCTAAGATAGCGATTTTAAGGACGGTTAAAAAACAATCAAATTATTAATTTCAATTAAACAACTAAAAATAATGATAAAATTGTTTTAGCAGAAATGATAATTAAGATGGTTTTACGGTGTGAAACTATCTTACAAAATACTAATTATATTACTGTAGGGTTATTACCTGAAGCTAGTGACGATGGAGTCGCAAAGTCGATCCAAAGGAAGATTATTATTAAAGTAAATACCATTAATTTGGGTAATAATACGGTTTTCATGTTTTGAAGGCAGGAATTTAGAGAAGTGAAGTAGAGTTATTATTATTATTATTATTATTATTATTATTAAGAAAGTTTATCACTAATTTCCAGCTTTTGTAGGGGTTTTTTATGTAATTATTATAGCTGAACAATTTTGACTTAGTCCTTTGTTGAATATAATTAACTTTCTAATTTTCATTGAAGATGAGATAGCGATATCGGGTGGTATCAAGTTTCGGTACCCTTAATAATTCTCACGTTCACATGTAATGATTGTTAAAATGATGATCCTTATAAAAAAACACGGGAGGGTGAGGGGATGCGTGTTCTAATTATGAGAATCCCTTGGATATATGTAATCACGTATAGTTATGTACAGTTGACAGTGTCTTGTATTTATCCACGATTTTACATGAATAAATTTAGATAATTTCAACAAAAAAAATTGATATATAAATAAATTTTCCACATCTGAAGATTCTAAGCTCATTACATTTGGCTGCCAAAATTACAACATATATATTGATAAATCGAACACAGACAAATTTGGCATCAACAACATACATATAACTAGGTTAGTAACCATGTAAAGTTGCACGGGTATAGATAAAAAAAATTATGTAGATAATCTTATTTGGATATTAAACCTTTAAAACGAATAATTTTTAAAATGAAAAAAGTGTATGCTTAAAATCGACCTGTATATATCTTTTAACATATTGTACACATATCTCGTAAATTAATAATAAAATAAAATTATTTAATGTAACAATTACTCATGTAGAGATTACAGAGTACTACTATAGAGTCGTGTAATATATAAAATGTGTTATGTTCTCTAATTTCAATATATTTCAAAGAAGTCTGGTTACTACTCTGTATTATATACGGAGTACTACATTAGATGAAAGTTACCTACATTAATATTTTCATAACTAATATCCATTTTTTTGGAAATTATTATTCGTTATTGATACTAATATATTTTATAGATATAGATTTTTTTATCTATTTCATGTTATTTTATCGGTGATTATACCGATTAGTTACGTTATACGGAGTATAAAAAATGTTTAAATTTATATATATTTGTTTATACGTTAGAGAATTCTGTAATAGGGATATTTTCGACAATATTTAATCTATATACGTTCGATTATCATATGAAAATAATTTCAATTGCAATAAATGTGATAAGTTGTTTTATCCGCAGGTGTATACCTACCCTATTTTCGGATATTTTAACTTGTTTAAATAAATTACATTACTATTAGAATATTTTAAACTTATGTCTATGTCGTTTTAAGAAAGTATATACCAAAATATTTCATTTATATGGAGTATTAGATTAATATGGAAAATGTGATATATTAAGAAAGTGTTTTTGGCGCCAAAAAACCAAATGTGCGATTTCTGTATTATATATTAGTATAGATAGATGGACTTGAAGAGATAATGATCCAAATTATTAAATTAACCATTACCACAAAAATGACATTATATCACGGATTTAAAACGAATAGAAAATACTCTGATATCTCGTATTATGAGAACGCGACACACACATATACATATACTTAATTTTAACACAACTCGAAATCCTTAGATTAAGATATGATACGGGTAAGCTCGAGGCCGACCCGATTGTGCTTGGACCGAACAAAGCCCACAACGAGACCATGCACTCACTTGGGTTATTCGAACCAAGCCCAATAAAGCTAGGCGTGTGCATGCTCACACACGTCTCAAATAATGTCTAGGTGCACTAGATAAAGTGAGGATTGTTGCCAAGATTAACGTGAGATTACGAAGGAATATTCCGTGGGATCCTACTCCAAATAAGCTAGTGTAATCTTCTCCTTTGATCACAATATGAGAGGATTCATTTCCTAAAGTGGAGGAAAGATATGCGTAGGATATCACTTCAAGATTGGTGTGTGATTCATGCCAAAAATAAAGAGGTGCAATCTTCTCCTAAGTAGTAAGAAGAGAAAATAAAAGCAAGGGAGATTGTCTTTTAATTAGGTAATAAGAATAAATAATGATCTCTTCAAGATCATGCCTAGGATAAGATATTATATTAGTTACTAGTTTTAATTTGATTAGTATCTCGTAATATATACGAGATTATATTCATGTAAGGCTATAAAAGCCACGTTCCATGTTAGCATTATTCATTCAACAATTAAGCAATAAAATTTCAGCAACGTTTTGATTTTAAATCAACTCTTGTGTTTTATATTTCGAGAAAGTACTTCGAAATTGCGTCGAGGAATTGGTGCGCCAATCTCTACGTTATTAGTTTCGGATTCAAGGTCGAATTCGGGCTAAATATCTTTGGTTACGTTGTCTTTATTTCATCACAAAATCCTTACGTAATTCAAAGAATTTTCTTTCCTAAAATAGACGTGCCACAAACAACCTTAACCACGAACCAGGGTTACATTAACCTTAGGTCAGTTTCACTCCAAAATCCACGTCATCACCCAAGGTTACATTAACCTTTGACCCAACTTTCATTTCTTATTCTAAATCGCTTCCGCATTCGCATCATTTGGTATCAGAGCCGTGTTTATCGACATGGGAGATAACGAAGTCAACAACAACAACAATGTCAACAATAATGACGCAAGCAGCATCAATACTGGAGGGAGTAATGACGACAACCTCATCCAGCAATTGCTCCGTGCCTTGCGCAATTTGCCCGAGAACAGACCTGGGGGAGGTGCCAGGAGATTCGTGGATGTGCCCAAACCCCAAGACGAATTCAAAGTCACGGAGTTGCCTGAATTCGGGGGAGGCATAGATCCGGAAGAATACTTGGACTGGGAGCGTCAAATCGAGAGGATGTTCGAATTCAAAGATGTCCCCGATGAGAAGCGTTGCAAGTATGCTATCTTGAGGCTAACAAAAAGTGCGTCCCTATCACTACAAGAAAAACAGTCCCGGGCGTCCACTTGGCGGGCGTCCTCAGCATATGGACGCCTAAATGGCGTCCGAAAATACAAACGGGCGTCCACAATCGGACGCCAAATTTGGCGTCCGACTGAACTTGAGGAGGCAAAAGTCTGGGTGGACGGGCGTCCACAAGCGGACGCCATATTCCCAAATTGGCGTCCACTATCAGACGCCATTTAGGGTACATGGCGTCCACTGTCGGACGCCAATTTGGCTGGATTTGGCGTCCGATAATGGACGCCCGTCCACCCAGCTTCGCCAACTTATACCCGCCCACCCCCCTCTCCCCCTTCACTCTCTAAAAAAAAAAAACCACTCTCTACATTCACCCTCCCTTACCCGCCGAGCCCCATCTCCAATCCTCTCCTCCATTTTTCATTCTTCTATTCTATATTTTGGTATGTTTTCTTACTTAACTCTATATTTTTCATTATAACTAGTTCTTGTACTCCCTCCGAGTTCCTATTATTGTCCCACTTTCCTATTTGGGCTGAGTTTGATTTTTGTCCCAGTTTCTTTTTTAGGCCATTAATGTGTGGCTCACAATTAGCCTCTCATTTCTCTCTCTTCCTCATTCTTTTTTCAACCACTCATTTCCCCCTTTCTTATTTTTCACCCCAAAACCTTATGGGACAATAATAGGAACTCGGAGGGAGTATTTGATTGTTATTGTTATTTATTGGTAGTTAATAGTGTTTAGGTCTAAATTTTGATTAGGTTGATTATTTTAGCCCAAAATTCGATTAGGTTGATTAGTTTTGCCCATCACAATTTGAAGATTTTGGATTACGGTTTGATGAATTTGGATGAATTGAGATAGAATGACCTATAGGGCCACCCTTGAGGTTTTGTATGACTTAAGACGGACCAAAAGGTGTCGAAATAATGTCGGAATTTCACGAAACCACTTCTATCGTGATCGGGGTGGTGAATAGGTGTTATCGGTGCTTTCGAAATTATGATACCTGTATCCGAAAATTTGACCTTATTTGACCTGTTTAAGCTGTTTTTGTGTGACCTAAGCCATGAATTTTTGTGTGACCTAAGACATTTGGGTTTACTTTAACGTATTAGAGATTAAATTGAGGAAAGTCAGTAACGGAAATTAAGTTAGAGAAATTAAGTTTAAGTTAGATGGCGATTACATTTGTGTTTAGTCAGTTCTAAATGAAGTTAGAAAATTAAACTTTAATTTGTTATATATATTTTTTGAGCATAGAAAAATGAAGAGAATTGAACGGAAATGGATGTATGAGGGAAGACTTGATAAGAAGAGACGTCCCACCGTCGAATTTTTGAGGGGTGTTGAATCGTTTGTCGAGGTAGCTAAAAAGTCAGTAGACTACGCATCGAGGGGGGAGGTTAGGTGTCCGTGTACTAAATGCAAGAACCTAAAATTTTTGGATGTCCTTACCGTTAAGGAACATGTCATCTATAATGGTTTCTCACCTGATTATTATAATTGGATTTGTCATGGTGAGCCATCTCAGTCTGAGGAACCCGAAAACCATCAAAATGAGGGGGGGTTGAGAGGTATGATAGTTGACGTTGTGGGCGGGGGTATGCCTGCTGGACTCAGGTCCCGTTGGACGTACGGGAGTGGTGGTTTAATGCCTTCCAGGTACGTGGATTGTTTTGTGTACCGAGTTTTAAATTTATAATGTAGACTTTGTACATAATTTTGTTACTAATTAATATTCCGTCTTGATTGTGTAGTTGAAGTTCACATGGAAGAAGGAGTTCGAAGGAAGGGTGTGGGCCCGATACAACGAGACTTGCACCCAACGCTTCGCTGACGTAATGAACAAACGTCGCACCCGGGGGACAGCGCTGAATGACCTTTGTTCCGGTTAAGGAATCAATTAACCCGACTACGAATTCGGGTCCTTAGTGTTCGGATATCGTTTGTTTGATTTCCTTCGATCTCTCCTTTCCCCTCTCCTGTGGTCGGACCTTCCCGGCGGATTGAGCCTGCTCCCTGCACAAGCAACGCACAGGGCCTCGGAGGTTATCCGAGGGAACCCTCCCCGATGCCTAAGTCAGTCCGTGAATGCCTTGACGAACCTAGCTCGTGAGGAACTAGGTGGCGGTTTTTAGGAGTAAGGGTCTAGAGAGAGAAAATCCAACCCTCTCTATGTGGGAAATGAGTGGGTATTTATACCTTCCCACAAGAGAGAGAGGAAGAGAGGGAAAAGAGCGGGAGAATGGGTGGATGTGAGGACGACACGTGGCTTCTCCTCGTCCACCCACTTCCCATTACCTGAGGCGGAATGACGGATGGGCCCTCGGATTCCCCTGCTTGTACTGGGGGTTCAGGCACCCTGGTACCCAGCACGTTGAGGACTTGGAGGCCCTACTCGGCTGGCAGAAAGGCCCTGCTCGGCAGGCGCAAGCCTTTCGGGGCTCTCTCCGCAGTTCTTCGCGGGGAGGGCTGACGGGTGATTCTAGATTCGCCCTGGGGGCGAACCGCCCCGGGGCCCTGCAGGCGGGCGACCCGTGGTACTTGGTCAACTCCCATCAATTGGCCCACGCCGGTCAGAGGGAGGTGGGGTCTTCCTCTTGGCAGGCGTCTTTTGAGATGGGGTGTAGTTGACTCTTGAACTCTTGCATTTAATGCACTGCTTGTTCCCGAGGTTGGAATGTTCTTTTAGTGATGATTGCTTTCTATTCCCAGCGGATTTTTGGGCAGCGTGCGGGTGCGCTGATTGGCCGTGCCCCCTGTCGAAGTAGTTGTGGCGCCATTTAATGCTTTGGCCACCCTCCGTATAAATTGCGGTTTCTTTGCTATTTTCTCAACCCATTTTCAACCTTCTCTTCTTCTTTCTTCAGAGAAAATGTCGTGGATCACTAGAGTGCTTTTCTGCCGTGGGGCTCGCATAGTGAGCCGTCGCTTTGTGGGGCGTTGGAAGCTAAGGTACTCCCGGGCGTCTTTTCTCATTCTGCGCCGTAGCCGGCGATCCCGCGCTCAACGTCCCCGGAAGTTCAGGAGGGCTTTTATCCAAGCGGGCAAACGTCCTCAGAGGGCTTCTCTAGCTACTCCAAAGTTCAGGCGCTGCCCCCAGGGTGGGGGTTGTTTCGACAGGGGATGCCATGAATGTTTTCCATGGCTACACCCTGAGCAGTTCGACCCTGACTGCTCGGGGTTGTCTTCTTCTCCTGAGTCGGGCCCTTCTTCTCCCCTAAGGAAGAAAATTGGTTGCGGCTCCTGTGATGATACCGAGACAGTCCCTTATGGTAGGGACTGGGATGTCAGCAGTCGGGACTCCGGCGACAGTGACGGCCAAGGTTACTCCTCTGGTCGTGGGGATGACGATGATTCGGCAGATCCCTTCAAAGATTCTGATGATTGGGACTGGGGATCTGACATTGGTGGGCACAACAGCCCTGGGGGTTACTCCCCGGGCTCTGATGATGATTAGGCCTGCCCGAGGGGTGCAGGCATAACGAGCCGGAAATAGAGGCTCCTCTTGTATTCCTGGCTTGCATGCCATGTAACTTGCCCGTTTTTCGGGTTTTCTTTAATTTTAATGAAAAGATCAGGCGGCTTGGTTTGCATGTGGCATTTTATTATTTGCTATTATTTGTTTTTGTTTTTATTATTATTATCTGGAGGGAGAGTGACGTCATTGAGAGAATAAATGTTCCTGGCGTCTATTTACCTTCTCGAGGCTTTCTTGGGATGAGGAGGTTGGTTGTTAGAGGTGTGACACGTGGGGGATGATTTGCGGGGAGAGCTTTGCAGAGGGAGGTGACCCTTCGACTGCCCAGACCTTTATAAGCCCATTTTCTTCCCCTAATTCCCTTTTTAGTATTTTCAAAACTCGAACTTTCACTTCTTCCTCACTCTCTTTGCTGCTGAGAACTTCTTTCAAGATTTCGAGGGGCGCCTAACTTCAGACCTTTTTTCGGCGACGATCATCTTTCTAGGTTAGAATCTTGATTCCAACTCTTAGTTTTTCTTCCTTTTTCTCATATTCTTTCGCGAAATAGAATGTCTCGTGCTCGCGCTCTTACCTTTAGTCCGTCGTCTGGAGGGACGGAGGACAGGAGAGGGGGCAGATCTGACTTGGCCTCTTCCTCTGGAGTCAGACCTGGCGGGGAAAACCGCCCCGAGGAAGATGGGGGTGCCAACTCACCCGAACCTGCTTCCTTTGACGTCGTCGACTCCGACGACGGTGCATTGGAGATTGACCCTTCCACCGTTGCCGGCCTTGCTCCCAAGGAAAGGGGGAAAAAGTATTTCTTGGACAAACACAAATACCTGGTTCCTTTGAGAACCTACCCCGAGACCAAAAACCGAGACCTAATTCTAGAGAGTAATGCTGCTGGGGAGATTGAGAAGTTCTACAACTTCGGGGAGGGGTACACCGTTATAGTCCCAGGGGAGAAAGATACGGTGTGTTGCCCTCCTGACGGCTGTGTGGCTGTTTACCACAAAAGCTTGGAATTCGGCCTACGATTCCCTCTTCACCCCTTCTTGGAGGAGGCTTTTAGGAGGATGAACGTGGCCATTGCCCAGTTGACTGCCTCAGCTATCAGGACCCTGGTGGCTTATACCTGGACCTGCCTCTTCCACGGGGAGGGGCCCTCTATTGATGCTCTGCGTGCCATGACTTGGCTGCAAATGGTGTCTTCATCAAGGGGAGATGACTCCCCTGGGTACTGGTCCATACTGAAGTCGAAGAAATACGCTCTGGTCTGGCCGGCTTTAAACAGCCTGAAAGACTGGAAAGACAATTTCCTGTACGTACATAGTGCCTCAGGGTGGCGGATCCCTAGGCATTTTAGGAACCACGTACATACCCGCCTGGAAACCCGTGAGGAATATCACCCGGGTGTCGGGGGAAAAGACTTGAAGGTGAAGCTGAGTCAGGCAGATGAAGAATTGATTAAGAAATTTAAGGTTACTGAGGGGGCTCCTCCCAATGAGCCTGTTTTCTAGCTTCCTCACGCAGACCTTATCACCACGGATGAATATCTGATCCCGCTGGGTTTGATTCCCGGCCTTGAAGGTAGTTCAGGGGCTTCAACTGGCCTGGTGATTTTTCCTGAGGTTCTCATCCCTGTTTTCTTAACTGGCCTTTTTACCCGTCTTGCAGGTGCTGCTTCTCGCCTTTGGACCAGGAAGCAGGTGAGGAGGCTTGGTCTGACTGAGGAGTTCGTTGTCACTCGAAAAGTCCCCCTTCTTCCCTCCAACTTCAAGAAAGGAGAGAAGAACTTGATGAGGTTTGTGAAGGAGCTCGCCTCTGGCCGACGGCTCCCCTTCCCTCCCCGGCTAAAGCCGGGAGCTCCCTCTCCCAATGCTCAGGGTAGGGAGGCTGAAGTTACTTCTGTGGCGACCCCCTCCTATGCTCGCCGGCAGGATGATTCCCCTGCTAGGGCACACGCTTCCCCGGGGTCTCACCCTGCGGACTCTGAGCAAACTGGAGAGAGTGCTCCCCTGGTCCGTAGGAGAAAGAGGAGTAGGGAGGCTCCAGGGACCGTGCCTATGGTTGACTTAGAGGCCGACGTGGAGACCCCGGTGGCGAAACGCCCTGCTCACGACGTCCCGGGCACTTCTCTTTTGAAGGAGAATGCAGAGCTCCACTATGCTGCGGGTGACAGTGTTGATGTATCAGGCTTGCTCTCGGACTCTGGTACTGTTTTGGCAGATCGCCTCATTAAGTCGATAACCAACACTTCCCACCAGGTGATTCAGTACATACAGCGTACTTCCAGGGTGTTGCAGGCTTCTGCCGAGCTGGCGGCCCTTAGTCGCCTAAGTGACGAGGAGCTGACTATCACCCCTGGGGCCCCTCCCCCTGATCGCCTGGCCGTGGTTGAAAGGGATGTGACCCTGATTGGGGGCCTGAAGGACCAGCTGTCCAAACAAGAGAACGAGCTGGAGGAAGTGAAGGGGCAGGCCAACCAATGGAGGCTTCAGGGGGAGCAGGCTGTGAGGGAGGCGTCCAAGCTCGAGGTGGAACTGAGGGAGAGCCGCCTGGCAGTGGAGCGCGCTGAAATGTCCCTGGCTGAGATGGAGCATCTCAAGAAGAAAGCAACTGATCTGGAGGAAGAACTGTCCAAAACCAGCTCAGACTTCAAACTGGCTCAGGCTGGGTGGCAAGATGAGAAAGATGCCATCCTGAAGGAAGCTGAAGCTGCCTCGGACTTGAGTTTTGAAAATGGGGCTACTTCCTCCTTGGAGCTTGTTATGGAGGTAATCAAGGAAATGTTTCCTGTCTTTGACGAGGACGCATTTCGAAACCTTTATGCTGCCAAGAATGAAGCTCTGGCGGCTGGAACCCCCAAGGAGCCTGCTGGTCCCAATCATGGTGTGCCTGATGCCTAGGCCTTTACTCTTTGTTGATAACTTTTTTATGCTGAGCCTTAGAATGGCCAGCTTTGTCTGTAATGCTCTGACCTTTCTGGATCTTTATTTTGGGCTTTGTTAAAAACTTGCTACTCTTTTCTGGATTAATCTTTGAATGTTTGTCCTTTACTTTTACTTTCCTTGTTTTCCCAAGCATGACCCTCCCCTGCCTGCCCAGGGGTAAGCAGGGTGGCTGCGTTTTTTATACAAGGTTGGGGGGCTTGCCCCCAGCCCTTGTTCGTTCGGCCTGTCCCTGGCTCTTGGTCAGAGCCCAGGGGGTCTGCCCCCCGCCTGCCCAGAGGCTGGCAGGGTGGCATTATGCGTTTTTTATACAAGGTTGGGGGGCTTGTCCCCAGTCCTTGTTCGTTTAGCCTGCCCCTGGCTCTTGGTCAGAGTCCAGGGGGTCTGCCCCCCGCCTGCCCAGAGGCTGGCAGGGTGGCATTATGCGTTTTTTATACAAGGTTGGGGGGCTTGCCCCCAGTCCTTGTTCGTTTGGCCTGTTTCTGGCTCTTGGTCAGAGTCCAGGGGGCCTGCCCCCTAGCTGCCCAGAGGCTGGCAGGGTGGCATTATGCGTTTTTTATACAAGGTTGGGGGGCTTGCCCCCAGTCCTTGTTCGTTTGGCCTGTTCCTGGCTCTTGGTCAGAGTCCAGGGGGCCTGCCCCCTAGCTGCCCAGAGGTTGGCAGGGTGGCATTATGCGTTTTTTATACAAGGTTGGGGGGCTTGCCCCCAGTCCTTGTTCGTTTGGCCTGTTCCTGGCTCTTGGTCAGAGTCCAGGGGACCTGCCCCCTGCCTGCAGGGAGGCGTTTGGATTTTTGTTAGGGGGGCTATTTTCCTAAGTTCTGGCAACAGGGGGGCCTCCCCCTATTGCCCCCTGCTCGTTTGTGTGTGAAAGCGCGAGTTTGAACAGGCAACGAGTATAGACTTTGAGGATCTTTTCATTTCTTTGTAAAAATCTACCACAAGGGTGGTCGGAGCCGTCGACATTCTTTGACCGTTCTCCGCCAATTTTAAAGAGACGAAGACTATTTTAAGATTTTGCTTTAAACATAGTATTTCTTCAGGGTGTCTGCGTTCCAGTGAGCGCTCAACTCTTGGCCCTCTAAATTGGCGATTTTATACGTGCCTGGTCCTAAGACTTGAGTTACCTGGTATGGACCCTCCCAATTAGCGCTAAGTTTGCCGTGCTCTCTCGATCTTCCGACGGCCTGCGTCTTTCTGAGGACCAGATCACCCATCTGAAAATTTCGCTGATGCACTCTCTTGTTGTATGCCTTCCTCATTCGTTGCTGGTAGGCGGCGATATTGGTACTGGCTTCCTCCCTCACCTCGCTGACCAGATCTAAGGCCTCTGCCATTGCTACTTCATTTTCAGCCTGGTCGTATTGTAAGGAGCGCAGGGAGGGGATCCTGGCCTCAATTGGTAGTAAAGCCTCTGCACCATATACCAGGCCGAACGGAGTCTGGCCCGTAGATTCCTTCCGGGTGGTCCGGATTGACCAGAGTATGCTGGGGAGTTCGTCGGCCCACCTGCCTTTGAGGTCATCCACCATTTTCTTTAGGCCATTCAAAATCTGCTTGTTGGCTGCCTCTGCCTGCCCGTTGGTTTGAGGTGGCAGACGGCAGAATAAGCAACTGCAACGCCGTGACCTTCCAGCCATAATCTCAGGGGGTCATTATCGAATTGTCTTCCATGGTCAAACACTAGCATTTTTGGCAGGCCGAACCTGGTGATAATGTTCCGCCAAATCACCTTTCTGACCGCAGGCTCGGTGATGTTAGGCACTGCTTCAGCTTCCACCCATTTGGTGAAGTAGTCGATAGCTACGATCAAGAACTTCCTTCCCCCGGTGGCTATCGCGAAGGGGCCCAATATGTCCATCCCCCACTGAGCGAAGGGGATGGGAGACAGGATCGGCCTGAGCTCCTGGGCCGGGGCATGGATGGATGGGGCGAAGAGCTGGCATTTTCTGCACTTTTGGGTTAAGTCTTTCGCGTCGGCCAGCAGGGTCGGCCAGTAGTATCCGGCTCTCAAGGCCTTGTGTGCTAATGATTTCCCTCCTATGTGATGGCCACATATCCCGGAGTGGATGTCATCCAACACCTCCGCCGCCTGCTCTGCCCCCAGGCACCTGAGCAGAGGGGACGAGAAAGATTTTTTGTACAGGTCTTCTCCTATTATGATGAACCACGCGGCCCTTGCTGGCATTTTTCTTTTCTGTACGGGGTCGGTCGGTAGGACTCCGTGTTTCTTGAACAGGATGATGGGGGTCCTCCAGTCTTCAGGCCCTGCTTCCTCCACCGCACCGACGGTTTGATAGGGGACGGTAGATTTCTCCTGGACGACGTCCACCCATACTGACCTTCTTATATCTTGCAGGCTGGAGCTAGCTAGCTTTGACAGGGCGTCCGCTCTGTTATTCTGGGATCGGGGGATCTGTCTGATTTCATATGATTTTAAACCTGATAATTCCCTTTTTACCACTTCCAGGTACGCGGCCATTGTTTGGTCCCTAGCTTCATATTCCCCATTGATTTGGTTGGCGATGAGCTGGGAGTCTGTGGCCAGAATGACCCGCTCTGCGCCTGCAGCCTTGGCCAGGTTAATGCCTGCAAGTACTGCTTCATACTCGGCTTCATTATTCGAGGCGGGGAAGACAAATCTGAGCGCATGCTCAAAATCGGTCCCTTCCGGACTGGTCAACACTACCCCTGCCCCTGCTCCGTTGGCCGTTGAGGACCCATCGGTGTATACGATCCACTCGCCGGGAGTTGGGCCATCGTCTTCAGAGTGGGAACATTCTGCCAGAAAGTCGGCCAATGCTTGGGCCTTGATGGCTGTTCTTGACTGGTATGTTATCCCCAGTCCACTCAACTCGATAGCCCACTTCAGCAATCTGCCTGATTTCTCAAATTTCTCTAACACCTTCTCCAGGGACTGGTCTGTTAGCACCACGACGGGGTGTGCGTCGAAGTATGGCCTCAATTTCCTGGCTGCTATAACAACCGCGTAGGCCGCTTTCTCGACCATAGGATAGTTCTTCTCTGCTGCCCCCAGGGCTTGGCTTACAAAATATATGGGCTGTTGAGCGCCTGCTTCTTCCCTTAAGATGACTGCGCTGACTGTCACGTTGGTTACAGTGATGTAAAGGAAAAGCTTTTCTCCTGCCACCGGTCTTGCCAGGGTGGGGAGTTTCTTTAAGTGCTCCTTCAATTGCCCGAACGCTTCTTTTTGCTCGTCTTCCCATTTGAATTGCTTGTTGCCTTTCAGCACCTTGAAGAACGGGGTTGACTTGTCTGCTGACCTGGCAATGAACCGTGCCAGGGCGGCCATGCGACCTGTCAGACGTTGGATGTCCCTGATGGTCCTTGGCTCAGGAAGGTCTAGAACAGCCTGAATTTTCTCGGGATTAGCGTCTATCCCTCGAGAGCTTACCAAGAAACCCAAGAATTTTCCAGAGCGCACCCCAAACGTGCATTTCTTCGGATTGAGCTTCATCTTGTAGGCGCGTAGGGAGGAAAAGGTCTCCCGCAGGTCTGCCAAGTGCTCTTTGTCTCCCTTACTCTTCACAATGGCGTCATCGACATAGGCCTCTATGTTTCTGCCTTTCTGGTTTTCGAACACCTTGTCGACCAGGCGCTGGTACGTGGCTCCTGCGTTTTTCAGCCCGAATGGCATCATCTTGTACATGTAGGTGCCTGAACTGGTGATGAATGCGCATTTAACTCTGTCTGGCTGCCATAAGTACACCTGATGATATCCTGAGAAGGCATCCAGGAAGCTTAGCATAGTATACCCACTGGTAGCGTCCACCAGTTGGTCGATCCTGGGGAGCGGGTAGCAGTCTTTTGGGCAGGCCTTGTTGAGGTTCGTAAAATCCACGCACATCCTCCACGCGCCTGACGATTTCTTGACCATGACCACATTTGCCAGCCACTCAGGGTAGTCACAAACTTCTATAAAGTCTGCTTTCAAAAGTTTTTCGATTTCTTCCTTGATTGCCAAGTCTTTTTCTGCGGACATGTTCCGCTTTTTCTGCTTCACAGGGCGGGCGTCCGCGTTTACGTTCAGCCTGTGAACGATGCACGTTGGATCGACCCCTGGCATTTCATCCGCCGAGTAGGCGAATACATCCTTGTTTTCTTTCAGTAGCTCGACCAGTTCAGCCTGGTAGGACTCTTCCAGGTCAGCCCCTACAAGGACTTGTCTCCCTGGCTCCAGGTCCACCAGCATGCTTTCTCCCCCAGGTTCCAGGTGGTTTGGCGCCTGGTTACCGGCTGGAATCTCGCCTTCTCTGCTGGGGGAGCTGTCGGCTTTTCTTTTCCCTTTTCTTTCGCTCTCATGAGCCTTCAGGGCCACGGAGTAGCACTGTCTGGCCGACTCTTGGTCTCCGCGTACTTTGCCTTCTAGGCCGAAATCAGTGACATAGGCTATAGTGAGAGCCCTGATTGATATGGCCGCTTCAATCTCGTCCAGGGTGACTCTGCCGATCAGGGCGTTGTAAGCAGACTTCGCATCCACTACAACGAATGATGCTCTGACATTCCTGGCAGCAGCTCCTTCCCCAAATGTTACCGGCAGGTCTATGATCCCTACGGGCAATATTCCTGCTCCGCTGAACCCATATAATGACCCGGGGGCGGGCCGCAGGTGCCTTTTCTCCAGACCCATTTTGTCGAAGGCGTCTTTGTACAGCAAATTCGTGTAGGCACCGGTATCCACCATGCATCTCCGAACAATGTGGTTGCTAATCACCAAGGATAGCACCAGGGGATCGCTGTGGGGGTACACCACCCGCCCTGCATCCTCGGGGGTGATGCTCAGCGTTACTCCTTTTGGGCTTCCTGCTTTTTCAGCGTAGCAGATTTGGTTTCTCAGTTCGCGAATTTGCCTTTTCTGCCCTCTTCGGCTGATTGGACCTTCTGCAGACCCTGATATCACGTGGATCACCAGGCGATTCTGTACCGAGCCTTCGGGCTTCTCAGGCGTCTCTTTCTGGGATTTGTTCCTGGCCGCGTAGTTGGCCAGCCAGCCGTTCCTGATCAACTTCTCAATCTCGTCTTTCAGGTGACGACATTCTTCGGTGGTGTGGCCTACGCAGTCGTGGAAAGTGCAGAATTTCTTGGGGTCCCCCCTTGGACTGCGCGGCTTGCTCGGGCGATTCCACTTGGCGGTTTCCTTTTCCAGCTCGAAGATTTCTGCCCTGGATTTGTTAAGGGCTGTGTAACTGTCGAACCTGGGCTGGTAAACAGTGCGCTCCTTCTTGGGGGTATCCCCTTCCTCAGTTCTATGCCTTCCGGATTCGTTTCTCCCGCGTCCACCCTGCGGTCCCCCTTGCTGCCTTGTAGGGCCTGCAGGGGTCTCCGGCAGGCTGTGGAATTCCTCCTGCAGCATAAACCCCTCTGCGATTTTTCTGGCTTTGGCCAGGGTCTCCGGCTGGGCCCTGATCATCTGGTTCTTCATTTCGCCGGGTAGCAGGGAGTTGGTTAGTGCATATGCTGCTGTCGGGTCGTCAATTTCCTTCACCTGTTGGAACGACAAGTCGAACCTCTTCAGATATTCCCTGACAGTTTCGCCCTTCTTCTGCCTGAGGGTCATCAGGTCAAAGCGGGTGAGACGTCGTCGTTTGTTTCCGGCATACTGGTCCAAGAACATCTCCGCCAGCTCGACGAAGAAAGAGATTGACCCTTGCGGGAGGTCCCTGAACCAACCCTGGGCTAAGCCTACCAGGGTGGTGGGGAAGATTTTACACCAGACTGCGTCGTCGGCGTCGTACATGCCCATGTGGCTTTCGTACGCAGCCAGGTGATCTTCCGGGTCTGTAGTTCCATCGAACTTTACAGTCGGCATTTTAATCTTCGGGATCGGGTACGCTTGGACCTCAGGGTGAAGCGGGGTTTTTGTTGGCCTGCCCACCATTTTCGACATGCTCGCATCTGAGTAGCGACCGTAGTCATCCCATTTGTCAGGGGTCGGTCGCCTGCCCTCAGGGGAGCGGTGCCTTGGTGGGGGCCTCGGCCTGCTAATCGCCTCGTCGCCCTGGGAAGGGGAGTGATACCGCGAGCGCTTCTTCTGGGCGGACTCGAGGTTATCACCCTGTCGGTACCTGGGCCCCATGGGATGGCCGTTGTTGAGCCTGGATTGCAGGCCTTGGGACAGCCCAGGTGCTGGCCGCAATCCTTCAACCGGTGTCAGCTTGGAGAATACATCTTGTTTCTCTCCCAAGCGCCTGGATACTGGCTCTTTGTGCTTCATGCGATCCTTTAGGTCCTGGGATAGGCCTCTTCTTTCACGAGCGGCCGTGGATGCCGTAGTGTGATGGAGAACGCGCCCTCCGGACCAGCTACTTCTTGCCGTGCAGGCAGCTCCTGATGGGCTTCTAAAATTCGCTTTTGCACTTGTGCATAAGCCTGAGCCGTCTTTCTAGCCTTTTTCTGAGCGTTTCTGACGGCGGTTCGCTTTGTGCCCCCGGTTCCTTCTCCACTTTCAAAGTGGAGCAACCTGGGGGTCGTAGCGACCCTGCCTATCAGATCGTCAGGGGTGAATTCCTGATCTAGCATGGCTGAGAAGAAAGCCGCAGTCTGTACCATCTGGGCGGGGGTGAGGTTCAGGACTGGCCTCGCCTGGCTCCCCTGCCCAGCCATGGTAGCTGCTCCTTGGCCCGGTGCCCCCTGCAGACTGGCCCGCCCCACACCCGGAATCGTGGCGGCAGGTGTCATTTCGGGCGGCATGCCATACTGGGGGGCTTTGGGTGGGTTTGCCACTGAAGTGGTGTCGAAAATCTCAGGCATATTCAATTGCGAGTGGTCAATTTTGAGTTTTAGAGTGGTTGATTTTGTGGGTAATCTCGTGAGCACAACCTAGATCTTCCCCACAGACGGCGCCAAATTGTTCCGGTTAAGGAATCAATTAACCCGACTACGAATTCGGGTCCTTAGTGTTCGGATATCGTTTGTTTGATTTTCTTCGATCTCTCATTTCCCCTCTCCTGTGGTCGGACCTTCCCGGCGGATTGAGCCTGCTCCCTGCACAAGCAACGCACAGGGCCTCGGAGGTTATCCGAGGGAACCCTCTCTGATGCCTAAGTCAGTCCGTGAATGCCTTGACGAACCTAGCTCGTGAGGAACTAGGTGGCGGTTTTTAGGAGTAAGGGTCTAGAGAGAGAAAATCCAACCCTCTCTATGTGGGAAATGAGTGGGTATTTATACCTTCCCACAAGAGAGAGAGGAAGAGAGGGAAAAGAGCGGGAGAATGGGTGGATGTGAGGACGACACGTGGCTTCTCCTCGTCCACCCACTTCCCATTACCTGAGGCGGAATGACGGATGGGCCCTCGGATTCCCCTGCTTGTACTGGGGGTTCAGGCACCCTGGTACCCAGCACGTTGAGGACTTGGAGGCCCTACTCGGCTGGCAGAAAGGCCCTGCTCGGCAGGCGCAAGCCTTTCGGGGCTCTCTCCGCAGTTCTTCGCGGGGAGGGCTGACGGGTGATTCTAGATTCGCCCTGGGGGCGAACCGCCCCGGGGCCCTGCAGCCGGGCGACCCGTGGTACTTGGTCAACTCCCATCAACCTTAAAGGTGTAGTTTTTTATATTACTCAATTTTAACATACAATCTAACTTCAATCTTTTACTGTATTAACTAATATATTAGTGTCGTCATATTTCAAGGGATGATTTGGAGAGGTGGGTTAAGTACCACAACGACAACGACTTCAAGGTCAGGTCGAAAAGGGGACAGGGAAACAAAATGAAGAACTGTGAGCATGAGGGGAAGGCAGACCCAACCCATCATCGGGGTTCTCAGTCTTCATTTATTCGTGCCAAGAAGGTACGATTTCTACTAATACTGTACTCTTAATTGAATAATCATAAATTATATATGTTCACATAATATATATTCGACTAACGTTCGTACTCATTTAATAGCTAGCAGCTGAACTCGGGAGGACGCCCACCGCACCGGAGGTATTCTTCGACATGCACGGGAAGAGCGGTGATAAAGGGCATAATCTTAAGACGAGGAAAGATAAGGCTATCTGGGTGAGTACTAACTATTTCAAATAAATCAACTTTGTCTATACTTTAGGTGGTAGATAACTATCTTCAATGATTTCATCTAATATAAACTTGAATTGAAATCGTTGTTGTGTACGCAGGAGGCCTACCAAGAAGAGCTGAAGAACCTCGAGAACGCTCCTGATGCTACTGACAGGGGTAGTCGTATCCCTAATCAAAGATACCCTAAGGTCACCAACTAATGTAGATAGTGAAGTCAGGGGTCGAACCACAAGGAGACAGGATTTAGTCGTCTACTCCTAAGAATTAGACTATAGGTTATGGGTCACGGTCTGAGTTGGTTTTGGTAGGCTAATAACTAATTACTAACAGATAAATCAATAACGGGAAAAGTCTAGGGTCTCAGGTTCACAATGAATATTACTCGGGTCAGGGAGTCAACTAACAGGTCAATAATCGAACTACCTAAGGTGCAGGTCTGGTCGGTACACTACAACTTTTAGATTTAAACTTAACCTGCGGTCGCTAGCATTAAGTCAGTCTACTCAAACTATCGTGGCCTAATTAGTTCTTAACCCGGTCGGCGAAAAGTCCTAATTTGCGATACTAATTAATTGAATTATGCATCAAACAATTAATCAGAGTTTAAACAATATTCAGGCAATAGTTCATACGATTAGAAACAGGTCAATTGACTATAACCCTAATAATACGCACCGGTCCCCTTAAACCCTAGATGGAATTTAGCTATGCATACTAGATTTAAATAAACTAACAAAATACGAATCGCAATTAAACATAACGAGAACGATATGAATTAATCTATGGAAAGCAATAATAATTCTACGCTAGAAAACAATAAAACAATACGAAGAATAAATTGAGACAGAAATTAAAGTAGAAAACTAAATTGGAATTGAAATTAAGAATAATGATACCGGAGAATTCAAGATCTGAGACGGGGAACTAGGTTCAATGTATCTGGCAAAGTAAACTAGACTAAGAAAACTAAAATAATGAAAAGTGTGTAGAAGAAGGTAAAAGAAAAGATCAAAGTCCCTCAAACAAGAGTCAGACAACTGATATATAAAGAGTATCAGTTGGACTCAAAAGCAGGCCCAAAACTCTAAGTTGAAATAACGCAAACTGGGTGCACTCGATCGAGTGCTTAATGGCACTCTATCGAGTGACCCCCTAAAATATGGGCAGAAGCTTCACGGAGTGGCACTCGATCGAGTGCAGTAGGGGCACTCGATCGAGTATCGTTGTAGGTCACAGCATCGCGCGCTCGACTTCAAACGGCTGTCATTTCTTCGTTACTTGCTCTAATTAGACGTGCAATATACCATTGGAAAGCTAAGAGAAATAGCTTTCGAACGCCACTTGAATCACTCTGATTGGAGTTTTAGAACTCAAGATATGGACGTTTGAAGTTGACCCTTGTGTAGGCGATCATTCTTTCTTCTCAATTTGCATTTGTTTCCTTCTTTGTTCCTTCTCGATTCCCATTGTCGTCCTCGGCTTAATCTTTTTAGTTCGTCAAAACGTAAATGCGTCCAAAAGCACACATATTCTGTAAAATAACCCGAGATACGGCAGTATCGACTTTCTAGAAAATATCGACAGTTAAGGCATAATCAGGAGAAGAAAACGTGATAAATCAACGGTCGGGGGATGAAATAAATAGATATAAAATGTGTTGATCAAACTCCCCCAAACCGACTCTTTGCTTGTTCTAATACAAGAGAGGACAAGTGATGCGAAGCACGACTCAAAGCAAACTTACAATCATGCTCCTAAAAATCATCTTAAACCGGCTAGAAAACACGGGATGTCAAAGAATAAAACTAAATCAATAATCATGCCATGAATAAACGATCGCTTGCCAAACTTTCAACCTTGCGAGACCATCAATGTCGGGCTTCCTCGCGGTTATCGCTCAACACTCATAAGAACGGGTGAGTATAAAAATGTGAAGATAAGAAGGAATAAGAACACTCACTCGACTTATGAAACATGCATGCAATCGAATATGAAATCAATCTCCTCAATCAAATACGTGTTCCACCAATCAGGACCATAGTACATGCCAAGGACTTACAAAGGGTGGCTAAATGGGTAAGGGAAGAAAATGGATTGTGCCTAAGCACGTATGGGAATGTGGAGCTAAAACCGGGCCCAGTCGCAGCTACACAATAAAAACTACCCATCAAAAACCCCAACAATAACGCCGAACCACCAACTAGAGATATAAATTCAAGATTAGGTGTAAGAGGAAATTTTGTTCATCCTCACAATTGATCTCTAGTTTCAATCTTTTCGACCTTTCCCCGAAATATTACAAGAAGCATATATTTCATCTTTTTTTTTTCTTTTTTTTTTCTTTTCTTTTTCAATTCATTTTATTTTCTTTTCAATGCTTCTATTTTTTTTTTCAAGTTTTGAATAGGGGGAAGGCGAATACAAAGTCCCACAACAATATTACACACTAAGTCCAAAGGATGTAGAAATCTCCAAACATGACCAAATAGTGAATAATTCCAATTAAGTTCACTGCGACTGTCCCGACAGGGTAGGCTATTCTGGGTTGTAGCTAAATGATGTAGGCGGTAAAAGTAGGCTTACAACAGCTGAAATGGGCTAAATAAAGGAAAATGACCTAAATCTACAAGGTAGTAAAAATGGGTCATTTTTGGCTATGTGGAGCTCATAAAAAACAGAATTGTCTTTCCTCATGTACCTCCTCCTCGAACCAAACACGTATTCAATATCAAGAGACGGACGTCATATTTATGCAAATTGATGTTACACATTCCACAAGGAGAAAACCACTCAATTCCTAAATAATAATGAGACCAGTTATGGACGTTACTGGCCTAGGAAGCTCTAAATCCTCAGAATTTATGTGGTTTGCCGACAAGTGGTCAAATTTACTCATTTGGCGATTAAAAGTTCAAATAGGCATATTATATCAATTTAATCAAAATTCAAGACAAAACACGTTTTCAGGCACGACGTAAGCTGAAAGTTAGGAGAAATCATGTTAAGAGCATTATCACCATCGCCGTTTTGCATGCTTCTACATCAGACACAACACACAAAAACACACAAAAAATTAAAATCTTTTTGGATTTTTCTGATTTTTTAAAATTTTTGAAAGCACACAACACACAAAAACACACAAACTCTCCCCCAAACCTAAATGTCACAGTGTCCTCAATGTGACTCTACATCGTATAAGACAGTAAAATTCCACGGCCAATCCTAAGGACAACTCGACCTAAGGGGAAGAAAAAATCTAAGAAAGCGTTAAAAACAGAAATAAAAAGGAAAGAAAGTACCGTATATACAAAGGTAGTTCCCCCAAACCAGCTGAAGAGCGGGGGAAATATAT
Source organism: Agrostemma githago (assembly GCA_958450325.1). Lineage (NCBI taxonomy): Eukaryota > Viridiplantae > Streptophyta > Magnoliopsida > Caryophyllales > Caryophyllaceae > Agrostemma > Agrostemma githago. The sequence goes on from OY288259.1 coordinate 3,985,469, forward strand.
ACAAATGATGTCGGGTTGCCTCCCGACTAGCGCTGGTTTCAGATAGGTCCCGCACGACCACTTCACCCGTTGTAGGATATCCTAATCTGCTCCCTGTTGGAATCAAAACAACTTAGAGCTCGTAGGAGTAAATCAAATATTTGGGCATGTGCCAAATACGAGCATAAGTAGCACCATATAGCCACGGAAGCATTAAAATTTAGAAAATCAAACCGTCTCAGCTTAATCGACGGCTTATGAGAGTGCTCCGTGTATTCAGGTTTAAAATTCCCTTTATCAATTAAGTTGAAAAAATTAAAATGAGGAAAAGGGAATTTCTTAGGTGGATCGTATCCCCCTAAATCAGCACTCATGACGAAATTAACTCGAATGGTTAATTCGTTAGGCGTAGGGAGCTCGGCCGAATCGGGTAATGTGTTCGGTATCAGTGTCTCGAGTAGAGGAGGAGGATGATTCGTCTCGACAGAAATGTCATTGATATTGCATAAGTAGTCCTCCTTTACCGTCCTGAGGGGCCTATCTTCCCGGAGGGCAACTTCTATCTCATCGAGCTCGGCTTTACAAAACTCAGATTGCCCGTTGTAATCGGTAGTATGAACCATCTCGATTTCGGAAACTTCACCGTTGAACAGTCGTTCAATTTCATCGACCTCTTCTTCCCAAGTAATAACTTTTTCTACCGGATCTCCATAGATCAAGCGCTCGATTTCATCCACTTCCTCTCTGCATCTTCGCGCTTCCAGCTCAGCAAGGCTAGGTGGCACGGTAGCTTCCTCGATATTCCTGCGAATAGCGTTGACAGACTCATTAGATGACGTGTTAATAACAGAAATAGTATAACACGACTCGACTATATGTTTTGGAGTCAAGCCAAAACCAAAGGAAAGCTTATCTTTTCCTATCGATAGTGTTAGCTTTCCGTTCCTAACATCTATAACCGCCCCCGCTGTGTGTAGGAAGGGTCGACCTAAGATGATAGGAATTACCGAGTCCTCAGCCATATCTACAATCACAAAATCTACGGGAATAAAAAACTTTCCGACCTTGACCGGGACGTCCTCCAAGACACCTAAAGGGTGTTTAAGAGAGCGGTCGGCCATTTGCAAGGTTATACTCGTGCTTTTCAGCTCACCCATGTTCAATTTTGTAAAAATAGAAAATGGCATCACACTAACACTCGCTCCTAAATCACAAAGAGCATTATCGATAGTAAAAGTGCCAATAGTACAAGGAATAGAGAAACTCCCCGGGTCTTTAAGCTTAGGCGGAGATTGGCTATTTAGGACTGCATTGCGCTCCTCGGTGTATGCCACGCTCTCGGCCTCATCAAAAGCGTTCTTCCGGGCAATTATTTCCTTCAATAATTTTCCGTAGGCGGGTACCTGCGTAATCAGTTCAGTGAAGGGAACGGTTACCTGAAGATCTTTTGCTACCTCCATGAATTTACTGAGCTGCTGATCAATCTGACTCTTGCATTGTCTCTGTGGAAAAGGAAGTGTGATCTTTATTGGAGCATCTTTAGCTGTCTCGGGGGGAACTGGACTAGAACGAATGGGCGCATCTGACACTTGCAGCGCAACTCGATCGAGTCCGGATTGACTCGGTCGAGTGCCATCATGCTCGATTGAGCCACCTGGAGGCACTCGATCGAGTGGTATCGTTGAAGAGCTTCTGGTCGATTCTGGATGGTCTACTCGGTCGAGTGAGCTAACTGTACTCGGTCGAGTGGCCGTCAACTCGATCGAGTCTTGCCTGACTCGGTCGAGTGGACTGCTTGACTGCTCTCTGCCGGATTTTAGGGGGTCTACTCGATCGAGTGATGTGGTGTTACTCGATCGAGTAGCCTCAATCCGTGGTCTACCCAATGCTTCTTCGGCGAGCTCTTGCTTCTCCAACTCGGTTTCATCAACGATGTCGACTAAATCACCTTCACCGGGTTGGAGTAGTATGGTAATAGCATTGACATGTTCAGTCTCCGAGATTCTTTTCTGCTTCTGAGCGGACAGCTGGGCAATTTGATTGTCCAAAATCTTATGATGTGCAATCGCCTGATTAATCTGTGCTTCCTGCCTTTGGTAAGCTTGCAAGCCTTGTAGGACTAGCGCTTTAATCTCCAAATATTTGTTATTTGCTTGAGGTTGAGCTTGCGAAACGACATCAAATTGTTGTTGATAGAATTGTTGTCCCCCTTGATTTTGCCTGTTAAAGTTAGACTGGAAATTATGATCATGAGGGGAAGCAGAATCAACAACCTGATTATTATTTGGAGGTGGCGGCACAATCTGACGCGAAGCTTGAATCGCGTTCACTCGTTTGGTATTGGAGGCTTCATAAGCATCAAGACGTTTAGTCAATGCCGCTAACTGTGCTGCCACCGCATTGACTGTCTCACTCTCCAAACCTATCCTGCGAGTGTTACCTCGTGGATTACCCCATCGGGCATGGTGAGTAGCCATATCCTCTATCATCTTCCAAGCTTTGTCATCGTCGACATTGTTTTGGAATCTCCCGTTAGCTGCGGAATCAAGTGTAGCACGGCAATCGTCATATAAACCGTTATAAAACTGATTGCACAGAAACCATACCTGAAACCCGTGATGTGGGCATTCTTTCACCAACTTCTTGAATCGTACCCAAGCCTCATGGATATTCTCGTGAGGGGTCTGACGAAAATTAGTTATCTGACTTCTTAGCATGTTCGTCTTCTGAGGTGGGTAATAGTACTTGTAGAATGCTAAAACAAGAGATTTCCAATCGGTAATCCCCTCAGCTGTGCGATCTAAGTCGGTGATCCAATCCCTTGCATCGTCACGTAAGGAGAACATGAACAACATCTCCATCACCTGCTCTTGAGTAACTCCCGGGGGAAGTGGAATAGTGGAGCAATAATCGGTGAAGATCCGCATATGCTTCGCCGGATCTTCCCCAGCTGTACCTCCGAACTGATTTTTCTCCACTAAAGTGATGAAAGCAGGACGGATTTCAAACGACCCAGTTGTGGCAGTGGGTCGTTTGATCGGCTTTGGCAAAGCCGTCTCTACTGGCTCGGAATAGCTAGCGAGCTTAGGCATCTTCGCTAGCGGTAGTAACCTGGGTAGAAAAGGAAACTACAAGAAACCAGTGAGAACTGCCCCAAGGAACTGATGTTCCCCGGGGCGAGAGATAACCTAAAATCTAAAACAAAAAATAAACAACTAAATAACACCGTCTCCCCGGCAACGGCACCAAAATTTGTCAGGGGTAGTCGTATCCCTAATCAAAGATACCCTAAGGTCACCAACTAATGTAGATAGTGAAGTCAGGGGTCGAACCACAAGGAGACAGGATTTAGTCGTCTACTCCTAAGAATTAGACTATAGGTTATGGGTCACGGTCTGAGTTGGTTTTGGTAGGCTAATAACTAATTACTAACAGATAAATCAATAACGGGAAAAGTCTAGGGTCTCAGGTTCACAATGAATATTACTCGGGTCAGGGAGTCAACTAACAGGTCAATAATCGAACTACCTAAGGTGCAGGTCTGGTCGGTACACTACAACTTTTAGATTTAAACTTAACCTGCGGTCGCTAGCATTAAGTCAGTCTACTCAAACTATCGTGGCCTAATTAGTTCTTAACCCGGTCGGCGAAAAGTCCTAATTTGCGATACTAATTAATTGAATTATGCATCAAACAATTAATCAGAGTTTAAACAATATTCAGGCAATAGTTCATACGATTAGAAACAGGCCAATTGACTATAACCCTAATAATACGCATCGGTCCCCTTAAACCCTAGATGGAATTTAGCTATGCATACTAGATTTAAATAAACTAACAAAATACGAATCGCAATTAAACATAACGAGAACGATATGAATTAATCTATGGAAAGCAATAATAATTCTACGCTAGAAAACAATAAAACAATACGAAGAATAAATTGAGACAGAAATTAAAGTAGAAAACTAAATTGGAATTGAAATTAAGAATAATGATACCGGAGAATTCAAGATCTGAGACGGGGAACTAGGTTCAATGTATCTGGCAAAGTAAACTAGACTAAGAAAACTAAAATAATGAAAAGTGTGTAGAAGAAGGTAAAAGAAAAGATCAAAGTCCCTCAAACAAGAGTCAGACAACTGATATATAAAGAGTATCAGTTGGACTCAAAAGCAGACCCAAAACTCTAAGTTGAAATAACGCAAACTGGGTGCACTCGATCGAGTGCTTAATGGCACTCTATCGAGTGACTCCCTAAAATATGGGCAGAAGCTTCACGGAGTGGCACTCGATCGAGTGCAGTAGGGGCACTCCATCGAGTATCGTTGTAGGTCACAGCATCGCGCGCTCGACTTCAAACGGCTGTCATTTCTTCGTTACTTGCTCCAATTAGACGTGCAATATACCATTGGAAAGCTAAGAGAAATAGCTTTCGAACGCAACTTGAATCACTCTGATTGGAGTTTTAGAACTCAAGATATGGACGTTTGAAGTTGACCCTTGTGTAGGCGATCATTCTTTCTTCTCAATTTGCATTTGTTTCCTTCTTTGTTCCTTCTCGATTCCCATTCTCGTCCTCGGCTTAATCTTTTTAGTTCGTCAAAACGTAAATGCGTCCAAAAGCACACATATTCTGCAAAATAACCCGAGGCTGTCAAGGGGTACAAGAAGGGAAGTGTGTATGGTTTTTTGGAAATGCACATGGTATGTACTTTACACCTCCCCCAGCACGTCTCGGCACCTCCACACAGATGGAGTACACGCCGGCCGGATCTCAGCAGCCCGATCCGGAGAAGGAGGAAATGAAGGAGCAATTGAAGGAGCAGGCAGAACACATCAAGAAAATGCAGGAACAGATGGCCATGTTTCAGACCATGTTCAACAAATGCAACCAAGGTCGTCCACCTTCCCCTCCAGACGACAGAGACCCCTTTAGCGAGGATGGCGGTAACTCTGGTGCTTCAGCTAGCTTCTTAGTTAGCTGATTGTTTGTTGTGGTAACTGGATATATGGATTATGTATCTTCGAACTAGTTTAGATTTATGTACCTTCAAACCGTATGTTAAAAGTTTTTTATATGAATGTTTCTTCAGCGTAAATGTGTCGAGAGATGAAGTCTTTTGGTTGATTGAGAGCGAATGAGGTTGGGGTGTTGTTGATGGTCGACAGTTGTGGTTGCTTGGGAGTTGTGGTTGTGGTTTATTTTGCAGGTTTTGGCTAGACATTGAACACATGTTTACGGCCATGCACCAGCATAAATGGCGTCCATTAAAGGACGCCATGTCAGACGCCAGGGGAAGCTGAAATTGGCCAAATCAGCAGCTACTCAGGGGCAATGGCGTCTGACTGTGGACGTCAGATACCCCTGGATGGCGTCCACAGTCGGACGCCAGTTTTAGCCATATGGCGTCTGACTGTGGACGCCATCAAGGGGTATCTGGCGTCCACAGTCAGACGCCAAACTTAGCGTCCACTGTCGGACGCCAAATTAATTGGCGTCCAATAATGGACGCCCGTCACGAGAATGGGCGACCAGTCGTGGCTTCCGCTTTCTGTCGTCTGTTTGCGGACGCCCGGAGCCTTATAGCGTCCACTGATGGACGCCACTGGATGGACGCCCGGGGCATCTATTCTTGTAGTGTATGGTTCGAAAGTATGAAGACTAGGCGAGCACGGGAGGAAAAGCCTAAGATCCGGTCATGGGAGGAACTCAAAAATAAGTTACGCAAGAGGTATGTTCCTAAAAGTTACAAAATCGACTTATATCGTAAGATAGCCGAATTGAAACAAGGGACCATGTCAATTAGTGCGTATATTGAGGAGTTCGAAAAATCATCTTTAATGTGCGAGTTAGAAGAACTCGAGGAACAAAAGATGGCTAGATTTTGTAGGGGTTTAAATCGTAACATAGCTGATGTGGTAGATTTACATCCTTATGCTTCGTTTGATTTGTTATGCTCTTTGTGTTTAAAAGTAGAGGGCCAACAAAAACGACGAACTACTTCGACCACTAAAACAAACACTTGGGCAAAATCCGAAACACCTAATAAATTCGGAGGGTCTAGTTCAAGTCAAACCCCAAAATTCGTAGTTGCCACCCAAACAACACCTAAAACAGACACCAAATCCAAAGATATGTCTAAGGTCCGTTGTTTCAAGTGTCAAGGATTTGGTCACTTTCAAAGCGATTGTCCTAATAAAAGAGTCATCACCTTAAGAGAGGCAATTAGTTATCGCGATGAATTGATGGAGGGTTTTAGTGACGAGGATGAACCCTCATATGCCACGAATTGGGATGAATTAGAGGGGGACGATGTGCTCGAGTTTGTAGCATGATAGTCGGGATTTGTCGTCAATCCTACCATCAAATAAACCAACTAACCTAAACTAGAATAGCAAGGGCAAGTCGGGTCGAATCCACAGAGAGATCGGGAATGAGTACTAGTTCGGTCTCGGATTACAAATTAGCTACGTGGATCAATAAAAGAGTGAGATTAAACTAATAAGACTAACTAATAAAAACACAAGCAAACAAATAATAAAACTAAGCGAGTAAATCAATCAAATGGAGAAAAGCCTAGGGTCCGATTTCCTCCACCGACACACCTCAATCACGTCAATGAAACCCCGTTAACAAGTCATCGAATAGTGAATTAGGGAGAAAACGCCTCTAAAGGTCCAAACACCTCCCTCCCGGGTTCGTGAATGGATAAATAGTAATCCCAAGTACTTCCCTCCCGGGCTCGTAATTGGTATCTTAGGTCCACACCGAAATCCACTCCCGTGGTATCCCGCTAAGAGCCTAAGTCATTAAGTCTACCCTAGATTCCCGTTCGTCCCTCTACCCCTCCCGAGGTAAGAGTTCCGACCGAAAGTCAAGGGCACTAACATTGGGTTCTCACTCCCGTGTTCAACCCAAATCGATGAGATTAGTCAAATGGGTAATCGGTTTTCCTAAACCTAATCGGCTCCCACCGATGGACAAGGGTCAAGGAACCATAACCAACCCAAAAGACTAATTAAATCCTAACCCCTTAACAATCCCCAACTCAACATCCGATAACTCATTAAAATGGACCCAATATCATAATCAAGGCATGTCGGGGATTAATCGTCCCCTAGTAAAAGATTACTCACTAAGCATAATTATACTAATAAAAATACTAATACTAATTACTCTAAGCCTAATACTAAGCATAAAGAAATAAAAAGGAGGAAACTTTAATTAACCCTAACATAAACTATATATAAACAAACAAGACAAATATAGAATAACATTACAAAACACAATTAACGATAAAGATTATAACTTTAAACTAATTACTAACTAAATATATCATAAACATAAAAATAAAAATAAATAAAACAATAAAAGATAAGAGATAAGAATTATACCAAAAGAATGGAATTACAAGAAAGCTCGAATGTTGAGGAAAAGAGTATTAAATAAATTATTAAAATTAATTAAATCCAAAACAAAAAATTAAGAAGAATAAAAAGGGGGAGAGGCTGCTGTTCTTCGTTCCACACTTCTACTACTCCTAAACCCTCTTCTCTAACTCTCTCTAACAATCAACTTTCTTCCTTACAAAATGAGAAATGAGGATTTTATATGTACTCAATACAAAAGATAAGGAAAGACCTTAATACCCTTACTTAAATGAAATGAAAGAAACAAAATAAAGGACTAAATCGTCTTTTGCTATTCCAAATTAGAACACACCCAGATTAAATCAATCGACAGCTGCTCGATGTAGCCCGCCTTCGATTCGCCGGAGCTTAGCTGACCGGAGGAGGCGCGGTGTTCGTCGGAGTTTGCTGCTGTGACTGAGTGACGGAGATTCATGGTGGTCGGGTTGTGGTGGCTCGCCTGAGTTGATGGATGCGCGAGGTTGTGGCTGCCGGAGGTGGTGCGCCGGTGGGTCGAACGGCGGTTGGAGATGCGCGCCGGCGGCCATGGTGGTCAGTGTGGTGGTGATTAATTGAAATGGAGAATGAAGATGGTGGAGGTTAATTGATTGATGAAATTATAATGAATTGGATTAGATAGGTAATTGGTGATTGGGGATGATTGATTGTGTTTGATTGTTGGAGGTGGATTGTTGAATTGGGGATAAATTGAAGATGAAATTAAATTGGGATGGAGGTATGAGTATGTATGGCAATGGTGATAATGAAGGTGAGGGATTAATGGAGGATTATTGTTAGATTGATGAGGATGATTGATGGACGATGATGATGGTGGGTAAAGGAGAGCAGGAGAGTGAAGGGGAAGAATGGTCAAAGTCGGGTTTGACCCGTCTCGATTCTTCCCGGGTCGGTACCTACAATATCAAAATAACTCGAGCAATACCAAAATTCCGAGAAATATGCTAAAACGGCATTATTAAGCTAGACTCGACTAATAATCAAAATTAACACCAAATGACTAAATAATAACAAATCGAGTTAATAAAATCGGCTAAATAAGAGCTAGAACGTGGGACAAAATTAGGTAAAATCACGACTTATCAAACTCCCCACACTTAACTCTTACTCGTCCTCGAGTAAGCTCAAATAAAAAACTAAACTACGACTCACAAATAAAAACAACAAAATGAAAACACGATATATACAAAGATACGTACTACACAAAATATTTATAAACAATCACGAGCTCCAATATCAAAAGTTGCAATTTTAAAATCTAACTAAAGCATAAACAATGATAATCAAACACTAAAAAGGTCACATAATCACATTATACATCAATCGGTTTCGGTCCAAGCTATTTCAAGGACGTGAGATGGAGATGAAATGTGAACTCCCATGAAATTCGTGACTAAAAACGTGTCTCGGCCTCTCGTAAAAACAAAGAGTTAGGGTCGTCCTATAAACCAAGTGACGGAGTAACACGATCCAAAATGGTTAAATTGATATAATATGAAAATGACTCGGGGAGGAATTTGATATTTTTTTTCTTTTTCTCATTTTCTCATTTTCTCATTTTCATTTTTCTTTTCTTTTCTTTTCTTTTTCATTACTTTTCTCATCCCCTTATTTTTTTTCTTTTCGAGTTTTTGTGATTTTTTTTCTTGATTGCTCATTTTTTTCGATGCTTGAGCCTTTTTGTGATATTGGTACGAAAAACCACTCTTATTTTGTAGAGTATTTTTGTGGAAAATGGATCGTAAAAAAAAACATAGTGTCACTCGGGTTATAGTCACCTAGACAAGTTAATAAATCAAATCACATCACGGGAGGTGGACGGTGGAATTGAATGAAGTACACACCCTCGAGCGACTTACAGTAGGAGACCAATTGATACATAACATACATATGCAACGATCCAATGTCTAAATTTCATTATTTCCACAAAAGTTAGAAATTAGAAAAGAAACTAAATCAAAGAAGACAAGTGAAAGCAAAAAAAACTCGACACTTTAAGGGATTTTCTAATTTTTCACTTTTTAGAAATTTTTTAAAATTTTCAAATTTTTATGGATTTTCTAAATTTTTCAAAAGAAAACACGGAATAAAAATGGACGACAAAATCAATCAAAACAAGCTAACATAATGCTACATTTCCACAAAAACCAAATATTTACAACAAAAAATACCACCAAGGTACTAACCACAAGAGTTTCAACTCAACCAAAACAAAATCCAACCAAAAGCCTCCCCACACTTAAATCGAACATTGTCCTCAATGTTCCAAACAAGGGGAAGGGGAAGGAAGGGCAAGAAGTTACCGTTAAAGCTCTTCATCGAAAAATGATGATCTTTCCAAGCTTCTTGTTATACTCCTTTCAAGTTGAACTCTTGTAAAGTACCTACATCAAAAAACAAAAACACAAACACAAACACAAAAATATATACAATGGATGCTTTGTTTAAAGTCGTTAGCTCGACTTCTTCAAGACTTTAAGAAAAGAGCAATTTAATGCTCTTAGAAGTTGATCATACAACCTAGCAAAGAATTCCGAGAAGTGACAATAGAAGACAATAGTATATGGACAAAGCAATGCATAAACAAGAAAGGCACAATAATTATGAAATAATTTTTCCATGCCTTCATGCTCAAATCTATCTTCTTTGTCAATTTGGGGCTCCTTAGGTAAGGTGTAAGGAGTGAATGGTAAAAGAGGTGAAAGTTGTGGAGAGGTTTCCAAAGAGGCATAAGGAGATGGTTCTTCAAGGGTGCAAGGGTTAAGAAAATCATTATTTGGAGATTTCTCAACAAAGGTTACACTAAAAGTGTCCTCACCCTTTCCTTCATCACTAAAAGCCTCAAAATTTTCATTACTAACCTCTTCCTCCAAGTAGTCAAAGAGTGGATTCTCCATCAAAAACATACTACCCAAATCCTCAAAAATGGGATTTTCAAAGATCTTAGGCATAGAAAAATCACTCGCTCTACCAATGGAAGAAGAAACCTCAAGATCACTCTCACTTACATCCTTTTTCTCACAAGGATCATCAAAAAGATCAAACTCCTCAAAATGGTTCTCCTCATCAACAAAATCATCAACACAAGTTGCATTCCCAAGATTTTCATCAAACGTTACACTCTCAAACTCATTCAAATCCTTCTCAACAAGTGAGCAATTTCCATCATATAAACCACAAGCATCTCCAAACATCATAAACTCCAAGTCACTCACATTACATGGAACTTGAGAATTAACAAAGTGAGGTGTAGGTTGGTTTTCAAGAGATGAAACAAGATTTAAAGAGGGGTTGAGTGAATGATCTTCAAGTGAGTGCATAACATCATTATCATCATCATTCAAAGGCTTGGCAATCACAACATGTATCAAAGAAGAAGAGTCATGTACAATCAAATCATCAAGAGGAGAAACATTAGCATCAAGAGGAAGCTCACATGACTCAACAAAATCATCATCAATAAGCATGTCATCTTTCCCCAACAAAGGCATAGAAAATTCATACACATCAATATTTGGGGAAAGAGAGTCATCAACAATCACATCGTCCTCATCATCATCACAAACAAAAGCTACCTCATTCTCTCGATAACTCTCCAAAATTCTCAAATTTTCGGCTATTGTGTCTAATTGGCTTTGAGCCTTACTATAATAGGAGGTCACAGAGGAGTGTAATTGGGCCAAGGAGTCTTCAATATCCTCATTTCTTTGCTTTTGAAGGGCAAGAAATTGGTTTTGGCTTGCTAACATTTGCTCCATCATAGTCTCCATGCTAGACTCAAGGGTTGGGGTTTGGGTTTCTAAGGATTTAGATGCCAAGTAGCTCAAAAAACTCAAGTATTCATTCAAATCCAAAGATCTACCCTCACTCATGTAACAAGCCCATTCCCGAGTCTCCAAATTCATACCCTCAAAGACAACATAGCCTAAATCTGAATCGGAAAAATAATGACCACAAGAACCAAGATATGCAACATAATCCTCAAACCTAGAAAGGTATTCATGAAATGGTTCATTGTCATATTGAGAGAATTCAAAAATAGCTCCCATCGGACCAAAAGGTGACAATCAAAGGATAAGGCACAAGATGAGAGACAAAAGAACACAAAAGAACCAATTAACAATACGTAGTCTAATAAATCTAAAACTAAAACTAATATCAATCCGTTGATCTCCCCGGCAACGGCGCCATTTTGATATTCGGGATTTGTCGTCAATCCTACCATCAAATAAACCAACTAACCTAAACTAGAATAGCAAGGGCAAGTCGGGTCGAATCCACAGAGAGATCGGGAATGAGTACTAGTTCGGTCTCGGATTACAAATTAGTTACGCGGATCAATAAAAGGGTGAGATTAAACTAATAAGACTAACTAATAAAAACACAAGCAAACAAATAATAAAACTAAGCGAGTAAATCAATCAAATGGAGAAAAGCCTAGGGTCCGATTTCCTCCACCGACACACCTCAATCACGTCATTGAAACCCCGTTAACAAGTCATCGAATAGTGAATTAGGGAGAAAACGCCTCTAAAGGTCCAAACACCTCCCTCCCGGGTTCGTGAATAGATAAATAGTAATCCCAAGTACTTCCCTCCCGGGCTCGTAATTGGTATCTTAGGTCCACACCGAAATCCACTCCCGTGGTATCCCGCTAAGAGCCTAAGTCATTAAGTCTACGCTAGATTCCCGTTCGTCCCTCTACTCCTCCCGAGGTAAGAGTTCCGACCGAAAGTCAAGGGCACTAACATTGGGTTCTCACTACCGTGTTCAACCCAAATCGATGAGATTAGTCAAATGGGTAATCGGTTTTCCTAAACCTAATCGGCTCCCACCGATGGACAAGGGTCAAGGAACCATAACCAACCCAAAAGACTAATTAAATCCTAACCCCTTAACAATCCCCAACTCAACATCCGATAACTCATTAAAATGGACCCAATATCATAATCAAGGCATGTCGGGGATTAATCGTCCCCTAGTAAAAGATTACTCACTAAGCATAATTATACTAATAAAAATACTAATACTAATTACTCTAAGCCTAATACTAAGCATAAAGAAATAAAAAGAAGGAAACTTTAATTAACCCTAACATAAACTATATATAAACAAACAAGACAAATATAGAATAACATTACAAAACACAATTAACGATAAAGATTATAACTTTAAACTAATTACTAACTAAATATATCATAAACATAAAAACTAAAAATAAATAAAACAATAAAAGATAAGAGATAAGAATTATACCAAAAGAATGGAATTACTAGAAAGCTTGAATGTTGAGGAAAAGAGTATTAAATAAATTATTAAAATTAATTAAATCCAAAACAAAAAATTAAGAAGAATAAAAAGGGGTGAGAGGCTGCTGTTCTTCGTTCCACACTTCTACTACTCCTAAACCCTCTTCTCTAACTCTCTCTAACAATCAGCCTTCTTCCTTACAAAATGAGAAATGAGGATTTTATATGGACTCAATACAAAAGATAAGAAAAGACCTTAATACCCTTACTTAAATGAAATGAAAGAAACAAAATAAAGGACTAAATCGTCTTTTGCTATTCCAAATTAGAACACACCCAGATTAAATCAATCGACAGCTGCTCGATGTAGCCCGCCTTCGATTCGCCGGAGCTTAGCTGACCGGAGGAGGCGCGGTGTTCGTCGAAGTTTGCTGCTGTGACGGAGTGACGGAGATTCATGGTGGTCGGGCTGTGATGGCTCGCCTGAGTTGATGGATGCGCGAGGTTGTGGCTGCCGGAGGTGGCGCGCCGGTGGGTCGAACGGCGGTTGGAGATGCGCGCCGGCGGCCATGGTGGTCAGTGTGGTGGTGATTAATTGAAATGGAGAATGAAGATGGTGGAGGTTAATTGATTGATGAAATTATAATGAATTGGATTAGATAGGTAATTGGTGATTGGGGATGATTGATTGTGTTTGATTGTTGGAGGTGGATTGTTGAATTGGGGATAAATTGAAGATGAAATTGAATTGGGATGGAGGTATGAGTATGTATGGCAATGGTGATAATGAAGGTGAGGGATTAATGGAGGATTATTGTTAGATTGATGAGGATGATTGATGGACGATGATGATGGTGGGTAAAGGAGAGCAGGAGAGTGAAGGGGAAGAATGGTCAAAGTCGGGTTTGACCCGTCTCGATTCTTCCCGGGTCGGTACCTACAATATCAAAATAACTCGAGCAATACCAAAATTACGAGAAATATGCTAAAACGACATTATTAAGCTAGACTCGACTAATAATCAAAATTAACACCAAATGACTAAATAATAACAAATCGAGTTAATAAAATCGGCTAAATAAGAGCTAGAACGTGGGACAAAATTAGGTAAAATCACGACTTATCATAGCACCAAGTCATGTTGAGTCTTTGGTCTTACGTCGTACTTTGCACACCGTTGTTGAACCGGTTGTAGCCGAACAACGTGACCAAATCTTCCACACTAAATGCTTGGTCAAAGACAAATGGTGTAATGTGATTATTGATGGGGGAAGTTTTACCAACGTCGCCTCACAAGACATGGTTAAGAAATTAACCCTAACCACCATACCACACCCGAGACCCTATACCTTACATTGGCTCGATGATGGGAACCAAGTTAAGCTGACTAAACAAGTCCGCGTTGGTTTTACGATGGGTCCTTACAAGGACGAGGTGATTTGGGACGTTATCCCCATGGATGCTTGTCATATGTTATTAGATAGGCCATGGCAATTTGATCGCAATGTCCTTCATAGAGGACGAAGCAACGAGCATAAACTCATGGTGGATGGTAAGAAGATCGTCCTAAGGCCCATGGCGCCGAAGGAGATTCGTTCGATTCATTCTAATCGTACCAACAAACCGAGTTTATCAATGTTTGCTAGTGAAAGAGACGTGGAGCAGGTTTTGGCTAGAGGAGAGCAAGTGTACGTGCTTGTGGCGTCTAACCTGTCCACAGTTTCAAGAGGGAATAACCTTGACCAAGGTTACTTTAACCTTGACCAAGTTTACCCTAACCTTGACTCTGTTGAACGCGTTAAACCACTATTGCGTGAGTTTGACGATGTTTTTCCAGATGATTTACCAGCGGGTTTACCTCCATTGCGTGGAATCGAGCATCAAATTGATCTCGTACCCGGCGCGCCCTTATCAAATAAGGCGGCTTATCGGAGTAACCCCGAAGAAACCAAAGAACTCCAACGACAAATTGAGGAGTTAATGGAACGAGGGTACGTAAGAGAAAGCATGAGCCCGTGCGCGGTTCCAGCTTTACTCGTCCCTAAGAAAGATGGCACATGGAGAATGTGCATCGATAGTCGAGCAGTGAATAACATCACCATAAAATATTGATTCCCGATTCCGAGACTCGATGATATGCTTGATGAACTTCACAGCTCAACCATCTTCTCCAAAATCGATCTTCGAAGTGGTTATCACCAAGCAAATTCGAATGAGAGAAGGAGATGAATGGAAGACCGCATTCAAAACCAAACATGGTTTATATGAATGGTTGGTCATGCCTTTCGGCCTTACGAATGCACCAAGCACTTTCATGAGGCTTATGAACGAGGTTCTAAAGTCCTTCATTGGAAAGTTCGTGGTCGTGTACTTGGATGATATCCTAGTATACAGTAAAGGCATTGAAGAGCACCTACAACACTTAAGACAAGTGTTCGAAATGCTAAGGGTGCAAAAACTCTACGGCAAAGCCGAGAAGTGCTCATTCTTGGACGACAAATTTATATTCCTCGGATACGTTGTATCTCGGGATGGAGTTGCTGTGGATCAAGAAAAGGTGGAGGCTATTCGTTCTTGGCCTATCCCTAGTACGGTGACTGAAGTACGATCATTCCATGGATTGGCTTCATTCTACCGACGATTTATTCGTGATTTCAGCACGGTCATGAGCCCAATCACGGGTTGCTTGAAAAAGGGAGCGTTTGATTGGAACGAACAAGCTCAAAAAGCGTTCGAGAAGATCAAGGAGTTGCTATGCAATGCACCTATACTCGCTCTACCCGACTTCTCTCAACCGTTCGAAGTTGAGTGTGACGCAAGTGGCGTGGGAATTGGGGCTGTCTTAATCCAAGCTCAACGACCCATTGCTTACTTTTCGGAGAAATTGGGGGGCGCTCGTTGTAATTACTCTACATACGACAAAGAGTTCTACGCGATCGTTCGAGCACTTGACCATTGGAGTCACTATCTTCGCCCTAGTCATTTTGTACTTCACTCAGATCACGAGTCTCTCAAGTACATACATGGGCAACAAAAACTCAACCCGAGACATGCAAAATGGGTAGAATTCCTTCAATCATTCCATTTTTCATCAAAATACAAAGAAGGCAAGAGTAACGTAGTAGCTGACGCTTTATCACGGAGATATGCACTACTTACCACGCTCGAAGTGAAGTTACTAGGGTTCGAGTTAATCAAAGAATCCTATGTACTTGATGATGAACTAAGGGAGATATTCGAGGAATGTCAAAAAGGTGGATACAAGGAATACACGATACAAGAGGGTTTTCTATTTAAGGAAAATCGACTTTGTGTTCCGAAGCATCCAATTCGTGAATTATTAATTCGCGAAGCACATGGTGGTGGTTTAGCCGGAAATTTCGGGGTCTAGAAGATGCTCGACATCTTACACGAGCATTTTCATTGGCCGAAAATGATTGGTGATGTCCAAAACATCATAGCCAAGTGTGTTACTTGTCACATGGCGAAAAGTTTCTTTAAAGCAGGAGCCTACATGCCATTACCAGTTCCGGAACGACCATGGGAAGATGTATCGATGGACTTTATTGTGGCCTTACCTCGTACTCAAAGAGGAAGGGATGCAATTATGGTGGTCGTTGACAGATTTTCGAAGATGGCGCATTTCATGGCTTGCCATAAAACGGACGATGCTAGTAATGTCGCGGATCTGTATTATCGCGAGATAGTCCGTTTACATGGAGTCGTGAAGACTATTGTGTCCGATCGTGACTCAAAATTCTTGAGTTACTTTTGGAACACGCTTTGGAGAAAGGTCGGTACTAAGCTACTGTTTAGCACTTCGCATCACCCTCAAACTAATGGGCAAACGGAAGTGACAAACCGTATCTTAGGGACTATTCTCCGAGGTTTGGTGAGTAAAACTCAAAAGGATTGGGGCCTTAAGCTTGCACATGCGGAGTTCGCTTATAATCGATCTCACACCTATGCAACTAAGCATTCTCCCTTCGAGGTAGTTTATGGGGTTAACCCGTATTTACCTATCGAGTTACTCCCCATTCCTAAAGGGGAATTCGTTCACAAGGACGCGGAGGACAAGGTTAAGGCTATGACGAAGCTACATGATCAAGTCCGAGCTAGAATCGAGGTGGTGAACGAAACCTACAAACGGCGAGCTAATAAAAACTGACAAGCTAAGACATTCCAACCCGGGGATTTAGTTTGGTTGCACTTGCGCAAGGAAAGGTTTCCGGGAAAACGAAAGAACAAGCTCATGCCGCGAGCCGAGGGTCCGTACAAGGTCGTTGACAAAGTAAACGACAATGCTTACAAGATCGAGCTTCCGGGAGACTATGGAGTCCACGCTACATGCAATGTAGGGGACTTAAGTCCGTACTTAAGCGATGATGGCCTTGCGGAATTGAGGTCAATTCCTTTCTAAGAAGGAGGGGATGATACGGGTAAGCTCGAGCCCGACCCGATTGTGCTTGGACCGAACAAAGCCCACAACGAGACCATGCACTCACTTGGGTTATTCGAACCAAGCCCAATAAAGTTAGGCGTGTGCATGCTCACACACGTCTCAAATAATGTCTAGGTGCACTAGATAAAGTGAGGATTGTTGCCAAGATTAACGTGAGATTACGAAGGAATATTCCGTGGGATCCTACTCCAAATAAGCTAGTGTAATCTTCTCCTTTGATCACAATATGAGAGGATTCATTTCCTAAAATGCGTAGGATATCACTTCAAGATTGGTGTGTGATTCATGCCAAAAATAAAGAGGTGCAATCTTCTCCTAAGTAGTAAGAAGAGAAAATAAAAGCAAGGGAGATTGTCTTTTAATTAGGTAATAAGAATAAATAATGATCTCTTCAAGATCATGCCTAGGATAAGATAATATATTAGTTACTAGTTTTAATTTGATTAGTATCTCGTAATATATACGAGATTATATTCATGTAAGGCTATAAAAGCCACGTTCCATGTTAGCATTATTCATTCAACAATTAAGCAATAAAATTTCAGCAACGTTTTGATTTTAAATCAACTCTTGTGTTTTATATTTCGAGAAAGTACTTCGAAATTGCGTCGAGGAATTGGTGCGCCAATCTCTACGTTATTAGTTTCGGATTCAAGGTCGAATTCGGGCTAAATATCTTTGGTTACGTTGTCTTTATTTCATCACAAAATTCTTACGTAATTCAAAGAATTTTCTTTCCTAAAATAGGCGTGCCACAAACAACCTTAACCACGAACCAGGGTTACATTAACCTTAGGTCAATTTCACTCCAAAATCCACGTCATCACCCAAGGTTACATTAACCTTCGACCCAACTTTCATTTCTTATTCTAAACCGCTTCCGCATTCGCATCAAGATAATTCAAATATATGTTCTCCCAAAATTGAGTGGCAAAACTGTCGAAGGGATTCTCCAATAACATTATCCGAAAATGAAGGACATGAGGGACAACACGAATTGGGGCCACGGAGGGGCTAAGGGGGTGGTCCATTGTCTCTAGGTGGTGAGTCATGGTGGTTGTGGTTACAAACGTTAAACTCAAACTCCTTATTTTCTCGATATAGGACAAGAGCAAAAAGACTTCTTTTAAAACATACAACTACATCATTAAATTGACAATGTGGCCATGTGGGATAATAATACAACAATATGTATATAGCATCTCTTCTCACATACAAGACCCAATGAAACCTTAGGCGACCGTACCTGTCGCACATATATTATTTTATAATATCATGCACTAATAATATAATTCCATAATTATTGAGACATGTCGATATCTCGACAATATCTACAACACCCAATGTCGTACGGACATACAAGTACTACTCCGTATACAACGACTTAGTATACATAATAACGTATGTTACGGACATCTGTCGGTACGTACATACAAATACGATCACATGGAAATAAAACCAAGTGACTTTAGACTTTAGAGAAAGATGCTTAAAGGTTTCATCGTGCAACGATTTCAGGGGAGATTGTTGGAAAGAGTGTCGTCATCTTTACAGCAGGGCGGGTAAGGCGTGGATCCATAGCTGTCGCCGTAAGGAGCGTCAGAGAACAACCGTCTGCGTCCGAGACGTCTCTTGGGATGGTAGGGTGTAACTGTATCACCACCCAACGACACCACCCTTATTTTTCTACTTTGTAGACCAACCCCTTCATCTAAATTAAAGGAGGCGAGAAAACAAACAAACAATCAAACAAAATTAGTTTATAGGTCAAACACATTACGGAGTATTATAGATTAAGACGGCTACATATGTGAGTCCATCATGTTCCGTAAAACAACAATTTAAATGATCTTATATATAAAGGGGTCGTTTCACAGTTTACGACCGTCTCACAAAATACTCGTAATTGAGTTTAATCTTTACCTGAGGGGAGTGATGATGGAGTAGCAAAGGCAGGTAAAAGGAAGGCCATTATTAAAGTAAATACAATTAATTTGGATAATAATAATGCATTTTCCATGTTTTCAAAGTGAAGAAGAGTTTAATTAAAAGCGTTTGTTTAATTATTACTACTATAACTAGTAATGTCCAGCTTTTATAGTGTCTTAAATTTGGGTTGAGCAGCCTTTTTGGAAAATAATTTTCCAATGTTTGGTCACTTTTTAATCGACTTATAATAAATATACACTTGTCCTCTTGTCGGTAACGATTTATAAATCCAAAAAGTTTGATTGATGAATGTTTTTCGAGTTACCTACTAATTTACCAAGTTAACAATTATCAAGGAAGTTTTAAGTTTTTAACTATCCAGGCAAAGAACGAGTTGCTTTAACATGTTGAAGTCAGATTGTCGAGAAGTTAACTCGTCCAACGATAAGAGAGATCATCCATGAAATTAGGACATATGACCTAATTAAATAAATGTTACCGATAGTCACATGATCGTTCAACTTCAAGTTGAAATTCATCGAGTTAAAATGAATACTAACGAGGCTGAACTAAATTGTTGGTATACTATGGTGTGACTAGCTCACTGAGCTCCACGACTATTTAGGACCAAAAACTAAGTTGTTATTTGACTATTCTTTGTGTTTGCAATTGTAGTCAGCAAGCCAAAAGAAAAAATATACTGTACAAACAAAGTACTCCCTCCGTTCCATTTGATTCTTTACGTTTACTTTTTCACACTTGTCAATGTACGTTTTCTTTTGTCTATATCGTTAGTTACACATTTCTAAATATTATAAAAATTTGATATTTATAACGTACTCGATTAGACAATTTAAACAAGATCTCACATGACTATATTTTATCTTATATATCAGAAGTTATATTGATAATTCCCCTCACTTATGAATATTGCCCAAAAACCAAATGTAAAGAACCTATTGGAACGGAAGAAGTAGGACTTTGATTGACAAAAAAGTGTTTGCGACAAAAAATATACAAGTAGTAGTGTTGTCCTATCAAGTAGTAATCAAATTGTCCTTGCACATTAATAATTGATGTGCTACAAGTCCACAATTTCCACAAATCGACCACAAACTTCTAAATATACATCGAAATTGACACTTGGATTGAAAATATGAAGAAATTATTTCTGAATAAACTATGACAAAAAAAATTACAATTGAGGAAGCCAAATATAATGTTCATGCACATTAATTTTTACAATTTACCAAAAAAAAAATGTAAACACAAAGCAATTATTTTCGAATAAATTGCTAGAAACTCCATGTAATGACCCTAATTAGATTGTTATAAATTTCTGTAAATTACTCTCTATAAATTACCATCTGAGACGCCCATGTATGACGTATGCATGTTCTCCCAAAATCGAGTGACAGAACTGCTGAAGGGATTCTCGAATGACTTTATCATAAAATTAAGGAGATGAGGGACAGCCCGAACTAGAGCTTCTTTTGTCTTCCCTTTGTGCACTTTATGAGTACTTTGTGATGTGTTTGAACGTTTGATGATGGATTTTAACTTTGGATTGAATGAGGGTAGAATTATTTATTGAAGACAGTACAAAATAGAATGAGTATTATTAAAATGATTTTTCTAACGTGTACTCGTATAATACATGTGATATCCCACATGTGACTATTTGGGTTTATTGGGAGCCAATTTTCAACATAATCACAATTATATTATCACAAAAAATTGAAATAGTAACTCATAATTATCATACTTAAATAATATCATTGTGATTTCGTCTTTAATTAATTAGCATCTAGACACATATTAGAAAAACCGTTATTAATATGGTTCATGATATATTGTTAATAGATGAGTGTCTGTTACATTTAATTATGGTGAATTGGTGAAATATATTATAAAGTACTGAGTATATATACTCAGTATTTACTAATATTAGCCCATGCAATTTTTGCATGCTTTGCTATTATATTTTTTTTTTAATGAACGAGGGAACCCGCAGCCGCAGTTCGCGCTTGCAGGGGCTTGAACCTGAGACCCTTGGACCGATGACCACAAATTTTAACCACTAGGCAACACCCTTATGGATTTGCTATTATATTATACATAATATTTATTCAACAAAACGTATACATAATTTAGACAATATTCTCTTGAATATATGGACATTAAAGTAAAGATGAATCGTTGATGTTAACAATGATAAGCATGTCAAAAAAATGGTGCCCCTCCGTTTTTAAATGATCATTGTCTCATTTCATGAATATATGTAAGGAGTATTATTGTGAAATAGGACAATAATTTGTGAATTAAGGGAGTATAAAAAAAAATTATGTTAGAGGAGGTTTCATGTGAGATCATTTAATTATTCAATTAAATTTAAAAAAATGTTTCAGGTGTCTAATGGAGTTTATTAGAGATCATGACTTCATGAGTTAATAATTACTCCTTCTGATTTTTTATAATCTTCCCCTTTGACTTTGGGGTAAAAAATAAGGAGATGAGAATGTGTGGCTCAAAAAAAAAGAATGGAAGATAGAGAAATATAAGAGTAATTCTAGATCACATATTGATGACCAAAAATAGAAATAGGAAAAAAATGGTGTTTCAGCCCAATAAACCAACAGGGAAGATAAATAAAAATCGGAGGAAGTATTTTTTTTAATACATGCATGCGTATCAATTAGTAATTATATTTGTCACTTAATAGTTTAATTTAAGTAATTTATTGATTGATTTTCATTTTTGAGGTCTTTAAATTTGGCATAAACTAATTAGCTGGGTAGGACTAAAATATGAAAAATATTTCACTCCGTATGTAAGTCGGGATTATGGTAAAGATGTAAGTTACTTTTCTCCAAAAAAAAAAAAAAAAAAAGAAAAGAAAAAAGATGTAAGTTACTTTATTAGTCATAGCCATTCTTAACTCTTAAATAGTTACATATATATATATATAAACATGTGAATATTTTAATCTCAAAATAATTATGGTGATGACAAATAGGATCATTTATTCCTTAAAGTAACAACATTTTGAGCCTCCACAGCGCGTCACCTAAGATTATGAGATGGATAATGAGGTGAATCTTACATGTCAGCTGATGTGGCCACCAATAACCTCCTATAACTGCCTAATTCTACTTCCCACAGTCCTATATCCCATTGCACAATCCCACAAACCATCCCACAAACCATATATTATATTATATATATTATTAACTGCCTAATCCTATATTATGAGTATATATTATATTATAATATTATATTATATATTATATTAGTTAGAATTAAAGTCTATATGATATACGCAGTTAATAAGTTAAAAGTTAATATTAATATTAATATTTAATATTTAATACTCCCTCCGTTCCATTGAATAGTATACATTTGTTTTTTTGACACTATTTATAAGTATGATGAATTTTCGATATAACTTCTAATATATAAGATAAAATATATTCATGTGAGATCTTGTTTAAATCGTCTAATCGAATACATTTCGAATATCAAATTTTTATAACTTTTAATAATACGTAACTAAAGATACAGACAAAAGAAAACGAGTATCGACATACGTGCATAAAGCAAATGGATACAAATGGTTGGAACGGAGGGAGTATTATATATTATATTAGTTACTCGTAGAATATTATATTATATTAGTTAAAATTAAAGTGTATTAGTTTGAATTTGAATGTGAGATGAGAGAAAATTGCACGTGAATTTAATTAAATAATTAATAGTTAAATTAATTGTTAATATTTAAAAATTAAATATTTAATTAGAGATATTGTAACTATTATTTAATATATTTTAAAATTAAATATTTAGTTAGAGATATTGTAACTATTATTTAATATTATTTAATATTTAATATTTAATCCCCTATCCCCTATCCCCTATTCACTAAAATAAAAACCAAGGGACAATATAGTCTTTTCAACTTTCCCGCCAAAATTCTATCACTTCATTAACTAAATTGGGCTTGACATATAAACTTGTGTCCAGATTCATTACAACTTAAGCCCAATTGTTAAATATTTGTTCATACAATAATCAAATTCTTTATTACTCCGTATCAATCAATTCTACCAATCACATATATTGGAGAAAAAAAATTCTAACATAATAACCAAAAAATCTCTTCCATACTTATTAATAAACATGTCAAACGGGTCAAACCGATTACGCCATATGAGATGTGAAAATTACGGGTCGGGTTAAGGTCAAAATACTACGCATATAGAATTTTCGATGCTCTACATTTTATCAATTAAAAAATACTACTGTAATAGTTTATTTAATATTAATCGTATTTATAAGTAAACAATTGGGGAACATAATCGTTTTTGACGAATAAAAGATTGGTGAATATAATACATTCATATAAATATTAATATCATGGTAATTTTAATGATAAGTCATGGATAATTCAGGTCGGGTTTTGACGGATCATTTTGGGTTTTTGAGCCAAACGGATCGCGGGTCAAAATTATATGAGTGACCCATATTACTAATTTTATATTTATTCCATCCAAATAAAATACTCTATATAGAAAGACAGGAGGTAGTGACTAATTTAATACTTATTTCATTTTAATAAAATGTTACTCTATACAGAAAAAAAAAAAGTAATGAGAAAATAATTGTTTTTATTATGCCTAAAATCAAAAAGTAAAGGTAAAATTTTATCAAAAACAGAATCGTGAACGGTCGACTGAAACACTAAAAAAAGAAAAGGCTAAGTTATTGACTTAGACGAAGCGAATATAATTTTTTAAGTCACTAACCTATTTGTATAAACAAATCAACTAGAAATCCGTACGTAGGTACGGGTTTTTCACTAGTATACTATTATTAAAGATGCGATATTTAATTTAATATTTAAATATTTAAATATTATTTATTATTTATTAATTTATTAAAATTAATTAATTAATTAATTAATTTTAAATAATATTTAAAGATTTGGAGATTGGAGATATTTTAGGAGATCAGTTAACTTCCTAATTCTACTTCCCACAATCCTATATCCCATTGCACAATCCCACAAACCATATATTATATTATATATATTATATATATTATTATATTGGAGTATATTATAACTGCCTAATCCTATATTATATATATTATATTATAATATTATATTATATATTATATTAGTTAGAATTAAAGTGTATATGATATACGCAGTTAATAAGTTAAAAGTTAATATTAATATTAATATTTAATATTTAATATTTAATATTATATATTATATTAGTTAGAATATTATATTATATTAGTTAAAATTAAAGTGTATTAGTTTGAATTTGAATGTGAGATGAGAGATGAGAGAAAATTACACGTGAATTTAATTAAATAATTAAATAATTAATAGTTATATTAATTGTTAATATTTAAAAATTAAATATTTAATTAGAGATATTGTAACTATTATTTAATATATTTTAAAATTAAATATTTAGTTAGAGATATTGTAACTATTATTTAATAAGTTTAATATTATTTAATATTTAATATTTAATATACTATTATTAAAGATGCGAGTGATAAATGGAAGGGTTATTTCATAACAATAATACCAACTATGGGGTGCTTCTTATATTAATACCAAGTATACGTAATCCCATTTTAATATGAACTATCCCCACATTAATCTCTCTTCAGAACAAGTTACCGGCTACCTGCTGAGCCGGTTCCCTTTTCTCTCCCACCATACTCGGTACACTTCCTCTCTCGTTACTACGTACTCTTCTCCCGCCATTGTTGAACTTGACATCTCCTCTCGCCATTGCTTTTCTTAAATTTTTTGAAATTGTGGTAAATAAATTAGAGCATCTGACGTTTGCAAAAAAAAAAATCTGACATTTGAAGGATACTAATTAGAGGAGGATCCAGATGAATAACCACATCTCATTGTATCAATGAGGGTTTTGAAGGTTGATAATGGAGGGTGACATTTAATTTGATGAATATAAAGGGGAAGAAGAAGAAGAGGCGCCAAAAAATCTAGCAGGTCAAAATTACCGATTTTACAGGTAAAAAAAGGCATTGGTTATAAAGAGAGATTAATGAGAGGATAGTTCATATTAAAACGGGATTACGTATAGTTTGTATTAATATAAGAAGCACCTCATAGTTGGTGTTATTGTTATGAAATAACCCTAAATGGAATTACTCCTGTATTTTAATTTGCAGTTTGGTGAGTTACTATTGCATACAAGTGGTTGTTAAGGTGGAGGTACCCTCGATAATAGGTCTCAGGTTCGATCTTCTTCCCCACCACTGTAGTGCGAGTAAATTCGAGTAAATTAGTTTAGCCATAAATGAAATCATCTATATCTATATATATCAATTGAGTGCATCCCTGACATGGCAGCGTGTATGCACTTCTTTGATGACGTGGCAGCATCTTATGCATTTTAACTTTTAAGAATAATTGTCTGAATGAATCTATACTCCGATTATTATAACTAGATACGTATAAGAGTCCAATTTAATCTCATTTGTTTAACGTTATTATTTATTTAACATTATTACAATTGTATTACAAAAAAAGAATAATTCTGATTTTTTTTACTGAAATTTAAATCAATAGATAAAATTAAACAATTGGAGAATTATCTATGCAGAAATTTTATGCGAATACTATTGAATATTCTTGATTTTTGTTTGAAATCAAGATTAGAAATAGTTCACCCCTAATATTCCGTCACTTACGTATTTAGAACGTAAAATTATAATCACAGTATTACTTTTTTATATCAAAGTTTGCAAACATTAAACCGACTATATTTAATTGATTTAATTATTTAAACATGTACGTATATATCCTAAATACAGTAACTTTTCAAAGAAACAAAATAATTTTATATATAGAATATTCATAATTTTTTTCAAGAAATCAAGATTATGAATAAATTTAAGATTATGAAACTAATTAAATATGTACGTATATATTGTAAATACACCAACTTTACCAAAGAAATGAAACATTTTTATATATTGTGATATATACCATGTAAGAGTAAAAATCCAAATATTTTTAATTGATTATAGCTAATATATTTATCTAGCGATATACAAAATGTCAATGAATTAATAATTCCATTGAAAAAAAACGTAATAAATAAAGTTAAACAGTCTGAGATTTAAAAATGGCAAAATTTTACGAGAATACTTTAGAATATCACTCATTTTTACATGAAATCAAGATTAAGAACTGTTCACCCTAATATTTTGTCAGCTATTTAGAATAATATTGAAATTTGCAAACATAAAAATGAATCTCAAAAATTTTAAACTAATTGATATTATTAATTGATTTAACTAATTAATTATGTACTGATTCAATCGTACGGTTTATATGTCTACAAATATTGAGAGCAAAACTGATTGAAAGAATGAAAGATACTCCGATTTAAGGGTAAGATTAGTACCCGAGTACCCGATCTTTGCTTTTAATTTCATTTAAGGGTATGAACTCTTGAACTTTACGGTTAAGCTAAGAGGTTGGAAATTAATACCGTCAATTAGCGTTAAATTACTCAACCCCTTAAAAAATTAAGCGGGAGCGTAATATGAAGACCTATAAAAAACGGGTCTAGTACGCCGAGTCATACGAGCCTGATCCAAATACAGATCTGATCAAATATGAGTCGGGTCATAAGGATCAAGGATCTATTTAGGATCAGAAAGAGTTTCGAATATTTTTTACCAACTTTTTAAGTCCAACAAAAATAATTTTAATAATTTTATTTTATTTTAATAATAATATTATTATTATAATCTTTAATAATAATGTTTTCTACTTAAAAAAAATCAAATTTTAAAAATATTTTATTATCAAATGATAAACATGTTGTCTTAAATTGAATATTTGTGATTTAAAATATTTATTTTTTAACTATAAATCCAAATATAATATTTAAATATAAATATTTTTATTAATTTTAATAAATTCTCAGTGGCAGAACGGGTCGACCGAGTTGGGTCGAATTTCAAACCTAAATTAACGGGTCATATTGTGGTTGGTCAAACGAGTTACAGGTCGAAAAAATGGGTTCATGACCCTAAAAAGGGGATCGATGGTAAACATCCGTACCGAGTCTAAATATTTTTAACTGATTTAAATAGTTAATCATGTACGTATTCCAGAGTTTAGATGTCTAAAATACTAAGAGTAAAACTGATTGAAAGATATTTTAGGTAAAATTAGTATCCAAACTTTTCTTTTAATTCCTTTTAAAGGTATGAGGATTGAAAATTATCACCATCAATATTGTTATTCAACCCCCTCAAAAAATAAAGTTGGAGCGTAATATGTACACATGTCAAACGGGTCAAGTCATACGAGCCGGGTCCAAATACATGCCAGCTCAATTATGAGTCTGATTATACGGGTCACGGGTCGGGTTACGGTCAAAATAATTTCGAATACCTATATTTTTTTTACCAAATTTGTAAGTCCAACAAAAATATTTTTAATACTTTTTTTTAATATTATTATTGTACTCTAATAAGAGTAATAATGTTTATATATATTTAAAAAATAATGAATTTATTTTTTTTAATTATTTTATTATTAAATGATTAAAAAAGTTAGTATTAATAAATGTACTATTAATTGTCTACAAATGTGTGACCAGTTTACTTATAATTTATGATTTTACTAAGTAAATTAATATGATAATATGACCACCTTCTTTCAATTTATTTTAGTTAATCAGTATGATAATGCACATACTTAGTACTATGAATATTCTTTTCCTACCATACTCCGTATTTATTTGAGTGCATATAACTCATCCATAATATTGATTTTGTATCAATTTATTTATATATAATACAACTATAAAATCAACCCGTGAATTTTCACGGATGGTAAAACTAGTTTTTTAGTTGAAAGTTAAGGAAAAGGCTTAAAAAACCTTGATATTATAAAATAGGGATAGGGATATACTGATATAGCATCTCGTCTCACATACAAGACCCAATGAAACCTTAGCTAGGCGGACGTACCCGTCGCACATACATCTTATAATATCACTAATAATATAAGTCCACAATTATTTAGACAATATCTACAACACCCGATGTCTTACGGACATACAACGACTTAGTATACATAATAACGTTTACATACGATCACATGGTAAATCATCAAGGCGGGCAATTTGGCGGGCACGGCGGTAATCCATAGCTCTGGCCGTAAGGAGCGTCGGAACTCTGGAACAACCGTCTGCGTCCAAGACATCTCTTGGGATGGTAGGGTGTACCGCCGCCCACCGACACCATCCTTTTTTTTGTACTCTGTAAACCAACCTCTTCATCTAAAGGTGAAAAAACAAACAATCAAACAAAATTACTCCGTAGTTTATAAGTCAAATAAAAGAAGTAGGTTAGCTTGCTCGGCCCATACCCACATCATTGGTCGATATGGGCCAAACGTGAGAGGGCCCAAGTCGACCTATTTGCCCGTAGAAAGTCTATCTAGTCTAAGTACATTTTTTTGGGTGAAAAATAAGGAAGGAGGGATGTGTGGCTTAAAAAAACAAAAAAAAAAAAATGAGAGAGTAAATGTGAACCACATATTAATAACTTAAAAAGGAAAGAGAGAAGAAATCAAACTCAACTCAGTAAGGAAAGAGGGAAGAACACTAAAACTCGGAGGGAATAGTCCTTTCATCGAAAATAATTATTAGAAAGTTTGATAAAATAAATTAGGATTATTTAACCGGAATAATACCAACTTTGAGTGATATTCCATTAATAAAACCAACTTTAGTTAATACGGGAATAAAACCAACTATGAGACATATTATATGAGAATGAAATAGGCTTACCTGCAACCGCCTACACCCGTCAATATTACCACTAAGGCACTAATACAAGTTTTACTAACACTCTGACAGTAAAGTAACTCATTCAATTTTAACTTCATTAATTCTCAAACTTCAAACTTCATCTTCTCGCTTCATCTATTCAAAATGTCTTCTTCGTCAATTCATCACTTCATCATTCACTTCATGAAGGTAATTTTTTACGAAACTTTTGTTTGTCTATCTTTCTCAAACTTTTGTACGTCCGTCTTATAATTAATTATCATTAATTTTGTCGAAAATCAATTTTCATGGGTATTGTCAAGTTCATTCCTCAATCTTGTGATTCGGCAATGTCAACGGTGAGTATTGTTTTCATTTTCCCCTAAAGCAATTTTTCTGGGTGAGCATTTGATTCCACCAACAAGAAGTAGCTACACCCATTATGCTACAATGCTAAAGGATAATAGTTAAATTGATATTACTAAACTAATTGATAACAATAATCGTAATTATTGAACTTAGTTATTACCGGCCATAACACTGCTCGTAACTTGTGGTTGCAGAAAACATCTTTCGAGTTCGATCTCATGAATTCGAAAAGCATGAATTTGATGGATTACAATGGATTTGGAGAAGTATGATTTAGGAGAGAGAATTTGATTTAGGGGAAAATCGAGTTTGGTGTGGCAATGAAGAAGATGAAGATGGTGTTAATTAATAGTATGAGACCCACAAAACCGACTTCATCCGGTCATTTAAGAGACAATTTCATTCTCGTATAATATGTGTCATACTTGATTTTATTCCCATATTAATTAAAACTGATTTTATTGAGGAATACCATTCAAAATTGGTATTATTCTTGTTAAATAACCCAATAAATTAACTGAAATATAATATAATTACATTGACTTCATCACAAAATTTCTTAGGGAAATAATAAAACCACAAACAAGCTAGTGGTTGAATAAGAGGGAGCAAATCCAATTCAAATGGATGAACAAAATGAGAGAATATATTACTCCAAATATCAATTACTCGTATAGAGTAAGGGAGTCACATACGTAAGACGGTCATGTTCAATAAAAAAACAATTTAAGCAAACCTATATAAAGGGGTCGTTTCACAGTTTAAGACCGTCTCATAAAATAGTCATAATTTAGTTTAATCTGTACCTGAAGGGAGTGATGATGGAGTTGCAAAGGCAGGTAAAAGGAAGGCCATTATTAAAGTAAATACAATTAATTTGGATAATAATAATGCATTTTCCATGTTTTCAAAGTGAAGAAGAAGAGTTTAATTACTACTACTACTAATTTCCAGCTTTTATATAGTGTCTTAAATTTGGCTTGAGCAGCCTTATTGGAATAGTATAATTTTCCAATGTTTGGCCACTTTTAATCGACTTATAATATACTTCATATAATATACACTTGTCCCCTTGTCGGTGATAATTTATAGATCGAAACAATTTGATTGATGAAAGTTTTTCGAGTTACCTACTAAATTAACTAGTTAACGATTATCTAGGATGTCGTAAATTTTAACTATCCAAGCCAGACAAAGAATGCATTGATTTAACATATTGAAATTAGATTGTCGAGAGGTTAACTCGTCCAACAATAAGAAAGTTATGATGATCATTCCAGTTGAAATTGACCGAGTTAAAATGAACTAGTTTAGGCCCCGTGCAGAATGCACGACTTATATAAAAAGAAATATTGTTAGCAAATACACGAACAATAATAGATATCAGACTTATACATCCATTTATTACGGAGTATAAATATTTTTTATTATTATATTTTGATTTTTTTAGTCACGTCATCTTTTAATTTAAAAATAATAATTATTACTGTATTTTTTTTAATTGAATTATTACTGTATTATAGTCCGTGTCTATATTTTGTACAAATTTGTTCGCTGATTGTAGCTGCGCGCCTGCGCATAAGTTATTTATTTATTAGGCGGGAAAATTTTTCACCACATTGCGACACATGTCATTTGCTTCTTTAATGGTTTCTCTTTTAGTATATAATAAAGGAAGGATATCATCGACGCTGAAGTAAACTGTTGGTAAACTATGGTGTGAGCTCACTGAGCTCCACGACTAATCCGAAAATAATAAGTATATAATTAATTATTTAGGAAATCATTAGTATGGATTTTTGATCCTTAGTCGTTTTTCATATTTACGAATGCTCCGTTTATTTGCAACAAGTATCTAATTAGTTTATTTTCTAGTGATATTTAGGAATGATATTATGATAGAATATAATTTTTATACTTAAAATTATTTTATTTTAGTAGTATATATAAGCCGTCTTTTTTTTTTTGAAGTCAAGATCAATATCATTAATAATAAGTCATCTGGCATCTACAAACGATGTCAAATTGAACTGAATATATATTTGTAAAAAATAAATAAAGAACATCTTTGAGACAAAGATTACTATTAGAATAAAGAGTTTCTGCATGGCCTTCTATATATCGTTGTTTATTGATACAACCTTTTGCGTAGAAATCTATAAATCTGATGAAATAATCTCCAAAATGATGAACTTTTTAAGCCGTCTTTATTGTATTAAGAGATGAAGTTTATGAATAAGAATTTTGAACCTTTGTGTTGCAATTGTGTTTATCGGTTCGACGAATTTCGATTCAAACTTTGTTATTTTTTATGCGTTTCATATATTAACTCGGGTAACAATTAATAAATCTTAATTGTTCTCACCATTATTCGTCCTATAGGGGTAGGCCGAGTAAATATCCATTTCTTTCGCAAAATAAACCTAAAAAAAAAGCCTTCTCCAACGTTACACATACGAAAGTCGTAATTTTCGTATCATAAGTGGTATCAGAGCATAATTTTTGTATGAAGGACTCTACCAAAAACTCGGTTGTTATTTGACGATTCTTTGTGTTGGTAATTGTAGTCAAGCCAAAAGAAAAATCAATGAGAAAAGTAGGATTTTGATTGACGGAAAAGCGTTGCCACAAAAAATACTGTATACAAGTAGGGCACTATTCTTCTGGACTTAAAATGACTGGACTGAACTGAACTGAACTGAACTGAATGTGTCTGAACTGAACTGAACTTAACTAAAATAAATAATAATAATAATAATAATAATAATAATAATAATAATAATAAATTAATACTAATAATAATAATAATTAATATAAATAATAATAATTAATAATAATTATTATTATTAATGATTAATATTATTAATATTAAGTAATAAATAACATTAATAATATTAATACTTAATAATAAAAATGAAAATAATTAAATTAATTAATTAAATAATAATAATATTAATTATTAATACTAATACTAATACTAATAATTAATTATAATAATAATAATAATAAAAAAAATTAATTAATTAATATATTAATATTAATTAATTAATTAATTAATTAATAATAATATTATTAATATTAATACTATTATAAATATTAAGTGTCATTATTTTTAATAATAATATTATTATTATTATTAATTACAATAATAATGATAATAATAATAATAATAATAAATTAATTAATATTAATTTTAATATTAAAATTAATAATAATTAATAATTAATCATATTATTATTATTATTAATATTTAATAATATTAATATTATTATAAATGTGAAATATTATTAATATTATTAATATTATTATTAATTATAATAGCAATAATAATAATAAAATTAATTAAATAATTAATTAATTAATAATAATAATAATAATAATTAATAATATTAATATTAATATAAATATGACGGAGTAAGTATTAATAATACTAATATTATTATTATTATTATTATTATTATTATTATTAATTATTAATTATAATATTAATAGTATTAATATTATTATATTACGGAGTAAGTATTAATAATATTATTATTATTATTATTATTATTATTATTATACTTAATAGTAACAATAATAATAATACTATTATTAATGTGTCTGAACTAAACTGAACTGAACTGAACTGAATGTGTTTGAACTGAACTGAACTGAACTGAATGTATCTGAACTGAACTGAACTGAATGTGTCTTAACTGAACTGAACTAAACTGAATGTGTCTTAACTGAACTGAAAGTGTCTGAACTGAACTGAAACGATCTGAATATAAGTCCAGAAGAACAGGGCCGTAGTGTTGTACTCCGACTATTGAGTAAACAAATTGTCCTTGCACATTAATAATTGATGTGCTACATTACATTTCGCCAATTTCCACAAAAAATAGAAATATCGATTTTTTTAATCTGAGAAAATTTATCGACCAAATAAATTATAATCAATCATAATTTTTGTTTACGAGTTTGTTATAAGTCGTTTTAGAAGAAGACTTTTTATTTTGTTTTGTTTCTCATTTTTCATTATAATTGGACTTGACCGTCCAATATAAATTTTATTGCACTTTTTTATCGAACAATAAATCTCTTATTCACTAAAACAAAAATTAAAGGGTAAAAAAGTCATTTCAACTTTCTTGTTCAATTTCTACCTTCATTATACAAATTGGGTTTGACAAAATATTTTTTTGTCCAAATTCATTACAAGCTTAATTGTGCAATGTCAATCCATACAATAACTAAAGGTCTTATTTAACTATGAGCATTACTGAGTACTCCGTATCAATTAATCAATTCAACTAATTACATACATTGGAAAAAAAAAAAAAAAAGTAACGTAAACGATGGTGTGTAGTAATTTGATTATGAGTATTACTGACTCATGTTGCACTCTAATTTTAGATGGTTTAATTTACTTAGATCATAGTTTTGCTCTTGAATTTGCAAGTTTTTTGTATTAGATCCGTTGCTTTAGCTTGTGAAAACCATGGTGTATAGTAATTTGATTGATTCGATTATCCCAGTATCGCTGATTTGCTTTAGGAAAACTTATAATCTAGTTGAAATTTGACTTATGATCTTAGGGTCATGAGTCTTGAACCTAAAAAAATGGGTTGTCGATTTTACGAGTCAAGTCGAAATTTAACAGGTATATTTATTTCCAAACTGAAAAGTACGCAAAAGTTATTTCAAAAGTGACATTTCCAAAAGAAAAATGTTAATTATAAACTTAAACGGAAATAATTTTGTAAGTTACTAAACTATTTGTATAAACAAAAATTAATGAAAAACGTGCATAGGCACAGATTTTGTACAGTCTCTTAGTATTAGTAATATGCTACAACAAAAACCGTTCATGCGAATCTAACATGACAATTATTGTCTGTGACGGAAATATCCGTCTTAAGCTTATGACGGGTGAAATATGTGGGATAAGACAAACTCATGTGACTATGGTGTATGATTTTTTTGTTGATATTTTCTTCCTAGTTGGACATATATGATCTATTTTAACGTTAGGACGGATATACTCGTCACATGGAAGACTAACTGATCTAATATACTACGGAGTATCACCTTAATTAGTACGGAGTAGACGATAGACCTGGATACTTGACCACGGTCGATTTGAGTACGAGGGAGCTACTCTTGTGGAACTAGGCCAAAGCGCACAGGCCTAGCCCTAAGGATTGGCTCCCTCTTCTTTAGCCCGATCGATCCATATAGCGTTTTTTAATTTATTTTAAATGAGCCCGAGTAGACTGTCCTTGGATAGGGTGGCCCACTGGCCCAGCCTTGGTCAAGCCCATTTTGGACAAAAAAAAAAAATCATGTTTGACCCTAATAGTTGCATATATCATTTTCCTTAATTAATTACCGTATAACATGGAAAACAACCTCTATTGAAGTCCAGTCAAATAATTGTAGTGGAAACATAATTAGTACGGAGTACTTCGTAGTATTAATTAATACGGAGTACTAGATGTATATTGTATACATACATTAAAATACAATACGCAAGCAATTATATTGGGTGTTTTGTGAAAAATTGCATCGAGAATTTCATTAAATGAGAGGTACTACGTAGGAGAAGCCACGGGATGGCCCGTTTGTGCTTGTGGTGTTGGTGGCGGCTTTGACGGAATTGATTTTCTTAGACACCTCCTATTTCTTACCTCAAGTACTCCTTGAAAAATCGTCTTTTTCACGTGATTGTCACCCACCTTACGATTCAGGGGCCATGTTGCTTCCTCTAAGATAGAGATTTTAAGGACGGGTATGAAACGATTCAGGAAAACAATCAAATTATTAATTTAAACAACTAAAATGAATAAATGATGATAAAAAAATTAGCAGAAAGGATAATTAAAAATTAAAACAAAAAAACGAGAAAAGTAATTTGTTTGCTCCAATAAAAAAAATTCAAATTGACAAATTTTGTCTTTCCACTTACACATGACCTTAGTACTACTCCACTATTTAAAAGATATGAAAAATATTATTAGGGTTATCCACTTCGATAAAACGACAATTATTAAGTGATTCTTTTTATACAAAACCCGTTTTATGGTGTGATTTAAGACCGTGTTGCAAAATAATTACTGAAACTTACCTGAAGCTAGTGACAATGGAGTCGCAAAGCCGGTCCAAATGAATATCATTATTATTGAAGTAAATACCATTAATTTGGATATGAATACATTTTCCATGTGTTTTGAAGGCAGGAATTTAGAGAATGAATGAAGGGAAGTAGAGTTATTATTATTAAGAAAGTTTATCACTAATTTCAAGCTTTTGTAGGTTTTTTTTTTGTGTAATTATTATAGCTCGACAATTTTGACTTAGTCCTTTGTTGAACACAACTTTTCCCAATTTTCGTTGAATAAGAGATATCGATATCAGGTGGTATCGAATTTCAGTAGCGTCTTCTCGATCATGTTCACATGTAATGATTGTCAAAACGATGATGATCCTTATAAAAAAAACACGTGAGGGTGAGGAGATGCGTGTTCTAATTGTAGATAATTTTTTTTAAAAAAAATTCAATATATAAATGAACTGTCTACGTTTAAAAATTCTAAGCTCATTACATTTCGTTACCAAAATTACAACATATATATGCCGAGAAATCAAACACGACAAATTTGTCATCAACGACTTACATATAATAATAAATATATAATGTACTCGAGAAGATTAATGATCAAAACTAACCATTAACACCAAAATGAGATCACATATATCACGAGTTTAAAACAAATTGAAAACACTCTGATATATTGTAAAGTGAGAACGACGTATACATAAAATTTTAGGGAAATACTCCGTATTAGCTGGCACCATTCGAAAATCCTTGTGCCACACAATTTTGTGATCGAGTGTAAGATTAATTAAGATAATGCGAACATACATATGATATGCTCTCAACAAAATTGAATGACATTCAGAAGAGATTCGTTCTCTAGTGACATTATTATCCCAAAATTAAGGACAGGAGGGACAACCCGAGCTGGGGCCACTGGTGGGGGGTCGATGATCTGAAGGAGACGGCGGCCAGAAACTAAAGGGAGGGGGCGGTGCATCGTCTCTAGGTGGTGAGTCATGGTTGTGGTTAGAGATGTTAGGTCTTGGTGGTGGAGGCATCGTCCTTTGAGCTTCTTTTCTCTTCCCTTTCCCTTTATGCACTTTTTTGTGTACTTTGTGGTGTGTTTGATGATGATGATGAACTACTAGCATTCTTCTTGTTATTATTGCCTTGCTTATTAACAATACCTCATTCTCATCACTTGAGGTTTTTGTTGTTGCTTCTTCTAATTGCATCCCATCTTTTCAACCAATAACATTATCTTATTCACCATCATATAATTATGCAATATCCAAAAGTATAAATGAAGACATACCCATGCATAATAATATTTAATTCAAGGGTTATTGTGTCGAGCGATTTCAAGCTGTAAAACGATCCCTTTGTATATCGGACAAGATCGTCTCAGGCGTGAGACAATTTTGCTCTATAATTTGTGTATTTCATTCATTTGTTATTAGGTAGCGACTATAAAGGTACGTATATAGTGGAGTATAAATTAACTATCGGGTTTCAATCATCATTTTAGTTTATCAAAGTTATCATACCCTAAGATAATTTTCTTTATAGTAACCTTAATGACAAAACATATAATGTACTAATAAACAAATTTTTTTAATTTTTTTTTTTAAAAAAAAACTAATTAATTGGTGAAACCCTAATAGTAGAGAGTATATGTACCTTGAGGAGATGTAGCAAAGGAGGATGGTGGCGTGAAGCTAAACATTAAGAAGATGAATACTACTCCACATAATAATGTGACCAATAATTTGATTAGTGGGATAATATTTTTCATCATCTTCAACATCCAAAAACTTGCAAAGAAATTAAACTCAATTAAAAAGATTGATAATGTTAGTTACGGAGTATATGAATATTAATCCAAGTTTTATATATATATATATATATATATATATATATATATATATATAGAATCTATCAACATTCTTAATATTTGTGCTACATCATTGAGCATTGAGTATTTTAATTTGTTCATCTTAATGATTATAAATCATAGAATAAGACGATTTGACATACAAGACGGTTCTTCTGTACTAGCTGCATCGAATGAATATAAATCTAAGTGTTGTCTAAATTGACCAATCCTACCTGGCCTAATAATGAATCATTTGACTTTAACTAATGACCTTAATTAATTAGATTGGTGGGAAGCTAAGCATAAAGCATATCATGCATGTTCGTATTAATATCATAGTACTAGTTGTTTATAAATCTTAGATTGAGGTGCTATGTGGACAGTCGTTTAGGTAAAGGATTATCATGTTATCATTTGCTAGTATAAATTAAAGTTAATTATAAAGTACGGTCATGTTTTTTCCAACTTCAGTTTAATTCAGATTAGGATCCTCATTTTGTTTCAATATTTCAGTGAAATTCAGTTCAGTTCATTAGCTCAGTTTAGTTCAGTTCTGCTTACTTCAGTCCAAAAGAACATGGCCTAATTAAGACGGTATATCACGCGTGAAATTGTCAAGTTCTACGAAAAGATGCTTCATTTACTCGTAGTATTTATAAACAAATGATCATTTTATACAAATGAATCATTTAATTAACAATGTACGTGAGATCGTCTCATACAAATATACAATAACAATTGATAAATTAAATCTGTATTAAGGAGTAGGTTTTTTAGTCAAGGCATTGAGTATTGGAGTATATACTTGGAGTGCGTATTAGCTAGTTTGACCTTGACTTCGTCAGGTTGATGGGTCGGCTAGGCTCACGGGCCAACCATCAGCCCGCTACATTTTTAAACATTGAAATATGTGCAAAATATTACTCCTACTCCGTACAAATAATGTTGGATGTGTAGTTGAATGAAGAGAGTAAAAATTAAACGATGATACACATATTTGAATTTCTATAATTTTGAAAGAGATGATTAATATAAAAGCACGAGTAATACTCGTATTATTTATTGAAGACAGTACAAAATACTCCGTATATAATAGCATCTCATATTCTCATCTCACAAATGACAAAACCCGGCGAAACCTTAGGTCGTACCCGTCGAACATACATCTTCTTATAATATCACTAATAATAATATATTTCCATAATTATTACTCTGTACTAAGATACGTCGACATTTCAGCAATATCTACAATATCATGAGGTATATGGACGTACTCCGTACATAATAACGTTACATGGAATCACATGGTAAATTAAACCAAGGGACTTTAGACTTTAAAGCGAAATTCCTAAAGGTTACATGAGATTTATCGAAAATACGATCGTTTAACAGCATGGCGGGTAAGGTCCAGTTGGATAGGAAGTGCCGTAAGGAGAGTCATTTTGGGACAACCGTCTGCGTCCGAGGCGTCTCTTGGGATAGTAGGGTGTACCACCATCGACCGGCACCACCCTTGTTTTTCTACTCCGTAAACCAACACCTTCATCTAAAGGTGAGAAAACAAACAAACAAACAAAATTACTACGGTAGTTTATAGGTCAAACATATGTCGTGTGATCCAGAATTTTTTTTTTCTAAGACTTTCATGGATAATCTCAATCGATATTTACATTTAAAAAATACTCCGTACCTATCTTGGTCTAAGTAAAATACACACAAAAATTACTTTTCAGTCAACCCACGTTTTAGCCCAGCCCAAGACTGTACTTGGACTGGGTCCAAGCTAAGCTCCACATAAGAGTCGGTCTAGACATGTCAGCTATCTTAGTTGATAAAGTCAAATTGGGGTCGAACCTGTCAGCATCATACTCGTCCTTGTGATTTTCTTTTTTTAAAAAAAAAAAGAGCAGACCCACTTGACCCTTCTAAACAAAAGAGTAGGTTAGGTTGCGCGGCCCATATATACGACCTCATCGGTCGATATGGGCGAAGCGTGAGAGAGAGCCCAAATCGACATGTTGCACCATGTGATCAGATGGTCACAGCCTTACAAGTTAGGGTGACTAGCTAGCCAGCCAGCCCGTAGAAAGTCTTATAACTACTCTTAAGTAAATTTTTATTTCAACCACTCTTTTAACCGAAATAATTATTACGAGTAGAAATTTAGGTCAAATAAACTAATTTAGGTTGAATAAAAGGGTGTACTGATTATTAATCATAAATCCAATTCAATGCAAATGGATGAACAAATTGAGAGTAGACATCAATCTCACGAATCACGATGGTCATGTTTCATAAAAAGACGATTAATTTACACAAGATAATTGTTTCACGCGGTTTAAAATCGTCTCACATAATAACTATCTACTCGGTATAATTTAGTTTAAGCTTACCACGAGGTAGTGATGATGGAGTAGCAAATCCAGCTAAAAGGAAGCCCATTATTAAAGTAAATACAACTAATTTGGATAATACATTCTCCATGTTTTCAAGGTTATTAGAGATCCAGGGATTTAATTTGGAAAAAAAGTGAAGAAGAAGAAGAAGAAGTATAAGAAGAGTAAAGTTAACTAATATTACTAGTAATTTGCAGGTTTTGTAGGGTCTTAAATTTAGGTTGAGCAGCCTTTTTTGAACATAATTTTCTAATGGTTGGCAAAAAGTTCGTCACCTTTAATATACACTTGTAGATGATGTACGGTTCGCACCTACTACTAATTTAGAGAGTTAATGTCAAGGAAGTTGTAACTATCACCATAACGTTGGCAAAGAACGAGTTGATTTCGATTAATATGTTAAAGTTAGATTGTCGAGGTTAATTTGTCCAACGAGAAGAAAGTTATTTACTCGTATAAAAGAGAGATCTTTAATTTCATCCCATGAATTGAATTTAGGGCATATGACCTAAATAAATGTTGTCGATGGAGTTGAAATTGATGAGTTAAAAGTGAATTTAACGAGTCTGAATTTGAATATTCTTTGTATTTATAATTTGGTGTTAGATGCACAATCTCAATCAAAACTGATGATCCAGTCAAATTATTAAATTTAGTATATTCTATTATCCGGTCAAGCCAGAAGAAAAACTCAATGAGAAAAGTAGGATTTTGATTACTTCTTTGATAGACAAAAAAACATGTTGCAACAAAAAAATATATATTTCCTCTCATCCATTCAATCTTTTACATAGAAATATAGGATATTTCACCACTTTAGACAAGTGGTAAAAGTAAAGTTATTATTCGTAAATCAAATTATTTTATGGGTCCACCCAATTTAAGATAGAGAAAAATAGTAACATTTTGGGTAAATAAAGGAAGGATATGAGGATTATGAGAACTATAAAACTCAAGGTTACCATGGTCAATGGGAATAAACATAAAATTAAAGTAGGGATACCATATATAATGTGACATAGTTCCGAGGGTAACATGAGATTTTTCACTTAATTTAAATATAATATACTCATGTAAATACAGGCGGAGTAATAATTTTAATCACATGTTGTCGATTTGTTCGGGTCAATTTTTAATCATAAATTAAAAAATCATTTCGGATTCCAGCCAAAAGCGGGTTGTGTCTCAAAAATTTCAGGTCTTGACTCAACAAAAATTGAGTGGGGCGAGTGAGTAGAAATTTGACAGGTCTATTGGTAATTTAACAATTTCCTATCTAATCATAATCTTCTAAAATTTTGTCTAAGCAACTAAAGTATTTGTCTAAACAAAAATTAATTTATGAAACGTGTGTAAACACGGATTTTGCACTAGTAATAATGAAAGTTAGATACGCACTGCAGTTGGTATTAAAGCTTTATACTTCTCTTAAATTTATATATGGAAAATGAGATAATTAAAAGGTTTCATAATAAAAGATTAATTATTGAGATTTTTTCTACATGGTACCCTGTATTTTAGTTTTTCTATATGGTAAACTACGCTTTTATAATCATACATGGTACCTCTCACTTTTATTGTATTAGATCTTCATACCCTTAATGATATTTTCTGTTTTCTTTGACTTTCTTTTTCCGTTAGTTATGTTGCTTTAATATGCTTACTTGGGTTGTTTATGCTAACGGAAAGAGGAAGTCAAAGAAGACGGAAAACATCATTGAGGATATGAGATATACTCCCTCCGTCTCGTTCATTTGTTGTCCTTTGATTAAAATACTCCTCACAATGAATATAAAAGGACAACAAATGAACGAGACGGAGGGAGTAATACAATTATGGTGAAGATATCGTCGTGTATGATTATAAAACTAAAGAGATACCATATAGAAAAATTAAAAATACAATGATACCATGTAGAAAATTTCAAGATCATTTGTCCCATTTTCATCCACATTCATAGTACCAAGTAAAACCCAAAAGGCACATAATTAATGAATGATAGATTTTACAAAAATACATATGAAAAGAATCAGGTGCATTATAATTTGGTCAAGAAATATTAATTGATCTTGTAATTATGGAATGAAATCATCCAAATAGGGAACGAATAAATAATAATCCCTCCGTTCGTATCCAAAGGGCACGTATTCTTTTTTGAGCCGTTCAAATTCAATTGAACCATTTCATTTTAATCGATTTTTTGGACCAAATTACCCTTATTCTATTAACATATTTACACAATATGTCATTACAAAAGTACACTTTTGATAATTAAATATTAATTTATCTCTAATTATTATATTTTTAATATTATTTTACTATTTTCTTAATCCTTGTACAAAAGAGAAGCGTATCCTTTGGATACGATTATACGAACGAATGGAATACATTCAATAATAATAATTGAATAAAATCATAAACAATCAGTAGTACTCCCTCTATTTCAATGAAAACTTCTACCTAAAAAGAACAATTTTTTAAGGAGAATAATAAAATATTTAAAAATAGAGAGGGGGTAAAGTAGCTAGGTGGACCATCTAACTAAGAGAGAATAATAGTGATACCAAAAAAAAAAAAGTAGAAACTATCAAAGAATTTTCAAATAAGAAAAAGTGAAAACTTTCATTGAAATGAAGAGAGTATGTAATAATATGAGTTTTCTAACGTTGATGTATAAGTACTAATTAAAGTAAGATTTACAACAATATTGTCTAAGAATATTATACCAACTAATTGGACACACATTAATTAAAACAACATCACGAGGAAATTATCACAACAAATTAAAATTTTAATGCATATTTAGTATTCTTAGCTATATCATTTTGATTCTTACTTTAATTAGAATATACATTAGACATACGTTAGAAAAACAACCTAATTAGGATATCAAATACGTAGTACGGTATTAATTAAGGCACATCAACCGTAGATACGTTAGAAAATCCGTTATTAATTATTACTTGCATGAAGATTGCTTCAATGATCTCGACATGCATGCATGTGTCAATGTATGCCATGCTATAAAAACCCCATGCAATTTACTCCAAAATCATCACTCAACAAATTACTGTAAAAGGGAAACCCAAGACCTTGAGCAAAACAAGGTTCAACTATGCAAGTTGACTTATGCTAATGTGCTAAGGAAACAGAGTCCACAGCAAAAGACAAAGGAGCAATTGACAGAAAGCAACAACGACAGTTCAGTAGCAGCAGTGCATAGTGCACAGGCTACTGCATCAGCAACAACGACAGTTCAGTAGCAGCAGTGCATAGTGCACATGCTCATCTTGTCTGTTCTATGGATCCTAGGGTTGTGGGATGTAACCTAGTATAAATATAGTCACTGTGTAAGGCAAGAACGAGAATGAGAATACAACAAAAATGAGCCAATCAATTCTTGTGCAATCATGTAGAACTTCATAGACTACTGATTACTCAACATCTCACATAAATATAACTACTAAAATTCAATATGGTATCAGAGCCATGGTTACACTTGCTCTAATTATCCTACAAACAACCCCCTAATCCGTAACCAAACTAAAAGCACCACAATGGCTGGTAAATCTGAGAAGACAGTCATAGACATCTCAGATCCCTTGTATTGCAACCAAAATGATGTTGGAAGTTCACTCAAAATTACGCCTGTCCTAACTGGGGTGGAAAATTATATACCATGGAAAAGGGGAATGGAACTGGCATTATCAGCCAAAAGAAAGTTGTGCTTTGTTACAGGAGCAATTGAGAAACCCAAGAATGACAAAGTGAAGGAAGAGGCTTGGCATGCCGCAAATAGTCTGGTGATATCTTGGATATTGCAGAATGTCAGTGAGCCCATCAAGATGGCAATTCTGTACACTCAATCGGCAAAAGAAATATGGAAACTCTTGAAGGACAGGTATCTAGTGAGCAATGGTGCAAGGAAGTATAAGCTCAACAAAGATACATATGAGTTGAAGCAAAATGGTAAATCTGTAACGGATTACTATATACAACTCAGATCTGTATGGGATGAATTGGAAAATCTCAATGATTACCCAATTATCACCACCATGACAGAGGAGATTACTGCTTTTCTTGATACAATTCAAAAACAAAAGGAAGAAGCAAGGTTGTTCCAGTTCTTGAATGGACTGGACAAAACGTACAACACTCAGAGAAGTGCCATGTTGCTCATGTCCCCTCTGCCAGTAGTTGACAGTGCTGTAACCATCATGGTTCAGGAAGAAGCGCAACAGTTCAACATTCAAGCAAATGGAAAGCCTGAAGTTGAAGCTTCAGCCCTCATGGGAAAGGGGGAGCAAAATGATGGTGAATGTAAACATTGTGGACTAAGTAACCATTCAACTGAAAAGTGTTGGTATGCACCTGGAAATCAAAGACCTGGGAAGAGAGGAGGTCACACATCAGGAAGAGGCTCAAATAACAATAGAGGAGGAAGAAGCAACAGAGGAAGAGGAGGCAGAGGTTATGCCAATGGTGGAAACAACTACTACAACAATGGAGATAACAACTACAATGGGTACAACAAGAGAATGGCAAACAACTCACAGCTAGACTCTAATAACTCTGATCTTGCTGCAGCTCTAATGACCCTGGGCAACATCTTGAAGGGAA
The DNA here is from genome assembly GCA_958450325.1 of Agrostemma githago. Lineage (NCBI taxonomy): Eukaryota > Viridiplantae > Streptophyta > Magnoliopsida > Caryophyllales > Caryophyllaceae > Agrostemma > Agrostemma githago. Next base: position 4,029,704 of record OY288259.1, read on the forward strand.
CTTCTGAACAGAAGAATGGCGCCAGGTCAGGACAAGAGACAGATGAGGAAATTGACTGCAATTTCGCAGGTATACTCTCATGCCATAATGTCAAACTCAGTGGTGATGGTTGGATTGTAGATTCAGGGGCCAGTGATCATATGATCACTAATCTCAAAAGACTTAAAAATATAAAGGTCCTAAACAGAAGATTCAAAATAAATCTCCCTAATGGAGAGGTATCATATGTCACTCATATGGGTGATATGAACCTTAACAATGACCTCAAACTGAAAAATGTAATGTATGTGCCAGACTTCAAACAAAATCTCATGTCTGTCCACAAATTGGCAAAGGACAATGACTGTTATGTTAAGTTTTGTGACACCCATTGCCTGGTGCAGGACTGCACCACTCATGAAGTCAAAGGGAAGGGAGAAACAGTAGATGGACTGTACTATTTCCGAACTCACAAAAATGCAGCAGACAAGAATATCAATATGAAGTCTTTTTGTTTACAGTCTAAATGTAGTCCTAAGCAAGAAAATATGAGCATGTTGTCATCTGATAAGAATGACCTCTTTTGTAATGAACATGTTTTTTCAATGAATGCAAAGTCAAACACTTATGCTAATTGGCACAACAGGCTAGGTCATGCTCCATATAGCAAATTACAACATATATCCTCACTTAAATTGTCTGCTGCTGACTCTCACAAACAACTTTGTCTTTGCTGTCCCATGGCAAAGTTAACAAAAATACCATTTTCCCTAAGCAAGTCCAATACTGAATCTCCCTTTGACATGATACACATTGACACATGGGGGCCATATAGAGTTCCATATAAGGGACACTACAGATATTTCTTGACCATAGTAGATGACCATTCTAGAGCCACTTGGGTGTATCTACTTCAATATAAGTCTCAGGCTTTTGAGCACATAAAGAAGTTCTATGAGTTTGTTCAGACTCAGTTCGGTTTCAAAATTAAAATACTCAGATCAGACAATGCTCTTGAGTTCAAAGACCAAAACTGTGTAGACTTCTTCGACCAACATGGCATAGTCCATCAAACTAGTATTGCAGATAGGCCTCAACAGAACGGCATAGTAGAGAGGAAACATAGACATCTTTTGGAAATTAGTCGAGCTCTAAGGTTCCAAGCTGGACTACCTCTATCCTATTGGGGAGACTGCGTCATGACGGCCGCACACCTTATAAATAGATTACCATCATATGTTATCAAGAATCAGACACCATATGAGGTGCTGAACAAAAGGCAGCCTGACTATCATTCACTCAGGGCCTTTGGTTGCCTTGGAATGGCTTACAATCCTGTTAGAAACAAGGATAAAATGCAGCCTAGAGGAGTACCTTGTATATTTATAGGGTATCCTGCTCATCAAAAGGGCTATAAGGTTGAAGAAATTGAGACCAAGAAGAGGTATGTTACAAGAGATGTTCAATTCTATGAGCATGTATTTCCATACAATCCCAAGGATAAGACTACATACCTTCACCCATGTCCTATTCAGATACCAAGGGAAGAAAACCCACAGCAAAATTCTGAATTGGTACATGAGATAGAGTCAGAACATGAGGGAAGTCAAAGGGAAACCCAAGATGACAATGATGCAGATGATGAGGATATTGAAGATGCACAGAATGATGAGCACACTGAGGTTGAACAAGATAATGGGTTCAATCAGGGTCAACCGTATCAAAGAAGGTCTGAAAGGGTAAGAAGACAACCCACTTGGATGACTAATTTCGTTTTAAATCACAAAGGGAGAAATAGCAGAGAAGAGACGGCCCAAGTTGTAAATATCACAGATGCACAAGTTGGAGCAACATTTGCCAACATGGTAAGCACAATTATCAAGGAAAAGGAGCCATCAAATTTTTATGAAGCCTTGACCAAAAGTGAATGGATACAGGCCATGAATGAAGAGTTGGAAGCTCTTGAGTCTAATCAGACTTGGGACGTTACTCATCTTCCTCCTGGAAGAAGAGCCATTGGGTGCAAATGGATATATAAGAACAAACACAAACCTGATGGATCATTGGAAAGACACAAAGCAAGACTGGTCGTACAAGGGTGTAGACAGAAATATGGACTGGACTACTTGGAAACATTTGCACCAGTGGCCAAGATGACCACAGTGAGGGCTTTGTTGGCTGTAGCAGCTATGAAGAAGTGGCACATGTGTCAAATGGATGTCAGTAATGCATTTCTACATGGAGACCTTGAGGAAGAAGTCTATATGTTACTCCCTCAAGGATACACTGATGAAGGAAGTAGAGTGTCCACACAACAAACACTCACAAGGGCAGATGTCACTAAGGTTTGTAAGCTAAAGAAATCCTTGTATGGATTGAAACAGGCCCCAAGGCAGTGGTTTTCCAAGTTATCATCTTCTCTAATCAGTTTTGGATTCAAGAAATCTCATGCAGACCACTCACTGTTTGTCAAATCTCAAAAGGACAGCATCACAGTAGTGTTGGTATATGTAGATGATATGGTCATTGCAGGAAATGACATAGCTGAAATTGGAAGATTGAAGAGGCTTCTAAATTCGACATTTCATATGAAGGATTTAGGAGGTCTGTCATACTTTCTTGGCTTGGAAGTGTCCAATACTTGCCAAGGAATATTCATGTCACAGAAGAAGTATGTGATGGATATGATAAAAGAATTTGGAGTCGATAAGCAAAGGCCACTCAAGGTGCCTCTTGATGTGCACACTAAGCTCTACCCTGACAAAGGGACTAGGCTGGAACATCCAGAGAACTACAGGAGATTAATTGGAAAATTAATTTATCTCACAATCACTAGACCCGACATAGCATTTTCAGTACAAATGCTAAGTCAGTTCATGCAATGCCCCACTTCAGATCATCTTCAAGCAGCCAAAAGAGTATTAAGATACATCAAAATGTCACCAGGGCAAGGTATTCTATTTGCTAGTACATCATCAGCTAAACTAACTGCATATTGTGACTCTGACTGGGCATCATGCCCATACTCAAGAAGATCTACTACAGGGTACTGTATTCTGTTGGGTCAGTCTCCTGTGTCATGGAAATCCAAGAAGCAAAGCGTTGTGTCTAGGTCCTCAGCAGAGGCTGAATACAGGGCTATGGCGCTAACTACCTGTGAAGTTACTTGGCTAATGACTCTTTTAAAGGATCTTGGTCTCAATAAACTGGAGACTGCTGCTCTGAGATGTGACAATCAGGCAGCTTTGGCAATTGCAGCAAATCCTGTGCTACATGAAAGAACCAAACACATAGAAATTGACTCTCACTTCATAAGAGAGAAAGTGGCCAATGGAGTAGTCAAACCTACGTATGTTAGTACTACTGAACAGGTTGCAGATGTACTAACAAAGCAGCTCACAGTGAAGCAACATAATCACCTACTAAGCAAGATGGGAGTGATGAATGAATCACACTCACCTCTTGAGGGGGAGTGTAAAAGGGAAACCCAAGACCTTGAGCAAAACAAGGTTCAACTATGCAAGTTGACTTATGCTAATGTGCTAAGGAAACAGAGTCCACAGCAAAAGACAAAGGAGCAATTGACAGAAAGCAACAACGACAGTTCAGTAGCAGCAGTGCATAGTGCACAGGCTACTGCATCAGCAACAACGACAGTTCAGTAGCAGCAGTGCATAGTGCACATGCTCATCTTGTCTGTTCTATGGATCCTAGGGTTGTGGGATGTAACCTAGTATAAATATAGTCACTGTGTAAGGCAAGAACGAGAATGAGAATACAACAAAAATGAGCCAATCAATTCTTGTGCAATCATGTAGAACTTCATAGACTACTGATTACTCAACATCTCACATAAATATAACTACTAAAATTCAATAATTACATTAGCCATAATGACAACTCAATCATTCATCCTCCTCTCATTTCTCCTCTTTGTTCAAACTACTACACTAGCCACACAAACAGGCTTCACCACTCGCCTAATCCACCGCGACTCACCCTCGTCTCCGTTGTCGACTCAGTCGCCCTCACTTGACCAATATGACCGTCTCAAAAACTCGATCCAACGTTCAATCTCTCGAGTCAATCGATCCCGGGGGGACGTACAAGCCGATGTGAAGTCAGTGCAAGGCGAGTATCTTATGGAATTGGCGTTCGGCACCCCACCCGTGCGCCAACTCGGTATTGTGGACACCGGAAGCGACCTCATATGGACCCAATGCCAACCTTGTAAACAATGCTATAAGCAACGTCTCCCAATTTTCAACCCGGCTAAATCCTCGACTTACAAGACGCAATCGTGCAGTTCCGACGCGTGCCAAGCCTTGGACCCGAGGCAGTCTTCATGCAGCACCAAAAACGTTTGTAATTACCGTTATGGCTACGGTGATAAGTCACACACGTTAGGGGACATATCGACCGAGACCATAACGTTTAATTCGGACGACGGTCGGCCCAAATCCACGTCTTTCACTAATATTAGCTTTGGTTGCGGTCACGACAATGCGGGGACTTTTGGAGATGGCGGGTCGGGTATAGTGGGTCTCGGTCGTGGACCGTTGTCGTTGGTGTCGCAACTCGGGTCAGTCGTCGGGGGTAAATTCTCGTATTGTTTGATCCCTTTTTATAAGGAAGGTATATTTACGTCCACAATCAGTTTCGGAACAAGTGGTGAGGTTTCGGGTCGGGGCGTCGTTTCCACCCCATTAGTTAAGGGTGACCGTAATACGTTTTATTACCTTACCCTAAAGGGTGTTACCGTCGGTAACAATAACTCGAGAATAATACCGTTTTACAAGACAGAACAAGACTACGGTACGTCGAAAGGTAACATAATTATCGACTCAGGAACTACATTGACTCTTATACCGGAGGATATGTACTCGGAGTTGAGGTCGGCCTTGGAGGACGCGATACAAGGGGAGAAGACCCAAGACCCGTCCGGGATTGGTCTCGAATTGTGTTACCAAACCACAGAGGACTTGAGTATTCCAAGCGTTACGGCCCACTTTGACGGTGCAGATGTCGTGTTGCCCCGTTCCAACACGTTTGTAGCCGTTGCGAGTGATGTCGTGTGTCTTGCTTTTGTACCCTCAGATGCTCGACTCGGAGCGATTTGGGGCAACGTTGCTCAAATGGATTTCTTGGTCGGGTACGACACTGTCGACGGTAAGGTGTCGTTCAAGGCCACGGACTGCTCCGAGGCCTAAATAATTAATTACGGAAAATTGATGCAATTGTAATAATGTTACATTCGATTCTAGTACAATAATAATAATAATAATAATAATAGTATTATTGTTACTAGGATGCATGTATTGTATCTTGTATGCCAGTGAATTTGTATTGTTGATGACATTAATTCGAGTTGTATTGAATTTTTCATGTTGCTCAAAAATGAGAAGAGACCATTTCGATTTAAATTCACAGTCTAATTAATATATTTCGACGAGTATAAAGTAAGTAAAAATCCGTCATTATTATATCATTTAGTATATGTTATTTCCGAGACACATTATTCGATGTATCTCGTTGTAAGTCTGATCTTCGGTATAAATAATACCGAGTTAGTTGAATGATATAGACAAGCCATTACATTACTTACAGAAACATATTGTTAGAGTATGCATGAAATAACAAGAGTTAAATACGAGTAGTTATTGTGTAATATGGTTTACGGGTTTGGGATTTTTGGGTGGTCATATTTTGGGTCAATCTGGTCCGATCTGGTATAGTTTCTGCTCTTTTGTAATAAATAAAATTGTTGAGATAAATATATGCTCCTTACATAAATAAATATACGAGTTTTATTCTAAAGTTATGTCATATGTGGTCTTTCCATAAATATATATATTGGTTCCTAAATTATAATTCAACTCAAAAATAATAAATATAAACTCAATTAGATTTTAGTTTTGAATTCAAAAAAATAAACTACTCCGTATAACATAATTTTTTTTAAAAGCTCCGTAAAAGTATGGCCACGCAAGTAGGGGTGAGTAAAAATATACGATACGGATTTATTATACGTACACAATACAGTATATGCTTTCAATTATACGAATTTCTGGTTATCCGATACGAATAACCGGATATACGATACAACTTTTCACCGTAGCGGATACGTATCGGGAAAAATTGAAACCGGACATCCGGTTTCCTTTCCGATTTTTTAAAAACAATAAAAAATATGAAAAATATAATCCTAATAATATGAATTATACAATAAAGAATTTAAAACTCACCAATTATTCTCAAAGATAAGAAAAAAAAATTGTTAGTGAATTTATGATATTATGTAATGAAACGTAATATTTTGTGAGAATAATGCTACCGTAAGACATACGAGTATATACCAATTTTTTTGAGGTTTTTATATGTTTTTTTAATTATATCAATTAATATAAAACGTAACATTACTTAAAATCAATTTATCGAAAATTTAAAAAAATTTAAAACCGTATATCCGGTTTTGCTTACACCTACACGCAGGGACAATTGTCATGTATGTCCACGTACAATTTGGCAATTCCGTTAGGAATGTCTGGTGTACTACTTGTGATCAATCGGGACCTTAGGGTGGAATTCGAAAAGAAATCGGTCCAGTCTAATTTGGTCCGATGCTCGTCCTTAAATATATTTTTCTTTTTTTTATATAAAGAGAAGCGCACTACATTGCAGGTGAGAATCGAACATCCAACCTCTCGGTCGTAGTAACGGACTCTTACCCCTTCTTCTCACCTTTGATATATGTATGTAAACTTGTAATGCTCTTGTACAAGTGTACAACTGGTTATACTCCGTATAATTTTTTGTATAAAAAGTTGATTCATTTTATCAATAATAAATGAATTTTTCTGTTCAAGTAAGTGAATCTTCTTACATGTGAAACGGTGTATAATTTGTGATAAATGAAAGTTATATACGGACTGGGTACATATTAAAGCTGTATATTTATCCATTATTGAACTATATATGCATCAATAACTTGGTTTATACACGCTGTATATATATCTTCAAATTTATTTTTTCATCCACATTCACTCATAGTACCTACCAAATAAAACTAATGAATGATTTTACAAAAAACATTGTGTAAAAATACATATGAAAAGAATCAATCAGGTGGATTATAATTTGGATAACCAATATTAATTAATTGATTTTGTAATTATGGAATGAAATCATCAGAAAATGGAATGAATGAATAATATATATAATAACATAATTGAATAAAATCATAAAACATTCCATAGTAAGAATAACCGCTTTTCTAACGTTGATATGCTAATTAAAGCAATATTTAAATAATGTTGTCTAGTAGGAGTATTCAATTTCTCGTAATAATATCCTTGCAATTCCGGTTGTCAAAAATGGTGTAAAAACATACCGAGTAACAGTGGTACGAAACCTAATAGAACTAGGTACGATTAACATAAAAGAGTATATACAAATATAAAGAGGGTACGCTTCTTATAAAAACAGGTACGTACAAAACAAATTGTCATTTAATGGTACGAATATGACATAGATAAGTACTGAAAAGTGATCTCTCTCTCAATAAGTTATTGAGAGACCGTCTCTCTCAAGAATTTGTGAAATATTAATTCATATTTAAGATATTTAATTAGGCATATCATTGTGATTATTCTTTGCAAATTAATTACCGTGCGTGTCTCCACTGGGAATGGAATGCATAATTACAGAATCGTTGTAATTATTATTACTGTTTACTGTATTATTTGCATGAAGATTGCGTAGACGTGCCATGCTATAAAATCCATGCAATTCACTCCAAAATTATTACATCTTCTTCACACAATTTCCTCAACAAAAATTAACCATGTCAACTTCCTTTCTTATCTCATTTCTCCTCATTTCATCCATCTTTATTCAAACTACTACTCTAGCCACACAACAAGGCTTCACGACTCGACTAATCCACCGTGAATCACCCTCGTCTCCGTTGTCGACTCACTCACTCGACAAATATGATCGTCTAAAGAAGTCTATCCAACGTTCGGCCTCTCGTCTCAATCGATTCAAGGCGTTGTCCTCGCCCTCGTCCTTTTCCCCGAGGGACGTACAAGCCGATGTGAAGTCGGCACAAGGCGAGTACCTTATGGAGTTGGCCTACGGTACGCCACCCGTGCGCCAACTCGGTATTGTCGACACCGGAAGTGATCTCATATGGACTCAATGCCAACCTTGTAAACAATGTTACAAGCAAGATATCCCGATTTACAACCCGGCTAAATCCTCGACTTACAAGACGCAATCGTGCAGTTCCGAGGCGTGCCAAGCGTTGGACTCGAGTCAGGCTTCATGCAGCAGGAAAAATGTTTGTACTTACCTTTACGGCTACGGTGATAGGTCGCACACGTCCGGGGACATATCGACCGAGACCATAACGTTTAACTCGGGTAGTGGTCGGTCCGGATCCACGTCTTTCCGTGGTATAACGTTTGGTTGCGGTCATGATAATGCCGGGACTTTTGGAAATGAAGGGTCGGGTTTGGTGGGTCTCGGGGGTGGACCGTTGTCGTTGGTGTCCCAACTCGGGACGGTCGGGGGTAAATTCTCGCATTGTTTGATCCCCTTTTTTAAGGAAGGTCAATTTACTTCCAAAATCAGTTTCGGAACAATCGGAGAGGTTTCGGGTAGTGGTGTCGTTTCTACTCCATTGGTTAAGGGTAACCCTGATACGTTCTATTTCCTTACGTTAGAGGGTGTTACCGTCGGTAACTCGAGAATACCGTTTTACAAGACAGAACAAGACTACGGTTCCTCGGAAGGTAACATAATTATCGACTCGGGAACCACATTGACTCTTTTACCACAGGATATGTACACGGAGTTGAGCTCGGCCTTGGAGGAGGCGATACAAGGGCAGAAGGCACAAGACCCGTCCGGGAGTCTCCAATTGTGTTACCAAACCACAGACGGCGGCCAGGACTTGAATATTCCAAACATTACGGCCCACTTTGACGGTGCAGATGTCGTGTTGCCCCCTTCAAACACGTTTGTAGCCATTGCGAATGATGTCGTCTGCCTGGCTATTGTACCCGGAGACGCTCAACTCGGAGCGATTTGGGGTAACGTTGCTCAAATGGATTTCTTGGTCGGGTACGACACCGTCGATGGGAAGGTGTCCTTTAAAGCTACCGACTGCACCAACGCTTAATTACGGAAAATTGTGGGCACGCGATAGATACAATAATAATCCCACGATTCTCGTACAGTCGTACAATAATGTTAGGATAGTATTACTAGGATGTATGCTAGTGAATTTTTATTGTCGACGACATTAATAATTTGAATAATGATAATAATGAATTTTTCATGTTGCTCAAAAATGAGAAGACCATTTCAATTTATTTCACAGCCTAATATATTTCGACGAGTATAAAGCGAATGTAAATCCGACATAATAACTTCGATACTAAATCTATACACAGCGTAAACAAAAGCGTGACACGGCCTGAGATGTTTACCGAGTCTAGGAAGACTAATAGAAAGGAGGCGGGGGTGGCGGGTTGATCTTTGTAGCCGTATAACAACATCTTGGATTGTGCTCGTGAGGCCCGGGATTGCCTACTGGTGTCGGTGGACGCCTCTTTAGTGGGGCCGTTCTCAAAATCCTCTTTGTCCCTCCGCCTTGTTGCTCCTCTGCCTTGTAAAACCAGGTCCTTGATTCATCTTGCCATTCGATTTTTCGACAAGAAAAAAAATAACACTAGTTAGGAATCAATATCGATTTAACTCAAGTTCATTTGAACCACGATATTTCACGTAGCTGTCGTATCACGTGTCCAATACGACACAACACTTCAACACTCCAAATTTTAGACAAAAAAATTTGAAATTTTCACCCCAATCAGAAGTATTTGATACTCTGATACCGAAAAAATTAGTTAGGAATATCTGTTGGTTTAACTCGAGTTCATTTCAACCTCGATATTTCACGTAGCTTATCACGTGTCCAAATGTCCAGTACGACAAAACACTTCAACACTCCACTTTATATCAGAACTCGGAAAATTTCACACCAAACAAAAGTATTTGATACTCTAATACCGTATCGTGTCCGATGCTTGCAAATGAGTCAGAGTAACATAGATTTCAACATATATCGAATAGAACAGCGATTAAAGATAGAGAATGGGAGGAATATAGGGTACCGTTAGCAGATAAACAAAGTTCGGGTGCCCTGATAGTAAAAATGAAGAACATTATTACTGCAAGAAGAACTGATGCCACAGGATTTGCTTGCGAATTTGACATCTTTCGTATTTTGGTACTTCCACTTACACAAATATCTCACAATTTATACTAGTACAGTTAATTGAAATAAGAATGAAATAAGAATTCCATAGTCGTTTAGTCAGTAGAATATTAAAAAAAAAAAAAAAAAAAAAGACGTTATCGCTTGCGCCTTAAGAAATTATGGGTCAAAACACGGACTCGAGAATTCTATCACTTTGGTCTCTAACGTAAGCAATTAACTAATATGCAAATGATAATTGAGTCCACATCTAGGAGTAAACTAATACTCGTAGTACTATCAAATGGAAACTTTGAAATGTAGTTTAAACTAAAGAATACAGCTAAGACTTTGGACTCTGGTTTTTTTATTATTACAGATAGAAACAGAAGAAGAAAGAAATCAGGACTCAGTCGCATTACAGTAGCGGGGAGGGGGGATAAAACCTACCTACGTCTTAACTCTTAACCACTAGCCATACACATCTACAGTCCTGCCACATGTTTTATTAAGTACATACTGTATACTGTAGTATTTAACAAAACAGAGGCAAATTTTCCAGATTTTCAGATGACTTCTTAAGCATGGCACCATATGAGCATATGATAATAAGTCGATAACAAGACGGTGTCACCCGTAACAATTCAACACAAATGATCGAACAGTCAAATGCACAAGATAGACAAAAATAAAGAGTTACCTTCCATGCGAAAAGAACAATGAAACCGGCAAAAACAATTTTTGTAGGATCCATCCCGACCAGCAGACCAACATAATCGTGATCAGTATAACTCTCAAACACTTGATATGTACCTGTATTCTACACTCATACGAGCCCAAGTAATGGATTCCATATAATAAAATGACAGTTATTTTGCATTGTATAACTTGCAGAAGATGGAAAAACAAGTAAACAACTGACCTGGGATTTAAAGACGACTGCACCCCTGCAACAAATAAATGGATACCATACAACACTATACTATATCGGCGTTTGTAGTAGCTTCATCTTCATGTATAGAAACTGAGAAATATAAAGCGATAAAAAGATTTCTGCAACAATAGAGCAATCTATTGCTCTTAATCAACAAACTCCATGTTTTAGCATGCAGATAAAAGTTGGACTGCAGGCTTTCGAGGAAAGTGAAATAACCAAATATCAGAGGATAATTAGTCAGATCCAACAAAAATTGCATTCTGATCGACTATTTACCTTCTTTTATTCTCAGTACGAAAGATTACCATGGAGGGGGTAATTAATAAAGTATTTCTTCATTCTAAAAATTTACATTCAAAAGAATGTTACAACACAAAAGTTGCGTTGAAGCATCTTAGCTTGTGCAGCTTCTGAGTTTACGTCACACATAATAAACTAGTTAACAATGGTGTATTACGAATTGAGAGCTTAATAAGGAGGTGGAGCGGGCTGCTCCTTTCCTGGTGGCATGAACTGATGATGAAGATCATTTGGTTTCGGAGATGGTGGCTTCCATGGGTTTCTTCTTCGTCGTTTCATCTCTGCTACGTAAGATGGATGAGCAAGCAACTTTCTGATAACCTTTATTGTCTTATCAGTTGAAGGCTGTAATGGTTCCTGCATGCCAACTTTTCAAGCAAAAATAGCAATATAAACACCATACACGATGTCAATCTCTAAAATTACGGGAATAACATGAACAAGAGGACAGAGTACAGACAGTGAAGCAAAATCAAAACTTATTACCATGATCAGCTGAAAACGCATCCGATAAAAAGGTAGCCATTAGGAACAAACATAATAACGATGAAGCTAAAACGAAGTTTTTCATTTCCAGTAGTTTCGAATTTCAACGTTTTTTGAGTTGTTCTATCTGATTTACTCTTACTAACTCCTGCTTCCAACTGCTCTACTGAGATTGGCCAAGTAGGTGTTCAGTTTATTATTCAAAAAAAAGACATATGGATTAATTAAAATGTACGGAGTACTGTATTTTCTTGTTGTATATCCTACCTAATGCTTTTTTTAAGGGCAAGGGTTCAACAAAAGTTGACTTTCCAAAGCATAAAACAACAAAGTTCCCCGTTTCCTTCAAAGCTTCATTAAGATACTGAAATAAATAATGATAATACTATCTTCCAAGTAATTTACAAGACAAATACAGGTCTCCACCAAGTAGCTTGTGAACCCACTCTAAAGAGAAGCAAACCAAGTCTGGAAATGAAAAACATCGTGATAATTCTCAATACGGATGGCAACGCCTCTTGTTCTCTGGAAATGAACATTTCAGGGTTCAGTGTTTATGCCCAACAGCTTACATGGACCCCCAATCCTCCATTAGATAATAGGAAATATTCGGTGTTTATGCCCAGCAACTTTACAGGGACCCACAATCCTCCATATTAGATAATCGGGTCTATGCTCTTCTTTAATCTCTTGGTAAGACTATCAATGTAACTTTAACTCTAACTAACTCCATCACAGAACGAGATAAAATGGGATACTACAATATAAGGATTGTGTATTCAAGTTCTACAACTTACCTCGACGTCCTGATATGGTTTTCTATTTGTCCGATCATTAGGCTCAGTTGCCTAGATTAAAGACAATCGGTCCATGGGATCAGAATCACAATCACTGCCACTCTGCTGAAGTATCGGTCTTTCATCCGGATCTTCCACTTCCCACTGCACAAATCTAGTCCCATGAACAATTAAGATTAATGAATTGTCATTCCAACTTTGAAACAGCAAGAAACAGAGGATTATTCAAAGTAAATACATGGTAGCTTCGGACCATGTCCGGCTCCTTCGTAATAAGGAGGCGATGTCTGAGGCAATCTAGATAGTTGCTCTAACAAAATATGTCTGCAATGGTATTAGCTTAACAAACAAGCATTAGACACAAAAAAATAGCCGAGACCCACAGAAAGGAGGCATGATTCATGACTAGTAATCAACATTAGGAGCATCAATATAACAAAAGACTCAACATTAACCACTCGGTACGAAGTATTCCTTTTTGTTAAGAGAGTATTGGCCTATTGGCCTGGTATCACTGAAGCAAATAAAATAAGCACTACAATGAAACTCCGAGTATTTGCTTCTTTCATCGGAGTCCCTTTATATTTCAGAGCAGCAGCTTCAAGAAGACTAATACTGCTGCTAATGTAGCTACTATTTGCATCCCAATATTAGATGGGTAAGGGACAACTAGTCCTTCAATTATGAGTACTATGTTATTTTCATTAATGTGATCGTAACGGATCATCATCAAACTCAAAATCAAACATCGGTCTCAGAACATCATCATCGAACTACAGATTTGACAACACCAGGGATACCAACAACTATTTAACCAGAAAAGTAAACATTACTCCACAAAATATACAGTAAATTAAAAAATTTAATCTGTAGTTCCTCACAGACACAGCGAGTATTGACGAAAAAACTTCTTAACTCTGTCAAACCTGACTACATGAGGAAGTGAAATACTTAGGCAATCCTAATAATAAAATCTGGTACCATATGTAGCACAATCATTAGTTAAGCTCGCAAAAACAGACGACATTATACCATAACTGTACATAATCGACTGTTGCCTGCAATTTTTTTACACTACGCTAATAACTTTGAAAAATAACAACAGCAAAGTGTTTTCATGGGAAAATTAGGATAATACTTACCATAACAAGATGGAGTCTCATTTTTCTCAAATACTTGTTCAATAAGAGGGAAGAGTGATCCAGATCAGCCAAGTTCATGGAAGAAAGAACAGTTTAAGTTGGCTTTCGATGTTTCTGGATCTCACAGCGGATAATGTCGGTAAATTTTGATTCGCTCTCACAGCTTTTGTGACAGTAATTCCATCAAAAAAAAGTACACCACAGTGGCAAAATGTCGACAGAGCACATATATTGATATACTTCCTATATGGAAAATGAATGAGCATGGAGAGGCGTGCAACTATGGAGATGACGATTTTTGTTTATTTCATTTCTAATTCCATCAGTTAATCTTTTATTTTTATATTTGTCTGTTCGAGATGATTTCGATCAATGGGGAAGATGGATGGGGGATTTAGTCAACCATGAAGAAGGAAAAGTGGATTAACTGGTCTACGAACAACCAACATAAATACTCGGGCAGGTCGACAACTAAGAAACAATGAACAGTTAGCATCATCAATTCTACAAATTTCAAAATTACACGAAAAAAATTTCTGCTCGATTTTATAACAAACCGAACTCACAAATTACAAGCTACAGAAAAAAAGTGGTATTTATTCCTCAAGGAGAACAATTTCCTACAGATTATTTACTAAAACAATGACAAGACGATCATACAACATTTAGTCATCTTCCTTCAACGACGACAAAACATACACAATGTACAGAATACAGATACAGATAAAAGATTCGCTTCTACAAGAACAAACAAGTACCTGGCCACCAAGTTTACGCCCTTCAAAGTTCAAACCATAGCAAAAGTATGGCTATGAGCATGGGGTCCATCTTGATACAACATGAGTTGATTCATGGCTTTAGCAATGATCTCCCTTAAATCGGCATTTTGGGCCATCCCGGAACGAATAGCACTCTCAAGAGTTCTAAGTGCTTGGGCTTCCACAAGCGCCTTACTATTTCCGACATTCTTGGATAAGTAACAAAGAAGAACAAGTCCGTCCCTCTTTGCACGCTCGGAAACGCCCATCAATTTCATCAAAAGAGGAACACCGTTACTTTCAATGATCGTCTTTGAATGTTCAACACAAATATGGTTCTCAGGGGAGGTGAACTTGGTCAAGGCTATAGCCGCTTCAATAGCGACACTTACATTCCCATCCCCAAGCTTTCCGACCAAAGAACTAACAAGATCCGACTCCTTAGCCTGAAAAATCCTTGCTAAACAACCGACTGCTCTTATAGCCGGGATTTGAAAGTCGGGGTTACTCTCCTCCTTAACCACCCTCTTCAATTGATCAAGAACAGCCTTAGTAGGGGGTGAGCTGGGTTTCCAAGCGGCTTTCCTAAATTCGGCATTACCCTCCGCCACCTTAGCAACCTCCATTATCGTCATCAAACAATTAAACCCCAACTCCCCTTTCTCCGTCTCAATCATCTTCGACAAGCAAAAAAAACCTTTTGGCTCCGCAATTTTTTGACTGTTCAACAAACTATTTTCACACAATTTCCCCAGAGCTAATGCACATTTAACCTTTAGCTTATGCTTAACCTCGGGCGACTCATTCTCCCTATCTTTCTTACTATTAGTATGACTCACCCCTCCAAATGACGAACTCGAGTTCATCCTGGGATAACTACCACTACCGCCACTGCCACTACCGCCGCTAGTACTACCACCATTGCTATTATCGACATAGCTATAGTTCCTATTTTTAGCAGTTTGAACAACAGAATGCAAACTCAAACTACTCTTACCACCACTACTGTGATACCTCCTATACTCATTCATATCCGAATCATAAACCAAACACGAAACAAGCGGTTTCAACACGTTCTCCCTCCCGAAATCTTCCCTCGCTGCTTTATCCGCTTCAGCAATCTTCGCCACCAGGTCGGCCACCGCAATCTGGACAGTCATTGAAGATTCTCCGAGTATCTGCACAATTATCGAAATTCCTAGGGTTTTATCGGAGGAAATTACTCTACACCTCTCCTCATCATTCTCCGCTAACCAATACAACGCCGTCGCCGCCGCTATCTGACCTTCCGGACAACCACCGCCGTCCTTCAACAACCGTAACAACGCCGGAACCGCGTTTTCCTCTACAATCACTTTCCGATACCTAACATTCGAGCTCGCGAGCGACGCTAAATTATTCGCCGCCTCAATTCGATCATTCAACCGGCGATTACTCTGTAACGACGCAATATACGACCAAATCCAAGCGATTATCGAATCACTAATCGCAATCGGAGGAATCGCAATGTTTCCTCCATAATCATCACCGTCGTCAGCATAAATCGACAACAGCCACGTAAAATCAGCAATACAAGATTCTAGAACAGTCGTAACCTTCTTAAAATCAGCAATCGAAGAAGTAATAGTAAGAAAAACATGACGAAGAATTCCGGTGTGCTTACACTTACGAACAAGCGTCAGCGCTCGGTCAAGATTCTTCGAGGTTTCAGCAGCAATACGACGAATAGGACGGTCGTAGACGGCGGAGGAAGAAGACGATGACGTCAGCCTCACGGCGGCGCGTAGCTTGTGAGAGAGCACCTCAGCATGACGCGCTATTTCAGCGCACTCGGAGCGTGAGGAATCTGCTTCGGCGGCGGCTTTGATGATGCGGTCAGTGAGGAGGATAGGAAGCGCCAGCTCCTCCTGGAGTGTGACTTCTCTTTCTTTCGCTGCGGCGGCGGCGGCGGCTGCGGCGGAGGAAGCCGCCATTAATGGAGCTTGAAGTGAAGGTTTTGAGGAGGGAGAGAGAGTGAAAATGGAGGCCGGGGATTTAGGCGGAATGTTTTTGGTCCAAGTGAGGTGGTAGTAGGAGAGTAGAAGAGTATTTAATCAAGGATTATATGCCATTATTAGTAGTAAAACAAGTCTAAAAATGGCGTCTAATTTCAACTAAATTCCATCTATTTATGCTAATCCCTATTTTTTTTAAAGTGAAGATCAATATCATTAATAATAAGCCATCCGGCATCTACAAAAGATGTCAAATTGAACTGAATACAAATTTGTGAAAAATAAATAAATAACATCATTGAGACAAAGATCTCTATTAGAATAATGCGCTTCTGCATAGCCTTCTATATATCGCTGTTTATTGACACAGCCTTTCGCGAAGGAATCTATAGATCTGATGAAATAGCCTCCAACATGATGAACTTCCTCTATTTTGACAAATAGTAGACCAAGATCTGACCTCAATTGTATCGCCGTACGTAGGGATTCCATTGCTCTCATGATCTTGCACATAGTTCTTGAAATCTAAGCCCTATACTAATGTAAGGGACTGAAACCTCGAAATAAAGGAAAAAAACCTTGAAAACGAGACTTTTATTGAATAAGATTCGATAACTAGTGATTGAGATTTGAACAATTTTTGGGGCTTACCATCGATTAATCATCGATGGAGGCCCCAGATCGAGGAGGAAAAGTAGGGTTTTTTTTGGGGAGAAAGAGATGTGATTAGTTCTTGTACGTGTACCTCACATTCCTTTGCTAATCCCTATTTATTTCTTAATTAATCGGTATACAATTACACGGTAAACAAATAACATTTACAAATCGGTGTATTCATGTATTTTGTACGAAGTATTATTTACGGAGTATCAATTAAGAGAAGGTCTCTCAAGAGAAGTACAAATGGAAGTAACAGTGATACCAAATCTAATAGAAGTACGTACGATTAACATAAAAGAGTATACAAATATAAAGACGGTACGCTTGTTATAAAAACAGTTACAAAACAAAATTGTCATTTAAGAGTACAAATATTACATAGGATGGTACTGAAAAATGCTCTCTCAATTTTGTGATTAGTTAATCGGTATACGATTATACTGTAACAGATAATATTCGAGATTAGAACATGATCAATGATCTATGAATCTATGATTGATGTTGATGGATATGCATTCCATCAACATTAATTGCTCTGTATTAGATTGATGATAAAAATTTGATATTGCATCGATTTTAAGATTTTAGAAGCGTATTAACGGATTAAATACGGAGTACAAATTGCTTACACAATTGATGTGTCCTCTTTCCTAATTTTGAAACACGTGAAAATACGATGATGAATACAAGCATGAGTACGTAGGATTTTTTTTTTGTCCAAAGAAGTATCCACTACGTTGCACATAAAAACTCTTTTATAATCGAATGAATCCATTTTGAAATACTTCGTAGTAGTCTAATTCGAACGCTTAATAATTTTTAATGTGTCAAATTGATAATTCAAGTCAATCTTCTCTCATTGAAGTCCCAAATTTTCCAATGACTCTATTGTTCTAGTTTGACCAAGTACTTCAAAGTACCATGGTATCCAATCTTATTAAATTTTGTAATAGTCGATGATACATTGTATTACGAAAAAGAGAAAAATTGAATATATTAAAGTTTCATATAAATATAATCGTAGATTCATAGACGTGTAATGTGTTACAAACATTTTTACTATTCTGATACGAATATTATTTAAATTGGTTCGATCGTCACAAATTTATGACCATCAATCCCTCACAAATGAGAAATTGAGGAATATAATGGGGTGACTTCAAGAAACTTTAGATTGGTGGTCAGAGGAGAAGAACGTACGAGTAGGAGTAGGACCAAGAAAGTGTAGGTTGTGTGTAAACACAACACCCAATTATTTGTATTTATTTCTTACTAATAATAATTAATTGGAGTATTTTGATAAAGAATTCAAGTGGTGAGCGTATAGGAAGGAATTGTCGACAATATTGTACGAATCTTCCAATTCAATTTTCCACATTTTGTTTTTCCTTGGCTAATAACCTCTATAGAAGTTTCCTTATAACTAGTCATCCATTCCAAAACATTAACGTTTCTTATTAATATTTGTTTGGTCGTACACTTATACATGATCGAATGACAATTATTTAACTACGGAGTAAGTATATTAAAGTTTTTCTGTTTTGTTTTAACAGTTGACTCAAAAGTGTATTATTTCACGATTTAAGAGTAGTACTCCGTCCGTTCACTATCTTTTCCCTTATTTCATTAAAATACTCCTCGTAAATAATGATAAAATGAGGCAAAAGAGTATGAACGGATGGAGTATTTAGTAGTATATGATCTAATACAAGTAATACTTCGTAATATATAGTAGTATGTTCAAAAGTTAGCAATTCTCGGAATTCAAAAAAAAAGTTAACAATTCTCTAGATGAATACTTATGACTTTATGAGTCGTCTGATTTCATCTTTAACTAATACAGAGTAGTATTAAAAAGAAAAAGATTTAATTTTTATTTTGCTGAAATTCAATTTTATTTTTTTCTAAAAAAAAAATAAGATTTTTTTTCCTCAAACAGTTACACTAAAAATAAGAATTAAAATGAATAAAAATTGAATATCATGTCGCTCGACTCGCCACTTGTCGTTCTTCAAATGAATTAAAATTAAAAGTAAAAATTAAAATGAATGAAAGAAGTTAAAGTAAACTACAAGCTCAAAAGAGATCGAATGCTCAAAAGTCCCATTTCGATTTTTCTTGGAAAATAAAAAATCTTATTTTGATTTAGACCTAAAACATAAACTATACGCAATACAATTAATCAGTTATATCAAACCTACTAAATATAGAAAGTAACTACTAACCACTAACTAGGATGTAACTAGGATGCATTCCATTCTATTCTATAATTACACAAGCATAAATGCATAATGAAAAGCTATCTAACTAAAATGATTAGCTATAAATCTCCAAATTTAAGGTTAGACACTTAGACCTAGACAGGATTTATGACAATCACAACAAATTCCCAAGATATCGACATATGCTACTGCAATTTGCAAAAGGGTCCATTTGACAACCTTTTGTACTCGACTACTCTCCACTCTCCACTCTCTACTTTCTCTAGTAATGTTGTCGATATACACCAAAATTAGCAAAAGCTGCATAAACTTTACATCCCCAACCAAAAAACAGACAAAACAATCACCCAAATTCTACCTTCAGACCCTTACATTCATCAAACTTAATCCAAAAAAACAAAACAATTTCAGAACCCGTATATTCATCAAACTTAACATGTTCAATAAGTAAGGTAGGCAAACACACAACGTCCACGTGTCTCATCTATCTAAATGAGGTACCAATTGACCTCGTGTTAAGCCTAACCAACAAACAAAGCGATTACACAAATTCTTGTTTCAAACTAATATATTCGTCATACATACAATATGTCAAATAGATAGACGAGACAAAGGTCAAATGTCTATAAGCTAGCAAACATGTGTCTCGTGACTCTCATCTATCTAAATGTGATACTATTTGACCTATTTTAAGTTTAAATGAATGAATACTCATTAAATTTGACGATTTCTACATAATTTTTTACTGTATAAAACAAATGATATATACGAGTTTGTTGCTAATAAGATTGTCAGCCCACGAGAAGTAAGACTTGGTCATGCATGTAGTTGTAGTTGTACTAGAGCTTTGCTACCAGTAATCCTGGTGTGACTGACTTGGACGACTTTCCATCTTTCACATATGATGATTCATGGGAATTGGGTGGGACGTCAACCGCAGGAGAACAATTGAAGAATCCGTGAGGCTGTTAACCCAACCAAAAAAAAATTAGAATACTCTTTTCATAATTATAGAAGTTCTTCGTCCATTTCTAATCGACTTTTTTTTTATTTGATTAAAATATTTCTTACAATTTAATAAAAATGTTGATAAAATGGGAGAAATGTGGAAAATTATATGCGGAATATATATTTTGAATCCTGAATAATAAGAGAACAACCGACAAACAGAATAAACAAATACATCCAATAAACAATGCGAAACTAATAGGATATAAATATATTTAGTTAGATTTAATTTCAACCATCACCCTAAGATTTTAGTTGAAATGATCCATTTAACTTGATATCAGAGCTGTACTTCGAAAAAAAATACTAAACTCTCTTTCTTCTTCTCTTCCCTGGCCTCAGGCATGGCCTCGGCTCTACTGCCTTATTCCCCGACCTCACGACATGGCCCCAAACGTTAATAGTCCTTTGACTACATAAGATAGATAGCTCATCTATTAAGGCATAAAATCTCTATGATTAACCATTAGCTTAAATTTTGGTCGAAAAGATTTTTGTGCGTTATCCACCCTTCAAACCTAAAAAACATCAGTTATAGGAATGTACTCCGTATTGGGGTATATAACCGTTGATTTGGTCTCAACTGTTAGCTTAAGCTTTCAATACTTACTAAGTTACTATTAACGAGATACCTAATAAGTTACTTCGGGCGTTGTATCACATGTTTGACATGTACCGTGTCCTACATGACACGATAGTTTTGACGCTTCACTTTAGAGTTCAGAGACCAAAAAATTGAAAACTTTGCTCAAATAGCTATATCCGACACTACTCTCGGGTTTCCCTTGGACTTATTCAACATCTTTTGTGAAGGAACCTTCACTTTCATAGTAGAAAGCAAACAATGAAACAATTGCATTTAATTACTACGTGGGTACACAAAAGGCAGGCCATGGAAAGAAACTTACCAACTACAGTATTTCTAACTAACTAGCAGTGACGTATGATGTGAAACATGAAGTGAAATAAAGAGAGGATTTTTAATGAGGTCAACTTGAAACCAGAAAAAAGGGACAAAGCTACAAACCACAAATTTATATCTCTTGATTATATTTAAAGTCAAACTTGTAAGTTATTAGCTTTGACTAAATTTAGTCAAATTTATAAAATATAAAAAAAAATACTCGTATGTTAAATAGGAGTACGACTCTAAGGATTGTAAATAAATATTAGATGCATTTTTCTAAAATGAAACCAAATTAAGAATTTATTTCCTACGTCCCGTTCAATTGATTGTCTTTAACACAAACAAATGAACAAAACGAAAGAAGTATGATAAATATCAATGTTTAATTTAAACTTTTATTTCCTCTTTTGAAACCCATACACAACCCTCAAACTCATTTTCCATAAAAATAACATTATTCATAGATATAAAGACTTTTCAAAAAATTAGTCGTATAATTTTAAAAAATAATATAGAGTATTATATAAACTGAAAAATCAGTAGTTAAAAGAGTTTTTGACACGTACACACCGTGAATAATCAAATGAATTAGAATGGATTGGACTATTATATTGGAAGGAGTGGAAAACGAATCAACGTTTACTTCACTCAAACTTAAACCATCGATCCTAGACCCTGGCCTAGCTAGAAGTCAAGAGAAAAGTACTTCCTCCCCACCACAATGTTCTTCCCACTTTGACTTGGCACATGGATTAAGAAATGGATAATAAAAGGTGGTAAATTGTTTGGTGAGGTTCAAGATGTCAAATCACAAAAAGTAACCAATAGGAAGAGAGTATAATGGATGAATAAGGAAAGTTTTGAAGTGGGAAAATCTTAGTGGAGTTTCCTTTTAAGGAAAGTAGGAAGATCTTAGTGGGGGGAGGGAGTATAAGTTTGACTTTGAAAGGAATTACCCCCTGTAGCCTCGTATGTAGGACATGGATGTAGTTGGAGGACTGGACTGCCACCTTTATTTACTGGGACTAATTTTCAATTTATTTACTTATAACAATAAGTCTCCCTTGTAACAAACACAAAATGACTACTTGTATACTTTAAAGTTTAAAATATATGAACCACTTGTATACTATTCCCTCCGATTTTTTTTTATCTTCCTTTTTGATTAAATTATACCTCACATATATTAAACAAAGAGGAAAATTATTAAAAATTGGAGGTAGTATATATAATATGAGAATTAAGAAAGAAATTTCTTATGGATTAAAAAGTATGCTCCCTTAGTCACTTAAGAACTTAAGAGTGTAAGAATAATTAATAAAAGTTCCAAAATTTTACTAGAAATTAAGTGTTTTTTTTTTCCAATGAAAGTTAACTTGATACTTTAAAATGTATGAACGACTTGTCGACTTGTATATATGACAATAGATAGAGCATTGAACTTGGGATATTCTTTCTTGAATCCTCCCTTTAGGAATGAATGGCAATATGGTGGGTTTGTAGGCAAAGGAAATAATAAAGAATAGATTAAAATCACAATCCAAAATAGAAAGAGGGAAGATAAACAAACTAGTATCGGCAAGGAAGGAGGGAAGAAAACTCATAATAGGAGGAATGAAGTACGTGGTTAGTAGCAGCCGAGCAGGAGCAATCAAAGAAGATGGTTTGTATGAAAACGTACCATGAGCATAAATCCGATGCAGTCCACTGGCATTACGGGCCAGTCTTCTAGCCGAGGAATGTGGGTCACACCAAATACATACCTGCACTTCCATTACAAAAAACAACTTTTCATAGATGTCCGCATGCAGTTTGTACATTCATGAAGCAAAGCAACAGAGTAGGAACAATATCGACAATATCACTGTTCAAGAATATTCATATTAATTACACCTACGTTGACTTATCCATCACGTGTTCGAATCCTGGAAGTCCCTTCGACCTCTCACCTAGTCACCTCACAGTTCATGACTTCAGGATAAATGTGACGAGGGAACATGTTACGGAATATTAATATCAATTCACCCTCAAAGCCCTCAGTCATTGCCTTCTTAAGTTTTTTGGTTGTAATGGTCTTTTAACAATACTATTGCTGGAGTTTCACATACATTTACACAAAAAATTGGAATTGACCCAGCTCCTGAAAGCCCTCGCCACACGCCCACACAGTTGATAACGAATATGAAGGGGGGGAATATTAGGTTATGGAGGGACCGTCTTTGAGAGACATAGATTAAAAAAAAAAAGTAGGATCCACCATTTATGTGCGAGGTCTCTTATAAATGCTAAATCGCTAATGGTTGACCATTTCTTCTTAGTTTTTGTTAACAATTTAATATCGAACGAGGCTCAATCACCGCCTGTATTTATTTTTTGGCTAAAATGGTTTTTTAATAGGCACTATTGCTTGAGTTTCACATATTATTACATGAAAATTAGAATTGGCTTAGTTTTCTTAGTTTTTTTGAGTGGAATTAGAGTTGGTTTACCTCATGAGGAAAGTATTATGACGGAGATATCCGTCATAAACATATACGGGTCAAATAGATACAGAGTATCAAATAAGAAGGATGAGACAAAAGTAATATTGGTGGGGCCTAGGTAAACAATTGTCCTATCTACCTGAGTAGGTACTTACTTGACTCGTTTTAATCTTACGATGGATATATCCGTCTTAGGAGAGACTAACGGGAATTATGTTATCTCCCACTCATGTTAGAATTACACTTTATACGGAGTATCTTAGATTAGATTTAGGAAAAAGAAATTTATCTAGACTTTGTATTCTACTCAATTTAGGAAAGTGTACTCTTATGGATATTTCTCTGGTCTTTGTATTCTACTCAATTTAGGAAAGTGTATTCCTATAAATAGGAGTTTCATTCATCACAAATAATTATTCAATTCTACAAGACAACTCCAAGTCCTCAAGTCCTCAACAGAGTACTCTCTTCCCCCTCGTCTCACTCTCTAGACACTCGGCGTATTTCGGAATTCCTAGGGTTTGGCCATGGCAACGAGGCGAATTCTCAAGGAACTCAAGGATCTTCAGAATGATCCTCCTGCTTCTTGCAGTGCTGGCCCAGCGGGCGAAGCCATGTACCAGTGGCAGGCAACAATTATGGGTCCTGCTGATAGTCCTTATGCTGGCGGAATTTTTCTACTTGACATTCATTTTCCGTCAGATTATCCATTCAAGCCGCCAAAGGTAGCATTCAAGACTAAGGTTTTCCATCCTAACGTTAATGGTAATGGGAGCATTTGTCTAGATATTTTGAAGGAGCAATGGAGCCCTGCCCTAACCATCTCCAAGGTTTTGCTTTCAATATGTTCTCTATTGACGGATCCTAATCCCGATGATCCTTTAATGCCTGACATTGCTAACATGTACAAGACAAATAGGCCCAAGTATGAGGCTACTGCCAAGAAGTGGACCCAGAAATATGCTACTAATTGAACAAGAAGAAGAAGAAGAAGAAGAATATGGTCTCTTCAACTTTGTTCTTGTTGGAAAGTTAATAATTTCTTTTGTTAGTTTACAGCTTTTACATAATCTTGTTCAAGACCGATGTTGATAATTATATTATATCCTAGTTTTTATTTGTATTCTACTAAGTTTAGGAAACATGTTATTTATCACGTAATACTATAGATTCATTATCAATTATGATTATGCAATTCTACGAACTTGAATCGAAGTCCCGAGACTCCCGACTAGAATACTACTCCGTAGATGATGAACATGCATGCTACTTGAGAAATATTTAGTTGAATCAAACAATATCAAAGATGATTTTAGTAGAGTACGAGTATATAATAAGGTTAATGAACTGACCAAAGGACTAGGTCGCTTTCATGCAGAGGTCGGTTTTTCTCGACCCACGAGGCCAATCCTTCCCCGACTCTTGGATTCTGATTTGGAAACTCTCCCCCGGGATACATTTCATTGCTTGCATAGACTGTGACCCAAAGATTATGCTTCAAGAAAGTTGCTCTCCTCAAAAATTTGGCATCATGACCCGCCAAAGGCAGGCAATTAGAACCCGGCACCAATTTGTAGCCTGTCAAGTGACCTGTCCGGTTTACAGTCCTCGTATTTCTGACCTGTGTTTGAAAAGATATCAATGACGATTCATTGGCAAACCAAACAAATAGAGTACTTTGTAGGACACAAGTCAAGGAAGAATTCACGAGTCACATTCACTTAATTCAAAGCAGGGTTACCGGATTCGCTCGGATACCTGGTACCCTACGAATAGCAAATCGTTAAAAGCGAATTCTATCATCTCGCTTACTACAAATACATATAGCACAGATTTTATAAGAGTGAATAGAAAATCGGTGAGGGAGTAACAAAGCAAATCCGGTAACCTTGATTAAGAGGGTTAAACTCGTGGAGAAAGGGAAGACAGGAAATAACAATATGAAAAAGTTCCGTACAATCCAATGACGAGCAGATAAGGGGTTGCAATCACGCATCGCTTGTAATTCTGATCCCAGAATTGTCTCTTCAGCAAGGAAAGCATTGTTATGGACATTATGATCTCCCTGATCTTCGACTTTGACATTCACCTCAACGACCTATGCAACATCATAATAAGATTTATTTCAAAGATGGTTACACTTATAAAAGCAGAAATGACAACAATGACGAATGCTACTATTCTTAAGTATTTCCCAGCAACTAAAGAGATGACTATGGAATAATGTTGTGTAGTGAGGCAACGCGGTATACCTGATTTACTGCCTCCCCCGGCTTACAATCAACTGCCATATCCATACGAGCAACAAAGAAATGCTGGTGAACTGGTGCATACAGCCCAGGGGCAATCACTGTACCATATTTCCGAGATTCCCCGGGTGATAATGCACCTAAACTCAGAATTCCAGTGAGTTTGACTTCAGCTTCAATTTTCCCATCCTACAAGAACACAAGGTCAGATATAAATTTGAAATAATCAATATCTGGATTCAGCGATTCATATGAGAAATCCAGAAAAGGATTTAAAAGAAATTTTATTAGAAGCACAATATTCTTAAGGAAAGTGGTCTCATAAACGAGGATTGACCAAAATAAATAAGGACCCTGCTTTTTTAACGATTCTAAATTTCTAAAAATAAAGGAACAATCCAGCTTGTTGGCTCGGACTGGCAAATTTTCGCCGGACATTGGATTAAAAATCCCCTTGTCCGCCAAGATTGCTTACTGTCCAGGTAGGAGCGTTAATGTTTAGGTTGTTCTTGAGCATGAAACATTGATATTGGAATAAAAGATGTAGCAATCAGAAAGTTTATTTATGCTGAAGATGTCTACTTGCCTGATAAAAGTGCCAATAGAAGCCATACTCATAGTTTGCCACCGAACAAAAAAAAGACACAGTAAGCCGTCTCGACCTCCTAACTTCAGCTAAACCAGTTCTCCAGTCTTGATGTTTCCATAAAATTCCGTGGTCCTCTTCATGCAGGCACACACAATTCTCAATTGTCTCAACTTCCCCGGTGAATGTTGTAAAGTGAGCGTCAAAGTATTTAATGAAGCCTAAACAATCACAACCCTGACAAGTAGTAAAAAACAAAAACGTCTTAAAAACTGAAGTGTGTAGCCCCCTGCTCAAACAAAGTACTTCCTCCATGGCTCCATCTCATTTATGTTGTACACGTATCCATTTAACTTTGGTAGTCACACACTGTCGGCGGACCATCCAATATTGAAGAAATAATGATCCAGTTGACATCGGTGGACCATCCAAGTCAAATAGAAACAATAAATACATTTTTTATGGAGGTAGTAGTAGATAGAGGTTTCCGAACCTTCTTAAGAGAATGTGCATTTTTCCCAAGGCCATCTTCACCAGCATCAAATGCATTTTTCCTGTAATGGGGCTCGTGTGGATCTCCATAAGGGACAACCATCTCAACAAAACTCAGTCTATGAGCCACAGACCTCCGACCTCGACTGCCATCTACATACGCCACAGAATATAAAACTAGCCCCTCTCGTGGAGTGAATCCTACCCGAAAATTCCACTTTAAGATCACAGTCCAAAGTACAGTATCTGTCAGTTGGGGTCAACAACATTTCATATACAAGGAAAATGGCAGCCAGTATGTACCTTCTGCCACTGAACAAAGTGTCCATCAACACGAAAGCTAGGGCCTTCAGGCTGCAGTATTTGGAGGGGCTTAATATCACTACGATCATTCCCACCTCTAGTCTCGCCAGAAGTATAATTTCTCAACAGATCTGGAGGTGGAAGGGGGACAAATTTACGATCCTCAAATTCCAGGATTACCATGTTCTGTAAATCAACAAGCACATGAATGCCTTCAACAGGCCGCGCATAACCATTATCCATTGGGTAATGGCTCTCAATTCTACAGAATATTAGTGGTTTAGCAAGTCTCCTACTCGGTAAATCAGCTTCGCTGTGATAGCCTACACACCTGCATGTGATTCAACCTCGATCATGATCAATTACACGTGAAATTCTTTCCAGAAGCCATAATGAAAAATTCAACTAACCAAGGATCAACCATGACTAGTTCCATATTTTCAATACCCCTCTTCCTCATTGCTTCTTGGAAAGGTGGATATTCTTTCACAACAGCTTCGCATTCAGCATACTCTGCAGCATCCTAACATGGTGAAAGAAGGCAAAAAACACAAAGATTGAAAGGTATTATCTATTGCTAGAAGAATCGTCAGGTGGAAGACCTACGTTTAAAAACATGCCTGTTCAAAAATGAAAGGGAGTGGAAAATAAGTTTTCAATGAAAAGAACAACTCCCAAGACATATACGGAGTAATAAATACGCACACAAACAGACTAAAGCAAAAGAGATGAATCAAGAAGCTACGGAGTATTAGATTGCATGACTTATACATCAAACAAACAAATGGCACTTAAATACCTAAACTACTGGTATAAATTTCTTTTGATGATAGTCCCACAAATAAACTCCATCAAACCAAATGAATGCTGGTTATAAATTCTAAAGTCCCTACAGAATTGAAAGTTTGATTTGTAGTCGTTTTCCTTCAAGAGACTCTGACTTAAGAGAATGCAACTTCTTCTAAACTGATCCTCATAGATTAGTTATTGAATCTGACTAATTCCGTTGTTTTATACATTCATCAGAAAGCTAAAAATGAAATAGAAGCTATCAGCAAGATACAAGAGCATTGTCAAAGCCTCATACTCAAAATCTTCATAGACAAAATTGTTGGAATTTTAAAAGTAAATTTTGTTTGAAAAAACATAAACTCTAAGATGTTTACAGGAATCTAAGAGATGTTAACATAGACAGACACATTTTATTAGAGGGAGAGATCACGCATCAGATCAACATCAACTATCATGAGAAATCCTTCGACAAGCCTTCACTATGACATACACCTATCGTAAGCCAAGCAAAAGGGACAACATCCCTTCACAATAATCCTAAAAGGCCTCAATAAGATCAAATACCAGCTAGTTCTACTCCTCATGCAAACATCAGTACAGTGAAAACTCAGATCATGAGCTACGCCAACAAATTTCCAGAAGTTCAAATTGATCTTCATTTTGTTGAGTAGCTCTCTTCAAATATGCAACCTAGCGTGGAAAGGAAAAGAACGATGTAAGAGCCAAGCACGGTGGAATCATAATAAAGCAGTTACTAGCTTATATACCATTGCGGGCTGGACGTCGGGGATAACTTCTGACGATACAACTTTCCCCCTATGATGACCTCCTCGAGCTACAGCATGCACTTCCGACAACTCCACAACCCATATACTTGTCTCATTCGTTCGTCTATTGTAAACAATGAGCCTAGCCTGTCTTGGAGGTAGCATACTAGGAATGAATGGCCCATCTTTGTTCCTTGGAACTAATGATGACTGGAAAGGGGGGAAGAAATAAGCATCGGCCAATGCCACAACGTGTTTTTCAGGTTCAACCAGGGTTACTTCAATAAACCGCATGCCGTCTCTGACCTGAAACATTAGGAGAGCCTTAGAATTTTGCAAGACAAGATCATCAACATCATGCCGTCTCTGACCTGAAAAATCACTGACCTCAGGAGTTTCACCAGAAGCTCGAACAGTGGCCACAGCTACTGAAATTTCAGCTTCCGAAAGGGGATCAAGAGGATGCTTGTTTCCAGCCTTTGGCAAACTATGGATGCCTGGACGATAAGAAATTATAATGCAAAAAAAAAATCAATAAAAAGATCGCAAGACATGACATGCTCCACAAAATTTAGGTAGTCACAGAGAAGTACACATTCCCTCATACCATACGTCCATACTGTACCACCGAATCCTCACACGTCAAGAACAGTAATACACTAAGGCTCCTTCATCACGTCATGGATAATCATAGTTTATTTTACAAATTTTGACAATGAGGGGATAAAAGATTTCCAAAAATCTCTTCAAGTTTACTTGAAGTTCATTAACGAAACCATCATGGTGAAAACTCAAGAACATAGTATATCTCAATATCTCACAGTTAGACCATGTTTGGCGCTACACCTGTAATAGCAAGACCATCTTACCTAAGTTCCATACAAGGCCATACTATCAAACATAAAGTTCGACTCAAAATGTTGAAATGACCTATATATTTGTACGACAATGACTTAATAGTAGCATCAACGAAACCAGAGGGAAAATCATTCATCAATAATGAAGCTACTTTTGGCTATAATAATGTACCGATAACATCATCAACTCCATACTAGTCAGTGTCATATATAGTTTCATGGACTGGTGTTACGTATTGCAAGAACATGTGCTTCAACATTCAAGGTGTGTCAAAGCCGCAGTAGTGCTTTTCAACAAAGAAATGCGAGGAAATTAGACAAGAATTGTTCAAAACAGAGCGATGATACTTGTTCGTCTCATTGATTGCTATCAATAAATGAGGTCCAGCCGGTCTTGTAACGTCACTGTAAGCCGTACAACAACAACGCTTACAGGCTAAATATCGGGAAACGTTCAGAAGTTGAGCATTGTTTTCATAATCGTGTGATACAATGGATACTAATGGGGCTGCAGAAGGAATAACAGTAGCAGCAACTCCCTGCAGGAATGCAATGACAGCAACAGCATTCTGCAGGAATGCAATACAGGAGAGCAAAATTGTCAGGGCACGTGAGAAGGGACACCTCAGCAGTACCAATCATCAGCTAATCAATTGTCCTAGGGATGACCACTCAGCAAAAGGAAAGGACCGTTGCCGGTACATGATCCAAGGGGAATGAATGCAGTACAATCAGTACAATTGCCAGCTGCTGCTCTACCAACATTAGATTCCTCTGTTTCTAACTATATATAATTGGCCTTGGATTGTCATTTATTTTTCATGCAAGAATTACTGAATTTCTATCCTTCTCCTCAACTTTTTGTACTGACATAAGAATCAGGTGGTCATTATCACTGCATTCTATGTTTGAGAGCCTATCTTTTGAATAAAAGAACAGCTTTCTCTTCCATTTCTATCATTGCAATTATTTCAATTAAATTTATAACATATCAGTTGGTATCAGAGCTTTAAGATCCTCCTGACCTACAGATTATTTCCTTATTTCCGTCACAATTCGAGAGAATTTAAGAAAAAACCCAAAGAAAAACTCAAAAATATATAATTCCACTTTCCTTATCTACACAAAAAACTCCAGAATATCCAAAACAAAACTCAAATCTATCAAAAAAATGCCAGACACTAATATTAGTGAAGAAGTCAGGGAATTAAAGGCTCAGGTGGAGACCTTGGTACAGACCATTGCGGCTCTTTCTCTTAACCAAGGTAGGCTGGGAGGTGTGAACAACAATATGGTAAGGGCTCCTGTTATCAAGTTTCCCACTTTTAATGGTGACAATATAGAGGATTGGTTATTTAAGTGCATGCAATTTTTTTCTGTTACTGAGGTAGATGAGGCTATGAAGGTCACATATGCAGCTATGCATTTAGAAACCAAGGCCTTAGCTTGGCATCAGGCTTTTGTTAAAAACAGGGATAAAAGCACCACCCTTAAATGGACTGAATATGAGTCAGCCATTAAGGCTAGATTTGGTAACATACATGAAGATCCTATGTCAGAATTATTGGAACTTAAACAAACTGGTTCTGTTCAGGAATATCATGATGAGTTTGACGTGTTAATTAGCAAGCTTAATCTCCAGTCTGAGTATGCTTTGAGTTGTTTCATAACGGGTCTAGATGAGAAGGTATCTGTGATGGTTAGGATGTTAAAACCAAAAACAATTGCTGATGCTTATGGGCTAGCTAAGCTGCAGGAGACCTCACTGGGGTTACAGGCCAAAAATAACACCAAAACCCCCTCAAAACCTCCTTTACTTCCCACACCAAAAACACCCCCAATGGATATGAGTTATAAGACCCCCACATCCTCACAAAAGAAACCTTATCCCCTTTTTACACCATCTCCAAAATCAACACCCAGATTCAGGCCTTTCAATGCTGAAATTGAAGAAAAGAAAGCTAAAGGACTATGTTTTTATTGTGATGAAAAGTTTACACCCCAACATGTGTGTAAGAACAAAAGACAACTATTTATTATGGAGGAGGTAGAAGATGATGAAGGAGAAAAGGGAGAGAATGAGGAGGAAGAGGGTGAGGATTCTGCCGGACAGATGGCTCAAATATCAGTCCACGCCCTGGCTGGTAAACCCCACTGTCAAACTATGAGAATCCCAGGAGTAATAGGCAAGAACACTTTGAGTATTCTGGTGGACTCTGGTAGTACCCACAATTTCATGGATGCTACCATAGCTCAGAAGCTAGGGGTGAAAACAGAAGCTATGAGTAGCTTTCACTTCTCTGTTGCCAATGGGGGGAAATTGATGTGCTCACAGATGGTTCCTCAACTCAAGTGGAAGATAAGAGGCACTGAATTCACAGCTGATTTCTTCATAGTACCTCTAGGAAGTTGTGATGCTGTTCTTGGTATTCAGTGGTTGGAAACCTTAGGACCAATTACTTGGGACTTCAAAGAGTTGACCATGCAATTCCACTTCGAAGGGAAGAAACACCTCTTGAAGGGGGCACAACCATCTAGTGTAAAGCTGTTAAAAGGGGTGGGAAAAACAATCGAGGAAGGTGGCCAAGTGGCTTTGATACAGCAGCATGATGGAGGGGCAGAATTCTTTTCTCTCCAACTAGTACAGGAAGAGAAAGAACAAAAAGAAATCAAGTGTTTGTTGGAGCAATACTTCTCAATCTTCAGGGAACCTGAAGGTCTTCCACCCTTGAGAAATGGGTTCAACCATAAAATTACACTAAAAACTGGCTCAGAACCCACAAATATCAGACCATACAGGTATCCTATGGTCCAGAAGGACGTCATTGAATCAATTACACAGGAGCTATTGGGAGAGGGGGTTATTAGGCAGAGTACTAGTCCTTATGCCTCCCCCGTGGTGCTTGTGAAGAAGAAGGATGGTAGTTGGAGGATGTGTGTAGACTACAGAGCCCTAAACAAACAAACTGTGAAGGACAAGTTCCCCATTCCACTGATAGAAGAACTTTTGGATGAATTACATGGTTCCAAATTCTACACTAAGATGGACCTCAGATCTGGGTTTCACCAGATTAGAATGGCACCCGAGGATGTCTACAAAACTGCATTCAAGACTCATCATGGTCACTTTGAATATATGGTGATGCCCTTTGGGTTAACAAATGCCCCCTCCACCTTCCAAAGCTTGATGAATAGGGTCTTCCAACCCTATTTAAGAAAGTTTGTATTAGTATTTTTTGATGATATTTTGATATACAGTTCTGAGTGGGAGGAACACCTAAGGCATGTGGAGTTGGTATTACAGACTATGAGGGAGCATCAACTATTTGCTAAAATGAGCAAATGTTGCTTTGGGGTTAGGAAGTTAGAGTACCTAGGCCATATAATTTCAGCAGAAGGGGTAGTCACTGAACCATCCAAAGTCACGGCAGTGGCAAACTGGCCAACACCTAAGACCCTAAAACAATTAAGAGGGTTCTTAGGATTAACAGGCTACTATAGAAGGTTCATTAAAGGGTATGGAGCAATAAGTAGACCTTTAACCAACCTACTTAAGAAGGATGCCTTCCTATGGAATGATGAGGCCCAAATTGCCTTTGAAAAACTCAAGGTAGTAATGACTTCAGCACCAGTATTAGCACTACCTGATTATGACAAGCCCTTTGTGGTGGAGACAGATGCATCAGGAGAAGGAATCGGTGCTGTCCTAATGCAGAATCAGCACCCCATTGCCTACATAAGCAAGGCCCTATCTCCCAAGAATCAAGCACTTTCTGTCTATGAGAAGGAGCTGCTAGCTCTCATTCATGCGGTCACCAAATGGGGCCAATACTTGAGAGATAAACAGTTTGTTATCAAGACTGATCATCAGAGCTTAAAACACTTGTTGGAACAAAGGATCACCAACCCATTGCAGCATAAATGGTTGGTCAAATTGTTGGGCTATGATTATGTGATTGAATATAAGAAGGGGAAGGAAAATATAGCTGCTGATGCCCTATCTAGAGTACAGAGCTCGGAACTATATCAGCTGCTGATCAACACTATCAGTACAGATTTATTTGCCAAGATACAGGATGGATGGAGAGAGGATGAGCAACTGGTCTCAATTATCAGGGAGTTGCAGGTAAACCCTAACTCTCATAAACACTATTCATGGAAGGAAGGGCAACTTAAGAGGAAAGGAAAGCTGGTAGTTGGGAGTTCTCAAGGATTACAGGAACAACTGATATCAATCATGCATGATACCCCCCAGGCTGGTCACTCGGGAGTAGAGGCCACCTACCAAAGGCTCAAGATTAAATTCTATTGGAGTAACATGAGGAATAGTGTCAAGGAGTATATTAAGCAGTGTACTATTTGCCAGCAATGTAAGTATGACACCTCTGCCTTACACGGGAAGTTACAACCTCTACCAATTCCCGACTCGGTATGGACAGAGGTGAGCATGGACTTTATTGATGGTCTTCCTAACTCTATGAGGAATAACTCCATCCTTGTAGTGGTTGACAGGCTGAACTCAGGACATTTCATCCCACTAAGGCATCCCTACTCTGCTACAGAAGTGGCACAAGCTTATTTGGATAATATCTACAAATTACATGGAATGCCCCAACAAATTGTTTCAGATAGAGACCCCATATTTATAAGCAAATTCTGGCAAGAACTCTTTACTATACAAGGTGTAACCCTCAATCTTAGTTCAGCCTATCATCCCCAATCAGATGGTCAAACTGAAGTCCTTAATAGGTGTTTGGAAACTTATCTGAGGTGCTTTTGTCATGAGACACCTAATGATTGGTGTAAGTGGTTACCCGTGGCTGAATTCTGGTACAATACCACCTATCACAACTCACTGAAATGCTCTCCCTTTGAAGTACTTTATGGACAACCCCCTCCTATACATATCCCTTATCTTCCAGGAGATAGTAAGGTGGACACAGTTGATAGGATATTATGGGACAGGGAGGAAACACTCTCCAACATCAGATCTAACCTAGCCAGAGCTCAGAATAGAATGAAACAGCAAGCTGACAAGAAGAGGAGTGAAAGAGTCTTTGAGGAAGGTGATTATGTGTTCTTAAAACTGCAACCTTACAGGCAAACCTCTGTAGCCGGAAGATCGAATCAAAAACTTTCTAAAAGATATTATGGCCCTTATCAGGTGATTAAAAGGGTGGGACCTGTAGCATACAAGCTAGCTCTGCCACCTACTGCCAAGATCCATCACACCTTCCATGTATCAATGCTTAAAAAATACTATGGAAACCCACCTGAAGTAACTGGTCCACCAAATCATGGGGAAGAGAAGGAAGAACCTGAATTGATTATGGCCAGGAAGGTGGTCAAAAGAGGAAGGATTTCTGCTACCAAGGTGTTAGTCAAGTGGAGGAATTCTCTTATCGAAGATGCTACCTGGGAGTTTCTGTATGACCTCCAACACAAATTTCCTACATTTGATCCTTGGGGTCAAGGATTCTCTCAAGAGGAGGGTAATGATACAATGGATACTAATGGGGCTGCAGAAGGAATAACAGTAGCAGCAACTCCCTGCAGGAATGCAATGACAGCAACAGCATTCTGCAGGAATGCAATACAGGAGAGCAAAATTGCCAGGGCACGTGAGAAGGGACACCTCAGCAGTACCAATCATCAGCTAATCAATTGTCCTAGGGATGACCACTCAGCAAAAGGAAAGGACCGTTGCCGGTACATGATCCAAGGGGAATGAATGCAGTACAATCAGTACAATTGCCAGCTGCTGCTCTACCAACATTAGATTCCTCTGTTTCTAACTATATATAATTGGCCTTGGATTGTCATTTATTTTTCATGCAAGAATTACTGAATTTCTATCCTTCTCCTCAACTTTTTGTACTGACATAAGAATCAGGTGGTCATTATCACTGCATTCTATGTTTGAGAGCCTATCTTTTGAATAAAAGAACAGCTTTCTCTTCCATTTCTATCATTGCAATTATTTCAATTAAATTTATAACATATCATCGTGTGAGACGAATATACAGCATATTAGAAGCTTGATCACTATCATACAACTGCAAGATGTTAAAATTTATCTTCCAAGAACATTGATCACTATCAATGAATGAGGTGTAGACGGTTTTGTAACCACATCTTAAGCAAACACAACAATTACTAACCAACTATTCATAATTTGCGACACTAAACAGCCAAAAATATAGACGAAACCTAAATTTATCAACGCAAAACAAACAACCATCATCATCGTCATCATACAACAACGATTTCAACAACTACAGGATGACTACCGAGTTTTACTGTTTTCATCATAATTTACGAGATCAAACAGCAACAAATATCGACGAAATCTAAATTATATCAACACAAAACAAACAATCACCATCATCATCATCATACAACAATAACTTCAGCAACTACAGGATAATTACGGACTTCTACTGTTTTCATCATACTTTGCGACATTAAACAGCAAACAAAGAATCGACGAAACCTAAATTCATCCACAAAAACAAACAATCATCAATCATCATCATCATCATACAGCAATAATTTCAACAATTACAGGATAACTACCGAGTTTTACTGTTTTCATCACAATTTGCGACGATAAATAGCAGAAAAATCGACGAAACCTAAATTTATCAACGCAAAACAAACAATCATCATCATCATCATACTACAATAATTTCAGCAACTGCAGGATTTTCATCATGATTTGCTACATTAAACAACAACAGCAACAAAATATCGACGAAACACAAATTTCTCAACGCAAAACGAACCATCGTCGTACAATAATAATTCAACAACTACAAGAAACCGAAAAAACTTCATGATCATAAACAATTCAAAAAAAAAATTAAAAAAATACAATCGCCTCAATTTAACGATGAAAAAAAAGAGAGAAATAGGTTACTAGTTTACTACCTTTGGCAGGCAATGTAGGATGATCAGCATGAGACGACAAAACGGCGTCGTTGGACTTCGAAGGCGTTTCCGAAAACGACGTCGTTTTCGAAACTGCGGCCATTGTAAAGGATTCGAAAGCTCGAAATCAGAATTTTCAATGAATGATTTAAGATTTTGGCAACTAATTGACATACAAACTAAATTAAAGTGTGTATTGATCGATTTCCGTCGATTAAAATTCCTGATTTAAACGATAATATTAGTAGAATAATGCAAATTGTGGAGGGAAGATGAGGAAGAAGACGAAAATGTTGAGTGAGTGGAGGAAGTGTACAACAGCGACTAATTCCAGTTTTGGATTTTCTCCGTTTAATTGACGTGTCACCCACCTGGATTTATGACATCACGGAATCAATTAGTCTCAACTCGTCATGTCGTACCATCTCACACTTTCTACTCCCTCCGTTTCTATGATATCACATTTCTTAAGAAAAATAATAAAATAAGTAAAAGGAGAGAGTAAAGTAGGTAGGCCACCAGGTAAGAGAGAAGTGTGATAGAAAAATGGAAAGTGGAAGAAATCAAAAAAATTGTTGAAAAAGGAAATGCGTAAGATATCAAAGAAACAGAGGGAGTATTATGTTAGATGTATCATGATAATTGTATTGTAAGATCGTCTTGTATGAAAATTTGTGTTACGAAATACGGAGTAGACTAGAGAAACGGATCGACTATAACGAGAATGAGTCGAGTTGGATTATTTTGGATAGTAAGAATATGGTGGGTTGTGATAGGACGGATTGTTTTGGGTTGAGTCGAATTAATTAGAACGAATGTTATCGATTATTGGGTTAGTGATAAGAGTATTTAGTTTCTAATCGGGTGAAGATGGGTGAGTTTAGGTTACGGGTCCAATTTTGGTTGTCAAATCAAGTGTTGGGTTGAGTGGGGGGGGTCGGTCATTCGAGCCGATCTACTTTAGTGATGTTAAGGATTTAGGTGCAAGTTTATGTGCCACATTAATGGTGTAGCGATGAAAGAACATCTTTATAAATATGCATTGCTGATAATAATAATTTTGGTGTATATGGCACATAAATATGAGATTTTTGTTTGAGCAGTCGGGCGTCTGGAAACCCTTGACAAAGGTTTTTACAATGAAGGAACCTAAGAGTAAATTTGTGAGGGCTTAACCTAAAGTGGACATTATATTATCGTACTATCGTGGGTTGTGGACTCAAGTACAACCGAGGTCAAACATGAGATATCCACGTTTTCGCGTACAACAAGTAGTATCAAAGCCAAAGTTATTAGCACTTATGGAGAGACAGGGCAAGACATGTAGCAACTATCATGATCAACTACATTACACGAGATAATATTTGGAAATATTAAAACAAAGATTAAAATGAAAATGAAAAGCTTGAAATTGAACGTCCCGAGAAGGAATAAGGAAAAAGTCCGGATGAGAACTTTATCGCATCTAAGATCCTACTCGACTCACTTCAAAAAAAAAAAAAAAAAAAGAAGATCCTACTCGACTCAAATTTAGATGAACCCGGTTAGTCCCAAAATGGCCCACAAAGTGCTCTCTAGTCTCTACCCATAATCCAACTAATCCCCTCCCTCCCTCACTTGCTTGCTTTTCGAATATACCTATGAATCTCTACTACTACACTGGCCCCCTCTCCTTTAGCTGCCTTCTTGGCACAAACAAAGGGAACCCATAGCCATAGGATTACGCTCTGCTCTTGGTGGATTTCTTCATTATATTTTTTCTGACTTTTGAATGTGTAGGGCTAAAGATAGAAAGCATATTGTAGAATTTTAACATCAATTTTTTGAACTTTGTTTACATCCTTACATTGCATCCTTGTATAGTGCCATACTAGTGGAGGGGACTAGAATAATGATGCTTTAGGGGTATAGGGATATATCATATATGGGATGCCATGTACACGTTTCGGATTTTGAATTTTCGTCATGTTTTTGTTTTTCCGAGTTATGCACACCATGTGTTCGATCAAATGGGTGAGTGGAGAGGTACACGTTAAGGTTTTGGTTAAAATGATGGTTGAGTCGATTTTTTTGGTACAAGACGAGATAAAGATACTCCTAAGACGTCCTCCCGGAGGATGGTTTGGAGCTCCGCTGGTGTTGAGTACAATAAAGTACGGAGTAGTAGTGAAGGAGGTGTAGACGCCTTATAGGTCTTCAAGTCATGATCATGAGGTCTCAGGTTCGATTTGCACACAGTTAACAGTTAACAATGTCGTGTGTTTAGTCAAGTGTGAAACATTTATCTTGAGGTCTCACGTCTTTCGTTGCAAATCGAAATGTGAGTATAGTTTTTTATCACATGAAACAAGGTTCAAACTTATATGAGCTTAATATATGTACAGCTGCATGTGGACGTTTGCTTTATAATGCTTCTTTGGTGAGTATAATGATATAAGTACGGTGTGCTATACAACTTGGTATGGGCCTCCAAATATCATTTGACGGCCTTGATATAGCCTATATATTCTCGTTAGTGCATCTGTTTACGCTTATGTGTGTAGCAGCTGTGAATTGAAGTTGCTTGATATTCAGTGATGTTTGCTTTGTAGCAAAATGTGTTCTACCTCTATATATAGCTACTTGTGTCGATAATAATGCTATGAGACCATTTGACGTTTCAGACATTCTCATGCAAGGCCTCGTCATCTATTTGCAACATACTACGATGCCTTGCAAAATTAAATAGAAGGCCTATGTTACTCTGACTCATTTTGGATTACGGCTTTGTCATTGCTGTTCTGGTGGTTGTCGTTTACATTAATTTCTTGTATGTTTAGTGTCTACTCTTCATTCTTGATAGGTTCCAAAACCCGATACCTGTACCCCTCTAGGGGTTTTTGAAACAGTGAGGAATGGATGTGGAACACAATCCATTTACCCTCGTACACCCAGGAGCCATACAAACATTGAGCCAGTCAAAGCTTGTATGCAACCGTAGTGAGCTGAACTGAACAAAGAAGACTAACACCTAGTTATACATTACTCAGTTAGGTCTTAGGACTAGGGGGAATTTGTCCATTTACTTTTAGTTAGTTAGTGCCAAATCTATGGTGAATTTGTAGTATAAAGTAGTAGTGACATGTTGCATTAAGTTATTGGATACCATCATACTGTTCAAGCATGCTAGGCTGAAATGCTGATTGTAATGCTGCTGACTGTGACACTTTACCCTTTTTATTTGCAGATAAAATATCTCATTCTTGCTATGCAAATGATGCAACAAATCAGTATCCCTCTTAACTATCCATTTAATTGGACATTTCCGTACACAGAAACGGTAAGATTTCGCGTAAGCATTATGTATTCAACTATCTTTCTTCCTTTTATATCATCGTGGGAGTCTTTTTAGAGATATTACGTGAATATTGTTGTTATAGATAGTCTTGTTTTTTTTTCCCATGGTTAGAAAACATAATACTGGATCTGGCTTATTTCTTCTGTAGTGTCTTTGTGTATAGAGCTGATAATAGATACACCAAGAGGCAACAGCCAGAAGACTTGACTTGACTACTTGTTCGACATGCGACTCCTGATAAATTCTGATCATCAGTTACATGAACCCAAAACCCGATTCAATATTGACCCAATATGGCACGTTCTGACTTGATCCGACCAAAACCTGACATGACTAACCTGATGACCACCTACCACATAGCCAATGATCAAAGCTACCAAAAAAACATGCAGTCGAGTGTCACAACATGGAAGAAGGCCGAGTACCTTACCCTGCCACCCGTCATAGGCAAGAGTCTTAAGCAATTACGTCTTTGTTGTCGCTGCAATGTTAAAAACTGAACACTGTTCAACACTGATCTATGATCTAAAATTCTGGTTACTCTTTCCAATTTTTCTAGCAAGTGGAGATCCAAAGTATACTCTGTTATTTTCTTTGTAGTCTCTTATTTAAGTGTGATTCTCAGAATTGAAGACCCACCCACTCACCTATGAGATGTCATCAGTATAGATGGTCCACCCACTAATTAAGCAATTATCCTAAATTAACTGCATCACTAATGCAGTGCATGAACTACATAGTTACATCACTATCAAGTGCCCTTTAGGGTA
The DNA here is from genome assembly GCA_958450325.1 of Agrostemma githago. Taxonomy (NCBI): domain Eukaryota; kingdom Viridiplantae; phylum Streptophyta; class Magnoliopsida; order Caryophyllales; family Caryophyllaceae; genus Agrostemma; species Agrostemma githago. Next base: position 4,070,724 of record OY288259.1, read on the forward strand.
GCAGTACATATCAGCTGATAACTGATTGAAAAAGGCAGCATTTAATTTACGGACTCATTTAGAAGTATCTGTAGCTATGGTATTTTATTATAACTTCGTGTATTTTGGCATAAAATGAGGTGTCCTTTTGTCATATCCATGTCCGACTGTCACGGTCACACGGGGACATGGGTATGCTACTATGCAAGGTAATGGGCATAGTCGGAGTAACATAGGTTCTCATCACTCGTTGATGTGCCTGACGGTCTCTTTTCTTTCTCTAATGGAAAAACTTGGCATGAAAATTGACTCAGTAATACGTTTACGCCATATATTTTTTTAAATCATGAAGCAACGATCGGGCAATGCAATTTTGAGCGAAAATTGTGTCATGGGTCATCGATATTCATTTCTTTGCGATTTATGTTTAAAAAAGGAGTACTTGTGGTAGAATTTTTTTTGTACAGAAACTAATATGAGACCATTTACATGTGAGACCAGCTGAAACTTGAGTTCGTCGCATGTAAATTCATCTTATATATACGACGTGTTGTACCGTAGGCAGGAGTTTATGGTGATCGCGATCAAGTTATCAACAAATTAATAATGTCATTTAGAGGAAACAAGCGCATTAACCAGGGATTTGGATTCCGTTTACATCAAACAACCCGATAATCAATCGAGTAATTATATCATTTGGTTGCCTGGAGGCTATATCTACCTATGAGTTTGCTGAGGCCACTAATGAAGTGGGCAATGCACTCAAATGTTGCTTTCCCTTAACTTTATTTCCTGCTAATCATTCACCAAACCCTTATATAAACATACCTTGCAGGTAGTATGTGGTATACTCCCAAGAAGTTTGGATGACAAATGGCAAAAACTGTGCTTCTTGCTCTTCTACCCACATTCATGACTCTGATGTTTGCTACATGGCTTACTCTTTGGTTTCTCAAACCCACAGATTTCTGGACAAAGAAATGGAAAAAAGTGGAAAACATGCACACCATTTTTCATTATAATGGTATATATGTTGTACTCATTTCATATGGTTGGAGTGCTTAACTGATCAAAACTAATGACGATTTCTGGTATTTTAATTAATCTGCAGGAATCGATTTTTTGGTGTATAATCTCCCTTTTATGTTACTGGCTATTGTTGGATTCGTGTACTTGTATTTGCGGCCAAAGCTGTCAATCAGAAGGTTGGGTCTACCATATTCTATGATCCTACTGTGTTTAGTGTATAGATTGACCGGTTTTATAGCCTGTGGTTTAGCATGCAAGGGTAATCTATAGCCTGTGGTTTTCGATGCAGGAAATCGAGAAGACATGCAATGGGCATATCGAATCCGCTTATAGTCAGAACTCCTTTGGGTGTGTTAACTGGCATGGATTTTATAGCAATGTTTGTAGTTTTATCTCTTCTTGTTTGGACATTCTATACTCGACTCTCCCAGGATTACAAGAAGATGGTACCGGCCAAACCCGTGAAATTGGATATTCTGTGAGTTTCCTGTCAATTCTGAATCAATTTATTTTTCGACACCTTAACAGATGCCTGCATGCAATACTTGATTATTATCAAAGTTACTCCAACTCTTTTGAATCACCTCACGTACCCATGTCCAACACTCGAAACTTGGACATGGGTATGACACTTGGATTCTTCCTTTTAAGTCAAAATATGTAGAATGTTAATAAAAATAACCGACATTTGGATACGCAACCGTGTCAGACACTTCTAAACGAGTCTGAGTAGCATAGATTATTATACAGTAAAATTAATGCACTGATGTCATGATATTTCAGATGGCAGTACAAGTTCTTCAAGATGTGTAATAGGTTCGGCCTCATGACGGAAATTTGCCTTGCTCTTCTTCTGCTGCCTATCTTAAGAGGATTGTCCATACTCAGATTGGTTGGCATCCAATTTGAAGCTTCTGTGAAGTATCATATTTGGCTCGGAACAATGCTGGTATTTTTCGCTACTCTGCATGGAGCAGGTACCCTATTCATTTGGGGCATCAACCACAAGATTCAAGATCAGGTTCTCACATAACTGAATCTACACGATTTCTATTTCCGCCTTTTTGGTTAATGGTAATAGGAAACTGACTCTTTCTTATTGCAACAAAACTTGTAGAGATGACAATCAGGTCAATCGGGTCAGGTCAAAACTTTTCAGGCCCAGTCGGGTTTGTGTCGGGTTTTGGGCAGGTGTCATATTATTATTGTAGGCTTTTTTACCCAATAGTTTTAGTTTTCACCATTATTTTGTTTGATTATATTGTTATTCAGTCAAACGTACTGAATCACTTTCATTTGGATCAATATTTGGTTTAATAATTGGCCATCATCACTCTTATATTTCTTAATGGGTCAATACTGAGTTGAGTTTGTAACGAGTTGGGACGGGTTCGGGCACTGGCTATCTGGTGTAGAGTCCAATATGGGACGAGGCAGGTGGTGTCTGGTCGAGTCAAGTTTGCTAGCTCTAAGCAAAAGGCTGCATACATTCTACTAAACCCGGCAAAATTGAGGCAACTCGATGTGTATCAGTTTACTGTCACTAATATTTGTCTATAATATGATTGCAGATATGGAATTGGCAAAAAGACGGTCGAATTTATTTAGCTGGGGTGATTGCACTTGTTGCAGCACTGGTTATATGGATTTCATCACTTCCCTTTGTGAGGAGGAGATACTTTAATGTGTTCTTCTATACTCATCATTTGTATATAGTTTTCATAGCCTTCTTTTTGTTCCATGCTGGGGACAAACACTTCTTCTTGGTATTCCCTGGAGTTTTCCTCTTTGGCCTTGACAAGATGCTCAGAGTAATCGGCTCAAAGCCGGAAACCCAAGTTCTTTCGGTTAGAATTTTCCCAAGCAAGATTGTCGAGCTCACATTTCCGAAAGATCCAGGTTAGAAATATCAATGACACTCTTCGATCATATACTTGCTTATTTAGAATGCCTCATGGGTCGCGCAAATTAGAACAGGCAAACGGGTTAACCAAGTCGGGTTCAGGTTAGGACATTTCAGGTTTGTAACAATTCAGGTCAGTTTTGGTCATTTTAGTTTCGGGTTATTTCATGTGTGTTATTATCAAGTTATTTAAAGATAATGATTTATATACTGAAATAAACATTTGAATCGGGTCGGGTTGATTCAGGTTCCAGAGTCAAGTTTGAGCTCAGGTCTTTAAGGTCTTTACTTTGGGTGTCAGGGCGGGTCATTCGGGTCGAGTCAGGTCAGTTTTACCATGTCTATCGCAAATGATAGAGTGAGGGGATTAGGGGGAGGAATTATGCAACATATACCGTGTGAACAACACATAAAGACTGTGTATCACGATGAGAAGTAAAACTGCACCAAATGACGGCAAATTCACAATGAAATGAAAATTTGCTTCTTTTCGATTGTGTGCAGGATTGAAATATATGCCAACTAGCATAGTATTCGTGAAAATACCGATGATTTCCAAATTGGATTGGCATCCTTTCAGCATTTCTTCGAGCTCCGCTGTCAGTGATCAGACTATATCAGTTATGATCAAATGTAAAGGATCCTGGACAAATGCTTTGTACAATATGGTGGGTAATGAGCTCGAGTCACATGGCAAAACCAAAAGACACATTTCTATTGCAGTAGAAGGCCCCTATGGACCTGCTTCCTTAGATTTTATGAGGTTTGTGTATGATTTCCAAATTACTGAATCGCGGTTTCTATTTTATAGATTACTGCCAAAGTTTCATCCTAGTTTCCTCAAAAGTGCTTTTCGCCGACCTTCATCATCCCTATTATCTTCATCCTAGTTATATGTCTGATTCAGATAATTACCATCATGTAATTACAATTTTTTTTGATGCAGGTATGACAATCTATTATTAGTCGCAGGAGGGATCGGTATAACTCCAATGCTGAGCATATTGCTGGAAATAGGATGCACCGAAAATGGTCTAAGAAACAAATCCCCTACACAAATTCAGCTCATATATGTCACAAAGAAGTCTCAAGACATTTCTTTGTTCAGTCCGATTTCTCACTTAATCTCAAACCGACCCTCAGAATCCTACAATCTCAAGATTAAAGTCTTTGTGACCCAAGAAGAAAAGGGCAGTTCAAGTGTAAGAGAGTTGCTGAATGAGTTTTCTACAGAGAGGAGCATTCTCTGTGACTTGAACAGGTCGAATTACATTTTCGGACCTGTAAATCTGCTGTGGATGGCGGCGTTTGTTGGCATTTCATCTGTCGTGTTCCTTCTTTCCCTATGTATTTTCAACCTTTTTTTCCTGACATCAAAGACGAAATCATCGAAGATGAGTACTCCCTCCACTGTAACTGATCTCTTTCTGGTGTGCTCATTTCTAATCGCTATCGGTTGTAGTGGGTTGGTAGCAGCTGTGCTGCGATGGAGATACTCAAAGAAAGACCAAGTTATATCAACTCGAGAAAAAGAAGATCAAAAGGTTGTGAAATTAGGATCCGTGGATGATGTATCGGCTGTTGAAGAACACGAAATCTATTATGGAGGAAGGCCTATTTTTTCAGGTAATCCTCATTTCTGGTAGCTTCAATTCGGGTCAATTTTTATTTAGTCGTTCGATTAGGCCACTTTCGAGTTATAATCAATTCGTACTAGACTACTAGGTCCATCAAAGTTCACGCTACTTACCGGTCAGTTCCAGTTTCAGGACCATTTTCTTGTTATTATGTTCTGTTTTGATTCAAGTACCTCATATATGTAATTAAAGGTGGCAAATCGGGTCGGATAATATCGGGTTTGGTCATACCGAGTCAACATAGGTTTTCAAATCCGGGTCGGGTTGTTATCGGGTCTATTGATGTGGTGCCCAGGTTGGGTCATTATTGAGCCTTCCAATATTGTCATTTTTTTAATCACGCCATGTCAATTTTTTGGCGAATTATTTTACTTTTCGACCATTTTTTGGTTTGTTACCTTTTTTATCAACTTAAAAGTATGAAGCTAAATACTAAATCGCTTTCAATATTAAGTTTACTGGGCCGAATTCAGTTGTGATCAGGTGCCTGAACATCTGGTTGTGTCAGGCCCCAAACGCATCGGGTGCAGTCAATTTAGGTCTTTATTTTCGGGTTCTGTCGAGTCGGGTTGGGTCACGTTTGCGAGCTCTATCTGTGATGTCATTTGGGTCAGCATTCTTGATAGCTACTCGTAGTACTTAATGAGTCATGACCACTCGTTGCAGCATTATGTTGTCCAGGGAGGCACAACTGCATCAAAAAAACATGATTTATTTGCCTACAAAAGCTCTGTTTTTGTTTGGACTTTTACTTGATTAATCTTGTGAAACTGATGACTGTGTACTGTGACACATTCCAACAGATTTAGTGGCTGACACAGGAATGAAAATCAAGGGATCGAGTGTCGGTGTCGTTGTTTGTGGACCGGAATCAATGAAGGAATCAGTGGCATTAGCATGCCAAGAAAAAACACAAGCTCTCAAGTTGATGCCAAAGAAGCAACAAACTCAACCTGCCTTTGATTTCCACTCCCTCAACTTCACTCTTTAGTTCTGCGACACTTCGAAGCTCAAAAACATACGTAAGATTTACGCAGACATCTAGCTTCTTAATTAAGACGCGATTACTACTTTCAATATCGAGTATGAACGGATAATTAGTGCATAATCCTGTAAATTGTCAACTAATGTTTGAAACTATGCTGTATTATTATCATATAATATATAGACGAGTAAATTATAGTACTCTGTATCAGCTAGTCTTGCTTAAAACGCTAATAAGATTGAGGGAGACGGGATTCGAAATGAGAAGCTTTGTCAAGAGAGCCAAGGTTGTGTGTTGGTGCACTTCAAAGCACTGGATATCTTGGCAGGCAATCATTTAATTTGTATGCACATTGGTTAAGCAACATGGTGGTCTTTCAACTAAATATTGGAAACGGCAACACTCCACGTATGTTTATTGTGAGACATCCTCTATAACATATTAAAATTCAAAACGGTAACAACCATCATGTGAAAGGTCTCATAATAAATTTATTGTGAGACAGTCTCGTTTGAAAATTTTACTGAGTCGAGATGATAGCTTTAGGAAAACGCGTTATCGGATAGATGGGATGACACATGTATTCAGTTATGAAAAGGAAGGTTATAAAAAGTGAGACCAATAGTTTGGTGTGATCATCATAGCAAGTAACCTTAAACCACTTATTTCATAACCCTAAATTAAACCTTGACCTCACAATCAGAATATGCTCCATTGTCTCCTTCTCCTCATTTTCTGGATTTCCAAATTCATTTGGAATCATATGATGACACCTCGAATTGTATGAGACGATTTTGCATCGTAGAATGGTCTCTTTATATAAAAGTTTCTTTATTTATTTATTATTAATAAATGAATAGTCTTTTAGAGAAGTAAAAATTGTTATACGTGTGAAATCGTCTTACAGTTACGTTTGATTATTAAGTGTTTACGGTTTTTTAATGAGTTAATCTTGCTTAAACGGATCAAATATTAACACATATACTAATAAAGATGGATCATTTGACATTTCTTAGGTAATTTGTCATGTGAGTTTATATGTTATTTGACCCGTTATTTATAACGTAAACAAGAATTTGTATTATTTGATTTAAGAATCTCAAAAAAAAAAAAAAAAAAACAATTGGTTGGGGACACGTATCCTGTATTTGTGGCCAAACTTTAGGCCACAATGTTTCCTGACATTTTGTTGGACAATCATTCTTGTGCAAAGCCCATGAGTAGGCACAAATTAGTTGAAAAAGCTACCCACAATAATACTCTAATTCTTACTACTCCATAATACACAATTGTAAAATTATCGTGAAATCATTGTACCAGGATATCTATCATTCTACGTACTCTTATATAAAATGAGATAGAATACGAGTATTATATAGAAGGAAATTTTGATATACATGATAGCTTCAAGACCACGTGTACGGTACGGTGTACATGATCAGCAATTTTATTACAATGTGACATGCTCGAAGTATAGACAACGTACGCTAATACGAATCATATTGTGATTATTTTATAAGAAACTAACTGAACAAAGGATGACCAACTAACGGAATACAATTCCACGTGCACGGAAACTTGGAAAGTTCTTTTGCTAAGACAATAATAGGATATAAATATAATAATTGAGTCTCAATAATTATGACCTTAACGTTTTGATTGATATATATAGTCATCGAACATGGTATCATAATCAGTGTGACCAAATATCGCATACTTGAATCCTGACAATTTCCATGTATAATATCAGATTATTATAATCAATAATCGTTCAATCCCTCGTTCAATTTTATTTACGAATAAGATATAGAGTATATTTGAGTGTTTCAGGACTTGTCTTGTTTTAGTTAAGATTTTACAAGTGGGTAACAACACATGTGGTATTTGTTTCCTTAATCGCATCATATGGTGTTGAATAGACATGTAGGTCGGCATTAGTCATTAGTACTGTATTACTCATTCATGCCGACGAACGAACTTCATCGTGTCTTTCTATTACAGCAAATGCTTATATTTACACTTTATCATACTCTTATTCACCACTCCACGTAACTTCTTTTTTTATCTATCTTGTTTTTTTTTAATGACCATAATTTAAAAAATAAAATAGACGGTATATCATATATGTGATAAAGTAATTAAACGGTTTAATAAAAGATCATTTTCATTTTTCAAGTTGATGCATACTCCCGAATTTCTATCATTTAGTGAATGTATCGAGTTGTATTTCATTTCTTTATTGAATTCCTATCATTTATTGAATATATAAAAATATCTTATTCAAATGATAAAAAATCTCATGAATGAGATATTACTATTTAAGTCTATAATCAAACTTGCTTACGTGTAATCATCCATATAATCAATACTCCACAAAGTTTATTAATACGATGGTTGATGAAGTAAGGGTGGTCAAACATGCGGGTCTGCTTGGACTCAGTCCGCTACCCCGGTTACTTTAAGCCAGAGCCCATGAAACCTGTGTGTGGCCCGACATGACCCACCCCAAACCCGGGCCAGCCTGACCCATCCGGTCCCGTCAATTTTATTTTTTTTAAGGAATAGTATATCTGTACCTCCAGGTGTCGAGTTCGGGTAGACCCTCTCACTCAACCCGGCCCGCCCACCCCACCGTTTGGGTTTTACTCAGTTTGATCCGCCCAACCCGAGCCGGGACCACTCCTAGTAGGAAGTAGGAGTAATTTTTTGTGTGGTTTACCTAAGTTTTTAATTTGGTGTGTGAAAGACGTGTGTTATGGCCCTGCCCCTAGGAGTTGAGATAGATGCCCAAAAATTGGAAAAGTAATTGGTATTGACTTTGATTATACTCCATCATGTCTATGGTCCGTCAGTATGGACCGTATCTATCTAAGTCCATACTCCACACTCCACAGTCAGACTGACTTATGCGCACCCATATTCTTGGAACGAACTTCACTTCACCCATCGCCCCATACCCCCAAACCCGGCCCTTTTCATAATTTTTGATTTGATTCTCATTCAACTTTCAATCCCACCATTTCTCCCAATATTCCCAATAATATGACAACAATATACCGAGTATTATTCTCTATAAGATTCGAATAAAAATGATTCTTCCGACTTCGGTTTAACCTTTTTTTTTTATGTGTAAATGTGTCATGTCCGATGTCCAAGTGGGTTAGGTCATACTCTTCTTTCTCAAACTCAAGTTTAGGCATGACCCTCGGTATGTTAGGATAGTCCGTATCAAAATGGGTTTGAGTCTTATTAGAAACATAAGTAACCATGCGACACTACTGAGCTACTATAACATAAGATTATGTCCAATAAAAAATGACTCAAATTAAAGATTTTCAAGTAAAACTTACAAATTCTTGTTTGTGTCGGATGTATCATCATAAGGGTAAGTATTATTGAAAACACAAAAATAAATTGTTTTGGAGGTAGGAAAATATTAGTCTCTATGCAAGTACTCTATGAAATAGAATACTATTAGATCTATTTTAACTTTTATTCTATATCCAGAGATAAATCATCCCAAGAGAGATCACTAAATAAAATGAAGGTGATAATTAATTGTAAGACTGTCATAGGAGCAATTTGTATAAAGGCACTCCCTCTCTGTATCAATATAGGTCTCTTAAGAGACGGTCTCTCGTTAATCTTACTGAGAGATTAAGTACAAATGGAAGTAACAGTGGTACCAACAAAAGTATGTACGATTAACATAAAAGATTATACAAATATAAAGAGGGTACACTTGTTATAAAAACATGTACAAAACAAAGCTATCATTTAAGGATACAAATAAGACATTAGAGTAGTACTGAAAAGTCGTCTCTCAATAAGTTATTGAAGGACCGTCTCTTACAAGATTTTGTGATATATATATATATATATATATATATAACATTTTGATTTTCCATGTGAGTGTTAGACTTTTTTTCAAATTTTTAAAAATTACACTATAATTTTTTTTTACAAAAAAACTTTCAATTAATTATATATATTTCAAGATATTTTTTCTTATAATATCTCGAAAAACAAGAATGACTTATTAAAAAAATAAAGAAATAAAACTTAAAGTAGAAGGAAAATAATTAATACTCCAATAAATTACTAATAATTGAGTCCCACAAAGTTCAACTAATTTTCCTAAATCACTTTATTCAATTAAAAAAAAATATTAAAATAAAAAACGTGTGGGCCACTTCCACCTCTCCCACCTTCTTTCACCCTATAAATAAACCTCCTTCGTTTGTTCTCAGCGGTTTGAAGCCACCACCTGTCTTCAACACCTCCCCCCCTCTCTCACCTCTCTCTCTCTCTCTCTCTCTCTCTCTCCTCCACCGCAAACATAATTCCTTCAATGACGTCATCTCCGCCGCTGAAATCCGTCACCTCCGTCAAGCTTCTCTGCAGTTACGGCGGCCGAATCCTTCCTCGTCCTTCCGACGGCCACCTCCGCTACGTCGGCGGCCTCACTCGCGTCGTCTCCGTTCCTCGCTCCGTCTCCTTTAACGGTACTAATTAATTCATTAATTAATTATCATCAATTTATTCAATTAAATTGAATTGAATTGCATAATTTATTGAATTCTGAGCAATTTTCGTAACGAATTGTTGATTGATTTGTTGTTGTTATTGTTGTTGTTGTTGTGATTATAGAGTTGGCGGAGAAGCTACACGAGTTATGCGGCTACACGGTGATTCTCCGGTGTCAGCTGCCGACGGAAGATCTCGATGTTCTCGTAACAATCAAATCAAACGAAGATCTAACCAACATAATCGAAGAATACGACAAATCCGCAACAATTTCAGGCAAAGAAGCGAAAATCAGAGCAATCCTATCGTCGCCGTATTCCACCGCCTCATCACCAGCGTCGCCGGTGTCGTCCTCGTCGTCTAGCCCCGACCTATCGCCGTCATCCACCGATCCACGCCGCTGGAGCCACCGGAAGCCGCCGTTGACGGCGGCGATGCACCGGAGTAATGTTCCGAGGAGAGTTTATCAGTATAAAGTCGTCGGAGATTGCTATCACAATTACTATCCTTGCAATCTGCAGGCCAATTCACGGCCGCGATCTTCGTCGTATTTTTCGCCTCAGCCTTCCAATCTCTGGCATTAAATTTTATATAGTACAGTACATTCTTTCAAATTTTCCTAAAAATAATCGAATTTTTTACTTTCAAATCGTCATATAATTTGAATTTGATCTACAATTTGGAACCCTAAAAACTCAAATTAAAAAAATCGAAGAAATGAATATAGTAGGAGTATAGCCTATAATTTTTTTTAAAATTGGCTATGTAATTCGGTTGTATTATACAGAGAAATCTGGTGTGGTTTGTTCCGATTTGTTGATTTCGATTTAATTGTTTTTTTTGGTCGTTCTAATTTCGCGGAATTTCCCCAAATCTAAAGCCGTTAGGGTTCCGTTACCCGCCGTCAATTTACTTTCCATTATTTTAGCAACCGCGCTGAAAATACAACTACGCAATTCCAAAATCGTAGGTTTTGTAGTCGTGTGCGTGTGTTGTGTGTATTTTTTGTGCCGTATATGTCTATGTGTCCTTTGTATATACGTTTTGTGTGTTTCGTATACATGTATTGTGTATGTATTTGTATCGATTTTGTGTGTTTGGTATGTGTGTATTATTCCGTATGTTTGTGTCGTAGTTGTGTGTCTTGTACGTATGTATGTATTTGTACTCCGTATTGTTTTGTATTTAGAGTTTAAGAATGATAACTAATACGGATTTTGTTTGATTTTGTTGCAGGTTGGGAACTTTGAAGAAGACGTATTCTTTGAAACTCGAATCGGGTTTACACAAGAATACAGGATAATTCAGGAGTGGACGACACTTAAAGTTGGAATCGATAATGAAATGACCTCTATTTATCATAATATTTTCTTAAATGAAAAAAGAAAAGAGAAAAAATGAGAAAAGGAAAACACCATTAAAGTACTAAAATGCTCAAGTCATAAGCATAAATTGACAAGACCAGATCTTTTAAAATGAACTTTAAAGAAATTAATAATGAGATATCTCATTAACGTTATTGAGGGACTATTTCTTAAAAATTGAAATTGTCAAACTAAACCGTAAACAAGATGAACTAGGGCTGAATATGAACCGATTGATTCAAAATTCAAATGGCCTTACGGGTATCAGTTGGATGGGTTAAAAGTTTGAAAATATGAACCAATCGATCTAAATTGCAATATGGAGCAAATCATAAACAATGATGTACAAAGTATTCTGATTGTTTCAATCATTTGTGTACTTATAAATGAATGAGACGAAGTGGAACGAATGGAGTAATTTTGTTGATAGAAGATAAGGCAAACTCTAGTTGAGGGCAAATTAGTATTCAAACCATATAGTTTGTCTCATTAGGAAGATGGACACTATGTCATCATATTATTCATTAACCCAAATGGATGGACAGGTACCTAACTAAAAAAACATTACAAATTGCTAAACTTTGAGCAAAAAAATTTGAAAAATGAACCCTTTCACATTAATTATTTATTTCACGGGAATGTATATTTCTAAGGTTATTTATCGTCATATATTGTGGAGCAAGTGTCTTTTACACAAATATATACCATCAACATCAAGGATACATTTATCATTTTATTATTACTCTCTATTTTATGATATTTGGAAACTATGGAAAGTAAACTTGTTCTTTAGTGATCTTTGGTTCAAAGAGATTAACAAAAGTATTAACCAAACACCACAAAATCTCATTAAATTATATACATATCCACTTTAAATTTAAAATACTCGTTTTAATGTTAAGATGTACGAAGTATATGTTTCGAACAGAATCCACTAGGGGAGAATATAACTTACTCCGTATAAAGTTATAATGATGTCATCCCATACGATAGTTTTTTGTAGGGATCTTAGAATAATATAAGAGGTGGTAGCAAGTAGCAAGTAGCAAGTGGTTGACAAATTCTTATGTTACTCTCGTGAAGTGACATTTACTTCACCAATTTTAAACTTACGACGGATATATATGAGATACCTCACTGCAAGTGGGAAGGGGGTGGCCATTGTTGTAGACAAGATAATGGACCTATGCATAATTGCATATGAAGGAGGAGGAGATAAGGATATGATCCCAATCTAAATCGTCACACTATGGAAACAACCAAACAAACATCATTTAAAGTCACTTGAGAATAAAGTCTTGGGATGAAATGCTCCAACAGTTGGGCAGACGTATTGCTTGTGGACACAATTTGGACAATTTGGACGTCCTCATTTAAGTATAGGACAATTATTAGTGGGTCCATCGACGAGTTAGTCTTCGTTCTGAATGATTATTTATCGTATTGTTAAAATGAGTTAAATATTACTCAGTATTCATTTAGTTAGATGAAGACGAGACATTGTTATTTGAAAAATATAAGAGTTTTTTTTTTTTTTTTTTTTTTTTATCTGAATAGGTAAATATTTAACCAGTTAATATAACAATAGGATGAATATGATATAAAAAAAAATTGTGGTCCATGATATTCTGGTTTTGTTGGGTGTGATTCGTGAGAGCCTACACCATGTAAAAGTGATCATATCTAGGTGTTAAGCGGGTGGGTTCCTTATTGACATGTAGGGTAATCTCTCTCGTGCGATGGAAGATAGTTTTAACATAATACTCTTAAGTTCGGTCATTTCATTCACGAGCGTTAGACATAAAATCCCTGAGCTTTTACCACTAAGGAATTGTTTGGATACCCTCTCTCAAAACACATGAATTACTGAATTGAAATAATTCATGGGATTGGTAGAATTAGTGATTTGTTTACAAATCACATGAACCCTAATTCCTCCATAATGGACGAGGTTGCTTACATAGTCATCTAAATAAGTCGTAATACATGTGTAATTTACTTCCTACATTCTCAACCAAATAAACAACTCTCTCAATTCACGTGAAATGCATAATCATGGTAATGACTACAGTACTTCCTAGGAACTACAATTCCTCTTACAAACCAGATATTTTTGTCCTACTCAATTTCAACTGTGGTGAGTTTATTTCTGTAAATTCAACTTAGCTCCTATAATCGTATATATCTGTCCTAAAAAAGACTAAATGTTCCATCTATATTGTTTACTTGGAATGGCCCCTTTTATAAGGTTGGCCTTTGACCAATTCTAAAGGTGAGATTGTGTAGTAGCTTAAGTGCTTAACTAATAGAGTGAGTGACTGACTGATAAGCTAGTTTAAAAGCTGAAGATACTTTGTTAGTAGTTGTTAGATTGATTAATACTATAATTTCAAAGGGTTGGATTATTGGAGTCAGGAAGAATAATTAATCATAGAATCCTAGTGCACAAAATAAGCTTCAACCCACCTTATCCAAACCACCATGGCAAATATGTTGCTGTCGAAATTCGAACACAGACCACGAGCCACCACTCCTCGTAACCTAAAAATTTGATGTGACAGATACAATACGACCTAAATGATGGAACAACTCGAACGAGCAAAAACGACACATAGTTCTTACAATACAACCCGTTTCAACACACTCGCTTTCAAACGGTAATATCAAGAACATCCATGGCAGTAGAGGCTTCCAACAAAACATAACCTTTCAAGGAAATGATGAGTTTCATGTCACAACGATAGTACAGAGTATGGCTCTACTCAATTAAAGCACACCCTCCGAATAACTGAAAGCTTCCACTTTTCCGAACATACGTGAGAATTACTATTTTTGAAAAAGCAAGCTTTCAGAGACTCGGGCTGAGTAATTAATAGGCTTATTAGATCAAGACAGCTAAAAGCGCATACTAATATGTAATATCTGGTCTCTCTAATAACTACTATAACCGTGTCGAGTGCAGTTAAGCAAGAAAACGGGGTACAAGACAGTGGTTAACCAGTTTCCTGTTCAAATTCGCCTTCAGAATCCTCAGCATTGTCTGCATCGTCCTCCTCCTCTGCGTCATTGTCGACATCTTCTTTATCGTTATCGACTTTCGTTTTCCCAATCACTGTAGCATTGCTATTCATCTTCTTTATTTCATTACACTGCCCAATATTGAAATAGCCACCATTTCCGTCAGCAACCAAACTTATAGAATTAACATATAGCAACAATTATGCATATGCATTTTCACAGAATCGGCCACTTGATCTAAGGAAATTTCAAAACAACTCACAGAATCGGCCACTTAATCAATTATACTTATCCAGGTTGAATGAAGACAATAAAATTAGGAAAGATATGAAATTCCTCTTAGTTTAGCTCGATATTCTGATGAAACACATTAAATCAAGGCGTTCCTTCAATAAAACTCGATATTCCTCTTACTTTAGCTAGCAGCATAAGATTGCCGCGAGCAAAAAGCAAGAAATCGAAGGGTTTTCTGTGTTCACATCACTGAAAATAGATTGCCACTTACAATTAACACATGACTGAAATGAGCACACAATCCTATTTTCTTCAATTCACACCCATTTTACTTGCTTACTACTATTAGGGTATTAAATCATCTACGGTTTTGGTTGAGACGATTCTTTCACGTGCTGATAAAGCCTAATGAATGACCCTGAGGTGCCAAGCTCAAATCAGTTAAAAGTTCGAGGTAATGAACCATACAATTGAATCAGAGAGGAACCCTATATTTCATAAGGCTCAAATCCCAACTGAAAACTTCTAACAACAGTCATAATTTGACAATTTGAACAGTAAAGCTCAGCAGAAATCTCAATTGGGTCAAAACTCAAAAGGGTAAGTAAAATCAACCCTTAATTTCCGTAAAAAAAAAATCAATTACTACAAAAGAACCCTAAATTTCATAAGGGTCAAAATCCCAGCTGAAAACTTCTCATTGCAATTGTAAATTTCAGCAGAATTCTCAATTGGATCAAAAGGGTAAGCAAAATTAACACTTAATTCCTACAAAAATCGAAACTAAGATCAGATGAACAATTACCCAAAAAAAAAAAAAAAAAAAATTAATTTCTGCAGCAAAAAGGGGAAATTAAATTACTGTACAAGGAAAGACCTTATCCAAGAATTCGGCTTCTTCAAGGGCTAAGAGTTCATCTTCATTTTGGACATTTGCGAATTGATTTTGTAGAAGTACCGTCGCCGGAATCGTCTTCTCCGATGACGGAAATTGCGTCATGAACGCCGGAAATTGCAGCATTTTTTTTTTTTTTTTTTTTTTTTATGTTTTGCTTTGGGTTCAAATTTTTTTTTTTTTTTGAAGAATTTAGTCGTAGTAATGGGCCATGAATGCATGATCCATTAGGAATCCTACTAAGATCTGTCAAACGGATGGAACGAGTCGAGTTCCAAGTGAGGTTGGAATACGGGTCGGTTCATACGGGTTACTCTCAAAATACGGTTTACAACTCGAATGCCTTTTTTCTTACCATTCGGTGAGTCTCGGCTCTAAGGTAACGTGCCATGACAAGTTACGGGTCTTGATCATTCAAATATGAGTCGAGCGAGCGAGTCACGTATAAGGCTCGTTTTTGTATAGCTTTTTACAATTAAAGCCGCGATTTCAGAGTAAATTCAAGTTAGAGGTAAGTATGTATTGCTATTGTGATTTGTAAATTGTAATGCAAGCAGAATAAAGGCATTTTGAAAGTAGTGAATATACATTTTTGCGTTAAGTTTTAAGAGTAAAGCAATGATATTCTATTGAGTTTTCACTTTCACTTATACTTCAAGTGTAGGCATGGAATTCAATCAAATTCATCCCCCCCTTTTTTTTTCCATTTTCGGAACTAACCCAATTCGTATAAATATCAACCCGTCTCCGATTTATAATTATTCAATTCAGTTTATCAAGTTATACAAATTCCAAAAACATGTTCAAAATCATGCCATTTTTTATTTGTCTACTTCTTATTATAAGCTTGTCGATCACAGTTGACAGCTTCGACATACATAAACACAAAAACGAGTACAAAACTTGTGAGAAACGCGTTGTAAATGTCGATAAATTTGGAGCCATTGGGGACGGAGTTTCTGATGACACCAAGGTTTCTTTTTTTGTTATTACATTCAGAAACTTTACTGAACTAAACTTGTTTATATATTTTGGATATGGTAAAAATTGTGAAAAAACATGTATAGGCATTCATAGGAGCATGGAAGCAGGCATGCGCGACACCAAAATCCGTGTTTTTGGTTCCGAAAAGGAGTAGATATCTGGTGAATGCAACTATTTTTGCAGGACCCTGTGCTGGTAAACTCACTGTCAAGGTAATTAAACTTTTTTTAGTTGCATTCCTGTATAACTGTATTTCTGCCTTGTCGTGGCAGTATTTGTCGGCTCTAATAATATTGATGTTTTGAAGGTTGACGGTACAATAGTTGCACCGTCTGACCCAAAGCATTGGAATAATGTCAAGTTCGGACGAATCTGGCTCGGGTTTTACAACCTGACTGATGTTCTTTTCAAAGGCAAAGGAGTCATTGATGGCTCAGGTAGTAAATGGTGGGCAGCTTCTTGCAAAAAAAACAGAACCAATGTAACTTTTTTTTTAACTGCTGTCATTTTTTAAGGATTAAATTTTTTCACCCTGTTTAATTTTTTGTTGCTAATTAACTCATTTTAATTTATTTTTTCTTGATTTTACTACAGCCATGTGTGGGAGCACCTACAGTGAGTATACTTTCCCTTAACCCGTTTTCATATTCATTAATTACGGGTCGAGAAATTGAATTTGAAAGGTCTTGGTTTGTCAGCATTCGTGTCCCAGATCATGAGTGTCACACGATGACTTTTCTGTAGTTCTTATGAATTGTGATGTTGTAAATGATGCAGGCATTATCATTAGTAACAAGCTCAAATATAAGATTTCGAGATCTAACAATTCGAAACAGCCAACAAATTCATTTCGTGATCTCTCATTCGAGTTCAGTTCGGGTCACAAACGCAGTCATTACAGCTCCGGGAGACAGTCCAAACACTGACGGCATACATATCACTCAATCAACTAATGTTGTTCTTAAGAAATGTATAATTGCAACAGGTACGTACATACATTTTTAATCACACAATATAATTAATTACACCCGTCAATAAATTAATAAATAATATCGTAGATATTTAATTTTTAACGAGTTTTACATTATAAGATTAAATTACTAAAAAAATTCGATATATCAATTTTATTCTTTTTAGGTGATGATTGTGTATCCATCGTGAGCGGTAGCTCAAATATCAAAATGAAAGCGATCTATTGTGGTCCGGGACACGGCATCAGGTACATACGTTCTTTTGTTTCAACGTGTCAAATAACGTGATTTTATAACATAATGTACGTAAGATCGCGCGCTTTTCCACTGAATACCGATTAACATAAAAATTCACATAACCCGATTCATAAATCGTCGTTTTTCCGTGGCATTGCAGCATAGGAAGTCTAGGGAAGAATCATGCTACAGATACCGTTCAGAACATTGAGCTAAACGGCGCGTTTATGCGAAATACTACGAATGGCCTCAGGATCAAGAGTTGGCAGGTAAATAATGTTTGTTCAATGATTTATAAAGGGTTTCGAGTAGACCTCACAAACGGATCAATTGGCTCGGACCACTTTCGGGTCATAAAAATCGTGTTGACTTCGAGTTAGTTATGAGTTAGCTAGGCCAGGTCAATTCGGGGTATGGGTCAAACTAAGGTTTTCAGTTCGGGTGTTGGGTCGGATTCATGTGGGGTTATTTGGGTCGGGTGAATTTTGCTAGGTCTAGTTTCGAGCATGAAACTCGACTAATTTTTTCCTGGAATTGTAGGGAGGATCGGGTTATGCAAAGGCGATAAAGTTCGAAAATGTGTTCATGGAAGATGTTAAAAATCCTATCATTATTGATCAGTTTTACTGTGATTCTTTCACTCCTTGCGCAAATCAGGTAATTTCAATAGGTTCAAAATCCTATTATTATCTATTAGTGTTAGCGAGCGTATTTTAATCAGTTGAATTAGTTTTACAGCTCGGTCAAACATCCCCTTATTTTAATTTGTTTGGCCCGGTTTATTTTTCAGACGAAAGCCGTGGAAGTAAGTGACATTATGTATCGGAACATATTTGGAACGACCACAAGCGACGTAGCCATAAAGTTGGCTTGCAGTGACACCGTCCCATGCAAGAAAATCGTGATGGCCAACATCGTGTTAGTAAAGAAGAATGGGACGGCTCAAACGTTTTGCAATTCGGCCATGGGTTCCGCATTTGGGTATGTTGATCCACCGGCTGATTGCCTCAACTGCGACGATGATGATTTCTATTGCCAGAATTCCTACAAACTTGAAGAACCAAAGAAATTAATGTCAATTTGATAACTAGTCGACTCTTGTTAAATATACTACCTCCTCCGTATTTTTTTTTATCTTCACATTCTCTCAATATACGTGAGAACTATTTATTAAAATGAGAAGATAAGAATAACATGGAGGGAGTACGAAATTTATTTCAAATTTAGATATAGACAATTGATTGATTTACGTAGGTGGTGTTATTTTAGGGTGATTTCATGCTAGATAAGATTAATGTAAATATGTCATACTCGAAATCAATTTGCTAACGATGCTAAATTACTTCTTACAAATAACCATGTTTTCGTCTATGAAGCGAACCTAAACACTAGGTCTCAAGTTAAAATATTTTGTCGGGCGTCAACGGTTTCTCACTTCTTTTTGCGCATATCCACGGTATAACAAACTAACTTATGGTATTCTCTCAAGTTATAACAAACTTCCACGGTATAACCCATCGCACAAACCAACTTATACTTTGTCATCTGTATGACCCATTAATCCGAAGTGATAAATTATGGGTTAGGGAGATTCATATGATCAAATCAACTCAATTTAACGATTTTATTCGTATCCGGTTCAAGTCAGCATAATGAGGACCCCAACTATAATCATAATCAAATTTTGTGTCATATCCGTGTCAGCCAATTGAATTACCGACATCTTAAAGTATAATAAGGCGATGATTTTTGTATCGAGGTCGTGTTGTGTTTTGGGACGGGTCAATCGTTTCCACTCTAAAGACTAGTGAGTCCATAGAGTATGGACCAATTGACTAAAATCGAAATCGAAACAATTGAACAACAACATCAACCTCCTCCCAGAAAAGTGTACTCCGTATCCACTTCCGCCGCCGCCGCCGCCGCCGATTTCGTTAGTAATTAATTCACCACCATAATTGAAATCCAGAGCAATTGGAAATGGGAGGAGGTAGGAAGAATTTGAAGAGAGGAGTTGAGGATGTTCATGTCACTCTTCAACCTGGTCAATCCATTATGCAAGTTGTTTCCCTTCGCGGTTCTAATCTTATTGAGGTAGCTTTCTGGATTCATTTAATTCCTCATTGTTTCCTATTTCTGTGTAATTGCTATGTTTTGGAGCACGAATGATGGATTAGGGTTTAGGGTTTATGTTTTAGGGCCAAATTCGACTGAAATTGAATAATTAAACAATCGAGCACATATATATATATATATATATATATATATATATATATATATTTGTGTGTTGTTTCCGATTTCTGTATTATATCGTTATAATTATTATTGGTATGTTAATTTCATAGTTGGCGTTTCTGTAGAGCAGTTGTGGTTCATGATTTTGGGTTTAGGGTTTATTGTTTACGTTACGATTCTGCTTATGATGCTGTAGATATTACATCCTATGATTATAAGTGCTAGGTTGATTTCATAGTTGGAGTTTCTGTAGAGCAATTATGGTTCATGGTTTCAGGCTTACTGTTTAGGTTAGGGTTCTGCTTATATACGGAGTATTTGTGTATTTCTCACATTTGCGGCTGTGCTAGATCACAGCTGGCTGGCTCTCGATACAAGAGCCAAAAATGGACTGAAATTGAGCAACAGAACACTTGATAGTTGATACATAAGTGGAAATGCGTGATATATACGTAGGAAATTGTATAATCCGGTGTAAGCGTTTTTATGTAGGGGCTTGTGTCCGCTCTTATATAAGGAGTGCTCTCTATAGCCCTTTGCTAGATTGAAGGATATGGGGGAAACGGGGGTGAAGGTATTTGAATGGCAATAATTTCCCTCATTTGGATAGGAATATGATGGCGGAGGTATCTTTGACACTTTGACTCTTCACTTGGACGACACAACACTTCGCTTTAGATCAAAATTTGTAAACTCCGCCCAGAATAGTTGTATCCGACACTTCTACGTGTTGCAGAGTAACACAGGGAGAGATTTGAAGTGGAGTGAAAATGAGTCCTTCCATTTCGCTCATTCCCTCCTAGAAGGCAAATCATTTACCCTACAACAAAGGAAAAGGCTGGATGGAAACCTCGCGTTTTCTTGTAGCCCTCCCCTTCCTTTTTTGTTCTCCAAACAAGGGGAGAATAGGACCCCCTCCCCCTCGTTTTCCCGTGATTTGCTCGTCTTGTTTGAGACCCTCGCTATGGTGTAATTGTTGCAGAGAGAAAAATATACCTACTTTAGCAATAGGTTAAGTGTCTGGGAAATTGGGGAATATGTTTTCTCATTCATACTTTGATAATAGACTCGTTTCGCATGAAAGAATTGTTCTGCCTTGATGTAGCAGGTAAGGTGGCTTTATTTGTTTGCAAATTAGATTTTATATCCCTTCAACTTGAGCATTGGGGATAGAGTTGGCATGAGGTTAATATGTCGGAAAGTGGATGTTACTGAGCGTCTTAGGTAACCTATATACAGGCTGTGGAAAAAAACATGCAAAGTTCTAAGTTAGCTTCCGTATGGCAGAGGGCAGTTCTCGTGACTTCTAGGTTTTTCTCATTTTCACAATACATCTTTCAGGTTATTGACTCTAAAGGTGAGAAGTCATTAGCAATGTTTCCAGCTAAATTTCAGAAGAGCATGTGGATGAAGAGAGGTTTGGTTATACACCTAAAACTCGGTTATCATCAGAAAGGATGTTCTACCGTTTCTTGAGTTCGTGGAGACGTGTACACGTACAATAATAACTAATGAAGTGTTATTTTTCTTTCTTGGACAGGGAGTTTTGTCGTAGTTGACGAAAGTGGCAGGGAAGTGGCTCTAGAAGCTGGTAGTAAGGTGGCATGTATTGTTTTGCAGGTTCTGTTTCACGAGCAAGTTCGCCGGCTTGCAAAAAGTTCTGAATGGTATCCACTCACCCCATATACTTTATTTTGTTGCCTAAAACTCGTAAACCAAAATGCACGATCAGAACCATAATTACTTAGCTGATTAGTATGTGTGAAAGCTCGAGTCTTTATGGCACCTTCATGCTAGTCCCCATCTTTCGAAAGATTAGGGGGCCATCAGAACTTATTAGAACCTATCATACCCAAATCTGACTTCATTTTCCGTCACTTGTTTTCTG
Organism: Agrostemma githago; assembly: GCA_958450325.1. Lineage (NCBI taxonomy): Eukaryota > Viridiplantae > Streptophyta > Magnoliopsida > Caryophyllales > Caryophyllaceae > Agrostemma > Agrostemma githago. Next base: position 4,092,610 of record OY288259.1, read on the forward strand.
GGGAATGTTTTACCTATCTAAGACGTAATCCGTAGTGGTAAAATTCCTATCTACATTGTGAGCGCTCTATGTGATTGATGCATCTCCATTCTTTATGGTATTCTGAAGTGAAAGTATTTCACAGTGCAGTCTGTGCAGTCCATGTTAGCAGAATAACGGTACAGTCAATTTTACTGTCGGTTGAATCTTAGATTGTTTCTGATTTTTCTTGTATACTTTTCGCACTTCATTATATCTATTTGGTTGCAGCTGGTTGACTAGGTTTTTAAAAAAATGACCCATTCGGAAATGTGCCCGCTGTAATTGGCCGGATTTGAAAACTGACCGTGTTTACTAGATTAGAATGCGATATCTTTTTCTTATTTGGTTCCTTCTGCCACTGTAATTATGTAAACAGGCCAGAAGCCTTCAAGTTAGAAGCCATAAACAGTACTGCCGGAACGGTGCCAGCTCTTGTCCCGGAGCAAACAGAAGAAACAGATGCCAGTGACGATGATGACGATGACGATGATGATGGACTTCCCCCACTTGAAGCCAACTTGAACCGTGTCAGGCCGTATGATTTACATGCTGGTTCGGCATCCAATTCCGACTCAGAAAGCGACTCTTAAGGGTTAAGACCCATGTTACTTTCCATTTGCCCTTGCATTTTGTATTTTTCGGCTCTGTTTTTGGGTGTAAATATAGTATTAATGGTTTGGATATTGACGGTCTTGAACCGTGGTGCCATGACACTCATGAGCGAACCACTGTTTCGATTTCGTCAGTTTTGAGATGAACATTTAAAATCAACGGGTAATTTTTGTTTATCAGCTCACGAGTAAATTATACGGAGTATTATAACATGATCATCTAACTAAATACTCAGTATTTCATTATATATCTTCCAAGTTTGACCACGAAATCGACTACAAAAATCCAACAGTAAAATTTCTCGTCGCTCTTTTTATCGGGTGAGTTGATATAAGCTCAAGCTTCACCCGCCTTGGATCGGGATTGTCTCACAATTTTAAACTCAGCTTGTCGTGATGAAATAAATACGAGTAAATTAAAGCTCACGTTTGACTAGAAAAAGATTTAGCTTGATTTGTTAAAAACACAAAATTAACCAATGTCAGAATATATGATAAAATAATTATAATATAAATATAATTTCCAAAATAATAATCATATATAATGTGAAATAATTACACAGATGTTTTTTTTGTGGTTCTTATTGCTTGTGACCTCCACTTTCTTTTTCTCTATCTTCATTTTCCTTCACATATATCCATTTTCTTAATTTTTTCACACAATCAAAGGTGGAACATCATAGAGAAGGGGAGGAATTACTTCGTAGTATATTTTATTAATCACAGTATTACCAATTCTAGTATGGTATCGTTTTGGATTTAAATCGGTAATAAGCTCGAGCATTAAAATATTATATTTAAATCACAATGTATCAATTCTGGATCGGGATTGTCTCAGATTTATATGAGCGCGGGCTTTAAATATTACGTATATTATATTTAAATTACATTATACCAATTTAGTTTGGGATTGTTCCTAATTTAAATAAGCTCGGGTTTTAAAATATTATATTTAAATCACACTTTACCAATTATATTTTGGAATCGTCCCTAACTTAAAATATTACTCCGTATATTTAAATTTAAATCACACGAAACCAATTCTGGTTCGGGATTTGAATAAGCTCGAGCTTTAAAATATTAAATTAAATTAAATCATAATTCTAAGAAATATGGAATCAACGGATACGACTCTGTTTCTAACTACTGCTTCCAATTTTAGTTCCACTCAAATTCCTTTCCTAATACTAAAACACAATTTCAAGCTTCTCATCACTATAAATATATATATACAAATAAATAAATAAATTATTTATTAGGGTTTAGATCCTCAATTCTCAATACTTCCATCCATGGCTTCCGTTGTGTTCAAGGTACTTCTAGCCATCAATATTCATATTCATGATTAATAATTTTGTATTTCTATTTAATTATGAATTTTTGTTTAACTTTGACGTTGATCAATAGTTGACGTTCAAATTTATAATTCAACTGTTAGATAATCCAACTTTACGATCTTATTGAGACGGAGGGAGTACATACATGGTTACACTCGATTTCGTCCAATAATAATGCTAAATTAATGTATGGCAGGTTAAGTATGGGACGATACTTAGACGTTTCAACGTCTCTATCAACGAAGACCAGTGCTTAGACCTTAACGTGGCGAGTCTGAGATCGAAAATCTGTTCTCTTTTCAAGTTCCCTTCGGACGCTGAGTTCCGTCTTACCTACAGAGACGAAGACAACGACATTGTCACCCTTGCCGATGATGATGACCTGCTTGATGTAGTCAGGCAAGGTCTCGATCCTGTCAGGATCCATGTTCGAGACCTGCTTGTCATTCCCGCTGCTCTCGCTCCTGCTCCTGCTCCTGCTGCTACTCCGACCAACAATGTTGATGCTGTCAAAATCTCGGAAGTGAAGTGGCCTACCCTTATTGAATCTGTCAGAGTGACCCGACCGACAGATGATTATTCCTCGTCTATGTTTCCGGATGTAGCTGATTGTTTCTATAATGGACCGTCACGTTTCACCTGTAATGATTGTGGAATTGATCCTATTCCCGGACCATGCTACACAGTGTAAGACTACTTCTAATTATAATTTCCAACATTATTGGTTTTGTTTGGTTTGGTTTAGTCTGGTTGATTGATTTTCTCGTGTTTTTTCGCGCAGGAGGCATGACTGTCACTTGTGTTGCATCTGTATCTTAAAGGCTGAAGATTACACGGATTACGGAAGGATTGATTTCCCCTTGGACTACGAAAATCCTCAGTCTGAGTCTGTTAAGCCTTCTGATGTACGAGTACGATTCATTATCTTTTTTTTTTCTCGACTGCTTATTGTTGGAAACAATTCTTAAGTCTTACTTAATAAATGCATGTTTGTAGTCAAGTACGAGGAGGCCGCATCTGAAGCTTCCTCGCCTTAGACTCGACAGTTGCCTGAGTAGGAATGTTGATGGTATGGATGAGACGATAATGGCACCGTCAGCACCGTTTACAAAAATATGGTGGATGCGGAACAAGGGCTCGCTTCCTTGGTATCCCGGTCTGCAATTTATCTGTGTTTCTGGACACCAGTTGAGACCTACTGATTCAATTGAGATACAGGCATGAAAATTTTATTCCTGATAACTTTTAAATTCTTAGGTGTTCAAAATTCTTGTTCATGGTTAAAATTATGTTCTTTGAATAATGTTAAGGTTCCTGTTTACGGTGTGGATCCCGATCAAGAACTTGAAATAGCTGTCGATTTCATTGCCCCTGAATTGCCTGGCCGGTACATCGCTCTTTGGAGGATGGCCGATTCTTCGGGTAAAAAGTTTGGACAGGTCGTGGAAGTCGAAATTCAGGTTTCTTTCCGTCTTCACAGTTTCCCCTCAGAAGGATCACTCATTTATCAATTTAAATAAATTCTTTTTATCGAAATAGACTGTCTCACCTGTAAGACCGTTTGTTATTGTATTTTTGTACAGGTGGAGGAGGATCATTCAGTGAAATTGACCCGCGAAATCTCCCCGGCTTTGAACCTGAATCTGCCTCCTGAAACTCCCAAGGCTGATAATGTCGAGGTTAAACTTGAATTTGATCTGAACCATAAGATTCAGATGCTTGACCTTAATCTCCCGATCAACGACGACTTACACTTACTAGTTGCTGATAATGTGACGTTATCTCCGGTCCCACAACCCGCTGCTAGTACTGCAGACAAACCTGAATCTGTTGTCAGACCCTCACGCGACTCTTTTCCTGAGCTTGATAATGTCTGCTGCCGTTTAATTGCAAGATATGTTGTACGAGTCCTTACGAATCTACTCTGATTTCTTTCTTATATCTTCCAATGTGCGTGATATTTGATCCAAATATATATATCCCGTCACACTGATAATAAAATAAAAATAATAGATTGGTGTGTGTGAGTCCGTCTCATGTACGCTCTTGCGCATCGAATGTGCAGGACAACATCAAGGTTGAGGAAGCTGATGAGAAAACTGAAACTGAGGAGCAAATTGCAGAAGAGGTCATTTCAGGTGGAGCTGTGGATTATGATGTTTCTGATGATTCTGATTGGGACCCTATCCTCGACGAGCTCAGTGAGATGGTAAGTATACTTATCGTCAAAATATGACGATTTCCCACAAACTTTGGTTATCGTCAAAATATGGCTTTCATGAACGACAATGGAACCCTCAAGGTATGCATTGATCAGAAGGATGAATTAATTTAAGAGACATCAATAGTTTAGATTATTCTCGTGAAATAATCCTTTTTTAGTTGATGATTTTCCACAAATTAAACCCTATATTTGGTTATCGTTATGACACTTAGACACCTCTTTTTTCGCAGGGTTTCGAAGACAAGGATATAAACAAGACACTGTTGGCGAAGAACCACGGAAGCATTTCTCGTGTGGTTATGGATCTCATCGCCGAAGAGAGAACTTAGACAAATATCGATGGCTCCAACCCTACATATCTAGTACTACTTCGTATTATCGAACTAATTTATCGCTTTGAATAACTAGTTTTCGGCATGGGGATGTTCCTGAACCTCTAACTCATGTTCTTTAATTTTGCTATATAACTATCACTTTGCTCTGGTTGGTTAGCATTTTTTGAATCCCTAATTTTAATTATTTCGAAATGGGTCGGACTCTTTCTTTTTTTTTGAAATTGGAGTTATTTTTGGTCGACAACTTGTTATTTAGACTCGTATAGTCACATGTCTTAAAAATTAAATATTACGTCATAAATATGACAAGAATACTTGTATACAATACAATACATTTAGTATTATTTCATGAGAATAATACCAACTATGCGTGTGCTTCTTAAATTAATACAAAATATACGTAATCTCATTTTAATACGAACTATGTCTTCATTAACCTCGCTTTGCTATGAGTGACCGGCTACCTGTTATTCAACTCTTTCTCTAACTCTTCTTCTGATTTACATTTCGTATTCTTTCATTTCTTTTCCATTTAATCTTATAGAAGTTATGAAAAAAAAAAATGTTTTTATTGTTATTTTGGCTTTCACGATAATAGGAAGTCATAATAATAAGATTACGTATAGTTTGGATTATTTTAAAAAGCACACACATAGTTGGTATTATTCCCATGAAATAACTCATACATTTATTCTCATAAAAGTATGGATATCTTCCCATACATTTATTCTCATAAAAGTATGGATATCTTTTATTTTGGTTTCTAAGAAGCCAAAAATATGTGGATAATCTTTAAGATCGATAATTTTTGAATAATTGGTGGGATTGAAATAGAGATATTTAAGTCGTGTGGATTATCTTTTAAGATTGGTAATTTTCGAGTAATTAGTGAGATTGAAATAGAGATATCTTTAAGTCGTGTCCGAGAGTTTTGACCTCTGATAGTCATAGCAAATTATTGTTAGTGACAACTGTTTGACAACAAATTTCACCAGATCCAAAAATGGTCGAAATTCCCTGATTTTGATCATTCATATATTTTTGGTTCACAATCACGATAAACCGTGATAAAAGGCATCCAATTTTGCACTATATTAATTCCATAAAAAAATATGTGTCCCATAGTATTAAAAAGGGCAGATGAATTGAAATAGAGATATCTAAACGACTTTAGACCCGTCTGAGATAGTCGAAACAAGTCATAAACTCGATCATAAATTAGGGTTATAATAGTCATTTTACACGGACTATACTTAATAGTAGCAAGTTTACTATCCACCCTCATATATATGCTCATTCCACCCACATAACAAATATATTTCCCAAATTCATTTTATTTTTAATTATTTAACATACCCTGCAATGATTCAGCGCAAGAAATGGAAGTACTACTTTTTTTCAGTATTAATTACTCCCTCCTATAAGTCCTATTCACTCTTTTCCTCCCCAATTTTTTTTGGGGAAACCAAGGAGGGAGTATAATAATAATAAAGAGTGGAGATAAAGTAAGAGAGATGAATAGAAAGTGGGGTATGAAGTGTAAAAGATGGGGTATAAAGTGAAAAGGGTTGAGTTTAGGTGTGGAGGGAAAGAATAAAGAATTGAAGAAAGAATAAATAATGATTAAAATTATTTCCAAAAAAGGAAAGTGGAAGAAAACCAAACTAAGCTCAAAAAGGAAAGTGGGAGGAAAAGAGTGAATAGGAGGGAGTAGTTTTTTACCCGTGAAAATCACGTATATATTTCGAAATAACTATCACAATTTTGTTTTTAAAATTAATTGTGACAAAATTGTCACAATAAAATTAATTGTGACAAAATTGTCACAATAAAATTAATTGTGACAAAATTGTCACAATTAATTTTAAAAACAAAATTGTGACAGTATAATGTTTTTAAATACGGAGTAATGATTAACTAGTTTAAATAGTAATGAGTAGTTGTTTTAATATTGCAAATTTTTCGTGTATTTTCATTAAATACGGAGTACGTTAGTACGTTTGAAGTTATCGTTACGGTGAGTCTATAATGATAACGAAATATACAACTTAATCACGATATCAATAATAAAAATACTAAATAAGATATCATCCTAATAGCCCTATCATTGTCAATTTATTACGGCCACCACCTCTGTCAGGCTATTGGAGCCATTGTTGACGCATGGGTTGCAGCCGGTGGTGCGTCCTAATCTGCCACTAGACGCATGCCACTAGACGCACCAGAAGAGTATTTCTTTGTTGAGAGGGTACGATTTAATGATTAATTAAAAAGTTTATAATTTAAATTTAATTTGATATTATTATACGGAGTACTGTTTTAAGATGAATCTCTCTCTTTTGTTTTTCAATAGCTCGTTAAGTCGAGTTTAGATGATGAAGATTATCTTGGGCAATCATGGACTAAAAAACAAATGTTCCATACGTATCCAAGACAAAGATGTCGTTTCAAATGTCCATGGCATATGGCCAGAATCTGTGTCAAAGAAAGAGTTTCAGAGTATGGATGATATACCTCTAGTTGACTTTCTAGACACGGTATGTATTTTATTTTTTGTTCGGTATTATTTTTTTCCTCTTTCCAGTATGATGATTTAATCGTAATTCTTTTTATTGCCTTAGTACGATTAGTGAGTAACAAAGTAACTACCTATATTATCCCTTGTCATAGTTATCACATATGGTTTTGGTTACTTAGTGACCACTAGTAACGTCTATAGTCGACCTAGAGATTTGAGGGTAGGGACCAGGGAGTCTACCCTAGAAGAGATAGAGACATGAACAAGGTGATAACGTGTGTAGACAATTGGGTGTTGAAATGTAACTCAGGACTTCACCAATATTGACAATTGGGTGTTGAAATGTAACGTGGGTAGACAATTGTAGTCGACACCTCTTTTAAAGATTTTCAGCAAAGTAACCGAGTCTTAACTTGCAGGGTTTCGAAGATCAGGATATAAACAAGACACTGTTGGCGAAGAACCACGGAAGCATTTCTCGTGTGGTTATGGAACTCATCGCCGAAGAGAGAACTTAGTACGAAGATCGATAGATGGCTCCAACCCTAGATATCTAGTAGTACTACTTCGTATTATCGAACTGAACTAATTTATCGCTTTGAATTTCTTTCAAATAACTAGTTTTCGGCATGGGAATGGTCCTAAACCTATAACTCATGTTCTTTAATTTTACCATGAAGGATGACTTTGCTCTTGTTGGTTAGCATTTTCTGAATCCGTAATTTTAATTTTTTTCGAAATGGGTCGTACCCTTTTTCTTGTCGAAATTGGAGTTATTTTTTGATCGAGAACTTGTTATTTAGACTCGTATAGTTATCTTAGAAATTAAATATTAAATATGACGAGAATACTTGTATACAATACATTAATATTTCATGGAAATAATTTCAACTATGCATGTGCTTCTTAAATTAATCCAAACTATACGTATTCTCATTTTAATATGAACTACGCATTCATGAACATCGCTCTGCTATGGTTAACCGGTTACCTGTTGAACCTCTCTTATTCAACTCTTTCTCTAACTTTCTTCCGATTCACATTTTGTGACAATTGATAAAAAATAATCCGGAAATTCATCTTCCATTTCTTTTTCAATTAATCTTATACTAGTTATCAAAAAAAAATTATTGTAATTTTGGCTTTCACGATGATTGCAACGGACCTTATAAGACCTTAGAAAGTTACAACAAGTCACTATGACCGGCCATAATTTCATATATAGCCAAGCGAGATTAATGAATTCGTAGTTCATATTAAAATGAGATTACGTATAGTATGGATTACTTTAAAAAGCACATGCATAGTTGAGATTATTCCCATAAAATAACATTTACATTTATTGTCATAAAAATAATCTTTAAGATCGGTAATTTTCGAGTAATTGGTGGGATTGAAATAGAGATATCTTTAAGTCGTGTTCGAGAGTTCTGACCTCTGACTCTGATAGTTATATCAAATTATTCCTAGTGACAACTGTTTGACAACAAATTTCGCCAGATCCAAAAATGGCCGAAATTCCCTGATTTTGATCATCCATGTATAGAGATTCGTTGTATCGACCTGAATCTACCCGTCTTCTGCTGCCCTTCCCGTCGAATTGCATCAAAAATATTTCTCCTTCTCCCTCCCCCATAATCTTTTCCCACACTCACTAAATCTAATTTTTTTTTACCCCTTAAACCCAATTTAAATATGTGATTAAACTTTCTACCCTATTTCAAATTCAATTTGACCATAAATTTCTTGGTCCATTTCAAATTACCGGCGAGTTTACGCACCATAGATTGACGAGTTACGCATTGGATATATTTTCCGTCAAGTTTCAAATTAGTAAAAAAAAAGGGTTTTTCTTCAGAAGGCGCCTAACATTTAGGCCCTCTGCAAAAAGACACCTATAGTTTTATTTTTTGCCCAAAAGCATCTTAAATTTACATTTCTTTGTTGAAAGACACCAAACCCCAATTTTCGTCAAAAAACCGTTAATATTGACGGTCCTCTTCTTTTAATCATCTTCCTTCATCTCTTAATCAATCATTCTCCCTTGATCAACCCTTCTTTCTTAATCAAACTCAATCAGCCATCTTTCTTTAATTCAACCATCTTTCTTAATCAAACTCAATCAACCATTTTCCTTAATTCAACCCTCATTTTTTAATCAAACCCTCGTTCCTAGCTACTCTTCATTTGCATACATCTCAATCAATCTCCATTATTTAAGTCAAAACCACCAAATTTTCGCTCAATCGATAAGTTTTCAATCATAACTTTTCATTTAAGTAAATTAATAATTAAGTTATCAACAACAAATTAAATTTTTGAATTCAATTTTCATTTTTATGTTATTTACACTTAATGGGGTATGTGTCTTAGAGGTTATTAGACGAATTTTGAGCTATTACTGAATTAAAGTTTCTGTTGTAAGAAACTAAGAACACAAATTTGTGTTTAAATTTATGATTTATGAGTAACCATTTGCTATTCTTTTATTTTTTTTGTCAATTCATTTTTGGTTTTGGTAATCATTTGCATTTCATTCTTTATGTGTATCATATAAGACGAGTACTTAAAGATGTCATATTAATAGAGAATATGCAAAGTGAAGAAAAAAAATGTGTGGTTCAATCAAGGGGAAAATAAAAGGGGTCTTGGATAAGTTTTTTAGAAAAGAAAAATGAAATCCTGTGGCCTTCTAAGAAATAAAGATGATGAGAAAGAGAGATAATAAAGGTAAGGTAAAGAAAGAGGGTAAGAAGATGTTAATTGGGTTTGATTAATGAATGAGCGTTGATTAAGAGTTGAGAAAAGAAGATTAAAAGATGAGAACCGTCAATATTGACGATTTTTTTTACAGAAGTTGGTGTTTGGTGCCTTTTAACAAAGAAATGTAAATTTAAGGTGTTTTTGGGCAAAAAAAACTATAGGTGCCTTTTTTGCAGAAAACCTAAATGTTATTGCCTTTATATAGTAACTCTCCTGTGAGACCATCTTAAGGTAATTTTATCGTGAGACCTCTCACAGAGGGGTGGTTACAAATTTAGTAATCACTCTTATATGAGAGGTCTCACAACCGAGTACATTTGAATGCACGGATATGTGTTAAACCACTGTTGGTCAAAAATCAAACATAACTTAAATAACGCTGGACTAAATGGAATTGGATAAGCTAAAACCTAAAAAGGCTGAACTTGATTAATGAACTTGATTAAACTGAACTCCGTGAGCTTAAATCAAACACAAAAAAGTTGAGCACATTACCATAATAACAAAATTAATACGGAGTACATTCCAGTCATTTCAGGACTAGCGAACTCGTCACGTCTGGGTCAAGTCATACTTGGTCATGCCATTTCAGGTATCGTGTCCACGGCTAGCTTCGTCATTTCCAGTTACCGGTGTCAAAAGGAGGAAGAAAGTGATAGGAAAACTATGAACAAAAACAACTCGAATATAAACTCGCTATAGGCTGATACGAAACTATTAGTACGTTTTTGTCTGATACTCGTTGCTCCGAGTCATAATAGTAAGGGAATGAAAGAGAATGATAATATATCACAAGAATTATGCAGATACATTACATGATACATGAATGGTTGTAAATCTCTAATTTGTCAGAGGTGAAGAATAACTCAGACCAATTTTCACTCCTAATCCCTCCAAACTAAATCTAGAGGTTGAAGACATGCTAAGAATTTTATACATACAAATTAAAACAGACTGTTAAATATGTTAAATGTTTAAAACCGCGACCTCTATCGCTCATTTTGGACACGGGCTTTAAGTATACCTGGAAGCGGGGGAGATGTTGGCGTCTTTGTTGATGTACTCGAGTTTGAACAGGGCAAAAGCAACGGAGGTTGATATGAGTTTAATGCATGCGGGGAGGGAGATAGTTGAGGTTGATATGGTTTAGGTGGTGATGACGGGTTTGAAGAGACTTGAGCATGATGATTTGGTGACGGTGGCTGAGGATGGTATCCGTTCAACATACTGGGATTTTCACCAGTATTAACCGGAGGATCTGAAGTTCCGTTCTCTAACCGAGGTTTTTCACAAAATTTCATTTGCTTCAAAACATAGTTGTCGTCATGCAACTCGAAAGGGGTGCTGCGTTGAAGAACATAAAAGAGATAACTATTAGACAGAGCAAACAACTAAAAAGACTAGAAAGACAGTTGCGGAATGAACAAAAGAAAAACATCATTACGTGATAATATGCGTGTTTGGGTCGGATATGGGGAGGCCGAGTCTGGGAAATTGGCTCACGGACAACGGGTTTGAGACAGGTTCGATGGGTCGCTATTAACATAATACCATCATATATACAGAGTAGTAAACAATTCTGTTGTGATAATATTGTCATATTTCAAGGCTTAATTGTAGGTCGTAGACCAGGTCATTATTAATGGGTCGAATCACAAAGGGTGGCACCGACCTCAATGAGGTGTGGAAAAAGGGGCCTTGGCAGGTAAATGGATTTCGGGGTATCCTTGAGTATCAACCGCAAATTGAGAATCACTGACGGTGTCCTAAAGAAAATGGTAGAAGATTCAGATGATTCGAGGATTAGTGGATCGTCAACAATATCATTGTGCCATGGACTACCAGAACACTTGTTGAAAACTTGTCATTAAGATGGGCAGGTCTTGAAATGACTACCAATCGACATAGACTAAAGTAAACATCAAGTTTTGTCGATTATCGACAGGACTCCAAAACCATTCTTTAGGCCTCTAAATATCTCTATTTCAATCCCGTGCCCTTTCTAATAACCATATACTCACATTTTCATGTTACAGAATTTTTGTGGTGCAACATGGACTTTTTAATTCCTGGCTCCGGCAGCACGAATTAAGTGGATGTTATAGCCTTCACAATCAATTTTTGACAATTTTGAAAGCGGTGATAATTTGTGGAAATTAGATAAAATTCTGTAGAAAATTTGTCTAGTATGTCATAAAGCGACTACTACATAGAATGAAGTATACATCATGTTTCTTCAATTACCAACACGGCTCTAAAAACACTCTTAATGCCTTGATATGTCTATAAATCCCATATTTCCTTTCTAATAATAGAACATTTTTATATGCTATAAAGCTATTATGGTGCGAATATGAATCTCTTTTATTCTTGGGTCCTTGAGACCCAAAATAAATGGATAATACTTCATAGCAATTTTCAACTATTTCGAAACAGGTGATATATTCTCCAGAAACTGAAAAGTGTGTCTCAAAAATTAGCAAGTAGGACTAATATGTTTTAAAATGACCACCAAAACTCTCCACATTGACATAGAATGAATCATACATCATGTTTTATCAATTAACAAAACGGCTTGAAAAGCACTCTTAAAGAATTTGCATGTCTCAATTTCCGTCCATATGTCCGTTCTAATACCATAGGACGTTTTCATATGCAATAGATCTATTGTGATGCAAATATGAATAGCTTTTATTCAGAGGCCCGAGAGACCCAAAACACGTGGATAATAGGCTTCAAATCAAGAATTTTGATAAATTCTAAACCAGTGACAACTTTTGATCGAAATCGAAGAGAGTTTTAAAAAAAATCTGAGTGAACTACTGTCTTTAAAATAACTTCAAGAACACTCGGAATCGACAAAAAAATGAAGTATACATCAAGTTTCTTCAATTATCGACCCAACTCGAAAAACACACTTAAGGCCTCTAGATGTCCCTATTTCAACCCATGTACCCTTTTTAATATCATAGGACATTTTTATACGATAAGAGTTATTGTGGTGCGAATATGGATTTTTTATATTTTGATGCGGATATTGGATTTTTATATTTTTTTTATCATAACTCTATGAATCAACATAGAAAGAATATACATAATGTTTCGTCAATTACTGACACGACTTGAGGAACACTTTAATGCCTCTAGATGTCTTTGTTTCAATCCATATGGCATTTCTAATACCATAGGATATCTTTATATACTCTAGAGTTATTGTGATGTGAATATGAATCCATTTTATATCACACAGTACAAGCCCACCTTTTGGTAGACATTATCTTGTCCCGACACGTTAGGTCAGCACAAAGGACAGTACGTCTCACTCCTATCTTTAGTTACTTCAAGGTGTTTTGTGCTGACATACATGCCCATGGTACTTGAGACTTATTGTGATGCAAATTTGGCGAGTGCTCCTGTAAGTCCACACTCTTTGACAGCACATGAACACTTCTAAGTCTCATCCTAAGATATAAGGGGCTCACAACACTTGGTGAGATGAGCTTTCACCAATTCCATTTGGCTAAAGTTTCGAACAATTTCTCATTTTAATATAAACAATTTTAGCATCTTATTATGTGCAAAAGGAGATTTACTTTCAGTGACTTCAAAATCGGGTCGTTATATCAGTAAAGTATTGGAAATCATATGATAAACTGTCACACGCATATAAGGGAATTTACTGACCTATTGAAGTCAAAATGCACAAGCTGCATATCTTCTGATATTTCCACCTCAACAGTCGCATTGGGCCTAGTCTGTAATTTAAAAACAAGAGTAAACTGAAATGACTGCAAAATACTACTCCCTCCTTTTTGATTTAGTCCCACAAGGATGGGGCAAAAAACAGAACCAAATCCTCACTTTGTCATCTAACATTGACAGTGACACACAACAGGAAATACCAGTTATGTTCCCAAGTTCTTTATTACCCTAATAAGCAACCATAACATTCTGATATTCACACACTCTCAATTAGACTAGAAAATGTGGTTTTTGAAGATGTGTAAGTGGTACAATTATATCTAGAAGAAAAAGCGCATGACTGAAAGAACAAAAGAGGAAAAACAAACAATATGTGTTTAATAGTATAGTAATACCTGCACCAGAATAAAAGGCAAGGCAACGCCACCGGTAGGTGTATTTCCATTGCCATACAATTCCTGATTGCGCTGTATAAGGTTTTGATATCCTACGAACTTAAGAACAAGGGAAAGAATATTTAAGAATAAGTAAGATTAGCTGTTCATGCACTAAGAAAGGCAACAGTAGTGTAGGAGCCATAATATTAACTAATGGTCAGTATAAAGGAACCCTTACTTGCTCCTCCAATTCCCGCAAGTATGCAGCTTTCTTTTCTATCCTGGCTTTCAGTCCTACCCTCTCAGTCTGAATTTATTAGATAAAACTTCTTGTCACGCTCCAAACAATTCATGCAAAAGTTTATTGATTAATAAACTGAAAAAGCACGATGAGAAAAGAAGATTAACTCACCTTCAGCTCTTCAATATCATTTACGCTAGTTCGAGGTAGACCTTTCCATTGTATTTCCTTCTTATCTTTGGAAATAATATCCATTGCCATTAGAACGTTTAAGGCATCATAAACTCTCCGGCGAATGTTTTTCTCATCATATCCTTGCTCATTGGTTCCAAGAGCATTACTTGCATCTGCATATTCGGCAACTAGTTCATCTGCAACCTGAAAGAAATTAAATACTCAAAGCTCAATCCACAGGCATGACTGGTGAGAGGTCTACCCCTGTATCACAATTCACATCCATAAAACCAGACAGCACCAAAGGAATTGCTAGCACCTACTCGTGTTTACAAACACAGGCAAAAGGATCAAACAACGATATAGAGGACTTCCGCAAATAGTGGGGTAAAGGGGATCAAAAGTACACAGCCTTACCTGTGTTAACAAACAATATAAGATGATGTACACATAGTGCAGCTAAAATAATCCCTCTCCTTGCATACTAGTTCTGGTCTATTTCAAGTTGAGGTTCTACGTCTATTCCGAGTGTTCTGGTAGTCATGTTAAGACACACCAGCTCTACTCCCAAGTTTTCGGCAAAAAATCTAACCAATTTCGAAGTACTTGAAAATTGCGGATTTGGAAGGTTATTATATATGGATTTTGGGCCTTTCGGGCCCAAAATCAAAGGGATCCACATTCGCATCACGATAACTCTATAGCATATTAAAATGTCCTATGGTATTAATAAGGGCATATGGATCAAAATAAAGACATCTAGAAGCCTTACGAGTGCATTTCAAATCATCTCAATATTTGACGCAACATGATATATACTTCATTCTACATCTATTCTGAGTGTTCTAATACTCGTGTTAAGACACATTAATCCTACTGAACAAGTTAATGACATTAACTCCCCCCAAATCCCAAATTGTCAAAATTGCTAATTCTCAAGGCTATTATCCACGTTTGTCGGTCCTCTTGGGCCCTGGACTTAAAAGGTACCTATATTTGCGCAACAATAACTCTATAGCATATAAACATGTCCTATGTTATTAGAAAGGGCACTTCGGGCTGAAATAGGGACAGGTAAAGACCTTTCGAGGGCTTTTTGAGTCTTTTTTAAGTCTTGTTGGTAGTTGACAAAACATGATGTATAGTGCATTCTATGTCAATCCGGAGAGTTCTGGTAGTCACTATAAGACACACTAGCTCACTAACAGGTTTGTGACAAAAAACTCCTTATCTATTTTGAAATAATCGAAAAATGCTGATTGAAAAATCCAAGTGATCTAGAGAGTTCATGACTTCATTCTATGTTGATCTAGAGAGTTCTAGTGGTAATTCCAAGTGATACTAGCCCTACTAAAATGGTTAAAAATTGTTGAATTTGAAGGTGATTATTCACGTATTTTTGGCACGCTTGGTCTCGGAATAAAAGGTATTCATATTCGCACCACTCTATAGCATATAAAAATGTCTACTAGTATTAGAAAGGGAGCTTGGATTTAAATAGAGACATTTTAAGGCCTTAGGAGTGCGTTTAGAGTTGTGTCGGCTATCGACACAACATAGTTCATTTTATGTGGATTCAGAATTGTGGTAGTCATTTTAAGGCATACTCGTCCAAGTGACAAGTTTTGCACAAAAACTCCAAGTTTCGAAATAAACGAAATTTGCTGATTTTGAAGGTTAGTATCCACATATTTGACCCTTGAATGAAAGGGATCCATATTCGCACAACAACTCTATTGCATATAAAAATGTCCTATTGTATTAGAAAAAGCATATGGATTCAAGTAAAGACAACAAAAGGCCTTTTGAGAAAATTTGAGTCATGTCAGTAAACATATTGCATACTTTATTCTAGGTCGATTCCGAGTGTTTTGGTGGTCATGTTAAGACACGGTAGGTAATACTGATAAGTTTTCGACAAAACTATATTTGGGTTTTGAAATAGTAGAAAATTTAGAAAATTATTTTGAAGGCAATTATCCCTGAGCCTCAGAATAAAAGGGATCAATATTCACGCCGAGTTACACTATGGCATCTAAAAATGTCTTATGGTATTAGAAAAGGTATATAGATTCAAATAGACATACAGAGGCCTTACGGGTGTTTTTCTAGTCGTGTCGGCATTTTGCGAAACATGATGCATGCTTCGTCCTATGTCGATTTGGAGTGTTCGTGTAGTCATGTTAAGACACTAGTTCTACTGTCAACAAAAACACTCTCCAACTACGAATATGAATAAAAGGGATTCATATTCGCACCACGGTCAACTCTAGAATATAAAATATATGGTGGCGTTAGAAACGGCGTATGGATTGAAATTCAGACATTTAGAGACCTTAAAGAGTGCTTTTTTACTCGTGTCGCTAATTGACGAAACATGTTGCATGCTTCATTCTACGTTATTCGAGTGCTCTTGGTCATGTCAAGACACACTAGTTCTACTCACGAGTTTTCTACAAAAACTCTCCACGGGTTTCCAAATAGTAGAAAATTATTGATTTTCAACAAAAACTCTATGTTGGTTTCCAAATAGTAGAAAATATAAAATTTGAAGGCTATTATCCACGTATTTTGGGTCTCTTGGGCCTCGGAGTCAAAAAGGGATACATATTCACACTAAGGTAACTCTATAGCATATAAAAATGTCCTATAGTATTAGAAAGAGCATATGGATTGAGATAGAGACATTTAGAGGTCGGGAGATGACGTTTACTCCATATTCAGCCATCAATATTCATATAAACAAGCAACTCAGATGAATAACAAAACCATCACCTACTCCTAGTAGACAAGGGGCTTGTTCTTAGACAGGAGTTACATGACCGGCCACACTCCAGAATACGTAATGATGCAACACGAACTAAGATAACTAAGACTAGGTCATATGAAAATGCATAAGCGGGAAGCTTCAAAAGATCCACGAGGATATTCACACTTGTTAAGGTGAGAGTCTACTTTTGTAGAATATAAGATTTTCCTCCGCAAATGGCATTTTATCACTGCACCCTCTATTTTAGAAATACAGATGCCATTTTTATAATTGATTCTCTTTACACAAAATTCTATATTAAGGTGTGTTTCTTGCAACTGAACAGCCATGGAGACATTCAAACTCACACAACGGAAGAAATAATAGTGAATCAATTTCAACAAACAGCTTACCTCATTATATGTTGTTCTTCCCTTGCTCTCCACTTTCTCACACACTAATGATGTTAAACAAAAATTAGTCACGTAACCAGACAAAAAATGGACATATATTAAGCTATAAATAAGAGTTCAAGCCATTTTGCTCATGGCTTTCTTGGAAACTGCAGTGAACGAATATTTGCCAACCTTTCATGCTGAATTGCCGAAGTCCTCGGCCACTTTTATCAGTTCCAGTTACACGTTGACCTCTTTTTTTCTTCTTGCTCCTGTATAGAAGTTTGAAATGTATCACACACAAATCCAATTTTAGAGCAGATAACAGTGACGATAAAACACAAAATAAAGCAATGATGATTTAAGTACACAGTACACCAAAATTTTAATATTCTGATAAGTTATAACACTTCAGTTACAAAACACAGCACAGAGATTCGTAAAGAGGTGAACAAAGATACTAGTGATCCGAGTATTAAAAAACAAAATACGTGATTGGCTGATTGCAAATCAAAGCATCGAACTCTTTAAATAGTAACATTAAAATGACGCTACAAGACTTACCCGACGACACCCTGAGAAGCAGAATCCTCACCCTGAATCTCAAGATGGCTTAATCTAAGAGCTGTATTATCACGAGCTGGTGTTGTCATACCAGCTTCACTTCTGCTGGATGGTGAACCACCACTGCCACTGGTTGACACAGACTGACCTGAAACAGCTGTGCCCCATGACCGTGTTACTCCTTTCGATTTTCTGTCCTCTTCTTCTTGGGAATTGCCAGTTACCATACTGCTACATAACGGAATATTACTCAGTTAAAATGCTAGATGTTGGATCACCATACGTTCAAGTAGAGAAGTGAAAATATCCAGACCTACTCAAGTCCGTATCAGGTGTATCACTTTAAAGCGACAAGAAGAATGATAGTATCCTTTAAATAACAAGCAACAATGGTATATTAAGAAGAAATTGAGAGGATTCCATGGAGGAGAGGGAGGGGGAGAAATATCTGAGGCACACAAACAATACTAAGCATGGGCTAAAGCCCTGGACAAACATTTTTCAACAACACGGATTCAGATGATTTACGAAATACATGCATTTGAGCTCACGCTGCTGTGTATCACAACACTTTTCTGTCTATTATATTCCAAGTGTTCCACGAGGGTTTGAAATAATCACTTACACTTGGTTATTTTGAGATAAACCTAACAAAATAGAGGGAAAAAAAACTTTTTCTACATCTCGAGTTCAAAAATGAAAAATTCATTACAATCTAAATTGATTCAAATCCACGTTTTTTGCTCAATTTTTCCTTGGTAGTTGAGCCAAATTGGATATTTACAAGCATGTAGCAAGGCTATATATGGCTAAAAAAATGTGGGTGCTCTATGGCTCTATCGTGTGCACCGTCGTATTAGAGCTTAGCCAGATTGCACTAACTCGATTTGGTTAGCAATGGATATGCATACTTCAACGTTTGGAGAGACCAATGTCAATACGTAGCAAACAAAAAAAATACCACCAACCGGATCTAGCACTGCTATAGGTTTTACATTGAGATAATATCACCACCAAATTCTTAACTTCGAACCCTAAATGAGGGAAATGCCTCCAACTCCAACCTTCCACCAAACGATTCCCTTCATAAAAGCATCACATCTTCGGAATCACGCATAAAGCTCATACTCACCAAAATTACCGACGGCGAAAAGTAAATCCAAGCAATCAATTCAAGCCAAGCAAACCGCAAATCATTAAGAGCAAATTCCATCATGTCACTTACTAAAAATACACATAACACATACTCTATGAGAGCGACTTGTGAATCTGTAAGAGCGTTTTCATAGCGAGGTAGCCATGATTCAAACATATAACCCAAATGTATCCTTTAATCAACCCATCAAAAAGAGAAGACAATCAAAAGTAAAGCTCAAACCCACCAGCCCAACCACCACAAAATCTACATCTAACGGCTAATTCAAGTAATTTCACAGTAAATTCAAACATAAACCCCAAATTTTACCTCAAATCAAACCATCAATATGAAATAACCACAAGCAAAGCTCACTCAACAGACCCACCAACACAAACTACACATCAAACGGTTAATTCAAGTAATGCAATCACTTCCAATAACACTACTAAACTGGACATCATCAACGCCATATTCATCAATCCTGAAATGCATCCTCGAAACTTTTAATCACAAAAAATCGCTGATTAAAGCTACAGAACTAGAAGAAGTTAAGAATTAGAACTTTGTAGAAGAGCAATCGACGATATACCTGCTTTCGATATAGTGATTATCAAGATGTGTAGCTTATGTTCGTGGAATTTGGGGGTTCGATTTTCTAGGGTTTTTGGAATGTAATTCGTGCACCGATTTTGGGGATGAAGTGGGAGAGAGGGAGGGGGGCGAGGAGCGTCTGATACTTGGAGTAACAATCAAGTGAGTATGAGACACTTTCTCTTTAAACACATTACTTTGATTTTAACAACGAAACAAACCAAGAAAATTATCCGATATTTTGCTTCGTTTTTAAATCATCCGGTTTAATCCAAATTCAAACAGGTAAATGTTCGAAGTAGAAAAAAAAATCGGATAAATGGTTGAATGTAGTCATGTAAATATCATGAACGCAAGGTGCATGATAGCAATACCGGGAGCCTAGAACAAGAACAACCTACCCTTATGTGTTGCTTCTAACACATCCAATGCTCGAGCGCCCCGTGAGCTGGAGAACCCTAGCCTGGTCTGATTCGTTTCTAGTAGATTTCACTTGAGAACGTCGATGTCTCTTAAATCAATAAGAGAACAAGTGAAATCATATCAAGAGTGGAACCTAAATGATGGTAAAGTGTTCCATACTTTCCTCGTAATTTCCATTGTTCAAGTATAGTATATAACATGATAATCAATTGTTTTGTAGGGGGATCTGTGTGCATAGAGGGTTTAGAAGTCCGCCACAGCGTTTTTGAACTGGTTAAATCATTACATACGAGTATACAAGTAATGTAATAGATTGATAACACGAACTCGATTTGTTGTAAGTATATAATGATCTTATATGAATCGTTGTTTTACTAATTCGAGTTAGGGAATACATATGTTTGAATAGTAAGAGATGAGTATCGATTACTTCGTTTATCAATAAGGGTGGACTTGGTTGCTTAAGGACAGGCCCGTCAAACAGCAAGTTGACCCGGTTCTTGGAACCGGGGCCCAAGATGGAAGAGGGCCTCATTAGCTGCGTACAGTATATTATAATGTATATGACCAATAAAGTGTATCAGTATTGATACTAGTGCTGTAGTGGCAACAGGTTGGAGATAAAGCTTGTTTTTGGTCTAATCCCCTTTTATAAAAAGAGAAGAATCTCGTAATAAATATCACATTTATACAAGAACGAGATTTAGACCAATAAAAATTATTTTATTAAAATAAAATTAAACATTAATATTTGAAAATTTGAAATCTAATTTCAAATTGGGGATCTATTATAGACTTATAGTATGGAGTTGGAGTTTTTTTTTTTCTTTTTCAAAATAACCTTAAAAATATGGTAGACGGTGACCGATAAGATCATACAGGAGTTTCTAAAAAAAATTTGGCACAGGACCACCAAATATCATTTGACGGCCTGCTTAAGGAGTCTCTATATCTCAATCTCCCTTGATGACCTTGTTTTTGTCTTTCATGCATCCCAAACTTGTCTCTCTTGCCATTTTTCTTTTGATGTGTTATGTGGGCTTACAATTTACAACAACATAACATCAATGTATTGAAAATTCTCTTAAATTACAAGATTTTGGATCGAACATCCGTACACTTATATTAGCAATACAGAAAAGTTGTTTACCAATGACTAATTTATTTAATCCGATAAAATTTATGTGGATAACCATGTTAAAATTTATTCCTATCTAACCTTGTATGTACAGTTGTACACCCCAAAGAAAAACCGCAATTTATTATATTGAATCATGTACAATACCTTCAAGGCTTGCAACATGAGACGAGTTTACCGAATTCGACCAATATCATACGAATCATTAATCGTACAATTAAGAACGTATCCAACCAGTTACTTACTGAATACAAAAACACACAACTACAAAAGAAAACCGTGATTTGTAACCATATTCCTGACGAATCCAATAGCCATAAAGAAGGTAAATATTGAGTAAATGAGACCGTTTATAAAGATTTGGTCTCAATATTCGAGGTTTCTTAAAAACCCTACAAAATCAATTAGTAGTCTCATGAGAGGAAACTTCGGAATCATTAAACCTCCTGGAAGACATATCGTTAAACAAATTCCTAAGACTATTCTTACTCTCTTTTCTCTTCCTAAACACCTTATTACTCTTTCCCATCTGTTCAAAATCACATGAACTGTAACCCATAATCAACCCGGTCTCGAGCTTCTTAGACACGGACACAATCTCATACGAGTCCCATAACGACTCCTTAAACCGCCACTCGTTCTTCAAACTCCTCTTACGAAGAGCATCGTCTCTCATGGCCTCGAGCTTGAACCTCGAGGCTATCCCTTGGAAATTCCGTCGTCTGAGGTCGAACTCACACGTGGCGAGCTTCTCATTGTTGAAATGACTATGCCATGCTTGTGCAACTGCCTTGTGAATTTCATCATAACTTCTATTATCATCTTTTTTTTGCTTCGTCATAATTCATACTCTATATGATTTCTAATTTGAAGGGCCTAAATGGTCCATATGGATGTTATTATCAAAATTGTTGGACCAATAAGAGCCTTTCATTTACTAGTATATAGTGTAGTATCAATATAGGTGGGTGTGAATTATTATTATTAATATTGGCAATGTTTGAATTAAAAGAATGGACCGTCAAGTAAGTTGAGGACTTAAATATATAGCATGAATTTAGGTATTTCGGTGGGTCTATCTTAAAACGGTTATATATCCATTTTATTTTAAAATTAAATGTTTAAAATGAATCAGATAACATCTCACTTTATCAATTAATATGATTATCTTACTAATACCTAGGAACTTTGTTTTTATTTTTATTTTATTTTTTTTATTATTTGACCTGTTATAAATTTGTGACAATTTGTTAGAACTAGTAGAGTAGAATTTGGGTAGGAATTTAGGGTGAGGAAAGTGGATGAGAAATGTGAGATGGGAATGCAACGACGTGTATGTGTATGGATAACTGGCCCAAACTCGGATAGTTATAGTTTGGTAATGCATGAACGTACGCATATGGGCTTTAGCTTTTGACAATGACACATTCTTTTTAAGGAAGTCGTTGTATGTTGTGCCTTACCCAATTGTAATTTATGCATCTTATTTAATGTAATATAATAACATTAGGTGAGTCGGTTTTTGGTGTAAATTATCCAACGTAGTTCGGTTTTGAGTCAGGTTAGATCACTATGACCTTAAAGTTTTTCTTTAAAAGTTTTAATACATTGAATTCTCAAGGCTCGAATTAAAAAAATTTGGTTAGTTAGTAGAACTTTTTGCTGGTGGATCTAAGAGCATCTCCAACCATGATGAAGGACCTCATCATAGGATGATGATACCCTTCATCATGGCCTCCAACAATGAAGAGTATTCATCAGTTTGTTGATGATCGCTGCGCTCAGCGTTTTGTTGATGCAAGAAGAGCTGAGGAGGGTGGGAGAGTTTCACATGGGTTTTAATTTTTTTTTCTTTGATACCCAATAAGAGAGTGGCAAGTGGCAAGCTTTTGTTCATTTTATTTTTTTTGCTTTTAGTAGACTGTTTACGGTTTTTCGATAAATATTTATTTTTTTATTTTTTTATTTAAACAAAAAATAAAATATTTAAATTGGAATTTTTTTTCTCTATAAATAGAGTGTAATATTGAGTAGTATTGGTCCTATTTTATTTGTTAATCACATTTAATACAAATAAAAATTAAATCTATTTCTTTTTATTATTGATAAGTATAACATTAAATCCGAGTAAACTATAACATTAAACCGAGTCAAATTATTAAATTAAATTATACGTACACGATTTTGTTAATCAAATTAGAAAGAGTGGAATGGTGGAGTATTAAAAAGTAAGAGAGATAAATGATGAGAGAGAGAGTAAGATGATGAAGAAGAGATGAGTATGGATGGAGGAGTGTTTTTTTCGTTGTGAGGTGGATGAGTGAGAAATAGGAGAGATGGAAAGATGATGAATGATATTGGAGTATGGTTGGAGATGGTCTAAGCGATCATGGCCTCATGGAGTCATCGGTACATTAAGGTTGGTGAAAACGTATTGGTTGTACCCCGTACATATGTTTTATCATTTGACACGAATATTGGTAGCCCCATTTCCTTTTAAAGAAATATTTTTATCTCTATTTATCTCTCATCACATGCATCATATCATCATTTTTCTCTTACTTTTTCATCATTTCTCTTGAATGGAGGGAGTAGTTCATAGTGGGCTAGCTTGTCCGATACTTAGAAAAAGATAGCAAATGACTACGAACTTATAAATGAAAATAGGTGACCCTTTCATACACATTTACGAGTTACTAGCGATTACGAGAATTCAAAACTCTTTTAAGATTTGTCGCAAATCCACAATAAATTAAATTTGAAAAAAAACCACACTCTGCATGATTTTAGAAGCTTAAAAAAAAATACTCCTTCCGTTTCATTGATTTCTTCCACCTTAAAAGTGACACATTTCTTAAGAAAAATAATAAAATATGTAAAAGTAGAGAGGAGTATAATAACAGTGTTAAATGAAACGGTCACATGCTCCAACATCAAAACTTAACAAAATAGTACTCCTTAGTAATCCTCATAACTTTATCAGCTAGTATAAGGGCTATAATACGTCTCTTAAAAACTCATCCTACATTAAAATAATGCAAAATACGATGAAAATATTTTATTTTATTGAAAAATTGTTTCATAGTCAACCATTTAACTTCTCTTTGTAGTCGATGTATATCGGCTAGTATTGCTTGTAACGGACCAAATACTACCATGTGTTAGATAAGACAAAACATGGATAAACATTTTGTTTTTGTCTTATCTACCCACCTTACGATGAATATGACCGTCACATACAAAAATCTGTGGATGTATATGCGATTAGCATGTAGCCATCTATCATGGCATCCCGTTCCCGCCTAATTTTAAAATCTCAAAACCTAAAACCCCACAAAATCAAATTCTAGGGTTCACACACCACCTCAAAATCCCCAATTTCACACTCTCTATCGCACTCAATTTCACTCGATTTTCTTACTGAAAGTCTGAAATCAAGATGAGCACTCCAATGGACATCGCGGTTTCAATCCCCTTACTAAATGATGACGCCATTGGAGCTCTTGAAATCACCAGCTCCCAAAACGGCGTCGTTCGTGAGCCACTTGTTCCTCCTTTGCCGATTATCCCAGATACGGTTACAGTCTCTTCGCCGATTGTTCCAAAATCACCAGATGCTGCTGTTTCTCCGTGTTTAGCTGTCGTTGAAGATAAATTCCTCGTCTCAGGTACCTCCTGCTTCAACTCCAGCTACATTTTTTTTTGGAAATTGGGCTGTTTTATGTTATTTGAGCTTGATTGTTTTGTTTTCGCGTTTGTGATTGCAGTTGAAGTGTGCTTAAAACCCTCGAGTACGGCTTGTATCGATGATATCCGGACACGTGTTGAAAGGTTTCTTTCTCATATTTCGCTTTATTGTTTACGAGTACTTGTATAATCAAATGGAGAGGTGAAAGTCTTTGTTTTTGGAATAACTGATCCGGCATTCGTGATTGCAGAGGAATTATTAGGGTTTGTTTGTTTTTTCACATTTGTTAGGATTTCAGTGTGATTGTGGTAGAACGACTGACATTTTGAAGAGCTAAGCGCCTAATTGTTGCAGTAGTAAAGGTTTGTTTTGTATCTGGTAAACTGAGGAGGAATGTTGATTCTAATTGCTCGGTTAGTTCAACTTGATGATGTACTCTTGGTGTTTTTGCAATTTCAATAGTTGCAATTGTCGAGTGTGTTTATAATAAACTGGTGAGAGTATGTAGGAAGTGTGCTTTGATGCGGCTGTTGACTTGAAATAGTAGGTAGCTAGTGGCAACTTTTACTTGGCATTGTAGTCGCTTGGGTATTGTCTCGGTTGGGTACTTAGTAACATAGAACGATGAGCCATATTTGCAGCAACATTCTATATACGAGACTTCAGTGGTTAACTTTTAAATAGCTGCACAGAGTACACAACAATGGAAGTTGGCTAAAAATAATTTTACCCAAAAATAGTTATGGGGTTCCTAGGTAGAAGCTTTCATCGACAAATGTCTTATTACTACTTTGGGTTCGTACGTTAAAATTTCCAGAAGTGAGGAGGGGGGATATGATTAAGTTTCTAATTATATTGTGTTTTCTTTATGTTAGAATGCTGGAGCAAAGAAGTTTGAGCTACACTAATGGTCCCATTGAGGTCCCTCATGTCGATCAATATCTAGTAGAAAATGTGCAGAGGATCTGTATCTGTGACACTGGTATGCTTCGTTAGTGCCTTTTACATATGTTACTATGTTAGCGCTTCCTCGGTTTAGCTTTGTTCTAATATAAAAGGCATGCTACTTATTTCATTAGATGAATGGGTAGAGAATGGAGAAGTTCTCTTATTCTGGCAAGTCAAACCAGTTGTGCATGTGTATCAGGTACTTTCTGCAATTGTCATTCATAAATTGCCTAATCAAAGCACGTGCTTTAACCATTCCTCATGCATCAGTAGTTATGTTATGGTATGATAACTCGTGGTTAATTTCCTAGCTTAGTGAGGAAGGACCTTGTGAAGAACTAGGAGGTGATGGGCAACACTCCAGCTTCAACGAATGGGTTCTACCTGCCAAGGAATTCGATGGAATGTGGGAAAGGTGTGTGTGTGTGTGTGTGTGTTCTCTAATGATTTCCTCACCTTCTTATTCTTTGTTCTATATAGTTTTGACATGTTGATAGCGCAATTACAGTTTGATCTACGAATCTGGACTTAAAGAGAGACTGCTGCGCTATGCAGCAAGTGCGTTACTTTTCAGTGAGAAGGGTGTTAATCCGTTTCTCGTGTCCTGGAATAGGTAATTGAGCAGTCCTCTCTTCTTCCGTCAATCATCATTACGCCTTCTCTTGTTCGTTCTTTCTTATTGATGTCATTTATCTCTAACTCTCTATACAGTTGCCTTCTTTGCAAACTTTCGCAGTCTGTTTACAAATTTGCTTGTTTTGCTAATCTTTCCGCTATCACGTGTTTAATGTCAAGTACAGATTGATTATTTTCATTTGTAAAGATTATCATTTTTCTTTTATTTTTTTCCTGTGACAGAATCATTCTTCTACATGGACCTCCTGGTACTGGAAAGACGTCATTATGTAAAGCACTGGCTCAGAAACTATCAATACGGTTCAGCTCTAGGTTGTGCATGTCTTCAAACCATTCTTCCTTATTTCAGCAGTTGTAGTGCTTTGCTACACACCATTCTAACTCGCCAGCTTAATGTTTTCTTTCCTTTTGACGACAGATATCCACAGTCCCAGTTGATCGAAGTTAACGCCCATTCTTTGTTCAGCAAATGGTTTTCAGAGAGTGGCAAGTTGGTATGTGTGCTTTTCTATAAATTTAGACTTATGTCCTCGTCTGTTATTTTTGTAAACGTCCTACTCCGTAGTGTTTTGTTATTTGTAAAATGTGGTGGCTTGGAATACACTTTCGAACTTCAAATTCAATTACACAAGTTAGAGTAGCATGACTACGAATTACAGCAGCATCAACAAGTTCCAGTCGACCATGGAATTTATTAAGGCATATTTGTTATATTTTCAATATAAAATAACTCACCCCTCATTTCAGTAAACTTATCTACTTACTTTTTTCAAGGACTAAGATATAGGGCATCTGCTATGTCAGGTTGCTAAGCTTTTCCAAAACATTCAAGAAATGGTAGATGATGAAAACAACCTGGTATTTGTTTTGATCGGTGAGTTTGTTTTGCTTGAAGACCACTATTTCTTCTACTCATTTCTTGTCTCCAGCGCCACTTTTAACATCCATGATCTTGCAGATGAAGTTGAAAGCCTTGCAGCTGCTAGAAAAGCTGCCTTGTCCGGCTCTGAACCTTCTGATTCTATTCGGGTAACTTGTTGCTACTGCGAAATGAACAATTTCTTGGTTTCAAAGATCTGTTTGAAACTATTCAAATTGTTTGATCATAGCATTTTTTTCCAGGTTGTGAATGCTCTACTAACCCAGTTGGACAAGTTGAAGGCCTCACCGAATGTCATCATCATGACGACTTCCAACATTACTGCAGCTATAGGTAATCTACCTTTTCTCTGTTTTAAAACGGGCATCATAAGTGGACATATAAAAAAGTTTACTTAATGCAATCAGCACTTGTAAAACCTATATCACTCTTTCACCCTTGCTTTATTATCTCAAAGTCTTCAACCCTCTCTATCTTCTGTTGTAGTATTATTTCTGAATTCCGCCTTTGCCTGGTCTCTTCTCTTTAGTTCTCTGAATACACAGCCCAGTTTAGTTTCTCCATTGGCTTGCAGATATTGCTTTTGTTGATAGGGCAGATATCAAGGCGTACGTAGGGCCTCCTACTTTGCAAGCACGCTACGAAATACTGAGATCATGTTTGCAAGAGCTTATAAGAACAGGAATACTGAAGAATCCCCAGGTTACTGGTCTTTTCTACTCTCTTCTCAAATTTAGATCTTAGTGATATACGGAGTATATTTTTTGTTTCTAAATGCATTTGAATTCTTACTGCAATGCAGAATGAGCCCCTCGAGATTCTGACATTTACGACTCTCAAGGAAAAGTTGCAGCCATGTCAAATGCAAGATGTTCAGACATCATTGACATTGTCCAGGCAGTTATTTGAAGCTGCAGAAGCATGCGAGGTATGATTGATCCTCTACCCCGTTATGTAGCTCAGATTGAAGTACCTCCATGGGTGCATGCATACCCAAGTGTCAAATTAGTCTGTTTTTTTGGCTTAAAGTAATGTGTCAAAGTGCCATATCTTTGTCCGAGTGTTGAGTTGTAACAATAGCTAACCTGAAGATCGGAACTAGAGCTGGCGAAACAAATGGGTCGGCCCATCTCAGCTTGCTGATCCGGATTTGGCTGACTTAGCCCGACGTGGCTCCCATCCAGGCCAAGACAGAGGCCTAAAGGAACTGTCTGGCCCGTCCATGCCCGCCAAAGAATAAAACTGGAAGTAAAAAACAGTGTCGGACTGAGTTCATGCCAACATTTAGCTGACACATGCAATGTCACGGGCCGTTTTAGGTTCGAACAGGCAAGGCCCGGCCTGGTCCAAACCTGGCCCGTGGCCAAGTCTAATCGGGAACCTAACTAGTACCAATTGATTTGTAATCCGAGTCCTTGATCGTGAGCCACTCTCCACTTTCCAGCTGATAACTGATAAGTGTCGTGTTTTTTATGCAATCGAATTCTCTCATCAGGGTTTGAGTGGAAGATCGTTGAGAAAGCTTCCATTTTTGGCACACGCGGCTGTGACCCATAACTTCAACTACGAGCCTGACAAGTTTCTATGTGCAATGGTCAATACAGCTAAAAGAGAACGTTCGGAGCTACCAGTATAACTTTGATGTAGTTGTTTGTACAAGAAACTTCTGCTGTACCAAGTTAATTGTAATTTGTCCAGACTAATGTCATTTTTTAGATCACATGAAAACAAGTCCTTTTGTAAGTGGTGGGATCAAAGAGAGTTCTAATTTCATAGTATGTACATACATTAACTCACAAAGAGTCGAGGCATTCATAATTTTCCGTCTGATAAAAAACTGGTCGAGGGATAGTGATATGGAGAATCTGACTATATCTGAATCAAGATTCACGATGGTTGAATACGATGAATTCAGCAGGCGATCTAAACTTCCAAGATTCCGACACATGTCCTTTAAGTTTTGCTAATTCTACGTGATTTAGTTGGAAATTTACGATTCAAACTCGACCAAGTCAAGATTCATTGCAAGTACTGGTTTAGTTCAATCCAATTAAGTTCATTTGCTCACTTGACTAACATCATTTCTATTGAATTCGAGATATTTTCATCAAACGATGACAAAAACTTCAGTAAATTAAACGATCCGATTTCTAGCAAAGCCAAATTAGCATACAAAAGAGTTTCAACTTTCAAAAAACACAAATCATCATCTTAAAACACCATAATATATGGTTCTGAACCTCTATCTTACAAAATTAGTCGCCTCCTTCTTCGGCCTTGAGGCCGGTCCCCAACCAAACATTTCCCGGATTTCTTTATTAGTACGAACATGGTAAGGACTACTATAAAGCAAATCCCGAGCCTCAGATTGTCGACCATTTTCAACAAAAGCTCCTATAACCTTAACATAACATGCAGTCGAAGGATGTCCGTTGAAAGATAGTAAACTGAGGATATTCTTAGCATCATCAATAACTCCTGACTTGCCAATGTACTGAACTATTGGATGAGGAAAAGGAGGATAACCATGCTTCTTCATCATACAAAGTAGTTCGAGAGCTTCTTCGAGTTTTCCGATTTCTGCCAACTTTTCAATCATAACCTTGTATGTAGCCTGCCAAGGTTTTATATCACCCTTGTTCACCATCTCAACTAGAAGTCTATAAGCACCAAACACTTTGTTTTTTGAAAGAAAACCGTAAACCAAAACTTCCAAGGTTTCTGCATCTGGTTCGACGTTTTTATCCTTCATTTTAATAAGACAGACTAAAGCATCGTCTACTTGATCAGCATTGCAATACCCTTGAATCAAAATAGTCCAAGTTTTGATGTCGGGAATACAACCTTCGGCCTCCATTTGTTCAAGCAAGTTAGACGCTTCTTCAAACCGTTTTTCACGACAAAGGCCAAACACCTCTTGACTATAGGTGATGTTATCAAGCTCAAACCCCGCATCCTTCATTTCCTGCTTAATCCTCTTAGCATCATCAAATTTCCCTATCTTACATAGAATGTTATGCAAACTATCATACTCCTTTTTCGATAGCATATTTCCTGCATCCACACATTTGCTAAGAACCCTACATGCCAAATCCACATCCGGATTAGAATCTCGAGAAATGAATCTCAGTAGCAAATTACATTCAGATAATGACGGCTTATGAGTTCCGTCCATCATAATCTCAAACAACTTAACAGAATCTCCACTAGGTAGATGCCTTAACATGAACATGAATGAACTATAATCCACATCAAAACCGACATTTTTCATCTTTCCCAACACATCCCAAAACTCGTGAATCGAATTAGGGCCAGCCAAAATCTTAAGCATTTCATTATACACTGCACTATCGTGTTCATACCCTCCACAACTACCAACCCATTTGAAAAACTCCAATGCATTCAACGGAATCTTCCACAACCCTCGTAACACTTGAAACACAAAACTCTCCGACAAAGGAAACGTAAGCTTCTCCTCTAACTTACTTTCGACCTCTTCACTCCAATCATAATCCGAAATCAACTTCACTACATACTTCAAATCCTCATTTCCATCAGAATCATCACACATAGTTTTATACAATTTAGTCCAATCAACGACCGCTTTATCCAACTTATCTCGTCTTAGACTACCAAGAATGTGATAATAAAGCCGATTGTCGATTACAAAACCCTTCTCCTGCATTTCTGAAGCAACAATCCAAAATTCCTCCACAAACTCCTTACAGGCTAAGCATTTCAGCATTAAAGTATAAGGCACGATACTCGGATCAAACCCTTTTCTAACACATGCCCATTTGAAAAAATCCAAACTTTTTTTAGGGTTTCCATTCAATTTCATCAATGCATAAACTACAGATTCATGGGTCAATTTGGGTACCAATTTTTCCAGTTCAGCCTCGGTTTCTTCAGACCATTCACTTGACAATACAACATCAACATACGAACCCGGCTTCGAAGAAAAGAACGCGATTCGGAGCAAATTAGGGTTCTTACAACAAGGGAGGGGGTTCAAATTGGGTGAAAAATGAGGAGATTGAGCGAGTAGAGAGAAGCGATTCACCTGAGTCGTGCTGAGCGTATTGAGACCGATTTGCCGAGTTGAGGCGAGTGAAGAGGCGAGTCGGATGGAGAAACGGAAGAGCTGAGCTCTGTTCATGGCTGTTAATGGAGGAGCGAGGGTTTTTCAAGGGTTTATGAGCTTAATCGTGCATCTTAGTTCAATTGATTGAAATCTGACCATTTTTGTTTCGTTTTGGAAAAAATACGTGTGCTGTTGGATTAGGCTTTTGTGTATTTTTGGGCTTAAATCGATAACCGATTATTATGAAATAGTGTCATACCAATTGTAGTAATGCTCGGTGCTATATTAGACGAAACAAGTCAAATATCGTTATTAGAGCAACTCTTTTTTAGTAGCTCCGTAACCAATAATCTTCTGTTGGAATTTATAGGACAGCGGAAGTATAGTGTTTCAGCCCGATGTTCATGAATGTTGATGATCTTTTATTATGATTCGATATTTTTATGATATTACAATATTTTGGGAAGAGGGTGAGACCTCATAACTCCATATTGGAGCTTGAGGCTATATACCTCAATATGAGGTTTAGAGCATGTACAATGGAGATGATTTAACCTCCTCTTAGGACTCTCTCCTCTAAGAAGAGGTTCTCTCCATTGTAGCTTATGTATGGTTCATCCTCTTGGTAGGAGGATCATGTCATTTTCCTCTAATTTTAGACCATGTACATTAGAGAGGATGTGTAGACACTCGCATTTTGCCTGCTAGTGTTTATAGCAGTTCCCGACAAAACACCCGATGATGATCGGACGTCAACGTGACTTAATACGCTCGAATACAGACTCTGAATCAATAGTATCCGACGTGGGTATTTAGCGGAGTGCAAATCTCTCAAAACCGACCTCAAATCCAGGCCCAGTGGGTCGTTCCCAATAAAATGAGACTAATTTGGGCTAAAACCGACACCAAAAATAAAAACCGTCTTTTGGCGACCGGGTCAAAACCCGGTCAAAGACGAACCCGTCACACAAATCAGCCAAATTCATTCTCGAAACTGGCGCCCAAATCAAAATTCAAAAAAGCAATCAAACAAATCACAAGGTCAACCCCTTCCCAAAATATCTCGATTCACTTGATCCACTCGATCGAGTGGATTGATCCACTCGATCGAGTGGATTGATCCACTCGGTCGAGTGGAGCGTTAAAGACCGGATCAGGCCCGTTTTGAAGGGCACTCGATCGAGTGCACTAGGGCCACTCGATCGAGTGACCCTAGATCGGGGGGTAAAGCCTATAAATACCCCCTTAACCCCATTCATTTCACAACCTTTTGCAACCTAAATTCACCCTCGTACTCTTCACAAGACAAGCTTTTTCCATGCATTCTTAGTCTACATTTCTACTCTAATCCCACCATACTACACTACACTACAAGTCCTTAGCAACCCTAAGCAATACACACAAAAACCGAGTCCTTCGTCCCTCGAAAACCGACGAATCATCCATACACATACACATACACATATAATCAAAACTCGAGATCAAAACTCGCCAAAGACCCGAGAGCATCCTCTCCCTAACCAAACACACCCTAACTCACCCTACATATCTCGACACTCCCGCGCACACGCCGCTACTACGAGTTCGTTTCCGAGGCCATTTAAGCATGTAGGTTGAGGGTGTCATCAAACCCCATTTCTTTTTCTCCTTTCCCTTTTTTCGATTATTATTATTATTATTATTATTATTATTATTATTATTATTATTATTACTACTAACCGCTAACACTAACCTTTAATTTTGTGCATACTAAATTTTTATTTATTTTTGTACACTAACATTTTATTTATGTACTCTAACCACTAACTTTTTTATTGTTTACTAACATTTCAATTTCGCATTCTAACACCTAACAATTATATACTGATGGGAGGGATTTGTCGTGGAACCCCAACCGTCAATAAAATAACCGGCTATTCCTACGGTAGATAGGGCAAGTCGGGTCGAATCCACGGGGACGGTAATGTATAGCCTAGACTAGGTCGGCCCAAATACTAGACTAAGTCAACGAGCTAAGCTAAACTAGAGAATGATAGAAGGGGAGAAAGCTAGACTAAGACTAAGGTGCCGGAGAAAACCACTAAGGAAAACGGGCTAGGATTAGGTCGGGGTCAAAGGGGTAACGGAATGGTCAAGGGAGAACTAGAGTGAAGGAGGTAGGAGGGTAATCTAGGTATGGTCCGGGCTCTCGCAACTTAGACCGACCTAGAGGTTTCACCTAAAACCCATCTCGGCGACACACATGACAAACGGGGTGACTAGCGCGCTATGGTGGCCTAGGTCAAATCCGGGCTCTCGCTACTTAGACCGACCTAGGGGTCGTCCTCACCGGGCTCTCGCAACTTAGTGAGGGAACCGAACCCACAACAAACTAACACCCACAAGAGAAATGCAAGAAGAACAAGCATTCTTAACTACTTAGTCATTCAAGCATTTCAACAAACATGTGATGTGCACCAAACCAAGAGGAAACCCAAATCTTCCACCAACATCTTTAACAAACCCTTAATCACCCAATCAACACCCTAATCACCTTACTAACCCTAGCAAGAACACTACTCTAACATAATCCAACTAAAACTAACAAGAACAAGAAGATCTAACATAAGAAAACAAACATACATAAACAAACTAGTAATAACAATGAACAAGAACAAAACTAACAACTAAAGATTCAAACTTGAGTAACTAAACAAGATTAAGAGTAAAAAGGAAGAAGATTATACCATACTAGAGAGGAAGAAAGGAAGAAATCTTGCATTAATGAAGAAAAACCCAAAACAAACCACCAAGGTTGTCAATCTTGGTGGAGATCTTGAAGAATTCCCTTAATACAAGACTAATCTATGATTGACTCCTAATTAAGAACTAATCTACACTAATATAATCTAATCTAACCTAAAGTAGTCTAGGGTTTAGTGGATATAAGAGTCCATAACATCACATTACAAGAGGAAGGGTATATATAGGGTTTAAGAATGAAAGGAGAAGAAAGGAATTGAAGGCGGGTGAGCTGGGGCATTTCCCGGTCGGGAAGATAATTCCCGATCGGGATTGTGGGGATTCCCGATCGGGATTTCCTGTTCCCGATCCGGAACACCCTCCAGTAGCTGCTCTTCGTTCCTCCTTCATCCCGGACGGGATGAGGCCATACCCGTCCGGGATGAGTCTTGTAGGCCTCCAATATGAACTTTTTGGCCCCTCCTTGGTTCTCATGGGCTTCCCATCGATTCTCGGGACTCGGGATCGGATCTCGGAGGCTCGGGATTGGGTCCCAAGGTCTCGGGGCCGATTCCAAGGCATCGAGTCATCGTTCCTTAGCTTCGTTGGCTCCAAAATGTGTATGTATCGAGTCGGAATCGCTCCAACTCTTCCAATTCGATCTCGGGAACCTGAAACGAACTAAAGGAAGCATAAGAAGCCCCTAAACCGCTCCCAAGGAGCGATTCTACAAGGAAAATGGGACCAAAACACTACGAAATAGGCACTACAAATGACACTTATCATATACCGCGTACATATATACACTAGTATTAAAATCTCGGTTTCGAATACGTTTGACTATGACGATCGCCTAAAGTCCATCTAACCCCTTTACGAGTAACGACGGAGGTGACACCCTTTCGAGGAGCGCCGCCCCAATGTACTCAAGGGCATGATGTGATCGTGGTCGATCATAGTTGAACGCATTTGATCCCATTTCTAAGATTAGTACGGAACCCGTTGACACGAAAATCGACATCACATAATCCGAAAGGATTACTTCCGATGTCGTGACGTAGAGGGATGCAATTTCGTCACTAATCAAACTTTTCAATCACATAATAGCATATTTCATAAATTTCCGATAACGGTATTATAATCGTACATACACGATTATAGTACCGGAGGCCAAGTTAAATACAAATCGTGCGATATTTGTATTTAATTTAGTCGACCATCGATTTTGGACAATAAAATGAAACGAGTTATCACTCGTACAAGGGCTACTCGACCGAGTACGTAGGCTACTCGATCGAGTAGCACCCAAAAATCTGGACAGTAGCTACGCTTGAGGACATACTCGACCGAGTCAGACCATGACTCGATCGAGTGGGTCCTGTAGCCCAGAAAACCGAGAGCTCTAATGCAACATTCGAGCCTCGTCATTTTTTACGACTTTTAGTCGACACGTGCATAATCAATCACGTAATTCTAATTTTCAAAACTCATGCATATCACGACACTTAAAACGATTTTGATCGACGGTCTCGCACTATTAATTTTATGTCGACGACTCTTTAGTCGTATCCGACACATAATTAATTTAGACTCCATTTCTCGAGGTGATAAGTCGGGACAAGGCATCGAGGTTCGAGATCGGGTTAGCACCACGCCTAAGTCTCGAACCTCCGTCCTTTGATTAATATGCAATATAATGCGTAATTAATTAAGGTTCGTCCGTCTAACTAATTCACGATCTAGTGTGCATTTATTGTATACGGGTCTTTGTCGAGTCGTGTATTTATTTATCCCACTTCTTATTCAATTATTCTATTTTATTGCTCGTTGTATTGTGAATTCCGGGTTGTATTCCGCCCGTGTAATTTGTAATTTATTTACGAGTTTTCTATTTTCGATGTTTGCCATTTATTTATTTAAATGAACATCACATGCTAAATCACTTCGACCATAATTAGATGCATTAAATGACGTAGTTAACCAATAACTCACATGCTTAGCCTGAAAATGTTGTTTGCATATCATTTAATCATTTTACTAGCGCGCGTACACGAACACGAACGATGTCTTAGTAGAGGCCGCCATGTGCGGGCGGGGTTGGGTGTCCTTAGTGAGCTTCCCAACACGTACCCTCACCCCTTACTCAGAACCTTGGTTTCCGGATGTCCGAAACCATTGGCGTACGAGAGTCATTCTATATACGAAAGCCGGTGTAAACGGTATCGATATAACAATGCAAAGGGACGAGCCCCATAAACTCTGAAATCGAAGTGGGCTTACTTTGTGTATAGCCCATGACGACATAGAGTGGGCTCGAATGGTTCCGAATAACCACAAAATTCGGTGGCGACTCCATTTTGACTTAAATTTCGAACCCGAGAACAATCTTACCACGAGATTCATTCGCCTACCCAAACCCGCGCGTGGCCGCGTCGGGGTGGACCTACGTCATGTCCACAGGATGTTTTCTTCCTCTTATTTTTTCTCTTTCATTCTATATTTTTGACACATCACCCTCTCTTTCATCCACCTCATTTTTCACTATCTTCATCGTCTTCATTTTTTCTTCTCTAATTTTTACCTCACAATAGAGAGGATCCTCCTAATTATCTTTCTTATTATTTATTTTAATTATTTAATGATTATTATTATTTTTTATTTAATTTAATTTTTTACCTGACCAATAGCCTTTGGTAACATGCACAAGGGCCAATGTTAAAAATCCTCTAAAATTAGAGGAAGTACTAAACTTCCTCTAAACAAGAGGACTTTCCATGTTGATCCCACAATGGAGAGGACCTCCTCTTAGAGGAGAGAGGGTGCTAAGAGAAGGACAAATTCTCTCCATTGTACATGCTCTTAGAGAAAAGTGATTCTTGGCCCTTGTGCAAAATACATATCATTTTATACTAGTATAAACCCCGTGATAAAATCACGGGGCTGTTTAAAAAATCTATTATCGTCCCGTGATTATTATAATGACGTATAAGAATTTTACTTGAAAACCCAAATTAGATATGTCCAAATACATGTCCAAATCTCTATAACAAAAATACTCTTACCCAAATTATCGATAAAAAAAATACCGTAGATATTTTCAAGAACTTTTCTACTCTATTAGCAACTCTTATCAAATATTCTATGGAGTAATTACATAACTTGGATCAATTCAATAAGATAATTTCCAATTATTGAAATATGCATATATATTTGTAGACCCATAAATGAGTCAACTTGTACATAGTACTCAATATTCATTATAATTGTAAGAATATTATTACGGACTTGAATATGATGCCTCTATTACCGATTTTTCCTTAAAAAGAATTGAGCTTATTCCAAGCTCAAAGAAAGTAATTCTAAAAAATGAGTCGATTAAAAAATACGATTAAATAATTTATAACTATTCGTATTATACTTTGAAACTGGAAATTAGAAGCAATATTACGGACCGTTTCATTTCAAGGTTACACTTCATCTAAAATTACACTCTAGAACCCTTCTTTTTCATCGACCGTCACCCTTCATTTATGTCTTTTCTCATATTTTTCTTTTTCAATTACATAGTCTATCTCTATATCACTGTTCTTTCTCTTCCTTTTTGTGGCTACCCCTTCATTTTTGCATATCTGCTGTTGTTGCCCTGCTACATACAAACATTGACTGCCTTTAACCGTCACCGTGATCAATACTGGTTATCGTCGTCTGTTGATATACGCAGTAAACCTCAACTTAATGTTTTCTTTGCATTGCCAAAATATCTTTTAATAATCACAGCCCACCGTATGTAAAATCTGAAATAAGAATATCTATGTAGTCATCGGAGTAGTAGCCATCATCTCCACCTAATCTCAATTTCTGTTTTGCCCAAGCCTCACACAGAGTACGAATTTTTGTGAATTGTGATACAAAATCATCTTGAATAAATAGAAAAATGGGAACATGGATGAAATAATATGAGGTAATCAATGAGTATGGTGCAATATTCAGGCATTTTTAAATGACCATTTTTTAGTAAGATGCGTTAATTGTGGAAGAATTCAGGAAACAACTTCATGAGGGACATTTTTGATTGATCCTAGCTCGATCATTTTTCGACAAATTGAATATGCTTGCTTTAAAATATGCTACTACATGATACTACATCGTGTACCTGTTAGTTTTCTTTTCCACTTGGTTTTAGACAGAGGCCGCGCTCCATTGTCATTTTCCTGCAACAAAATAGCATCATCAACATCATCAACAGTGACATGTTTTCCAGTATTATGGTAAAATAGGAGTACGTTGGCTGAATTAATAATGCGAATTAGGACATATATAGGTAACACAATAATTAGTGAGGTTAACATTTGCAACTGAGTAGGTTATTGTATACTACGGAGTACTATTTGTGATAATACTTACGGAGTACGTGGATTCGTTTGGAGAAGTAGGCCTTTTCCTTTACTTCAACTAATCTGTCACAGAACACCGAAGTTTGATATCTCCGCAAGTCCCTGAGAATGATTAACTGAGAGGAACACGCTGAATTTTGACTATGATAATGAGGGAATGAATATCCAAAACAAAATTATAGTTATGAATGTAATTATAAAAGAAATTATAAAATTATAATACGAAAAATTGTAAATCATAAATTAGAAGTCGCGAGACTGGCTAGGTCGTCCCCCTTTATGTTCTGTCCCCTTGAGACATGTTCAATGTCGAAATATGCAAAGGTGTGTGCTAATTCGCTCGCTGCCGATATCGTGGAAATGCTGTGCAGACCCATATAATACGAACGCAATTATAAAGAAATCCTAAAATCAAAATTAAAGTAGCATATTATCGTAATAAGTCATATAAATTCTTAAATTCTTTTACAGATAGAATTTTTTTTTTAAAAAAAAACTCCTAAAATCAAAATGAAATTAGGTCTAAAATAAAAATTAAAGTAGCAATCCTAAGTGATTTTTAGCAGTGATTTCTTAATTTTACTGTAAACATTCTAAAATCGAAATCAAATTAGGCCTAACGAACGAAATTAATGTAATTGTAAGATTTACCTCAGATCCATGAGCAACACTTCAATTGAGTCTATCTTCTTCTTGTCTTTCATCACATGATGTGTCCGCCGATGCAGTACCATAACGTTCATGTTTGGTATCCTCTCACCTTGTTTGAAATCTCTGGATACCATTGAATTGAATACCCTTTTATAAGGGTAGAGATTTTGCAGATTCCTGGTAATCGAAGAGGTACTTCGTATGAAGAGCCTGGTTTCATGGCTTTAATGATGACATGAAGAAGAATGAAGAGTTATTCTGTAATTTTCAAGATACAGAATGCATATTTCATAGGAACTCTTCAATGAGATGTTGGTTGGTGCTTCTCGGTAAATGGTAAAATTTAATGTAGAATCTAGAGTGTGGGTCTTAATCAACAATTATGGGACATATAAGGGACTAACTTGCAAAATTAAGATAATAAGATCAATTTTTGGAAGAGCTGATGAGAGATCAGTTTGGGGTTAATTGTGTGTAGAGGTGGTGCCAAGTCAGCTGACTTGGTTTCATCTTTTATATATAAAGATGTTTTCATTTTAATTTCTTTTCTTTTATTATATCATGTTGTTTCATAGTTGCACTTATTTTGTCAAAATAATTAATATTGTTGACTTAAAATTTATTTATTAATGCATATTAGTTGGTGAGAAATGAATATCTCGATAAATTTGATATTGCAAGTATTTTATTCCGTTAAATGTTGGTGAGTGTATGTGAGACATAGTATTTTGTAGTGAACTTCTAATATGCTAAGAACTACTTGAAAATGACGTTGACCCATGTACCTCTTTTCCCGAGTCATTTGTTGTTACTCCTGAAATGTACGCGGAGAGAAATTTAGACAACTTTAGGGCTAGGAGGGAAGAACTACGTGACAAACAAAACACATGTCTTTGAAGAACGATTTGGTCGAGCATATGTGGACTATGTTTCAAGGCTCGATCATAAATTAAAATCAAAATTTTTCTGTTATGTTTCATGTATTTTCGTTTAATGTATTTTATTATGATTTTTATGTTACTAGATTTAATTTAATTATCACATTTTAAAATTTTTTTAGCTATAAGAGTATTTTGTATATTATGAAAATAATATAAAGTAAGTCAATATTAACTATACAATCATTAAAAAAAATAAGAAAAATAATCTAAGAGGATACTCTCTATTGTGGGAGAAAAATTGAAGAAGAGAAAAGGAAGAGGATGTAGATAGTGAAAAAGGTAACGGAGGAAAGAGAATATGAGGTGTCAAAAAGAGAATAAATAAGAGGATGAAAATGTCCTCTTTATTGTACTCGTACATGGTTAGATTAGATCAAGTAGAGATATAATTTGTTTACGTTAATTTGTTTACGTTAATTTGTTTATATTGAATAAGTTAGAATGTTTTTTCGTACATGGGTGAAGGTCTAATGCCTATTTATACTAGTTGGTTTATTAACACCAACTTCATCATTCATGTGCTAGATTTTTCTAGGCTATTACAAGTCTAGAGTTTTACATGGAAAGCTCTAGAATTACTAATGTAGATAATTTTGCATATGATTTTTCTAGATTAATATTTTAACATCTTCTCTAGTAGCTCCGTAACCAATAACTTTACCGTGTCCAGGTAGCTAGCTGAAGACCCGATATTCAAATTGACCTGACCCGTGTCCGGGTAGTTAAATGAAGTATCGTTCCGAACTGACCCTACCCGACGCGACCGATTGACCCGTTTGTCATATCTAATTGTATGCTACAAACATACAAAGTATTGGATTGGTTTTGAGAAGTCTACTTGTAATGTAACGACTAATGAGTAGGAGAGATTTACTCTAAACGCGAAATAATCCAGTCGCTGGATTAACCGAGGCATTTTATTACTCACCCTTCCTTCGCCTCTCTTCTTATTATGCTTTACATTTATGCTGTCCCGGTTCTTGTACAAGATCTCAATTATGCTGAACTGTTCATAAAAGAACAATTGAAGTTAGGTTTTTTTGTTAAAATTTTTTACCACGAAAATTTTGATATCGTTTAAATTACTTATTTTATTTATCAAAATAACATATTTTCATTTTTGGAATAATTTTTTTGTGAATTACCATCTATCAAATTTTTTAAGTGAAAAAAATGTACAATAAAACTAATTTATTTGAAAAATGTTTTATAAATGAATTATTTTTCGTTCAAATTATCACAATTTTTTAAAAATGAAATTAATTTTTCTTTATTTTGTGTATTATTGTCAGTTATATTTAATGTAGTTATCCACTGATCTGTAAACCGTACACGAAATGTTCTAGTGTAAATAATTGACATAAAAACATAATTTTCATCTACAATAAAATGAAAAATTAGTTATTATATAATTTTGCTATAGAAAAAATTCTTGAGCCTGTGTAACTATTAAGAAACTCATTTTGATACTTCCCCATTAGTGCCGTGTATAATTAAAAAATCTTGTTTCCGTAATGGTGTAGCTGACTAGGAACAACTTCGACCCGCACCAGTCTACCTGCATACGATAAATAACGGTATATAATGCAGTGACAAGGGTGCCATGGGAGGTGGATCTCGATAAATGTGATCCACTCTATCGGCCGAACGCGACTCCGAATGGCAATTGGAACATACACCTTCATAATGGAAGAGTTAGGATGACAGGAACGGTCAGAAAATTTAGACCCACTCCCGGGCATTAATTGTTCTCCTACTGAAATTATGATGAAAATTATTTATGAATTGCATAAATGTTATTGATGAATAAATGTCTATGATATTATATGAGAAGTATACGATCATTCGAAGATTCTAAAAGATACAATTTACCTAAATTAAATTATATATCACAATAGAAAATAATATATGGCACAAATTTTTTGAATTTAAGAAATATTGGGGGTAGAACTCGAAATGTGTGTAAATAGAAAAAAAATAAAAGGGCAAGTGTCGTAAATAGTAAGGCTAATATGGTAAAAATTATGGACCAAAATGAATAGAAATGAAATGGGAAGATAAAAAAAAGTGAATCAAAAGGAAAATTGGGAAGATATAAAAAAATGGAGGAAGTATCTAACATATATACGATATCTCTAATATGCTCCCGCAAGATGTACGGACGGAGCGAAAGTACAATCTTGAAAATCAAGAGGAACGAATATCGAGTATGTAAAATCGTCAGTCCGAGTGCGTAACTCGCCAGTCTCAGGCGAGGGTGCGTAACTCGCCAATCTAGGCATATCATCCGGGTGCATAAACTCGCTAGTCTCGGGTACGTAATTTGCATATCTCGGTGCAGGTACGTGAACTCGTCAGTCTAGGGCGTCGGGACTTTATTGTCCGAAAATACTCGGCAAAATATTTGACCGGAGGAAAACAAATTTCTTATTAGTTGAATAATAAAGATTTGTAAACAGAATTGAAAGATGAAAATTGATTGCGGGAAGAAGAAGAAATTTATGGACGAATTGTATTTGAGAGAGGGTAGACAATTTAATCAGAGATTTGATTAAGGTGGGAAGATTAAACCATAAAATTGGGTTTAAAGAGTAAAGTGATTGGATTAATGAGGGTAAGAGAGATGTACCTAAGATTACTGTAAGAAGGGAGTAGATTGAAATTTGACGAGGAAGGAATTGAACGATGATTAATTTTGGGTACTACTTTTTTATAAGGGAGATGCTAATTCATACCCAACTTTTTACTGTTTCATACTCAACTTTCCCAAACTACCCTCCTCATTTTTTCTCAATCAATTCATCATCACTTTCTTTTTCCCCCCTTTCTCTCATTCCTCCATCAATTCACCACCAAGATCTTTTTTTTCCTCGATTAATTCACCCTCACAAGATCGTTACCCACCTATCGTCGTCGGTCTTATCTCTAACCATCATTTCTACCACCTTACCTCCAACCACCCCCTAATTAGGGTTTAAATAGAAAAAAAAAATCTATAATATAACATTCAATTCAATGACTATATTAAAAAGTAAATTATTAATAAAAACAATAAACTTAATTGTCTCAAATATAAATTATGATTTGTTATGGCTTAATTTAATCGGGGCTTAATTAGAAATTGAATAAGAAATTAGGGTTTCAAAAACAAATTGAATACAAAATTAATCAATAAAAATAAAGTTTATTAATAATAACAAAATTAGGTTTTATCGAATACAAAACTATTAATAAAAACAACAAAATTACTTGTCTTACGTGTAAATTGTGATCCATAATCGTAAAGTTAGGGAAGAATTTAGTTAGCTTTTGAGGGGTGAAGAAAAGAAGCAAAGAGTTGGTTTTGAGAGATGAGAAAAGGGTAGCGAATGGAAAAATAATGAAAAATTGGGTATGAATCAGTAAAACCTGGGTATGATTTAGTAATTACGTATAATTGTGGGTTACTCAATTATACTTCAAAATTACAATCTTACCCCTCTTATTTCTCATTCCCCTTCAATACATTTATAGAGAGAAAAAAATTGTCTCTCCACCACCCCACTACGTCGGTGACCACCCTGACTCATCA
Source organism: Agrostemma githago (assembly GCA_958450325.1). NCBI lineage: Eukaryota > Viridiplantae > Streptophyta > Magnoliopsida > Caryophyllales > Caryophyllaceae > Agrostemma > Agrostemma githago. Next base: position 4,136,425 of record OY288259.1, read on the forward strand.
TGCCGGCCGCCACTTCGTTCACTCCATTTTTTTTATTTTATTTTTTTTCCGTTTTTCATTTTTCCGGTTTTTTTTCCGCTTTTTTAAAAAATGATTAATGTTACTATTATTTTTTCAAGAATTTTCAAAAAAAAACCATAATTAATTAAAAAGACGCTTCAAAATTGAAAAAATGAGCACAGTGGAAATACATAAATATAATAAAAAACTAATTACAAATTAAAAAATACAATTCAAATCTATAAATAAAGTTAAAAGGGTTGTTTATGCATTTAATTTTTTGCCACGTGGCGGGCATTAAATGCTTGAGCAACCTTTTATTATTATTATTATTATTATTATTATTATTATTATTATTCTTTCCTTTTGTCAATTTAGTCTTACTGAATTTTTCCATCATATATATGTGTCACCAAGTTTTGCCTTTACACAGTGGCAAATTTTGTGTTATTAAAAGATTTCCCGATCTATTTTAAAAATATTCTCCTCAGTTGTATACTGCTCTTTGTTACTGCTCTTTGTTCGTTCTAATTTTTTAGTGCTAATTTTTTTTAGTGAACTTATGTGAAACCACTAATCAAGCAAAAATAACGTATCAGACTCTACCCACCCTCCTCCCTACCACCAGTACCTCCACCCCCATCCACTATCCCTCTGGCGTCACCCAATCACCTATTCCATCGGCATCCTTGTCGGTCACCTGTGACCACCTCCAGCGCCACCCCTAAATTCTAAAATTCAATGTTACTCAATTAACCCTAAGTTGCAATTCCCTAATTAATCAGTTAAAACTAATTTACGATAAATATTGATTACCGAATTATAATCCATATTGAATTCGCAAATAATTGATGGAATCAGTTTTAGAATTGACAATATTTGGTTGAGAAAATTTAGGGTTTTTTTTATGAACGAGTGAGAAAATTTAGGGTTTTTTTTTAATGAACGAGGGAACCCGCAGCCGCTACCTTTTTGGTGCGCACTGGGTAAACCCTCGGGTGTACGCATAGCCTGCAAACCAGGCACACCAAGGTAAACCGCCCGTGGGCGACATGCTCGAAGTCTAGAAGGCATAATCTCAAGCCATACAACTCCCACAAGTTCGCGCTTGCAGGGGCTTGAACCTGAGACCCTTGGGCCGATGACCACAAGTTTTAACCACTAGGCAACACCCTTATGGGCAAAAAATTTAGGGTTTAGTTTAGGGGTAAAACAATGAAAAAGGAAAAAGGGTAGTATTGGAAAATTGATGAAATTTTAGGTATGATTGAGTAACATGCACTTATGAAAAAGTAATTCCGTTAATTTTTGGGAAGAATGAGAATTTGATGCAATTCGACGGTAGGACAGCGGAGGATGGGTAGGTTCAACCCGATTAGGTAGATCTATACTCTGATACCATGTTAAAATTGATTATGAATTCAATCTTATTGACAAATAAAATTTCCTATATATAAGACATTACGTGAGATACAGTTTACCTTAGACTATAAGTATACCATCATTAGAAGATTCTAAAAGATATACTCCGTAGTTTTTGTTGGTTTTGGAGGGGAAGATGAGATCAGATGATATGGAAGTGATTTAACATTTTTTTTGATGAGAAATACTAATGTATACTCCGTAACATTAATGAAATTAGCGTACTTTTCGGTAGGATTTTTGATTCAAATTAGCAGTTGGTAAGAATCGAATATCAAACTTCATGTTGAAGTAAGAGATTTATAAACGTGTTTTCTTGGATGAATTTCCTACTTTAGTTATGTCTTGACTTGTGGTAAATGAGTTTACGAGACTGAAAAATTGTTATGATTTGCAATCGATGGTGTCAGTAAAGTCGTGGAATGAATACTCCACATCACTTTTCCTTTAAGCTTGAACTAGGTTAGGTTAAGAATGTTTTGATTTTTCACATCATAGGATCGAAACCTTTGCCCGCAATCTCATGCATCATCGGAAACTTTTCTCACTTAGTTATGTTTTTTTCTGTTAAAGTCTTTCTTAGTTCCTAGGGTTCTAAAAAAACACGGAGGCTCATGAACTTGTTTTTTTGGGCCTCTGATCCTAGTCAATCTTTCTTTCTTGACAAGCAAAAAAATATACATAGGGTGTTACCAACTGCATAATAAAGATGACTGATGAAATTTTATTCTTAGAAGCAATAGTAAGTTCCACATAATAAAAGTCGTTCAAACATATACTCCCCTGAAAAACAAATTGACAGCAATGACATATTATCACTATGTATTATAGATTCATATATTCAGTAGAAATATCCAACGATAATTGGTAACAATCGTAAGGGTTGTTTTAAAGAACTTCAGCCTTTTCTCTTCACTTAGAATTCAAAGTTAACATGTGAAATATGTAAAAATACGGAAGGGCGTTTCCACACCATGCATACGAAGTCCATATCGGCTCTGCAGGGAAGTGAACTGTCAAAGCCTTACACAAAAAGGAAATTAGGAAGGCCATCTTCCAAATTGGTGCACAAAAATCACCTGTGCCAGATGGGATTCCGGCACTGTTCTTTAAAAAAGGCTGGCACTTTGTGAAACAGGATGTGTTTACAACAGTACTGCATATTTTGAACGAGAGTGAAACATGCAATCGCCTCAATAAAACCCTAATAACCCTACTATCGAAAAACAATGCCCCGGAAAAAGTGGAACATTATCGTCCAATCACCTTATGCAATGTGGCTATGAAAATAGTGACCAAATGCATAACTAATAACTAATAGTGAAAGTAGAATGCAGAAGGTTCTTCCTATTCCTAGTATCATAGGACCTTTCAAAATGCTTTCAGACTAGGAAGGCAGATTACAGACAACATTTTTATAGCCCACGAGATCGTCAACAAAATATCTACCAGTAGGCGTACGATCCACGGACTACTGGCATTCAAAGCAGATTTAAGTAAAGCATACGACCGCCTTAATTAGTTGGAATTTCATTCGGGCAACGTTGGAATTCTATGGCTTCCCCACTAACATGATCGAGCTTATTTCGAAGTGCATCTCCTCGGTAAGCTATCAGTTACTTCTTAATGGGGAGCCGACAGATCAATTCTACCCAGCCAGAGGTATTAGACAGGGAGATCCATTGTCGCCTTATATTTTTGTACTTTGTAAGTGTTTTGGTAAAAATTTACCGGGTCTACGATTTTGATTGCGGGTTAAAGTAATCGTCCTATAACTACAGGTTGGCGAGGCGATATCGAATCAAGTAAGCGGAGAACAATGAAAGAAAGAAAATGACACACAAAGTTTTGGTGACGCGGAAACCCGATGTGGGAAAAACCGCGGGGGGAGTCGGAATCCCACCAAGTTTCTACTATAGTCGAAAATGAGTAAGAAAGAGATACAAGTTTGAGTATTGGAACTACAATTGTCTACGAGTATTGTGTCGTGAAGTTTTGCTCGGAGTTTTTGTGTGTTCATTGTGGGTTGAATGATGATGAATACGGTTTGTGCGTGCTTATATGCTGTTGTCTTCTGGAGCCGTTGCCCTTCTTTATTGCCTGGAATCTTGGCATTAACTCCTCTTTTATTGCATGAGATCTTGGTATTAACTCCTCCTCAGCAGTTACATTCCCCTCCTCATTTATCTCCTGGTCTGCAGGAATATGCCTTAAATGTAGGAGTCAGTTTTTGACTCTTTCCTCCTTCATATGGGCTGAGTTCCTCCTCTCGTTTGTTGGGCCTGCTTGAGTAGGTGGTCCATTGTTTTATTTAATCCATGCTTCGTTTGGCCTATTGCTTGTTTATTATTCCGGGTTGGTTTGACTTGACGACTTTCGATTATTTTGACTTCCGTCTTTTAATCCCCGACTTTGACTTTTCACCCGCGAATTTTGACTCTCTTATCGTTGACCTTTGACTTTTGACCGTCCACTTATATCATGCCACGTTGCCTTCCGAAGGTGCAAATTTTTGGCCTGAACAGTAAGGAAATACTTTCAAGGAAGTTAGTCGAATGCCGACAAATCCTCACTTTTCTTCAGCCCATGTTTCAAAATTTCAGCCTTTTTGGTACTGACCCAAGAAATGGTCTTGGGAAATACGGAGTATTTGGGTATTCCCCTTGATCTAACCATAGCAGGTAACGGGTCAATGAAGAAGATCCAAAAGTTTGGATTCCTCCTTGAAATGATACAGAAAAGAATTCAATCATGGAATAGTTGTCTTCTATCGCAAGCGGGAAGATTAACTCTTATTCAGTCCATGCTATCATCCCTTCCAGTTTACTTTCTATCGGTATTGGTATTCGCATACCAGTAAGACAGTAAGTGTGTCTAAGAAGATTGACTCTCTCTTGACAAAGTTCTGGTGGAATGGTGGGCATAAGTGTCAAGTCTGTCCACTGGTGCAGTAAGAGGATCCTACAATTGCCTAAAAAAAAACTCAACGACTTTTAAGAAACACTAATGACAATGCCCTGTCACCGAGTTGCATTGCAATAGAGGGAAAGGGAGATTCGACCCTAGCAAGTAACCCAAATTGCGTTGATCCAAACCTAACTTGGATGAACGCTTTTCGGATCCAATTAACATGGTTTCACCAAGCAGGACAATGAAGTGATCACCTAAATATAGCATCATCACATAAGGAAAGTTGGAAAATTGACCACTCATGTACAATGGCACAATTTGAAACAAAGAACAAAGGAAAATAAATTAATTTACATGTACAGAGTATCATATTTTTCGTAAATAATCCGAACCATACTTAAAATAAGTTTGGAGTAATTATTTTTCACGTCTCGTGGACAAGCTAAAAGGTACTACTGGCGGAACGTAGCTGGATTCATTTTCCTCAAAACTAGTTCAAAAACGTAAGAATGATTTGAAAAGAAGGTAGGATTGCTGAATTCCGGGCTATTTGGAGGACCACTGAAATTTGAACTCGATGAATCCGAAGAGGGTTGGACATTGCTCAAGGAAAGCCACGAAATTATCCTTTGTAATCGAAACATCCAACGCGCACTCGCACTCTACACCGAAATCTTCCAATACTTGCATCCAACAAGGTACCTCTGCTTTCATAAACAAAATTTCACACAGGTACTGCAAACACAAACACAAACACAAACACTAATAGCATGATGAGTTTGGTCGAGCGAGGCTAGTTGGGTTACGGTGAAGACAATGTACATGGTTGAAGCTGTAGTAGTAGGGATGAAATACCTTGACGACCTCATACGCTCCACACCAAAGAGTCAATTCGGCCGGACGAATAATCCAGAGCAAGTCATCCAGAAGGGCAGTTCCATTTTCCGTGTTTCTACTGTGATTCTGCATACGTAAACGAATATTGTGTCGCGGGGAATAATCAATTGCTTCTACAAGCTCATCACGTACCATTGTCGCCTTGCAAAACCAAATGAACTCTATGAGGTATAATGGTATATATAAAAGCAAGAAATGAGACGGTCTAGAAAGAGATCGATGGGTACTGTACTCACCATTGGCGATTTAAAGAACAGAGAAACACAGGTTGTATTTCCGTTAAAGAGTGTGAGAAATTTCGTCAATTTAATCAACCACAATGTGTCATAAGCCTCATCCCCCAATATACTAATGCTACTCCACTCTAGATGAGGCATTGAACCACAGAAAATACGATCGGGAAGTGTAGTGCCATTATAGTTGAACTCTCTCAGTTTCGGACAATTAACATATAAATCTTCCAAGCCTTTAGTGTAACAATCAAGCAATGTTAAACCGGGACAATCAATATATACCTCCTTCACATTAAATGGATAACAAGGACCCAAAGTTAACTTCCTAAGAGCATTACTAGCTGCTTTTATTGAAGCGATATCATTGAGCTCAAAAACACCTTCTTCGAGAATTGGAAAGTGTAGACACCCGCATTTTGACTGCCACGTGTCTATGGTAGTCTCCGAAAAATACCCGATGATGATTGGACGTCAACGTGACTTAGTATACTCGGATTTGGGCTCGGAATTCATAATATCCGACATGGACTTTTAGCGGAGTAAAAATCTCACAAAACAGACCTCAAATTCAGGCCCAGTGGGTCATTCCGAGTCAAATGAGACTAATTTGGGCCAAAACCGACACCAAAAATAATTCCCGTCTTTTGGCGACCGGGTCAAAACCCGGTCAAAGACGAAACCGTCTCATAAATCAGCCAAGTTCAGTTGGCGCATAAATCAAAATTCAAAAAAGCAATCCAAACAAACAAGATCAAATCTTTCCCTTTTTATCTCGATTTTGTTGATCCACTCGATCGAGTGGATTGACCCACTCGGTCGAGTGGAGCGCCTTGAACCGGGCTTGGCCCATTTTCAAAGGCACTCGATCGAGTGCACTAGGGCCACTCGATCGAGTGCCCCTAGGTCGGGGGATGAAGCCTATAAATACCGCTTCATCCCCATGCATTTTCAGAACTTAACAATCACTTTCACCCTACTTTTTAACCTACATTCTACCCTACTTCAACCTTACTTCATCACACATCAAAGCCTTAGAAATCCTAAGCAAAAACACACAAAAACCGAGCTTTCGTCCCTCGATAAACCGACGCAACACACACACCTATACACACCATAACTCGCATACATCCTCGATACTCCCGAGCCCGTGTCGCTATTACGAGTCCATTTCCGAGGTCCTTACTAAGCATGTATGTTGAGGGTGTCTTAAACCCCATTTTCGATCTCTTTTATCTCGTCGCATTTTTTATTCAATTTATCGTATTTTGCATCGTAATTAATATCGTAGTAGTAACACTAACACTAGTATTATTATAACTTTTGCATTTTCATTTTTTTGTATCATTTTATCATCACTAACATTATTATACCGTGTACATATAAACTAGTATAAAAATTCGGTTTTGAATTCGTTTGACTACGATGATCGCCTAAGATCCATCTAATCCCTTTACGAGCAACGACGGAGGTGGAGCCCTTTCGAGGAGCCCCGCCCCAATGTACTCAAGGGCGTGATGTGATCGCGACCGGTCATAGTTGAACGCATTTAATCCCATTTCCATAATTAGTGCGGAACCCGTTGACACGAAAACCGACATCACGTAACCCGAAAGGGTTAGTTCCGATGTCGTGACGTAGAGGGATACATTTCGTCGCTAATTCAAAATTTTCTAATCTAACGTAAACGTCTTCCTAAAACTCCGATGACGGTATTATAATCGTTCATACACGATTATAGTATCGGAGGCCGAATTAAATACAAATCGTGCGATATTTGTATTTGGTTTGGCCGTTCATCAATTTCAAGTCATAAAACAAAGCGAGTTATCACTCGTACAGGGGGCACTCGACCGAGTGCCATAGGCCACTCGATCGAGTAGCACCCCAAAAAGTGGTCAGTAGCCACGCTAATAACACACTCGACCGAGTCAGTCAATGACTCGATCGAGTGGGTCTCATAACCCACAATACCGAGGGCTTGGACACATATTTCGAGCCCCGTTCTTTATCGACTTTAGACCATCATCCGACCATCCTATTTTCAAAACTATACACATCACGACACGTAGAACGACTTTGACCACTTTGACGTGATAAGTCGGGACAAGACTACGGGATGTGAGATTAGGCTAGCAATATGCCGCAGTCTCATGTTTCCGTCCTTCGTTTAATATGCGACATAATGCGTATTTAATCAGGGTTAGTCCATCTACATATTTCGCGGTCTAGTTTACATACGGGTCCGTCCCTTTCATTATATCGCGTTATTGTCATTTCGTTTATTATTTACACGTATTGCCGTATTGTGAATTCCGGGTTGTATTTCCGCCCGTGTAACTTGTACGTTATTTATTTATTTTCGAGCTTTGTTTATTTACTTGCTTTTACGCTTTATAAATGAACCTCGCATGCTAAATCACTTCGACAAATAACAAGATGCATTAAATGACGTAGTTCACAAACTATTCACATGCTTAGCCCGAAAACGCTGTTTGCATATCATTTAATCATTTTACTAGCGCGCGTACACGAACACGAACGATGTCTTAGTAGAGGCCGCCATGTGCGGGCGGGGTTGGGTGTCCTTAGTGGGCTTCCCAACACGTACCCTCACCCCTTACTCAGAACCTTTGGTTTCCGAATGTCCGAAACCCTTGGCGCACGAGAGTCATTCTTTACACGATTACCGGTATAGATGGTATCGGTATCGCAATGCAAAGGGACGAGCCCCATAAACTCTGAAATCGGAGTGGGCTTACTTTGTGTATAGCCCATGACGACATAGAGTGGGCTCGTATGGTTCCAAATAACCACAAAATTCGGTGGCGACTCCATTTTGACTTAAATTTCGAACCCGAGAACAATATTACCACGAGATTCATTCGCCTACCCAAACCCGCGCTTCGCCGCGTCGGGGTGGACCTACGTCATGTCCACAATTTGGCGACTCCGCTGGGGATACCTGATGTACCACATGTCATTGGGGTTCCTAGGGTGAGTCTCGAAGAGAAATCGTTCGAATATTAGTGTGCGCGCATTAGTTTAATGATTCATGCATAACCCAAATTTGCCCGGGCCGGTTACTTGTGACCGACGTCCCACTATACCACGGTGCATTCCTACATGGGTGCGCTAAAGACATCGATGGTGGAACTCGTCTCGGTTTCGCGGCATGTCCTAAGACCAACTCGGCTTAGGGAGTCCGTCCATCACACGAGAAAGCCATCGTTGTTGGTATAGACCCGATTTTGACCGACCGAGACTTAGCGTAATGCATACATAAGCGTCGTTATAATGCTTGTTTGACTACGTGCTACTTGGTTTCCGTGTCATTTTTCAAAAACCGTCATTTCAAAATTGCATCTTTCCAAAATACCAAATTTCAAAAAACCCGAAATACTGTCAGTTTCGGGACCCATCTTTCCAAAACACCAAATTTTGAAAAACCCGAAATACCGTCTGTTTCGGGACTCGTCTTTTCAAAATATCCAATTTCAAAAAACTCGGAATGCTGCCGAAAATTAGACTTACGATTTGACTCAAAACAAGCCTTTTTTTTAGCCGGCATGCTATCCATTTCAATTCGAATTTCCGATCCACCATTCGATTTTCGAATTTTCAAAATTCAATTTCAATTTTCAAATCTTCGTGATGCCATTCGCGCTTTTCAAATCCTCGAGATTCCATTCTCGATTTTCAAATCTCCGAGATGCCGTTTCCAATCCTCGGGATCTTATTTTTGATTTTCAAATTTTCGAAAATTTATTTTCGATATTCAAATTTTCAAAATTCCAAAAATTCAACTTTTCAAAAAATCGGTCTTGTCGGCATGCTGCCAATTTCAAAAAAACGGGACCGTCTCCCAATTTTTCAAAACGCGAGATTACTCGCAACCATTCTAACATTTCAAAATGCCCGGTCCTATTGGCCCACTACCAATTTCTGGACCGTCCTCTCAATTTTCAAAATTCAATCATCTTTTCAAAAACCTTCCTTATTTTAGGACCTACCGTCACTACAAAAATCAAGCCGGAATTGCGTCGGACAAATCCGACGCAAATGGTCGAAATCCGACGCAAATTGTAGATTGCGTCGGATTAGCCGACGCAACAGTCCGCCATTATAATTCGACGCAATTTTTTTTTTTGCATCGGCTAATCCGACGCAAGCGCTTCGCGTCGGATTAGCCGACGCAACACTTGGTCCACCAACGCGCCCAGTCAACGCTCATTGCGTCGGATTAGCCGACGCAAAGCTTAATTTTCCGTCGACCTTGCGTCGGCTAATCCGACGCAATGAGCGTTGACTGGGACATCTGCGTCGGATTAGCCGACGCAAAGTCGGCAGAAAATTAAGCGTTGCGTCGGCTAATCCGACGCAAGTTCGTGTATAAAATAATAGGATTTGTTGTTTTTAGTTCCTCATATGCGCCAAAATAAACCCACCTACAATTACATGCGACTCCTACAACAAACCCCAACAGAAGCATATCCGCCACAAAAATCATCCAAAACTCCAATCAAAGCTTCCATACATATCTTCTTCACAGAACTCCACAAAACTCAACAAATCTAAACCAAGATACTGATATAGAAAATGAAAATATAATACAAAGAACGTGTGTTAGGTTCACAATTCTATCTACGAGTTAGTGACAATTCCGACGACAATTCCAACAAATCTATCTAGGCATTAGAAATATATACATAAATATATACTCTTTTGGTTGTAGCCCCCAGTGACATCGTGGAAGATCTTCAAGGTGTTCGGTGACTGATCAGAAGCTCGTGCCTCCTCCACCGCTTTCTCAAAGTTCTCCTAAAACAGCAACAGGAAACAGTGTTAGAACTTTCAGAACAATATATACTTTCACATCAATATTTTTGGGATTAGTATTTTCTTGAAAAACATTACTACTACTCACAACGATCTCCGATCCTCGGGGGTCAATCCACTTCCCATCCTTCCCCTTCTTCGTCTTCTCCAAAAGCTGCACCGAGGTTGCGATTGGGCCCTTCATAAAACAGTGTTAGAACTACGAGAAACATGTTTGCACAAAGTTAAAATATAGAGTACATTAGTTTATGGTAATCTAGGAATTTATTAGTATTAGTAGTAGATTAGTAGCATTAGTAGTGGTAGTAGACTAGTAGTATTAGTAGTAGTAGAAGTAAAAAATTAGTAATAGTAGTGGTAGTAGTAGTACTAGTAGTACTAGTAGTAGTGAAGTAATACTACTAATACTAATACTAGTAATCCACTACTAATACTAATACTAGTAATTCACTACTAATACTACTAATCTACTACTAATACTAATAGTACTACTAATACTACTAACACTACTAACACCTAATCTACTACTACTACTACTACTACTAATTTTCTACTTCTACTATAATACTCCAAATATTATCCACTAATACTCCAAATATTACACCAAATACTCCACTACACGCTTAATATCCATTAATACTCCTAATATTCCACCAAATAATCCACCACTTCTCCAAATACTTCACTAATAAACCAAACTCCCATTAATACTCCACAACTAACTTAATTAAGCATAATTAACCACAATGTACTACTACTACTCTAATACTTCTACTACTAATACTACTATTAATCTACTACTACAAATCTACTTACACTACTACTACTCTGATACTACTAATCTACTACTAATACTACTACTAATACTACTACAAATCTACTACTACTATTACTACTACTACTACTACTACTAGTACTACTACTAATCTACTACTACTACTAATCCACTACTACTACTACTACTACTAATCTACTAATAATACTCATACTACTATTACTACTACCACTAATGCTACTACTACTAATACTACTATTACCAATACTAACATCATTCCACATCATTCCACCATTCCACAACATAATAACTCTAATACTACTAATCTACTAATTTACAACTAATAAATTTACTAATTTACTAATCTAATTCTAACATCATTCCACCACTATCTTAATAAATAACCAACAAAATCCAACAATTAACAATTCCAATAACCAAACACAAATTTAATCAACAATTAACAATAACTCAAATTCAACCCAATTATCCTAAAATCTACCACAATTAATAAAACCCAATACATATAAACAATACAATGGTTAAGGAAAGAACATAAATCGGAAAGAAGGACAAAAATTATACTTGATTTTTGGGTTCGTCGGAGCTGGTGGTGGTTCACCGGAGATGGGTTGGTCGCCGGAAGTGGGTGCAACGCCGGGAGTGGTGGGACATCAGAGGGGGTTGGGTTTTGGGGAGGGTCGCCGGAAAAAGGTTGGGGCGGTCGATTTAGGGTTTAGGTGATTTGGGGGGCGATTGATGGGGCGGCGCCGGTGGTGGTGGGTCGACGGGGAAGGCTGGGTCGCCGGTGGTGGTGGGTGGGACGCCGGATCAGAGAAGGACGCCGGAGGGGGTTGGATTTTGGGTGGGTGGTCGCGTCGCCTTTGAATCGCCGAAGGATAAGGGTTTGGGGGAGTCGGGTTCTGGGGTTGTATGTTGTGTCGTCTTATTTTTTTTTTAATTTATAAAGCTCTGCGTCGGATTAGCCGACGCAACGCCCGTTGCAAATTTCAATTTTGCGTCGGCTAATCCGACGCAGTGTGTTGACTAAATGCGTCAATTGGCGCATTGACTTGACTAGTTTGCGTCGGATTAACCGACGCAAAAAACCGGGTTTGGGTCGGATTTGCGTCGGCTAATCCGACGCAACTCATTGACATAGTGGCGCCAACAAAGAAAATGTTGGCGCCTGTTACATTGAGGCGGATTGCGTTGGCTAATCCGACGCAATTATTTAGCGTCGGATTAGCCGACGCAATGCGACGCAACTTTAATACTTGCGTCGGATTATCAATCCGACGCAATCTGTCCGCCGCAATTCTCACTGTTTTTAGTAGTGCGTTATCCGTGTGTCGGGTCTTTTCATAATTTGTCGAAGGTCTATAGCGTCGAAACTCCGTCGATCCTACATCACGAGTTTCTTCCCCATCCTAGTCCGCCTTATCCTAAAGGCACAACCGACCAACACGAGTCATACACTCGTAAATGGAAGGTTCATAAACACTCGAGTCCTAACTAGAAAGTCTCACGTGATCTTTCCCTCTAATAGGACGGTCCTCATGACCTTTCCTAAGGGAATATCGTCTGTCTTTCAATCCGTTAGTCGAGTCATCCCAATTCAAATCCTTTAACTTAAGGGTCTACCCTAATCACAGGGTCTATCCTCATTCAAGTCAAGTCAAGTCAAGGGTCTCTAGCGTCGAAACTCTGCCGATCTTACATCACAAGTTTCTTCCCTTACCCTGTCTGCCTTTCCTCGAGGCCGAGTCAACCTTTTACAAGGCATGGCCCTGTAGCTAAAGGTTCGTGATCCTTACATCTAAGGGTCACTCGTCCGACACTCGAGTCTTAACAAAATCTTGAATCTCACTCGGGGGCTACCCTTCAGCAGAGCGATCAATCACGGTTGCTCTAAGGGTCATGTCTTACACGTACCCCACTTTTGAGTCACTTAGATGTCACACCATCTGAGTCCTATAAGAGTCCTTAATCTCACTTGGGGGCTATTCTCCGACGGGGCGATTAACCACAGTCGCTTCGAGAATCGCACCTTGCTTTTTTTTAGGAGAGTCAAACCCGAGTCAAACCCAAGTTGTCTTTCCTCCCGCGCTATTTCCTATGCCTTGGCGTATTCAAGTTCCGAAGCAACATTTCTGATTACGTGGGTATTCTCGCAGAGTATGGCACCCACAACCGGGAATAGGGACATGGAAAACATCATCAATGAAATAAAGGCTTCGCTGGAAACAATGGTTAGTAGGCAGGCCATAACCGAAACCCATATAGGGTTCCTGAAAACCAACCAAGAGGCCATGAATGCTCGTTTAACTGTCATTGAACGGCAAGACTTCAATTCTGAATCGGTAAATACTGGGCCATTTGCCAAACTGATCAGCACGGTGCGTGAGCTCGAACAACAGTTCCACGCCCTTCAAGGGAATAACTTTCATATTGAGAACTCCCGAGACTATACACCCATCAGTGAGAAACTATTCGAAGGGACGGAGGATCTCAACTTAGAGGGGTTACCCATATTCGAAGGGACGGAGGATCCATTACTACACCTCCGAGCCTTCAAAGCATTTATGGCGATCAAGGGGGTCAAGGCCGACATGTTCATCAATTTGTTCGGCGCATCCCTCGGGAAATATCCAAAAGCCTGGTTCTATAGGCTCAATACAAAAAGATTCCCCACTTGGGAAGATGTGGCTACCGAGTTCGCTAAAAACTATTCTGATAATACTGAACTTCAGACTACCATGCGGACTTTAGAAGTCATGGTCCAAGATCCAACAGAGGGTTTCACCAAATACCTTCAACGTTGGCGGGCTGAGAGTGTTAAGCTGGTAGACAAGCCCAGCGAGAAGACACTAGTGGATGCATTCATCAACAACCTCCTACCCTTCTACCGCGTCCATCTTAGGTATGCCGGCATCTCAAACTTTGCTGTGCTTACTGAAATGGGCACTAGGATTGAAGACGATCTTCGACATAACGAAGATTTGGGTGAAGCTTCTACCAAAGGCTACACTGGACATCCACTTGAGTCCTTAGAAGTCGAAGACTACTGACAACCCCATCCAAGAGTCCAGATTTGATTTGGGTCCGAGTCTGAGTCCGAGTCTAGGATGTTCTATCTCTTTCATTTTCAAAGTCAGAGCCAGAGTCAACTGTATTCTGTCCTCTTTTTCAATCCAATAAAATCAGCTTTTTTTTTCAGTCTCTCATATATGCTTCCCTTTTGTGTTTCCGAGAACATGATGAACGTCATCATACACTGTGAGCACATGCACGTGACTATTATAGGCACATCTATGATGACTGCAGGAACTGAGGCCCGTGTTTTCCTTTACCTGTTCCATGTCTGGCATAGACAGCCACATAGCTACCCTTAGCAGGAGCGGTATCGAATCCTATGATAAATCTAGGAAGTCTCCTAGTTTGGGTTTAAGACGGGAGGCAAACCCATTTCCCACAATAAACACCCCTCCAATAAGACTAACCAATCCCTACCTTAGGCGTTTAGTCTGACCAGAAGCAAAAAAGAAGCATCGTGACTCTATAGGCTTGATGCCAAAAATACCCAACTCGGGACGATGCTCCCACTAAGCCTGCTCGGAATTATGATGACAATACCGAGATCCAAATCACCATAGAGTACTCCACCGCGAGTTGCACTCACACAAACACCAACTAGGCTTACACCTTACAAAGGTTTAGCTCCACAAGCCTAATCCAACCGATGGGCCCACCCCCATATCCACCCACAACATCAAAGGGAGAGATAGCCGTGAAAAAAAAAAGAGAAAAAAAAGTTGGACAAAAAAAAAATCAAAAGTCCAAGGAAAAAAGCAAAAGGCCAAAACAAAAGAGATGGCCATGATCAACATCCCGCGACCAGATACGGTCAATCCCTTGACCGGGGCACGGTCAACTCAAATGAAGAATCCCACGACCGGGGCTAAGAGGTCAACAAAAAAAAAACAAAAAAAAAAAAAATTCAAATACCCATGACCGTGGTCAACGGTCAACCCAATTGAAAGTCCCTTGACCGGGGTACGTCAATTCAAAAATTATCGATGCCCATACCATCAAATAGGGGAGAAACAATTAAGCTGGTCAGCTAACACCACACTTAGCCTTCCCATATTACAACCCTCAAGACCTTCCCGAGACCTAGGCTAAGAGACAGCCCGGAATTTTGAGGATTCTAGCTCCATAGGATACACCCTAACCATTAGGGCCAGACATGGAAACACTACAACAGTTTAAGTATTTGGCGACTGAGTTTAGCTACCGTCATCTGTAGCTAGAAATAGACGCGCGACTGTTAACCGTCGCTAAGCGATTGTCGCTACAGTTAGTCGCATCTAGCGACTGATTTCAGTCGCTAGAAAAACGCGCGACTGATTTCAGTCGCTAATTTCTCACTTTAGCGACTGAAATCAGTCGCTAAAAGCGTTATTTAGCGACTGATATCAGTCGCTAATGGCGTCAATTAGCGACCGATTTCAGTCGCTAAAGTGAGAAATTAGCGACTGAAATCAGTCGCTAAATGGTGTAATGTGGTGACATGCAGATTTATACAGCGACTGATATCGGTCGCTAAATAGAAAAATTAGCTACTGATTTCAGTCGCTGTTGTACCTGAAATAGGCCGGTTATTATTATTATTTTTCTAGCCAAAATCTGCAAAATAAAACACACCAACAACCACAATACATCCCAAACATCATTCCAAACGTCGTTCCAAACGTTACGCAAGTTTCACACTCCAAATTTGGCAACCAAGTATGCAAACGTCATGAATACACTAAATTAAAAATGTTGTTACAAACTGTTTTTTCAACAAGCATTCAGAAACTACAAACTGTTTTCAATTACTCACCTAACAGGGAAACTAGCTGACGCGCCACTACCACCCCCGTTGAAGGGGTCTCTAGGATCCCGGTGTCGGGGAATATGGCCGGAGTTACAGTTCTGCTGGTGCATGCTCCTAAGGCGTTGTAGCTCTTCCAGAATTTGCAGGTTAACGGACTCCTGCATCTTCAGCCTCTCATCCTGCTCCTTCAGCTTCTCGGCCAAGGCATCCCCTCGCGCCCTTTCCCCCTGCAGTTTCGACCTCATCTCAGCCATTTCGGATGGCACACACTCCGTCGAGGTCGCATGGCCCCCCCGAACATTGGGTGGTGTCCAATACAGGGAATGAGCGGTCCCCGTACCGTACACCGCTCCCTTGCGGTACCCATCCACGACTCTGAACCAAATCGTGCTCGGGTCCACCCCTTCATTCTCGGGTGCTCTAGTGGCCTGCTTATACGACATCTGAAAGAAAATGAAGTCGTGATTAGGTGGGTTGTGTGAAGAAAAAAAAAATAACGAAGTCTTATGTTTTAAACTTACCCAAATGTCCATATCCTTCTTCGTGGCGAATGTTCGACCGTCAGTATCATCCCCCTTGCTCTTCGTGTCGAGAAATAGCTGTACCGGCGGAGGGAATTCTCCGGTTTTCTTCTTCAGCTGTTGACAGTACATGTAAGGAAAACATAAAATAAAAATCCAAAATAAAAATCAAAGGTAAGGAAATACTAACATTCATGGCCCGCTGGTGCATCGACTGCGACCCACCATAGTGGGTGCGCTCAGCAAAGGTCTCGGGGTCCCCTCCCCGCCTCTTGTTCTTTTTCGCCTGGACGGATCTTGAAAGGAACTTCGGGTCGGTCCGGGCTGTTCTGAATTGTTGGATGGCGTCACCTACAATTTATACACTCTGAGATCAATAAGTGTTTTGAAGACATATACAACTTTCTATTCAAGTACGGACACTAATTGAGTAATCGAACCTTTAAGGTGTTTCATTAACTTCTCGTCGCTCGCCATCTTGTACATCATGTCTTTGTATCTGGGCTTCGCGACATCCATGTACCGGTCTCTCACAGCCACCTCGAGACCCTCGTTGTAGAAGTGTTTCAACTGCAAGATCGTTTGTTGTCATTGTGTTAATAATCTGTAAACAGTAACAGATAATTAATAAAAAACAGAAATTCAGTTGTACCTTAAAGTTGGCAAACCACTTCTCCCGTTGCCACAGAGGCAACTTTGTCCAACTCGTGCAGTAGGTATTCAAATCATTCATAAAACTGTCCTTCACACCCGTCACCACCGCACGGGTACGAAACCTACACCAAAGAGTGAAATAAGATGATGTCTCACAAAAGAAAGGGAAATATAACGTCTCACCATGTGTTCTCCGGGCTAATAATAAGGCGTCCGTCGTCTGTATACTGAAGCCCTTGATCCTGTTGTGGTCGTTCTGGTTGTTCCTCGTCGTTCTCCTCCTGGTCCTCTCGCTGGTTCTCCTCCTCTCGTCGGTTCTCCTCCTGGTCCTCCTGCTGCTGGGACTCCCTGTTGCTGTTGCTGCTCGAACTACCGTACCGTAGTCTGCTGCCCAACGTCATATCTGCAGACATATAGTAGTAGAAAGTTATAAACTGACATCATAATATTGAAATAATTTGACTACAATATGTAATGCAGATTACTATGTACAAATAATATAACTTATTAAAACTATACCCCACTAAAAATCATCGTCACTCTCGTTGTCATCTTCCACTTGCCTACTCGAACCAACGACATCCTCTTCCTCGTAGTCATCTTCCTCCTCCTCGTCACTGACCTCTAAGTCATTGGTGTCGTCCTCCTCCTCGACCATATCAGTAGAAGCACCTTCTTCCTCCTCATCACCTTCATTGTCTTCAAAATCTTCCCCCACTTCCACCTCATTATTGTCATCATCATCATTTGCGAAAAGATTCTCATCAACTGGAGACAATGTTGTACCACTAGAAATGACGTCCTCTTGGAAGAGGTCAGAGTCATAGTGCCCTCGTGGCTTGGTTTTGAACACCGCCCACCACTGGTTTACAGTTCTGTCGTTCTTTGTGGTTGGGTAAGGCGCAAAGTACACTTGGTGTGCTTGATGTGCAAGTATAAACGGATCGTACTTGGAGTATTTTTTGGTATGATTAACTTCAACTAGTTTGTACCTTTCATGTACTCTAGTACCTAGCACAGAGTTGTCCTTCCATTCGCATTTAAATACCACAGCTCTATACCCACGAACATTTCCAACGTAGCACAGCTCGAAGATGTCCTCCAATAGACCGTAGTAATCTTCACCCTCAAGTGACGACACACTCACACCGAAATTACATCTACTCCTACTGCTACCATGGGCAAATGTATGGAAATTGTAACCATTAACCGAATACCGGTTCCAAGTCCTAACCTTCCACAAAGGACCTAATGCTAGACTCCTAACCAAATCATCCTGAATATTCTCTGAAATTACATGCTGCTTAAGCCATTTGGGAAACTGTTCCTCATGCTTATTCCAAACATCATCAGCATTTAAATGTGGATTAGCAGCCACAAATTCAGTTACAAACTTCTTCTCGTACGGCTCTAAAACTTCGCAGTTTGATAGCAAGTACAGGTGAGCACGATTGTACTCCTTCTCATCTAATGTCCTCCACCCGCCAGCTGATGACGATCCCTCACCCACCTTACTTTGAAAAAAGTCTGGTATGTTGGGGTCAATCGTCGTCTCGGGTGTTTCTAGGTTTAGATTTTTGGCTTTGGTGTTCACTTCTTTCTCGAAATACAGAGAACAGAAGTTGGCTATCTCCTCTGTTAAGTAAGCATTACATATGGAGCCCTCAACCCTCGCCTTGTTACCAATTTTTTTCTTCAAATGGTTGAGAAATCTATGACAATCATCAAGCAATTATGTTATTATCAAATTATAGTGTCTAAAGTTAGTTAGTGGGTAAAATAAGTAAGTAGTTGAAAGTTCTCACCTCTCAAACGGGTACATCCATCTAAACTGTACCGGTCCTCCCACTTTAGCTTCGTAGGGCAAGTGGACCGGTAGATGCTCCATTGAGTTAAAGAAGGAGGGTGGGAAGATCATCTCAAGTTTGCATAGTATCTGAGGAATTTGATCCTCCAAACGAGTCATGTCGTCATTTGTAACTGTCGACGAACACAAATCTCGAAAAAACTGAGATATCTCGGTGATAGGATTCCAAACACTTTCCGGCAGCATGTGCTTCAACGCCACAGGTAGTAACCGCTCCATGAACACGTGGCAGTCGTGACTCTTCAAGCCTTGGAGCTTCAGGTTCTTAATGTCCACACACCGACTAAAATCGGATGCATACCCATCAGGGAACTTCAGTTTCCCTACCCACTCTAACACGGCCTTTCTCTGAGCCTTATCAAGGCTAAACAATGCCCTAGGCTTGGACCCATCCCGCTTGATATGCATTTTCGGACGGTCACAAATTTTTTTCAAATCATTTCGGGATCCTACGGTGTCACATGTCTTACCCTCTACATCCATGACGGTGTGAATTAGTTGCTCAAAGAAATTCTTCTCAATATGCATCACGTCCAGATTATGTCGGAGTAATAAAGTACTCCAATATGGAAGGTCGAAGAAGATGCTTCTTTTAAACCAACCATTTTTTAATTTCTTAAGATCTTTGAACTCTTGATCGGTCCCGTCCACAGTAGATGGGAACTCTGAAATCACCTCCCAAATCTCATCTCCTTGGAGACGAATCGGTGCCTCATCTAGCACCTCCTCACCCTTCTTGAAAGCTCTCTTATTCTTCCTATACATGTGACCCTCGGGTAGAAACTGTCTATGACAGTCAAACCAACTAATTTTGCTTGAATTACTTAGGTAGAATGCTTTACTTTCACTCATGCAACAAGGACACGCTTTTTGGCCTGCCGTAGACCAACCGCTCAACATACCATACGCAGGAAAGTCGTTTATAGTCCACAACAGCGATGCTCTAAGCTGGAAATTTTGTTTCAACGATACATCATATGTCTCCACCCCTACTTCCCACAAGTGTTTCAATTCCTCTATCACTGGTTGTAAGTAAACATCCAAGTGATTTTTGGGATTTTTTGGGCCGGGAACAATGAGAGAAAGGAATATGAACGGTGGTTTCAGACAAAGCCATGGGGGTAAGTTGTACGGTGTGACCATGACAGGCCAGCATGAGTACGACTTACCGAACTGACCGAAAGGGGCGAACCCATCGGTACACAACCCAAGTCTCACGTTACGGGGTTCCTCAGCAAATTCAGGGTAAATCCTATCAAACCGTTTCCACTCCTCCCCATCACTAGGATGACAGATCTTCCCCTCTACACGAGTTTCTTCCTTATGCCACCTCATTTGTTCGGCAATGGTTCTGGTTGCATATAGTTTTTGAAGTCTAGGGGCGATGGGAAAATAGGTAAGTCGACTAAGTGGTATAGGTTTTTTATGCCTCGCAACACTCTTTCCCTTCCTAACCCTCAAAACAATGTTCCCATCTACACTTTTGTATCTACCCTTCCCACATATCTTACATTCCTCAAGCACGGCATCATCCTTCCAAAAAAGCATACATCCATCGGGACAAGCATCGATCTTTTGATGCGGAAGTTCAAGACCTTTAACAATTTTTTTGGTATTGTAGAATGTTTTGGTCATAATGTTGTCTTTTGGGATGAGTTTCTCAATCAACGCAGCGATACCGTCTACGCACCCAAAAGGTAGGTTATACTCACATTTAAGGGTCACTACCATAGACGCCACTTCTAACAATGTCACATCACACCCTCCATATAATGGCTTCTCCGCAGCCTCTAACATATCAAAAAAAGCTTTCGCTCGTGGGTTTGGCTCTTGTGGGGTTGGTTGGTCATCGTCGTTAGTGTAAATGCCCTCATCATTAAACAAATTGCACTCAACCACATCAACAATCATTCCTCTCACCCCGCCCTCATTCTGATCCACCTCAGATTCCTCAACAGCAGATGTCTCACCATGACAAATCCAATAATAATAATTTGGGCTAAACCCATTTGAGATAATATGTTCCTTAATCAGAATATCATCCAAGAATTTGAGGTTCTTACATTTCACACAAGGACACCTAAATCTACCCTCTGACGCGTATTCAGGATGGGTTTTAGCGAAATCAAGGAAACTATTAACACCCTCTAAAAATTCAGTTCTGGGACGTCGTCTCTTATCTAATCTTTCCTCATACATCCATTTTCGTTCCTGTCGCTTCATTTTTTTATCTAAAAAAATTGAGACAATACCCAAATACAAATTATTTTCTCTTAAGTAATTCACTAATAAATACACATTACTCACATATTTTGTAAAATTCTCATTTCACCTAAACATAGTACTATTTGCACCTAATCATCCATAATTACGTTACTAAATCGACATAATTGTATTTCAATTCCAATTTCCTAACACATCAAAACAACCCAATTCATTCAACTACGTAACCGCAAACCCTAATTTTATACTAACAATCTACCTATTTCAAATTGGGGAACCTATTGGGCGATTAACATTCTAACTACACATCATATTCCGACAACTAATAAATTATCCAACCCGACAAATAATTTATATAAATCTATAAATAATTGAAACTAAACAGAAATTATCCTACCCAATAAACAGAAATTAACAAACAATTAAAACTAAATATAGATAGATAAACATACCTTAAAGGAAAATGAAAGAATTGAGGAAGAAATGAAGAGGAATGAAGGAGGAGGCGTTTTAGAGAGAAGGATGAGAGGTTTTAGAGAGAGGGAGTGAAATGAAGGAATGAGCCGGGGAAAGGGGGGTGTGCGGCAATTTAAAAAAAAATCTGACACTTAGCGACCGATTTCGGTCGCTAAATTCATTAATTAGCGACTGAAATCAGTCGCTAAGTCTAAGATTTAGCGACTGAAATCGGTCGCTAATAAATGAAATTAGCGACCGATTTCGGTCGCGCGTTCATTTATTTAGCGACCGATTTCGGTCGCTGAAGTTTTTGAAAAAAAAAAACCCCGTCTGCTCGTTCAGCGACTACTATCAGCCGCGAATTATACTTTCAGTCGCAAAATTAGCTACTGAATTTATCAGTCGCGCGTGCTCGGTAGCTAAATGAAGTATTTGTTGTAGTGAAACCAGATCCCGCATCATCAAACCTGCCCAATCGAAACCCGAGTCATTTTTACTCGACTTCCCCCTTTCCTACCACATTACAATACCTTACCCTCGAAGCCTTAGCTCCACAAAACTGAGCTCCAGATTTCGAAGCATCCAAGCCACTTACGACCTAGCTCCACATTTCCAAAAACATCCAAACCAGTTACCAACCCCGAACACGGGAACTCAACCTGCGGTCGACATAGAACATGCCCAAATAGTTCACACCACCTCTGGGGGCTATCCCGGAGAACGCTCACAGTCACAGGATCAACATCCTAACTGTTCTACCCCTTTGATCAAGACATCATTGGGAACACACCTAGCCTACACCATCGTTGTGGCTAGTTACACATAAAGCCCTAATAAACTAGGCACCATAACATATCTTCCAATCCACTGAACTACGGCTTGGTATGATTTCACTGCACGTGAATACGTAGGCAGCCTTTCAACAAAGGCACAACCACCCACATTGACACAAGTTCAAAAAAGAGCACCGTCATTCCGGTCAAGACACTGTCATGTTCTCAGCAGCTAGCTTTGTCGTCCTGGGGGCTTCTCTCAGGCAGAAGACCTTCATCCACTCACATAATCCAAATGACTTTCAAAAAAACTAGCCTCCTTTCTTTAGTGTGTCCTAGCACTCGGCTCAGTCGAAGACAAGAATCCGTCAGGGACTCGAAGTGACACCCACTTTGGGAATGTACCCCAAAACCACAAATTCAAAAGATCACTAGTCTACAGCACTGCTACTGCTAAGTCCTGCAAAAACAGTCTCATTACAGACTACTGCAGTTCCCCTATACCGGATCATTCCCGTTTTGATGTTCGACTGTGTTGCCACTCGCCTAGGCTACGGATTAGCGCATCTTAAGAGTCTTGTCATCTTAGGCGGCCCACCCCCCTGCCGAGTCACAGTCCAACCCCTTCAAAATTCTAAGTCGTGTCTGTCAACTCGTCCTGTCACGTCCAGAGGCGAGTCTGTCGGTGTCTCTCTTTTCAAATCCTTGCTTTGAAATTTGCAAAACTTAGCCATTTGAGAAAATCCTTTTCAACAAGGTCAAATTTCGGTCTATTTAAACTGCAAATTTCTTTCCTACCCCTTTCAATTTTGAAAACCTATCTCCTAGCACGTGAGTTGCTTTCAGGACTTCGATTTCAAAATAAAGCAAAAATCATTTTCCCCAGCGCAAGCCAGTCTATAGATGCTAACTGCACTTCCTATGTGCTATCTTGCTATATACTATGCCTGCTATTTCTGCCTATGTATCTAACATTTCAGGTACCAGCATTGCTTCCCAACGGAACAACAAAGACGGTGTTTCTCCTGGAATGCTACATCCAAGAAGTGATGTGTCGGCATACGGGTACACCCAAGACTTCAGAAGCAAGTCCCCGCGCAGCTACTTTTCTCCCCAGCGAGAGTTGGTGTTTTGTCTATGTGTTACATACAAGTTGTTATGTGTCAGCATACAGGTACACCCCAGACTTCAGAAGCAAGTCCCCGCGAAACTATTTAATTTCCCCAACGGAGTCAGCTTTTCCCCGGTATGCTACATCCAAAGTGCGATGTGTCGGCATACGGGTACACCTACTCCCCAAAAAAGGCAGGCTTTACTCCCAACGGAGCATCATCATCAGCTCAAATACGACTCAAGGCTTCAGAAGCAAGCCCGAACAGCTCATATATTTCCCCAGCAGAATGCCCGAGGCGGCATTTTTCCCGAAATGATACGGGATGGGCCCACACATAGGCGCGCCCAGGACTTATGCTACAAGTCTAACTCCCCGCGAAGCTATCATCATCAGGACAGGTATGACCCTCTGCTTATGGCTGGCGAGCCCTTCACGCGAGTCCACTGGACGATCGAGTGGGTCTCATAACCCACAATACCGAGGGCTTGGACACATATTTCGAGCCCCGTTCTTTATCGACTTTAGACCATCATCCGACCATCCTATTTTCAAAACTATACACATCACGACACGTAGAACGACTTTGACCACTTTGACGTGATAAGTCGGGACAAGACTACGGGATGTGAGATTAGGCTAGCAATATGCCGTAGTCTCATGTTTCCGTCCTTCGTTTAATATGCGACATAATGCGTATTTAATCGGGGTTAGTCCATCTTCATATTTCGCGGTCTAGTTTACATACGGGTCCGTCCCTTTCATTATATCGCGTTATTGTCATTTCGTTTATTATTTACACGTATTGCCGTATTGTGAATTCCGGGTTGTATTTCCGCCCGTGTAACTTGTACGTTATTTATTTATTTTCGAGCTTTGTTTATTTACTTGCTTTTACGCTTTATAAATGAACCTCGCATGCTAAATCACTTCGACAAATAACAAGATGCATTAAATGACGTAGTTCACAAACTATTCACATGCTTAGCCCGAAAACGCTGTTTGCATATCATTTAATCATTTTACTAGCGCGCGTACACGAACACGAACGATGTCTTAGTAGAGGCCGCCATGTGCGGGCGGGGTTGGGTGTCCTTAGTGGGCTTCCCAACACGTACCCTCACCCCTTACTCAGAACCTTTGGTTTCCGAATGTCCGAAACCCTTGGCGCACGAGAGTCATTCTTTACACGATTACCGGTATAGATGGTATCGGTATCGCAATGCAAAGGGACGAGCCCCATAAACTCTGAAATCGGAGTGGGCTTACTTTGTGTATAGCCCATGACAACATAGTGTGGGCTCGTATGGTTCCGAATAACCACAAAATTCGGTGGCGACTCCATTTTGACTTAAATTTCGAACCCGAGAACAATCTTACCACGAGATTCATTCGCCTACCCAAACCCGCGCTTCGCCGCGTCGGGGTGGACCTACGTCATGTCCACAATTTGGCGACTCCGCTGGGGATACCTGATGTACCACATGTCATTGGGGTTCCTAGGGTGAGACTCGAAGAGAAATCGTTCGAATATTAGTGTGCGCGCATTAGTTTAATGATTCATGCATAACCCAAATTTGCCCGGGCCGGTTACTTGTGACCGACGTCCCACTATACCACGGTGCATTCCTACATGGGTGCGCTAAAGACATCGATGGTGGAACTCGTCTCGGTTTCGCGGCATGTCCTAAGACCAACTCGGCTTAGGGAGTCCGTCCATCACACGAGAAAGCCATCGTTGTTGGTATAGACCCGATTTTGACCGACCGAGACTTAGCGTAATGCATACATAAGCGTCGTTATAATGCTTGTTTGACTACGTGCTACTTGGTTTCCGTGTCATTTTTCAAAAACCGTCATTTCAAAATTGCATCTTTCCAAAATACCAAATTTCAAAAAACCCGAAATACTGTCAGTTTCGGGACCCATCTTTCCAAAACACCAAATTTTGAAAAACCCGAAATACCGTCTGTTTCGGGACTCGTCTTTTCAAAATATCCAATTTCAAAAAACTCGGAATGCTGCCGAAAATTAGACTTACGATTTGACTCAAAACAAGCCTTTTTTTTAGCCGGCATGCTATCCATTTCAATTCGAATTTCCGATCCACCATTCGATTTTCGAATTTTCAAAATTCAATTTCAATTTTCAAATCTTCGTGATGCCATTCGCGCTTTTCAAATCCTCGAGATTCCATTCTCGATTTTCAAATCTCCGAGATGCCGTTTCCAATCCTCGGGATCTTATTTTTGATTTTCAAATTTTCGAAAATTTATTTTCGATATTCAAATTTTCAAAATTCCAAAAATTCAACTTTTCAAAAAATCGGTCTTGTCGGCATGCTGCCAATTTCAAAAAAACGGGACCGTCTCCCAATTTTTCAAAACGCGAGATTACTCGCAACCATTCTAACATTTCAAAATGCCCGGTCCTATTGGCCCACTACCAATTTCTGGACCGTCCTCTCAATTTTCAAAATTTAATCATCTTTTCAAAAACCTTCCTTATTTTAGGACCTACCGTCACTACAAAAATCAAGCCGGAATTGCGTCGGACAAATCCGACGCAAATGGTCGAAATCCGACGCAAATTGTAGATTGCGTCGGATTAGCCGACGCAACAGTCCGCCATTATAATTCGACGCAATTTTTTTTTTGCATCGGCTAATCCGACGCAAGCGCTTCGCGTCGGATTAGCCGACGCAACACTTGGTCCACCAACGCGCCCAGTCAACGCTCATTGCGTCGGATTAGCCGACGCAAAGCTTAATTTTCCGTCGACCTTGCGTCGGCTAATCCGACGCAATGAGCGTTGACTGGGACATCTGCGTCGGATTAGCCGACGCAAAGTCGGCAGAAAATTAAGCGTTGCGTCGGCTAATCCGACGCAAGTTCGTGTATAAAATAATAGGATTTGTTGTTTTTAGTTCCTCATATGCGCCAAAATAAACCCACCTACAATTACATGCGACTCCTACAACAAACCCCAACAGAAGCATATCCGCCACAAAAATCATCCAAAACTCCAATCAAAGCTTCCATACATATCTTCTTCACAGAACTCCACAAAACTCAACAAATCTAAACCAAGATACTGATATAGAAAATGAAAATATAATACAAAGAACGTGTGTTAGGTTCACAATTCTATCTACGAGTTAGTGACAATTCCGACGACAATTCCAACAAATCTATCTAGGCGTTAGAAATATATACATAAATATATACTCTTTTGGTTGTAGCCCCCAGTGACATCGTGGAAGATCTTCAAGGTGTTCGGTGACTGATCAGAAGCTCGTGCCTCCTCCACCGCTTTCTCAAAGTTCTCCTAAAACAGCAACAGGAAACAGTGTTAGAACTTTCAGAACAATATATACTTTCACATCAATATTTTTGGGATTAGTATTTTCTTGAAAAACATTACTACTACTCACAACGATCTCCGATCCTCGGGGGTCAATCCACTTCCCATCCTTCCCCTTCTTCGTCTTCTCCAAAAGCTGCACCGAGGTTGCGATTGGGCCCTTCATAAAACAGTGTTAGAACTACGAGAAACATGTTTGCACAAAGTTAAAATATAGAGTACATTAGTTTATGGTAATCTAGGAATTTATTAGTATTAGTAGTAGATTAGTAGCATTAGTAGTGGTAGTAGACTAGTAGTATTAGTAGTAGTAGAAGTAAAAAATTAGTAATAGTAGTGGTAGTAGTAGTACTAGTAGTACTAGTAGTAGTGAAGTAATACTACTAATACTAATACTAGTAATCCACTACTAATACTAATACTAGTAATTCACTACTAATACTACTAATCTACTACTAATACTAATAGTACTACTAATACTACTAACACTACTAACACCTAATCTACTACTACTACTACTACTAATTTTCTACTTCTACTATAATACTCCAAATATTATCCACTAATACTCCAAATATTACACCAAATACTCCACTACACGCTTAATATCCATTAATACTCCTAATATTCCACCAAATAATCCACCACTTCTCCAAATACTTCACTAATAAACCAAACTCCCATTAATACTCCACAACTAACTTAATTAAGCATAATTAACCACAATGTACTACTACTACTCTAATACTTCTACTACTAATACTACTATTAATCTACTACTACAAATCTACTTACACTACTACTACTCTGATACTACTAATCTACTACTAATACTACTACTAATACTACTACAAATCTACTACTACTACTACTACTACTACTACTACTACTACTACTAGTACTACTACTAATCTACTACTACTACTAATCCACTACTACTACTACTACTAATCTACTAATAATACTCATACTACTATTACTACTACCACTAATGCTACTACTACTAATATTACTATTACCAATACTAACATCATTCCACATCATTCCACCATTCCACAACATAATAACTCTAATACTACTAATCTACTAATTTACAACTAATAAATTTACTAATTTACTAATCTAATTCTAACATCATTCCACCACTATCTTAATAAATAACCAACAAAATCCAACAATTAACAATTCCAATAACCAAACACAAATTTAATCAACAATTAACAATAACTCAAATTCAACCCAATTATCCTAAAATCTACCACAATTAATAAAACCCAATACATATAAACAATACAATGGTTAAGGAAAGAACATAAATCGGAAAGAAGGACAAAAATTATACTTGATTTTTGGGTTCGTCGGAGCTGGTGGTGGTTCACCGGAGATGGGTTGGTCGCCGGAAGTGGGTGCAACGCCGGGAGTGGTGGGACATCAGAGGGGGTTGGGTTTTGGGGAGGGTCGCCGGAAAAAGGTTGGGGCGGTCGATTTAGGGTTTAGGTGATTTGGGGGGCGATTGATGGGGCGGCGCCGGTGGTGGTGGGTCGACGGGGAAGGCTGGGTCGCCGGTGGTGGTGGGTGGGACGCCGGATCAGAGAAGGACGCCGGAGGGGGTTGGATTTTGGGTGGGTGGTCGCGTCGCCTTTGAATCGCCGAAGGATAAGGGTTTGGGGGAGTCGGGTTCTGGGGTTGTATGTTGTGTCGTCTTATTTTTTTTTTAATTTATAAAGCTCTGCGTCGGATTAGCCGACGCAACGCCCGTTGCAAATTTCAATTTTGCGTCGGCTAATCCGACGCAGTGTGTTGACTAAATGCGTCAATTGGCGCATTGACTTGACTAGTTTGCGTCGGATTAACCGACGCAAAAAACCGGGTTTGGGTCGGATTTGCGTCGGCTAATCCGACGCAACTCATTGACATAGTGGCGCCAACAAAGAAAATGTTGGCGCCTGTTACATTGAGGCGGATTGCGTCGGCTAATCCGACGCAATTATTTAGCGTCGGATTAGCCGACGCAATGCGACGCAACTTTAATACTTGCGTCGGATTATCAATCCGACGCAATCTGTCCGCCGCAATTCTCACTGTTTTTAGTAGTGCGTTATCCGTGTGTCGGGTCTTTTCATAATTTGTCGAAGGTCTATAGCGTCGAAACTCCGTCGATCCTACATCACGGGTTTCTTCCCCATCCTAGTCCGCCTTATCCTAAAGGCACAACCGACCAACACGAGTCATACACTCGTAAATGGAAGGTTCATAAACACTCGAGTCCTAACTAGAAAGTCTCACGTGATCTTTCCCTCTAATAGGACGGTCCTCATGACCTTTCCTAAGGGAATATCGTCTGTCTTTCAATCCGTTAGTCGAGTCATCCCAATTCAAATCCTTTAACTTAAGGGTCTACCCTAATCACAGGGTCTATCCTCATTCAAGTCAAGTCAAGGGTCTCTAGCGTCGAAACTCTGCCGATCTTACATCACAAGTTTCTTCCCTTACCCTGTCTGCCTTTCCTCGAGGCCGAGTCAACCTTTTACAAGGCATAGCCCTGTAGCTAAAGGTTCGTGATCCTTACATCTAAGGGTCACTCGTCCGACACTCGAGTCTTAACAAAATCTTGAATCTCACTCGGGGGCTACCCTTCAGCAGAGCGATCAATCACGGTTGCTCTAAGGGTCATGTCTTACACGTACCCCACTTTTGAGTCACTTAGATGTCACACCATCTGAGTCCTATAAGAGTCCTTAATCTCACTTGGGGGCTATTCTCCGACGGGGCGATTAACCACAGTCGCTTCGAGAATCGCACCTTGCTTTTTTTTAGGAGAGTCAAACCCGAGTCAAACCCAAGTTGTCTTTCCTCCCGCGCTATTTCCTATGCCTTGGCGTATTCAAGTTCCGAAGCAACATTTCTGATTACGTGGGTATTCTCGCAGAGTATGGCACCCACAACCGGGAATAGGGACATGGAAAACATCATCAATGAAATAAAGGCTTCGCTGGAAACAATGGTTAGTAGGCAGGCCATAACCGAAACCCATATAGGGTTCCTGAAAACCAACCAAGAGGCCATGAATGCTCGTTTAACTGTCATTGAACGGCAAGACTTCAATTCTGAATCGGTAAATACTGGGCCATTTGCCAAACTGATCAGCACGGTGCGTGAGCTCGAACAACAGTTCCACGCCCTTCAAGGGAATAACTTTCATATTGAGAACTCCCGAGACTATACACCCATCAGTGAGAAACTATTCGAAGGGACGGAGGATCTCAACTTAGAGGGGTTACCCATATTCGAAGGGACGGAGGATCCATTACTACACCTCCGAGCCTTCAAAGCATTTATGGCGATCAAGGGGGTCAAGGCCGACATGTTCATCAATTTGTTCGGCGCATCCCTCGGGAAATATCCAAAAGCCTGGTTCTATAGGCTTAATACAAAAAGATTCCCCACTTGGGAAGATGTGGCTACCGAGTTCGCTAAAAACTATTCTGATAATACTGAACTTCAGACTACCATGCGGACTTTAGAAGTCATGGTCCAAGATCCAACAGAGGGTTTCACCAAATACCTTCAACGTTGGCGGGCTGAGAGTGTTAAGCTGGTAGACAAGCCCAGCGAGAAGACACTAGTGGATGCATTCATCAACAACCTCCTACCCTCCTACCGCGTCCATCTTAGGTATGCCGGCATCTCAAACTTTGCTGTGCTTACTGAAATGGGTACTAGGATTGAAGACGATCTTCGACATAACGAAGATTTGGGTGAAGCTTCTACCAAAGGCTACACTGGACATCCACTTGAGTCCTTAGAAGTCGAAGACTACTGACAACCCCATCCAAGAGTCCAGATTTGATTTGGGTCCGAGTCTGAGTCCGAGTCTAGGATGTTCTATCTCTTTCAATTTCAAAGTCAGAGCCAGAGTCAACTGTATTCTGTCCTCTTTTTCAATCCAATAAAATCAGCTTTTTTTTCAGTCTCTCATATATGCTTCCCTTTTGTGTTTCCGAGAACATGATGAACGCCATCATACACTGTGAGCACATGCACGTGACTATTATAGGCACATCTATGATGACTGCAGGAACTGAGGCCCGTGTTTTCCTTTACCTGTTCCATGTCTGGCATAGACAGCCACATAGCTACCCTTAGCAGGAGCGGTATCGAATCCTATGATAAATCTAGGAAGTCTCCTAGTTTGGGTTTAAGACGGGAGGCAAACCCATTTCCCACAATAAACACCCCTCCAATAAGACTAACCAATCCCTACCTTAGGCGTTTAGTCTGACCAGAAGCAAAAAAGAAGCATCGTGACTCTATAGGCTTGATGCCAAAAATACCCAACTCGGGACGATGCTCCCACTAAGCCTGCTCGGAATTATGATGACAATACCGAGATCCAAATCACCATAGAGTACTCCACCGCGAGTTGCACTCACACAAACACCAACTAGGCTTACACCTTACAAAGGTTTAGCTCCACAAGCCTAATCCAACCGATGGGCCCACCCCCATATCCACCCACAACATCAAAGGGAGAGATAGCCGTGAAAAAAAAAAGAGAAAAAAAAGTTGGACAAAAAAAAAAATCAAAAGTCCAAGGAAAAAAGCAAAAGGCCAAAACAAAAGAGATGGCCATGATCAACATCCCTCGACCAGATACGGTCAATCCCTTGACCGGGGCACGGTCAACTCAAATGAAGAATCCCACGACCGGGGCTAAGAGGTCAACAAAAAAAACAAAAAAAAAATTCAAATACCCATGACCGTGGTCAACGGTCAACCCAATTGAAAGTCCCTTGACCGGGGTACGTCAATTCAAAAATTATCGATGCCCATACCATCAAATAGGGGAGAAACAATTAAGCTGGTCAGCTAACACCACACTTAGCCTTCCCATATTACAACCCTCAAGACCTTCCCGAGACCTAGGCTAAGAGACAGCCCGGAATTTTGAGGATTCTAGCTCCATAGGATACACCCTAACCATTAGGGCCAGACATGGAAACCAGATCCCGCATCATCAAACCTGCCCAATCGAAACCCGAGTCATTTTTACTCGACTTCCCCCTTTCCTACCACATTACAATACCTTACCCTCGAAGCCTTAGCTCCACAAAACTGAGCTCCAGATTTCGAAGCATCCAAGCCACTTACGACCTAGCTCCACATTTCCAAAAACATCCAAACCAGTTACCAACCCCGAACACGGGAACTCAACCTGCGGTCGACATAGAACATGCCCAAATAGTTCACACCACCTCTGGGGGCTATCCCGGAGAACGCTCACAGTCACAGGATCAACATCCTAACTGTTCTACCCCTTTGATCAAGACATCATTGGGAACACACCTAGCCTACACCATCGTTGTGGCTAGTTACACATAAAGCCCTAATAAACTAGGCACCATAACATATCTTCCAATCCACTGAACTACGGCTTGGTTTGATTTCACTACACGTGAATACGTAGGCAGCCTTTCAACAAAGGCACAACCACCCACATTGACACAAGTTCAAAAAAGAGCACCGTCATTCCGGTCACGACTGTCATGTTCTCAGCAGCTAGCTTTGTCGTCCTGGGGGCTTCTCTCAGGCAGAAGACCTTCATCCACTCACATAATCCAAATGACTTTCAAAAAAACTAGCCTCCTTTCTTTAGTGTGTCCTAGCACTCGGCTCAGTCGAAGACAAGAATCCGTCAGGGACTCGAAGTGACACCCACTTTGGGAATGTACCCCAAAACCACAAATTCAAAAGATCACTAGTCTACAGCACTGTTACTGCTAAGTCCTGCAAAAACAGTCTCATTACAGACTACTGCAGTTCCCCTATACCGGATCATTCCCGTTTTGATGTTCGACTGTGTTGCCACTCGCCTAGGCTACGGATTAGCGCATCTTAAGAGTCTTGTCATCTTAGGCGGCCCACCCCCCTGCCGAGTCACAGTCCAACCCCTTCAAAATTCTAAGTCGTGTCTGTCAACTCGTCCTGTCACGTCCAGAGGCGAGTCTGTCGGTGTCTCTCTTTTCAAATCCTTGCTTTGAAATTTGCAAAACTTAGCCATTTGAGAAAATCCTTTTCAACAAGGTCAAATTTCGGTCTATTTAAACTGCAAATTTCTTTCCTACCCCTTTCAATTTTGAAAACCTATCTCCTAGCACGTGAGTTGCTTTCAGGACTTCGATTTCAAAATAAAGCAAAAATCATTTTCCCCAGCGCAAGCCAGTCTATAGATGCTAACTGCACTTCCTATGTGCTATCTTGCTATATACTATGCCTGCTATTTCTGCCTATGTATCTAACATTTCAGGTACCAGCATTGCTTCCCAACGGAACAACAAAGACGGTGTTTCTCCTGGAATGCTACATCCAAGAAGTGATGTGTCGGCATACGGGTACACCCAAGACTTCAGAAGCAAGTCCCCGCGCAGCTACTTTTCTCCCCAGCGAGAGTTGGTGTTTTGTCTATGTGTTACATACAAGTTGTTATGTGTCAGCATACAGGTACACCCCAGA
Source organism: Agrostemma githago (assembly GCA_958450325.1). Lineage (NCBI taxonomy): Eukaryota > Viridiplantae > Streptophyta > Magnoliopsida > Caryophyllales > Caryophyllaceae > Agrostemma > Agrostemma githago. Next base: position 4,169,864 of record OY288259.1, read on the forward strand.
CTTCAGAAGCAAGTCCCCGCGAAACTATTTAATTTCCCCAACGGAGTCAGCTTTTCCCCGGTATGCTACATCCAAAGTGCGATGTGTCGGCATACGGGTACACCTACTCCCCAAAAAAGGCAGGCTTTACTCCCCACGGAGCATCATCATCAGCTCAAATACGACTCAAGGCTTCAGAAGCAAGCCCGAACAGCTCATATATTTCCCCAGCAGAATGCCCGAGGCGGCATTTTTCCCGAAATGATACGGGATGGGCCCACACATAGGCGCGCCCAGGACTTATGCTACAAGTCTAACTCCCCGCGAAGCTATCATCATCAGGACAGGTATGACCCTCTGCTTATGGCTGGCGAGCCCTTCACGCGAGTCCACTGGACTATAAACGACCCGACCGGAAGTCTACCAGGTCTTTGCGGGCGTGGTAGCTACTCTGACTTTCGCCTTGTCCAAGCCTCAGTCAGAGTGGGGGCTCTGTAGACACCCGCATTTTGACTGCCACGTGTCTATGGTAGTCTCCGAAAAACACCCGATGATGATTGGACGTCAACGTGACTTAGTATACTCGGATTTGGGCTCGGAATTCATAATATCCGACATGGACTTTTAGCGGAGTAAAAATCTCACAAAACAGACCTCAAATTCAGGCCCAGTGGGTCATTCCGAGTCAAATGAGACTAATTTGGGCCAAAACCGACACCAAAAATAATTCCCGTCTTTTGGCGACCGGGTCAAAACCCGGTCAAAGACGAAACCGTCTCATAAATCAGCCAAGTTCAGTTGGCGCATAAATCAAAATTCAAAAAAGCAATCCAAACAAACAAGATCAAATCTTTCCCTTTTTATCTCGATTTTGTTGATCCACTCGATCGAGTGGATTGACCCACTCGGTCGAGTGGAGCGCCTTGAACCGGGCTTGGCCCATTTTCAAAGGCACTCGATCGAGTGCACTAGGGCCACTCGATCGAGTGCCCCTAGGTCGGGGGATGAAGCCTATAAATACCGCTTCACCCCCATGCATTTTCAGAACTTAACAATCACTTTCACCCTACATTTTAACCTACATTCTACCCTACTTCAACCTTACTTCATCACACATCAAAGCCTTAGAAATCCTAAGCAAAAACACACAAAAACCGAGCTTTCGTCCCTCGATAAACCGACGCAACACACACACCTATACACACCATAACTCGCATACGTCCTCGATACTCCCGAGCCCGTGTCGCTATTACGAGTCCATTTCCGAGGTCCTTACTAAGCATGTATGTTGAGGGTGTCCTAAACCCCATTTTCGATCTCTTTTATCTCGTCGCATTTTTTATTCAATTTATCGTATTTTGCATCGTAATTAATATCGTAGTAGTAACACTAACACTAGTATTATTATAACTTTTGCATTTTCATTTTTTTGTATCATTTTATCATCACTAACATTATTATACCGTGTACATATAAACTAGTATAAAAATTCGGTTTTGAATTCGTTTGACTACGATGATCGCCTAAGATCCATCTAATCCCTTTACGAGCAACGACGGAGGTGGAGCCCTTTCGAGGAGCCCCGCCCCAATGTACTCAAGGGCGTGATGTGATCGCGACCGGTCGTAGTTGAACGCATTTAATCCCATTTCCATAATTAGTGCGGAACCCGTTGACACGAAAACCGACATCACGTAACCCGAAAGGGTTAGTTCCGATGTCGTGACGTAGAGGGATACATTTCGTCGCTAATTCAAAATTTTCTAATCTAACGTAAACGTCTTCCTAAAACTCCGATGACGGTATTATAATCGTTCATACACGATTATAGTATCAGAGGCCGAATTAAATACAAATCGTGCGATATTTGTATTTGGTTTGGCCGTTCATCAATTTCAAGTCATAAAACAAAGCGAGTTACCACTCGTACAGGGGGCACTCGACCGAGTGCCATAGGCCACTCGATCGAGTAGCACCCCAAAAAGTGGTCAGTAGCCACGCTAATAACACACTCGACCGAGTCAGTCAATGACTCGATCGATTGGGTCTCATAACCCACAATACCGAGGGCTTGGACACATATTTCGAGCCCCGTTCTTTATCGACTTTAGACCATCATCCGACCATCCTATTTTCAAAACTATACACATCACGACACGTAGAACGACTTTGACCACTTTGACGTGATAAGTCGGGACAAGACTACGGGATGTGAGATTAGGCTAGCAATATGCCGCAGTCTCATGTTTCCGTCCTTCGTTTAATATGCGACATAATGCGTATTTAATCGGGGTTAGTCCATCTACATATTTCGCGGTCTAGTTTACATACGGGTCCGTCCCTTTCATTATATCGCGTTATTGTCATTTCGTTTATTATTTACACGTATTGCCGTATTGTGAATTCCGGGTTGTATTTCCGCCCGTGTAACTTGTACGTTATTTATTTATTTTCGAGCTTTGTTTATTTACTTGCTTTTACGCTTTATAAATGAACCTCGCATGCTAAATCACTTCGACAAATAACAAGATACATTAAATGACGTAGTTCACAAACTATTCACATGCTTAGCCCGAAAACGCTGTTTGCATATCATTTAATCATTTTACTAGCGCGCGTACACGAACACGAACGATGTCTTAGTAGAGGCCGCCATGTGCGGGCGGGGTTGGGTGTCCTTAGTGGGCTTCCCAACACGTACCCTCACCCCTTACTCAGAACCTTTGGTTTCCGAATGTCCGAAACCCTTGGCGCACGAGAGTCATTCTTTACACGATTACCGGTATAGATGGTATCGGTATCGCAATGCAAAGGGACGAGCCCCATAAACTCTGAAATCGGAGTGGGCTTACTTTGTGTATAGCCCATGACAACATAGTGTGGGCTCGTATGGTTCCGAATAACCACAAAATTCGGTGGCGACTCCATTTTGACTTAAATTTCGAACCCGAGAACAATCTTACCACGAGATTCATTCGCCTACCCAAACCCGCGCTTCGCCGCGTCGGGGTGGACCTACGTCATGTCCACAGAAAGGTAGAAGTAAGATCTTTAAGCAAGTCGGCCTGTCTGATTGTGCACGACATACATACAAGCTTTCTAATGCTAGCACAAGCAGCAGGGTTGATATAAAGTTCCATTTGAGAACCCGAATGACATTCAATGCACTCAAGATTAGTGTCTACGATGTCAACATACTCAAACTCGGGATAGTTGATCCCAATAAAAGCCTTTTTGAGCTTAGGAAACTTTGAGAGCTCTAGAACTTCAACCTCGACAATGCAGTCGACAAAACCTTATCAGGCTATCCAATACATGCCTATCCATGAAAACATCAGACAAATGCAGCTGCTGCAGAGAACAAAATCTGTTGACGGGGTCACCTACGACAAATGTGTCACAACCCAGCTTGCACCATTGAACAAAAAGTGAGCGCAAACCTTTCAAAGCCATTTAGACAAGTTTTCAACCTCGATGTTAGGCAAAGAGTAGTAGGACTCCGTTCCCACATAAATAGACAAGTCTTCAATATTAATTTGTTGCATCACCTCCATCCACTTATCGACACGAGCAAAGTAGACGGTATCAACGATCAAATTTAATCGCCGAATGGGTGAATTTAGTTGTCTGGCTTTGGCACTAGCCAACTGTTTATCCACATCATCCATAAACATATCCAATATTGTTATTTTATTCATTTCTTTATTATTAGTATATCGCAAGGCAAATGAGATATTATTGAAATTGAGAATGGGGGTATAAACTGCAATAGTATTTCCAGGACTTAGATAAAGGAATCCCGTAAAGGAAGACGGGATAATATGCTGAGGATGATAGGCTCCGGCAACTGCGTAATCCGGTCCATATTCTCAATCCTACAAACCGTTTTACCTTCATCAGATCACCCTGGCCTCCATCAAAAACTAATTAACCTGATAGCAAGTAAGATATGGTGAGAGAAATTAAATAAGCTCAAAAAAATCGAACTAATAAATAAATAAGCTCAGATCACACAAATCAAAATATATCAGTCATACTAAAAATAAGTGAGAGAAGACGGTACGTACTTGAGGACTGAGATCAGGGAATGAATTCTGTGCGGAATAAGTTAAGTAGGGCTTGATTTTGGGAGGTACGTAGGAGAAGATGAATCAATCGCAAACTCTCTCTATTTATATTTATATTTATATTTATATTTATTTATAGCGCCAAAGTGGCGAGTCCCTTGGCTACTCAATTGTGACTTGTACACTTGGACTCCGTAGCAATTGAGGGGACTACTATATCACGTAACTTTTTTTTGAGGTAAAAAAAAAAAAAGCTTACAATAAAATAAAGAAATTATATATCTATAAAATGTATGCAATCGGCTAATCAATCAATATAATATGGATTAGATTTTTATAAAAATTTTACATGAAAATTATAAAACAATCACATTAATATAATAGATTAAATTATACTCACTATATTATACAGTAATAATTAAAAGATTCTCTACTTGATTTTTTTTATTGTTAATAATTAGTACTCCGTATAAAATAAGAATTTTTCAAGCAATATTAGAGAATCCAACTTTTATAAACAATCTAATTAAAGTTAGTTTTAATATATTTTTCAAATTAAATAAAGAATATAAATTAAAAACTGGTGTGGAAAAATAAATCAATCCTATTATACCAGTCATCTGAGACTCAAGCGATGATATTAGATTGTCAGCCATACACATGCATGGTATGTGCGTGGTTTGCATGTTATTGTCACACGTAGAATGAATTCTAGAACTACGGTGTCACAACTCATATTCATATATAACCATTAATATTTAATATTGTGCAGAGTATTAGACCCGAATTCGCAGTCGGGTTAATTGTTTCCGTGACCGGAACACTCATGATATGGGTAACATCAAAGCATTGGTTTTCACGTTTGTCTTAGTCGCGAGAGTGCGGACTTACCTTAGTGATTAGATTACACCGACACCTTCGATTTTCTTATTAGCTCATTGCATCTTTGAACCCGGACCTAACCCTACTCTTTTTAGTCATATTTATCGTTCTCCTTATTGCCTTAGTTTGTTTGATCTTACATCCCAATCTAGTCATTACCCTAGCTAGTAGATCTTTGCATCATATCATTCAATATTCTACTTGTTTCCTCGAGCATAGTCTAGAGGTTAACATTCTCGGGTCTTATTACCGTCTCCGTGAATCGACCCTACTTACCCTTGCTACTAGCTTAGGTTTGTGGGTTCTATTTGGTGGTTGGGATTAGCGACGATTCTTACTATCAGACAAAAATCAGGAAAATATACGTGGAAATGGGATCACCTTGCTGTAATCCTCGGCTGGGGGTAACTCTTCCCGTCAACTTGCCATTAATGGTGATTGAATGAGAAACGGTACCAACGCAAGTCATAACTCGGCAAATCCACACCTCCGAGAATTCCATAGTCAACATCACGGCCTCCAAGAACTCTCACTTTACCCTGTCGTAGGCCTTGCTCATATCAAGTTTTATCGCTACATTCCCATCCCGCCCCTCCCCTCCTCGAAGACATCAAAAACAATAATAGCATTATCTGTAATAAGACGGTCATAGGTAAACGCACTCTGTTCTTCCAAGATAATATCGTTCATGAAAGGTTTCAGCCGATTATAGTTGAATGAAAATTGCCTCATTATTTATTAGTGACTTGAAATAAAATTGCTCCATGTTTATTGTTTTCGTCAATTTTTTAGGGAGTTGTTTTATCGGACTTTTTATTTCTATAATGACTACTCTCTCCCCCCACTGAGATTTTTCCACTTTCCTTAAAAGGAAACTCCACTAAGATTTTCCCACTTCAAAATTTTCCTTATTTATCAAATTTACTCTCTTTCTATTGGTTACTTTTTGTGATTTGATTTCTTGAACCCCACAAAATAATTTACCACCCTTCATTATCTATTTTTTAATCCATGTGTCATATTGAAATGGGAACATCAATGTGGGGAGAGGGAGTACATGTTTTTTATTCAATTGCTTGATACGTGCGCGTGCATCTTCTTTATATAAAATGACATGTCTTTTAAACGGTGTTAAATGCATAGTTGATCATTTGAAATGAAACACGGGTTTAGCTGAATCCAACCACGTTTAAGTAATGAATCATATATTGCATAATTTGATTTGGTGATGGATCTAATATGGAAAGATTAAAAAGTTATGAGGTAGGTGTGTCTCTCTTTAAATCTTTATAATTTGTGTAATTAAGCGTATATATACATTTAATCGAACTTTTAAATGTCAATTATTTAACGGTTTTTCTAACGTGTATTCAGTGGGCACACGTTAATATATTAATTAAGGAATCAATCATCTTATGTTGTCTAAGTATAACGTGTGTCCACTGACACACGTTAAAAAACCCGTTGTAATATATATTTCCGACTTTTCTTAATTCACCAATGGAGTATAAATTAATTTGGTTTTCATTTTTCACGTTAAACCTAAGCTACTTGTTTTTCCATTTGATGGCTATGTTTAACATTAAGTCATGTGTATAAGATAACGCCTCAACCCCGCGTTTTTTCACGGGTATTACACTAGTTAGATTTATTTCTGAGCATTACTTTGACAAAAAAAAAACTCCACACCTTTTAAGAAATACTAATGACAATCTTTCTGCACCTTTCGTTGTTTGCCCCGTCATTGAGTTGCATTGCAATAGAGGGAACGGGAGATTCGACCCTAGCAAGTAACCCAAATTGCGTTGATCCAAACCTAACTTGGATGAAAGCTTTTTGGATCTATTTAACATGGTTTCACCAAGCAGGACAATGAAGTGATCACCTAAATTTAGCATCATCATATAAGGAAAGTTGGAAAATTATTTTGTAAATAATCCGAACCATACTCAAAATAAATTTGGATTAATTATTTTTCACGTCTCATGGATAAGCTAAAAGGTACTGGCGGAACGTAATTTTCCTCAAAACACAAAATTAGTTCAAAAACGTAAGAATGATTTGAAAAGAAAGCAGAATTGCTGAATTCCGGGCTATTTGGAGGGCCACTGAAACTTGAACTCAAGCATTCCAAAGAGAGTTGGACATTGCTCAAGGAAAGCCACCAAATTATCCTTTGTAATCGAAACATCCAACGAGCATTCGCACTCTACACCGAAATCTTCCAATACATGCATCCAACAAGGTACCTCTGCTTTCATAAACAAAATCTCACACAGGTACTGCAAACACAAACACAAACACAAAACCAAATGCCCAACATTTACGGAATTAAGCCTCCAGAGTCAAGACACATACACGAAATCAAATCATACTACAACAAGTTTATATTCTCTTTAAATTCCCTAGCATTTATGATTGTTTCCGATGTCAATAAAAACAAATCAACCAACGACGACTCGTCATCCATCTTTTTTATTCTAGAGTAACAATCATACCTTTTTGCCGGAACCTTTTACAAGTTTTAGCATTTACAAGTTACGATTACTAATAGCATGAGTTTGGTTGAGGCTAGTTGGGTTACATGGTTGAAGCTGTAGTAGTAGTAGTAGGGATGAAATACCTTGACGACCTCGTACGCTCCACACGAAAGAGTCAATGTGGCCGGACGAATAATCCAAAGCAAGCCATCCACAAGGGCAGTTCCATTTTCCGTGTTTCTACTGTGATCCTGCAGACGTAAATAAATATTGTGTCGCGGGGAATAATCAATTGCTTCTACAAGCTCACGTGCCATTGTCGCCTTGCAAAACCAAATGAACTCTATGAGGTATATAAAAGCAAGAAATGAGACAGTCTAGAAGAGATCAATGGGTACTCACCATTGGCGATTTCAAGGATAGAGAAACGCAGGTCGTATTTCCGTTAAAGAGTGTGAGAAATTTCGTCAATTTCATCAACCACAATGTGTCATAAGCCTCATCCCCCAATATACTAATGCTACTCCTCTCTAGATGAGGCATTGAACCACAGAAAACACGATCGGGAAGTGTAGAGCCCGTATAGTTGAACTCTCTCAGTTTCGGACAATTAACATATAAATCTTCCACACCATTAGTCTGGCAATCAAGCAATGTTAAACCGGGACAATCAATATACACCTCCTTCACATTAAATGGATAACAACCACCCAAAGTTAACTTCCTAAGAGCATTACTAGCTGCTTTTATTGAAGCGATATCATTGAGCTCAAAAACACCTTCTTCGAGAATTGGAAAGGTAGCAGTAAGATCTTTAAGCAAGTTGGCCTGTCTGATTGTGCACGGCTCACAGACAAGCTTTCTAATGCTAGCACAAGCAGCAGGGTTGATATAAAGTTCCATTTGAGAATCCAAATGACATTCAATGCACTCAAGATGAGTGTCTACGATGTCAACATACTCAAACTCGGGATAGGTGATCTCAATAAAAGCCTTTTTGAGCTTAGGAAACTTCGAGAGCTCTAGAACTTCAACCTCGACAATGCAGTTGTCAAGGACTAGATCTTCAATTCCCTGACAAAACCTCATCAGGCTATCCAGCACATGCCTATCCATGAAAACATCAGACAAGTGCAGCTGCTGCAGAGAACAAAATCTGTTGACGGGGTCACCTGCGACAAATGTGTCACAACCCAGCTTGCACCATTGAACAAAAAGTGAGCGCAAACCTTTCAAAGCCAGCACCGAAAATGGAATTTCATACAATTTAGGCAAGTCTTCAGCCTCGATGTTAGGCAAAGAGTAGTAGGACTCCGTTCCCACATAAATAGACAAGTCTTCAATATTAATTTGTTGCATCACCTCCATCCACTTATCGACACGAGCAAAGTAGATGGTATCATGAATTTTGTTCGGGATAAATTTCGCGTCCTCGGGACTACAATGTGGTAATTTGCGGTCAAAAGGTCAAGGAGGTCAAAAGTTAAAAACCGAGGGTCAAAGGTCAAAAGTCAAGAGCTGAGACCGGGTCAAAGGCCAAAATTCAAAGGATGAAAGTCAATAGTCGAAAATCGAAAGTCAAAGACCGAAAAGTCAGAAGTCAAGAGAGTCATAAATCGATACAACCAAGAGTCAACAAGTCAATTGAAACCCGAGATTGTATGTGGTAATGGGTCAATCAAGAAGATAGAGCAAAGTAAGGAAATGGGCTGGACTAGGGTAAAACAACCAAATAGCCCAATACAATGAAGCAACCCCACACCCCAATTGAAAGACACCAGGAAAGGGTCAAGGAACAACTCCCCTAAATTCAAGGGGCAGATCCAGCAGAATAGGAGGGGGAAGTTGGAGATAACGGCTAAAAGGAAGCAACATGATATAAGCACGAAGGGGAGAAGGAGGAATTCATTCAACCCATCTTCAGCATATCAACTCCAAGTAAAAATTACAGCATAGTATTCCCTAGTTAATCATTATTATTAATATCGGCACTTGTATTCTCGATTCATTGCTCATTCTTTTGGTCATAGTAGAATATTGGCGGGATTCCGACTCCCCCCGCGGTTTTTCCCACATCGGGTTTCCGCGTCACCAAAACGTACCGTGTCATTTTCTCTTCACTTTTTACTATTCTTTGCTTATTCATATCGTCACGACACCATTAATCCGTAGTATAGGTCGATCGCTTTAACCCGCAACCAAAATCATAAAATCGGTAAATTTTTACCAAAACAAATTGGCGCCGTCTGTGGGGATAAGTGATCATTTCCTATAGCCAAAATCAGCAGTAAACGACTTGCATATCGTCATGTCCGGATCTAGCCAAAGTCCCTCCAGTAGCCTGGAAGCGTCAACTCAGCCCACTAGAGAAGGACCACCTCCAGAACCTCAGGGCCCAGACCTCAATGGTGATCAAACCTCCAGCAGGAGAAGCAAACATCCTTGGAGAACCGGACACTAACAGGAGATCCACCAGAACAGGAGATCCCCTCAGGATTAGTCACAAGGCTGGAGCTCGGATTGGCATCACTCAGCAGAATCATCGACCCTCAGGAACCAGGCCGTCTGCCTTACAATCGCACACCCAATAGACAACAAACTGCAGGTAACACTCTCTCTGATACCAGAAGGCAGGAAACTAACTTGTTGTCTCTTGCAGGTACCCCCGTCCACCAGACGTCAGGATGGCAGCCGGTAAGTTCACCAGGAGTGCGCACCCCAGTCAACAATCGACTCCACCAGATCTGGGAAAAGCACCTACCCCCAGTCAGCAAACACCAGGATGGCCGCCAGAAGTGACAGTTAACCCCATGGTCGCCGGCGCCAGCCCATACCCTGAAGTGACCTGGCCGCCCCAAAACCCGCCTCAGCAGACATCGGAATGGCGGCCTGAGCCTGCAGTAGCTGTATCTTTTCCGCCTCCTCCCACGAGCATTCGCCACCTTAGAGGGCCCCAGGCGGGGAATACCCCCTTTCAGTTTCTTCCCACCTGCTTCTAACCCTTTGCAGGAACAAATAGTGCTGCAGATCAGCAGTACCAAGAACTGAATGAGCTGAGGGACCCGATCAGCAAAATCCCTAGAATGCCACGTGCTCTGGAGAAAGCAGCAAGACCCCTGAGGGAGGTATGCATGTGCAAGGGATTCGGCTCCACTTTGTCAGGAGCAGCTCTGCAGTGGTTCGTTAGTCTGCCCAACCGGAGTGTCACCTCCTCTGCTGACCTGGTCAATGCCTTCAACCAGCAATTCGCCAGCAGCAGAAAACCGGAGAAGCAGACCAGCAATCTGTACCGGGTGGTACAAAATTCTGAAGAATCCACGCGCGACTTCCTCAACAGATTCAACAAGGAGAAAGTGACCATCCCCAGATGTAATGTAGCCACCGCCATAGAAGCCTTCTGCCAGGGACTCCACCAGGATTTAGATCTGTACAAGGACATCACCAGGTATCCATGCACCGTATTTGAGGATGTACAGACAAAAGCTTTGGCAGCCATCAGGCTGGAGGAGGATTCAGATCCTAGAGGAGTTACTTATGATCCAGCATAGCAATCATAAACCCAACACATTCAGGAGGAGTGCATCGAACCGCCTCAGACTTAGGTAGATGAAATCAACCTGGATAAGCTGCCCCCAGAGCAGAAAGTGTTGGTTGGGTCAGAACGTACAGGTAATATCCGCCAAAACCTCATTGAATTATTAAAAACTAACATGGATTGTGTTGCTTGGTCGCATGATGATATGGTAGGTATAGATCCGAGCATTATAACCCACAGGCTAAGCGTGGATCCAAGCTACAAACCAGTCCAGCAGAAGTGAAGGAAGTTTGCCCCAGAGAGAAACCAAGTCATAAATCAGGAGGTAGACATTCTGCTGGCTACTGGAAAAATCAGGGAGGTGAAGTACCCAGGGTGGCTATCTAATGTGGTGGTAGTCCCAAGGAAGAATGACAAGTGGAGGATATGCGTTGACTTTACCGACTTAAACAAGGCATGCCCAAAAGATCCATTCCCTCTGCCGCACATCTACCATAGATCAATATGCATCCAGCAGACCAGGAGAAGACGGCCTTCAGATCTGAGAGAGATTTATCTCCAGTTCCTCAGATAGATGTCGGCTGCTCTATGACGTCCTGAAGAAGGCACAAAGGTTTGATTGGACAGCAGAGCACAAGAGGGCGTTCAGCGAGCTGAAGCACTACCTCAGCACTCCACCTCTGCTTTCAAAACCAGAGCCTGGAGAACCACTCTTCCTGAATCTATCAGTGACCAAAGTAGCAGTCAGCATAGTATCGATACGTGAACATGAAGGAGTGCAACACCAGAAATATTATGTCAGTAAGTCTCTGCCTCCTGCAGAGACCAGGTACACATTTCTTGAAAAACTCGTACTTGCACTTGTTACAGCGTCTTATATACTTCGATCTTATCTTGAATTGCATGCTATTTCTGTAATAACAAATTATCCACTCAAAATTATTATGAGAAAACCTGAGTTATCAGGAAGAATGGCTAAGTGGTCCATACACCTGAGTGGCTTCGATCTAAAGTTCGTCCCTAGAACAGCAATAAAGTCCCAGGCGCTGGCAGATAAAGACATCTTCACCTTGGAGGAGGACAAGAGGAAGCAAGTCTGGGAGCTGAACGTAGATGGCGCCTCAAACATGAGAGGATCTGGAGCAGGGTTGGTCCTCAGGTCACCTCAGGGGGATCTCATAGTCCAAGCAGTACGATGCGAGTTCCGGACAACGAACAATGAAGCAGAGAACGAGGCTTTGATCTTGGGTCTCCAGCTGGCTCTAGACCTCAAAATCAAGCGACTAGAGGCGTACGGTGATTCCCAGCTGATAGTCAACCACATGAATGGCTCGTACGCAGCGAAAGACTCCAAGATGATGGCCTACCTTGAAGTGGCAAAAGATCTCTCCCTGAGATTCACAGAATTCTCAATCAGCCAAGTTCCAAGGGATCAGAACGTGGAAGCAGACGCCCTAGCAACTCTGGGGGCGACCTTCAAGCTAGAAGTAGTATCCACCATACCCATAGTCCACGTACTGGAGCCAACAATTGGAAAGCACAGGGACACGAAGCCCCAGAAGAAGTAGAAAGTTCACCACGGCAGGGACTGCAGTGGTCACAGGAAGCAAAAATCTGCGGCACCACAGCAGAACAAGAGGAAATCGCCAACTGGAGGTAACCCTACAGACAATGGCTGCAAAATGATGTCCTGCCAGCAGACAAGAAAGAAGCCCGAAGTTTCAGGATGAAAGCATCCAGATATACTCTCATTGACGGGGTGGTATTTAAGAGATCGACCGCTGGACCATACCTGAGATGCCTAAGCCAAGAGGAAGCAAAAAAGGTTATGCATGATCTCCACAGCGGAGAGTGTGGAAATCATGCAGGGGGCAAGAGTCTATCCAACAAAGCACTTCGTCAGAGCTACTATTGGCCAACAATGCGCAAAGACGCCAGAGAATATGTTAAAAAATGCGATGCCTGCCAAAGACATGCACCGGTCAATCACCAGCTAGGGCAGAGCACGGATCGGATATCCGATCCGAATCAGGTTTTCGGATCGGATATCCGATCCGAAAATCCGAAAATTTTAATATCCGATATCCGATCCGAATCACTTCGGATATCCGATTTTTGATATCCGGAAATTTCGGACCGGATATCCGAACTATCCGATATCCGATTTGGTTGAGATTTTTGGTCAAATAATATCCGAACTATCCGATATCCGAAAATTTTAATATCCGATATCCGATCCGAATCACTTCGGATATCCGATTTTTGATATCCGGAAATTTCGGACCGGATATCCGAACTATCCGATATCCGATTTGGTTGAGATTTTTGGTCAAATAAAATTCTAAATGAAGTTCAATTCAACTAGAAAAAAATCCTAATTTTAATTAATCTAGTATTATACGGAGTATACTATTCTATATTTTAAGGCAATAAAAAAATGTCACCAAGACTTAACGTAAAATGAATTAAATTATAACCTATCTACCCTATAATACATTAATCCAAAATAAAAATTACAAAAATAACCATTGTTCGGATCGGAACGGATATCCGAAAAAATTATTTTGGATATCCGAATCCGATCCGATATCCGAAATGTTCGGATCGGATATCCGATCCGAAATCATTTTTTGGATCGAATATCCGGTTTTTCGGATCGAATACGAATCGGATAACGGATCGGATTCGGATAGTCGGATAATTTGCTCAGCCCTATCACCAGCCAGCAGAACCGTTGCACCCAATAGTCTCTTCTTGGCCCTTCATGAAGTGGGGAATGGATATTGTGGGCAAATTGCCAAGAGCACCAGGAAATAAAGTCTTTATGCTTGCAATGATCGACTACTTCTCCAAATGGATAGAAGCAGAAACGTTTCCTCAGGTGACTGAGAAGCAGGTTATATTCTTTATTAAACGTAATATTTTCTGCAGGTTTGGTATGCACTCGAAGATCATCTGCGACAACGGGTCCCAGTTCATTGGCAACAAAATGGAAGCCTATTGCGCCAGGTGGAATACGCGCTAAATAGGTCAACCCCCAGAAATCCCCAATCCAATGTTCAGGCGGAGTCCAGCAACAAAATAGTGATGGTCAACCTGAAGAGAAGGCTGGAAGAGGCAGGGGGCAGGTGGGCAGAGGAACTTCCCTTAGTGCTATGGTCTGACAGAACTACACCTAAGGTGGCTACAGGGCAGACGCCTTTTAGCCTGATTTTTGGTGCTGAGGCAGTCATTCCTTCAGAGGTGAGGGTACCCACTCACAGATATGGCTGCATAACAGAAGAAGGAAACCAGATGGAGATGGCAAACAACTTGGACACCATAGACGAACTCAGAACTGATGCCCAGATCAGAATGGCCTCCTACAGGCAGACAGTCGCCAGAAGCTACAACAAGAATGTCAAGATCAGAATCCTGCAGGAAAGAGACCTGGTCCTCAGGAAGGTATTCCAGAACACCAGAAATCAGCAGGCAGGGAAATTCGTCTACAATTGGGAAGGACCCTACCAAGTGGAGAAGATAGTTGGAAATAGAGCATACCGGCTTATGACCATGGAAGGAGAAATCATCCAAAAACCCTGGAACATAGTGCACTTGAAAAGGTACTTCTTCTAAATAAAAGTCACCAGAAGCACAGGCCACTGTCGCCAGAAACAAGGCATTCAATCTGCCGGATACACCTCCACCAGAGCCCAGGTCAATCTCATATTTTGTCTTTTTAACTCTACTTTGTCCTTCAAACTATTTTTCTGGTTGCAAAAATACATAACATCAAGATAGAATTTAATTTTCACATATCCTCAAAATTCGAGTTTTAAATTTTCACATATCCTCAAAAATTCGAGTTTCTTTTTATAAAATCTCAAGACTTAGCTCATTTTCACATGCCTCAAGATTTAACTTGATTTTCACATGACTCAAAGACTTAATTTGATTTTTACATATCTTACAATTTTGAAACTTTTTTCATGTGCTTTCAAGATTTAGTTTTATTTTCACATGTCCTCAAATTTTGAATTTACTCTCATATGTTTTTAAAATTGAATTTTAAATTTTCACACATTTTTCAGATATAATTCTCTTTTCATATGTTTGCAAAATTCGATGTCTTTTTTACATATTTTTGGAAATGTAATTTTTTTTCACGCAATATTTTCAAACATTGCATCTTTACCACCTTTTGTCAGCTTTTTCAACCAAAACTGGTGACCAATCTGGTGGAGTGTATAATTTCTACAGAAGGCGTGCGTCTTGTGCTGATTGCCTACAACCAGGGCATTACAAGTCCCCTGCGTCACTCAGCACCCACGCAAAGCGTGGCACCTCCGACTGAGTGGGCAAACTAAACCTCAGGCCACCAACCAACAGGGTCGACCATACGGACAAAGGCATGCATACAAACAGCTGACAGCAAACAAACAAACAAACAAACAAACAAACAAACAAACAAAACAAACACCACAGGAGTAAATAAACAGTATCATAAAGACATTTCTAAAAACATTCTGCTCCCTTGAGCAGAAAAAAGATTCAAACATTCTGCCCCCCTGAGCAGAATGGAAATTCGGAACATAACAAATTTTTTAACAGAATATTTTTGTTTTTGCTGCACAAGGCCAAAGATAACAAGAGGTAACAGGCTGAACAGCCTAGATATTTTCCTCAGGAGGAAGAAAAGCGAGCGGCTCCACCACAGCAGGAGTGCCAACAACAACATCCACCTGGTCATGCGTCTCCTGGACAGCAGAGGGAGAAGAGACTGATTCCTCCACCATCTCATCTTCACCCCCAGAGAGAATGTCTAAGTTAAAGCCCTCAGGAAACTCTTCCCTCGTCATATCTTCCAGAGCAACCAGGTTCCAGTTCTCGTGCTTCCCCTCAGAGTAGGCTCTGACCATCTAGATCTCAGTGCTCAGAACCGACCGGCTTAAAACATCTCTCAGAGTCTTCTTCAGCTCAGCACTCTTCCCCTACAGGGAAGAATTGACATCCAAGGCCCAGGCAAGCTCACTTCGTGCCTCCACCAGATCTGTGCTAAGCTTTTGTCTTTTACCAGATCTCTCCGCCAGCAATTCGCAAATCAAACCCAACTCCTTCAGAGAACTATTTTCTAGCGCGGACCTGGGACCAGGAAGAAGCAGCTAGTCCAGAAGAGTCATGTCCTCTGCAAGATTGGATGTATCGAGGCCCTCAGGAAATTTGAGCACCACTCCAGCAGGAACATCATCAATAAATCTGGGGGCAGAATAAGAGTGAGACTCAGAAAGATCTGCCACTAGGGGTTCACTTTCTGCAAAAGTAACTTCTGAAAATTGGGACGAGTTGCGACTTCTCCCAGAACCAGCAAAGCCAGCAGAAACAGAACTAACTTTCCTTTTGAAGACCGCTCTAGTAGCAACGGCCCGCCTTCTATTAGCTACTTGCTCTGGGGACACACGAGGTTTAGCGGACCCTGAAGGAGGGAGCAAGCAAAAATGAGTACCGGGAGAATTTGAGGTCAAGTAAACCTAGCCAAGCATGAACGTATCTTGTCCGAAGGCATGTTCCCACCAGACTTTTCTTTTTTCTCCCTCTGGGGAAGAAGGGGAAGGACCACTTGTGGAAGAATAGAGTGAATTGCGGAGTGTCATCATCTTCGAGTTTAGGACGAATGGTCGGATCAAAGAATCAATCATCATGCAAACCGACTACGATCCAAGCGAACGGAAATTCCCGCCTAAGATGAGCTTAGTCGGAAATTTGGGGGCATTTGTTCGGGATAAATTTCGCGTCCTCGGGACTACAATGTGGTAATTTGCGGTCAAAAGGTCAAGGAGGTCAAAAGTTAAAAACCGAGGGTCAAAGGTCAAAAGTCAAGAGCTGAGACCGGGTCAAAGGCCAAAATTCAAAGGATGAAAGTCAATAGTCGAAAATCGAAAGTCAAAGACCGAAAAGTCAGAAGTCAAGAGAGTCATAAATCGATACAACCAAGAGTCAACAAGTCAATTGAAACCCGAGATTGTATGTGGTAATGGGTCAATCAAGAAGATAGAGCAAAGTAAGGAAATGGGCTGGACTAGGGTAAAACAACCAAATAGCCCAATACAATGAAGCAACCCCACACCCCAATTGAAAGACACCAGGAAAGGGTCAAGGAACAACTCCCCTAAATTCAAGGGGCAGATCCAGCAGAATAGGAGGGGGAAGTTGGAGATAACGGCTAAAAGGAAGCAACATGATATAAGCACGAAGGGGAGAAGGAGGAATTCATTCAACCCATCTTCAGCATATCAACTCCAAGTAAAAATTACAGCATAGTATTCCCTAGTTAATCATTATTATTAATATCGGCACTTGTATTCTCGATTCATTGCTCATTCTTTTGGTCATAGTAGAATATTGGCGGGATTCCGACTCCCCCCGCGGTTTTTCCCACATCGGGTTTCCGCGTCACCAAAACGTACCGTGTCATTTTCTCTTCACTTTTTACTATTCTTTGCTTATTCATATCGTCACGACACCATTAATCCGTAGTATAGGTCGATCGCTTTAACCCGCAACCAAAATCATAAAATCGGTAAATTTTTACCAAAACAAATTTCGACGATCAAATTTAATCGCCGAATGGGTGAATTTAGTTGTCTGGCTTTGGCACTAGCCAACTGTTTATCCACATCATCCATAAACATATCCAATATTGTTATTTCATTCATTTCTTCTTTATTATATCGCAATGCAAATGAGATATTATTGAAATTGAGAATGGGGTATAAACTGCAATAGTATTTCCAGGTCTTAGATAGGATGGATGCTCGAGAAGAATCCCGTAAAGGAAGACGGGATAATATGCTAAGGATCATAGGCTTCGGCAACTGTGTAATCCGGTCCATATTCTCAATCCTACAAACCCTTTCATCTTCATCACCCTCCATCAAAAACTAACCTGATAGCAAGTAAGATATGGTGAGAGAAATTAAATAAGCTCAAAAAAATCGAACTAATAAATAAATAAGCTCAGATCACACAAATCAAAATATATCAGTCATACTAAAAATAAGTGAGAGAAGACGGTACGTACTTGAGGACTGAGATCAGGGAATGACTCAATAAATAAATTGCTGTAGAATTCTGTGCGGAATAAATAGGGTTTGATTTTGAGAGGTAGGAGATGATGAATCAATCGCAAACTCTCTCTATTTATATTCATATTTAATATTTATTTATAGCGCCAAAGTGGCGAGTCCCTTGGCTACTCAATTGTGAGGATCAACCTTTCAGTTGTACAGTTGGACTCCGTACCAATTGAGGGCACTACTATATCACGTAACTTTTTTTTACTGTATTCCGTTAATTTCATTTATGTCCTTACTAATTAAACTTAATGATATTCAATCCAAATTTTTTATTTTTTCAATTAAAATTGCACCTAAAAATAAAAAGATTCACTTATTTATATATTTACTCAGCATACAATAAAAATATTTATAAAATAAATGCAATCAGCTAATCAATTAATATAATACGGATTAGATTTTTATAAAATTTTTAGATGAAAATTATAAAATATCCCATTAATGCAATAGATTAAATTATACTAATTATAATAATCAAAAGATTCACTACTTGATTTTTTTATTGTTAATAATTATAAAACAAGAATTTTTCGAGCAATAACAGAAAGTCCAACTTTTATAAACTATCTAATTAAAGTTAGTTTTAATATATTTTATATAAAAATAAAATTTGAATAAACAATCTAATTGATTTTTTTATTGTTAATAATTATAAAACAAGAATTTTTCGAGCAATAACAGAAAGTCCAACTTTTATAAACAATCTAATTAAAGTTAGTTTAATATATTTTATTTAAAAAATAAAATTTGAATAAACAATCTAATTGATTTTTTTTATTGTTAATAATTATAAAACAAGAATTTTTCGAGCAATAACAGTCCAACTTTTATAAACAATCTAATTAAAGTTAGTTTTAATATATTTTTTTAATTGAATAAAGAATATAAAAATTTGGGTTATTTAACGAAAATAATACCAACTATAGGGCGTCTTCCAAAAATAATACCAATTTCAATAAATCTGAGAATAATACATATTATTAGAGTAGTTAAACCAGAGTAGTACAAGTGACTTTATAACGTTACATTAGGTCACCTAATTAATATTTAACTTGCTACGTATCCTCCATCCTCCTCCTTAACCTAGGTAACTGGTGAACCGAGTCAGGTTTGGTTCAAATCAACTTCAGGTCGGGCCACTTTTGTGTAATAATAATCGGGTTGACTTCGCGTCGGTCGAAAATGTCAGGTTCAGGTCATCCTCGGGTTTGCTGTTTTCAAATTTGTTTTAGGGATATTGACTTGTTTTCTAAAATAATAGTCGGGTAAGTTTCGTGTTAGCTCGAGTCAATTCAGATTACGTGTCAAAATCAGGTCTTCAGTTCGGGTGTCAGGTTGGGTTCAGTTTGACTTATTCGGGTCAGGTCAGTTTTGACAGGTCTATTCCTCCTTATATCTCTCTTTCATCCTCTCTTTTCATCTCCTTCATCGTTCTTCAGTTTTTTTTATACGTTTCGTTTGGATTAACGTGTTGATTTCGGTGTTCGATTGTATTATTAGCTAGATTTGGTGAGGTTGAAGGAAGAGAAAGACGAAGGATATTAATTACGTTTAATGCCCCGTACACTGAGTAAGTAAAAGCGAGTGAAGTAATATGAAATAAATTAAAAGCGAAAAAGAAAGGTGAACAGTTTCTACCGGCAACTGGTCACCCATAATACTCCGGTTTAACTACTCCAAAAATACGTATCATTCTCAGATTTATTAAAATTGAAATTATTTTTGGAAGACGCTCTATAGTTGGTATTATTGCTGTTAAATAAATTAAAGGTGAAAAAGGAAGGTAGATGGGTTCTACAGGTAACCGGTCACCTATACTACTCTTGTTTAACTACTCCAATAATACGTATTATTCTCAAATTAATTAAAATTGATATTATTTTTGGAAGACGCCCTATAGTTGGTATTATTTTCGTTAAATAACCCTACAAATTTGCGTGGAAAAAATAAATCAATTCTATAACACCTATCAACTAAGGGGCCGTTTGGTTCAAACAAATGGAATGGAATGGATTCTAATAGAAGAGAGGGATGGAATTAGAACAACATGCTTATTAATGGTTGTTTGATTCGATCCTTTAATGGATTCTAATTACCATTCATGGTGTTTGGTTCAAATACATGGAGATTCATTTGATTTTGTTAAAAACTACTCCCTCCGGACACTATTTTTTGCCCCACTTCATTAAAATACTCCTCACATATATTGGGCTAGTGGGGCGAAAAATAGTGTCCGGAGGGAGTAAAAAACTATTATTGATCCCTACAAAATAATAACAAAAAACAACCATCTTTAATGGTTCTTAAAAATTTCATCAAAAATTTTCATAGCAAACTTCAAAAATAAAACATTCTAGGTAAAAAAATATATATAAATTTAGAAAAATAAATAAATTAAACACTCATACTTAGAATAATAAACAAAAAAAATAATCTAAATTATCATACAAATAACAAAAGTACAATGAAATTTTTTAAAAATTTCAAACAATCATATTACAATAAACAAAAACATAATAAATAAAATAAAATAAAAATAAAAAGGTGAAGTAGTGCCGTGAAGATTGTGGTTGACATTTTTTTTTTCTCTTTTCTTTTCTACTATCCTAGGGTTGGAATAAAATTGTACTGTGAACCTGGGTATGAAATTAGAATGTAGGAGGGGAGATTGTGATTCGGTTGGGGTGGATTTACAATCCCTTGTGGTTCCAACTTCCAATTCCATCCCTAAAAGACCCAACCAAACATTGGAATGGGTTAACTCCAATCCAATCCATTCCCAAACACCCAACCAAACACCCCCTTACCGTTAGTCATACACATGCATGGTATGTAGACCCGACAAAGTAAACCCGAACCCGAAAAACCGACCGAAAATACCTGAATTGAAGCCGACCGAACACCCGATAGAATTAACTTGGAATAATACCCGAAACCCGATTCAATCCGAATCGAACCGAATTTGTACTGAATTTCATATAACCGAGTGTGTAGACACCCGCATTTTGACTGCCACATGTCTATAGTAGTCTCCAAAAAACACCCGATGATGATCGGACGTCAACATGACTTAATACGCTCGAATACGGACTCGGAATCAATGGTATCCGACGTGGGCATTTAGCGGAGTCCAAATCTCTCAAAACAGGCCTCAAATTCAGGCCCAGTGGGTCGTTCCGAGTAAAATAAGACTAATTTGAGTCAAAACCGACACCAACAATAAATCCCGTCTTTTGGCGACCGGGTCAAAACCCGGTCAAAGACGAAACCGTCTCAAAAATCAGCCAAGTACATTCTCGAGATTTGCGCCAAGTTCAAAATCAGCCAAATTCATTCACAAATTCATTCACAAATCAATCCAAATCAATGCAGAGCAATCAAGGCAATCACGCCTAAAATAACCCGGCCTAATTGATCCACTCGATCGAGTGGATTGACTACTCGATCGAGTGGAGCCTCTTTGAAGCAGTCCAGGTTCATTCACAAGAGCACTCGACCGAGTGCATCCGCGCCACTCGGTCGAGTGACCCAACGTCGGGGCTCCCTATAAATACCCCATGCATTGACACAACTTGGACACTTACAAGAAGGTTTTCCCATGCATCCTTAGCCTATATTTACCTACATTTCAACCCTATACACTTACACTACAAACCCTAAGCAACCTTAGGCTAAAAATCGAGTCTACATCCATCACACATACACACACACATACATATTCAAACTCGAGATCAAAACTCGTCAAAGACCCGAGAGCATACTCTCCCTAACCAAGCACACCCTAACTCACCCTACATATCTCGACACTCCCGCGCACACGCCGCTACTACGAGTTCGTTTCCGAGGCCATTAAGCATGTAGGTTGAGGGTGTCATCAAACCCCATTTCTTTTTCTCCTTTCCTTTTTTTTTGTATTATTATTGTATTATTATTATTATTATTGTTGTTGTTGTTGTTGTTGTTGTTGTTGTTACTAATGCTAACCTTTTTACTTTTTGCATCTTCATTTTTATCACTTTTTAATTACTAACATTATCATACCGTGTATATATATTAATACTAAAAATTCGGTTTTGAATGCGTTGGACTAGGATAATCACCTAAGGTCGTAGTTGAACGCATTTAATCCCTTTTCTCTAATTAGTGCGGAACCCGTTGACATGGAAACCGACATCACATAACTCGAAAGAATTAGTTTCGATGTCGTGACATAGAGGGACATCTTTCGTTACTAATTCAAAATTTCTAAACTAGCGATGAACATTTTCCTAAAACTCCGATAACGGTATTATAATCGTGCATACACGATTATAGTACCGGAGGCCGAGTTGAATACAAATCGTGCGATATTTGTATTTGGTTTGGCCGACCATCGATTTTAAAACATAAAATAAAACGAGTAGTCACTCGTACAGGGACTACTCGACCGAGTACAAAGACTACTCGATCGAGTAGCACCCATAAAGCCGGGCAGTAACTACTTTAAGGGCACACTCGACCGAGTCCATGCCATGACTCGGTCGAGTGGGTCCTTTAGCCCAGAAATCCGAGCGCTTCGATCATCATTTGAGCCTCGTCATTTTTTAAGACTTTTAGTCGACACGTGTAAAGTCAATCACGTGGTCCTATTTTCAAAACTCATGCATATCACGACACTTAAAACGACTTTGATCGATGGTCTCGCACTATTAATTTTATGTCGACGACTCTTTAGTCGTATCCGACACATAATTAATTTAGACCCCATTTCTCGAGGTGATAAGTCGGGACAAGGCATCGAGGTTCGAGATCGGGTTAGCACCACGCCTAGGTCTCGAACCTCCGTCCTTTGATTAATATGCAATATAATGCGTAATTAATTAAGGTTCGTCCATTTGCACAACTTACGGCCTAGTTTATATTTTATTATATACGGGTCCGTTTCTAGTTAACGTTTACCATTTCTTATTTGATTATTCTATTTTATTGCTTGTTGTATTGTGAATTCCGGTTTGTATTCCGCCCGTGTAATTTGTAATTTTATTTACGAGTTTTCTATTATTCGATGTTTGCCATTTATTTACTTAAATGAACATCACATGCTAAAATCACTTTGACATGAATCAAGATGCATTAAATGACGTAGTTAACCTACAATTCACATGCTTAGCCCGAAAACGCTGTTTGCATATCATTTAATTATTTTACTAGCGCGCGTACACGAACACGAACGATGTCTTAGTAGAGGCCTCCATGTGCGGGCGGGGTTGGGTGTCCTTAGTGGGCTTCCCAACACGTACCCTCACCGCTTACTCAGAACCTTTGGTTTCCGGATGTCCGAAACCCTTGGCGCACGAGAGTCATTTTTATGTACGAAAGCCGGTGTAAACGGTATCGATATAACAATGCAAAGGGACGAGCCCCATAAACTCTCAAATCGAAGTGGGCTTACTTTGTGTATAGCCCATGACGACATAGAGTGGGCTCGTATGGTTCCGAATAACCACAAAATTCGGTGGCGACTCCATTTTGACTTAAATTTCGAACCCGAGAACAATCTCACCACGAGATTCATTCGCGTACCCAAACCCGCGCGTCGCAGCGTCGGGGTGGACCTACGTCATGTCCACAATTTGGCGACTCCGCTGGGGAGACCTGATGTACCACATGTCATCGGGGTTCCCAGGGTGAGACTCGAAGAGAAATCGTTCGTAGATTAGTGTGCGCGCATTAGTTTAATGATATTCATGCATAACCCATTTTTGCCCGTGCCGGTTACTTGTGACCGACGTCCCACTATATCACGGTGCATTCCTACATGGGTGCGCTAAAGACATCGATGGTGGAACTCGTCTCGGTTTCGCGGCATGTCCTAAGACCAACTCGGCTTAGGGAGTCCGTCCTTCACACGAGAAAGCCATCGTTGTTGGTATAGACCCTATTTTGACCGACCGAGACTTAGTGTAAAGCATACATAAGCGTCGTTATAATGCTTGTTTGACTACGTGCTGCTTGGTTTCCGTGTCAATTTTCAAAAAAAAAACCGTCATTTCAAAAATGCATCTTTTCCCAAATATCCAATTTCAAAAACTCGGAATGCTGCTGAAAATTAGACTTACGATTTGACTCAAAACAAGCCTTTTTTTAGCCGGCATGCTATCCATTTCAATTCGAATTTCCGATCCACTATTCGTTTTTCGAATTTTCAAAATTCAAATCTTCGTGATGCCATTCGCGATTTTCAAATCTTCAAGATTTCATTCTCGATATTCAAATCTTCGAGATGTCGTTTTCGATTTTCAAAACTTCGGGATCTCATTTTCAATTTTCAAATTTTCGGAAATTTATTTTCGATATTCAAATTTTCAAAATTCCAAATATTCAACTTTTCAAAAAACTCGGTCCTGTCGGCATGCTGCCAATTTCAAAAGACGGGACCGTCTCCCAATTTTTCAAAATGCGAATTCACTCGCAACCATTCCAACATTTCAAAATGCCCGGTCCTATTGGCCCACTACCAATTTCAGGACCGTCCTCTCAATTTTCAAAATTCATTCTTTTTTCAAAACCTTCCGATTATAGGACCTACCGTAATCTGTGTGTCGGGTCTTTTCATAATTTGTCGAAGGTCTATAGCGTCGAAACTCCGTCGATCCTACATCACAGGTTTCTTCCCCATCCTAGTCCGCCTTTTTTATAAAGGCACAACCGACCAACACGAGTCATACACTCGTAAATGGAAGGTTCGTCTAACACTCGAGTCCTAACTAGAAAGTCACACTCGATCTTTCCCACTAGCAAGACGGTCCCCACGGCCTTTCCTAAGGGAATTTTGCCCATCTTTCAATCCGTTAGTCGAGTCATCCCAATTCAAATCCTTTAACTTAAGGGTCTACCCTAATCACAGGGTCTATCCTTATCCAAGTCAAGTCAAGGGTCTCTAGCGTCGAAACTCTGCCGATCTTACATCGCAAGTTTCTTCCCTTACCCCGTCTGCCTTTTCTCGAGGCCGAGTCAACCTTTTACAAGGCATAGCCCTGTGGCTAAAGGTTCGTGATCCTTACATTTAAGGGTCACTCGTCCAACACTCGAGTCTTAGCAAAATCTTCAATCTCACTCAGGGGACTACCCTTCAGCAGAGCGATCAATCACGGTTGCTCTAAGAGTCATGTCCTACACGTGGTGTCTCACGTATGTCACTTTCGAGTCATTTGGATGCCGAACCATATGAATCTTGTCAGAGTCTTTAGTCTCACTTGGGGGCTATCCTCCACCCGAGCATTCGACCACAGTCACCTTAAAGGGTACCTTAAGTTCATCATACACCGGCGTCCTTATAATGCCTTCTTCGAATCGTACCTATGCTACGAACACTCGAGTCTCCTAAAGGTTTAGGTCGCCACGGTTGGTCCGAACACGTGACGCGGTCAAACACGGTCGCCCCATTTTCAGACTCACCCTCACGTAGCTCAAGTCTCTGGGTCGAGTCCAAGCCAGGGTCGTTACCTCGTCTAGGTCAACGTTCGAGTATCCCGGTCCAAGAATCTTTGTCGACCCGTCACCCTGGGCTATGTCTAGTTTGACTCCATCTCTTGCATTTGCGCAAAGTCGAGTTTAGGCGAGTCGTGGCACCTGTCGTTCTCTCCAATCAAAGACCTTACCAAAAAGGAACAACCAACCGAGCATCCGCAAGTCCGGATTTGATTCGAGTCTGAGTCTGAGTCCGAGTCTAGGATACCCTACATCCTCATTTCCAAATCAGAGTCAGAGTCTTTTGCATTCTGTCCTCTTTTCAAAATTCAACAAAAATCAGCTTTCAATATTCTATTCCTACTATATGCTTTCCTTATGTGTTTCCGAGAACATGATGAACACCATCATACACTGTGAGCACATGCACGTGACTATTATAGGCACATCTATAATGACTGCAGGAACTGAGGCCCGTGTTTTCCTTTACCTGTTTCATGTCTGGCATAGGCAAGCCACAAAACTACCCTTAGCAGGAGCATATCGAATCCTATGACAAATCTAGGTAGTCTCCTAGTTTGGGTTCAAGATGGGAGGCAAACCCATTTCCCACAATAAACACTCCTCCAATAAGACTAACCAAACCCTACCTTAGGCAGTTAGTCTGACCAGAAGCAAAAAGAAGCATCGTGACTCTATAGGCTTGATGCCAAAAATACCCAACTTGGGATGATGCTCCCACTAAGCCTGCTCGGAATTATGATGACAATCCCGAGATCCAGACCACCATGCTTACCGTAGAGTACTCCACCGCGAGTTGCACTCACACAAACACCAACTAGGCTTACACCTTACAAGGGTCTAGCTCCACAAGCCAAATCCAACCGATGGGCCCACCCCCATATCCACCCACAACACCACAGTAAGGATAGCCGTGAAAAAAAAATAGAAAAAAAAAACTGGACAAAAAAAAAACAGAAGTCCAAGGAAAAAGCAAAAGGCCAAAACAAAAGAGTTGGCCATGATCAACATCCCTCGACCAGATACAGTCAATCCCACGACCGGGGCTAAGAGGTCAACCCAAAAAAAATTCAAATACTCATGACCGTGGCCAATGGTCAACGCAATTGAAAGTCCCTTGACTGGGGTCCGGTCAATTCAAAAATTACCAATGCTCATACCACCATAGGGGAGAGACAATCAAGCTGGTCAGCTGACACCACATCTAGCCTTCCCACATTACAACCCTCAAGACCTTCCCGAGACCTAGGCTAAGAGACAGCCCGAAATTTTGAGGATTCTAGCTCCATAGGATACACCCTAACCATTAAGGCCAGACATGGAAATCAGATCCCGCATCATCGAACCTACCCCAATCGAAGTCCGAGTCATTTTTACTCGACTTTTCCCTTTCCTACCACATTACAATACCTTACCCTCGAAGCCTTAGCTCCACAAAATCGAGCTCCAGATTTCGAAACATCAAAGCCACTTGCGACCTAGCTCCACATTTCCAAAAACATCCAAACCAGTTACCAACCCCAAACACGAGACTCAACCTGCGGTCGGCATAGAATATGCCCAAATAGTTTACACCATCTCTGGGGGCTACCCCGGAGAACGCTCACAGTCACGGGATCAACATCCTAACTGTTCTAGCCCTTTGATCAAGACATCATTGGGAATTCACCTAGCCTACACCATCGCTATGGTTAATCACACACAAAGCCCTAATAAACTAGGCACCATAATATATCTTTCAACACTGAACTACGGCTTGGTTTGATTTCACTACACGTGAATACGTAGGCAGCCTTTCAACAAAGGCACAACCACCCACACCCACAAAAGAGCACCGTCATTCCGGTCACGACACTGTCATGTTCTCAGCAGCCATCTTTGTCGTCCTGGGGGCTTCTTTTAGGCAGAAGACCTCCATCCACTCACAAAATCCAAAATTTTTCAAAAATAGCCTTCTTTCTGTAGTGTGTCCTAGTACTCAGCTCAGTCGAAGACGAGAATATTTCGGGACTCGATGCGGCACCCACTTTGGGAATGTACCCCAAAACCAAAAATTCAAAGAGTACTAGTCTACAGCACTGCTACTGCTAAGTCCTTCCGTGCAGTAACAGTCTCATTACCGACTACTGCAATCCCCCTATAACAGATTTTCGATGTTCGACCGTGTTGCCACTCGCCTAGGTTATGGAATAGCGCAGCTTAAGAGTCTTGTCATCTTAGGTGGCACACCCCCCTACCGAGTCACGGTCCAACCCCTCGAGAGTCCAGTCGTGTCTGTCAGCTCGTCCGGTCACGTGCAGAGTCGAGTCTGTCAGTATGTCTCTCTCTTCAAATCCTTGCTTTGAAATTTGCAAAACTTAGCCATTTGAGAAAATCCTTTTCGACAAGGTCAAATTTCGGTCTATTTAAACTGCAAAATTCTTTTCTACCCCTTTCAATTTTGAAAACCTATCTCCTGGCACGTGAGTTGCTTTCAGGACTTCGATTTCAAAATGAAGCAAAAATCATTTTCCCCAGCGCAAACTAGTCTATAGATGCTAACTGCATTTCCTATGTGCTATCTTGCTACATACTATGCCTGCTATTTCTGCCTATGTATCTAACATTTCAGGTACCAGCTAGTGCTTCCCAACGGAACAACAAAGGCGGTGTTTCTCCTGGAATGCTACATCCAAGATGTGATGTGTCGGCATACGGGTACACCCAAGACTTCAGAAGCAAGTCCCTGCGCAGCTACTTTACTCCCCAGCATGAGTCGGTGTTTCTCTTGAAATGCTACATCCAAGTTGTTATGTGTCAGCATACAGGTACACTCCAGACTTCAGAAGCAAGTCTCCGCGAAACTATTAAATTCCCCAACGGAGTCAGCTTTTCCCCGGTATGCTACATCCAAGATGTGATGTGTCGGCATACGGGTACACCTATGACTCCAAAGGCAAGTTCGACTCCCCACGGAGTTATCATCATCAGCTCAGGTACGACTCAAGGCTTCGAAAGCAAGCTCGTACAGCTCACATATCTCCCCAGCGGAACGCCCGAGGCGGCATTTTCCCCAAAATGGTACGGGATGGGCCCACATGCAGGCACACCCAGGACTTATGCCTGGCTCAGGTATGATTTCTATCTTATGGTTGGCGAGCCCTTTTACGCGAGTCTACTGGACTATAAACGACCCGACCGGAAGGCTGCCAGGTCGTAATCTGCGATTGGCCTGGTAGCTACTCTGACTTTCGCCTTGTCCAAGCCTCAGTCAGAGTGGAGGCTCTGTAGACACCCGCATTTTGACTGCCACGTGTCTATAGTAGTCTCCAAAAAACACCCGATGATGATCGGACGTCAACATGACTTAATACGCTCGAATACGGACTCGGAATCAATGGTATCCGACGTGGGCATTTAGCGGAGTGCAAATCTCTCAAAACAGGCCTCAAATTCAGGCCCAGTGGGTCGTTTCGAGTAAAATAAGACTAATTTGAGTCAAAACCGACACCAACAATAAATCCCGTCTTTTGGCGACCGGGTCAAAACCCGGTCAAAGACGAAACCGTCTCAGAAATCAGCCAAGTACATTCTCGAGATTTGCGCCAAGTTCAAAATCAGCCAAATTCATTCACAAATCCATTCACAAATCAATCCAAATCAATGCAGAGCAATCAAGGCAATCACGCCGAGTGCATCCGCGCCACTCGGTCGAGTGACCCAACGTCGGGGCTCCCTATAAATACCCCATGCATTGACACAACTTGGACACTTACAAGAAGGTTTTCCCATGCATCCTTAGCCTATATTTACCTACATTTCAACCCTATACACTTACACTACAAACCCTAAGCAACCTTAGGCTAAAAATCGAGTCTACATCCATCACACATACACACACACATACATATTCAAACTCGAGATCAAAACTCGTCAAAGATCCGAGAGGCATCCTCTCCCTAACCAAGCACACCCTAACTCACCCTACATATCTCGACACTCCCGCGCACACGCCGCTACTACGAGTTCGTTTCCGAGGCCATTAAGCATGTAGGTTGAGGGTGTCATCAAACCCCATTTCTTTTTCTCCTTTCCTTTTTTTTTGTATTATTATTGTATTATTATTATTATTGTTGTTGTTGTTGTTGTTGTTGTTGTTACTAATGCTAACCTTTTTACTTTTTGCATCTTCATTTTTATCACTTTTTAATTACTAACATTATCATACCGTGTATATATATTAATACTAAAAATTCGGTTTTGAATGCGTTGGACTAGGATAATCACCTAAGGTCGTAGTTGAACGCATTTAATCCCTTTTCTCTAATTAGTGCGGAACCCGTTGACATGGAAACCGACATCACATAACTCGAAAGAATTAGTTTCGATGTCGTGACATAGAGGAACATCTTTCGTTAATAATTTAAAATTTCTAAACTAGCGATGAACATTTTCCTAAAACTCCGATAACGGTATTATAATCGTGCATACACGATTATAGTACCGGAGGCCGAGTTGAATACAAATCGTGCGATATTTGTATTTGGTTTGGCCGACCATCGATTTTAAAACATAAAATAAAACGAGTAGTCACTCGTACAGGGACTACTCGACCGAGTACAAAGGCTACTCGATCGAGTAGCACCCATAAAGCCGGGCAGTAACTACTTTAAGGGCACACTCGACCGAGTCCATGCCATGACTCGGTCGAGTGGGTCCTTTAGCCCAGAAATCCGAGCGCTTCGATCATCATTTGAGCCTCGTCATTTTTTACGACTTTTAGTCGACACGTGTAAAGTCAATCACGTGGTCCTATTTTCAAAACTCATGCATATCACGACACTTAAAACGACTTTGATCGATGGTCTCGCACTATTAATTTTATGTCGACGACTCTTTAGTCGTATCCGACACATAATTAATTTAGACCCCATTTCTCGAGGTGATAAGTCGGGACAAGGCATCGAGGTTCGAGATCGGGTTAGCACCACGCCTAGGTCTCGAACCTCCGTCCTTTGATTAATATGCAATATAATGTGTAATTAATTAAGGTTCGTCCATTTGCACAACTTACGGCCTAGTTTATATTTTATTATATACGGGTCCGTTTCTAGTTAACGTTTACCATTTCTTATTTGATTATTCTATTTTATTGCTCGTTGTATTGTGAATTCCGGTTTGTATTCCGCCCGTGTAATTTGTAATTTTATTTACGAGTTTTCTATTATTCGATGTTTGCCATTTATTTACTTAAATGAACATCACATGCTAAAATCACTTTGACATGAATCAAGATGCATTGACGTAGTTAACCTACAATTCACATGCTTAGCCCGAAAACGCTGTTTGCATATCATTTAATTATTTTACTAGCGCGCGTACACGAACACGAACGATGTCTTAGTAGAGGCCGCCATGTGCGGGCGGGGTTGGGTGTCCTTAGTGGGCTTCCCAACACGTACCCTCACCCCTTACTCAGAACCTTTGGTTTCCGGATGTCCGAAACCCTTGGCGCACGAGAGTCATTTTTATGTACGAAAGCCGGTGTAAACGGTATCGATATAACAATGCAAAGGGACGAGCCCCATAAACTCTCAAATCGAAGTGGGCTTACTTTGTGTATAGCCCATGACGACATAGAGTGGGCTCGTATGGTTCCGAATAACCACAAAATTCGGTGGCGACTCCATTTTGACTTAAATTTCGAACCCGAGAACAATCTCACCACGAGATTCATTCGCCTACCAAAACCCGCACGTCGCAGCGTCGGGGTGGACCTATGTCATGTCCACAGAGTGATACCCGAACCTGAATATAACCGAACCGATAATAACCGAACTGATTGACCTGATTAATAAATACTTATTTTTTTCGTAAAAACACCCAAATTTTGAATTCTTCTTCATTGATTATTTATTTATTAATAGTTTTATAAATTATCACCTACAATTTGAAGTATAACAAACACAAAATCAAATTATTTATTTTTTAACTCAAGAAATTTATGACCCGAGACTCACCTGACCTGCTATTGGCCCAACCCGAACCGTCCCGACTCAAAATAGCATAAACCGATAAAAGTGGCAAACCGAAATGAACCCGATCGAAATCGAACTTAAACTGAAATTTATGCTAACCCGATTAAGATCGAATTGATTTAACCCGATCCGAAATCGAATCGAATGACCCGTTTGCCAGATCTAATGGTATGTGGTTGGTTTGCATGTTATTGTCACACGTAAAATGAATTCTAGAAGTTTAATTTCATTACAAACGACCTGTGTAACAACTCATATTCATATATCACCATTAATATTGTGCACAGTATTACATCAACGAATGAAATTGTTAGCAATCAAACTTCAAAACCCCACATGATGTGATTGTCACAAGTAAAATGAATTTTATTAGAAGTTTAATTTCATTACAAACGATCATAATATCGTCTCACAGATTCAGATTCATAACCATTAATTAATAATATTGTATTACATGAAGAAAATTGTTGTCTTAATAAAAACTAAACAGCCTTAGACATTTAACACTTTAACAGCATGCTGCATGCATGTTCGATCAGCGAGGCAGAAGGTACATATTCCTCTGCGGATTGTCATTAAAGTATATAATTACAGATCTTAAAGTAACTAATTACCCTTTGGTCCACACAATTAGGCAAATACATACGACATAATTTTGTCATTAGTCTCATATATATTCAATCACTAATTCACTAAACAATTTATCTTACACGCTTCTTTGTCCTTTTTTAGCAGCTGAAGTTTCATGGAAAGTTATCTTCTTCCTACGATATCATCGTATACCCTCTATTGATAGCGGACTAATTAAGGTCGCATTTTTCACTATTCTTTTCAACTTTATTTCAGTTTAGTAGTTCTACCTATTTGATCATCTAAAAAAATAAAGCCTTTGTAATGATACAAAGAGAATTTCCATATTTTGTTTTGCCAAGTTTTAATCGAAATAATTAAGAAGAATAACTATGATATGAGTAGTACATGTCTTAGGACGATGATCATGATGGAATGAGTAAAATTACTTTTAATTGAAGGGATGTTTCTTTACTCGGACTTCCCTATATGTCTATATGTGATTCTCGATACAATTATCACTAAAGTCGTTGTCTGGTTTTAAAGATATCCACGTAGTTTTATCATTGAATTTTTGGGATAGTAACATAAACTTGTTATGATTTGTAATTGATATCAGAGTTGTCTTCATGGTTCCGGTTGAAAAAAGTTCACGGTACACTTGTATTTGCAAATGAATAAATGGAACCCATTATCGTTTTGGTGTTAAATTTCAAAGTATTTTCAGAAGTAGTGTTTGTCTCAAAGTATTTATACCCAATGGTTCCAAATCATCGATTTATATATTTTTTTAATTTTTACGAACATACTACTGTGGAGGACAGCGGTATATACTTGGATCATATTAACACGAAAGAAATTTTGGGTCTGGGCCAAAGCAGACCTAAGGGTATACCGCTGTGGCCCATAGCGGTATACACCTGTGGGCTGCTTCTCATCTTCAACTCACACCATTCCATCAGTACTTCTATCATGAAGTATTCCACACATCACAAATTCAATGTAATACGACAATCCTACCCAGGCTAGTGGCGCGGATCGATGGCCTGCCCAGCTCGATAGCCACCACGCGCACCCCCACTCTCCACTACCCGACTCCGTTCACCCAACTCCTCTGTCATGTTTCGCAGCGCGCCACCTGCTCCAACGCCCTCCATTTTCGAACCACAGGCCAGAACAAGCCGGATCCACCTCGTAATCGTACCTCCACCGTTATATGAACCACCGGAGCAACGCAGTAGACTCGGGCACCAATTAATCGAGTATCAACTGAAGATGGAAGGAGGAGTTATATGGAGGAGTTAATTGAAGACGGAAATGGAAAATAAGATATTGAAATGGAGTTCGAGAAAGAAACAGGAAGGAAATGAAATCGTACTAAGTAAAGGAAGCTGACATTGATGAGGATGAAGACAAAAGGAAAAACAAAAGATGAAAGAAAGGCAAAAAGAAGAAGCTGCACAGAAAGGCTAAGAAAAAAATGAAAGAGAAAACGAAATGAATTTGAAGCAGCCCACAGGTGTATACCGCTATGGGCCACAGCGGTATACCCTTGGGTCTGCTTTGGCCTAGACCCAAAATTTCTTTCGTGTTAATATGATCCAAGTATATACCGCTGTCCTCCACAGCGGTATGTTCGTAAAAATTTTAAAAAATATATAAATCGATGACGTGGAACCATTGGGCATAAATAATTTAAGATCAACACTACTTCTGAAAATACTTTGAAATTTAACACCAAAACGATAATGGGTTCGAATAAATGATTGAACTCTCATAATGTACACCTAATTAATTACATAAAGAGCATAAGTATATATAATTTCAATTTAGAAAATAAATAAATACAATTACTAGCTCCTATAATATATCCTTTTTTTTTGCTCTGTATTAATTAAACTAGAATCTTGTTCCTTGGAGCATAACACAAATAAACGTTATAAACCGGCGTGGTGGTTCTATAAGCATGACCTTAATTATATGCATGGCTACGTCCATCGTAATCTTCCTTCCTTCATGTGCTAAAACACGACGTCGTTTCCCTGAGAAAGCAAGTAGGACTAGAACCGCGATCCAAGCTACCATTGTGGTTCGAGCCACTATGACTAAGCATATCGACCCCAGACATACCGTGACTAGGGCTAAAAACACGGTCCATAGGGTCCATGGCTCAGCCGACCAGGAGCAGGAGACGATGTATGATATAACAAGGAAGAGCGATGCAAGGGAGAGTGAAATGGGTTTAGTTATTGTGCTCATTTGGGTTTAATTTGAGATTAGAGAGAAGATTAAGGAGGATTTTTGTAAGACGTTTAGATTAATTAGGTTGTTAATTTGGTTGAGAAGTGGTTTAAATAGGGTTTTAATTAAGGGAATAATGTGGTGCACATGGGCAGGTTGGAAAAATAGGAAGTGGAATGTTAATCAAATGGGTGATTGTCGGGTGTAGGATCATGAATCATCATCTTTTCTATTAACTTTACGGTTTATATAATAAACTCAACCTAGACAAAAACTTTCAACAAATTAGGAAACTCTAATAAGTCAGATATAATTAGGAAACTTTCCTAATTAGATAGATTCAGATCACAATTCAATTCGAAATCTGAAAAAATAATTATTATGCACTTATTTCCTAACAATTTCGATAACATTAGCGAAAGATTTCACTTTTTTCTATGTTTTATCTTGACGGAGCAAGAGACGGTACGTCTCTAACAAGACTTACACTGAATGATAAGGTAGTTGTATAATTTGATTGATGTAAGTATTTGTGATAATTAATTGACCAGAATCTCATACTCCAATACTATTAATAGACCTATCAAAATCTGACTCGATCAGACCCATTTTTCTGAGTCTGAACTTTGAAATTTTGACCACGAGTGATTAACTAATTTATGAATTTGTGTTCGAAACACAATCCGACGGGTTAAAGATAAATCGTCCTCATTATTAAAATATATATTTAGAAAATCTTTAGGAAATGTCATCGCATATTAAATTAAAAGTAGGTAATTGTTGGGTGTAGGATCATGAATTATGATCTGTTTGATTAACTAATTCGTGTTTAATGACAAGGGTGTACTAATCATGTTGCTGTACTGTATTAGTGGTACTATAGTGGTAGTTTATTTGCTTGATATCAACATTTTGTGAGTAAGATTATTATACTGGGATTTTAAATGATTTTTCTGAATGACAGCTAGTAATATGAAATCGAGGGATTAATTTCGTACAATCGTACTCGTATAAGAGGGAGGATTGAATGATTTAGTTTGATTGATTGACTCGGGTCGAGTCCATACAGATTATCCTTACTCACGTCTATAATATGGAAAATTCGAGGTGGCTAATATGACGAGCCGACTTGGCCTAGCCCGGCTCG
This sequence comes from Agrostemma githago, assembly GCA_958450325.1. Lineage (NCBI taxonomy): Eukaryota > Viridiplantae > Streptophyta > Magnoliopsida > Caryophyllales > Caryophyllaceae > Agrostemma > Agrostemma githago. The sequence continues at coordinate 4,205,364 of OY288259.1, forward strand.
TCACATTGGGTCATTTTTTCTTGGCCCTAACCTGTATGTCCCGGTCCATCCCAACTTCCCCTTAGACCATGAAAACATACCAAAAAGACATTTTCAGAAATTTGGTCATACTTTTTTGGTAGAGCTAGGCATTGGGTCGAGCTGGCGGGGGTTGTGCCGGGAAAGTGTGACCCAAGCGGACAAGTTTGGATAGGCTCCTTTATGTTTGACCCGGCTTCAACCTGAATACTTTTATTTCTCTGGATTTGTTTGGGCTCAGGTTTATTGGGACGGAAACCTTTGACATTGGCCCCAGTTGGATTCGAGACGGGGCGTTCCCTTGTAATCACATGTGCTAGTCGAGCGAGAAGAACGAGTTCAAAGTGGCGATTCAAGTCGACCCCGGTTGTCATTTTATTACTCCCTCCGTCTCTGTCATTTGTCATTCTTTTATATTATTTGTGAGGAGTATTTTAGTTAAATGACGGCAAATGATCGAGACAGAAAGAGTAGTTTGTTTAAGTAAGATATATATCGAGTTATCTGAAGTATCTAAATTCTTCCATTCTCACACCTACCTAAAATATTGCTCAAATGGAAAATTGGATGTAGTCCGTAAGTGATTGAGCCGGTTCGTAAATCTCTCAGAATCAGTTCGGTCAAAACTCGACTTGAAATTAGTTACGAGTATATAATTGATTCTGAGTCAATTTCAAACTTAGCAAAGCTCATTCAGAAGCTCGCTTACAAACATTTCTTTTAGTTACTTTATTTTAAATCTTAATTTGTTATTTATATTTTATAATCGATTTTTTATTTTGATTGTTAAGTATTTACTTTTAAAAATATCCGTAATGATTCAGATGTGATCGATTTGAGCTCGAATCGAACTCGGTCGTTTACCCGATCCGATTCCGAGCTACACTTTCAAAAGTCGATAGAGTTTTGATCCAATTCCGAACTCAAAACACATATTTTCAAGTCGATCTTATGCCATCTGAACTCGAACCTGAATCGACACGGCAACTAACCCTAGAAAGGAGTAAAATCCAATCCCTTCAAAGCCCAACATCACAAACATAACCCAAACACCAACAAAATCCTTCATCCAACTTCATCAAAACCCCCTCACAACCTCACAAAAAAAAAACTTGAACCAAAAAAAAATAAAAAAAAATGGGGACACAAATCAACACCCACCAATCCTCCTATCTTCTCCTTCAACTTCCATCAAATTTCACCCATATCAAATCCAATCCATTTTCCCCCAAATTCCCAATCAATCACTCCAAAACCCTAATCCTAAAACCAATACTTAGTTCATTTTCCAATTCTTCTTCTTCTTCATCTTCTTCCACTAATAATAAAGAGCAGAAATGGGTTCATGAAGGTACAATTTCTGAGTCACTTCCTAATGGTATGTTCTGGGTTAATTGCGATAATGGTGAAGTGATTCTGGGTTATGTTTCTGGGAAGATGCGTCGCGGGTCGATTCGGATTTTGCCTGGTGATCGGGTTAAGGTTGAAGTTAGTCGATATGATTCCGCTAGGGGTCGGATTATTTATCGGACTCGTGGTTAGGTTTTACGTAGTCACAGGGTGACACCATCTCATTTTCCTTTGTAATCGTTTTTTTTTTAAATGTTGGTGTGAGTTTTTGTAATTGTGATTACAATGTTTATGTTAATGAAGTCACATTTTATCGACCGTGTTTGTGTTATTGGACATTTTGATCAAATTGGACAGCTTTTCTGAGTGTAAAATGAGTTTGCGCATAAGCTTTTGTACATGAAATCGTACTCCTACCAAGTGACTTACCTAGTAGGATCGTGTTAGTCGTAAATATGAATTTAGTAGTGATGTATTGATGAGTTTTCGCATAGTTGATTTGTACATGAAATTGTACTCCTAAGTTGTGCAAATGTAACAGTATCGTGTTCGTCGTAACTATGAATTTGATCGTGAGATATTGGTGAGTTTTCGCATAGTTGTTTGTACATGAAATCGGCTAACATGTACTACGGACGTAAATACATGACTACATGAGCTAGCCTAAACGAGTTGTACCATGCCTAGGCGTAGACGCGATCTTCTTTTCCAAACTTCCAACTTGATCAATACATGAGCCTCATGTCAGGCGGTGTCAAAGACTCAAAGCAAACTCGTCTCCAATTAAGACGTGCCACTACCGACATGCACGTCCACTTCTATCAACTCCTACGCAATCAATTTCATAATTACTACTCGACAATTCTTTTCATCAAAAAAAAAAACGAGTCTAATTTAGTGAATAATTTACTCCTTACTTTATATCATCACAATTCAAATTACTAAAATCTCTAATATTTTTGGGCCATAATTGTTAGACTTTAGTACTGTATAAACTGACCGACCACCTAATGAAGTAGAGGCTGTAGAGGCATAAACAAGTGCAAAACAATTACGTCAACAGAAGTCAAGAAACCTTGATCTCATAAGTCATAAAAATTGAATAAGAAAACAAACGTAGAATATTCCACCAATAAAGTCGCTTTGGCCGAGTGGTTAAGGCGTGTGCCTGCTAAGTACATGGGGTTTCCCCGCGAGAGTTCGAATCTCTCAGGCGACGTTTTCATTTTATTTTTTATTTAATTATTATCAATGCTTAATCGTATTTAAGTTTTTATGGATACGAACTTTTAATAAAAACCTGAATATAATTACTGTGTAAGGTTTTAGACTTTAATTGATTCAATCTTATTGATTTTAGTTTCTCTTGAGAATTATACAAGATCTATGTTTTGTTTTAATTGTTCGATTTTTCTGATAAACTCGATCACATACGATATCAAATGCTCTGTACTCAATATAATGTTACTAGCTTAGGTCGTTACTCTACTCGTATAATCGTCCTAGTAACTGTTATTTAATCACGAGTAAACATTCTTAACATTTAGTTTTTGATTTAGGTGATCTAGCTTCTAATTTAATAGTAGAACCCTGAATTTAGTTATCGACTAAAGCATAACACGAAACATAATACTCTGTACTCCGTATAATACTTTGTAATCTCATACTCCCTCCATCCCAATGAATTCTTTACATTTGCTTTTTCATACTTATCGAAGTACATTTCATTTCGTTCATATCTTTATTTACGTGTTATTAAAAATTTGATAATCTTAATGTACTTATTAAGACCATTCGAAAAAGATCTCACATGACTATGTTTTACGTTATATATTAGAAATTGTATTCTAGATCATTCTACCTCATGAATAGTATCAAAAAGCAAACATAAAGAATTCACTGGGACGGAGGGAGTAACTCTTAATTCATTTATTCCAAGATAAACCATACAACCATTACATTAATCAACTAAGCTCAATTTTTTTCCTCCATGATAATTAATATATCAAGCTTAATTACAACTAGGAAGGTTACATTTGCCAAAAATGGCTAAGAAGTTTTTAGGATCGATCCCAAATTGAGGCAAAAGAGGCGACTTAGCATAATTACACAAACACTTCTCATCCGCTTCCTTAAGAATATTACAACAATCTGGTGTCGGAGGTGGTGGGTTCGAACCCTGTAGGGCAGGATAACAAGCCAAGAACTTCATCGCTGGTATGTTACATATTACTAATTGCCCATTTATGCCGTGGATCATTATCGCCCCGACTATAATTAAAATGGTCATTAGGGTACCTACATTGTTGTTCTTCCCCTTAATCCCCATATTGATTGTGATTAACCTTAATTATTTTTTTTTTAAATTGTGAGTGTTTATGTTTTGAGTGATTAGATGAATTGGTGTAGAAGTATTTATAGTGTAGAAGAGTGTGGGGTATACTTGGGATTAAAGGGTAATTAGTGCAATAAAGATAAGGACTACAATTCATGTACACGAGAAATGCTTTAGAGTGCATGCTTTTCATCTTTGTAGGTAATTATATCCCTAATTTGTACTCATATTTTAGGGTAGGTATGAGAAAAATATCTCTTATTAAATTTATTGGCAAATTAATTACTCCATCTGTTTTAATGATTTCTTCCACCATAAAATAACGCATTTTATTAAAAAAAACAGTAAAATATGTAATAGTAGAGAAAAAGTAAAATAAGTGGGTCGTAACTCGTAAGAGAGAAGTTTGGTAACAAAAAAAAATCAAATAAATGGTTGAAAAAAAATACGGAAGATATCAATGAAATAGAGGGAATACAAATCAACGTAATAAACTAATACGAGTAGTAATATTAAATTTACGAAAATAGACAATTTTAACATAAAAGAGTATACAAGCATAAAAGATGTACGCGTCAAATATATATTTAAGCACCTTTTGTGTAACTTTAACACTGGAACTTATAAGAGTTGTTGACCTTATATGAACATATATATATATATATATATATATATATATATATATATATATATATATATATATATATATAGACATCTGTAACTTTAATATAGACTTAATTACATATGTTGAACTTATTTGATCCCTTCTATATATATATATATATATATATATATATATATATATATATATATATATATAGGGGATCATATAAGTCTCTTCCCTCCTTATAAGTTCATAAGGCTTAATATCAACCCTTGGATCAAAGCAATATGAATGGCTGAGATGTGGTTTATTATTTAATTTGAAAAAAAAAATGTTTAACGTATCCCAATCCCTCTTTTTTTCCACTCTCAATATTTTCACCATATTAATGACCTCTTTTTCCCACCCTTCACCGTCATTATTCCATTCACTCAATATTCATTCAACCAGTTTTCATTACTCAATATTCACTTCATACAATCTTCATTACTCAATATTCTTAGCCTCACTATTCACTCCATTACTCACACCATCCGTCTTCATCTTCATTATTCATCACTAATCTTGGGTCCATTATTCATCTTAACTATTCACTCCATTATTCACTCCCTACAATCTTCATTGTTGTTCCTGACATTCTCTTTCGGTCGATTTTATCTCTTTTTGTAGGTAAATTTTCGTTCTCTAATTAGATTGTGCGTATTTTCTTCTTATATTTAGTATAATTTTGGGGATTTGCTGTTTAATTACACGAATTTGGGTTTTTTTTGCGAAATTAGGGTTTTTGTACAAATTGGGGGTTTTTCGTTTAATCGTGATTTTCTGGTTTAATTTCGAGTTTCTTGTTAAATTGGAATTTTTCTATTTGAGAATTTGGTATCTAATTAATTTTTGGTGGTAATATTGTTGTTAATCAATTTCTTAGTATCGTGTTTACTGAGTTTTTGATGGGGTTTTTGTTCATTCCATCAATAAAATTGGTGATCATATTTTTCTTAATCAATTTTGTAGTATCATGTTTACTGAATTTTTTGGGTTATTAGATCTTCGTGTTTAGTTGTTGATTTCACCCAAAAGTACGTCTAATTGTTGTCTCTTTTTTAATGCGTTTTTTATTTTGATGTGTTTAAGGAGAATCGTGGGAGGAAATTGATCATTATGAGTTGTTTTGTGCATTCATACTACAGTATGCGTCACGAGTCAGTTTAAATATTTTTGCAACTTCGGTTTATATATCATGTAACTTCAGTTCATATATTTTGTAACTTCAGATCATATATTTGTAACTTTAATTCGAATCAGTTCATATACTTTTGTAACTTCAGTTCTTATATTTTGTAACTTTAATTCAGTTAATATATTGTAACTCAAGTTCATATTATAATTTTAATTTGGTTCGTCATATAAGCTAATTGGTGTGCGTTTAGTAATTTTTTTATACGTTGTTCGTCATTCATATTACTCTATGTGTCAACAACAAGTATGAGCTCTTAATATTTTTCATTTTTACGCGATAGTGTGTTTCTTCTGTTATTTATTGCATGTGTTAGTTGAAATGGCGTCCATAGTTAAAATGGTTGAAGATGTGGGAAACGAGGATGAAGATGTCGATAATATCCCCGGGGGACGTAGGCTTTGCGAAGCTGATTTCAAAGCTTAATGGTAGACATAAAGCGTCCGTTCGCAGAATTGGTTTCAGTGGGTTGCTGGAACTTAAATTACCGGACCAGCTTTGTATATGAATTACCATTTTGTATATTTGTAACTTCAGTTCGTATATTTTGTAACTTCAGTTCATATATTTTGTAACTTTAGTTCATATATTATAACTCAAGTCCATATTTTTGTAACTTCAATCTAATCAGGTCATATATTTTTGTAACTTCACTTCACATATTTTGTAACTTTAATTCATATGTTTTGTAACTTCAGATCATATATTGTAACCGCAATCCATTTTTTTGTAAATTCAATTGTAATCATTTTATATATCATGTAACTTCAGTTTATATATCATGTAACTTCAGTTCATAAATTTTGTAACTTTAGATCATATATTGAAACTTGTAACTTTATTTCGAATCAGTTCATATATTTTCGTATCTTTAGTTCTTATATTTTGTAACTTTAATTCATCTCAATTAAACTGTCAACTACCTACGATACTCACCCGCACACACATCTCTACCTTCTGCAAATCCTCCACCCCCGCACTGCCAAATTCGGGTTGTCAATTAATTCAGCAAAGTAAAGTAACTTCAATTCATAAAATTCGTAACTTCAATTAATAAGAATTTAACGGTTATGAATCGTATACACCGACCCTTTACATAAATCGAATTCCCTGATACAATGGAGAAGATGAGGCACCATGAAAGGAAGAAAACGTTGGGATTAAGAGTCTTTTGAGAGAGAATAGTAATCTCTTTTGCTAATTAACATCATCCCTTTTGCTAATTAATCTCAACTCTTCATCCTACACTAATCCAATGGTCAATAATGGGACTTATGTACTTATAAGAAAGGGTGTTCTTATGTGAACCTCTCTCTCTCTCTCTCTCCCTCTCTCTCTCTCTATATATATATATATAGAAACTATATTGATAATATCTTGACCATTAAATTAACAAAAAGTAATGGTCTATAGATATAACATTAATACAACTTTTTTTAGAATATGGTTTTCTTGTTTATAGCTTGTTTTTCGTATCTCTAAGTTTTATAGGGAGTACTGATTCTAATGTAAGAACTCAATTATTGTAACGAAATAAATATGTTTATATAAAGAGTAACGAAAATAAATAAATTACTTAGTTTATACGAGTCGTTAAACTTAATAATTCGCCGAGAAGAATAATTTCTACTTATTTTAGTATACAAAATATCCTATCAAACAATCTCACAATAAAGTAATTAGTAATTTATAAGTGCATCTTACATGAGAATTCTTGTTGGACATCAACCTTATAAACCGCCTTAATATGCCAAGTCATATCGAGTTTGTTAGAATTCGGTTACGAGTTTGTTAAGTATCGAGTTTGTTAGAATTCGGTTATGAGTTTGTTACAAACACATTCTTTTCATTCATTCATGTATATATATACGGTTACACATATGTATCAATCATTCATTCAATTCAATAATACAATACATTTTATTTAGCCTTGCTTTCTTTCTCTCCTGCGAGCTTTCCCCATTTTCTCTGTTTTCAAGCTTTTCCTCAAGGTTCATCAATGGTGATTGCTCGAATCAACACTTCTCTTGACCAAACACACCTAACTTTGAAAGTTCTTTTCATGTTCAAACCAGAAAAAAAAAATGCACTTTTTTTTGTATGAGTAGTAATTCCAATCCTTTTAAATACTAATTATTTAAGCTAATAAAAAAAAATGTGTTCAATTAACATGAAGTATTACGTACAGTTTCTGGATTAAAAGGAAAAATAGAAAACCACCTCTAAATCAATGAAAAGTATCTCCATAACCTCTAACTTTGAACCTATCTTTAAAGTCAGGTATCTTCTACAGTACTTATGTATCTCTCACATTCAACTTGGAAAGCATAATACCGTGACTAAGACTCCCAAATTCCCAATGGTGACTACTATTGAAATAAATTGGAGATCAAGAAACTGGTGCAGACAAATGGTGGGAAGTATGAGTTAAAGAACAAAAGAGGTATTGTCTTAGTATATGTTTACAAGATCGAGCAAGTCTTCCTTAAGACGGTATTATCATAAAATGTGTAAGTATATATACTACTTGTACGGCATATAAGAGTGCATGAGAAAAGATGATATATTTGTCTTATATGCACAAATGATCTGATACATGACTCGGCCGTGAAGAGTGAAAGCTATTGAAGGAAAGCAGTAGAAGACTTGCATAAAGGCTGAGCAGCGTAATAGTTGTGTGTGTATGTTCAATGACAGTGGAAAAGTTGCATTTGTACACCTTGTCTTACAGTTGGTTAAAGTCTAGCATACTAGTGTTTACCCTCTGAACAATGTCATGATGCATACTAGTGTTTACCCTCTGGACAATGTCATGATGCTACTCTATTGTTGACTCTATCTTGGACTCTACTAAGTACTTGTTTGTAAAATCCTATCCATAAATCATTCGACTCTTTTGTAGAGTAATATCTTCCACTCTTCTTCTCTTTACACTCCCCCTCAAGATGAGAGTGGAGACTTGATGAAACTCTCATCTTGGATAGTAAATATTGATGTTTAACAATAGGGCAAGACTTAGTAAACACATCTGCTACTTGCTCTCTAGTGTTCACATATGAAGTGGTTAGTAGACCTTGTTGTATCTTCTCTCGAATGAAATGACAATCAACCTCAATGTGTTTGGTGCGTTCATGGTATACCGGGTTTGCTGCTATTGCAAGAGCTGCTTGAATATCGCATTTGAGGTGAGTTGGACCTAAATGCTTGAGACCTAAATCTTGTAGAAGTTGGAAAAGCCAAGTGACTTCACATGTGGTCATAGCCATAGCTCGATACTCCGCTTCTGCAGATGAACATGAGACAACAGACTGTTTCTTGGATTTCCAGGATATGGGGGAATCTCCAAGTAGAATGCAATACCCTGTTGTTGATCTTCTACTAAAAGGACAAGAGGCCCAGTCCGAGTCACAATAAGCAGTGAGTTTGGCTGCAGAATGACTGGCAAAAAGAATCCCTTGTTCTGGGGCGGATTTCAGGTATCTAAGTACTCGTCTGGCTGCCTGCATGTGATCAGATGTGGGGGCTTGCAAAAATTGGCTGAGAAGCTGGACTGAGAAAGCTATATCAGGCCTCGTTATTGTTAGATAAATGAGTTTCCCAACCAATTTCCTATACGAGTCTGGGTGTGGAAGAGGAGTGCCCTTGCCGAGCTCAAGCTTGAGTACAGGATTGATAGGTAGTAGAGTTGCCTTGGATTTATCCATGCCAAAGGTCCTTAGTAAGTCCAGTGTGTATTTATGTTGGGATATGAATATGCCTGCACTGCTTCGAGTCACCTCCAGTCCCAGAAAATACCTCAACTCTCTTAGATCTTTCATGTGGAAAGTAGCATTAAGGTGTGCTTTGAGTAGTTGTATTTCAGACCCACTGTTTCCTGCAATTAGCATATCATCAACATATATGAGGACGACTGTGCTGCTGCTGTTGTGTTGTTTGACAAACAAGGAATGATAAGCTTGAGACTGTCTGAAACCACAGTGAAGTAATGCCTGAGACAGCTTAGAAAACCATTGTCGAGGAGCTTGTTTGAGCCCATACAGTGATTTGATCAGTTTGCAGACCTTTCCATCTAGGTCTTTTTGCTCCCCCTCTCCAGTATCAAGTAGGATTCCATCACAATAACCCTGAGGGAGCTTCATATAAACGTCTTCCACCAAATCTCCATGGAGGAAGGCATTGGATACATCCATTTGACATGTCTTCCAATTGTTGATCGAGATGACAGATAAGAGAGCTCTTACTGTGGACATTTTGGCTACTGGTGCAAATGTTTCATCGTAGTCAACCCCATACATTTGCCTGAAACCTTGCATAACTAATCTAGCTTTATACCTTTCCACTGTGCCATCAGGATTATATTTGGTTTTGTATATCCACTTACACCCAATTGCCTTTCTCCCTTTTGGTAGAGTTGTAAGAATCCAAGTATGATTATCGTGAAGCGCCCGAATTTCCTGTTTCATGGCTTGAGTCCACCTAGGATCTTTAATAGCTTTCTGAAAAGTGATAGGATCATCCTTGGTGTCTTCTAAGCTAACATGGGCCGCAGTAATAGTGGGATGATACAAGTGAAGCTGAGCTACATTTGCTACACTTGTGGGTGCCATGACAGGATTGTTAATGACGAAATCCTTGGTCCATTCTGGGGCTCTTCTGTCCCTTCCGGGTCTGCCTTCTGCTATAGTGGCCTCAGGTGAGGCTGCCTCAGGTGAGTTTTGTTCTTCATTCTGTGATATTTCCTCCCATAGATTAATAACAGTAGTATTCTCATTATTGGTCGTTACTTCTTTCTCATGGGAACCTTCTTCATAATCATGTGTATCAATGAAGGAAGATGGTATTTGTGCTAGAGGAAGGTGATTTTCATAACTTCCTGATTGCAAATCAGGCACATGTTGAGCAAAATTTTTGATCTTGCAAGGGAATATTTCTTCAAAGAATTTTACATCCCTGGATACAAATGTAGTCTTCCTCACAATATCATACACTTTGTATCCTTTTTGAGACAGTGGGTACCCTATGAAAATGCAAGGAATTCCCCTTGGTTGGAACTTATCTTTGTCTCTGCTAGGGTTGTACACCATAGTCAAACATCCAAATACTTTCATCCTCTCATATTTGGGAGCTTTCTTGAACAGCATTTCATAGGGTGTCTTATTATTTATCAAGGGTGTTGGCAATCTATTGATGATATATGCTGCAGTGAGCACACAGTCTCCCCAAAAAGACAACGGCAAGCCTGAACTGAACCGTATAGCTCTACTTATCTCAAGGAGATGCCTATGTTTCCTTTCAACCACCCCGTTTTGTTGTGGTTTGTCAACACAACTAGTTTGGTGCCAAATTCCCTTGGATTGAAGGTAATTCTTGCTCTCCCCTTCTGTCAATTCCAAAGCATTATCGGATCTAAGGATCTTAATTGTTGTGTTAAATTGGTTTTTAACAAACTTATAGAAGGTCATTAGCAGCTTAGCAGCTTCTGACTTGTGCACCATAAGGTACACCCAAGTAGCTCTACTGTAGTCATCAACCAAAGTGAGGAAAAATCTATGCTTGTTCCTTGTTTCTTTTCTGAAAGGCCCCGACACATCTACATGTACCAGCTCGAATAATGACTTAGCTGATTCTGTTCTCTTTGGAAATGGTAATTTTGTTTGTTTTGCCATAGAACAAGTGATGCACATTCTCTTTAATTTTGACTGAGCATGCTTGGCAGCAATTGGGATGTGCCTTAATTTCCCATCTGAAACATGCCCTAGTCTTAAATGCCACAAGTCAGAACTTTTGTCATTGAATACAGATATTTCATTACATGTTTGTTTAGTAGCATCTTGAGGCACAGGAACGACGCTGTCTCCTGACTCTTTCATTAAATTAACTAAGCTGCTTGATACTGCAGCATTACATTCATTAGGTTTACCCATTACAGTTGACCCAGGTCCTAACTTAGATTGAAACTGACTGTCATCATGAGATAAATAGTAAACACCCTTGTGTTCTCTTCCAATACCCTTAGTAATCTTGGTGTAAGAGTCCTGTATAACACACATCTCAGCATAAAATATTACATGGCATTGCTCGTCCCTTGTTAATTTCTGAACAGACAACAGGTTGTGTCTGAATGTGGGAACAAATAAAACATTGTTCAATGTCAGTCCATTTTTGAATGTATAAGTCCCTTCATGGGAAACAACAGATGTCTCTCCATTTGGTAGATTGATTTTAGGTTTGGATTTCAGCTCCCTTGTATTTTTCAAGATTGATAAGTCATATACCATGTGGTTAGAAGCCCCGGAGTCTATGATCCATTCTTGTATTTTGTTAGAAGCATAACAACAAGTTAAGTATGCCATACCTGTAAAGTTAACTTCCAACTCATCCTCCATTTCAGAGTAGCTAACTCCCTTTCCTTTTTGGTTGTTCATGAGCTGTACAAACTGTTGAGTGGTGAGAGTTATGGCTCCACCCGCTTCAGATTGCTCTTCACCCGTTATGGCGTTTGCATCAAGTTTGCCTTTGTTGAAGCCAGGGTTACCTCTTCCTCTGTAGAAGAGATCTGTTGGTTCCATAAAGGTTGGAGCCATTGATATTGGTGGGGTGTTAACTATGCCAGCAAAAGGGTTTTCTGGTGGGATAAACATGTTTGTAGTGAGGTGAATTGTTGTGAGTTCAGCAAAGAAAATGATGCACTATATGAGGGCAACTGATCAATGCAGTGTTAGTTTGATATAGTTAATGCTCAACTTAGAGTTGGTGTAAGTCTCCTCAATCCTTCAATGGCTCTGATACCATGAAGAGTGAAAGCTATTGAAGGAAAGCAGTAGAAGACTTGCATAAAGGTTGAGCAGCGTAATAGTTGTGTGTATGTTCAATGACAGTGGAAAAGTTGCATTTGTACACCTTGTCTTACAGTTGGTTAAAGTCTAGCATACTAGTGTTTACCCTCTGAACAATGTCATGATGCATACTAGTGTTTACCCTCTGGACAATGTTATGATGCTACTCTATTGTTGACTCTATCTTGGACTCTACTAAGTACTTGTTTGTAAAATCCTATCCATCAATCATTCGACTCTTTTGTAGAGTAATATCTTCCACTCTTCTTCTCTTTACAGGCCGTCTTAAAGTTTAAGATGGGTAGTGCCCTCACAACAAAAATTTATCTATTTATACTGCAGTGTATGTAATTGAATACTCGTAGTATTAATTGACTTCTTTTGTAATTTCTAAATGAAATAGTTGTGCTTTATTTCGGGAAAGGCAAGTTACTCCATAACATCCAAAAAAAAAAAACTTTGCAAGAGTTGCAAGCAAGAAAAAAACAATTCCTGATTAAATAAAAGTAGATATAGTAAGGAAAGTTTAAACTTTCAACAAAATGACATACCTATACATTATAGATTTGATGATCCCTTCATAAATGACTAGAAAAAAACAATATCATCGGGTAGATATAATTTGTAATAAAATTTTGGACTACATTCCCTAAAATCGTGCACAAATTTCATGTCCCTAGTTAATTCAAATTGTACCTCCCAGATGAGTTCGAAAGATTTTTCTTTGTACGTCTCTTTGTTCGTCGTGAACAGTGTCGGCCCATAGGTGATCCGTTCGGTTCTAGGAACCGGGGCCAAAGTAGGTGAAGAGCCTCAATATTAATATTATTGATTATAGTACAAAATTAGCAAAAGTGTTACATTGGTGCAGTGTTTAAGATATTTAATATTGCTATTGAGATCTTGAGGTTGTGTATTCGATTTCTATATTACTCATTGTGTTAACTTACGTTTAAAATAGTTTATATTTCTAAATTATGTCAAATAAAAAACAAAATAAACAACATAATAACGATATACTCCGTGAAATATTTGTCACAATTAAATTTTAAAAAAAAATTGTGACAATTCTTTTGAATATCAGTAATTTAACGTTTAAATAAAGTCTTGTTTGATATTCACGATTATAGAAATAAATTATAAATAGTTTATATTTCTAAATTATGTTAAATAAAAAACATAATAACGATATATTCCGTGAAATATTTGTCACAATTAAATTTAAAAAAACAAATTGTGAAAAATCTTTTGAATATCCAAATTACCGAGCATTTGGGGGCAATATGATGTGTTAAAAAATTAGTTTACGAGTGAATAAATGTTTCTTTCCATTCGTTAACTATTTTTGGTAAAAATACTGTTTTAAAAAAAAAATATTAGGGTTTAATATTTTTCCGATTAAAAAATACTTGTCATTTTTTCCATAATTTTTTTTCAAGTTAAACTACCGTCCTTTTGCAGTAACAAAAAAAGTTACTTAAAAAAATGAGCAATATTCTATTGTACATTCGGCACGGGACACCCATCTTGTTTAACTCTTCATGAATTACTCTTAACTTCAACCCACGATAAACCACTCCATTCAATGGCTCAAGTTTAACCTCGGTACGTCGGTAGTCAGCTACAAAGAGAGGTTAATTCTTTGTAACCATTTTTAGCTAACCTATCCCCGACATCTTGTATGTAATATCTAATTTTTGATGTCACTTGATACACTGACGGAAATAAGTGTCGATTGGCAAAAACTAAGTAATCCATGAGAATTAAATTCACGTCTAACTAGGCTTTCGCTTCCCAATTCTGATATTTCCCTTGTTTAAGCCAAGATCTTAGAAAGTCTCTGTGTAGACAGGATAATTTTCTCCACATGTAAGAAGAAGACTTTGATGAAGACATATAATCCATGAAAGTTATCAATCAAGTGAGGAATTTTTTTTAATAAAAACACCTATTGAACCACGGACGGTTTGATATCGGTTAAGTAATACAGCAAAATGTCAAAATAAGCAACCAATGACATCCACAAGGGCAAGGTCACAACAAAATGTCACAATGTCTGTTTGAGCTTAGTTACTTGGTAAAAACTATTATTACTGATTGATAAGCAACCAATCACGTCCACAAGGCCACAAGTTCTATGCTGATGGATGTCTTTCACATCATTCACCCATCTACCCTAGAACTTGTCCTTATTGTAACATTTTGTGACGGTTTACTATATAGTATCAACATAACATGCGACTATTTTCGGTCGCACGAACTTCCTTTTGCTACTGAAATTAGTGGCACCACATTTGCATCCAAATTCGTTCGCAATATTTTGGTTTAACCATTCAAGACATTTTTAGTGAATAGCGAAAATACCTATTTTTTAGAGGGACTATAAATGTAATGCTCAATAAGAACTAAAGGATAGAAATACCTTTTCAAAATAGTCACTGTCTTCGTCAAGGTAGTCCTGAAAGGTAAAGCGCTTGTTTTCGTCGTTATCATCGTTGTCCTTGTTCTTCACATATTGCGGCCATAACCCATGGACATGAAACATGTCCATAGCTTTTTGAAACGGCATATCAGGATCCTTGAATACAGTCTTCATATGTTTCCAAAACTTGTTTACCCCTCTCGTATCATACTCATCGTACAAACGAGATTTGACTAACTGTCAAAAATAGAAAATACATTAACTTAAAATTTGTATTAAAACATATTGTATTCCGTATAAAATTAAACCGTAAATAAATCATAAATAGTACCATTTCCACAAATTTGTTTGATTGCGGTATAACGGGACACAAAACCGGCTCCGACAAGGCTCCTTGATACTGTAAAACAAAGAATAACAATATAGGAGTATTAGATATGGTTTAAGTAAAACCCTGAGTTATTTCGTCAATTAACCCATACTATATTGGAGGTTCGTAAAGGGTAAAGTTAGAAATTTAGAAAAAATTGTTAAAATTGAAAAAAGTAATTACGCTTAAGGATTCATTACTACGGATCACATTATTAAGTCAAGGAAAGTGATAGAGCCCTAAGTTTTTCAAAATGTTACGGAGCAGTATTTTTTTGATGATAACTAGACTATAGTCTATAGAGTATGCATGCTATACAACACCGTACATGTACACAGAGCAATGTATAAACTAACGGTGTAACGCACAAAAAGTGAAAAAGTATGTCATGATCTGACGGGCTAAAGTCGTATGCCTCAAATTACAATTTATAATCACTTATAACCAACTAACTAAAACAGTAGTATAATGGAAATAAGGGTCGAACCCAAGGGAATCAGATTAACCTAATTATGCTAACTAAAGTGTAGATGAAATCGATCTCTAACGTAATTAAAGACCGTAGTAACTAAAGGGGGGGTTTTGGATGATTTTCTAACAACTAAAATTAATAAAGATTGAAACTTTAAGTAAATCAAAGGATGAGAAATAACTTAGACACAAGCACAAATCCACACTCAATAGCGATTGATCATCGTAAGACGGTTTCAATTAATAACCTTGACTACTCTATCGTGAACATGAAATTCCAATTCTCTTAAGAATAGTTAACTAAAACGAATTCCGTTCTTAATTAACCCTAACCGTAAAACAACCTAAACAATCCAGTTCTAGGTTCAATTAGACGGAAGCAATATAGATCTGAGAATTCGATAGAGAATAAATAGCACGTACAATCCAGTCGTGCCTTAGATATTTATATGAATCGCTTCTAAGTACTAATATCAACGTATCCCGTTCAATATTAATTCCTAGTTGTTACTAATGTAAAGTTAATCAGTAAATCCTACTCAATTAACGATACTAACGGTAGAACGATGCAATTAAATACTAGTTGTACACCTAGCAATCAACAACAACATTCATAGAATTAATAACAAAGCAATTCATAATAATCAAGGTTAATAATCAAAACATTCAAACTCACAAACGTTTCTCGAGTATTTCAAAGGCTTGAATCTAAGTAGAGAAATTAGTTACACATACTTGCGGTGGAAAATTAGGGTTCTTCAAAGTTCTCCCTTTTCTTCCTTGATGGATTGTAAAAACTAGATGTGAATGATTATATCTCCCTCTAAAAACTAAAAACTAAACTTAACCTAATAAAAGTTTACTAATAATAAAATAGTAATAAAAATATCCTAAGGTAATAATAAAGTTTCCTAATTAAAATCCAAGTCTTAAAACGTAATAATTAAAGCAAAATAAGCCGGAATGCGTGATACGTTACAGGCCGCCGTGCGAGTCGCATGAGGTCCGCGCGACTCGCACAGCCGCGCGACTCGCCTGATCAGCTGGGCGACTCGCGTGGCAAGCTGTTACTGCTTCGTTTCATTCTTCGATTCTTATCGTTCCGGGTCTTCAAGCGGGCTTCCTTTTCCTTCGTTCTTAGCCCAAATCAACGGTCCAGTGGTTAACATCTTCAAATTAGCCTGTATTACATTCATACCAAACTGACACAAATGCAATACAAGACAACCGATTTAGCTCACAAAATACCCCAAAACCGTCGTAATAAATACGACTAAATACGGCCCATCAAATATCCCCACGCTTGAACCTTTACTCGTCCTCGAGTAAAACTCAAGGAACACAATAAACACAACCGTCACCGGTCCAAAATGCGTGAGAATAACATTACACACCGGCCCTCACTCGTCTTCCACCAAACTCCCTCATTCTGAGATAATGCACAAGTTAATCCACCATTTGAATGAAACTCAACTCCAATGTTCAAGTGAATCAACACACCCAATATCAAACTACTATCATCGACTCAAATTATCAAAACAAGGGACATTAGCAAATAAGGATAAGCTAATGTCGATATCTAACGCCCCTTATTTCTCCAATCCTAGAACGGATCGCATGTACTACAAATGTCACCGGTGGTACAAAACATATACCACAATACTCCACAACCCACACATGCAATCAATCCTAAACGCTTCTAATAGTTCAATATACCAAACAAAACATCACCAATCGCATAGAATTTAGTGCTACGACTACACCGCACCGCGATTCTTCTCACCTTAGCCAACTAATCCTACCCTTCCGACCTTCTATGTCACCCTTCTTATGACGCCAACACCAAAAACGGAGAAAGTAGTAGTGATTTTTTCCTAATTCCCTCATTTTGCCTAGAGCGTCCGCCCTTGCGGATTTTCACTCTAGCTTTCATTTTTTCCTCACACTACTCTCGTGGCACGCAACTCGATTTTTCTTTTTACCCGGAGCGCCCTTTCGGGTTTTCACTCCGTCCTCGGCCACATTCCCCATTCTTGCCTAGGCGCCCTTTCCGGGTTTTCACCTAGCCGGGTTTATTTATTTATTTATTTTTTTTTTCTCTTTTTTTTTCCTTTTTTTTTTTTTAAAAAAAAAATTAAAAAGACGTAAAACAAGCTAACTACTATATACAACGAGATAATTCCCCTCCCCACGCTTGAATAACACATCGTCCTCGAATGTGTGAACTAAGGACAAATAAAAGAAACGGGGAGAGAAATACCTCGGGCTCAAGAGTGAGAAGAGGAGCCGACGTCACGTGACTTAGCCTCACGTGCCGCCCTCCTAGATGATCTTGCTTGCTCACGGGCTGCAAGCTCTTCATAAAACTCGGGAGATGGTTCCGAGTAGTCATTAGGGTGCAACTTCAACTGCAACCGATTCATACACCGACCGAACTCAGCGGCCAACCTACTGTTATCAACCGATTCTTCGACTCGATCTTCTATTGATTCGCGCCAATCTCTCCAACGATCGAAATCAGGCGTACCCTCGGGCTCCTCCACAACCGGGGCACTAGACTCGGTAGTCGGCTTAGGAAATTGCTTATCATGTTCAATGTAAAAATCAGCCGCAGTAGGCCCCAATGGTAACGATTTTCCATCCGGACGAGGCAAAATCAAGAAATGCTGGTGGGACGTGCCGAGCGTCCAGATTAGGTGGTGTTTAGCAATCGGTCGCGAAATCATAGAACAACTCTCCATAAACTTAATGCTGATAGTAGTATCACCTACGACAGGAGAATCCGTCATCTGGGGTAATCCAAGATACCGAGCTAAAAGAGTAATCATACCTCCCATCGGAATGTTCCCCGATACCGCCTTTTGGTGCTTCTCACAGCGAGTCAAGAATATATCGACCCAATCCGGGGTTTCTAAACATTCGGACATCATGGCCCACAAATACATCAAATCCGCCCTAGGTAGATGTGTCGGTTCACCTTTACAAAGAAATGTGGAGTTCAAAAGTCGGTGAACATAACGAAGGGCGGGGTGACGAATATCAGCATTCTTAGCTCCTACGTTACCATATGCATGACCGGCAATTTTCAACCAAAATGCATCCATCATTCGAGACGTAGGGGTCAAAAACTCCGCTCCCCCTTTCGGTGCTATACCCAACGCCTCCCTCAATTCTGTGAAATCTACATTCCGTTCCGCATCTCCGAGATGAAAAGTAATGTGAGGGGGGTCGTCATCATGATGTACTTCTAAGGTGGACAAGAATTCAAGTGTGTAGCGCTTATACGTGTCCGCCTGCTTATCATAAAAGTTCGCTAGCCCAATACGAGTCAATAGCGTGAACACCCCATCACCAATCCCGAGCCTCTCCAATGCCGAATTATCGACAAACTTAGTCGCCATAACAACTCGATCGACTAGTTGGCGCCATACCGCTTTCTGTTTCGCACTCAAATTCTTACATCCCATATAGTCAACCGGGGTCGTCTTTTGCTTTTTCGGGGCCATAACTACACAGATTTAGACAACCAAATCTAACCCTAGACAGAACCACTACCCAAAATTGACCACTAGACAAAGAATGGAGCCGGACTATGACTCGAATCAGCAACCCACAACACACAACTTGATACTTACACAAAACAACTCACCAACGTAAACACACACAAACAGCAGAAGAGAGTTGGACGAGGGTTAATTAGAAACTTACAAGACTTCAGGCAGGAGACACAGACGCAGACCCGACAGGTTTGAATTGAAATTTGAAGTGAGGAGGAAGGATTGGTGGTTATGGTGAAGGATTTGAATTTGATTTAGGGAAAGAAGGAGATTGAAATTGATTTGGGGAAAGGAATTAGGGTTTTGAAGTGAATTAGGGTAATGGTGAAGGGTTTGGAATTTGGGGATAATTAGGAAAGATGAAGTGAAGAGAGGGGGGCTGAGTTGTTTCAAATTTTTGATTTTTTCGTTTTTTTTTTTTTTTTTTTTTTTTAAATAAAATAATACCTGTGAGAGGAGAGCCACGCGAGTCGCATAGGGTCCGCGCGACTCGCGCGGCTGCCTGGAAATCCGTCCTCTTTTTCTTCAATTTTCGCTCAGATTTCGAGGGATCTCCATGCTAGTCGCCCAAGACCCATGCTAGTCGCCCAACCTCCTGGAAAATCGACGCTTTTCTCCTAATAAAACATCAAAAGTTAGTAATAAAAACTAAGTTTAAGAAAAACAACGATTAAGATAAACAACGAAATTAATAATACGACCTATGACCCGTAAAATAAAATTTTACAATAAAAGTCTACAAAACGGGTTGCCTCCCGGAAGCGCTTTTGTTTAAAGTCGTTCGCTCGACTGAGACGGAGGTTAGGTAGAAATCGTCATGTCCGAGAGCTTGCTTCTCCCGACACCCGATCCGTCACTCCTTTCACTAGTCGGCTTAAGCCGTATGCCGACTAAATCTTTCACTTTTCCCCTTTTGAAATTGCAAGACCGTTGGACGCTTGCTTGAGCTCTTCCGAACCATCCATTGATCGAACCATGATCTCGTTTTACTTTTGTTGAACTCCGCGTCTTTACGCGACTCCCAAAGAATGACACACTTGGGTCCCTTAGAAGGAGATTCCTGCACATCTTTAAACAACAATTCCTTGCTAGAAGAGGTCGACGAAATCGGTTTAGGAACCGATTTCACCACTTCTTCTTGTGAGTTAGGAGATAAATGATCAAAAATATCAACACGCCACAAGGTATTGTCTTTCGGGGAGTGGGAACTAGGCTTATTTATGTCGAATTTAACGACTCTACCCTCAAATTGCATGCTAAGTGAGCCATTAGGGACATCTATTTTTGTTCCCGCGGTCTTTAGGAACGGTCGTCCTAGAATGATAGGAGTTGCACTATAGTCATGTTCCATGTCCAAAACATAAAAATCGGCCGGAAAAACCAACTTATCAACTTTAACTAGGACATTCTCTACAACTCCCTTAGGATAGACACTCGATCGATCCGCTAGTTGCACTACTTTCCCGGTTTCCCTCATAGGACCAAGTCTAAGAGATTCGTAGATAGAAAGAGGGATCACATTAATCGAGGCTCCCAAATCTAACATAGACTTGTCAAACAAAGTATCTCCTATGGTGCAAGGTATAGTGAACATGCCCGGGTCGCCACATTTAGGGGGTAATTTCTTTTGAAAAATAGCGGACACATACTCACTACCCTTCCCTTTCTTAGCTCCCTTCAACTTGTTATTCCTTTTAATAGTACATAATTCTTTCAAGAATTTAGCATATTTAGGAATACTCTTTAAAAGATTAAGAAGGGGAATGTTTACCTCGCACTTTTCAAATACCTCGTAGATATCCTTGTCGTGCTCATAACGACGGGTTCGCTTGAGTGCCTCGGGAAAAGGAACATCCGGTTCTGCCACCGGTGTTGTAGGAGTAATTAACTCCTTCTCTTGTTCATTCGGAGTTTCCTCACCTTCCTCGATCACTAGCTCCTCTTCTTGAACCATAGCTTCTTTGGCCTTCCTCTTCGGCTTGTCGGCCTCCACCAATTGCCTCCTATTCCTTAAAGATACGGCACTCACGTTTTCCTTCGTAAGAATGGTTTGACTAGGTAGTTTCCCCGAATCTCGAGCCTCCAACCTACCAATGGCGGTCGCCATTTGGCCCATTTGAACTTCCAAATTCTGAATGCTAGCTTTGTTCTCCGTTTGATGTTGAAGAACCGTAGCTTGAAGATTGGACATTTGGGTGGTTACCGTAGCTTGACTAGCAACCAAAGCGCGGATCATGTCCTCGGTGGACATTTGACTACTAGGGGGAGGCTTAGTAGGAACCGTATTTGCTACTTGTTGCTTAGCAAATAACTGTTGATTCGATTGACCAAATTGATTACCTTGATTAATTTCTTGGTCGCCTTCCCGATTCCTCCACCTCATGTTCGGGTGATGTCTCCATCCGGGATTGAAAGTGTTAGAGTATGGATCCCATTTCTTGTTTTGCCCGGTTTCCCACACTCCGTTCACCTCCTCTTGACCTTCATACATTTGGGGACAATGCTCACTCGGATGTCCCTCGTTTGAACAAATACCACAAACCATAGCTTGATTTGTTCTCCCCGACATCATATTTTGGACAAGGTTGGTCAAGCTATCAACTTTATTTTCAAGGCTCGAGGATGATGAATTACCTAAGGCATGCACTCCCCGTTTATATTTTCGGGAAAAATCTCGAGAGCTTTCAGCTAACTCCTGGATCACCTCTATAGCGGCATCTGGGCTCTTGTTCACGATCGATCCCCCACATGCCGCATTCACAGTGCGAGCATCCTCCACACAAAGATCTCCACAAAAATACATCACAAGGTCTTGAGGATTGTAGCCATGATATGGGCATGTAGCACACAGCTTCTTAAAGCGTTCCCAATATTCGTACATAGTCTCACCATCTCGTTGCTCCGCATTACTAATCTGCTTCTTCAGTTGGGAGGCTCGAGACGCCGGAAAGTACTTCTCAAGGAACGCCTTCTTCATCTTCACCCATGTATCAATACTTGCCGGTGGCAAGTAATACAACCAATCCCTAGCAGAATCCTTCAATGAGAAGGGAAAGGCCCTTAGCTTCAGCTGCTCATCAGTGACAGATGCTGGTTTCATACTCAAGCATACAATATGAAAATCCGACAAGTACTTGTTAGGGTCCTCATCGCTTAAGCCATGGAATGTGGGTAGTTGATGGATCAAACCCGACTTCATTTCGAAAGTGGCATTCGCACCCAATGGTGGGTACGTAATGCACAAAGGTTGTTGTACGAGATCGGGTGCCGTCAGTTGCTTGATTGTGTTGGCCATGTTATTCGACTCGTCTTCGGATTCGGAAGAAACTTCGTTCACCTCTGGAATAACAAGAATATCGTTATTAAACTCTAGATCCTCGAATTCCTGTATTCCGATGACTATTGCTCCCTCTCCGATTCTCCGTGACCTGTGAAGAGTGCGTTCAATCTCTGAGTCGAAAGGCTCGAGGTTCAGGTTAGAAGAACGAGTATTATACATAAACTACACCAAATAAAATAAAATAAAATAAAAATTAGCTATAATAAATAAAATAAAAATAAAAACTACACTAGAAAACACAAAAATAATTAATACCGATTCCCCGGCAACGGCGCCAAAATTTGACGGGCTAAAGTCGTATGCCTCAAATTACAATTTATAATCACTTATAACCAACTAACTAAAACAGTAGTATAATGGAAATAAGGGTCGAACCCAGGGAATCAGATTAACCTAATTATGCTAACTAAAGTGTAGATGAAATCGATCTCTAACGTAATTAAAGACCGTAGTAACTAAAGGGGGGGTTTTGGATGATTTTCTAACAACTAAAATTAATAAAGATTGAAACTTTAAGTAAATCAAAGGATGAGAAATAACTTAGACACAAGCACAAATCCACACTCAATAGCGATTGATCATCGTAAGACGGTTTCAATTAATAACCTTGACTACTCTATCGTGAACATGAAATTCCAATTCTCTTAAGAATAGTTAACTAAAACAAATTCCGTTCTTAATTAACCCTAACCGTAAAACAACCTAAACAATCCAGTTCTAGGTTCAATTAGACGGAAGCAATATAGATCTGAGAATTCGATAGAGAATAAATAGCACGTACAATCCAGTCGTGCCTTAGATATTTATATGAATCACTTCTAAGTACTAATATCAACGTATCCCGTTCAATATTAATTCCTAGTTGTTACTAATGTAAAGTTAATCAGTAAATCCTACTCAATTAACGATACTAACGGTAGAACAATGCAATTAAATACTAGTTGTACACCTAGCAATCAACAACAACATTCATAGAATTAATAACAAAGCAATTCATAATAATCAAGGTTAATAATCAAAACATTCAAACTCACAAACGTTTCTCGAGTATTTCAAAGGCTTGAATCTAAGTAGAGAAATTAGTTACACATACTTGCGGTGGAAAATTAGGGTTCTTCAAAGTTCTCCCTTTTCTTCCTTGATGGATTGTAAAAACTAGATGTGAATGATTATATCTCCCTCTAAAAACTAAAAACTAAACTTAACCTAATAAAAGTTTACTAATAATAAAATAGTAATAAAAATATCCTAAGGTAATAATAAAGTTTCCTAATTAAAATCCAAGTCTTAAAACGTAATAATTAAAGCAAAATAAGCCGGAATGCGTGATACGTTACAGGCCGCCATGCGAGTCGCATGAGGTCCGCGCGACTCGCCTGATCAGCTGGGCGACTCGCGTGGCAAGCTGTTACTGCTTCGTTTCATTCTTCGATTCTTATCGTTCCGGGTCTTCAAGCGGGCTTCCTTTTCCTTCGTTCTTAGCCCAAATCAACGGTCCAGTGGTTA
Organism: Agrostemma githago; assembly: GCA_958450325.1. Lineage (NCBI taxonomy): Eukaryota > Viridiplantae > Streptophyta > Magnoliopsida > Caryophyllales > Caryophyllaceae > Agrostemma > Agrostemma githago. The sequence goes on from OY288259.1 coordinate 4,229,407, forward strand.
ACATCTTCAAATTAGCCTGTATTACATTCATACCAAACTGACACAAATGCAATACAAGACAACCGATTTAGCTCACAAAATACCCCAAAACCGTCGTAATAAATACGACTAAATACGGCCCATCATGATCATATTCAGACACATTCAAAATTTCAGTTGTATTACGGGTAATTTGTAGGTCAGGTCTTCCATTATCTGATACCTCTTCCTATCCTAGATCATATACATGAGTCGGGAAACTAGGTACCCCAACCACAATTCCACAAATATTTGAACCAAAAAAATGGTTACAATTATTGTTTTTTATTGTTTCAAAATTCGTAAAAAATAAATAAATATATATATATGATTCTTTGTAACTGTAATATTTTCTTTTTGCACATCGAATAAAATTATAAGTGTGGACGGAAACTAATCAGGTAAGAATGATATGAATATTATCACAATAAATTAAGGGTGATACTTTTTTATACTTTAACCTTGCTCAATCATACCTCAAAATTACTACACTATCCCTCTCATTTTCCCTCCCACCTAACTTTTTAGAGAGAGAAAAAATCCAAAATTCAATGGTACTCCAATAATTAGGGTTCTTCAAAAAGCTATTTTGCGATGATTCAAGTACAAATTGAGGTCGTAGATTTCAAATTCAATTGCACTAATTGGGGTTATTCGAAAAAATCCTAATTTGTGAGGAAGCGAGTAAAAATTGAGGTTAGGAATTTCAAATCAATTGCACCAATTAGGGTTCTTCAAAAAGTTCTAATTTGCGATGTATACCAATTAGGGTTCCTGGAAAAGTTCTAACTTGCGATGAATTTCAAATCGATTGCACCAATTAGGGTCATTCGAAAAAGTCCTAATTTGCGATTAGCCGATTATACAAATAGAAATTGAGATTAGAGAATGACGATAAGAACCGTAGATAATTAATTAACATTGATTAACCCTGATTTTCAACCAATTAGCCCTTTTCAATTAAAATTACTACTCCGTATATGATAAAATATTAATTACCAAACTATGATCCATAGTGAATTCACAAATAATGAGGGATCGATAATTAGAATTGATGAGATTTAAGCAAAAAAAAATTGAAGAAAAAATTGATTTAGAATAGGATGAGAACAATGAAGGTTTTCTTAAATATTTCCCCAAAAAAAAAAAAGTTTTCTTAAATAAAGAAAGGGCAATATTGGAAAATTTAGAAAATTTTAAGGAGAATTGAGTAACGCGCAAGGATGAAAAAGTAATTCCGTAAATTAAAATATTAACTCATATCTACTGTAATTCAACAATATCTATGTGATTCTTGTTTTAATTAATTGGGTTTTTCTAAAGGGTGGTACTTTTTTATACTTTAATATTACTCAATCATACCTCAAAATTACTGTCCTACCCCTCTCATTTCCCCTCTCTCACCTAAGTTTTTAGAGATAAAAAAAAAGGTTATTTCATAGCAATAATACCAACTATGGGGGTCCTTCTTAATTTAATACCAACTATACGTAATCTCGTTATAATACCAACTGTTCCCTCATTAATCCCTTATTATAACGAGGGTCTTTTTAACTGGTGATAACCGGTCATGGTGACTGGTTAGGGTTCTGCGCTTGTTCTTCTTCTCCCCTCAAAATAAAAGCCTTTTATTTCATTACCAAACCCAAAAATCTTCATAAACAAAACTTCAAAAATCTTTCAAAAATCTTCAAAGATTATTCGAAAATCCCATTGGCACAATGAGGTGTGGTTATTCGAAAACCTCATCTGGGTCCTCCTCGAATTCGTACTCTGCAAATGTTACAAATAATTTCCCTAATTTTTTTTGCAAACATCAGCTTCCTGGAGTGTTGAGGACTGCGAAGAAGGGAGTACATGTTGGTAAACTCTTCTATAGATGTCCTCTTTGGCCGGTAAGTTTGATTAATTTGTTGTTAATTATTTTTCTACTATATTTAGGGTTAATTCAATTTCGAAATGTTGAATGATGTAGAACAATGGTTGTGGTTACTTTGAGTTGTTAGAAGAAAATATGAAGACGGAAATTAAGAACGAAGTTAACGAACATGCTGAGGCGTTAGAAATACAGATTATGGAAGAGAAGATGATGAAATTGAAGAAGAAGAACGAGAAGTTGAAGAAGGAGTTGATCGAATTAAAAAGTGAAGTTAAAAAACATTGTAAAGGGGAGAAATTAGTGATGATTTGGTTAGTTTGTTCTTGGGTTTTTTTCGCATTTTGTTGGATGATGAAGAATGGTGCTTGAATGACGTTTTGAATGTAATCGACTTTGAACATGTTGTCGACTGTAAGATTTGGTAAGTTTATTTGTGGGTTGTAACACGTTTTGAATGTAATCGACTGCAAGATTTGGGTAATGGAATGCATCGACTTTGAACATGTCACCCAATTTTGATTCATTAGGTTAGTACTTGCATTGTTCTCATCAAAAGCATGAACTGATGGTCAGTAATTTTGGTGAGTTAATTGGACAGGAATGCATCCAAAAGTGACTGAAAATCACTGCAACTGTGAAAATAAGTGAAATTGAACCATCACTGCCCTGAAGTAGCATGAACTGCAGGACATAACAGAGGGGTTTTGGCTTTAAAGAGATGTAGATGGACAATGTAAAAAGAGATGCACAAATTGTAGGAGCCAACAACTGAAAAATAACATCATTCAAAGCTCGTCACTTGTTCGTTACATAGACGATTACTTAAACTTGCAAATCAGTAGCATACATTGTTCGATTAACTGGAAAACAACGGAAATAACATCGTAAAAGTTACATCAATCTTGAAAAGCAGCAGCGTAGTTTGTTTGCTTAAGAAGACGACAACCAAAATATCATCCAAAAAGTTACATCAAACTTGCAAACCAGCAACGTAGATTGTTTACTTAAGAAGACGAGAACCAAAATAGCATCCATAAAATTACATGTTACGGTGCATCTAGTAACTCAGTGACAGTAGCTTGCTTCTTCAAGGAGCTTGGTTGGTGGAAACTTGAGTACTTGGTTGGCTTCCCGACCCATCGCCAGGTGACATGATCATTCTTGGCCCATTGAGATTGCCCGGTTCATTGGTGAAAGCGTGGCCTTGATCATCAAATAGTACTCCAAATCCTTGAGGTGCCTGCAAACATGTAATTTAGATGAGAATCAGGTACTCTACAAACAGATTAGGGAACATGGAGACCATATTACAAGAAGCATACCCTATTCCCCCTTTCTCGACCTCTTCCTCTAGTCCCTCCTCTTGCCCCTCCTCTTAGTCCTCCTCTTGCAGCTGATCTGCCTGCCAAAACAACCCTTCCACCCCTTCCAATTCTTGTTGGAATAGCAGTCGCATTGTGATGTGTTTGAGAGCTTGTATTACCATCTTGCCCAGCAGTAGAAGGGACGGTTCTTGGTCTCCCCCTCCCTCTTTTAGGAGGTGGTGGCACCACTCTATCCTTGTCGGGGCAGGTCCTCTTATTATGTTGTTTTGATTTACATACAGAGCAAGACATTTCCACCCCATGTTTAGTCAATTTGCCACTCCTCTTTGGATCATCATGTGGATCTCTTCTCCTTTTTTTCCTAGGTCTACCCGGACCTACTTTTATGGGTGGGGGGGTCATGGGGAGGTCAAACTTTGGTCAATGTCTCTCACCTGGACAAGGAGGTATGCCTAGGTTGTAGCTAATAAGGTAAGTGTCCCTCTTGTACATTTCGTGTACGTAGTCCTCGGCATGAGCGTGTATATCAAAGATCGCCGCAACGGCATGGAAACATGGCACCCCAGTTAAATCCCATTTCCTACAGCTACAAGTTCTTGCTAGTAAATCGACTTTTACCTCATCTATACCATGCTTAACCTGGTACAGAGTTGCTGTGGATGGCATAGCAGTACAGTAGGCAGCCTGTTCCTTCTCCTCTTCTAGCCTTTGTTGAATGATTGGACAAATCTGGTCTGTTGACTCCTTCATTCCCCTTTTTTCTTCATCACCCTTTGCATCAACATTGTTCGAATGTCTTCAAGCATGTATATCAAATGCTTCGACCTAGCATTTATAATGTACGCGTTGAACGTTTCCGCCATATTGTTTACAATCACGTCGTTTGTAGTCCTTTTGCTGATAAAGGCCCTGCAAAACACTTTGGGGTTACAAGCCATGAAAGCATCAGCAGCTCTAGGGTCAACCTCCCTCATAGCAGAAATGGCGTCATTAAAATCTGGCTCATTGTAGGCTTTAGCACATCTCCAAAAGTGCATCTTCATTTCGTCGCCCCTTATAGGACTTGTGCCAGTTTGCAAATATATGCCTTGCACATCTCCTATGCTCAGCCTTTGGGAATTCTTTAGCGACCATGGTAATTATGCTCTGGGAAACAAATGAAAAATGAGAAGCAGTATAGTGGCAGTCATATACTCATATGTATTAATTACACAAACATAACAGGAGAAGAAATTGATACCTGATGCTCATCCGACATGAAGGTCCAACCATCTCCTATTTCCTTTCCGAGGGCTTTCTTCAACTGCTGGAAGAATCACTCATAGCTCTCATTGTTCTCACCCTCCACTACAGCCCAAGCTACAGGGAACATTTGTTCATTGGCATCCCTACCAACAGCAGTAATCAGTTGGCCCCCTAAAAAAGTCTTCAAAAAACATGCATCCACACACAAGATTTTCCTACAACCTAGCAGCCACCCCTGTTTTAGGGCATCAAATCAGACGAAGAATCTTTGGAAAATAGGTACTCCAGAGGATGAAGTAGGGCCAGTGCACAAGGTGAAGACACTGCTTGGGTACTCTTGCTCCAATGCCTTAAGATAACACCCAAACTTCATATAATGGTCCTTCATAGAACCATGTAACAATTGATGTGCATAGTACTTAACCTTATAGGCAAAGGACTTCTTGATCATCACCTTGTACGACCTTCTAACTGTCTCAATTAATTCAGCAGCTGGCCAATGTGGTCTTGCCTTAAAAACCTCAAGAAACTGTTTTGCCAACCATGTGGACTTCAACTGCCTATTCTTCTCCATTGTCCTTTGGCAGGTATGCTTGGTATTAACTGCCTTTACTGCAAAACAGGCCTTCTTATTATCCCAACTCCCATATATCCAAAATGGACAGCCCTTCATACACTTTGCTCCTAATTTATTGCGCTTCGACTTAATACCGGTATCACTAACAACAAAGGTTAAATTTCTACCCTGAGCTACAGCATACCTACTCACACAATCCCTAAACAACTCCCTTATAGGGAATCTGGTCCCCACTTTCCACTTTAGTTTAGAAAAATCTGTATTCTCATTCACCACAAATGCTGAACTCATGCTCCTCTTACCTGGGATGGGGTCTTCTTCACTTTCAACAGGGGTATCTTCTTCATCCCCACTCTCGTCATAGTCACTCAGATCTCCCTCCTTTTTGCCACTGCTTTCACCTACCTCTATAGTGTTATTGGCTTCCTCAGAAAAGGGTTTAGATGCAGCCTCAAGTTCGAGTTCTTTAGCAATGTTCAAAGCCTTCTTATTCCACTCTTTGACCTTCTCTCTTGCTTCAATAAGCTCCTCCTCATCATCTGAGTTGTCGTCTAAGAACTCTTCAGGCTCAATGAAATTCTCACCCAACTGTATGTCAGTCAAGCCTCCAGTATATCCCTCATCTACCAGACTCACCTCACTGTCATCATCTTCTGACCCCTCCTCAAAGCCTGGTTCATACCCTGGGTCAGACACATCATCATCATCAGCACTCAGATCTGGCTCCTCCTCAAAGACTCCCTCATCCTCTAGACTGACCTCACTGTAGTCAGTAAGTGACCCTTCTTCAATGCTTGCTTCATAATCATCATCATCCGACCCTTCCTCATCCCCTAAATTTCCCCTAAGCAAATTTGCTAATGTTATGTCATTGCAGTCGAATCCCTGCTCAAAATTTGAGTCTAAGGAAGTTGGGTTTAGGCTGGGTGTGGGTGTGGGTGTGGTTGTCTGTGTTTGAATTTGAATTAGGGTACTAGATTGGCTTAGGTTGTGGACCTTATATGAGGGTGGAGGCTGGTTTAGGGTTTCAGTTTCACAAGATGTTTTTGGGTCAATTTGGTCATTTGTCTTCTTTTGGGATGGGGTTTTATGGCTTTTTCTAGTGCCACTTTCAGAAGCATCTTCCTTTAATGCAGTCGGTCCCCCCTTTTCAGAATCATTCATTTGGGGATTGCTTGAGCTTGCCTTCCCCTTCTTCCTTGGTGTCAACTTTCGAGAAGCATGTGTTGCACACCACTCCTTCCCTTCTCTCTTACACTCCTCAATCAACCCCATTATAGGTTCAACTTCCCTCCCATTAACAAGAAAAACATCCACAATCCTCTCATCCCTTGCCATTTTCCCCATAACTGAAGCAACAGCATCATCAATAACCCTTTGCAACCCTAATTCTGGGTTAATGAAGAATATTGCATCTTCCTTCCTATTAAACCCCACACATTTCTCAGCCTCTTCGAGAATGGTAAAGTAACACCATTCGTCGGGGTCTATAGAGGTAGTCCTAAATTTTTTTTGCAAGTACGACACACCATTTACATCCCTCACAAATGACCCTCCAAACCACAGTTTTAGAGTAAGATTATCCAACCTAGTTACCTATTTAAGAAAATATGAACACATATAAACACATTTAACAAAATCAACAACATATAAAAGGAAAAAAAACGCAGCAAAATTAATGTTTGGGATTTTTAGAAATTAAATTGAAGTACTTCAAATGACGATTAATCAAAATCCACAGAAATACGTACCTTCTTCTTCGTCATTGTTCGAAAACATGATTTCTGGTGACGGATCGATTTTTTGAAGCTCTGACTACGAAGAAAAATGGCGTTTGATTAAGGAAGAGGAGGGGATAGTGAAGAAGGAGATAGGGGTTGTAAATGTACGGTAGTAAAGGAGGGAGTTGGAGGGTTAAATTCACCTAATTCAAAAACAAGTAATTAAGGGTAAAGGGTAACCGGTTACTAAGGTAGCCGGTTAGGCGTTATAATGTGGGATTAATGAGGGAACAGTTGGTATTATAACGAGATTACGTATAGTTGGTATTAAATTAAGAAGGACCCCCATAGTTGGTATTAATGTCATGAAATAACCCTAAAAAAAATACAAACTTCAATTGCATCAATTAGGGTTCTTCAAAAAGTTCTAATTTACGATGATTCAAGTACAAATTGAGGTCGTTGATTTCAAATTTAATTGCACTAATTAGGGTTCTTTAAAAAAGTCCTAATTTGTGAGGAAGCGAGTAAAAATCGAGGTCAGGAATTTCAAATCAATTGCACCAATCAGGGTTCTTCCAAAAAGTCCTATTTGCGATGTATACCAATTAGGGTTCCCGGAAAAGTCCTAGCTTGCGAGGAATTTCAGATCAATTGCACCAATTAGGGTCATTCGAAAAAGTCCTAATTTGCTATTAGTCGATTATACAAATAGAAATTGAGATCAGAGAATGACGACAAGAATCGTAGATAATTAATTAACATTGATTATCCCTGATTTTCAATCGATTAATCCTGATTTTCAATTAAAATTACTACTCCGTATATGATAAAATATAAACTATCAAACTATCATCCATAGTGAATTCGCAAATAACGATTAATCGATAAATAGAATTGATGAGGTTTAAGTAAAAAAATTTGAAGAAAAAATTGATTTGGATAAAAACAATGAAGGTTCCTTAAATAAAGAGCCCAAGTATAAAAAAGTAATTTCATTTCTAAAATGTGCCCAATGGACACATGTTAAGGGGTTTAATATGGAAAGATTAATGAGTATAATTGCCTAAGTATGATAATTATGGGTTTAGATTGCAATTTATCATGGGATATACTCATTAATCTTTTCATATTAAACCCCTTAACGTGTGTCCATTGGATACATTTTAGAAAAATTCTAATTGATTTATTGAAGTGTACCTAGAGTCTAGAGAGCACACATTAGAAAACCTGTTAAGTAAAACATCTCCATCAACATCATACTGTGTACGAGTTTTCATGATTTATGATTTACTCCTGTGTATACACGTTAACTCTCTTTTATAGGTTATATTCGTTATAAATATGTGAAAAGTCAAATAATCCGTATTATTTCAGTGGGACTTAAAACGGTTCAAATAATATCATATTTAACTATTTGACCCCTTTTTTGTGACTTATGAAAAATATATTACTCCGCAATAAACTTAACAAATAGAAACATAATGTTTTTTTTTACGATTTTTCAAACGTTTGATTAACAAAACACATGTTGATAAACTAATTAAAAATTGAAAGATGTAATACCTCTCGTACATTGTTATAATATACTTCGTATATTATTTGTTATGATACACTAAACGTGAATTTTTTTCTTGGTAAATCTCTCGACGGGTATATATCCGTTATAAATATTTGACTCGTCATATATTTGTGACATACGCCGTAGTCCGTATATGTATATTTTTGGACGCTATTAATAGAATTACTTGGTCATCAAGTCTTCTAGAACTTCCTAATCTAAGTATTTAATATTTAAGAAAGCCAAATTATACTAAATCACCGTCAAAGTTGGATATATAACTTGATAACACTGAGGACGAACAATTATTGTTTAAATAATTATTGTAGGAATTAGTATTTCTGTTCAAAGAAAATTTCTTACATCATATACGAGTAGTCCTCATAAATTCTACTCATAAATCTGATAAAACTGATCAACCCAAATAATCCCGCTCGTATATGAAATTTGTACTAAAAATTCGAGTCTAAAGCAAACTTGACTCATAATCCTGTACGGCCATACCTAAATTGAGTCGAGTCAGTCGACAAATATTGAACATGTATGATCACATATGAACCGAAATCTTTAAAATAATGAACCGACCGTTAAACTTTACCTAAAAAAAGGGGGAAAACCTAGGGTTTGGGTGCGGAATTGAATCGTGGAAGCTTGTTTATCAAAATTGATTGATAGTTTGATATGATATCATCCCTGTAGAGTGTAGACAGCAGCTTTGATTTGATTACGGTAAGTCAATTCTACTTTCAATTCTCTCAATCTCTTCTCTTTTTCATTTGAATTCAGAGAAATCATGGTTTACGAGCTCATTATAATTAGTTTAATTCTGTCAATCTCAGCTTTATTTCATTTGAATTATTAGTTTGATTTAGGATTTGGTTGGCTTAGGAGTATGTATATCTTCATCATAGTAAATTAGTAGTACTGGTATTTTGTCTTGTTTGATTAATTTCAGAATATGGAGGAACAAGACGACTCAACATATCCACGTAAAAGGGCTCGCAATAGTTTTCCATCAGACACATTACTCGATGTTATTCATGGAGTCGATTCAACGTTTTCAATGAGAAACGCTCTTCTTTTCTTATTCGGTGTCGACTGTCCAGCTCTGATTCGCAATAATAATAGTAGTAAAAGTGTGGAAGAAGGTGAATTAGTTGATGCCAATGATGTGGTGAAAGGAAAAGTGGTGATGGTTTGTCATTTTAGTCTGCCTCTGTCGTCCGAAGCTGTTGCCATTGCGCACGCTGTTTCTCTTTTATCTTCTGAGTTGCATTCCTTTGGTGCTTTTGAACTTATTCTCCTTGTCGACGAACTGGGGGTTGCAAACTGTAAAGGTCCCGCCTATTCCGACTTCGTTTCCCACTTCCCCCCATTCTGTCTTCTACTCCCCCCGTCTGTACATTTTGTACTCCGCCCCACCCCCTCTCATCCCATAGGTTTGTTGATAAATCGAGCTCCAGCTGTTAAGTGGGAGGGACCTCTTGACCTTTTTCTGCGATTTGGAGTCGACGCCTTTCCCTTTACACCCGAGAGGCTCTCCTGGACTACTCAGCGTGAAGAACGCACATTCTCCTGCAACTCATGGCATACTCTTTCTTCTTTTTTGACCTCCCAACCCTTAAATCCTACATTTCTCTGTAAAGGCGGCGTAGAAAGAGTGGACATATCTCATCTTGATTGGAAGTGTGTGGGCTTGTATCTCTGCCAAACCGGAAATTTGATACCTTCACTTGAGGACATTCATAAAAAATACAGCTGTTTGGGCGTGGAGTTTGAGATTGTCCTGGTGTACATGCCTTTCAATGACTTTGCCGACCCTCAATTGTTCCAAGACCGTATCAATTCCACCTTGAGGGACCGAAATATATCCTGGTGGGTGGTACCCTTCGTCAACTGGGTAAGCAGAAGGCTCTCCCGAATCTCCCAACTCCTTCACTATGATTCTCATGATGATCGGCTGATAATCATAGACCCGATATCCAAGTCTGTGGAGCTTCATGGTGAAGCAGCATTCATACAACACTTTGGCTCACCAAGTGCATATCCATATTCCTTCTCTAGGGAGCTTCTGGTCACTAGGGAAGTGGAAAGGCTTAGGGCAGTAACCCTCAAGTCGTTGTTGGTTTACGGGTCGATAAATTACCTTCTCTCTTCCAGATCCGATTTCTTGCATCGCGTACCTGTCACAGAGCTTCGAGGCAAGAATGTTCTTCTGTATCTTCACTATGCAAAGGACCATTCTAGCACTTGTTTCGATAAACTTGTCTTGTACTGTCAGACTATGGCGCTCGATCCCAATTTTGAGTCGGTCTTTGTCGGCTTGGATACAACATCTTTCCCTGATACTGGAAGTTCTTGTGCAATGCCATGGTTGGTACTCCCCTCAGACCCTAAGCACTCTGATTTTGTAACGAGGACGATATTCAGTAAGGGTGGCGAATGTAGTACTGTTATTTCTATTGGGATAGACGGTCGTATTTCTTCCTTACGTGCTCTACGACGTGTATGTTTTTCCTGCCCGGGTTTCCCCTTGAATGATAATCCGCGCAAGGCGAGGAGTGCAGAATCATCTGGCAATCTTGAGCCCCTATAATCATGTCTTTTGCTGCATTGATTATGAAAATGGTTTACCAATTTCTGTCATGTCTTCGCTGTTATTTATTAATTTGATCTAATTATTTTGCAGGGAGTCAGTTTGTTGAAGAACTGGATCATTGCAAGGCGCTTTTTCCTTTGCTAGAGGAAGATTACTTCTTTCCCGATGGCCCACTGCGTGGGAGAGTGAAACCACCTCATTTCTTTGTTGGTAGTATTGATGAAGATGAGTGGAACCAATATTTTGCGTCCAAAATTTATGATGAAAATGTGTCAATCGAGCCTGCGCAATACCCAGAGGTGGTCCACGAGAAAATGACAAAAATTGACATTAGTAAGAATTTCGATGTTGTCTCATTCCTCTCAGTTGATCATAAGATTGACTACTTGTTTCGCAATGATGGTAGTCTTACCACTCGTTTTAAAGTTGAGAGTCTTGGGGATAAAACATGGGTTATGATTTGTTGCTTTTCATGCCCCGTTTTCTTCAATAGCTCTATCTGTGAGACCTATTATGGTATTTCGGATGTCTGCTCTGAGTTGTATGAAAAGTATGGTGATTCTTTTGAGATGGTCTTAGTCTTTAAGATGAGTCGGGATTTTGAAGTTGATGATGTGGCTTTCCGACACATGTTGTCTGGCTTTCCTTCATCATGTCTTGTGGTTCCCTTTCACCGTCCGCTCTCCCGTGACTCTATATGCTACTCTCTCGGATTTTCAAGTTCTCCGATGGGTCTGTTTTTACGTGGAGATGAAAGGGATGTTATTTGGCACAAACAGTTAAGTGGTTTTCAATCATTTGGAATAGACACGTTTCCCTTTACCTTGGAAGACTTCAGGAAAAAATGTGCGGAAGAACGTAAGATACGGTGGAAGGGTCAGTCCCTTGAGAAACTATTTAGGTGCAGATCCACAGAATGTGTTCTTGCAAGGATACCGGGAGGCGGTGGTGATAGTTATGAGAAGACATCTATCGAACAGCTTCAGCTTCAGTCGAAGATCGTGGGTGTGTACCTGTGCTTTACAGGGGAGTCCATTCCGATGTTACATTGGCTGTGTGAACGGTGTAAAGCTGATAACATTGAGTTTGAGATTGTGGTAGTGTTGTTACCTTTTAGAGCTTTGAACTCAAACCCGAAGTTGTTCGAGGATGAGATAAAGAGTGTGTTGGCGAAATGGAATGCATCATGGTGGGTTTTACCGTACAAGGGTTGGGTTAGCCGGAGGTTAGAGCGACTTATGATATTCCCGGTGGAGGAGGAGTTGATCATTGTGGGCAACGGAGTTGTAGATCCCGATGGTGCATATTTCATACGCAAGTTCAAGAAATACATTAACCTTGAAGAAAAACCATCTTCAGCAACCGATGGCAGTAAATATGTTGCAGAAAGGCAGATACTGGTTAAAGAATTCAAAGACAAATATGTTGCTTCTGCGATGTAAGCTGCTACATCTGAAAGTTGTTGGGCTATTATTATTAAGGCGTGTCAAAGAAACGAACGAGATTGATTAGTTTGGGTTTAACATGAAAAATCTCTGTAATTATTGACACATGAACCCTATGTTTGGGACTTGTTGCTCTCTGCTTCTCTCCCTCCCTACATCTGGAATTCAACTTTGGCTAATGATGTTAGAAGCCGCATTATAATAGCGATCAGACCGGAAACCAATGTCTAGGGTACCTTCGTCTTAACCACTAGGCTAAGATATTTATGGTGATCTATTTATGGTAGTCCATTTAATTTATCGTGTTGATAACGTGTTATAAACTAAGAGAAAAAGAAAAACTAGAGACAAGATAGATGGAGAAAGAGTTTACATATGAACCTAAAGTCCAATAGATATTCATCTAATATGATTTCATAACATTCCACCTTGAATGTCCAATAACTCGATTAATATGCCTCATACAAACCATGCTAGAAAAAACCTCGTGGGAAAAAAAATATTAATATAGAATAAAGTACTCCTTTAGAATAAAAAATATTAATGTAGAAAAGAGTATAATATTCCTCAACACGCATATGATGTCGTTTTGATAGATGGGGATGGAATTGTTAGAGCTGACGTTCCTTTTCGAAGAGCGGAATCAAAGTATAGCGTTGAACAAGTAGGTGTAACTGTTGAGTTCTATGGTGGTGAACTGAACGGAGTCAGTGATGGTGATCCTGCTACTGTCAAAAAATATGCTAGGCGTGCTCAATTGGGTGAAATTTTCGAATCAGATCATGGTACTTTGAAATCTGATGGTGTTTTTCGCAGTAGTCCAAGAGGCTGGTTTACTTTTGTACATGCTTCATTAAAACTTTTATATGGAAAACTCAATGAGACAAAATCATAGATAAGAATATAAAGTACAGCCCGTCCATATTCCCCTGATTGTTCCATCACTCGGAAAATAACAATATTATCCATGATGTGACGATGATCCCTGATCTTTGAAATAACAATCATCATATTTGAGGAACTTCATAGATTTCTTCGATAACTACGAATCATTGATCATCACCTCAAAAAACTTATACAAATAATATGAAGATAATCGTTCATAATGAATGTTGCATTTTCATCCAAATAATCTTGTCATCTTTGCGACTGAAAACGTCTTAATTTTTTATAGTCAGATTATCAATAATTTGCATGAATATGATATGTGACTAAATTTAAACTATATGATATAATATGATGCAATGATGGGATAAGAAAACTAATATGAAATGATATACTCCCCGAGTTCCTATTTTTGTCCCACTTTCCTTTTTTAGTTGTGTTTGATATTTGTCACACTTTCTTTTTTAGGCCATCAATGCGTGGTTCACAATTATTCTCCCATTTTTCTATCTTTTTCCTTTTTTTTGAGTCACTTATTGTTTCCTTCTTAATTTCCATCCCAAAAGCAAATAGAACAATAATAGAAACTTAGAGGGAGTTCTTAGTTACTATATATATGCACATGATCACTCAATTTTGAAGTGATCTTGGATCGGGCCAATGCGGGCTTGGACCGGACCTAAGCAATAAAAATGATCCACATGAGCAGGTTAGCCGGGCCAGGCCAAACAAGCGGGCCTATTTTTTAAGCCCAAACCAAGCTCTGGCAGGCTAGAACAGGCTTTTCGGGCCAAAATGAGGTTTTGGGCCGTATAATTTAATGTTCTCGTATGAAATAAATATCTTAATATCACCATTTAATAATTTAGACTTATGTGTTTTGTTTATTAATTTTATAATTTCGTTAAAAATTAACGATAAACAACAATATCGACATACATATATCACTTTAAATATTATATATACTCCGTAATGAATAACGTAACAAATTTAAAATGTTTAATAAAATATACCTGAATATAATATGTACTCGTATTGGGTATTACTTTGAGTAATTACGAGCATATTACGGAGATACTAATCATAAACTTGACCTATAATCCTATACGACCATGAGTAGTTCTTCTGAGAGACGGTCTTTCACTAAATTTATTGAGAGACCAATTACAATTGGAGGTAAAAGTGGTACCAATAATACTCCTTCCATTTCATTGAAAGATTCCACCTAAAAAAGGCACATTTTTTAAGGACAATAATAAAATATTCAAAAGTAGAGAGAGGGTAAAGTAGGTGGGTCATTTATGTAAGAGAGAAGAGTGATATCAAAACAAGAAAGTGGAAGCTTTCAAAGAAATTTACGAAAAAGGAAAAGTGGAAGTTTTCATTGAAACGGAGGGAGTAATAATAATAGGTACGTTTAACATAAAAAAAAGTATACAAATATAAAAGGGGTACGATTGCTATAAAAACAAGTACTCCCTCCGATTTTAATTTTTCGCCCCATTTCATCAATATATAGGTGTAGTATTTTAATGAAATGGGGCAATAAATAAAAAACGGAGGTAGTACAAATCAAATTATTATTTGAAGGAACATTTAATAATAAAACTAGTCGCCATGCTCGTGCACCGCACGGGATTACTAATTGACTTGCTTAAATTTCATGTGATTGTCAGAGCGTGTGGTTGTAGAGGTTGTCATAATCGTGAATAGGCCAGAGGCTGCGAAGATCGAGTAATCAAAGTTACTAAAAGACTTACGACATGTAAACATAAAGAATGGCAAAAGTTGATATGATCCAGTGTAACTCCGAAACAGACATTAAAAAATGTGTGTACTATAGAGTCGTTGCAAAATGTAATCTGCTTAAATTATGCTTTTCGTTCTTCGGTGTTTTTCTCTGTCGGAGTCTATTTTGACTTTTCAACTTTTGGCCTCTTTTTCTCTATTGTTTCCTTCGCCCCGGATGCTTGCTTCGCCGGCACTTCAAAGCTGCAGGTCATTTTTGGTGTGAGGTTATGTTGCCGAAACATAAGTGAAAAATTACTTGCTGTTGGTGTAGGTAATAATAATTAACTTACTCCTTGTCTATCTTCCTCTTGTCATTTTTAGCTGAGGTGTTCACCGGAGGACTGGACTCCGTTGCAGGATGCCTTTCGGAGTTGTCTTGTTTTGGTTGCTCCTGCGAAAACATTGGACTTGTTTGGGTAAATGGCCTCGTGTGTAAAAAGATGCCGGTATTTTCGGGTAAGAATTGTTTTTGTTATCTCTGTTTTTTTGTCCTCTCTTCCCACTGTGGCTGGAGTCTGAGGGTCCTTTGGCGTCGGTAATACCTTTTGACACTTTAGTTCCCGTTCGGAGTTGTATTTTGTGATCCCAATCTTGACCTTCATGGTGTATTCTCTCCGGACACATTGTTGGAGTATGCCTAACACTTTCTCCTTTCCCCCGCTGTCACAACCCTTTGTTTTTTTACGTATGTCAGCGAAGTTGAATACCACAATGTAGGCATGAAAAATATTTATAGGGTGGTCGGAATTTATTGCTTAACCTAGGATTCTAAGTAATAATTGAGGAATAAGTTGAAGGGTTGATAACTCATGCATTTAGTAGGTAACCTAGGATTCTAAGTAGTAATTGAGGAAGAAGTTGAAGGGTTGATAACTCATGCACTTAATAGGTAACCTAGGATTCTAAGTAATCAATGAGAAAGTAGTGTAAGGGTCTCCTCACTTTGGATTCTAAGTTGTAATTGAGGTAGAAGTTGAAGGGTTGATAACTTATGCATTTAACTACCTTTCTTCACTTTGGATCCTAAGTAGTAAATGAGGAAGAAGTTGAAGGGTTGTCCATTGATCATTCATTCAACTCCCCACCTTTCAATTTCTAGCCAATAAGATCATGCCAAGTGTGTGCCTTAAGAAGTGAGGATTGGAAGAATGAAGCATGGGGGTTGCTTAAAAGAAAAACAAAGCATTCTCCATCCTCCATTTCCCCAAATCTCAAAGCTAAAGCAAGGCACGTGTCGCGATACTATTGGACGGAAGATGAAAACGTATGAAGCTAAAGCAAGCCACGTGTCGCTATACTATTGGATGGAAGATGAAAAGGTTTGAAGTGAAAGATGAAAAGGAGGAAGGAGTTATGGAGGAAGTTATGAAGTGGAAGATGAAAAGGTAGGAGTTATGAAGTGGAAGATGAAAATGAGGGAGTTATGAAGAAGATGAAAAGATATGAAGTGGAAGATGAAAAGGTATTCTCTCCCGATACATTGTTGGAGTATATCTAACACTTTCTCCTTTCCCCCGTTGTCACAACCCTTTGTTTTTGACTTATGTCAGCGAAGTTGAATACCACAATGTAGGCAATGAAAAATATTTATAGGGTGGTCGGAATTTATTGCTTAACCTAGGATTCTAAGTAATAATTGAGAAATAAGTTGAAGGGTTGATAACTCATGCATTTAGTAGGTAACCTAAGATTCTAAGTAGTAATTGAGGAAGAAGTTGAAGGGTTGATAATTCATGCACTTAATAAGTAACCTAGGATTCTAAGTAATCAATGAGAAAGTAGTGTAAGGGTCTCCTCACTTTGGATTCTAAGTTGTAATTGAGGTAGAAGTTGAAGGGTTGATAACTTATGCATTTAACTACCTTTCTTCACTTTGGATCCTAAGTAGTAAATGAGGAAGAAGTTGAAGGGTTATCCATTGATCATGCATTCAACTCTCCACCTTTCAATTTCTAGCCAATAAGATCATGCCACATTGTAGACACCCACATTTTGACCGCCAGGTGTCTATAGTAGGTCCCACCACACACCCGATGATGATAGGACGCGAACATGCTTTAATGGACTCGGATATGGGCTCGAAATCATGGACATTTGGTTTAGGTTTATCACGGAGTACAAATCTTACAAAATCAACCTCAAATCCAGGCCCAGTGGGTCGTTTCGAGTCAAATAAGACTAATTTGGGTCGATTCCGACACCAGGGGTAAAACCGTCTTTTAGCGACCGAGTCAAAACCCGGTCAAAAATATTCTCGAAACACGTGAGTCAGCCGTGACACCTCACGTGGCTGATTCGGTCACCAACACTACAAAAAATCAGCTTCGAAAATATTAAACAAATCCATTTAAGGATAGAATTCGATCTCAAGTAGGAATTCTATCCGAAAACCAAAATAATTCACCGACCGAGCTCAAACACTCGGCCGAGATGTCCAAAACAGCCGAAATACTCCACCAACCAGCCAAGATTCATTGCTTCTTCACCAAGCAACGGAATTTATGTTCCTCTCGACTTCATCTTACGTTTTCTATCTTAATCGGTATTTCTTGTCGTACAAGCAAGGCTACCTCCACTCCTATAAATAGGACCCTCGCGACACACATTCAACATTCATTATCTACCCATTACCAATCATCAAAAATTCAGAATTAATCTACAATTATTCATCAACCCCAACATACATCCAAAAGGCACCGAAATACCGTCAAGATCAACCCGACAAATCCGACCCACACGCCGGCCGAAACCCACCACATCACACGACCAAACCGACACCTTAACTCATCCCGCATCATCTCGACGCTCCCGTGCCTAAGCCACTTTCCGACGAGCTCTATATCGAGAAAACAAAGCATGTAGGTTGAGGGTGTAAATCAAACCCGACTCTTCTCTTTTCTCTCCCTCTTTCTCGTTTTTTTTTTCTTTTTTGTGTCGTGTCTTTGGTCCTCATTTAATATGGGTCGTTGTCGCACTTTTATTTATTTCTAATAATCGATACTACAAAAACTATTTTTATATAACGTTCTTAAAATACGATATCGATTCTCTAATCGAATATCGTATCTAACAAGAACTAAATTAATTAATTCTCGTTGATGCTAATAAAATCGTTACATCTTTTTTTTAAACAAAATTCGATGATTTTATACGCGGAGAGAATTAACATCTTTTTTCGTTCAAATTCTTTTTTTCACTTTTTTCGTTCAAAACAAACTTTTTAAAAAACCTTTTCTAAAATCATTCCGACTATTCGATATCGATTTCATAATCGAATAACGAATATTAAAAATATAAATCGAGTATAAATTAATCCATATTTGTACGCGATTCATAAAAATTGACGATTTTCGACAAATAAAAAAAACGGACAGACCACCACGCGAGTCGCGCGCCTGTCAGGCGACTCGCGCGGTGGCCTGGTTCGCCGAGTCTTCTTTTTTCGTTTTCTCGCTTTTCTATTTTTTATTCTTTTTGGATCTTACATAAAAAGCGACTTTTGCGACATATTTCAATAAATACTTTTTTTGACCTCGGTCAACACGTGTTAATCCATCACGTGTCATTAAATCTTTTTCGAATCATGCATATTATTTATTTACGTCTTTATTCAATTTATTCAATCGTTACTAACTTGTTTTCTCGTGTTTGTAGCAATTTATTTATTTTCATCTTTCGTTTTATTAGACTAAAACGAACTTCATATGCTAAAATAACTTCGACGTTATTAGTTTAACATGCATTAAACGACTTAGCAACCCATTTATTTATTTTTCTCACATGCTTAGGAAAATAATGTTTGCATATCATTCAACCGTCGAACTAAGCCGTGTACACCAAAAACGAACGATATCTTAGTAAAGGCCGCTAAGTGCGGGCGGGGGTGGGTGTTCTTAGTGAACTTTCCAACACGTACCCTCACCCCTTACTCAGAACCATGGTTTCCGGATGTCCGAATCCATTGGCAACGAGAGTCATTCAAATACACGACATCCGATAATGTCGGTATCGGTATCATAATGCAAAGGGACGAGCCCAATAAACTCTGACATCGGAAATGGGCCGTATTTTGTATACGGCCCACTACGACATAGAGTGGGCTCGATTGGTTCCGAATAACCACAAAATTCGGTGGCGACTCCTACTTCGATTTAAATTTCAATTTGATCATCTCATATGGAGATTCATTCGCCTCTCCAAACCCGCGCGTGGCCGCGTCGGGGTGGACCTATGTCATGTCCACACACGTGTGTGCCTTAAGAAGTGAGGATTGGAAGAATGAAGCATGAGGGTTGCTTTGCTTCCCTTTTAATAGAATATATAGAATAGATAGGTACGAATAACATATAAAGTGGTACTGAGAGGTTGTCTCTTAGTAACATATTGAGTATAATGGAGAGACGGTATTTTCCAAGAATTTGTGTACGGCCATACCTAAATTAACTACAAGTATAGATTTCGTCCCTCCTCCCTGTCATGGGCAACGGCAACTCAAATATAGCTTGGATAACGTGTTGCGTCATGAGGGCCTGAAGGCGATTTTCATCCCACGAACCTGTATCTTCATCAATTAACTCTGCCACCAAAGTTTCAGGAGTAGCCTCAAGATTCACAGAAGGGAATCGTTGCCCAAAAGAACAGGGGAGCCACTGGTCCACCCAGATACGAATCGACCTCCCATTGCCCACCCTCCACCGGAGAGACCCTCCAGGAGCAAAGATTTTGCCCCCCAAATACTCCGCCAACAGAATGAAACTCGGGTCGTACCCACGTTGTGCTTCCAGAAAAGACGAGTTTTTGAATACCTGGCTTGCTTTAAGAACACGGGAAAGGAGGGAATCAGGGGACGTAAGTAATCTCCAAGCTTGTTTGGCTAAGAGAGCTTGATTGAACACCCGGAGATCGCGGAAACCCATACCTCCATACGTCTTCGGCCTACATAATTTGTCCCAGGACAACCAATGCAGTTTACGATGACTTTCCGACGAACCCCACCAAAACCGCGCCATAACCTTGTGCATCTCTCCAATAATTCCATCGGGAATCGCAAAAATACTCATTAGATACGTCGGGATAGCTTGGGCGATAGATTTAATTAAAATTTCTTTCCCCGGCTTCGATAATAATTTCTCTTTCCACCCTTTTACCTTTTTCCAAATACGATCCTGGAGGCAAGCAAAGATAGACTTTTTCGAACGACCTATAATCGTCGGCATACCCAAGTACTTCTCATGTTTATCTACCTCACGGACCCCAAGAAGACGCACAACTTCCTGCTTCACATTCCTCGACACCAATTTGCTAAAAACAACTTCAGTCTTGGCATAATTTATCTTCTGTCCCGAGGTTCGTTTATACTGGCTAATAAAGTTAGCGATTTTGAGCATTCCTCCATTGTAGCTCTAGTAAAGATAATCAAGTCGTCAGCGAAAAACAGGTGGGAAATTTTCGACAAATATTGAACATGTATGTCCTAGATCTTTAAAATAATGAAACGACCGTTAAACTTAAAAAAAAAAAAAAAAAGGGCTAGGGTTTGTGCGTGGAATTGAATCGTGGAAGCTTGTTTATCAAAATTGATTGATATGATATCATACCAGCTTTGATTTGATTACGGTAAGTTAATTCTACTTTCAATTCTCTCCATCTCTTCTCTTTTTCACTTGAATTCAGAGAAATCATGGTTTAGGAGCTGATTATACTAATTATAATTAGTTTAATTCTATTGCTAATTCTGTCAATCTCAGATTTATTTCATTTGAATTATTAGTTTGATTTAGGGTTTGGTTGGCTTAAGAGTATATCTTCATCATAGTAATACTGGTATTTTGTCTTGTTTGATTAATTTCAGAATATGGAGGAACGAGACGACTCAACATATCCACGTAAAAGGGCTCGCAATAGTTTTCCATCAGACACATTACTCGATGTTATTCATGGAGTCGATTCAACGTTTTCAATGAGAAACGTTCTTCTTTTCTTATTCGGTGTCGACTGTCCAGCTCTGGTTCGCAATAATAGTAGTAGTAGTAGTAAAAGTGTGGAAGAAGGTGAATTAGTTGATGCCAATGATGTGGTGAAAGGAAAAGTGGTGATGGTTTGTCATTTCAGTCTGCCTCTGTCGTCCGAAGCTGTTGCCATTGCGCACGCCGTTTCTCTTTTATCTTCTGAGTTGCATTCCTTTGGTGCTTTTGAACTTATTCTCCTTGTCGACGAACTGGGGGTTGCAAACTGTAAAGGTCCCGCCTATTCCGACTTCGTTTCCCACTTCCCCCCATTCTGTCTTCTACTCCCCCCGTCTGTACATTTTGTACTCCGCCCCACCCCCTCTCATCCCATAGGTTTGTTGATAAATCGAGCTCCAGCTGTTAAGTGGGAGGGACCTCTTGACCTTTTTCTGCGATTTGGAGTCGACGCCTTTCCCTTTACACCCGAGAGGCTCTCCTGGACTACTCAGCGTGAAGAACGCACATTCTCCTGCAACTCATGGCATACTCTTTCTTCTTTTTTGACCTCCCAACCCTTAAATCCTACATTTCTCTGTAAAGGCGGCGTAGAAAGAGTGGACATTTCTCATCTTGATTGGAAGTGTGTGGGCTTGTATCTCTGCCAAACCGGAAATTTGATACCTTCACTTGAGGACATTCATAAAAAATACAGCTGTTTGGGCGTGGAGTTTGAGATTGTCCTGGTGTACATGCCTTTCAATGACTTTGCCGACCCTCAATTGTTCCAAGACTGTATCAATTCCACCTTGAGGGACCGAAATATATCCTGGTGGGTGGTACCCTTCGTCAACTGGGTAAGCAGAAGGCTCTCCCGAATCTCCCAACTCCTTCACTATGATTCTCATGATGATCGGCTGATAATCATAGACCCGATATCCAAGTCTGTGGAGCTTCATGGTGAAGCAGCATTCATACAACACTTTGGCTCACCAAGTGCATATCCATATTCCTTCTCTAGGGAGCTTCTGGTCACTAGGGAAGTGGAAAGGCTTAGGGCAGTAACCCTCAAGTCGTTGTTGGTTTACGGATCGATAAATTACCTTCTCTCTTCCAGATCCGATTTCTTGCATCGCGTACCTGTCACAGAGCTTCGAGGCAAGAATGTTCTTCTGTATCTTCACTATGCAAAGGACCATTCTAGCACTTGTTTCGATAAACTTGTCTTGTACTGTCAGACTATGGCGCTCGATCCCAATTTTGAGTCGGTCTTTGTCGGCTTGGATACAACATCTTTCCCTGATACTGGAAGTTCTTGTGCAATGCCATGGTTGGTACTCCCCTCAGACCCTAAGCACTCTGATTTTGTAACGAGGACGATATTCAGTAAGGGTGGCGAATGTAGTACTGTTATTTCTATCGGGATAGACGGTCGTATTTCTTCCTTACGTGCTCTACGACGTGTATGTTTTTCCTGCCCGGGTTTCCCCTTGAATGATAATCCGCGCAAGGCGAGGAGTGCAGAATCATCTGGTAATCTTGAGCCCCTATAATCATGTCTTTTGCTGCATTGATTATGAAAATGGTTTAACAGTTTCTGTTATGTCTTCGGCTCTTCGCTGTTATTTATTAATTTAATCTAATTATTATGCAGGGAATGGGCTTGTTGAAGAACGGAATCATCGCAAGGCACTTCTTCCTTTGCTAGGGGAAGAGTACTTCTTTCCCGATGGCCCACTGCGTGGGAGAGTGAAACCACCTCATTTCTTTGTTGGTAGTATTGATGAAGATGAGTGGAACCAATATTTTGCGTCCAAAATTTATGATGGAAATGTGTTAATCGAGCCTGCGCAATACCCAGAGGTGGTCCACGAGAAAATGACAAAAATTGACACTAGTAATAATTTCGATGTCGTCTCATTCCTCTCAGTTGATCATAAGATTGACTACTTGTTTCGCAATGATGGTAGTCTTACCACTCGTTTTAAAGTTGAGAGTCTTGGGGATAAAAAATGGGTTATGATTTGTTGCTTTTCATGCCCCGTTTTCTTCAATAGCTCTATCCGTCTGACCTATTATGCTATTTCGGATGTCTGCTCTGAGTTGTATGAAAAGTATGGTGATTCTTTTGAGATGGTCTTAGTCGTTAAGATGAGTCGGGATTTTGAAGTTGATGATGTGGCTTTCCGACACATGTTGTCTGGCTTTCCTTCATCATGTCTTGTGGTTCCCTTTCACTGTCCGCTCTCCCGTGACTCTATATGCTACTCTCTCGGATTTTCAAGTTCTCCGATGGGTCTGTTTTTACGTGTGGATGAAAGGGATGTTATTTGGCACAAAAGCTTAAGTGGTTTTCGATCCAATGGAATAGACACATTTCCCTTTACCTTGGAAGATTACGGGAAAATATGTGCGCAAGAACGTAAGATACGGTGGAAGGGTCAGTCCCTTGAGAAACTATTTAGGTGCAGATCCACAGAATGTGTTCTTGCAAGGATACCGGGAGGCGGTGGTAATTATTATGAGAAGACATCTATCGAACAGCTTCAGCTTCAGTCGAAGATCGTGGGTGTGTACCTGTGCTTTACAGGGGACTCCATTCCGATGTTACATTGGCTGTGTGAACGGTGTAAAGCTGATGACATTGAGTTTGAGATTGTGGTAGTGTTGTTACCTTTTAGAGCTTCTAACTCAAACCCGAAGTTGTTCGAGGATGAGATAAAGAGTGTGTTGACGAAATGGAATGCATCATGGT
Source organism: Agrostemma githago (assembly GCA_958450325.1). Taxonomy (NCBI): domain Eukaryota; kingdom Viridiplantae; phylum Streptophyta; class Magnoliopsida; order Caryophyllales; family Caryophyllaceae; genus Agrostemma; species Agrostemma githago. The sequence continues at coordinate 4,253,153 of OY288259.1, forward strand.
GGGTTTTACCGTACAAGGGTTGGGTTAGCCGGAGGTTAGAGCGACTTATGATATTCCCGGTGGAGGAGGAGTTGATCATTGTGGGCAACGGAGTTGTAGATCCCGATGGTGCATATTTCATACGCAAGTTCAAGAAATACATTAACCTTGAAGAAAAACCATCTTCAGCAACCGATGGCAGTAAATATGCTGCAGAAAGACAGAGTCTGGTTAAAGAATTCAAAGACAAATATGTTGCTTCTGCGATGTAGCTACCTCAGTACTATGCTGCTACAACCCAAGGTTGTTGGGCTATTATATCAAACAAAAGAACGAGTTTGGATTAAGGCATATGTAATGCAATACTCGTGGTTAACCCAAACTCGAACCTGATCCTAAAATTTCTAATTTATTTAGCGGGCCGATCTAGCTTCGATAGACCTGGGCCTAATTCCATGCATTGAGCATGCATGTGTAGGTTAGACCCGAATCATGCGGACTAACAAATGTGGACCGGTAAAACGAGCTGGGTCTGGTCAAACCGTTTAACTTACCAGGTCTACTAACTACGCCCCTAAATTTCTCATGTCCACTCGACCAGTTTCTCATAACTTCACATCTAGTGTACATCTGCCTTACTCATTGCACTAAAACATCTTCAACTTTGTTTTTTGGCCGAATCTGAACCCAGTTTCATAAATACCATCCTCTATATCTTCACATATAAAAGTCTCGACTCATTCATATAATGATACACTTTACAAATCTTTATGAAAAAACAATCTTTCACAAGACCTACTCGCGGCTTAATAATGTGGATGATGATAGGTGAGGGGAGGGCATATAGTGACAATAAATCCTCACATGGGTTTATATATCTTATATCTATCCCAAAGCAAAGTTGTAGTAATAGGAAGAGAATATGTCCAGCCATTTACGCCGCACCGTGGGCCGCTTTCTCTTTACTTCCGTTACGTTTTTCCAACAAACACCTGCCTCTGCCTCCCTCCCTGCTTCACATTTCTCGCATCACAAACCCTTTGCTTAGGACTACTAATCTTTAAAATTGACTCGAACTCAAACTCAAACTTTACTTCACGAGCATAAATCGAGCAAGATCAATCTCGTGTTTACCTAGAAGTTGAGAACTGGTTGATGACTGAAGTCCAATAATTGATTCTCATATCTTGTCAGATCACATAAATAATGTTACTTCATTACTGAGTGATTCAAGTTAATTAAGATTGATCCTCTTTTACGATGAAAACAAATCTCCTCACTCGTTTTTTTTGTGAATCATGATATCGACCGTCATAAATACAAGTACAGTAGTAGTTAACAAGATGGAAGTCAAATCACTACAAATTACCAAATTAAATTACTCCGTATCAAATATAAATTCTTGTTTCAAATTTGTATATCCGTCATATAAGTGAAAGTTTTATCATATTTATGCAAACCGGATTTTATTTGATTGGTTAACGAAATCCATGGGCTAGTTAGGCAACTAGACTACCACACATACTACTAGTAGTAGCTTAGTAGTTAGTACTAGAATCCTTTGACCAATCCAATATTAGCGTAAAACTACGTAGCAAAAGAATGATCAAGAAATGTGAAAAAAATGTCAATGATTAAGAGAGATGATGCGTTGATTCATACAAGTATGTAGGTGTGTGAAGACAAAATCACCATTATTATTATTATTATTGATATTTAATCATTTAATGATTTTTCGTCGATTTAGTATATCGAGCTAATTAGAACAGATTTCGATCCTAAATCAACGAATCATGTTATGTCGTGGTCCAAAGATTATAATTTTTGCATACTGACCTAATTTGACTGCATCAGAACGGATCAGATTTCGACGGTTAATTGACCAATCAATTTTTGTCGGTACCCACGGGTTATAACTTCCGAATTTTAATCATAGAGAACATGCTGGATCAGGTTTGATTTCCAGATCAGGTCAAAATTTGACAGGTTTACGTAGCGGTTTGTTGGTGTGTGAGGACAAAATCAACATATTATTATTATTATTATTATTATTATTGATATTTTAATAATTTTCGTCATCGACTTAACATATCAAGCTAATCAAATCGGATAACATCCGGTTTGGCACTAAATCAAATTAATCAACGAATAATTTTATATCATGACCCACGAATTATAATTTCCGGGTTTCAAGCTAAGAAGAACGAGTTGGATGGGGTCGGGTTTGCAAATCAGGTCGAAAAATTGACAAGTTTATGTTGGAGCATGTTGGTGTGTAGACAAAATCACCATCATTCATATTATACGAGTAATAATTCTAGTGACTTATCATCAACTTAGCATATCGAGCTAATCAAATCGAATCAGAATATACCAAATTTCCGCCTAAATCAACGAATCATTTTATATCACGATCCACAGATCATAATTTTCGAGTTTTTTATCTTAGAAAAAGGTGTTGGATCAAGTCGGGTTTGGAGATGGATTCAAAATATGACAGGTGAATGGGGGGGGATGTTGGTGTGTGAAGACAAAATGAGCATTATTTTGACGCCCCCCCTTACAATACACCTTAGCCTTCCTGCTCATGCACATGCACATGCTTCATCTCCATCTCTACTCTCCTCCAGGCCCCCACACCCTCACCCTCACCCTCACCCAGCTGTATCATGATGTCGACTCCCCCCTTTCTCTCTTATTTCTTTGACTATCAAATCATGTTTTTCCGCCTCGGATCAAATGGGTTATTCTGGTTTAATTAGAAATCACGAGTTAGAATCCTATAAGTATTAGAGGTGTAAAGTTACCAATTAGCCCGGTCTAGGTTTGGTTCGGTGTGCACTAGGGGAAATGAATAAAAAATAGCCTTACAAAGGGATTTGGACTAATGGGTCTAGATTTGAATCCCTCCCCATCGGTCAATCTCTGGGTGTGACAATTTGAGTTAGTGTGGTTCGGTTTGCACTAGGAAAAAGTGAATAAAAATAGTCTTATAAAGGGGATTTGATATGGTCCAAACTTGGAAATATATCATACCTAATGGGTTTCGATCTGGGTCCGCTCTTAATCGGTTCAGTCTCACGATTTGGTAATTTGAGTTATAAGGTGTTCCTCCGGCTACTTAAGATTCATAAGGAAGAACTTTGACGTGATTATTCATTGACTCGTGGATTAGGACCCTTCCAAATGTGTTCATTATACTTAATCGGAGATCCCGAGTTCGAATGCTCGTAAATCTGGAATGTAAAATGTTGAAACTCATAAAGCGGAGTTTTTTAAAAGGGAGGGGGATCGAACCTGAGACCTATCTTCCAAGTATCTCGCTCTTAACCATTAGACTAAGACATTTACGATTCTACGAGCTGATGATATATATAAACCAAAAACAATAAATTTTGTAACGCCTAGTCTTTAAATTGTGAGTCCAAAACTTGGTATTCATGGTAGGGGAATAAATAAGTTAAAAGGTTTTCAATTGGAACAGTTTTAGGCAAATACTCGTATCATCTAATAAAACGAAGTATTTAATGACTTTTGTCTTGGATATTTAATGTATCACATATTATACTATATTATCGTCATATAGTATCATGTGTTACTATCATTTTATATTGAAAATTGATCGTTTATGTTAATATTGTCATTTCATATGAATTACTCCCTCCATTCAAATCCAATTGTCACTATTTATTTTGGCACATTTGTCGATGTGCGTTTTACCCTAGCGATATCTTTCATTTTATATTAGCAAAAATTATAAAAATTTGATATTCTTAATGTATTCATAAAGACGAATCAAACAAAATCCCACATGATTATATTCTCACTTATAAATTGTCGAGAATATCGAAGATTCTTCTCAAGTGTGAATAGTGTCAAAAAATGAAATGTGAAGAGTGGATTTGAATGGAGGGAGTACTTTTTTTTAGTCTCATTGTTGTCATTTATGAATAGGACATAGAGTGGTACTGAAAAGTGGTCTTCCTTACAAGAATAACAAGATTTTGTGTTCATTTATTTATCTTTTAATTCGTATATTATTTGTAAAAAATATTTTAATCAAAAGGTAAACAAATGATCGAAACGCGGAGGGTAAAAGATAAATCTAACAGATACTCCATATATTCAACTTTAATTATTTGTTCTGTGATTGGTTGTTCTTATGTACAAAATTCAACTAGAGACAATCTTACAATAATGTTAATACGAAGTACTCCGTATAATGTTATTATAAAACCTTTGAGAGGTTACAAAATTTTAATTTATTTTTATTGGTAATTATGGTGCACTATGGGTAAGTGTGTTCTAGTATTAAATGTCTTACACAAATTTCATGTGAAACCGTATTACAAGGGTGGAAGCGATTGACTAAAGTCTCAAAACAATCTAATTGTATGGGCAATCAATGTCTATATTTATTCCTGATTTATACTTCGTACACAAAACTTAATAGAAACTATGTAAATCAATTACTTAAATGTTCTTCACCGAAAAAATATTTGTTCCTCTCATACAAGAATTTGTATTTTCTCAGTCAAATAAAGTTGATACTGTACTTTATATTAAATTTCGGTCATTATTACAATACTATTTATGTCTCGATCATTTGTTTTTCTTTTATTATATTTAAGTGATACCTTGCTCAACATCTAAATTGAAGATTTGAGTTTGATCGTACTTTAAATTAATTCAATTTAACCCGTCCTGACCTCATCTCGACTTGGTTAATTATTCTCAACCGATATAGAAGACTACTCCCTCCGTTCCAATGAATTGTTTGCCTTTGATTTTGGCACCAAGGGTAAGAGATCCAATTAAGATGTGACATGTGGAGTCAAGGATCAAATTACGTATAAAAAGATTCCTAAAATAGAAAGATAAACAATTCATTAGATGTCCCAATATGGAATAGGCAAATAATTCATTGAAACGGAGGTAGCAGATCAAAAGTGGCGATAATAATATATAAGTAATTGAAACGACCTAGCCCAAAACGACTTTGACTCAATTTTACTCTCAAGTTTCATACAAATCCCATATCTGGAGTCGAACCATTCGATGGAGCGCAATCTAATCTAATTGACCCGTAAAAAGGGTGTATATAAGTCTATGTCTTACTCTTACAGAATCAAAGAATAAAAAAACACAACACAGCCAGCAAAGCATAGAAAAAGCTTTGGATCCACATCCACATCCACCTCCCTCAAGGCCCAAAATTACACCTGTAATCACTCTGTCCACACCAAACAAACAACAGCCGCAAAAATAATTCCCTCCCTAATAAATCACATCATCTCTCTTATCACTGTAAATCACACCTATATTGAATCCGGTTTCATATTAGTGTATCACTCTTGTATTTCATATTATACCTGGTATGAAACCTTACTTATTGCATAAATAAAATATATACAAATATTATAACTTGTCATCCCGTGTATAGTGTGGCACATGTGTGGGACACAGTAATGGGACGGGGATCCGCACTGCATTATAACGAGTTAAATATTTACTCCGTATCATTTACGGGGGTTGATAGTTAGGAATAAAGTACTTCTCAATTTTTGAAATGTGGTTTCATATTCAATGCAAATAGTTGATATTCGATTCGTTTTTATAATACGTTGATTGACGAATGTATCAATCATAACTCAAATTAATGGAAAATTTTTTAGGGATTTTCTACGTGGTACCCCTGAACTTTTTACTTTTCTACCTTATACCCCTACCCTTTTTACATGTACACATGGTACCCTTGTATTTTACTAAAACTTTCTTTGGTACCCCCTAAACTTTATTATTATCTTTATTGGTACACCTGAACTTTTTTTTCCGTCATATTTTGACAACAAATTACCTTTTTATGCTCAAGATTAAAAGTTAAACGCATCTAACATACCTAATTAACTTATAATTAAACTGAAACTAACAATTTTGTACGTATTTGCAGTTTATACTCAAGATCTAAACGAATTATATTTTTGACGTTATATTGTCAAATCAAATGATAACACTTCAATTAAGCTCAGTTACTTGTTAATTATCTAAGTTAAATGATATTGAAGTCTTAATTCTAAACTAAAAACATAATCTAATGACAAAACTTGATGGAAAAAAAATTTCGGGGCGCTAGTTAAATTAATAATAAAATTCAAGGGTATCATGTATAGACATAAAAAAGGAGGGGTACCAGGTAGAAAAGCGAAAAACATAGGGATACCGCGTAGAAAATCCCAAATTTTTATATTCCCAGTAAAGTGGTAAACATAAAAAATATTTCCTTCCTTTTATTTTGGCCATTATTATAATAAATCAGTAAAGGATGATTTTATTTCAATATCAGCTAATAATATGCGATGTGTCAGAGAATGTATAGACTAACACACAGAAGCAAGACACAAAATTGATAATGAATAAAGTATCGACGTTCTTAATAGCGCCCGGCTTTTGTCGTTTCAATATGAATTATTAATATTTGACTCGTTGTCATATTATGAATTTATGATAAATATCTCATCACAAGTAGAAATTTATCGAAATTTTTTGTTACTTTTACTACTTTTACTAAATACAGAGTACACGATTAATAAACATATGAAAATCTTCTTTTCCTTTTGTACTCCTCTCAATTAATTTGATTCTGATGGCGGAAAAAAAAAAATATTACTACTTTCGTATCTATATGTTTGTCCACTTTTTAATATAATACTCTACCCATATATTAAATAAAGTGAACGAACCTATAGATACGGAGGGAGTATTTGATTCTTGTGGTTAATTTTTTCTACTTTGACATCCAAATAATCTCTTTCCAAATTCCAACTATATATTTTTATATTCTTTCCTATATTTCTTCATATGCTTACGTCACCACTACCCATATGCCACGTGTCCTCCGCGTTTTCTCCACGTAATCAGCATCCTATGTGTCAATCATCCACTCTCCTCATCGTACGACTACGCTGTCTTACGGTGGAACTCCTCGTAGCATTCGGACTATTTATATTTACGACGGCAAATGACTTTATCGTGTTATCGCGAAATCGTCGCAATATATAAATTATCGATTGTAATGAAAAATATTATACGCTAGTAGTATAATTTACTCTGTATTACGAGTATTCTTTAATGAATCAATACTTTATTAATCTTTACGAACCTCTATATTTTGTACAAATATAGGTTAAAATCAAGGGGTTAATAGAGGTCGTCGACGATCAATGCTCCGTGGTTTCTATTATTGTTCCTAAATACAATCTCGATTCCAATTGTCAAGATACGAGTATTTGATAGACCTAACAAATCAGTCAATTATCGAGATACTTGATAGACTTGAAAAATGAATCAATTAGGTCATGCTCTAAATAGGTCAACTTGAATCAATCATATTTGGATCGATAAATATCAAATATGGTTCGTTTCATTTCTGAGTTACAACTCGTACTCGAATCTTCAAATCATAATCGGCCAAGTCATTAGACTCGAGCCAGTATATTACCATGTTTAATACCGACTAGATACGAATATACGATAACACGACAAACCCGATACAACTAGTCAATTAGTAGTCTATCACTTACTTAGTCATTAAACACGGATCAATATTACTTACTCGATACGATGACATGATAAACCCGATACCAGGTCTAACACCGATTAGATACGATAACATGGCAAACTCGATACGGCCAGTACTTCATCTGTTTATCATTTAGTCAGTAGTTACGATCTATCATCTACTATCCGATTCCACCACTATTCTACTAGAACGATATGATTAGTATTTCCCAGCCTAATATCGACTAGAAACAATGACATGATAAACTCGATGCCAACACTGCTCTACCATCTAGTCACCAATTACTATTGGTATTTCCAACCCCGATAAACGATAAGATACGATAACGTGACAAACCCGATAGAATCAATACTCTACCGTTTAGTCACTAGATACGATGACGTGATAGACCCGATACGAGCACGAGTCTATCATTTATATAAAATAGGACCTACATCCACCACCAATAATTGCTCATTCCTCCTAATCCTCCCTGTACTCTTACTGGCATTTCTTCTCCTTCTCCTCCTCCTCCCACCCCTGTTTTTATTCTTCCAATCTCAATTTTTTCCCCCATTTTTTTTCCTCACCTAAAACCCCTAAACAATCCCCTCTTCTCATATATATATATATATATATAATCCTCACATACACTCACACATAATTATAATTATAATTACATTAATTACTCTCAAAACCCCAATTCCAAACCCCAATTTCAATCAATTAATTAATAATTATGACAAATAAAATGTTAATACTATTAAGATTATGGTTTATAGTTTACATACTTACAACCATGGCTTTCCTTCTCGAATCCAAATTAGTTAAACCCGTCACGAACCCGATATCGATATACGACGCGTTAGAATCACACGGGTTACCAATCGGGTTACTACCGAAAGGAGTAAAGGGGTTTGTTCTAGAGGAAGACGGGCGGTTCGAAGCGCACTTGGATCAAGTATGCCGCTCCAAGTTAGACAACCAGTTTGAATACAAAAAGGATATTTCGGGTCGGTTAAGTTACGGTCGGGTTGCTAATTTGACGGGTATGGAGTCGTTGGAGTTGTTTGTATGGGTTTCGGTAAATGGGATCCGGGTCGATATTCCAAATTCGGGTCGGATTCATTTCGATCTTGAAAAGGGTGTTCATAAAGAGCTCAGCGTTTCGTTGTTCGAAACGCCTGCTGATTGTGTCGCCGTTTCCGGTCCAACTTCGGTTGACTTTGATCATCTTTTGACTACCACGGTATTACAGTAATTTTTTTTCTTATTTATTCTCCGCTATGTTGTAGATTAACACGGGTGAAATAACACGTCATTTAAATTAATTGGATAGATAAAGAGCATACGACACGAGTTATTATTTGACCCGTTTATCTTGCAACTCATTTTACTAGAGTAATTATAGTTCTTATATATATAATTTGATGTATATATTCCATCTCGTCTATTTGTTTATCTTGAATTAGATTAGATAGGTAAAAAAATGATCGGAACTAGGGATTGTTATTAGTAAGAATTTTGGGTCAGCTTTGAATTAATTAAAGGTGTAATTTTTAGGCATTTAGCTGTTTTTTTTCTTCCCTTACAATAGGAAAAGTTCCACCATTTTCTCGGGTGTCTTCAACTTTTGAAAAAAGTCATAGTAGAGTAGGGGCTATGTTTTGGTGAATGAGAGAAACAACTCTAGCTCTATTGCATAAAGCTACAATAATGGGGCGCCTGGAACTAACACGCGCCGCATTAGAGCTAGAGTTGTTTCAAAACACTAGACATTGTCTCGCTGTTGTGTTGACGGATGTAATTGGTGTGATTGCAGGAAACGGAAACGGAAACGGACATGGAGATGGGCATGGAGGGAGGTGTAGGAAACCGTCGATTGGGGCAGAGAAGGAGTCGAAAGGACGTAATGTAGTAAAAGAAAGGTACTCATAGTAGAGATGAAAGATGAAGAGGGGAATTAAGTGAGTGAATGAAGGATGATGAATTGGTTGGTTGGTTGGTTAGGGGGATTTGGGGGATGGGTGTGGTGTGGTGTGGTGTCAATGTTGGTCAAAACTCATTGTATATTTTGTGTTTTTGTTCATAGCAATGCTTCTATGATTATTGCTTTGCCTTTCTTTTGTGTATAGTGCAGAGTCCTCGGGTTCCCTGCCACAGCAATTTTGAGCCTCGATTCTGGATTGAGGGTAAATACATAATCGTCATGCAAACGGCCCATCATCACAGTCGGGTTTCATTGGATTCTTCGACTCTATTTGATTGGATTGGATTGGATTATCGAAGCAACACGGTTTCAAAATCGGTATAAATTAGTAATAATAATAATAATAATGCTCTCTATTAATATCTTTACATTTATTTTGCCCTAAATGTTGCTTTGTATGTTCAGATTCTTTTGCCTATGTGAGCTTGATTGTCTGCTGGTTCCTTCTTCTTACTGTTCTAGCTCTATTCATCTCATGTAGTGTGAAAATATATAGCTGGTGAAAAAAAAAATACTATTCAATAATTGCTCCAATCATTCAATCCCAATAAATAATTTATTTGTTCCTTTTAGTATTTAATTTGGTCTATATGCATTTTCAATTCACCGTGAGACCGTCTCATGTAAGTCTGATAGGTTAAATCGTCCCGGTAATCGCAATCATTTGCTTGCAAACTTGTTTGTCATTGTTTGGGTTCAAAGATGAATGATGCTTCAAGGAACATTATACATTGTAGACTTGTAGTACTAGTTTAATCCCAACTAGCTAGGTCACTCTTAGCAATAATTTTCATAAGATTCTTTTCCATTTCTAAGATTTAAATAGCGTCATTGAATGATACTGAACCGTACCACGTTCTATTCAGAGCTATAAATATGTTTTACAACACGTAATGATGTTGATAATCTCGAGATTTTTTAAGTAATTAGTACGTATTTCCTACCTAAATTGTTAGCTTTTAATGACAATAATAATCCAAACTTGTTCCTCTTAATGATACTTTACTTCTTGGTCACTTCCACTTGAAGATCTTGCTTGTGAAACTTGAATTTGAAGCACATTACTCTATCATATAGAAGTAGATTCATAGACAAACCCTAATTTGTTGAAGAAATCTTTTACATTAATAGTAATGAAGAGGGCATGTTTTCGGGTTTTGTCGAGACGTGACGAATTAAACATGATATTAATTTCCATGTAAATGACAAGCTTTTGAACCTTCCTTTGGTGTTACTTCTAAAGAAGAAAGGTCATCTTATTGATGTGTGTATATATAATCCACTAAGTACCAAGTTTGTGTTTTGCAAGTAGGAGTAGGAGTAGGAGTAGGAGTAGGAGTAGGAGTAGGAGTAGTCCTTCAACATCATACTTTCTTCTTACTATAATTTCTCAATTACTTTTGGAGCTACTACAAGTTAAGTTAAGTTATGTTGTGATCATAGATCATATATAGATGTGACTTGTAGTAAAGGTAGTTTGCAAATAACAGGAATTTTATTCTCCATGTTAACATCATTCTTCATAAAAGGTTTATATTATATTCTTCCACTTTTATGTATGAGTCGTGTCGGGTTTTGGTTGGGTCAAGTCAGGTTGGATCATATCGGATCAACTCCCCTTTCCCCTTTCGGATCGAGTCAGGTCATTATCGGACCTAGTTATTTTATTATTTATATTAATTTAATATATGCTCATTTAACGCTCTATAATCTTGTATTTTTATGAAAATGACGGTTGTAGTTGAAACACTAATTATTTTCCGACCTACCAATTTTTATATTTTTTGTTTAAAACATGTCAAATTACATTTTAGTTGGATGAATGGACATTTAATTGTCTAGTAATCATTTAATTCAACCTGTTTTAAATCTAAGAGGGATATCTAGTTGATTGTCCAAAAAATCTTACATACAAACTTTATGGAGATGATTTCTAATAATGTTATTGATAGATTTCTCCGATGATAAGAAGGGGTTCTTTAATAGTACTCAGTATCTTTTTTTTTCTCTTCATATTATGTCTTCCAATAATTTAGTAGAAGACGGTCCCTCGAGAGAATTTTGGAATAATGGTAGAGATGTTGACATGTAGGATGTAGCATTACCCAAGAATCTTGAGATCAACTTATTAGATTTATGTAAGAAAGGTATGAAAGTCATTTAATGTTGTTATTGAGTAACTCCGTGCTTATCCTCATCATATATCATATGATAAGCAACACTCTGTAATCTCATGCCTCCTTTTTTAGATTCTCCTTTTTTTTTCTTTTATAAAAAGACCATTAGTTAATTATACTCCCTCCGTTTCATATGATTCCATACGTTTGCTTTATGCATGTATGTCAATACTCGTTTTCTTTTGTCCATAGATTTATATCTATATTACTAAAAATTATAAAAAAATTGATATTCCTAATGCACTCGGTTAGACGATTTAAATAAGATCTTACTTGACTATCCTTTCTATTATATATTGGAACTTATATTGAAAATTTTCCACATTGATAAATAGTGTACAAAAAGACAAATATATGGAATCAAATAAAACGGAGGGAGTAACATGTTAAATAATACAGTACTTCCTCCGTTTTTTATAATCCTTCCCACTTTATATGATTTGTAAGGAGTATTTAATTGAAACGGGAAGAAACATAAAAAACGGAGGGAGTACTCATTTAGTTGATTAATGACAAAACATTGTTGTTGGGGAATAAAAATGCTATGTTTTGGATCTTATAATAGATAAATATTGGTAAATGTTTTAAGAAGTACTCGGTACTTGTTATTCTTTTCGTGTTGATGATTTGTTTACCTTTTATATGTGTTAAACAAATGATTGAGACTACATGATTTAACAAATTGTGAGTGCTTTAAAAAAATAAAGTTTGGTGGCTTTCCTGGAGGACTGGACTGGGTGCTTGTTTAAGAATATTCTTTGTGGTGAAAACAAAGTCGCACTAGTCATCTACTCATCTGTGTTTTGTACTCCAATCACATCTAATGTGACACTCGATGCATTAATTCTTTAATGAAACGGTTTTATTCCGATTATCGCGAAGTTAAAATATTCGAAGGTATTTTCGAAACTCTTGTAATCATTCGATGATATTTACGCATTTGCTTAGTCGTTCTTCATCGCGTGTTCTGTTACACAAATCATCTACCAAGTATTAATATGGTTTCGGTCTTGATATCGCCTTCAATTAGTCTTAAAGTTATATTGCAAGACCATCTACTATATTGCTTTTATTAGTCACACAATCGGTATTACATTGCCGGTGTCGTAGGCACCATGGAACACAACCTCGTAGCTAGTAACCGTATTGTGACTTGTGAGACCTATCATATGAGATTCTGCTGCTTTATTATATGTAAGGTGTATTTTGACAATAGTGATTATTTTCTAAGAGTTGACGATTATTTTGTTAACGAAACGTGTACACAGTCGCATTATAATAAAAGAAAATGTGATTCGAACTCGATTAGGCGGGTATCTTATTAGGTTAAGATATTTGATTAGGGGTATACCTTAATTATAGGAGTAGAAGTTAGATTATTGTTAGGTATGAATCTAATTATATACAGTAGTAAGTACTCGTATGATTAAACTTCACCTAATACTCTAATCATTACATACTTTTCTTTCACTAATGAAACTCTGTCTCTCTCTCTCTCTCTCTCTCCATCCACCTTGCATTGCGGAATGCGGATGACATAAAACCTCATTTCCCCCATTTTAATATCATTACTGTCGGCTGACACTCCCTCACTCCCTCCATCACATGTTACATTTCCATGTGCCATCAAAATTTTGACATTACTTACGCATTTAATACCCTCGCCCATCTGTAACGATTCATATCTGATTTAAGTAACTTCAAGAAAAAATTGGGTGGGACTCTGAGACGTCACAAGCTTTTCACGGGTCATCTCGTCACTCTATTCTTCCATTTTGATAAATTAATAAAGGGTACAAAGAAAGACCATTTGTATAATTCATCAAGGTTGGACCAATTAACTCGTGCTAATCGGCTAACCTAGTGATCCATTGGTTCAAGATTTTACGAGTCTGACTCGTATTTTGGGCGAAACAGAAATTGATCCCTCTTTTTGGATGTGATTTTTAGTAATTTGTTTTACGCACTACGTATACTATTACAAATTGAGTATTTGAATTGATGTCATTTCATTGATTCTTCGTATGTTACGTTGATATAATCTAAATAATTTGTTTTAATTGGAATTTGGTTTGTACGAGTATATTTACGATAAGGGTCCATGTGCCGTGGACCAAGCAGTTGATCTGTACCCAATTCGTTCTTGGGCCGTGTACATTCTGGCCCATGAGTACATTCATTGCAGAAGAAACTTTCTACATACTCCCTCCTTTTCTTTTTGTTTTTTTATATTTGCTTCATTTTTTCAATATACAAATTTTTTTTTATGTCACTTTGGGAATACTATTTTTTCCCTTTTCTTTTTAGACATGTCCATGTGAGTTGTGTCGTATCTGGGCCAAGTCAATATTTTCCAATGCAAACTTGAGCGTAAGACTCTTATATCAAATCGAAACTTGTGCATAATTGAGTCGTTGACAGTGCTGAATCCTCTGATATGCATGCTTAGTTCCATCGTTAACTTCTATGAACTTTCAAATGACGGGTACAACACATAAAACTAAAAATAATACTCTTTCCACTTCGGATCATCTATTTACCTTTTACATTATTTGTAAAAAATAATTTATTTTAATCAAAGGAAATAAACAATCGAGGGAAGATGGAGTGAGTTCCGGAGTACGACGTAGGATAACGGAGTACGAATTTTGTATGTGATAGAGTACTGTTAAGTGGTGCCCATGAAAAAAACAAACGACCAAAGAATGCCTAAACCGAACACTTGTCCATACAAATACCTCAAACAAATCAAAATCTAGAAACCAACCAACAATGCGTATGGACAAATATTCAAGGAGACGGTAATACAATAAGATATCGTGAAATCACTTATTTAATAATCTCATATTCGATCTCTCTTTTATACATTTACCTTGTAAAATACACCGATTTTTCTTTCTTAAACTTATCTTGTAAAATCGTTTTCCTCTAAAATTTTGCATGTTTATCATAAAATCATCTCACACCGTTATAATGACCTTATTTTTTTGGGTTCTTTCCTAGATTTACCTTATACAACCCGTTTTACACTAAAAAATTGTATGTATAATATGTCTTAGTCTATTGATTAAGATTAGATATCTAAATTTGCTCTTTGTTGGGAAAAAATCAAAAAATTGTGCTTTAACGCAAGATCGTCGCTTAAGTAGCTATAATATCATCTAAACAGGTTAAACTAATACTCCGTAATAAAATTTGTAGGTGTATCATAAGACCGGCTTTAGACGGTTATAATAACATCGTTATTTTTGAGGTTTTCTTTCCTGAACTTTTCTTTATAAAACCGTCTTTCACTTGAATTTCCTTGATCGTAACATCGAAGTACTTTTTGTGCTCGTAGTTATGAACATTCAACACCCATTTGTCAATTTTCACCTCGTTGTCTTCTTTCACGCCTTATCGTTATCACATCCCCCACTTCTTCTCCCCTTTTAAAAATCCCATTACTAAAACCTCTCCAAAATCAAATCAATTCAATTTCAATTTCAATTCCAAATTAAATTCAATCAAATTCTCTAAATTAACAATGAACATACTCAATCATACAACAACAATACCATCAATTACATCTTACTCGTATAATAATAACAAAACCCAACTTTCTAATTACAACCTCAAATCACGATTAAACATCAAAAGAAAGCAAATTTGGGTTGATAAATTATCTGGGTATCTACCCAATTTGAACAATAACACAGGTTTAGTCACTAATTTCGATGATTTAATTGGTGAAGGAGATGCAACGACGTCGTTTACAGGGTTTGGAGGTAGAGTTGGGTTTCCCAAAAGAGAAGGGAATGTTTCTTTGTTGTCTTTTGGTGGTGATATTAATAGTAATCATGTTTCTAATAGTGGTGCTGGTGGTTCTAACGGTGTTGATTCCGGCGGTGGCGGTGGTTCTTCTTCTCAAATTCTGTCTGCAATGCTTCCGTTTGTCGTCGTCGCCACCGCTGTCGCCGCCTTGTCGCAACCCTCTACGTTTACTTGGTACTCTACTACAGTACTACCTAATTTCTTAAAATATCATTTCTTTTTTTAGTGTACGGTACGGGTAAGACGGGCATATTTTTTTCCGAGGTTTTACGGGTTCAATTCAGTTAGTCACTCTTCTGTGAAACCGTCCTTTAATTTTTAGTTTATGGGGTTTTGAATTGATGTTATATCGGTTTTCTAGTGGAGACACGTTAACAAGTTAATTAAAATAATATTAAAATAGATAGCACATACGTATGGTAAATAAAATTTAATATTTCAACTTCTCCCGATAAAATCCTGGTTAGTTTTGCTTTAATTG
Organism: Agrostemma githago; assembly: GCA_958450325.1. Lineage (NCBI taxonomy): Eukaryota > Viridiplantae > Streptophyta > Magnoliopsida > Caryophyllales > Caryophyllaceae > Agrostemma > Agrostemma githago. Next base: position 4,269,151 of record OY288259.1, read on the forward strand.
GGTTATTAATATGTTCCTAGTGGGTACACGTTAAAAAAAACGTTGTTTAAATATGATTTTATTTTTTTATTTTTTCCATTTACGGGTTTTGAGTCGTAGTTAGTCTTGTGTGAGACAGGTGACTCAGTCGTGTGTGTATATATATGGAGTTTATGATAAACTAATGTTGTATTGTTGTGTGCATGTAATTGGTACCTTGCCACCTATGGATTAATTGTTAAAAATATCATTTTGCTAGTTTACTTACAGGTTTTGAATCGGAGTTAGTCTTGTGTGAGACAGTTGTTTGTATGAAGCGACATTGTTGCATGCATACAATGTCTACATTTACTTGGTAGATTGGGACTGGTAACTGCCTAGTTGGTACTTGGTAGCTAAACTTAGGAAAGATTTGCACTTTTTTTTTATTAGGGTGTAGTTAGTCTTGTGTGAGACCGTTTATCAACGAGACGATATGCACACATCTGTCTCGTTCCGAGTTTGTGTGTTATAATTATTCAAGGTGTGCACATGGGAAAGGGGATGCATGATTGAGTGGGAAAGTATGCATTAATTAGTGGGTGTATTGTAGCACAATGTGATTGCATTTGGCTTTATTTCTGTTGGATTGTGTCTTTAAAGTACAGTAATGTTTTCTGATGGTGTCATTAGAAAGATTAGAATATGAAGTAGTCAAGCTAAGTAGTGTCAGTTTATTGTGAGTTGTTGGCTTGTTGCTTTCTGTGTAAGCTGTCGACCCCGACAAAGGTTCCATTTTTTTGTCTAAATCGAAGTTTCAAAGTGTTGTTCTAATGTCGGACACGTGACAAGGTACCCAATTGAAGTATCGGAGTAACATTTTGCTTTTATGCTGGGTATGATCTTAGAATATTATTGACTGAATCCATACTTTCCTGAAGAGCTTTATTGCATTTTGTATGGATGTAAACCGAGCCCCCTTGACAAGCCCTTGGAATCGTCTCAGGCAAAACGTGGTTTGACCCAGCTCTAGCTCGAGTCATCATGTGTCATACTGTCATGTATAGGAATAGTCTTCTGTAGCTCTTTAAGTGAAATTCAGCTCTTCATATGCATAATGTCCCCTCTTGATTGCCATAGGGTGTTTGTTGCCTCTGATAGCATAAGTGAAAGGGAGGTGCCTTACTTTGAAATGCCTCTAGGTGTACAAACACAATGACATTGCTTGACGACATCGTTGTTGAAGGCGCATAACTCATGCACTGTTAAATTAGAGTTTATTTGTGTGTGTGGATACTCCAAAATTTCCGTGTTTGATGAGTTTTCTTCTGTTATGTAGGGTATCAAAAGAACTCTATGCCCCTGCACTCGGCGGGATTATGCTATCTATCGGCATCAAATTATCCATAGATGACTTCGTACTTGCATTCCAGAGGTATTCAACGCTCTCGCTTTCGCAGCTTACGTACTAATGTAGTGTACTATCCTTGATATCGTAATTTATACGCCTGAATTTCGAAAATCTTCAGGCCTCTACCTCTTTCTCTTGGACTTCTGGCCCAATACGTGATAAAACCAGTTCTTGGAGTATTGGTTGCTCAAGCCTTTGGATTACCTCCAACGTTCTATGCCGGATTTATCCTCACAGCTTGTGTGGCGGGTGCTCAGTTATCGAGCTATGCGAGCTTCTTGAGCAAAGGCGACGTGGCCTTGAGCATTTTGTTAACCAGTTCCTCCACCATTGCATCTGTCATTGTCACTCCCCTTCTGACCCGTCTTCTTATTGGGTCGGTAGTTCCTGTTGATGCTATTGCCATGTCTAAGTCCATATTGCAGGTACCGATGTTTGTAAGACTGTCTCGTACTATAAGTTTTCATGCTCGTGTTTAGAACCATATCATTGATTTATCCGTATTGCTCGAATAACTTGATTTTAGGTGGATGATTTTTCTTAGGTGGTGCTTCTACCAGTGAGCATCGGTCTATTTCTAAACACATACGCCAAACCCATCGTCAAAATTCTTCAACCTGTGATGCCGGTTGTAGCGATGGTGTGTACGTCACTGTGTATCGGCAGTCCCCTCGCTATTAACCGTGGTCGTATATTGTCGATCGAGGGTCTCCGATTGATTGCCCCCGTGCTCTCGTTTCACGGAGCTGCATTTGTACTCGGGTATTGGCTCTCCAAACTCCCAATCGTTAGGTAACTAATTTCATGTATTCGATTTCATATTCTCTATTTTGATTTTTCACAATCTTTCAAACATTTCCGATCATTTTTTTCCCCATCAATGTTGTCGCAGGCAAGAAGAAGAAATTAGCAGGACGCTGTCACTATGCACAGGGATGCAGAGCTCGACGTTAGCCGGGCTACTGGCCACACAATTTCTGGGAAGCAGTCAGGCCGTCCCATCAGCGTGTTCCGTGGTGGCCATGGCTATCATGGGCCTTAGCCTCGCCTCCTTTTGGGGGAACGGTCTAGTGATCAGAAACCTCAGCGGCCCAATGTCCGAGTCCATAGTCAAAGCATGATGATATTATCCTAAATTTGGTATAGAATGGTATGCTAGGGTACTAACATAAAAGTTTTGTCAATTGCAAAAACACTTGATAGAGTAGAAAGTAATCCTATTGTAAGATGATGATAAACGTAAAAAAAAAAAAAAAAAAAAAAAAAAAAAAAAAATATTTGTCGTCAACATTATTTGGTACTACGAGTAATCTGCATTTGACTGCCTAATAGTCTAATACTCTCCTTTGCATCTTATATTTTGTGTGGACCTATCCGATGAAAATTCGTTCAATTTTCAGTTTTTTTTTTTTGAACCCCGAACTCTGAAAAATGTACTCCATATTATATACTAAAAATCGAGCTGTTTGTGAGCTAATATTGAGTCACGTTTCAAATCATACAACGTGACTAGGGTGACTTCAGGATATACCGTACCCGATTTCACGCCCAAATGACAAAGTATGTGTCATTTTTACACAATAAATCAATTTTTTGGTAGGGGTAATTTAACAAATCTTCTCAGATACTTGTCATATTTTATATGGACGTTCCTACTGACCCGTTACTTCCTCCGAAGATGAAAATTTTGATACTTATACAATGGATTCAATTGTTCAAATCCCGACAATAGCATAATAGTTCACTCTTTCTTTTGGTACTAATCACGAGTGACTTCTTGAAAGGGCTAATTACTCTAGTTGTACCAAAAGACAAGTAAGAGATCGAGTACGTACAATTTTTTACTAAAGGAAGAATGAAACACGAAAAGTCGAAAATGAGGTAGATAATGGGTCCTAGGCGTCACTAACCAGTAATCAGTCACAGCGATCCGTGAGACAATCTAGCGACTGCGTGAGTTAGTGAAGAAAGTGAAAGTTCCTAGGTATTCCCTATCTCCTAATTCTCTGTTCTCATGCATGCTTTTTCCTGTAATGCTACTACCCTTTACTCTCAATTTCTTAGTTTTCATGTCAATTTCTAGATTCTGTGTCAAAGAATCCATCTTTTTAGCTTTGTTTAGACGTCAATCTTCTTAATTTTTGTGTGAATTATGTAACCTACATTCTGCTGCAATTTGTAATTTCATGAGAAATTTCAGAGAGGATAATAATCTTTTGTTGCAAAAAAGTTGGATTATCATGTTCTTAGAACTTGATTACTCGTAGATTCATGATGAATTGCATTTCACTGAATTACTGATGATTTTTCATTGAAATATGTATGTCAAAGTTGCAATCTTTTTGTGTTGAAATTGGATTTTTAGTCATGCTCTTAGAAGTTAACTAGATTCTTGAAATAACTGATGATTTGTATGTGAAACTTCTAATCTTTGTTGTTAAAATTTGATTCTTAAAATAACTTCATGTTAGCCGAGACCAAATCTTTTTGCGATTAAGGCTCTGATAATGTCGTTGTCATTGTCGTCGTTGTTCTTCTTAAAATTGGTGAAATGAGGTGTATAATTCTTTCTTCTCGGTTTTAGGGTGTATAATACGATGATGGAGGACGATTCAGGTGATGAATCGGGTGTGAGTGAGTCGGAAATCGAGGAAAATGTAGAGAAACCGTATCAACGTCTCCAAACGGGTGAATATATAGTCCGAAACCCTAATGGTACCCTTAAGTGTCCTTTCTGTTCTGGTAAAAAGAAGCAGGAATACCGCTTCAAAGATCTTTACCAGCACGCTTATGGGGTCGCTAAAGGCTCTATACATCGAAGCACCAAGCAGAAAGCAGCCCATCTCGCGTTAGCAAAGTATATAAAACTCGACTTAGGGTTTGGGGACGAAACCTGTGGATCTCCTGAACCCGGACCCCAATGTCAACAACAGAAGTTCTATTGTTGGCCTTGGGTGGGGATCGTTGTTAATGTCGTGAGTGAGGGAAATGCTGATGATGTGTTTTGGATGAAGACTTTCGCAAAGTATAAACCGTTGTCAGTAGAAGTTATTGAGGAGGGATCAAAGGTTATGGTTCAGTTCGATGAAGAGTGGACGGGGTTTAGGAATGCCGTTGAATTTGAGAAGTCGTTTGAAATGGGTCAGCGTAGTAAGAAGGAATATTTTGGTAGGAGGGGTAACCATGGGCCGGGTATATATGGTTGGATGGCTCGTGATGATGATTATTACGCGGAAGGGAGGGTAGGAGAGTATTTGCGTGAGAAGGGAGTGGTGAAAACATTGTCGGATATTATGCACGAAGAGAGACCGGATAAAAGGAGCGTTTTCATCGAGTTGGTGAACGAGATCGATATGAAGAATCAAAACATGGATGAAGTGGAGTTGAAAATCAATGAGAAACTTTTCTTGATGAGGCGAATGCTTGAAGATAAAGACAGGCTGCATCATGCACATTCTGAAGGTTGTTAATAATTTTTTTTCTTCATATTCGGAATGTTATGTGAGCGTTGTGTGATTTGATTTGTTTACTTTATGAATGCTTCGACAACAGATACCCGTAAGATTCAGCGTATCTATCATGATCGTTTTCGGAAGTTTGTAGACGAGCAGGAGAAGATGCACTCTGATTTGGAGGAAAAGCAAAAGCAGGCCGATCAGCGCTCCAGGGAACTAAGTAAACGCGAGGTTTTGACTGAGCGTGAAAGGCAGAAACTCGAGGAGGAGAAGCAGCAGGTTATATACTGTATATGTTTTTGAAGACACGCTGTCTCGTTGATTTTTCTTGAATCATTCTTTGTGCGACTAACTAATGTTTCGGTCTCTTAGAACAATGAACGGAATAATTTGCTGCAACTGGCTTCCGCGGAGCAGAAGAAATCGGATGAAAATGTTCTGAGGCTCTTGGAAGAGCAAACGGTGACTGATTTTGCTAATCCTGTATATTATGTATGGAGGAGTAGCTGTCTCTGATTAAAGACTTTTGTTACAGAGGGAAAAGGAAGAGGCTTCAAGAGAAATTCTGCGGTTAGAGAGAGAACTGGACGAAAGGCAGAGGTTACAGTTGGATATCGTAGAATTGAAGGGAAAACTTGAAGTCATGAAACATCTTGGAGTTGGAGACGACAACTCTGACGCTAAAATCCAGAGAAAGATGGAGGAGATGAGTGAAGAGTTGAATCAGAAGATTGAAGAAATGGACCATCTCGAAACCTTGAATCAGACTCTCGTCACCAAACATTGGCAGAGCAATGATGAGCTGCAGGACGCTCGGAAAGTGTTGATTGCTGTATGTCTATTACACCATCCTTATTTACGGTCTTCCTTCATGCGCCCTATTTGACCGCTTGCTTGTTAAGTAGCTGATTTCTCGGTGTTTATGATCTAGGCCCTCTTAGAAATCCCCCAAAGCAGCCGGCCTGATATAGGAATCAAACGCATGGGGGAAATCGACGAGAAGGCCTTTGTTACCGAGTGCAAGAATAAGTTTTCAGCCGATGAAGCCATGATTAAGGCGAGTGAAGGATGCTCGTTGTGGCAAGAGAATCTGAAAGATCCGGCATGGCATCCATACAAAATCATTCATATTGACGGAAAACTTCTGGTGCGTGTCTATGTGTCTTTCATTATTTTTTTTCTACTCACAGCGATTAAACCGTATTTAACTTGCAGTTTTAACGATTCATGATACAGGAAGTAATTAACGGAGAAGATGAAAAACTAAAGAAACTGGAGGAGGAATGGGGTGATGAGGTGTATAAGGCGGTTACAACAGCTTTACTGGAGCTTAATGAGTATAATCCGAGTGGAAGATACGTGATCAACGAGCTCTGGAGCTATAAGGACGGACGAAAGGCCACTGTAAAAGAAGTTGTTAGCTATATTTTCAAGACTATGAAGTCTCTGAAACGCAAGAGATAGAATCGATTCTCCAGCCTTTTATTGAATGATCGTAGAAAAAAGCCTGCTATGCAGCGCGGCGACACTTATGCCCTAATCTTAACTTTAGCTGTTGGTCATTATTGATCTTCTAATGTCGGCTTTGTCGAAATGAAGCTTCTCTGTAAGATACAGCTATGGTTTTTTGGTAAATATATCGGTAATTACTGATTAATCATGACACTGGTGATGGCTTGTCGGAGAAATTTTCGAGTACACTGAAGTTGACAGGACTGAACAGTCGACCTTCTTAATTCATTTTGCTTAATTTCATAGAAGGAAACCTCATCGGAGCGATATGGTTCTTATTGTGCCATTCTAGAATTTTACAAACCATTATTACGTTGCTTCTAATACCATATTTATGACAACTCTCGTATAGCCCTAAAGGCGGGCTATAGGATCGTATATACCATAAGATGAAGTGATGAACCCATCAGAAAGAAAATACGGTTTAAAAGTTGAAGTGATCATTAAAAGCACGGAAATTAAATCTTAAAATTATCGTATTATTATGATGACATAGTACGAATTAGAACTATCATGTAAAATTGTCTCATGCGAAGATTCGTGAAAAATATACTCCGTAATTGATTCTGATCTTTAGGCCCATGGGCTTTTATGGGACTGAATAAAACAGCAAGGCCCAACAAAAGAGCGCGTTGAAAGTTGAAACGTATTTTACAAACCGCGCGAAACTTTAATTTCCCAATCAAAAGAGGGGAAAATCGAAAACCCTAATAGCAACAAATAATCGCAATTCGCAAACGTTGTTCTTACCCAATGAATTTTACACTGATGAGTGATGAGTTTGATTACTTATGATAATTCCTGAAGCGAATCGTTAGCTTCGTATGTTTTCGTGTAATTCTCAGTAATTTCAGTCACTAAATGTGCAGATGTCAGATGAAGATGAAGATGAAGACGATGAGACTTCGATTGGTAGGTATGTGCAATTCTCATAATCTTGTTCGAAATATACAGAAATAAATTCGTACAAAGGTGTGTAAATCGATGTTCGAAATATAGGGCAAGAATTTTGAACATTGGTATTGAAATGTCGTATTTGTTACTAGTACGAACTGATCTTTGAAAACGATGTTATGTATGTACATGGAGCTTTCAAGAGTGACAGACGAATCGATGAATCGGTCTCCAGGAATCTGGAATCTTCTGTAAGTTTTATCTTTTGGTGTAGGTTTATTTGGTCTGTTCACTTGGTTGCCAATTTCATATGCATTGTCTTACCGGTTCTCAGTATCGACGATTCTAGGTGTCGTTGGTTGCGAATTTTTATTCATTAAGTGTAGTAATTCAACGATAGTATACCTCAAGTTGCTGCTGCTATCATAGTATGTATCAAGTCACTGACATAGACTTGCTCTATCATTATTGGATGTTATTTTAGTTTCGGGTTTCATTAGTTAGAGCCGAGTATCAACTAGCAATTATATCAGGAAGGGTAGATTAATCTATATGAAATCCATCATTTGACCATATCCTCTGTCAACATCGGCCTACAGTGAATACATTCATGACAATTGATTCTTGTAACTAATAAATGATGAACAGTTTACTACACTTCTTTGTTTATCTAGTAAAACTACAATTTGCAAACGCGATGGCGATTGTTACAAACTATGTAAGGGTATTTTAAAAGCCATATTTTCATGATAGGACAAGGTTATGTGTATACGATCCCTCTCATCGTGCCATTTGCAGGATCCTTGGAGATTTGTCAGTAATCTTATTGGTACGTTGAAAGCTGCCTCTCCCTGTTCACGAAACAGCAGTGCCTTAGTCCCAAAATGATTTGGATCGCCTAGCATGAGCCATTCTCCAAAGTTGAGGCTTTGAGACCCGTTAAGAGAGCTGAAGTAAGGGGTTTATAGAGATTTATTTGTCCTGTTTTCTGTATAAACCGTCAATTCTTCTTGAATGAAACAATTTAATTAAAAGGCATAATAGTAGTAAAAAGTATTTCCTCTATTCAAATCCAAACTGCACATTTGTCGAGGTGCTTTTTACACCATCAATATCTTTCATAAACAAAAAATATAAAAATTTGTTATTCTTAACGAACTTTGTAAGACGAATAAAAAAATCCACATGACTATATTTTCTCTTATAGGTGGGGGAATGTTGAAAATTCTCTTCAGTTGTGAATAGTGTCCAAAAAATAAATGCGCACTTTGGATTTGAACCGAGGGAGTACAAAAATAAAAAGATAAAAAAAATACACTTGTTTTAAAACACGATGTTCCATATTAAAGGTAAAACTTTAGTAAATAAAAAATAATAATAGTAATAAAAAATATTTAAGAAAAAAAGAAGATAAAGAAATTTTCATCAAATATCATCAACCACTCGAATTCTCTCCCTCCACATTGTTCCACTCGAATTTGTCTTTATCCAGGTCTGTTTAGGTCCTCCTCTATCCCTCACCACCTTATGCGCTCTCCACTCTTCAAGCCTTCGTAGTGATACACCAATCGGCCTGTGTTTCGCATGCCAAAACATCTTAATCAATTTCTATCAACTTATTGACCGCTCTTTCTTCTTCCTTAATCACTCTAAGTTATAGAGCATTTAGGGCATGTGAAGTATGCCTTTATCATTTCGACCATGTGGAACATTTCCATTTCAACCATCATGTCTTAATCCTATGAACCATGTTACCGTCTAATTCTCGATCCTTTTGAAGAATAGAACCAAAATAACGAAAAAAACTTCGATCCTCGTATAACATTTTCATCAAAAGAGATTGTACCTGCCTCTGTACTACCACTCATGCTAAATCTACGCTACAAATATTCACTCCTACTTCTACTCAACATAAACCCATGAGTTTCTTATGTATGCCTCCAAAATTCCAACTTTCGTTAAACTTCGTCATTCGTTTCATCAATCAGCACTATATCATCATGCTCCAAGGAATGTCATCTTGAATTGGTTTTGTCAATTTGTTCCTGACTATTTCAAAGGGGAAAGGACTAAGAGTTGAGCCTTGTTGCACCTCAATCTAGTAGGGAATTCCTTAGTCCTTTCACGGTAGTACGTACACTTGTACTCTTTCGCACACGTTTTTAATGATGTCAATATACTTCTTTGACACACCCTTTTTTGGCTAAAGCCCACTAAAACACTCCCCTTTCTGACTTGTAACTGGTTAGCTTTGTTAGACCTGGCAAGATCCATACCTAAAAGTACAGCACATGGTCACATTCTGATGACTGATCCTACACTTTATTTCCATTTCTCTGTTTTCATCTTGTATCTTTTTTCCTGCCTACCTTCTGCCTCCAATAACAGAAGTATAAGAATGGACTCATAACCCATCCCTATTTGTGAGTAAATTCAGTTTATTAGCCTGACCTCAATTCACGTCCAAGATTCCCATAGTCATAACTCATAACATTGTTAGCGTGCCTGCTTTTAATCCTGTGCTTAGCAAAAAGCCATTTGGTATCTTTCAATGAAATTTTTTAACCTTTGTCTGTATGTCATTCTATTCGTGGTCATCTCAATTTCATCAATCCCATTTCTCCTAGTTTCATTGTTGGTTCTACGGTTTTCACAATTTATCAAGCGAGGTGAAGATTATGATCAAGTTTCTCAAGTCAAGTCTTTGGTAGAATGGTTTATCGTTATTTATGGTGCTGCGCTTGCATTTGCTATATTTATATTGCACACCATGATCCCTGGGAATTCTTTATTAGATCGGGGCACTCTAATCTTTGGAAACGTTCTTGCCATATTTGGGATCAGGTTTAGCCTATTTTGGATCATCCAAAAGTATACGCCACGGATGACATTAGAGCACAATGAAAGTGGACTAAAAGTTATACAGGCCATTTCCGACATAGTTGATTGTCTGTGTTTATGGTACTTGGGGATTGGTAATCTTTCTCTGCCAAATATTCTCAGATTGCCTATTCAAAACTGGATATATGTAACCATATTAATAGTCATTGGTTGGAACATAATTGCACTATCAACCCATTTGATTGTGTGGTCGATATACAAACTTGTTTCAGGGTATCTTAATCATGTAGATGACAATAATGAAAGATCACACAGGTATTTACTTTTAGAGAGACTGCTGAGTGTACATTACCTAGTGTACTATGGTAATGGATTGAAAAGGAGTTTTAATTTCATGTTGAGTTCATTATTGATTCTACTTGCTTGGGTCTTGTATTGTGCGTCTCACCTGACGGATGCAGATTCTAATAAGTCCAAAGCTGTGAGGGACTTTGGTACTTGGACTTGTACCGTTCTGTTCGTTTTATCCTTTCTTTGGATTCTTAAAGATTCTGTGTTGTTATCATGGGAAGCGAATGCGGTGTACAACAGATTGTCTACTGAAATCTTAGAGGGTCGGAAATCCTTATACTTTCTTGGAATGCTTGGTCGTCATAGTCATGATATTCTCAAGATAAGGTACGAGGCACGAGAGAAAGGCGGTGAAAGTAATGGTGAGATTAGTACAAAAAATAGGGTCCAAATCTTCCTGACGAAGTATTTAGCAAGGGTGGATGCCTATTATCAAGATGATAAGGATGAGGATGATAATGCTGAGATGGAGAGAATCCGAGGAGGAAACATAAGCCAACTTAAGCCTAAATTATCGAATAAAAAGAGAGCAAGGGTGAAGCATGACTTAGTACTACTTAAAGATGATACCATGACTTTGTTTGATATACAGCAGGTGGCTCAATACTTCCTCACTGCTGGAGATTCATTGTTGAAGGAGACATATACATCTGACATCCTCAGCAGATTGAATTCAGACAGTGATATTAGGTGCGAAGCTTCTTCTTCTTTTAAGTTTTTTAGAATTTCATCCTAATTGTTTCCATTTTGAGGCAAATAGGCATTGTTAGAAATCTGGTAAGGAGTACAATTTTCTTACAAAATACTCGTAGATGTTTCAAAAATAGGCATATACCTTCAGACTGTATTATATACAGAGTATCTGTATATCAAGATTTTTTTTTCTTTTGTTTGGTGAAAGATAAATATACTAATGATCTTAATAATCAAAGTGCTACTTTAAGTACATCCACTATTACAATCATTTTGAAACTAATGATCTTAAAAATATATTACATCCACTATTACCTTCAGACTTTAAGTAATGATCTTAAAAATATGTTACATCCATCCGTATAGACGACTCATTACATTAATTGTCACCTCAGTTCATACTTGGTTTGCAATAAAAATAGGCTGAGAAATCTTCTTCTTACCCTTCATCTTCACTTCCTAGTTCCCACTTTATCCTCTGTACTACTTACATAGTTACATGTGAAGGTAGCTCAATTCTTTGCTCTAATCTAAATTGATTTCTGCGCCAATGATGAAACCAAAGGGCACATAGAATCCAATGAAATTTCTCTCTCATAATTTTTAATTCTCTCTCGTATTTAATGTGGGGCCCAGGGCAGTTCGATTTCAATATTAAGTGAACTTAATATGAAGAAAATTATCAGGTGAAAGCTTCTCCTTTGTTACTCCAACTCATGTACAAGTATCAATCAGACACAATACGTATAGGAACATTGTATAGACCAGTTGAATGGAATTTTCAATATTTTAGTCTAAAATGAAGGATCGAAGTATCGTGTTATATCGGACATGATACACATTGGATATGCGATATGGCAGCTAATTGAAGTATATATATAGGAGTAACATAGGTTATTTCCAGAATAAATATTGAAGGTAGTAGTTTATTGGACTTTTTTTACTCCGTTGTTTCGACATTATAAAGCGTGCTATGCCTTTCAGAACTATTCTAAGGTTGCCAGTTATTGGGATGACGAATGTCAGTAATGTGGTCCATACCTCAAGCGAGTCTACCTTATTCCTTACGGCTGAGAAATATCTTCCAGCTTTTGCTATTCGCCTATTTCAGAAATGCCTTGCAATTTACCGTTTTTTTCGCCATTTCAGAGGTACGGTATTATTTCCCGCCTAATGTTTTTGTTGTTAGTACATTGATACCTATTCACATCCAAGTTTATCATTATTATCTTGAAATATTTTTTTATCATGGATGTTTAGTTGTGTTTTCAATCGTAATATTCTCATAATTGGAAGGTATTCCTGAGTTGGAGGGAGTGCAAGATTGGGAAGATTTCAACGTGTTACTGGATTTGACTTCATCCAGTGATGGCTGTCATAGTAAAGTGAAAACCTGGCTGGTAATGCCGTCCTTTTCATATTTCAGCCATTTTATAATATGCTCGAGACTGTCTTATATTTGTCCTCTTGCAATTAGAACTTGGTTACCCCAAGTAAACATATAGACAAATCTTAACGCTATTAAGGGGACCGAGTTGATTGACTCTTTGATTGTATCTGTGCAGGAGAAGGCGCACACTAAGTGTCTATTTCTTGCGAATACGCTACGCAGTGCCAGGGAGATTGTTGACTGTTTGAACAGCATAATTAGTGTAGTACTGATTTCTGCATCGCTTATACTATGGCTTACATTTACTGGATTAGTCAGCACAAAATCACTTATCCTGATTGCATCACCTTTCTTAGCTGCAACTTTCATATTTGGAGACACGTGTAAAAGCTTGTTTCAGGGGATAATTTTTGTCTATGTGGTGCATCCTTTTGACGTCGGTGACTTGTGTGTCATTGATGAAAAAATGGTCAGTTACTCAGCTTACTGACACTTTCATTTTTCTTACGAATTCTTTGAATAATATGAATCATTTAGATTTGGGCCATGACACCTCATTGTAAAGATTTTGAAGGCCTCTGTGATAGTATTTTACCGTATATTGAAACAATATAGGCTGCAGAGACCGAGATTGATGTGGCTGGAGAAAAAACATAAAAAGTAATATATCGAGATATTGACACAGCTCACTTGCAGATGGAGGTCAAATCAATCGGGGTGTGGAAGACAACCTTTTCAGTCGTTGACAAAGTTGGTGCTCATGAAGATGTGATATACCCAAATACTGAACTCGCCCTGAAGATGGTTATCAAAACTGATTTTGATTGGAATGATATCGTGGAATTCAGCACTGAGCATTTGGACAAACAACAGATCAAGGATCTTATACAAGAAATTAATGAGTAAGGCTTGGTTTATATTGTCGTGATTTAAAAAAACCCGCATCTTTCGCATTACTCTGTTGGTTTTGTTAAAGTCTAAATTGAAAAGAGGGAAAAAGATTAGCAATTTCAATTAAATGAACAAAAATCTGGATGCTTTGTGAGAAGTAGAAAGGTTTTATAATAGCATCTTTTATTGTTCATGATTAACTACTGCATGTTCTTGCCTAATCTGTTGTTATTTAGTTAGTTGGTGTCGCATGGAATTCACAAATTTTACTTTATCAATTTTTAAAGTACAGTATTTTGGCTTTGTTGTTGAATATCTTCCAACTTTATAGTATTCAATTTCATTCATAATATGTTTACCAACTCATAGTAAACCTTTGTATGTGGAAAGGGAGAATAATTATATTTAATCTAACTATGACGGTTTCCGTTCAATCAGTTACCTTGTTGCTGCAAAAGATGAATCAATGCCCAACTCGCATAGTGTGACAGTGCTACCAGTTGGCAAAGGCGTCAAGATTATTGTTAGATTTAGACACTACAACCACAATGCGGGCATGACCTACTTTGAATGTGTCAAGGAGAAGGACAGCCTACGGTCTGAATTCATTATTCATGTGCAAAATCTGGCGAAAGAGGAAAATAGACTGACAGGTTTGCTTCTATATGGTCGGATTATTTTGTGGTCATTTGGTTAATCATGACAAAAGTTTTTTTTTAGAAATCCCAAATATGGAAGTGTTTGTCTGATAAATTTGAAGTGTTGGAACCCCAAATTTTGGAATTCTTCACTCCTCTACATGGAAGATTAACGTACATTCCTCCGTGTGAGTGATAGTTTATGTTACATTGACGGCTAGAATACAAGACTATACTTTAGAGAAATACTCATGTGATTGGCTTAAACTGATTGTTTGAGACACCCTCGTACATGTGTCAGACATTTCGAAGTAGCGAGCAATATTGCTGAATGCTGATATTCTGAATCTGTGATTCAACTTCAAATATTTGCAACCAAATCCTTCTGTCATGAGTATCACTCCTATAGATAAGAATTTTCCAGAGAGCTTGAATTCTTAATCAACCTGGTTTCTTCTCTATACTGATTTGTTGTTTCACTTTTTGCATCTAGATACCAATGCTTATGCAGTGTCGGTGATGGCTGCTCAGAGTATTAGTCCAGTTTATGGCAACGACCGATGACTAGCAAATCATCCGTCACTCGTTGAAAGAACTGCACGTATAATTATCTTACACAATTATCAACTTCTGTTAACTGTAAATTCTCGATTTTTTGACAAGTTTATTGAATGTGCTGTGTGCTGTGTGCTGTGTGTTTTGTGCTGAGATTTTTAGATTGACTATCCGTATTATCATGATGTGAAATTTGTGCATGAGTCATGACTCTAATGAGTTGCAACTTCTATTACAATGAATGCTCTATATTGAATAATGTAACAGCTGGGTTGACTATTGTATTCTCATACTTGAAATTGTCTGTAGTTATCATAACCTTCACTTTTCGTTTTTCATATACATCCAGTTTGCATTTTTTTTTACTTTAAAAATTCTTATCGTTTTCTAAGCATTTGTTTTAGCCTCACACCCGAAAACTAGTTTTGCACAAGCTCCTAATAAATGAAACAGTACGAAAATGACTAGTCCACTTGAGTAAGGGGGGAATACTGTAGTAAATCTGGGAGATATTGAAGTTATGTTTTACATTTATCTATTTGAAGATATTAGCAGTTAAAGTAAACAACAAAATCAAGAGAGAACGATAATACGGCGATGGAGGGTATATTATGAAAAATCAGTGCTCTAATACGAGTAATTATTTTGCGCACGACTTGTACTTAATTCTTACCTACAATAATAGTTTGTGTATGAGAGTAGAGGCCAATTCTCAGGTACAAATAAAGTCTAGGGGATCACCGAGTACATGCTATAATAGCGACTAGCGATTGTATTGTATGTCTCTGGAAAAGATTTTGCTATTCCTTTGCTATTATACTATTTGGTTCGTTCCGCTAGAGTGTAAATGTCATAAAACATATTTAAGTGGAGTTACTTTATCTTAAGCTCATGCTCATTCTACTAACGATATTCCTTTTTCATTAATTATAAGTTGGTTTTTTGAAAAGAAAAAAAGAGTTATGTAACTTCTTATAAAAGGGGAAGCGCCAGTAGTCAGTAGATACCAAGTCCAAAATGGGTTAAATGTTAGGTAACTTCTTAAAAAAAGGGTTATGTAACACGTTTTTGAGCGATGTTATGCTCACCGTTATTTATACTAGTAAAGTTCTGTGAAAGAGTTCATAACTGCTCACATTTTTCATCATCAACGATACATTATGAACCTCTGGAAAACATAGGATAAGGTAACGACCTACGAGTCTATGACCTCTCTTAGCCTGCCATAGACTGGAGACTTTCAGTAATGGTGTGGTATAACGGTTGCCTTTAATACGATATAAATGTGTATTTGATGTGCCTCTACCAAAACTTTAAGGTGATGGACCTCAAATCCGAAAGCTCATCTGGTTTTAGTACAGTATAGTTTCGCCAAGACATATTCAGAATGCAAATGATGGGTGTTGAATTTGTGCCACATATGCTTTTCTTTGAATTCTTCCTGTTTAATGCTTGTCAGTTATCAAATGGCACATAGTTTTTTACATGTTGTGCAGTTGATTATGGTTGGCAAGACTTAGCAAAATCCATGTATAATAGTACAAGCTGGGGGGTCACTTGGTTTGGCTGAGCCTGGACTTTATATTCATCCCGCAGCTTTTTTTTCTTTTCTGCATATCTTGCTACAACACTTGCATTTGCTTGTGTCTCTAATACAAAAGTTATTGAGGATGATGCATTCCATCTCTTCTTTCCAAGATATCCATTTAGTTGACATCCCAGATTCTCAGACTTTGAATGATACTAGCAACATGCCTTCTGTGGCTTCTGATCTTAATGAAAAACTGCCACAGTGCAATGTTTTTTCGAGCTGTTTTCATTGGGTATGCAAGGCACTGTGGTGGTTTATAAAAACAGTCGTGTATCGTATTTGTCTGTTTCTTGTTATGCTTGTGTTATACCCTTTTGGTATGATCTTTCTGATTCTTGGCATTGTTTTTCTTCTTTGGTTTATTGGCACCCTTAGCTCTGTGACATTTCCATTTCTTCTAGCCACATGGTTAGTTTTAAGATTTTCACAATTTGTTAAGCGGGGTGAAGATTATGATAAAGTTACCCAAGTTAAGATGTTCGTGGAATGGTACATGTTTGTTAATACTGTTCTTCTGGTATTCGCCATAGCGGAATTCGGTACAAATTCTAAGGAAAATGACTTAGAACACGTGACGATTATAGGTAAACCTCTATTACATTGGGGAGATCTCATATTTTTCAAGATCCTTCGCTTATTTGGTGTCAGGTTCATCCTATTTTGGGTCATCTTTAAATATATGCCACGGATGACATTAGAGCACAATGAAAGTGGGCTCAAAGTTATTCAAACCACCTGTGACATAGTTGATTGTCTCCTGTTCTGGTATTCAGGAATTGTTTTAATCACTTCTGTCCCCAAGCGCGAATTTCATGGATTGCCAATTCGCAAATGGTTTGAGGTACCCATATTCATTGTCATAGGCTGGAACATCATTGCACTATTGACTCATTTGATCGCATGGTCGATACACAAACTTGTTTCTTGGTATCTTAATCATGTACATGATGACAATGAAAGATCACACAGGTATTTACTTTTAGAGAAACTTCTAAGTGTACATTGCCTAGTGTACTATTGTAATGGGATGAAAAGGAGCTTTAATTTCATGCTGAGCTCATTATTACTTTTAATTGTTTGGGTCTTCTATTTTTTGTCACACCTGACGAAAACAGAAGATTCGAAGATTAAAGCTGTGACGGATTTTGGTACGTGGACTTGTATCGTTCTGATGATTTCATCCTTCCTCTGGATGCTAAAAGATTTTGTGTTGCTATTATGGGAGGCAAATGCAGTGTACATCAGACTGTCTGCTAAAATTTTAGAGGCTCGGAAATCCTTGTACTTTCTTGGAATTGTTGGTCGGCATTGTCAGGACATTCTCAAGCTAAGGTACGCGGAGGTAGGTCATATTTCTACGGAAAATGGGGCTCAGATCTTCATGGCTAAGAACTTAGCAAGAGTGGACGCCTATTATCGAGATAAAATGGATGAAGATGACAATGATGAGATGGAGCCTGTGGAGGGGATCCCTGAAGAAAATCGCAGCCAAGTTATGTGTAAATTGTCCCGTAAAAAGAGAGCAAGGGTGAAGCGTGACTTGTTACTGCCAAAAGATGATACCATGACTTTGTTTGACATACAACAGGTGGCTCAATACTTCCGTACTGCTGCGGATGAATTGTATGAGTTTAAGACCTCTGATGTCGTCAGAAAACTCAAGCCACACGATAACAGGTCAAGCTTCGTCTTTTAGATTTTTAAAATTAATTTTTGTTTGGTATGTATAGTAAAACCTAGAGAATATGACTTCAGTGAAATAAGATTAGTAATACAGAGTATATAAATGACAAAATGAACTGATCAGAAATCATAATATATGATATCATGATTCATGATTATAACATCTTCATCCACCCAATATCTTTTGAGATGGCAATCATGTTCCCAGTGCCAGAGTTGGGTCAAGTTAAAGCTGTTCAATGCTAACGATTAAGCCCGGAGCCATATCATCCTTTCGGTGGAGTTGAGTTCAAGTTGAGAGTCATCATCGACTGATAGGTCATTAGGTCGAGTTTGGTTTAGATCATTATCGCCATTTATCGGGTCACGTTATCAGTAGTCATTTCACATATTTTAAAGTTCATAATTTCGTATCAATGACTTCAAGTTTAGGCCAGGCTATCTTGTGTTAAATGTTTAGTCTGATTAAGCTAATTCATGTTGGCAGTTGGTAAGTTTGATTTAGATCATTAGCGCGTCTGGTTGTCATTGATGTTGTTGTACTCGTCTTATATCTGTGATATAAGCATGCATTCACAACTAGATACTTGTTTTTTCAGGGAGATTTTACAGAACGTGATTGATGGGAAAAACATTGCAGCCGAGGTGGTCGAAAACTTGCCAGAATCTGCACAAAGTTCGCCAGAATCTGCACAAGATAGTCAAGATTGGAGTTATTTTGAATGTCTGCTGAAATTGGATTCCTCTACTTATGTCTCTCGGAATACAGTAAAAGCGTGGCTGGTTAGCTACTCTGAAATCCTACATAGCAATTTCCAATTTCAGCCTTTTTCAACATTTAAATTTGTTCAAAACACTTTTCTACTGTTCATCTTCCTGTTACAATTATACGCTTTACGACCAGCTAAACGAACCATAATCTTGAGGAATAATCATTAATTGATGATTCAAATTGATTGAATCGCGCATAACCATCAAAACACACACACGCACACACACACACACACATCTGCTTTTTTCGCAATCCCACTTTTGTTCATCATAAACAGACACCATTATGATTTATTAGGTTTAATATATAAGGGACTTGTCGATAATTTTTCGTAATCTTGATTAACTCTCAAAATACATTTGTGCAGGAGAAGTCTCACAACAACTGTTTATTTCTCGCGAATACACTACGCAGTGCCAAGGAAGTTGTGGATTGCTTGAACAACATCATTAGCATACTTCTGATTTGTGCATCCCTTATACTTTGGTTACTTGTTACTGGATTAGCCCACCAACAAGCATTCATCTTGATTGCATCGCCTTTATTAGCTGCAACTTTCATGTTTGGAGATACTTGTAAAACCTTGTTTCAGGGGATCATTTTCGTATATGTGGTGCATCCTTTTCATGTTGGTGATTTGTGTGACATCGATGGAAGAATGGTTAGTTAATCAGCTGTATTGCCACCTTTGTTTTCAAAGCTCGTTCGCCATGGTATTAAATTTGGGTTGGGGCTTCGTATTTTGAGGTGATTTTGGCCTCAAATAACGAGATCAAATAACGCCCAAACTCGAGATTTCATACCATGAGGCCTTTTTTTCATTTTCTTGACCTGAAATTCGTGCTCTTGTAAGAATCTTTTCTGAGATTTTTGGATTTATGTACCGGCGTACTGTACTTGCAGATTGAAGTCAAGTCAGTTGGAGTATGGAAAACGATATTTTCGAATTTTGAAAAAGTTGGTACTCGTGAGGAAGTGATCTACCCAAATTCCGAGCTAGCTAAGAAGACGGTGATTAATCACAAAACCGAATTTGATTGGAACGATTCTGTGGAGTTCGACGTAGGACATTTGGAGAGAAAGCAGATCGAGGAACTGAAAGTGCGAATTGAGTGGTAAGATTGATTCCACCCACTGATAATATTTGCAGGAGTATCAAACTTTTGTATGCATGTTGTCTATAATAAGCAGTTTAAGGTTGGTATGGTCTCATAGACATACAATTGTTTCCTTGTCATGTCGTGTTTTTGTTGTTATTTGACGATCTTATACGAAACCGTCTCATTGTATAGACTGTTCAATGTACTCGTATAAAGCACTAATGGAAACCACGTTTGTTGATACATATGATCAGTCTCCTTGAAGAAGATGAATCAATGTGCGACTTACATAATGTGGCGGTGGTATCAAGTAGTGAGGACACGAAGATGATTGTTCGTTTCAAACACAATAAGTACCATGAAGGCATGACCAATTACGAGTGCGTCAAGGAGAAGGACAACCTACGAACTGCATTCATTCTCGATATTCAGGAACTTGTAGATAAGGAAGGAGGAAGATGAAATCTAGCAGCTGTGTTTTTCCATGTTTCAAGCCTTGTTTGACTCTACATCTTGTATTCGGCGTCTAGGACTGGTGATGGACCCGATCGTGTTGGGAAAATACGATCCAATTTCAGTGATGGGAAGATATGTATATATTGATTTAATCTATTATGCGTGATGTGCATATGATTCGATACGGCTACTCAATAATAATAATAATCATGTAAATTGACCATTTCAACTCCCAACTTACCTCTATTTCGGTCTGCCTTGTTGGCTCGATAGAAGAAAATCAAAATAACAACCATAGATCTTGTCTGATACTCCCTATTTATCCTACATTGGAGTATTAAATAAATACCTTCAATTTTACTCCCTACATATTTATATATTTAATAATAAACAATCGATTTTTTAAAATTTGCACGGATTTATCTTTTATTTACCGTAACAATTAGTCACTTACCTGTTACAGTATTTTTTTACCAATTTGTCATGGTGGTAACGTGTCCGTATTTGGTAATTTGGCCTCCTGAAATCCGACATCACTTAAAATAAGCAATGTTTGTTTGGTCACCAGATAACAACATTCCACAGTGATATCATAACACAGAAATACACTCCTACGAGTATTTCCCAAGAGTACGCAAACTCAGTTGGTTACCAACATATGAAGATGATGCCATAACTTCGTTGTGTCCTTCAAATCCCCCTTTCAATACAACTGCTTCCTATCAACAATGTGACGTCCCAACTACCACCGCCTTTTCCCCTAATTAATAATTATACGGATACACCTGTGAATGACTCAAACGAGACCAAGGCGGCGTGCTCAAACTAAGCAGTAAGCAGGGCAAAAAGGGGTACTATTCGGACATAAATTCCTGATTTCGAGCTTACACTCTTTTGCATAAGAGAGTTTCGTTACACAAACTTAATAAAGTGGCGAGGTGCATTCTCATCGGAGGCCTGCCACTTATGTGGACTTTGACCCAAGAACGCTTTCACTTGCGTGCCACTCGACATTTTCGAATCGTGTATTTACATGTACACCAAAAAAGAAAAAAAAAAAAAAAAAAGAGAGAAAAACCGTATATTCACTCGGGCAATCGTGAGGAACGCCTGCTTTTTTTTCGACGTTAGCTCCCACTTACAGGATCCGCCGATTTTTTTTCTTGTTAAATGACCGATAAGTCCATTAGATGCCATATAACTCACCTAAACTGAAGAAACCAAGAGAGATTTACTAGGGAAGCAATAACAGAGCGACTAACAGCGACAGTATCCAACGGCCAACCATAATACGAACACCAGATGCTGCAAAACACGGTAATAAGTTCATTAAATTTTTTGACAAAAAGATATGAATATGTAAAGAGAAGAGTAGCTATGTTTCATACTCACATGGCAGGGGCGAGGGAACGGCAGATGGTGATCTATCCGGAGGCTGAGCTCCAGACGGAGGGGGATGCGCACGCGCATAGACAACATAAGGAAAAGGACTGGCCGGTGAAATATGATGAGCAACGGGAGGAGTCGGCGGCTTAGCTTGTTGATGAGGCAGATAATCTCTAGGATGGTGATGATGTTGCATGGTTGGTGGAACAGCGATAGGGGTAGGAGAAGGTTCGGGACTTCTCCTTGAATGCCTACCCTTGAACCCGAAACTGCAACCAGGTGCGGGGGCCGCACGTGGGGTTGCTGGATAGCTTTTGACGGGTTTAGGTGCAGTCGGTGGAACAGCGTGGTAGCTTGACTCAGGAGCAGGTGAGACTCCAACAGGACGAGGTGGTGCTCTTGCTGGTGGATAAGAGGGCGGAGGAGTTGTAGCAGGAGGAGGGGGGTAGGTATCGTGGTGGTGATGGTGGTGGTGGTGATGATGGTGGTGGTGGTTGTGGTGGGAGTGGGGTGTTGGGCCAGGCGAAGGAGCAGG
Source organism: Agrostemma githago (assembly GCA_958450325.1). Taxonomy (NCBI): domain Eukaryota; kingdom Viridiplantae; phylum Streptophyta; class Magnoliopsida; order Caryophyllales; family Caryophyllaceae; genus Agrostemma; species Agrostemma githago. The sequence continues at coordinate 4,291,263 of OY288259.1, forward strand.
AATTGGGCTAGTTGCGCTGCTTGTAGGAAGTACCGAAGAAAGGCTAACCTGCTTGACTTTACCGAATACTGTGTTGTTAAGACCGAGGTTCCTGGCAGGAGAATCTTTGATTGTTTTCGCCAGTTGCTTCATTCTAGGAACAGAAGGAACGCCGACTGTTAGCACAACAGACGCTTGAACTGTTGCAGGAGGTGCGATAGTAGAACCTTGAGTATTTGTCAGTCGAATGTACAAGGTCTGCACGCACACAAAAAATGAAACAAGTTAATGCACAACGTCTGCTGGCATGATGCATTCCATGTAAACCTGGCAAACGGATCAGCTGGGTCAACTTCAGGTCGGATCATATTCTGGTCGGTGAGACTTGGGTCAAGTTAGGGTTGGGCCATTTTCAAAATAGGTAAAGGCAACGGGTTTGTATGCTGTAATAACCATTGGGGACAGTTTGGAACTTTACCTCTTGAGGAGCCAAATGAAGCCCGGCATTGAGTTGATGAAGCAATGTATCAAAGTTCTCTTGTATTTGGAGAATCGAGTTGATTAACGTGAAGTTAAAATAAATCTGAACTTTTTGCAAAGGATATATACGCTGGGGAGGTTGAATGGTGATTCCACCAGGAAACTTTAGTACCTCGAAAAATGATGGCTCGCCAAATAAGGATTTAGTCAAGAGTAACTTATTCTCTCGTGTAACGAAAAGTCCAAAATTTGACCGAATCAAACTCAATTCAGCTAGCGGTATTTTGGAGTGTTTAGATAAAGGATCAATCCCGAACACAACATTTGTTGAATTCAGTCCTGAACCTTCCAGAGATAAAATCACGACCTGATACAGCAAAGGATACAAAAACGCATCAATACAAGGAATGGTGCAATTAAGATGAAAAGGATTGAAGTGCGTAAGGATAATTCGGGAATTAGGATGTTTACTTTTGCACCGGCAGCTTCTAATTCATCATAGATATCCGCTTCTAGCTGAGAAACATTATCTTTCACGAAGGATACAGGCTTCTGCAATGTAAAACTCGCCACAATTGCATGACCTGAAAATTTGTAGTTGCATGAAATCAGAAAACCGACATTTTGACAGGAGTTCGAAGAAAAGATAATTCATCCAAAGGGTTTTAGACAAACACAACCAGAAAGAACACGCAAAACAAAATCACAAACAAATGCACCGAATTACTAAGGATGGCAACTTAAACTCGTCACTTTAGGATTCATCACGACAAACCCTATGAGTCTATGACACTCTTTGCCTCGTATTCATCGATTTCTTTCTTTGTATCAAGCATCAGCAGTCAAAAGCAGACGGCAGAGGTTGGAACCCAAAACTTCACAGATTCGGCAAGAAACCAACTCAAAGGATGGTACATTGAAAGACTTGAGGGAGAAACTTGCTTTGGTTAATCTTTCAATGCTAATCCACGTAATGAATTCTTCATAAAGCTAGAAGATAGGCAAAAACATCGAATATACTTCCGTTGACAAAACATGTTGCTTGTCGAGCAAATCGATATTTTTCAATCAAATCCCATGGCAGAACTGGTTCCCTATCGAGTAAATCGATATTTTGCAATCGACATAAAACTACGTCAACATATGCGACCAAGCAGTATCCACCATGTGCCTAACAAGATCATGAAATCACCAATCAAACCTCTTCATCCAAAAGGTTCTTCCATAACCACCCACAGAACATTGAAAGCTTTTGCATTACAGTGCCTCAAGAGTCGAGATCATTCAAGCACGAAAAACATGAACGAGATCATTCATGAGCCAATAGCAACTGATTTGCTGTCTATACACTTGTAAGTATATGCTTGAACGGAACAAAGGATAAACAAAATCCCGTTAACTCATCCCATCATTGAAAGGTTCTCAATCCTTGAAGCAAAATCAACATACACCCCCGATCACATTTCCTCAGCGTCTCAAACTGTAATATTGCTGATACATCAAGAACCCACATGACGGGATCAACTCAAAAGCTCGAAAGCTTGATTAAAAGCTTTGATTAAGAGATTCAAGCTATACATTTATCAAATCTGCCAACACCCACAAATGTGATCACATCCTACATGCTAAATTTACATAACAATCATCATCTAACAAGGAAACCCCTTTACCACAGACTCGCACTACAGGATCCAACTTTCCTAATTTGGAGCATAATTAATTCACTTGTCACCCCCCACCGACAAAAAAAATTAAAAATATTAAAAGGGGTTTTCAATTTTCTCAACTAATTACCTCTCAAACATCATCATACACGATTTGAGGTCGACTAACATGAATCATTTCGTCTCCGAAACATAATCATATATAAAATTATGAGTACTACACACATAATCAATCAAAATCACTCAAAAAATAACTTTATTCAATAATTAAACAGCTAAATTAATCACAAATTCACAACCCTAATGCAACAAAACTCAAAATCCCAAGATCATAAATTAAGTCCAAAGAAGTAAAACACACTCCAAAAAAATCACTTAAACTTCAAATGCAGACAGAAAAAACAGCATTAAACCCAGAATTAGAAGAACAAACCTCTGAACCTTGGATCTAGATCTTTATCAGCTAGATCTGAGAGCTTGGAAAAAGGTGGCAACCAAAAAAGAGCAGGAAGAAAAACAGCAAACCCAAGCAAAAGTGCTAAAATACACTTAAGCTTAATTAATTTACTAAAATTAAAACAACAATTACAAAAACACCCTCTATCTTCTTCTTCTTCTATTCTTCTTCTTCTATTTGCTTCCTCTAATGACGCTGCTTCTGCAGCAGCAGTTGATTCTACAGAAAATTCATCATCTTCTGATTTTCCCATTATTTTTTTTTTAAATTATTTTGATTAAAGTTTTTAGTAGTAGTAGTAGTAGTGGTATACTAGTATAAATCTATAATGTAGTAAATGGGTATTTTTTATTAATTTTTTTACCTGTAAACCCAATTCAAAAGATTGAATTTTGAGCTCAAAGGTTTCATCTTTTGTGAATTTTATGATAGATGAGATGATACCCAGAATTTTGTATTTTGATTTTTAATTTTTTTTACAGTGGTTTGAGAGAGAAAAAGAGGGGAAAATGGAGTGATAATAATAAATAAATAATAATGATAATAGAAGTAGAAGTAATAAAAAGGGTAGGGTTGGAGGTTTTGTTTGTGGATGGATGGATGAGCCAGAAATAATACTGTACTCAGAAAGTGGAGTTAACTTGCTGTGAAATTTTTGGCTTTGCTTTTCTACCAATTAAAACTGTAATATTAATTGCCCATTAAGATTTTTAAAAAAAATATCGTTATCCGCTTTTCTAACCCGTGTTTATGAGTATTGTCGTATTGAGTTATTGACTATTAATTCATTCATTCATTCATCCAAATTGTACGAGTAGTCGAGTATTCTGTAAAAGATGGGAATATCGAGTTGATAAGCACACGATAAGTGGTACTCAACTACTACTACTCGTGAGTCATGACTTATTTCGAAGCTATATTTAAGGAATTAAGGGTGTTATCCAAATTGTATGTGTGTAGAGTACTCCATATGTAGGACTAGGACATAACTTTATAAAGGACGGGAATATCGGGAATATAGAAGATTAGTAGGTTATACGTAATATTAATTGGCTTAAATATACGAGTAAACTTTTTAAATCATCATCGGTTTTCTAACGTGTATTTAAGGGAGTAGTCGAGTACTAGAATATTGAGTTGATAAAACCATGAAACGAGTAGTTGATACGGAGTACTCAACTGCTTGAGTCATGATCTGATTTCGAACCTAGCTTCCAGATACGAGTATCAAACCCAACAATTTCTTACCATGTATGGTTCATTTGATACCTTACGTTTACTTTTCTTCACTATTCAGTAATGGAGAGAATCTCGAATATCAATTTTTACCGAGTCTCTTGTGCTCACGGTAATTTTACTTGGAGACCCTCCACATAAAGGTGACAACTAATGTATCACTCAAGTGTGAAAAACAAACATAAACAATAAAATGAATCTGACATAATAGTCATATTCATACTACGTACTGTATAAGAGAACATCTAATGTGTTTTTTTTAAATCACTAAACAGTGATTAGTTAAAACCGTAATACAGTATTAATTTTGTTATTAGTAGTAAAAAAAATGAATTAAATTCGTAACCCAAAGAGAAAAAGTGGACATCAGATTGGTTGGTTGGTTAACAATCTGATAGCTTTGCTTTACTCTTTTGCCTGTGAGATTTAGTTTTCAAATTTGGTAAAAAGATGAAGAAAAAAATGGGTAATTAATTAATTAATTTTATTTATTTTATTTTATTGTGTGGGTAAGAAGTCAGATAGTGATTAAAAGGTAGTGGCCCACTGGGCCCACTGTATAAATACAGCTACCCTTGGCTTTGGGTGGTGGTGATAGATTGAACCCATTTAATGGGTCATTTAAGTTGTAGTATTAGCTTATGATTTCCGGGTTAAGTCATTTCGGGTTTGGTTTCTGTCTCGTGCTGTCGCTTGGGTTATTCAAATCTGAATAGATTCGGGATAACGTGGTTTAGAGCCGGCAAACAATGATACGACAGGAAAACTTGATAATGATCCACTTATGTAAGTGTGTTGATATGAACACGATACGAGATATAATCGAGTTCGAGATGATGAAGAGGTCGTGATTCGTTTACATGTTACACGGTATCGAACATGACACAATTCATTGTCGTTATCAAGATCTAGATATGATTGATTGATGTTACATTTTGTCGTTTCAAGTTTTCTCATCCGGTAGACATACTCAGTAGTATGTCTTAAGATCAAAACGATATACAATAATAATTTATGGCATTTAGATAGATAGGACAAGTTTTTTTTCATTAACCCCTATGCACATGACCATCGTATCATTGTGAATCATATTAGGTTTGATAAAATTGGTCTCAAATCAAGTCAACTAGTCCAAGCAAGTTTCGATCATGTCAATTCAAGAGCCTTTACTATTAGAGTAATAACTCAATTTTTTTATTTAACTCAAATTAGATCATGAATATCTATTCTTACTTACCAATTAACGTTGAGGATATGTACTCGATTCACATGCTGAATAAGAGTCGTTTATTAAAGTCAAATTAAGTCTTGGATTTAGCTTAATTTAAGCAATTAGGAATCTAAGCATTGTCATTAGGATGACTTAATCACTTTGTTTAATTAGAGAAAGTAGATGATGATACACTTAATTTTTTACTAATTAGATTTTGGAAGCACACTGTTTAGTGATAAAGAAGCTAGTAAGAAAGTAGAAAATTAGTGGAAGATGGCAGATTTTAGGAGATAATTAAGGGCCAGTGCCACATCCCCCTAAGTCTTAGTTGAGTCTTTTGATTTTCTTTCTACTTATTTGACTTAATTAATTTTTGAAAAAAAATCTCTTAGTTTTGTGAAAATGACACTAGGTCTTATTTCAAATTTTGAAAATTATTGAAAAAAATAGACATGTTGGTCGGCCATTTTAATTTGTATTAAGTCAATTTTAATTAAGTTAAATAAATTAAAAATTATCACGGGACGTAAATATTAAGCAATGGATTTTAGATGGTTGATAGTAAAAATTACGTCGAGAGTTGCATCGATTGTACCAATTTTAGTACGAGTTTACTTCATGAAAAAGACGTTTATGTGTTGGATAATTTTTGTTTTGTTTTGTAAGTATTTGTGGTATATTCAAGATGCCATGTGTAAGAATTGGTATATCCAAATAATTTTATAAATACATTTTTAAATAGTGTAAAGCAAAAATATATTATCTTTTATTATAAATTACGAGCTAAAGAAAATAGTTTGATAAAATAATTTCATTTTTCAATTTTTTCATTTGTTGTGAGCCGCCGAGTAGCATTTAAATAAATTTTTGCACGGAGTGTTTATTACAAATCATCGAAACTATCGTGATGTTTCCAAAGGTTGACACAAGCCACGCATCAACGCCTCAGGTTAGACGAGGCATGACCGCATGACTGACATGAACCGTGGGTCAAGGCCGGTCCACATGGTGAAACGGGCCAAGGTGGGTGGTGAATTCTTGTGTTTGATCAATGACGCGGACGTGATGAAGCGGGGTCGTGGAAAACTAACCTATCTTTTTTTTAAAACGTGGACTAAACGGGTTAGACCCTCAAACATGCATGAATCGCAGACTCGACCCAGGTGACAAGACGGGCCGCCATCTAGACAAAAGTTGGCCCACACTTTCGTCCACCTCTAATATTAACAAATTTTTCAAGCCCATCAAGGGGTTAACATTTGACCTAGACATATACTCGGACGACCCGGTCGAATTGACCCATCAGACTTGACCGTTACTCGTACAGACTAATCGTATCATAACGCGAAATCCAAACTCATGTTTGAGAATTGAGATCGGGTTGATGCACGATTTTCGACATCGAACTATTCTAATTTAGAGTCAGTATGTATAGGTTATTATCATCTTTAAATCATGTAATTGAGTCTAAGATGAAACAATTCTTTCCATATAGTATAGTAGGTTATTAATCAGATGAATAATTGTTCGAATTTATTTACATTTTTTTTTGGGAAAAAAAAACATTTCAAACTGGCTTTCCTGCAAGAAACTGGCTATAGAAGTATAATGCTTCCTGTGGCTTGTATTCAGGAACTGTATGTCCTGCTCCTTTTACTGTCAGAAAAGTTAGACCCTTTTCGTAACCCTGCGTGTATCTGCAACAAAAGACACGGTTTTTATCATTACAGCATTATTGTTTGCAGTAAAAACTTCGACTAAGAAGTTTCTGATGCATATGTCAGCTGGTAAAGTCACAGAAAGACGTCAAGTCAGGTCAGGTCAGATCTCAGGTCATCTGGAGTTCAGGTTATTTTCGGGTGAATTGGGATTATGGGTCAAGCTCGGCTAGGAGGACCGGCCTAAAGGGGACATACCCGGAAACTTGTTGATTAGTAGTCCATGGCCTCCACTCGTCGACTACTTTGTATCCGACTGACTTTGTCCACGCTTCGCTTCCAGTGTATGGAACACACATGTCATGGTCTCCACTGTTACAGTTTTGTACAGAATGCAATCACAATATCAGCAAATAATTAAAGTTTAGTGTAGTATGGAGTAATAATTTGAAGATCGAATTGGGTTTACCTATAAATTAAGGCTCGGTATCCCCGAGAAGTGAGGAGCTTGTGGAACGGAATCATGCTTCCGGCATCATGGTTGTAGGAAATTCGAGATGTACACAGTTGCCAGGGCCCGGCTACTCTTGCCTGGTGCATAAAAAAGAACAATGAAAAGTCGAGTTTGGAAAACGAGCATGAAGAGATAAAAAAGACATATGATATTGATATACCTCGTCAGCATGAAGCGCTTTTCTTACTTCCTCGTTGTTCAACCAAGACGTTGCAACTTCGTCATCCTGACACGTTTCCAAAATACAAAAAATGAAGCACACTGTAAGACTTCGTTCTTTCCAGATTACTTCGGCTAAGTTCAGATAATAACTTACAATGCAAGGAACGCCTAGACTGTTAGCAAGTTCGGGCCAAGTAGGAACAATCCCGTCTCTCACAGGGGCGCGCATAGGCCAGGCACGGCCGAAAATTCTCTTCCTCACAGGAAAAGGTTTGTTGGTTTCTCCTAAGTTCCTGAAACTTTCAGGTAACTTCATGTTAACGGTCCTTTTTCCGTTTGAGTCTGCACCATGGAAGCATGGCTCCAGAATGTCGTATATATTCAACCCGTCAACATCCTGCAGTTAATCAAACTAAAAACAATTAATAAAAGAAATTCTAATCACTGATGTCTAGGAATTTTCAGAAGAAGAAGAAGAAGAAGAAGAAGAAGAAAATTGCAGCATGAGTGAGGTCTGACCTCATCAACTTTGGTGAGAGAGTTTGCGCAGTCCTGAGAGGACGGGTTATAGTAGTTTCCTTGGCAGTGACTACTGACGTTCTGAAGAACACGAGATTTTATCAAAGATTTTGCCTAAGAATGTTCTTATAAAATTTTAATGTCGATTAAAAGGGGACACTTACACGATACAGATCATCGGAAATTAATCCCATACCATGCACGAATGGTATCAGTGCATTCCCGTCAATTATCTCGTCTGTAACTCCGTTCCCTACCATATAACCCTGTAAATTTACAACAGTCAGACAGTAACTTTGTGTCGGAAACAGTCTTTTACTGTTTTACAAGGAATGCAACAGTTTGTGTTAGAGGTGTACGTACCTTCAGGTTGATGACGGGCTTTTCACCAGCATCAAGTCCTGCAATATCAGGATCACAGGGATGTCATTCTCTCAGAAATGACCCGTTTCATAGTTTTTCTAACACGTTTACCAGGTCTAATTTCCACAATTTTTCCTGAAAAAGTTTGGGATTTAAAAAAAATCGTCAGAACAATTACCTTTTACAATTGCAGTAGCAAGGGTTGGCACATATATCCCAGCATACGACTCCCCGGCTATGAAAAACGGGTTTGATGCAAACTCTTGATAGATATTAAACCACTGCAATGCAACAACCATCATTCACAAGCATTAGAACGAAGTATGAACAAACCGACACTCAAAAGTCAGAACACTGTCAAATCTCAGTAGTGCAGTGAAAAACAGACACACAGGACACTGCCAAATCTCAGTAGCACGGAGACAAAATACAAGCGGAACACTGTCAAATATCAGTAGTGCGGAGAAAAACAGACACTCAGAAAGTCAGGACACTGTCAAATCTCAGTAGTGCGGAGAAAAACAGACAGTCCGAACACTGTCAAATCTTACTATCTCAGTAGAGCTACATAAAACAGTAAAAACCGAACCTTAAGTAAGAAAGTGTGAGTATCAGCCGCAGTCTTCACGTCACCAGTATTGTATTCACTTGTGTTTTTTGAGTACGAGTATCCGACACCAGATGGAGAGTCCAAGTAAATAATGTTCGAAACCTGAAAAAGTCGTTAAAACTTAAAACACATTAACCTTTTAATACGATGATTAACTAATGTTAAATTAAATGCTGAAAGTGATTAGTGTATAACCTTAGACCAACTGTATGGATTAAGATGTAGCTTAGGTAAGCCTCCCTTTGTTGTCGCTGCCTCGAAATTAAAAGGGCCTGAAGAAATCGTAACAAACGAGTCTTAGTACCAAAATGGTAAGGGTCGTTCGACCAACTAAAGTAGATGCAGTAACAGTAAGGCTCGCTTGGGATGAGAGTAATTATTCCGGGATAATAAAGCAAAAATGAATTAGAAAATGACGGAAAGTAGTGATGATGCTAAGCGGAAATGAAGAAAATTAAGAAAATTTAGCTTATTTGGGGAATTATTACTCCCCTCTCCCCCAATAATGCATTACCCCCAATGGCGGTAATTATTCTCACCTCATATCTCTTTTATACCATAAAATGTAACAACCAAGCAACATGCTCATTCATTTCTAGTTCATTTTTGAACTATTACCCCCATCCCAAGCGAGCCGTAAGTCTCATAAAAAACTGTCTTACAGCAGAATTTCATTAAACAAAACGCGGAATAAATTAACAACAGCAACAACCTATGTTACTCAAACTCGGCTATTTGCCGGGGTTGAACTCGTGACCTCTGGGTCTGATACCATGTTAACGAACCATCTCAACCAAAACCTTAAGGCGATGTTGAGACCCGTTTATATACTATTATCGGTTTGGCATGAATTATCCTTTGGAACAGTCATTTGAACGACCTCACACCTCGAAATTAAATTAAATAAAAAAAAAAAAAAGAGAAATTTACCATGTTCATAGATAAAGCCATCAAAACTAGAGCAACCAGGGCCTCCATTAAGCCAAAGAACAACAGGATCAGTGGATGGATTTCTCTCTGATTCAACAAAGTAATAGAACAATTTCTTCCCATGACTCTCATCAAGTGTCACATACCTTTCATATAATAAAAACAAAAATTAATTAAAAATTAATGTATTTTGACTAAAAAAACCCAAAATAAAATAAAAAAAAAAACTTATGCAATTTCAAAAGATTTTTTTTCAATAGAATAATAACTAAAACAGCATAAAGTGCATATATAAATCTCGACATGGTATTGTAGGTATGTTAGGTGTATGCAGGCTTCCTCTCGTGATTTTTCACGAGGAAAAACATTGAAACTAAAGTATATTACACCGTATGTACATGCTTTCATTATGAAAACTAGAACAACAAGATGAAGTTTCATTAATTCCAATATGACCGACCACAATCGGTTAGGTGTACATACATAGACTTGCTTACCCTTACCGAAAAAGGGAAACATACATAACATAAAAGTTGCATTAATAAGTTCCTAACATGGCCATAGTTAGCCTTACCAGAAATCCCGAATAAAAGATCATATATGGAGTAGCGTATGTAAAGTTGCATCAATACCAACATAATCATAATCGGTCTGATGTACACAGATTTATCCTTACCAGAAATCCCGAATAAAAATTCATAACAAAAAGTACTACATACGTAGCATCAATCCCAACATGACCATATATAACCGGTCAGGTACACCACTCAAATGTACCCAGTAAAAGATCATAATATAAATTAAGTTGCATCGATCCCAATTCAACATGGCCATATATAACCCGGTTAGGTGTACTGTACATAGACTTATCCTTACCAAAAATCCTGAATAGAAAATCATAGCCTAAAGTTGCATCGATCCCAACATGGCCATAACCCGGTTAGGTGTACACAGAATTACCCTTACCAGAAATCCATCCAGGCATCAATCCCAATATGGCCATACGGGTCAGGTGTACGCGGACTTACCCTTTACGAGAAAACTCGAGTTTTTACAGTTAAATATTAAAACAACTTCATGGAATGAAATTGCAGGAAAACATGGTAAAATTTGCAGGAAAACAAGAAGAAAAAAAAGCATGCATACCCTGAATAATGCTTAGAGGGAAAAGTGGCATTAAAACCAGGAAGTTGTGTAACAAGAGCACTTTGAGGAGCAGCAGATTGAGTCAACACAAAAAAACATGAAATTGATCCCAACAAAACTATCCACGCCATATTATTCATCGTCCAATTATTATTATAATTATTCATTATGATGAGTTTATGCTGTAGTAATATACTAGTAGTATGGCTGTTCAGATTCCTTGATATATGAACAAAAATAAAATAAAATAATAGAAATATTAATTAATTAATATATTATAAAAGTAGTAGTATGTAGTAGTATGCTACTATACTATAAAAAAAAACAATAATATACTATAAGAAAAACAAATAGAGTTTGGACCTAATACATAGTCTTTAACATATTTTTTGAAGATGAGAAGAAATTTATAAATAAATAAATAATGGGTTAAGATTGCCCTAGAGGGAAAGCATTGATTGATATATTTGCTTATAAGTAATGTCACACACCTCTAAAACTCTAAAGGGAAAGGTTTGATTGATATTTGCTTATAAGTAATCTTAAGGATATTGTTAGAATGTTACGGTATACGGTATATAGTAATCGTAGGTAATGATCGATATTATACTAGTAATATGAAATATTATTGAGTAATATTTAGAGTTGACCGTTGTGAAGGATTCTAAATTTTGGATTATAATATGTCGAATACTATTTATACTACGAGTCTAGGACACTTAACGTAACGAAATATTCTTTGTCCAGAAAGTGCAAGATATCATGTCCAGAAAGTACAAGATACCATGAATTGCATTTTCAGGGAAGGGTTTGGTTGTCGATTTCATGATAATTGCTACTTCCCTATAATAATTTGGGGACTACTCATCGTCGTCGGCAATTTACTTAATGTCAAATGACCAAATTGTCCTCTGTTTAATTACTAACTAAACAAAATTTAAACTAACCTAACTACTATTATATTATCACGATTTACTAACTAAATTAACCTAATTACTACTCGTATTATTTAACCTACCACTATTTAACCTAAGGAACTTATAAAGTCTGAAAGTAGCACTATTATATTTAAATTTAACCGAATCATCATCGGAATAACATCAAAACGCTTATATTTTGATTTTTCCGATAAAGTTGACAATTGTCCGGAATGTCGAACACGGTTAACAATTTTCCTTTTGATTTGAATTTGCCGTATATCGAAAACAATTCGAAAGACGACGTCGTTGACAAGGTTAGTTTTAATTTCCCTTGTACGCGGTGTAATTTCATTGGTTATCACGGAAAAAGAAAAGACAGTCGTGAAAGACTTTTCGGCATAGGCGTGAAAGACAGCCCGAGAATAGCCCATAGACGTTGCTTTTTCATTGTCGTTCCCAAGCATAGACGTTGAAATGTAACCTCTGATTTTGTTTTGTTTTGATGTTTTCGTTTGTTTTTGTTTCGTTTTGTTGGGTTGATCGTTTTTGGTTTGAAAATCGTTTTTGTTTTGAAGTAATTTTTGTTTTGTTTAGTTAAGGAAGTAAAAGGGAGTAATGGGTAAAATAGGTAAATTATGTAAAATTGTCGACGATTTCAAGTAAATCGCCGACGACGAGAAGCGAAAGTGAATAATTTTCATAAAATACAATTTGCAAATTTATGTAATTTAAGTTTTCGTTAACTTTATCTTCCCATGGTGAAACAAACGAGAGTAAAGCTAATCAATCTTTCCATACACCTAACATGTGCACTAAAATTTGTTTATTGTGTGTGATTTATTTACCTTTTTAATTTAGGAGTCAAAGTTTAAAAGTTTGTTTGTTTGTCCATGAATAAATTAAATTTAAAATTATATAATAAATTATAAATATACTCTGTACTTACATATGTTATCAAAAAAAATCCATAAAATTTTATTTTCCATAATGTAATGGTATATTTGACTATTTATATCAATATTATTCCATATTATGTACTCCGTATAAATTAGTTAAATACAAATATCGATTTAATTGTGAAATAATGTGAATGGTGATTATGAATGAGTTGAAGTTGATTCAACATAAAGATAAAAACAATATTATTAACCCTAACATCGTTGGTGACATAGAGGCCACAACATTCGGGACACAAAACTTCAAAGGATCTTAATTACAAGACAAAAGATAAAGAATATACGTATGTAAGGGATAAGACAATTAATTGACTTAAGAACTATCCTAGATGAGACAGACCAAACCACCTTAACCTTAGCTTGGCTAATCATTAATCCATTAACTCCTTCACATCCTCGAATTTCCGGTCTCTGTATTGTAATGCGAATAAGTGTGCGATTCGTTGGAAAAGAAAAAATCATTAAATAATTCGGTCTTTCTTAAAATTGATATTATTGCTATTATTAAATTTAAAACGAGTTAGATACTACTCGTTTAGATAGATAAAGTGCTTAAGCTTTTTTGTTAGTCCATTTGTATTCGTTTAAAGTGATTATATCGGTTTATTGTATTAATCATTAAATAAGTCGATCCTTCTTAAAATCGACATACTCCCTCCGATTCATTTGTTTCTTTACATTTACTTTTTGGCACTTTTTATGGGTGGAGAGAATTTCCATTATAACTTCAATTGTATAACTTAAAACATAGTCATGTGAGATCTTGTTTTAATCGTCTTAACGAGTACATTAAGAATATCAAACTTTTACGATTTTTTATAATGTGTAAATAACAATCTAAATAAAGCAAAACGTGCATCGGCAAGTGTGATAAAGCAAACGTAAAGAATCAAATAAATCGAAGGGAGTATATTGTTATTAATTTGAAATGGGCTAGACAATATATATATATATATATATATATATATATATATATAGATCGATAAATTAAGTATTTTGTGAGTTCAGCCCTATATAATACTTATATACAATATTACTCCCTCCGGACACTATTTTTTGCCCCATTATCTCATTATTTGTGAGGAATATTTTAATAAAATGGGACAAAAAATAATGTCCGAATGAAATAATATTTAGTTATTTAAATTGTTTAAAACGAATATACCGATCTATTACTCATGGGAAATGACGTGAAGTGTAATGGTGATGTGAGCTAAATTGTTTGTTAAGTGATCGCCCACCACATTTGACCGTTGGATGGGCCTTAAGTTAAGTCATTATTGTTTTCTCATAATAATTAAATACTACTTAATTACTAATTAATGATTAATACTCGTAAACTAATAATACAAGCATCTCGATGCATGCATGCTTAGTTGTAGGGAGTAGTGATGTAGATTAGTGGAAGCTAACTCATATTCTTAGTTTAACTAAATTATTAAGCAAATATTTAGTGCGTCTTTTATCACAAACGAGTCAAATGAATATCACTGCTCCATCTTTGATAAGACAAGCTCTATAAAACTAGCTAGCCAAGTTTTTGTTATAAGTATTGTACTATATTTAGCTTCAAACAATCTTTCTTTTTATTTTAAACGTAGTTTATGTTGAGCTCGAGACAATTTACGAGAAATTAGTGGACAACCAATTTATAATAATAATAATTACGGAGTATTATTACAAGAAGATAGTGGACAACCGATAATATTATATGGACGTCCACTCCTCTTGCAATAACAACATTAATCCTAGTAAAACATACTCGATCTGTATATAGTATTGTTATTACTACTACGACATTTAGATTTATTTTAAAAAGTAAAACAGATATGACCGATCATTTATTCTTACATTATACTCCGTAATACTTCTCCTACAGTTTTTTATTTTCTTATATTTAATTTGTGAATTGAGGTAATATATTTACAATAATTATTGTGTATATATGACCAATGACCACTTTAAAAGATAGTGACAATATTAGGCTAAATATTAACCTAAAAAATATAGTATGGAGTATTAATTTTATCATAAATTGTGAAATTTTTTGACTTCATCCTACGATACAAGGTTGCACGGTATATAATAATATGGCCTCGTTTGGTTACCCACTCACTTCCCGGGAATTGCAACATCCCATGAATTGCATTTCTGGGAAGTTGTTTGGTTACCCCAAATGTAAAAAAATGGGGAACTCAAACTTACCCCATGAGTTGCAATTCCTGCATGATGCGGGAACTTGCTCACCGACCCCCCCTCGGTGAGTTGCACTTCCCACATCTCATTCCATTCAAATGACTTTTTTACCCTTATATACTTATTTATTTCTCACTTTATAACTCTAATTTTCCATCTACGGTTTCCTTTCAACTCTTCTTTATAGACTTCTTCTATAAAAAAATACCTTTAATAATGTTCGTAATTTTTAAAAAATAATGTTCATAATTCTCCATCTATTTCTATTTTTTTTAAAATAATGTTCGTTATTTTTTACGTTGATAATTAATTTGGTTACGACTGCATATTATAGGGAAGATAATTTCAAATTTTTCATAAGTTGCTGGAAAAAAAATATTTCGTAAGTTTTTATACCCTCGATTAATAAAGGGCATAATAGTCATTACAATTAAAATCATGAGAATTACGTCGAGCCAACCAAACAAGATGCAGGAATTCAATTCCCGGGAACTGTGAATTCCAGGATGTCAACCAAACAAATTTTGCAAATTCCCGGGAAGTTAATGTGGGAATTAACTTCCAGGGAAATGCAACTCCCTTCGGGAAATGAGTTCCCGGATGAACCAAACGAGGCCTATGTGAATGTGTGACGTACGGAGTATTTAGAAAGAAGTTGAAACTTGAAATAGGAATGTTGGTATCTCTTTCGATAAATCGTTGTTGATTAATTAATTAACTTCACGTCATTAACTAAGCATTATTCCCCGGCCCTCGCATGAATTTCCGTTAACGACTAATCTTACCTTGCAATTATGTGTGTCGTTCAACTACAATTAAATGTAGTGACTACAATTAATAGTTTGGTTTCGAGACAATACACTATCTATATGTTAAAAATAATCTTCAAGTTTTTTTTTTTTTTTTTTTTTTTTGAATTCCCAATCGGGATTAATTAATTAATAATAGAATCAACCTCGAGGAGGTGCGTACAAGACGGGGGTACACTACGCTCCCACATCTTACGACCACAGTTCATCACAATATGAGCAAGTTCATGAGCTACCCGATTATATCTCCTACTCACATGTGACCACCTAACCTCCTCAAAATAACCAATTAAGCTTCTAATCTCATCTATGACAGCATACATCTCACTTCTACCCTCCTTCTGCACCGACAACGCAGTCACGACCTCCAAACAATCACTCTCAAAGATGACGCGGCGAGCTCCTCGGTTACGTGCTTCAATAGCAGCATCTAACAATGCCTCAGCCTCAGCAGTATACACCTCCCGATCACCCATGGATTTACTTGCCACCGCCCACAGCACATCACCATTCTCATCTCTGCAAACCTCTCCATAACCCGTCCCACGTCCCTGCTTGACCCCTGCGTCTGTATTAATCTTCACCCATCCAGCCGCTGGTTTGGACCACCCTCTTCGCTCTTCCCCCGTTCTGCCCTGCCCCTGCTCACGTCCCACACACATAGTCCCGAACCCCTCGTCATTCAGCAGCTCCTTTCGACAATCCAACACTCTTGCTGCGGTTTTGTTGCTGCACACTTGCTTGGAGTTGAAAACCCAGTTATTACGAGACTCCCAAACTGCCCAGCAGCCTGTCATCATCTCCTCAACCTCACTTTGCATCATATTCCGCCAACAATCCTCCACCCAATCTCTCGTGCACCCGTGATCACTCGTAACCCTGTAATCAATACCCAGTATATCCCACACACCTCCCACCCATTTACAATCCTTAACAAGATGCAAGCAAGTCTCCACCCCGCTCTCACAAACCGGGCAATCCGCATCCCCAGCACGAATTCGACGGGCTATATTCCCTTTGGTCGGGATTGCATCATTACAGAGCTGCCAGAAATTTTTTTTAACCCTTGGTAGGACATTTGCTTTCCATATCTTCCTCCAAAGCCATTTTTCCTTATGATTATCCGCTGCCTCTGCCTCCTGTCCGCTCGCCCCCATAATCCTCCTATAAGCTGACCGTACAGAATAACAACCATTTTTCTCCAGCATCCAACTCCATACATCCTCGCCACCTCCTCTAGGGACCCGCATATTTAAAATCTCCTCCTGGTCGATAGGCCAAAACAACGCAGGTAACTTATGTGTGTTCCACCCGAGTCCGTTAGACGAAAAGAGCTCTGCCACCACAAGGTCTCTATCTGCAACAGCACAAACGGTAATAGGGCGTCCCCCCACCCCACCCTGGATCCATGGATCAGACCACACCCGTGTTCCTAACCCATTCCCTAACCGCTTACAGGAATTCGCAAGGACCATATCACGTGCCTCCAATAAGCTTCTCCATACAAAGCTCGGGTTTCTGCCCAGATTTGCGTTTGCCAGTGAGCAGGATGCGAAATAATCTTCAAGTTTTGACACAACTATATTCCCATTTTCGAGGACAGAGATGTTAGCATAGATTTCGCAGTGTATACATATCGTCCGATTTATTCTAGAATTACAAGAATCACAGGGTTCTCTCTCATGAGATTTAACATTATTGCATTCTTGAGCTCGAATCCAAACTCGACATTTTGTATAAAATATTGTTTGCAAATTTAATTCTGAACGTTTTATCTTCGACTTAAACAAAGTGCTCCGTATAATTAGGCATTGAAAATCAAACAACGTTTTTTTTCCCCCATATTCGGGATTAGAATTGTTTATATTCTCTGTGAAGCAAATACTCAATATCTTTGATTTTGAATTAAGATAGATTAAAGTGAAATGACTTAGTAAACTATCTTCGTTTCTTTCTTTTGTAAAGTAATCAGCTATACAATACAGTTTTCAACACGATATACAAAAAAACTCGTAATACGAACTTTGTATTCAACTTTAGAAATGTGCACGCTTACCCATGATAAAAAAAAAAAAAAATTCAAAGTTGGAATTCATATCTTACACAATAGAGTAATAAATTACTAAAGGGTATGTAAATGGTTCATAAAAGAAGCCAAAAGGGAAAACTAGTGGACATAGAAGGGGACGTATGAACGACCACTAGTAAGTGGAATTTTACGCAGAAGTATGGACCATTTCAACTATGGGTCAGGCCGCATTATGCAAAGCCCACCACACTTATCTTTGCTTCCTTAATTGTGTAATGTAAGTATGTAACACAACTCTTTCCGATTCAAGGCATAAACCGTTCAAGACGATTTCACAATAATTTTAGTGCAAGACGGTCACGTAACAATTTTTGTGTAAATTGTTCAGGCAATCAAGCATATGTAGTACAGTAGTAATATGTCTACATAATATTAAATTATTAAACCATTTTATCATATCTAGGGCCCTACTCGAGTTGGAGGACGGGGCTGGGTCGTGCTAGCACGTTGGCTTGTCGTGTTGGGTAAATTCGACGTGGTGTGTCGAACTAGGGCAAGATGGTCTAACTTTGGTCACAACACACGAGTATCAATTCTCATGTTTTTTGTTGTGCTACGGAGCATTAACTAAGCTAGTTCATGGATAAAGATCTCTATTCTACACGACAGAATTTGATGTAAGGAAATATAATTTAAATTGTGAATATCAAACTGAATAGTATGATTCCAAAGAGTGTCACCTATATGTTCAAAATTAAAGAGTACGAGTATTTTTTTCTGCCAATATAAAAGAACCTCTTTTTAAATTATAAGTAATTATAAAGTATTTATTTTACAAGAATTTTTTTTTTTTGTTTTTTTTTTGACAAGTGGTATTTTATAAGAAGTTGGATAAGGGTAATGCAAACATTTTTGTAATGGAAGTGTCCTACAATTCCACAAAGATAACCTAAAGAAATGAAGGACCATATGAAATAGTAGTAGTAGTAGTAAAACCTTTAGAAGAATACCCCCATTCAATAAAGTTTACCCCAAAATTCAATCACATATGGCCACAACTTTTTCTTAAAAACAAAAAAAATATGATAAGTATTGATATAAAGTTTACTAATCATATAGGTCCATGATTTTTATTTATTTTTTTATCTTATGTTACCTAAAATTATGGTCCAACCTATTATCATTAATAATTAAGGACATGATAATTTGATAATGGACTTCAATAGTATTGCTACTCCTATTCACCATACACCTTATATTTTAGATCATTACCATCTTACTAGGCCCAACACTCAATCAAGCACTACATTTTTTTTTTTATAATCGAGATCTGTCCTGCTTTTATTTCCTATTTCTATATGTAATAGATAAAAAGTATTACGCTTAAAATGATCTATCAAACAATTAATAGCTTCGACTAATATATGTGTTTGCTATATAGAAAGTAAATCGGGTAAATAGTCATTTAACAAATTGGTAAAATGGAAATAATCAAAAGTCGACACTTAGATAGTCATAGGAGTTGGTAAAACCTGTTATTTGCAATATATTTAAGTAATCTGCTCACGCTAATATTATCCAACAAACACTAAACAAGGTATGTACGTCACAATGAACTGATGATTGGATATGAAATGAGGCAGAAATGAACCAAACTCAAGTTCACGTGAATAAAACATTATTATATCTGAAGAACAACAATCCTATCTAGACACGTAAGTCGAATGAGATTTAACAGATTGGACGTATAACTCCGCATATTGACTCGCCTGTGTCCCAAATCAGGCACGCTTGGGCTTGTAGCGCCGGGTTGGGTTTGGACGCTAGCCAACAACCGAGCCGGTTGAAAAGGCCCGACCCGTGAATCGTGATCAGGTCTCCAAGTCCAACTATCCGGATACCAAATGAAAATGTTAGGGCGCCTAATCTAACGGGCTAACCCGTTTCACCAAGTTTCACAAAACCAACTCAAAATTCTCGAAGTGAGAGAAATCAGCCATTGTTGCAAGCTCAAAAGCTCGAAAACAACGATGAAGAAACGCTTACTTTGCACACAAGCAACTGCATACGCCAAAAACACCATTAAAAACACTAATTCAAGCAGTAAATGGAGGATTAAGCAAGTAACGAAGTCAAATTTCAACGAAGCTTTAGAAGAGGTAAAAACTCACGTAAATAATTCCGATTTTATCGCGATTTATCTTCAAAAGACAGGTTCGTATTCATCGCCATGGCAAAAAGTTCTTCCGTTCGATACCTCGGAGATTGCGTACCTCAAAACAATGCGTTCTGCGGAGATGTTTCAGGTTCTTCAGTTTGCGCTATGTCCTTTCACTCTCAAGGATTCAAAACTCACTGCGTATCCGTAAGTTGATTTCGTCGTTTAATCGCGGTTTTGCTTTCGGTTTGATTGAAATTATTGCTGAAATTATATGATGGAGTAGTTTGTTTAGGTGATTCTGTAGTAATTTCGTGAAATTGAGTGTGAATTGAGATGTTGTTTGTTACTTTGTTGTCAGGTTTAGGGTTTCGGGTTTAGGGTTTAGGGTTTAGGGAGGCTTAGGGTATAGGGTTTAGGTTTGGGGTTTAGCTGGTTGAAAGTTACCCCAATTGAAAATGTTCTTAGTCTCAAGCACACAGGGTTTAATCTCTTCGGTTTTTGCGGCTTAATCTTGCTACATACTGTCGATATTGCCTCAAAATGTGGAATAAAATGTTCACGGTGAATTCAGAAACCTTGATAGACAAATCGATGTTGCAGCTGATATTTAAAATCATAATTAGGTAGGAATACTTTGATATGTGAATGTGATACGCAATGTGACCTTCATTGTTGTACCAATGGAGATGGATGATACTTACATTTGCAGATCTTCTGAGTTAAAGTTGAGGAAACCAAGGGTTGAACTTATATTTCGGTTTCACTTATTCACCAATCTACCTTTGATCGATCCGAGTGTTAATGAATGTGCTATACTCCCGACTAGTTGACTAACGAGTATATGAACTAAAAAGGTCAGCAGGAGCTGGGTCCCTTGCTAGAAATAAAATCCGTTATTGGACGCTTCCATCGACAGCTAATGCTAGTTTTTCCCAAAGCGATTTGGGGTTAAAGCTTTGTCGTTGTTGGTGTTACAATGTGTTCATGAGAAAATATTGTTTAAGGGACTGGTTGAAGTATGAATCTATCTAACACAATTTGGAATAATTTCTTTAGAGGGATGTTTGTTGAGATCTGTGTCTCCGTTATTTTACTTGGCGGTGAGTGGTGGTTTTTTTTCAAGAGGTAAGGTCCTGCTAGGCTATGGACTTCGAATGAGGTTGTAATCTGAGCTGTTCACATAGGTAGAAATGAACTAGAAATTTCCATCTCCAATTTAAGGTGATCTGGGGTTTTGGAATGCTTTTATGTGCCAAAATAATTTGGTGGTCAATGTGAATGATAAAATTGGTGTTTTTAGGTTTGGATGGTTTGATATGCCAAAAAAGGCCGTGACTCGGTTGGAATTTTAAGCCGTGACTTACAGCCGATTGCTGACATCTTCAAATGACTGGAAAGATGTATTGAAAGTCTTAAGCATGCTCTTTGTTACGATTACTATCAGTAGTCTTCTTAAGCATCGTCTTAATACATTTTGTCTGTCAATTCTGGTCTAAGTTTTAGTTTTGTTTTCTTTCCTTAAATGCAGATTTAATTTCCATCTATTTCCGAGGGATGAACTGAGTAAAGGGATGCCTTCTTACAGTTTTGCTTGTCAAACATCATATTTGACATCCATGGCTCGGCTTGGTTTCGATTTTAATGCCTGCATATACAACGGTAATTTCCTGTGGAAGTGGAATCCAGTGTGCAGATGATTCATGCATTCCTACTATCAGTCTTTTTTCATAATTTGGGAGAAGGGGAATTGCTGTTGTTTATAATTGCTTACCTGCTAATTGATTTCCATTATCTGTAACATTTTGGCATGACATACAATACCTTCTTGATATGTCGTCCCTTGACACTCCATCCATCACATTTTTATTATCCCTATTTGACTTTACGGCTCAAAAGATATCGACCTTGACCAATATTTTTTTCACAGACTACAATATTTAGAAATATATTGATTGATAATGTAACAATAGTTGGCCTGATTAATCAAAATCACAAATTGTACATTGTCTTAGTTGTAGGTCTACATAATTGGAGTGAACGATCAAAACTTAATTCAGTTGATAGTTAAACAACGCCAATAAGTAGTTATAAAAGTAGAATATTTAGGCCATGACATTCCCCCCCGCCCCCAAACCACATCCACAATGATCCCATCCCTGAATATCACTCTTGTCATTTGGGTGCTATCTTTCGGCAGGGATCTCGTACCTATCTAGAGCACAAGAAGCAGCGATGAAACCATTGAATGGAAATGCAATGTTACGAGCACATGCTGTAAAATCTTCCGGGACATCATCTGTCGCTGATTTAGTTTTTAAAGAGAGGATTAAGTCAAGAGTCAGAAGCTGGAGAAATGCATGCAAGGACCCCAAACCAGTGCATGCTGGTCTGTGTTACTATGCTCTACAAGATACGAAGTTCATATTTAGCTGTCTATCTTCTCAACAAATATGTCTGTCTTTGATATACAGATTCATTAGTCAATGCCCTCAGAAAAGTTGTCCTTGGTGATCATCAAACCAGAGCTAGCATGGATGTAGATGTTTGCAGTGAGAACCAAGTGCAGCTTGTCCTGGAGGTAATTATGTCAATATCTTTGTACTACTTCCACTCATTTGGCTAAACTATGCTGTCCTTATTTAAATGAAACCAATTTACTACATTTTAGCTTTCTGATATATTGTGTGTTTAAAAAGACAAAGACTGATGCATGTATGTTCCTTTATTTATTCTTTTGCCCTCCCCGTTTGCCCTTTTCTTAAACATGTATTTCGATGTAAATGTAGTGAACCCAGATGAACGGAGGGAGTATATATCTTGACCACTGGATCAGCAGTATACTAGTTTTGTCGAGTCATAGAATATGTCATGTCCTCAAATCATCAAATTCCTGCAGGTTGTTGAAGAATTTTCTGATGAGATGATCCCTTTATTAATCCCTACAAAGCAGGGGAGCACACAAGGAGTTCGAGTTGTTTTTACTAAGTCAAAAGACGATAAAGATCTTTTTGAGGTACCCTTTTTGAGCATGACTTCCTGCGCCATTATCAAGTCTGAATTTTCATCTACTAAGTTGCAACCTAAATCTGTAGAAAGAACTTCAAGTTCAAGAAGAAGAGCATAGCAAGCGTGTTCGTGGATTCCGGGAAGTGATTGATTTGATTTCTGCTTCCCAGAAACCTATTGTTGCACACAACCCACTTGATGGTGAGTATCTCTATATGAACTCTTTCATCTGTTATCGTCTTTGTAATATTGTTTCTTGAAGCCAACTTATATACCAAGCATAACCTTTATCATTTTGCTGTTTCAGAATTGACTTTTGTTCATTCGAAGTTTCTTAGCCCCCTACCTCCAAGTTTTGAAGAGTTCAAGGACTCGCTAGGAACTGTCTTCCCATATGTTATTGACTTGGGACACCTGATGAAAGAAATCAACCCTAAGGGAAGTAAAAATAGTATACCGGCAGCGTCATCTTTTCTGAGAAGCCGATTCTTCAGGCCAGTTACCATTGATATTCCACTGGAAGGCAAGTCACTGCTTCTAGAGTTCAAAGTTGCTGTGTTGCTTATACTGCGGATGTATTGTCAAATCATTACACTAGTGTCTCTCACAACGATATAACTTAGTACCAGAGGGGATGGGATGTGTGCAACAGTACTAGAAGCACGATCTTGCTTAATTGTATGCTGAGTGCATTTTATATATGTGCACTCATGGCATAATATACACTCCTTATTATGTTCTTCTCTAGGCTAGATAAGCATTCAGTGCTGGGATTTTGTGTAGTATTTAATTTGACGTCTGGAAATTATTATTAAATGTGCTTGATATCGCTGTTATGATCTCCAGGTACAGAAGATGAGATGAATGAAGGGAAAGTTCATGGGCATAATGTATTGAGACTAAGTCATACATTTGCAAAACTGTATTCCATCCTTGAACACGATCATTGCAATGTTAGTGATGGCAATAGCTCCATCCTAGAAAAATACGCGAACATCTTCAATCAATACAGTATCTCACCCTTGGAAACCTTTGATAATGATGATCACAAAGTCTCATCAGGTAGCCTTAGAAAATTAAGCTGCGATGATTTGATTTTTATCTGGGGATTCAGGAAAGGTATGTCTGCAGGAGAGCTAAAAAGACTCCTCAGTGGGTCCCATGAATCTTTCTCTGAAGACTTTGATGTTAGGCTGGTCGATTGCAGCTGTGCTGTAATTGCCATGCACCAGCCTGGGTTAACACGAGCATTTCTTGATTCTGTGAGTTCTGTTGGAGCTGGCCACAATGAGTTGAGAAATTTGATTTCAGAAGGTTTTAAAGCTGCTAATTATGGAACTTACAGAAGAATTTTTGACATCAGCAAGTGGGATTATGATTTGGCAGACTGTTTGGACAAAGTTGTGTCGTCAATTGATGAACTCCCACTCGATAGTCATAGAAGCAGGAGTCCATACGAGATTTGGTGGGACGATGATACCATCCTTAACCTTGATGAAGCTTGATCATTCGTATATACATCCTTGAAATTAAACCATTTAAAGCAAGGTACATTCTTTCACCTCTATAAATCAGGCTGTGTACTTTGGCTTGTCGGATCAGCTGTGTTAAGAGCTCCAACATTTCCGGTCTGAGGGTGACAGTCATCTCGATCCCAGAAAATTCTGAACTATTCGTATCACTTTTGATCGGCTTTATTCATCCTGAAATCTGAATTCTCAAGTCTTACCCTTCCTTTCTCACTGAGAAAGCGACCATAATGTTGCTAGTTTGCTGGGGACCGAAGATTCCGAAGAAGTCAGAAATCTGCTATTGAGCTGCAATTTTCTATTTTATTAGGCGGTTTACTAATCTCTGGCTTAGCTACAGCAGATATTATTGGTGCATTTCATTTTTAGCCGCGCTCCATTATTGTAATGTTGATGCTATCCCTTTCTAACTTCCAGAACTGTGAGAAAGGTCTGTGTAACATTATACTGTACTCACTATTTATAATAGATAAACAGGCTCACTTTTTTTAACATTTTAGGCTGACATCTTCACTTTCCGTCTTCTATTCTCGTAGTATAAACTTTTATCCTGTGCCTTCTTTAATCCGTTTACTGGCTTATTTGGGTCACTGGGTGTCTGATTCTTGCTGTGCAAAAGGTGTTAAAAGTGAGTTCATTGATACTGGTATAGAATTCTTTTGCCAATTATTATGTTTGTAATAGAATAAACAAAGACCAATTGTCCTGTAGGGTACTGTACTGTTGATGCTTTGGATATAGTATTATTTAACTTCAGAGCAACTCCATTGGCATCTAATTTCTAGACAGTTGACTTTCAGTGAGCAAATCTATTGCTGTTTGCCTGCGTTGTTATAAATTAGTTTTTGAGAATCTTTCAGGCAGCAATAGAAGCATACTTTTGTATCAGATACGCAGTTGAAAGGGAGAAGCGACCAATGGCGCAGTCAGAAAGTATTGATCAAGATGCCGGTGCTTTGCAGTGACATACATTTGACGTGGTCGTCATTGGAGCTGGGATCATTGGTCTAAGCACAGCTAGACAGTTTCTACTTCAGTCCGACTTGTCAGTTGCTGTTGTTGATGCTTCTGTTCCTCTCCGTTCAGGTGCGACTGGAGCTGGTAAATTTCTTGCACTGTTAATATTTCGTCAATACTTGGTAAATCTCCGTTCAACCATTTTTTAAGATTCCGTCTGGGCCGTGCCTTATCATGTCCAGTTTGAACTGGACTTATTATTTTTATTTTTTAAAATACTCCGTATCATTTACAAATAATGATCCAACCGGTCCGATCCCATCTTGGATTTCCGATGCAGTCCCGGTTGAAATCTTTGTATTCTTGCCCGTAAATTTTACTGATTCCGTTACGGGTCAGTCTTGGGCCGACACACACCCCTACCTTATGAAACTTGCAGCTCATAGGGTAGAGAGCGTTTTGTCACGGTTGGCTTGTTTCCCAACCGATGTCCGCAAATCAGGCACGCTTCAAGGATCAAGGAGTCAAGCTCGACGGAGGTTTGGAGAAGCATCCGGAAGCGTCCAGAAATATCTAGAGTCTTGGAGAAGTCTCTAGAACTTAGTAGAGACATCTAGAACATGGTAGAGTTATCTAGAATATTCTAGAAGGGTCCGGAATATTCTAGAATATGGTAGAGTATTCTAGAAGTATCTAGAATACTAAAGAGTCTTCTAGGTCGTACTAGATTATTCTAGGATGTTCTAGAATAGTCTAGAAGGGTCTTGTACATACTAGAAAGTTCTAGGCATCATGTAAATAAAGAGTCTAGCTAGAAGGGTCTAAAAGGCTCCCGAGAATTCTAGGAGCCTTGGGGTTCTAGAGGGTTCCAAGGAGCCCTATAAATAGGGGTGCATGGTTCATTTGCCACCCATCCACCAAAATCCACAAAAATCACACAAGTCCACAACAACCTCAAGCATTGTAAAACTATCTTGTAAAGCTTTATCAATAAAGCAATTTTTTCCTTACAACTTAGTCCACTCGTTCTTTACTTAATCTCGAACTTGTCAATCCGACTTAAGGCGTGGCATTTGGGTTTGCCTGACTTAACTTGTGACGGGACTACAAGTTAGGTGGCACACAAGTCTTTCGAAGGGATAGAAAGAGTCATCTCGTGACAGTTTGCTTTGCATGCGAGAGGCGCGGGGTTCGATTCCCCGCACCTCCACTTTTTTTCATCCTTTTACCATCTTTATCCTCCCACTCATTACTTGTGGTTTCTGCTCAACCTCTCATTTCATTCTCATCCTTCCTCACTCCGCACACAACATTTCGCACAAGGATCCATCCTTCATCCCAAATTTGTTCAAATCCAAAAAACCTGAAGTTAAAGAAAAATGAGTCTGAATTCATTGAGATCACCATTTAATATTTTGTACACAAAATCTTCATGCAATTATAATAGTAATAGTAATAGTAATAATATCCGGCATCATAGAAGAAACCCATATCTTCTTCTGTTGGAAAAGAATGTACAACCACGCTCATCATTTTCAATATCTTTCGAAAACGGTTGGGTTTCGACGAAAGCTTTAAGTGGTCATCAGAGTCGTAGTAGTAGTAGTAGTGTAGGATGTTGTGGTGGGATCAGCAGTTCAGATTATTGCTGGGAATTGGAGGATGGAATGAGGCGATACAAAGGACGGAGAAGCAAAAGAGGACAAAAAAATAATGGGTACTGTAGATGTAGATATATAAGAGATGCATTTCATTCTTTTTAAGATCGAGTAGTAGATTTACAGTATTGCTATTTCATACACGGACTTTACTACGTTGTACGCATTTTTGTCATTATTTTTTCCGTGTTTGCCCTTTCCAAAACCCCCCTCTCTTTGTCATCTTCCTCTAACCCTAGACAATGTAACAAAAAAACTCTACAATTAATCAATTATCGAACCCAATTTAGACATGAACAAATAATGTTTCAGTTTCGTTAATCATCTCGTTAAATTCTGATTAGTAATTGAATTAAAGAATATTTTCTGGTAGAGACCCGTCGATACTTTAGTGTTTCCGATGGTTAGTTCGGTGGACATTGCTGAAGAAGTGCATAACCTGTTTCTGTGCTCACTGCAACATTAAGGCATCAAGTTTTTCAATTGTATGACATTATGCTAAAATGCCATTTATGCCAATGGCAAGGAACACGGACTCAATAAGCTTGAATTATTCACAATATGGGTCATCTGCAACGGTGGCCAGCGAGGGAGAGAGACAGAAGGTGACAAAGGGGAAAGGGGAAGGTTGCCGGCAGGAGTTGGCCGCATTGGTTGAGAGGGGTAGGGGAGATGGGGCTAGGTTTTTTTTCAATTGGAATGGGAAAGGGGGAAATGGGAGGAGTAAAGACGGAAGTTGCGTGTATAACGTAGTAATTTCCGTGTATGATTTAGCACGTCGATTTATTTCTAGACAGTTGACTTTCAGTGAGCAAATCTATTGCTGTCTGCCTGTATGTGTTGTTATAAATTAGACAGTTTTTGAGAATAATCTTTCAGACAGCAAGAGAAGCATACTTTTGTCTCAGATACGCAGTTGAAAGGGAGAAGCGACCAATGGCGCTGTCAGAAAGTATTGATCAAGATGCTGGTGCTTTGCAGTGCCATACATTTGACGTGGTCGTCATCGGAGCTGGGATCATTGGTCTAAGCACAGCTAGACAGTTTCTACTTCAGTCTGACTTGTCAGTTGCTGTTGTTGATGCTTCTGTTCCTCTCCGTTCAGGTGCAACCGGAGCTGGTAAATTTCTTGCACTGTTAATATTTCATCAATCTCATACTTGGTAAATCTATCTTATTTGAATTTTGAAGGTTAATGAACTCTGAAAAAAAACATTTTATTTATCGTTGAACTACTTTGTATGCTTAAACACAGTTCTGATGTGTACTAAGTTTTGGTTCTATAATGCTTCAAATTACCAAAGTGTCAAACCACTCAAACTTGGGTGACGGGAATGGAGCTTTCCTGTATGATAAGCGTGCTATGATGTTAAGGTTAATTACTGGCTTAATCGAAGCTAGGGTGAAAATTGTTTTTGTTAGTTACTCCATACTACTGTTTGGACTTGAAATCTCTTCATATTACAAAATACAGGGCAGGGTTACATATGGATGACTCACAGGACTCCAGGTACAGATATATGGGATTTAGCAGTGAGAAGCAGACATTTGTGGCAGATGCTCATAGACGACTTACAAAATGAAGGCATTGATCCTTTGGATGCACTGGGCTGGAAGAAGTCAGGTGTGTAAAAAATTTCCAAAGATAGCTGATTGGCTCATTACTATCAAGATATTTGAACCATCGACAACATGGTTCTAGTGGAATAAATCTCTCAACATAATCAAACCTTAACTGGTTGTCTGTTTGTACTACAAAATATGCGGTATGCAGTAGTGCTTTTGTAAAACATTTTCGGCAATCATTGGCAGATCCATGCATAAGTTTAAGGGATTCAGAACACCATAAAAAACAATTTCTTTTGGTTAAGGTTCAAATTAGATAACAGGTGACTATAAACAAAATCAGTAACAGTGGAATACTTGACAATGCACAAGTAATGCCAAAATTTTCTTCTGAATGCTAAGTGACAGTGGACTTAAACTAATGATCTTTGCCCTCGACCCCCTCGTTGGTATACTGATTCTTGTGTAGGAAGTTTGTTGATTGGTAGAACCAAAGAGGAGGCATGCCTTCTGAAGGAAAGGGTTCAGAAATTACATGCAGCCGGACTGATGGCAGAATACTTGTCTAGCAGTGATTTAATGGTTGAGGAACCGGAACTCGAAGTTGGTCCTGAAAGTTGTGCTGCCTTTCTTCCCAATGACGGGCAAATAGACGTCCACCATACAGTTTCCTTTCTTGAAAAGGTTCATCTTTTTAACTTTTCACATTTCTCTGTTTCCAAATATTGAGTTCCTTAGCTTGTAAAGTCATTAAGCGATGATCACATCCGAAATCCATCAATATCATAATCAACCTTTGTCACTCCCCTTTCGCCAAAAAACTAAGTGGGGTTTTAGTTTTGGAAAATGGCTAATAGAGGCCTATTCTTGTGTATATCATGTTAGGGCAATAAGCTCTTCACATCAGAGAACAGATACAGGGATTTTTACGATGATCCAGCTGTATGCCTTCTAAGGTACGGAGTAATTTTTTTAAATAAACAAATTATTTACTAAATTCCCTTCACCTTCACACATTTTATAGCTAAGGATTATGCAGGTCCCGTACAACTGGGAAAGTTGAAGCTGTTCAGACTAATAATTGCATTATATATGCCAAGAGAGCCATTGTTGTTGCAGCAGGCTGTTGGACTGGATCTTTGATGTCCAAGTTCACGACTGAATTAGATTCTTTGGTAACAGTCCCGGTACAGCCAAGGAAGGTAACACTTGCATATTTAACACATTTGCCTGGAGTTCAGCTCACGCTTCTTTCATTGCACTGATGTTCATCTCTTCTGAAACGGAAAAACCCGAGACACCATCCCTATACTTAAGGGAAGAGAAGTAGGGAACATCTGCTTGTGTAGGAACAAGTTGATCTTGTGAACTTTTTGTCAGCCATAACGGCCAACTCTTATGTTCTTTGCAGGGTTTTCTTCTCACCTTAGAGAATCTCACTTCCTTCAAACTCAATCATGCTGTTATGGAAGCTGGCTATATTAATCATCACAAGACAGCTACGGAAACTAATGCACCAGTTTCAGGCGAGGCTCATCTTGATCAATCCTTGTCGATTTCAATGACAGCCACATTGGATGCAGCAGGAAATCTTCTCGTAGGTAAAAAAAGGCCCTTTTTTCTTGGTCTAAAGGGAGTCACAAGGACGATTTTTTATGCACACGGGGTTCGAACTAATCTGGAAAAAAAAACTTGTTTCTCCAAGAGTTTATCCGACTGTGCTAGTTTATGATCAAATCCCACCATGTTCAGTACTTATATCCGACTATGTCACAACTCACAATGCCTCTTTTGCAGTTCATGTTTTGGGGCTTTTCAAATTTGATTTTCATTGAATGTTCTTCATTTAGGGAGTAGTAGGCAGTTCGTTGGATTTAACACAGAAGTCGATATGCACATCATTGATCAGATATGGGAACGCAACCAAGAGTTCTTTCCTGCTCTGAGAAAATTCTCCATCCAACATCTAACCCAACACAGCAAAGTGAAAGTCGGACTGCGCCCATACAGTAAGTTATCAAGTTTTTTCTTTTCTTGTGCTCTTAAATGGAGAAGAAAGGACACGATAATTTATTTATTTTCAAAAATGCAAAACTAAAAATAAAAAAAACGTTTACAAATGGTTGAGACTTGAAGAGTCATGAGACGGCTTTACTTTGTTCGTAAAATGTCCTTGACTCTTTATGTTATGTTATCATGGATCAAGTGCCCGATGGGAAGCCAGTAATCGGGCCTATTCCTTCCATGCCGAATGTGTTTCTTGCTACCGGACATGAAGGCGCAGGACTTACCCTGGTAACTTTTATTTTCTAAACCCTACTCAAATTGCTAAATGCCACTCCTCACGTTTCATTTCTATCAGTTGCACATAAATTAAGAAAATGTTACAAAATGTTCTCGTTATTTAACTCCGTAAAACATTTTTTACCTTCCTGTCCTAGTTATTCGAGTTTTGGAAAATGTGAGGAGCATATATAATACATGGAAAAATGTAAAACGACATACTCCATCCAAATAGACCAAATAAGCTAGGTGCGAATCGAACCCTTGACCTCATATATGCAACCCTTCTCCTTTCCAACTACACTCTAACATCTTACTGATTTAAATATCACTGCATCACACATAAAGCTATACAACACAGAAAGTATGTAATTAAGGAAATCTGATTGATTACATTGATTACGAAAATCACATGTTTTAAATGGAATATATCACATACAATATTTAATATGGAATGTATGATCAAATTTTTAAAAAAAGTATAAACATATTGAAATAGACTAAGATTAATATAAACATATTGAAAAAGTATCAATATATCACATACTAAGATTAATTTTCATTATTATCATGACTATAATAAATTATGGATTTCATCTTAAAATAAGACAATATTAAGTAATACTTATTGAAATTAAGATATAAAAATTAGTATATAGGATTGTAATTAGAGTCTATGTTACGGATATATACGAGATTGTAGTATATATCCCTAATATATTGAGATGGTAACAATAATATTGATAGAAAGTACAGTAATATTTAAATAATCGAATCCAATGGAATATCCTAAGAGCATAATGAATTTTTCATTCTTGGGTGGGACCTATTCATTCCACTTCATCATTTTTTTCTCAATTTTTTCATCTTAAAAAAACTCCTTCATCCAAGAATGAATTTATTATGCTCTAATTAGTTCCACAACTCATACCCAATCCACATGAAATGGTAGAAAAAAAATTATAGAGAATAAGTACATCTAAACATCAAGAGTATAAAATTATACTCTATTTGAAAATAAATTTAAAGTGAATATACATTTCACAATTTACAAAAATTATTCTTACATTAAAAAAATATTTAAAAGAGAAATGATCGTCTCGAGAAATATGAATGACAAATAAAACACAGAGGTAGTAATTTTTTGGATTACGTATTTTCAGTATATTAGTTGTGGTCGTTATCTTGATTAATTATTTAATTTCAAATTATTTTATTATATCTAAATACATTGATAAAAATCATGAAAAATTATTGGGTTTCTAATTAAAATATATTTTGTATAAATAATTAACTAAAATAAATAAATTTTTATAAATACCGTGCATACATGCACGGGGTCTATACTAGTATTATACACTAACTGTCTCCGACACTCCGGCAGTCCGGCTACCAATTAAAAAAGTCGGGTTGAATTGTATCGACTGACCGCTACTGTACCTCATTATATAAAGAGGACTTACCACTTTAATGAGCTACTCGTATTATTTATTTAGGTTATGGCTAATTAAGTTGAGAATTTGTTATATGATGATTGATCACAGGCTCTTGGAACAGCTGAAATGATTGCAGACATGGTGCTGGGCAATCCCTTCAAAGTTGATCCGAACCCATTTTCTGCTCAAGGTAGATGCTCTTGATTCTGTTTCCAATGCCCGCGAAAAAAAAAAAAAATCGAGAAATGTGTTTTAAAAATAAAATAAAATAGAAAATCCATTTTACATTTGCACGAATAAAAGTCATTTGAGTGATTTTGTCACATTACTCATAGGCCTGTCAACCAGTTCTTATGTGCATTTTTTATGTGAACGTCAAAATACTCCCTCTGTCTCGGACATTTGTTTTGATTAAAATATTCTTCACAAAAAAAAACAAATGAAGAGACGGAGGGAATGTAATGTACAGTACTTCGTATGATACATGGGAGACGGCCAAGTGGTTTGATCTAAACACCTACGAGTCCTAATTTGTTTCCCTCTCCGACGAAAAATGTAATTTATTTACTTGTCGCTGGTACTGAATTTGGTATCGCCATACTCACATTCACATACCGAGTGTGATACAAAGTACTACTCCGTATCTTATTCTATAACTTTTGGTTTTCGTGGTAATAATATACGGAGTACTCTGTATCTTTTAACTCGATTATCCGTATCATCTTCTAAATAGTCTAGAAAAAATATGTTATCCATTATATATTTTTCTATTGTACATGCTTTAGGCTTACAGAACTATTTTATATGGTGTCTTTGAGGCCAATCCTTTTCTAAATTGAGGGTGCCCCTTTGCCTTTTCCCAAATACGACTACATTAGTACTCAATAGGTTTCCCTTGTTACGGCATGAAGTGGACAAGTCACAAACCTGTAACGGGTCTGATGTAATACTCTGTATCATTCATATACTGTAGATCGACAAAGACAAGTTAGACTGCCTGACTAAGTGAGATTTTTCTTTATATTTGACCTGTCATAAGTTTATGACGCATGTGCTCATTAAAAATTCTTCTTGTAGTTAATACGGAGTACTAGGCTACTAAATAGTCTCATATCCGTTTTTAAACATAAAACAGATCAATTAATCGAGTATTTAGATAGTTGAAACATGTTTTCATCCGTCTTTACATCTATTTTTTCTTTGAATATCCCATTATTGGATCTGTTTTAAATTTTAAATGGATTTAATTTATGATTAAAACCAGAATTTATTCAATTATTTGTATTTTGTTCTATTACATTGCCAAGTCCTCTTATCACCAAAGTTTAGAGTACAATATATGCAGTGGCAAACAACTCCTTTTAGTAATGGAGTCCAACACTTAGATGAAGGACCCCACGACTTTATAATTCATAAAATCATAATCTTAATAAGTTGTGGCATGTATATAATGTAACTCAACTTACTTTTCTATCTTTATTATACATAATCAAAATCTTCACAAAATTCTACATAAAATTCTCTCTTTACTTCCTAAATTGCCAAATCTAATTTACCATTAGATGGATGCTCATGAGCTTAAGAGAGTGTTCCAAATGTTCGACCGCAATGGAGACGGGAAAATCACGAAAAATGAATTAAACGACTCGTTACAAAATTTAGGAATATTTATTCCCGATAAAGAGTTAACCCAAATGATAGATAATATCGACGTGAACCGTGACGGGTACGTTGATATAGACGAGTTTGGTTCGTTGTACCAGTCGATAATGGACGACAAGGACGAGGAGGAAGATATGAGGGAGGCGTTTAACGTGTTTGACCAAAATGGAGACGGGTTTATCACGGTCGAGGAGTTACGGTCGGTTTTACAATCGTTAGGGTTGAAGCAAGGGAGATCAATAGATGATTGCAAAAAAATGATTAGCAAAGTTGATGATGGAGATGGAAGGGTTGATTATAAAGAGTTTAAGCATATGATGAAAGGTGGTGGATTTTCTGCCTTAAGTTCTTAGCATTCATTCATTTATTTATTTTTTATTTTTTTTTATTTTTTTATTTTGAATTTACACAATTTTTGTATGAGAATTGTAATGCCATATGATGTTATACTCTTAATTGTTCATATGTTGTATAATGTTCATCATTAAAATACTAAGAAGTTCAAAATGGACCTCTAAGATCGATTTTTCGCCCATATACATAGTAAATCTCAAATTTCTTTGGACAAGCACGCGTCTCTATGTGGCTACTGGCTAGTGCGTGCAAGACAGAAAGCGGTACGAAAAAGTCAACCAAACAGGGAGGTTAGGGTAAGATTATTGGTAGTTTTGAGGTGTGTCTTATCAATAATCGTTAGACAACTCAAGACACTAAAAAAACCCTTCATGTTTAAGACCGACATATCCGTCTTAAACCTAAAATGAATCAACGACAGAATGTTCAGGGAATGCTTAAAACTTGAATATATGATGATCCATTGGGTTTGCAAGAATCTGAAATATTACCGGAAAGAATGTTTCTGATTACAAATTTTGCTTCACATCCAATTCATTCGAGACCATCCTGTCCATTTTTACAAGAAGTATTGTACTGACCCGGCTTCTTCGCACTTGTATTCTGTAATTTCCCGATTTTACCTGAAAACATAGTGTCCCACAACTGAACCCTTTCGATCTGCTGGACGGACTAAACAAATTGATAGCAGACGTGCTACTCGGGTCATGAAGGGTGGTGGTGGTACCCATGACACAGGTTCCAGTCGCGTGCTCAGATCATAAGCTGGCGAATTAGAAAACGATCCTTAATCCCGACTTTGTTCAGCCGATACCAAGTTCGTGCAACTTTCATCAAATCACCAATTTCAGTTCACCCGAGTTTAATTATATATACTCGATTTATCAAGTCTTCTTAATTTCGGTCTTTTGGTGCTACTCATTACGTCCCATTCTCTTTGCACAACTTCTTACCAAAGCTCACACAATCAATGATCCATAAGAAACTATTAATCGTGATGGAAACACATAATTTATTTCACAACAGATTGAACTATTTGCAACACCGGACGGTAATATTGTAGTCGATCAGTCAAAAACACAAACTACGACACTAAAAAACTTTGCCCTTGATGTACACATTCAAGACCACTCTAGGGTCAAATCGGAATTAACTTAATCGTACCTGTGTTTGTCTGGCACTCGGACGTGAGTAGGACATTCGGACACCTCATTTAGACTAAAACACAAACTTTTTCATATAAAAGCAGACGAATGTCCGAACCCTGCACTTGGACACGAATGCACTTGTGCCACGCATGTCGTCTAACCGAGTCCAAGCCAATATAAAACGAACAAAGATCTGACAATTGAATTAACAACCCCGGCCCCCATAGAAAATAAAATTCTGTTTCACGACTAGCGAGCTCACCTGGTCGCGTGTGTACTGTACTCAAGGAAGCATAGAACGGAAACAAAAGACGAGTTTGCACTGCCTTCCATCGTCAGATTATATGACAAAGAGAAAGAGCACGCTCCTACACACATCCAATCAAGCAAATCTAAACCACGTACGGGCGTGAATAATGTCTACAATCGTGCTCTCTCTCATCGTCAAACAATCTCTAGATGAATTGATTCATATGATCGATTACCTGCACGAGAAACGTCGATAGATGTTGAGTTGGTTATTAGTTATTTGCGAAATGGAAAAATTAAACAATTAAACAAATGATCGCAAACACCAATTGCAATTCTATGTTACTCATACGCTTCTCGCTACTAGATTGGGTGTCGTGTCAGAGATCATACTTCAATTTAGACCAAGAAATTGAAAATTTTGCCTAAAATAACCGTGACTGATACTCCGATACCTTAAGTAACACAGCTTGCAACCAATGAATTGAATAGAGATCGAATTAAAGTAATAAAGCCGAATATATAATTGATGAAAGAAGATAAATAAAAGCATATTAATAGAAACCCTAATTTCACAATTGCTAACAACTGAACCTGATGAACTGACACAACTAACATATACAAAACCCTAATCATCAATTTTCCAATAAATATAGAACAACTATCTTCAATTGATTTAAATTGTTCAACAATCAAAGAGCGCACTTAGTCGCATTAAAATAGGGGATGTATTGAATCTGAGATCAATCGTCCAGGGTACCTCCATCTTAAGCACTCGACTGTACAAGATAACCTACCAACTTTATAGTCAAATGCTGAATTAAATCAAGAAATCATAGGTGACAAACATGCTCAATTGCTCATATGCTTAAATCACATGATACCCACCTCATAATTCTACTACATCTAATTATTTACCACTACATCTAATTATTTACCACTCAAATTTACCATATAATCCCATTAATTAGTGTTGGATCTCGTGTAAGACGATCTCACGATAATAATTCATACATTGAAACAAGCAAGATGATCTCATATAACAATTTGTCCATAAACCATGCACATACAAATAAAAATGAAAATACACAAATATTAGAAATCACAAGATACCCACTTAAAATATCAAATAATTTCCACTAAATATTTACCATAAAATCACACAAATTAAACCAACCCTATTAAAAATACAAACAAAAACTAATTAAAAACACTGAAATTTATGACGTTCTTTATTTATTTTTCACAAATCTATATTCAATTTAATTTGACATCGTTTTTAGATGTTAGATGACCTTATTATTAATGATATCGATCTTTCACTTCAAAAAAAACAATGAAATTTATTCTATGTATACAAAAGTTAATAAAAGTGTATGTGTAATAAAGAATAATTTACCTTATAGATAACAATTTTAGAGAGAGAACATTACTGAGATTTCTTACTAGCATGGTAGAACAAGTAGTAGCTTAGTAATTTATTTACACTTGGTTCAACTTTTTTTATAGACTGAAAATTCAAAAAAAAAATATAAAAAAAAATTAATAAAGGAGGAACAAGTCATAAGTTCAGATGAGATCCCACCATTTTATTTTATTTTATTTTGTTAAACAAAACATTATCATCATCCAATCGGCCTCCGACAGTCAAATATTATTCATTTAATTATATACGGAGTAATGAGAAAGAGTGATTTTTTTTTGAAGTGAAGATCAATATCATTAATAATAAATCATCCGGTATCTACAAATGAGTTTAAATTGAACTGAATACAAATTTGTAAAAACACTTTCTCCTTTGTCTTTCTATATTTTATCCACTTGATTAAAATATATAATCTAAATGAATATATAATCAGTAAAACATTAATTAACGACTAAGAAAATACTTTTTATTCTTTCGTCTAAATGTATAAATATTTGACCTACAAAATATTTTAATGTTATGATGGATAAAGAACAACTTGCGACCATGATTATTACTCCTTATTATTTAAGCAGTCCACGTGGTTGTTGGTACGTAAATTACTCTATTTACCCTATCTTGTCAACTCACCAACGTACGTCTTGGCTTAGATTGTCTCAGGTTAATTGTATCCTAACATAAAAGATGATTATAGTACTCGTATTAGTTATCGTGAGATAATCTTGTCTTGTAGAAATTTTTTTTTTTTTTTTTTTCCAACCTTGTAGAAAAATTTATACGACTACATATTATTAGTACTTTCGTATCACAGAGTACTAAACATTATTACTCCATAGTATTTTTGTGTCTCTAGGAATAATTTCCTAAATTTGTTCGAAAAAGATCGCTTTATACTAGAAGTATAAGTTATCATGTAGTTATTAGTATGAGACGTAATATTAATACTCTTATTATTATTATGGTATAAAATGAAAGTCACAAGTTAAATGAAGAAAAAGAGAATTTAATTAGTATGGAGTAATAGTTATTATTGTATACGAGTATTTGTGAAAGTTCTCTTCTAAAAACTACTCGTATTAATTAGAGATTTTTTTTTTCCCTCAAGTTTTAAGATTCAAAATGTAGTAAGGGAGAAGTGACCTTAATCGAACCGTGCTTTGCAACATCTAACTTTATTTTTTTTTGTGGGGATTAGACTAAGAAAGTACTTATATGAACATTTTTTTGTAAAGGAATTAATTACGGATACAATGTAAAGACTCAAATTATGTATATCAACTTCAATGATTTTACCGGCTAAACAGGTTTGAGGTCTGTGATATGATGAAAAGGTAGTTGGGCTTGGGTTAATGGATTACAGTAACTCTCCCGTGAGACCTCTCACATAGGGGCCATAGGGGGTGGTTACAAATTTAGTAACCACCTTTTATATGAGACGTCTTATGATAAATTACCGTGAGACGGTCTCATGCAAGTTTTTGTGAATGGATTAGACTAGAGAGTATGGAAAGTAAGTGTGATTGTGTGAAGTCATTTAGGTGACATCATGCATGACTTACATGATATTATTAGAAATTTTTTTTCTACCAAAATCAACTTCGTTCATAAAAGATCATAAGATATTTACAAATAATATCAAATTACAAATTCCGAATAGTAAGAAATAAATAAAGAACATCTTTCCTAATAAAGTTATTCTGAAGTCACGTCATTTATTACCATTTTTCTAATTATAATACGGAGTAATTGTTTGTTGCAATGATTTTTTTTAAAAAAATATTTTTAATTGAGACTCGTTTCTACCTTTTTTTATAAAGAGTATTAGTTGAAGAATTTGATTCTTAAATAAGAACTCAAGTTAGTTCTTATATTGAAGAATTCAAGAACACCCCAAGAGAAAAAAAAATCTTATGGACAGTCATTGGTAATTAGAAACTTCCGTTGTGGTTGCCCTTGCGCCCCTTACAAGTCACCCTCGCCGGAATCGCCCTTGCGCCCTTTACAAGTCACCTTTGCCGGAATCGCCCTTGCGCCCCTTACAAGTCACCCTCGGTGGATAACAACCCCTACTACTCCTTACATTTTTGTGTTAGGGTTTAGACAATTGATTCATATATGAATTCAAACCATATCGATTCTATAATCAATGCATCCAAAATTTGAAATTCATATTTAATTAGTTGGATCGGGAAGGAATAGCAAAACTCATAACTCAAACTAATTTTATTTTACTTTTTAAAGCTAATAATTTTTCACAAATTCTTACTTGTGACAATTATATCCGTCGTAAATGTGTGAGGGATCAAATACTACCAATGTAGGAAGATAAGATAAAAGTAAAATGCCTAAAAAATGATAATATGTTTTGTCTCATCTACCCACATGGGTAATAGTTGACCCGTCACAAACTTGTGACGGATATAATCGTCACAAGACACAAGCAAGACTCGCTATAATTTTTTCTTTCAAAAATGGTAAAAATAAATACTCCCTCCGTTCAAGTCCAAGCTTCCCTTTTGCTTTTTCACGTTTGCCAATGCGCATTTTGAATCGTTAATATCTTTCGTAACATATTAGTAAAAATTATGAAAATTGGATATTAATAATCTACTTTTAAAGACGAATCAAACAAGATCTCACATGGATATATTTTCTCTAATAGATTGTCGTGAATATCAAAAGTTATCCATGGTTGCAAATAGTGTCAAGACAAGAAAGGGGAAGGTTGGAATTGAACGGAGGGAGTACATATAAAATGTCACTTTAACTGTAGTAAGGAGGAGTAATAATTGTAGAGGTATGATTGAGTAAATAGTAAGAGAAGGGTGGATGTTACGAGATCTAATTCGTGGACATTTAAATTGGGTACAATTAATCATTGTATTTAATCAATTCTAGTTTTTCCTCCTCTTTCTCTCCAAAAAAAACTTACTTTTTCTCTTCGATCTAGGACCTCCATCGATGATTAATCGATTGTAAGCCCAAAAATTGCTTAATCTCAATTACTAATTATCAAATTTTATTCAATAAAAATCTTTCTTTTATGAGAGTTGTTTTCATCCTTTTTTTGAAGGTTTTTTTCCTTTATTTCGAGGTTTCAGTCCTTTACATTAGTATAGGACTTAGATTTCAAGAACTATGTGCAAGATCATGAGAGCAATGAAATCCCTACATACGACGATACAATTGAGGTCAGATCTCGGTCTACTATTTGTCAAAATAGAGGAAGTTCATCATCTTGGAGGCTATTTCATCAGATCTATAGATTCCTTCGCTTCGCGAAAGGCTGTGTCAATAAACAGCGATATATAGAAGGCTATGCAGAAGCGCATTATTCTAATAATGATCTTTGTCTCAATGATGTTCTTTATTTATTTTTCACAAATCTGTATTCAGTTCAATTTGACATCGTTTATAGATGCCAGATGGCTTATTAATAATAATATTGATCTTCACTTTAAAAAAAAAAAAAATTGGGTACAATTTGTACAAAAGTACATTGGACAACATTATGTCGATCCACTGGGGATACACTATTTACGTATGTTGGTGCTAAATTTCAATTTCACACTCTGTTCATTTATTTATTTTATTATTACTTATATTTAATTTATATTTCGTTTGTCCTGATAAATTATTTATTTTTACCTTTGATTCTTGGATACAAAAGGGGAGGAAGTGCGATTCATATATTGACGAGGTGACATATGGAATCAAATTCGCGAAGAGGATCAAATTACATAATAAAAATATTCCTAAAATAAGAGGACAAAGAATTCAATGAGACGTCCCAATATAAAATTAATAAAAAAAATTCATTGATGAGAAGGGAGTACGTAATAAATGTAGGAACCCTAAATTAATTGAGTCTAGTCTAGATGCATGCACCCACCCTACCCTACCCTATTTCACTATTTGACCGTCACGTCAAATCCAAATTCTTC
The DNA here is from genome assembly GCA_958450325.1 of Agrostemma githago. NCBI lineage: Eukaryota > Viridiplantae > Streptophyta > Magnoliopsida > Caryophyllales > Caryophyllaceae > Agrostemma > Agrostemma githago. The sequence goes on from OY288259.1 coordinate 4,332,483, forward strand.
TTTTTTTTGGTAGAAGTAATCCAATGTAGATAATGTTATCACATTTGTTATCACACAAAAAGATCACTAAATGTCGTAAATTTGTATCCTTTGTTCTACACTCATTTTTTCGCTTTTATTCGAATACGAGAGATTATAATAAAAGTGTAAAAATCTTAGTGAAGTGGAGACCGTAACAGGTTAAATATATGAAAACAAAAATATTTCTTATTTTCAAAGGTATTATGATTTTGTTTTCTGTGGATGATTCTTGACTTGTTACTCGGTATATTTTTATGAAGGATATAATCGTCACAAGGAAAAGCAACTGTTGATATTAGAGGAAGATTAAGTTTATTGAGAGACAAATTTTTTATGAAGGTTAATTATTACTTATGTAGTAGTGACTTAACACTGAAAAGTACTGTAACTCACTCCATGTAAAAAATTAAGAAAAATATAAAAGAGACTTATTAACCAAATACTGTATATCGTAATCTTGTTAAGTAACTCACTCCCTAGCCTAACATATGTGTGCCTTGTATTTTTTTTTGTAATCTTCTACGATAGGTAATTTTGTGAGAGATTATTGAGAGTCTTTATACAAACATGACACGAGATTGATTTGACAAGGTTCAATTTAAAATTTATCGATTCATCTATGTATATGATACTCCCTCCGTCCACTATTTATCGCCCCACTCCATGAATATATGTGAGGAATATTTTAATGGAGTGAGGCGATAAATAGTGGACGGAGGGAGTAGGAAATTAGGAACCCGTGGAGCATGAATAAATGAAAGTTAAAACAAAAGGAGTACTACACTACTGCATCTATGGAATATGTATGTCACGCTAAGATATCAACGGTAAACACAAAACGAATCAAATAGATAGACGAGTTAAAAGATTGAATATATAGAAAATGTGCGACCGAAAAAGGAAAGAAGAAAGTCTTGTATATATTTAAGATACATATGATGGACCGTTTTAAGGGAAGATCAACCAAACATAATTACGGTTGGAAGTAAATTATGATTTTATTTTTATTTTTTTGGTTCAACGAAAAACGTACTTAGTCGCATTACAATATAAAGGGAGAGGAGATTCGAACCTAAGACCTACTACGTTATGATTTAGTGTGATTTGAAATTTAATGAATTATACTGCATGCTCAACATGGCTTCTTAATAAAAGTGTTCTGGGCCGGCCTCATATTAGTGGACCGGCTGGTTTCATTGGGCAAATGGACAACTCCTCATCCATTTCAATTGCTTGGCTTGAAATTTGTGAATTCCATGTATTTCACGACCGACGTTTTTTCCATTTGATTTTTTTTTTTTAAAAAAAAAAAAAACGTTTAAATACGACAGGTTGAAAATATTATACATATCAAAATATTCATATAATAGTGTCCGGAAACATAAATTCGACCTCTCGCATAATCTGTATAAGATAGTTATTTTTATTAATATTTTATTTCATTAGTATGTCTCACGATAAGTTATCGTGAGACTGTTTCATAGGAAACTCCCTCATCCGGAAAACATATTTCCGATCAAAAGAAAAAAAACAAACGAGTAAATGGTACAAAAAAATGTGGTACGACTCAGAATTCCCAAATTTTCGAATGGAAAGATCGAATACTAAGTATTTGAACACGCAGTTACTTATTCTGTATGCAATTACAATATTCGAGAATTATAGATATCTCAATTTAATGGTTACGACAGAAGTAGAATAACATATCTCAAGTTCGATCCCCTCCCCGCTTTTGTACTGACCCCTCTTAAGATTCATCGACCGTATGTCATAAGTCATAACTCATACGGAGTACTCCGTATAATGGTTTTGTGTTACATTAATCATTAGAATTGGAGTATTTTGTATCGAATGCTTCATATCATCAATCGTCTTTTACGGAAAATAGGATTATACACCTAGTTATACAATAACATTGTACAACCAATGCAAAGTTGTTGAGCTTTTGTATATTTTTATTGAGCTTATAAAAGTTTCCGAGCCTGATTTGTAAGTTGTTGAGCTTAAACATTTACGACAACTATACACTAAAGCTCAGAAAGTTTACAGCAAAACTCGAAATCTTTGTGATAAAACTCAAAATATTAAAATCTCTAATTGGTCTTTTACCCGTCTCAGTTTTAAAATCGATATTGTGTATAAGAATAAAAGTAGAGTGAAAATAAGGTGTCCCCGTTCCTTTCCTTCATCATCAATCTAGACTATCTTTTTCAGCATGAAGTGCGCACGTTGAATCATTGATTATCACACTTTATCTCTGTTTAACGCTAATTATGCTGTTATGCCCATACCTTCAAATTGCCCCTTATTTCAAAAAAAAAATCATTTTTTTGGTCAAACAAAACACACAATTAATCGTATTATACATTTATACTAGCTCGACTTTAATTTCACGTAGAACAATCTTACTGTATACTCCGTGTTTACTTACTCCTTTCCTTCAAATTGTACGCTTTCAAGAATTAATTTTTTTCTCCAACGAAACACAAATTTAATCGTGTTACAATAACTTGAATGTGATATCACGTGGGATAATCTGAGTGTATATTTAGGAGCATATATTAATGCTAAAGAACCTAACTTTTTGGCTTGTCTCCACTTCTTTGAGTTTCCTCCATACTCCATTACTCCCATCAATTCAATTCTTACTATTAAAAGCAGTAAAGCAACCTTCTTTATTATTTACAAGTAATTCTTATTATCAGATTTAATTTCTCTTCATTTTATTTGATCAAAAAAAATGAAGCTTTCCAAATTTGTAAGTACCCCCTTGACTCTATTTTTTTTTGGTGAAGGAATGTATGTTGTATTGATGATTAATTAGCTTTGAGTTTGTAAATTGCAAGTAATTTGTCATTTCTATGTACCCTTTACTCTAATTTTTGTGTTCTTTTGGTAAATTAATGTATGTTTGTTAATGATTAATTAGTTTTTGAGTGTGTAAATTACAATTAATTTGTCATTTCTGTGTACCCTTTACTCTAATTTCTGTGTTTTTGGTAAAGTAATGTATGTATGTATGTTTACTAATGATTAATTAGTTTTGAGTTTTTAAATTGCAACAAGTAATTTGTCATTTCTGTGTAAACTTTGCTCCTTTTTTATTTTTTATTTGGTAAAGCAATGTATGTATGTTTATTAATGAGGGAGTAATTAGTTTTGAGTTTATAAATTGCAAGTAAGTAATTTGTAATTTCTATTTTTTGTGTTCTGTTGGTAATGTAATGTATGTTTATTGATGATCAATAATTAGTTTTGAATTTGTAAATTATGAAGAAGATGAAAAAAAAGGGGGTGAATGTTGTCCAAAACTAGCAGGGTTGGTTACTAGGCTACAAAGGTCTTAGTTTAGGAGATGAAGGAGGTTGGGAGATCAATCAAACCTTGCTTGTTGATGTAAGGGTTCGAGACGAATTTATCATATGGATTAACTCAAGGGCGACAAAACTCTCCCCTCCAGTTTCAACAATGCTCTATTGTGGCTTGTGGCTTGTACGGAGTAACTTGTAAGGGAATTGAATTGAAGACCTTCGGACTCTAGTTCAACCCCTTAGCATTTGATCTAAGTGAAGTTTTCGGTGATTCTTTCACCTGTGATTAATAGAAAGAAGGGTTGTTCATAATGTGTACAAAGCTCATAGTTTTAGTTTTGTTAAATTGAAGACCTTTGGACTCTGGTTAAGTTAGTTCGACCTCTTACTGCTTAATCTAACATATTATATTAAAGAATAACTTAGAATATTATTTTCTAATACTTCATCATAGATTGTGATATAGTTTAGTTTAGTTAATTATATCTCTTAGAATCTTTAGGCGAGGTACTCCCATTATAATCCTATAAATAGACTCTTATTTGATATTTATGCAATTCATAATTCTAACAGATTTAACTCCTTACTGTTTTAATGCAAGTGCTCGGTGATAGATATTTATACCTACGATTAATAAAAACAAGGGTATTCCAGAATGTGTACAAAGTTTGTGTTTTTGTCCTAGTTTCTTTGTTAGTAACATGTTCATATGATTTCCATTGACGATAACCATGGTTCTTTCTTGGATTACAGCGATGATGAACGATCAGAAATAAGCTGTAGTTATTCTGACATGTTGATTTTTTTTTTGTCCGGACTTTATTTAGCAGGTGGCATCGATAAATGCTAAAAGACGACGATCCCTTTGTTGCAAACCCCTTCCTATTCTTGCTTTGATCTGTGCTGCTGTCTTTATTGGCAGTTCATTCTATGGTACTACTAATTGCAAGGAGGTGCGTGTAGTTCGTAATTCAAATGTCTCTTCTTCTGTTAAAAAAAAAAACACCGATGAGTAAATCCTACTGAAAATCTAAATGCTTGCAGAGAAAATCGACGTCTGGAATACTGGATTTTTTTCTCGGAACAGGATCTAAAAACTGTGAGGTTGGTTATTGTCATAAGGGTTTGTTGAACTTGTAATGGTATTCGATCACAAGTTCTAGTTTTATACCCAAGTCGTTTTATTTCAGGAAAAATGCAGACCTTTGGGAAGCGAGCCGCTTCCTAGGGGGATTGTTTCCAGCACTTCCGACTTGGAAATGCGACCTTTGTGGGGTGCACCAGCCAAGAAGGTTAGTTAATCGGTATAGTATTATATAGTTTCAATTCCTTGTGTCGTTTGCGCTCTTGGAATGATTTCCTTGTGCACTTGTTTTGTAGAAATCGAGTACGATGAATTTACTGGCCATGGCTGTTGGCATGAAGCAGAAAGAAAGCGTCGACAACATCGTAAAGAAGGTGAGAACCTCTTTTTTTATGATCGCTAAATGTGCATTTAAAATGAATATTGATATTAATTTAGATTTTATTTTGTTCATTTGCAGTTTATCGGAAGTAATTTTGTGGTGATGCTTTTCCATTACGATGGCAATGTGGATGATTGGAGCGAGTTTAAGTGGAGTTCCCAAGTTCTACACATTGCCGCTTCAAGACAAACCAAATGGTGAATATTCATATCGATTATACTGCATTCGATTACCGTACTTTTGAGTTTTAACGCGCTCTCTTTGACAACACAGTTGGATATATTTGTTTTTAAGATTAAAACGGTCGGATAGATGGGACAAACTTTGTGCTAGTCCCTACTCCCTAGGCATTTTAACCCATCTGACCCATTTTAGTTTAAAACGGATAATACTCATCTTAAACTAGAAATTCTGTTATGCTTCAGGTGGTTTGCAAAGCGGTTCTTGCACCCTGATATTGTGTCAGAATACTCCTACATTTTTCTTTGGGATGAAGATCTCGGAGTCCAAAGTTTCAACGTACAACGGTGATAATTCTTCTTATGAAATTTTTCGGTGACTTCAGATAACAATTGTTGTTGTACATCTAGCTAACTCTCGGACGTTGGTGGGATCTATTTCAGCTATCTATCAGTTATCAAGAAAGAAGGGCTCGAGATATCACAGCCCGCACTTGATCCAGATAAATCCGAAGTCCATCACGAACTTACAGCTCGACAAACAACTGGAGCATTGGTTCACAGGTTTTCTATTAACTTACTAACGATTAAAATCTAGAAATAATTATCTCAAAATACGGGTTAGCCGTGTTAATTTTTATATTAGACCGAAGCAAGGCTTATCTAAGGTACATTGGCAGGAGAATAAACAAGGTTCTTCCGGGTAAGAAAAAGTGTGACGAAAACAGCTCAGAACCTCCCTGCACTGGGTAAAATACTCTCGCCAACTATCATTTTTTTTTATTGTCTTCCTTCAGCGATTAAATGATTCTAATACAGGTGGGTGGAAATGATGGCTCCGGTTTTTTCACGAGCTGCATGGCGTTGTGCGTGGTATATGATTCAGGTCTGCCCTAAATCGTCATGTATTTACTGTAGATAAACATTGTGATTAAAAAAAAGTGTCATTCCGAAACGTTTAATACTGAGTACTTCAATAGATGTAAAATTTTAATCGTTAGATGAGTTGGTCTCTCATGATCTTAATATAGGACAGTACTGTGTAAACGAAGTTTGATCAATGAACCGTCAATCCACTTTGTTTTGCAGAATGACTTGGTTCATGCATGGGGCGTAGATTTTCAGCTTGGCTACTGTGCTCAGGCAAACAAAATCTCCCTTAAAATGATCTCGTGTTTCCTTTTTTTTTTTTTTCTTTTTTTTTTTTGTCGAGTTTCCAGGATACTGACCTGTGGTGGCTGTAACTTGCATTGTACAGGGCGACAGAACAAAAAACATTGGCATTGTTGATTCTGACTATGTTGTTCATTATGGTCTTCCGACATTGGGGGGAGCAGCTGCAAATAAGGTAACCGATTAAAAAAAACAAACCGATATTATCAATAATAGTAAAAAATTAATAACAATAACTATAAGAATGTTGATGATGCATACAGACTGATGAAGCCTCTGATCAGACGACAGACACGGGCTCGGGCTCTTCACTGAATACATTGGAAGGGGTACCAGATTCATTACCCGCCACATTCTTTTCGTTTTGTATGATTTGTATTGAGTACATACTAAGAGTAATCTACTTGCTGATGTTAATTTGCAGGGAGCATCGATATCAGATAAACCTGATCCTAGAACTTCAGTACGTCTTTAAAATTTTGTATTTTTATCGATTGTAAAGTATAAAAATGCTGTAAAACTCCGTTGAGATCATCTCATTAAAATTATAGAGAACGTTTGTGGTCTTTAGGATAATCAGTGTACCGACTTTTCTGCAGGTGCGGAAGCAGTCGATAACAGATCTAGAGAGGTTTAAAAATAGATGGAAAAAAGCAGTCAAAGATGACGATTGTTGGGCAGACCCATTTCGACAATCATTGAAGAGCAACAGCTGATGCAATTCTTTCCCCGCTGCGCATTCCATCTTTTGCTGCAACTAAAAGGTCAGTTAGGTACATCTTCATCTCCTGTAAGTGCTGTAACTTTGCCACAGGAGCTATAGTTATACTCTGTAACTTATAACCATTTTTCGGAAATTCATCGCGAACAATAGTTTTGAATTTATAATTTATATAGTATTAAGTTGTGAATTTGTAATACCATTCATACTACTCTGTAATTATATACTGAATCAAAATATTATCAATATATAGGAGCATTGTGCATTTCATATTCACTGAACACATTTATAGTGAAGTTCATACGACTTTTCGGTTGGGTTTTTAATACTGTCAAACCGTCTTACACAAGTTTTCGCCTCTTTTGAAACGATTAGTATTCGTTACAGACTTACAGCAACTATTTTACAGGTCCCATCTTATGAGCAGAAACATCTCTGTATCTCTTATATAAACATGAATAAAATACAAACTCATGAAGTTCTGGCAAAAACTATTTTCTGCAATTTGTATACAATTGCTTGATGTAACTAGCGACGTAGAATGCAATTTTTAAGCGCGTCTTCTTTTACTGAGCAGTCCAGCGAGTACTGTCCCGAGTTCTTCACCACTGTCCTCCTGTACATGATGTCCTGCCTGAAAAGCCAAAGCCATGAAATTTTACAATTCATAGGCTGAATCTAGACCCGGCAAACCTGGCTACACCCTAGTAGTATCCACCGAAACACCAAAATTCCAAAAAAAAAAAAAATCATTTTTTGAAGAATGAGATATGTTACCATTGGGAATTCGACCAATTTGTGTTTCGATGCTTTACAGAAATCTTCGACCCCGTCAGAGTTCAGCCAGCGATCTCTTTGTCCCCAGCAAACAGTTGTCCTGACTGTCCATTTTTCATTCATTAGTGTATTCCTCATTTCCTCGACATAAGCCTGTCATTTTGTAAAGCACAAATAAGTCGGTGCTGACATCTTAAACAGTATGCTCCAAAGAAATCAGAATTAACAAACAACTGACCTTTAACTGTTTTTTCATTGATCTACTAATTGCATTAAGTGCAAATCCAGAAGAGCCGGATGACAAATAAGGCCTTCGATAGACCATTGCATCGTCTTCCTTCATTTTGTATGGTCCACAGCTTGTTAATGCTTTGTCACTTGCTCTAAGAGGATCCTAATTGAGCAGCAAAGCAATCAAATTACATTATTATAGGGTTTATACTAAGAATAATCGGTGAAATCTTGTTTAAGTTGACAGTTCAAATAACACAGAAGAACAGAAAGGTAATGGTTTCAGATTTTGTACCTGAGAAAATATTTCACCCAAGAGAAAGTTGCTGAATATCGACAATGTCGATGGTAAGTTGGCATGTTTGACCGTTATCTTCAGTAAAACAGAAGTGAAAATTAGTCATTTTCGCGAGAATGTCATGGAAAAAGCAAGGGTTGGTCGAATGAAAGACCACGTTGCCCTAGAACAGTCAGGAAAATGACATTGCATGCAAACGATGCAGCACTCTGGCAACTGGCCATAACAAGTGAAAACTAATAACAGCAATCTTCAATCACGGGTACGATTAAAGTGCAAAATCCATCCGAAGGTAAAAGCAAAGCTGATATTCCAGAAACATACCGGTGGATTGAGTAGAATGACATCATTGATTTTTTCCTGATTCTCAAAAGCATATTTCATGACAACAGGCGCGAAATATCCCTACACAGCAGAGCATCCGTTTCGTCATTTCTGATACAGCAATCATGGTTACATCAAGTTCATATTATTTAAAGCAGAACTCACAGGTACCTGGACAACAAGCGACACCTTATTGGGAACAAGTTCATCAATCAGGGATTTCAAGGACGAGACATATTCTGTGAAAAAACACATTCACCTTGAAACATTAAGGAGCTAACTTCTTTGTACAAAATCCGAGAAACATCGCATGTTACTTCTGGTTAAAAAAACTCCTCGATGAAATTACCTTCCATTGTGTAGTCAAAACCATAATTAGGTTGCGGCTTCTCAGAAAATCCAAATCCTGTGAGTGATCACAATTGGAGTACCATAATGTAACGGACTTCTTTATACTGCTAACATGAAGTGTTATATACACAAATTATAGTATACAACCGTTGTACCGTACGACGGACCTAATTTAGGGTAAAAAGTTACCACTTTATGTTAATTAGTGACCACTTTAAGGTAAATAGTGACCACGTTTTCATATGTAAAAGTGGTAACTATTTATCTGAAAGTGGTAACTAACTAACCTAAAATGGTCACTTTTTATCATAAGTTCCAAACTTTTACTATTGTCGCATGGTACAACAGTTGTACACAATAATTGCTGATATTAAAAAAAGGCAATGGTTGAGGATATGACATAGTACAAAGAGGAGTCTTTAGTAAAATTTAGAAACGGTTACCTAACCAATCGAATGCTATGACATGATAGTCCTTAGATAGTACTGGAAGAACTTTACGGTATGAGTAGGCCTGTTCACAGCATGCATTTGATCATATAAGGTCACCCCGAAGTACATGAGAAACAAAATAGGGAAAAAGAGGTGGCCTGTCTTTGAAACTAGAATACAGAAAATATCCACTAGAGATGCAAGAACTAAAATTTCTAGAAGATGGGGTAAAAATGCCAATTACTAATCCATCCATCCTAATCATTTGTTTATTTGTCACTTCTAATGTTAGAAAATGAATGAGAGTAGTAATTAGGTAAAGACAAACCTGTGATGGAAATCCGTGAATAAGCAAGACGGTAGGTTTGTCGACACTCCCACTTTCAATACAGAACCATCTATTGGACAAAATGATATGTATTGGTAAACAACCCTGCAATTTTTCCTTCTTCAATTCCTGTAAAAGATGAGGCTATGCCACTAAACCACCAAATCTGTGTAGACATGGCCATATCCATATGTTCTAGTGTTCTACGAAAAATTAGTTAAAAACTGATGAGACAACTTCACCTGAAAACATCATCCGATGCCTGAGAACTGCTGGCAAATTTCAATCCAAAGATGGGATCTTTGGCTTTCTCTCCCGAGCCACGAGGAAGATAAGCTTTAACCTGGGAGCGTGTGGTAAAGAATTCATTGTTTGAGCAAGCACTTCTAATGAAAAACTTTTTTTCACAGAATAAAGAACAGAAGAGCACATTCGATGAAAACAGGAATGTAATTAAATAAAAGACAAACCCTGATATCGAGTAAACGACATTACTGATATCATGAACTAAATTACGAAGGAAAACACCCACCATCTTTCCTTGTTTGAACCATTCATCAGCGGGGCTTGATCCATCAGCATACTTTCCTGTCAAAGGTACACATGCTTCACATAAGAGATTTGTTACAAATAGTTCACCGACAGTATCAATTTGTATCTCTTAGTGAATCAATCTTTGAGGAACTTTGCTAATGTTATTGTTGTAATTAATGTTCTGAAAGAAAAGAACGTACAAAATCGCAAAGACATGCCCGAGCTTGACAAGGTCCAGATATACATGTTTCACTCTCACTCTCACTCTCACCTCCTCTCCTCGAAAGGCTAATTACTTCTACTTCCTCTCCTCGAAAGGCTAATTACGATTACGAGTGACAGTCTCAAATGTTACAAAAATCTTACTATTCCAAATCACCCATGATGAAAAATGAGAAGATTAAAACTTGCAAATACATAACTAACCTTACAAAATCTCATGAACGACCGTAAAGACGGTATCTTTTCAGTTTTCTCGCCACGTGATTCAATAACTAATGATAACGATGTTGTCAGCTCAAGACGGTTTTAAGCAAGACTAGCTCAACTAAACTTCATTGAAAGAAGTACATTTCGATGGCACAAAGGGAGTATTTAAGAACAACAACAACATCAGAGCCGAAAAGATTTGGGGTCGGCTAACATGAATCATCATCCAAAACCGTCTAAGTTGTCTCAATTCTCAAAGGGAGTATTTCATACAACAACATTACCCCAATGCTACAAATGTCAATAATAGCTCAACGATTTTCCGAATTACTCAGGATGAAAATTCGAAAAGATCAAAACTTGGAAATTAAAATAAATAAATGAATATAAATAACCTCCACTGAAAGAAAACCCATCACCAGCAGAAACAGGAGCATCCAAGTAATAATCCTGCACAAACAAAAAGAAAAAAACATTTCCTCGATTAATCTCAAACATAGAACCCTAAAAATACCCAAAAAAAAAACATGAATAAATTTATAATTACCTCTTCTTGACCTCCACTTGATCTACAACAAAACCCAGATGATTTATTTTTCTGGGTAGTAACTAAAACACCATTATTAATTCTTGGAACCCTAAATTGGACCCCAGAAATTGAATTGAGGGGTTTCAATTGATGGGGTTGGAGGAAAGAATTAGTAATAGTAAATTGGAGTGACATTTTTGATGAATTGGAAGAAAATTTAGGGGGGATACTGATACATTTTATAAAGTTTGGTGAAGAAGAAATTGATGGATGATGATCATGAGAAATTTGCATGGACGTCAAGTGTTTGAAAGTTGATAGGATTTGATGGGTTCTTAGGGATTTACCCACTGCCGCGAAATTATTAATTCGAATTAAAATCCATAAATACTCGTCAAATCTATTCATATCCACCAAGCAGACCCATTATAACCGACCTAATAATGATCCGAGTCCGACACAACAAAACCCAACTACCAAAATGACCCAACTCGACCAAAATTCGTCTCCACAACCAACCTCACCTAAACTCGAGCCATGAAATGAAATGGCCTTACTAATTCAACTTGTAAACCACCCAAAGCCCAAAGGTAATCATATAGGAGTAACTCATAACACGACACAACACAACATGATCTGATCAAACCGAGTTCACTCAAAACCCGAACCTGAAACCAATCAATTGAGTATTGACCCGATTGGTAACCTGATAAACCTCTGGTTATCATTCATATTTCATCCCTCTTCTCTTCGTCTGTCACCACCGTTGTCGTCGCTCACGCTCGCCGCAATCTGGTGGCGCTGAGAGGTGTGTCTATGATTTTGATTATTCTTTCCATTTCTTCGTTTGTCTCTTCATTAGATTATGAGATTATCAGTGCAAAAATTGATTAATTAGATAAATTCTTGTCTTTTCGGTTCATGTTAATCAATTGGTTTTGGTGAGATCGAGTGAATGTTGATTGACCTTTTCAATCATTTGAATTCACATCTTAATTACACTACTTTGGCCATGTTGGTAATCGTCAGATTAATATTGACATAGGCAGGTTACAAAAGCAGATTATAATTAGCAGATTTTATTAGCGTGTTTGATTAATATATATGATTAACAGATTTTGTTAGTGGTATTTGGTAATCAGCAGTTTCAAATTAGTAGAATGCTAAATTTTCAGTAAAATAACTATTATGGATACGAATTAAAAATAGAGATCGGATAAGATATATTTTGAAGGGTAAGAAAGTCATTTTCGTATATATCTCAATATGCCAATTGAATATGCTAGGGTAAGCAGCATATTGTAAAACAGTAGATTAATGGAGTATGCTGTTTACCAAACACCCAAAATAGCATATTGATTGGTCAAACATGCTAAAGCCCTCAATATGCCAAAAAATGGCATATCCGCCGTTTACCAAACACCCCCTTTGTTTACTTTAATTAGTCATTAGTCAATAGTCATTAGTACTGATCAATGCTGACCGGAATCTCAACAAGGGTATATATATATATATAAGAGCTATTTCTTGTCGAGTTGTCCTCGGCGTTTCAGTTGGATCATCGGCGCTTTATAACGTGAATTGACGCATTTGCCCCTTCTTTAACTTACCTCATTAACATTACTAATTACATTTTGAATAATGTTACCAATTATATTAGCATTACTAATTACTCGATAATGTGACGGTTTTTGTTTTTTCTAAAACCGTCTTCTCCGCAATTTTTTGTCCTATTTTATGGGTTATGGTCCCTCCACCACCCCACACTTCATTACTCTATTCTTGACGTTCGATTATAACTATCGCATGACGTTCGATTCTCTAGTGATGGTCTTTTTTTAATTTGACGTAGAAAAAAGACGAACTATAATACGTAATAAAGTGCAAAATGTGAGAGTATCACGTTTTAGGGATCTGTAAAACGTGAAAATGTCACGTTTTATGGATCAGTAAAACGTGAGGAAGTCACGTTTTACGGATCAGTAAAACGTGACACTTTCACGTTTTGCGGATCTATTAAAACGTGACACTTTCACGTTTTACAGATCGGTAAAACGTGACTTTCCCACGTTTTGCAGATCGGTGAAACGTGAAATGTTCACGTTTTGTCTTTTTTTTAGCGTGTTTTATACTTAAAATTATAAAAAACGTCAAAACGTGAGAAACTCACGTTTTGCCGATCCACAAAACGTGAGATACTCACGTTTTGCCGATCCACAAAACGTGAGAAACTCACGTTTTGCCGATCGGTGAAACGTGAGAAAGTCACGTTTTGCAGATCGGTGAAACGTGAATTTCTCACGTTTTGCCTCCGTTTCATGCTATTTCCGGGTTTTTTGATTATTCCGACAAATTCTCCCTACAATCCGTCAACTAATCTCTAATCATGCCGCAAACAACAAATTGAAAAACCGTTAAATTGAAAATTTGTGACAAATTTAAACTCGAAAACAAAAAATTAGACTTAAATAAAAACCAATCAATTATATTATTGATTATTAGAAAAAAAATTCCGAGGTCCATGGGGAAACGTGTCACATAAACCGTTCAATTTACGTGACAAATTAATACTCCGAAACGTAAGATTAGATTTATATAAAAAAACAAATAAATTATATTAACGATTATTATACAAGGGCAATACGGTAAAATCACGTATAAAGCGCCGACGATCCAGCTGAAACGCCGACGATCCAAATGAATTGCTATATATATACTTCCTCCGTTCCAACCATTTGTATCCATTTGCTTTATGCACGTATGTCGATACTCGTTTTCTTTTGTTTATATCTTTAGTTACGTAATACCAAAAGTTATAAAAATTTGATATTCATAATGTATTCGATTAGACGATTTAAACAAGATCCCACATGAATATATTTTATCTTATATATTAGAAGTTATATCGAAAATTCATCCTACTTATAAATAGTGTCAAAAAAGCAAATGTATACAATTCGTTGGAACGGAGGGAGTACTATACTACTACAACAAAAATACCTTTTCGCGGTGATTGAAAAATCGATATAAACAATCCAGGATTACTACTATAATTGTTACTATGTTTGAATTTGATGTCCTAAATCCAAAAGCATTGTATAGGGGTAGAAGTGGCATTGAAATCTAGATTAAATTCTTGGGTATTGGAATTAGAAACACTAAACTTGTTAGTGTTCAAGCAGTAGAACACTACTCCATTTTGTTTCATCCGAGGAAAGTATATCTTGTTCCATAGTTTGGGATCTTGACACACCAATGAAAATGAGGAGGCTTCACTCACAAATAATGCACGCTGTCCCAGGCTTTGAACTCGAATCCATTGTTTAGTCGTAAGGTCGAACTCAAACACTTGAACCCATTTTCCATCAGTGCCAACAAAGACGGACCAGAGTCGTCTTTGGTCACCCTCGACAGCTAGGTAACACCATTCCAACTCCTCTGCAGCGTCGTTAATAGTGTCTGGCATCTTATACCCTCCCCAACAGGCTGCTTCTCCCTCTACCAACTTGAATTCTCCGAGATTTCCAACGCAGTCAAGAGCGTAGAATGCTCCACCACAATAAACTGGCGGGGTTTCAATAGCTAGGAGTCTAGTTTCCGTCTCCACAAACTCATGTTCCTTCCATTGCTTATCTCCATGTTGATGGGAATACACACGCATGTTACTGTAAAGACTCCGAAAATCAACAGTCAGACAATCATTAGAAGTTGGATTTGTTGAGAATCCGATCTTGTTGATACGCGAATCACTCCCGTTAAATGGGTAATTCCCCCACGCATGTGTGAAGAGATTGAAAAACCGTATGGATGGAGTAGGAGACTCGCTTTTGGTAACGATGCAACCATTCTTGGAGAATAGAATGATGAAGGGATTCTTGTGAGTTAAGTCGAGGATTGTGGAGGGTAAATTGTTATTATTATAATCTCGACTTGGAGGAATTAAAGTGCATCGTCTAGCAGCTTCCTTGTATACAACCAAAAGAGCTTCAACCTTATTGTAGGATTTGAGTAATGATGCTGCTGTGTGGAAAGCTTTACAGGTGATCCGGAAGTTCCAATAGTCTAATAAATGCATTTTCTCTACGATCGATGCTATAATTTCTTTCGGCAGCTCACAAATTAAGTTTTCAGTAGACGGCTGTAATTCAATTTCTGCGACTCTTTTCTCAAGGATATCAACTTCCTCCTTAATATGCTTCTCATCTGAACTCACCAATCTCCTGTCATTAACATAGAGTTTCAATAATAAGGTAACACAATTATATACGGAGTATATTTTTTTGTTGGGAGTAATTCATCAGTAAACTGACCTTTGATTATTTGGAGGCACAACCCAGCAGGTATAATACCAATCATCCGGTAATCTGTGTGGGAGAGGGATGAGGGTGAGACTGTCTTCATCCAAGCTGTAACGACAGACAGAATGTTCATCTGCGAGAATGTAGACACAATTCCCTCTTACAGCTCCTGCAACATCATCATCGTCATCGCCCCAGCACCATGCCGAACAGTAATCACCTATATGACCAAAGAACCCCATGAAAAAGGTGCGACCCTGCAAGTCATTCACAACTACCGTACCCAACTCTTTTTGTCTATATCCAACTTATAAACTCGCATTACATCAACAAGAGATCTGTGCCTGGAGTAGATATATGCAGCGGCACAGTACATAACACCACATGATTCGATAAGAGAACGAAGATTGGTGTGAATGTAGATGCAAGGATCAGGCCAATCAAGGTGCAAATTCTCTATGATGACCGAGTTCCTATCGTCATCTTTAATCTTCATAATCACAGTCGTGTACTTGGTTTCGGTTTCCTGATTGTAATAAGCTAGTGCGTAGATGACGCCGTCAAGTACAGCAGTACGTGCAATAGATGCCCTGCAAGAGTTGATTTTAATGCCCTGTTTAAACCATTTGGGTTTTTTTCTAGAGGGGAAACAGGAAAGAGCCCGGCCTTTGTAAAACAAGAAAAGTATACAATCATCGGAGTCTGGGGATGAGGTGAGGGTGTATGTAGTGAGTTCGTGGATAGGATATTTGCGCAGTCGAGGGAGATGGAGGATTCGTGATGTGAGGGTGTCAAAGAGGGATAATTTTCCTTGGCAGGCGACATCACGAAGGATTAACCAGCCGTGATAGGATGCACAGATGGTTTTGTGTTCTGAGTTGAGGGATGGTCTTGACGGAGAAGTCGTTGAAAGGTGCAGGGTAGACAGTTTGATAAGATTTGCCGTCATCCCCCTCCTGTTGGTCGGAGCGAACCAGCAAAGGTGACCGACCAAGGGGAGGAAGAAGCCTTGTTCCATCATCCATTCCTTCCCGATTCACGTACTGCTCTCTTTCTTTCTTTCTTTCTTTCTTTCTTGTTCAATACTCCCTATTATTCACCACTTCCACCAGCTAGGTTGCGAATTAACTATTTCCTTTAACTGTCTATATAAATTTAGATTTGGGGAGGTTTAGGAAATAATCTAAACCAACAAGTTTTGAATGGAAATTTCCTATTCCAATTGGGAAAATAATAATATTGGTAATATATTGTGACTACAAGTTTAGGAGTTGCCAAATTGTAACCTAGGTTGTTCTCTTGCACAAAGAATCAATGATTGAGTCTTTGATAAAAGATTTCATTTACCGACTACAAATTTATTTCGTCTGATCTATTTCGTCTGATATATATGTATGTATATTCTCAAGTTTGCTATATCCTGCTGCTGAGTAAGTTTCTCTGCTCTCTATCGGCACTCTTCTGCCTGCAAATCTGCAATGCAAGTTTGGCAGGTTTGTGCATGTGTATAAGACTGCAGTACTAGTCTAGGTAAGCTGTGGTAGTGTGGTGTCTTTAAGACGACATTGATCTACTATGTTTTTTTTTTTTTTTTAGTTTCAAATTTGTTTATATATACTGGACAAATCTGGTTTATTTAATTAGTAGCTGAATGACTGAAGGCCATCTAGCTCTATGCATGTTTTTTTTTTTTTTTTTTTTAATTTGTTTTCTGTCTGTCTGTCTGTCTTTCTACTTTGAGGAGAGTCGCACTTCATTTCGTAACTTTCTGAAAAACCTGAGGGAGCTAGGTAGGCTGTGAAAGGAGGCTCAGTCAAGAGAAATGATCTTCTAAGCCCGTTTAATGGTTTTATTTTATCCACTGATCGACATACTAGTAGTTAACAAAGTAAACCAGGCCAGGCCAGGCGAGGCCATCCAGAAGATCGAGATGGAACCTTGCTTAGCCTGTACGTGTTGGAAGTTAGTACTCCGTAGTTGTTATCCATCCCAACAAGCTAAGCTAAGCTAAGAGGATGGATGGATGGAAACTGTTGTCTGTTAGTTGTACGTGTGGAACAAGATCGACTGCCAATTCAACTGAAAGAGCGAGGGAGCGAGGGAGGGAGGGAGGTTGCTATTTCTTAATCAACTGAAGGACTCCTCCATCCTACGTTGATTTGATTAGTCGCAAAATTAAGTGTTACTTTCAAGTAGTCAATAAAATATACCTCCATAACTTCATTGACCATAGAATAGTAAGTACTAGTGTACTAGTAAACGAGATTTTATATTTAAACTAAAGAAGACTAGGATAATCCATCATTATTTTTTCTTAATTTCTCTGATCTCCATCTAAACAAACAATGAAAATTATCATTATCATAGCAATATTCATGTTCATGGTAACTTATACTAGTAGTACCAACATCAACATGGTTGATTCCTCTACCATGCAAATGCAACAAGTAGAAGATGATGTAGTATGCCTCAAATCCATAAAAGCCTCCATTCAAGACCCTCAAAACTCCCTAACATCATGGCAATTCCCCCATAACACAACTTCACCGCCGCCGCCACCAGGATTCATCTGCAAATTTGAAGGAATCCAATGCTGGAACGCACTCGAAAATCGAGTCCTTAACATCGACCTTCAATCCCTAGGCTTAAAGGGTTTATTCCCTAATGGTATTTCTTCATGCAGGTACGGATCAAGTTATGTACTGTTCAACCAGATGTCACGGTTTTAAGTGAAAATAAATATATTTTCATAATAGTTTTTCTTTTATAAAAAGAGTTATGATTATGACTTTGAGATTTATTTATCCACGAGTATAAATAACTATCGGTAAGATTGGGGTTTTGGATCGGATTTACGTAGGATTTGAAGCTAACTTTGTCGTCATGCATGCATGCAGGAGCATAGGTGGGTTGAACCTTTCAAACAACAAGTTTCATGGGCCAATTCCTGCTAATATCTCTACAATGCTGCCTTACATTACTCAATTTTCGTTGTCTGGGAACGAATTTTCGGGTGAAATTCCGAGGAGTTTGGGGAATTGCAGCTTCTTGAATGATCTAGAGCTAGATCGTAATCGGTTTTCGGGTCAGATTCCGTCTTCCATTGGTGGTCTTGCAAGGTTGAGGGAGTTTAGTGTTGCTCATAATCTCTTAGTTGGACCAATTCCTCATTTTGTGAGTGGCATTATATTCAACAATGCAAGTAGTTTTGGTAATAATTCTGGACTTTGTGGGCATCCACTTAGTCCTTGCCCACATACATAAATTACTCTTTCCGTCACAAATTATACAATAAAATCGTCTTTATGATGGTCCTTTCATTGGTTAAATATCGTAATATCATTAGTAATAAATGAGTGTTTAACCAATTAAAAGACCTCTAATTACCCAAATTAATGGTATTAAATGTAATTAATCTAGCTGGTAGAAATTAACGATAGTTTAATTTCTTAAATACATTAAATGTATCACGAATTTAATCGATTTTTTTCGAATTAAATGTAGAAATAAATAAAATGCATTAATTAATTAATTAGCTGCGTACTGCACCAAAGAAGCTACAAACTCATCAATATTGGTATCAGAAGTACCGCCTTCGTCAATCGCATCCTTAGCCGCCTTCTTCCACATCTCAGCGTTCTTCCGAATCTCGACGCTCTTCTCTCCGTCCCCGTCCATCACCTCTTGTATACGCTCAACCAAATCTTCTTTCCTCGCAATCCCGTCTTCATTCACTTTAACTCGAACCCCAATCCTCCACACATCCTCCACAAACTTGGCATTAGTCGGCTGGTCCGTCCACTGTGGGACTCCCACTACCGGCACACCGAGGCACAACGCCTCCAGGACCGAGTTGAACCCGCAATGTGTCAAGAAACAACCTACTGCCTCGTGTGTCAGTACTTCCAGCTGCGACGCCCAGCTCACCACCAACCCCTTTCCGCAGGGTTTCAAAACCTGCAGTATATTGCAGAATACTCTTTATATATATACTCTCTCTGTCTCGTTCATTTGTTTGGCTTTGACTCAAATAGTATCACAGTGAACGACAAAGCGAGGCCAGGTGTTCAGTAAATTTTACCTGGAGGTCCTTAGGGAGTTTGGTCTGCTCGGATTGTCGTACGACCCACAGGAAACTGTGTCCACATTCCTGCAATGCAAGGGACAGCTGGAGAAATTGTGCGTCGGATAAGTCGGCCATGCTGCCGAAGGAGACGTAGATGACGGACCCTGGTGGTTTGGTGTGGAGCCAGGTTGTGCACAAGGCTGTATCTGGCTTGATGAGTTGCATGCTGTAGTCTGTATCATTCTCTAGTCTTTTGTCTAAGTAATGTGATGGAACTGTTGGCCCTATTGCTCTTACCTTCCATAGTTTCGACATCCAATCAACCACCTTCAAGTAATTAACGAGACGGCCACTCTATTATCAGCACAAATTCTCCTCTAAAACGTTACTACAATAATTGTATTATCACGAGACTTCTATGTGACTATGTCGTCATAGTTCTAGTAATACGGAGTATAATTACTATGAGACGTTTTCACACGAGATCAACTGCACGGAGCATCATATATATACCAAAGTATTTTTTTCATTTATTTTACACAATTTTCAACACGCTACTTTAGATGAAGCGTTTATATATATATATATTTTTTTTTTGAGGAAAAATGAAGTGTTTATATTATATGACATGTATCGAAAGGTATTTTTCGGTCAAAAAATCAATATTATTAATACTTTCAGTAACAAATGTAAAGAAATACGAAGTATATTAATATTAATATAAGTTTGATCTTGAAAGTTGTGTTGTTTGTCAAACTTAGGACAAACTAGTCATAGTAGTACAGTTATGGAAGACTCAATAATTGATTTTTAAACATAATTAAATATGGGAGATGCTAAATCATACTCAATTTTTTACTGTTTTATACTCAGTTTTCCCAAACTATCCTCCTCATTTTTTCTCAATCAATTCATCATCACGTTCTTTTTTTCCTCTTTCTCTCATTTCCTCCATCAATTCACCACCAAGATCTTTCTTTTCCTCGATTAATTCACCCCCACAAGATCGTTAACCACCTATCGTCGTCGGTCTTTAACTCTAACCATCATTTCTACCCCCTTACCTCCAATCACCCCCTAATTAGGGTTTAAATAGAAAAAAAAATCTATAATATAACATTCAATTCAATGACTATATTAAAAAGTAAATTATTAATAAAAATAATAAACTTAATTGTCTCAAATATAAATTATGATTTGTTATGACTTAATTTAATCGGGGTTTAATTAGAAATTGAATAAGAAATTAGGGTTTCAAAAACAAATTGAATACAAAATTAATCAATAAAAACAAAGTTTATTAATAATAACAAAATTAGGTTTTATTGAATACAAAACTATTAATAAAAACAACAAAATTAATTGTCTTACGTGTAAATTGTGATCCATAATCGTAAAGTTAGGGAAGAATTTAGTTAGTTTTTGAGGGGTGAAGAAAAGAAGCAAAGTGTTGGTTTTGAGAGATAAGAAAAAAAGGTAGCGAATGAAAAAATAATGAAAAATTGGGTATGTATCGGTAAAATCTGGATATGATTTAGCAATTACATTAAATATATACACTACTTTCAATTTTAAATGATTGTCCATCCATTCTAATACTTATCACATTTATTATCCAAATTGAATAATCTTTTAAAATCGAAGAGAATATTAAATATGTCCATTATATCCTATCATTATTATACGACAAAGAAAAGAAATCTGCATCGCTTTGATCACTTTTACACGTGAAATACTAGTCATTTTTTTAATTTTAATTTAAAACCGTCTATTTTTACTTGGTCGATAAAAAAGGACAGTACCTCTTTTTCCATCTCGTAAAAAATATTGCAAAGCACCCAATCAGCCATCTCAATATTCCGAAACTGCCCTTTAACCACATCAAACCAAAACGGGTACGACCCGTATTTCTCCAAATACGACGGGACCTCCCATTCCCTCAGCTCCGGGACCCCAGGAACCGACACCACCTGATCCGAACCTAACGGCAACTCAACCAACCCACGCTCCACATGATAGTACACCCAATTAACCGAACAACTCTGCGTAAAAAACAACACCCCAACCAACCCGACCCGTTTAGCTACGTCCAAGGCCCAACTCACGAACCCGTCATACACCACGGCTTGGACCGGGTCCCCTTCCTGCTCGAGCTCATTTATGAGCTCCAACAGGGACTGGGACCCGACATCTCTAAGCCGGTCCAGGTAAGCCTGGGTGGACTCGGCTTGGAGGAAGCCGCCTTGGTCGAACCCGTCGGATATGGGTCGGATTTGGACGGGTGGGTCCCCGGGCCGGGTGGGGACGGTGGTGGCGGTGGTGGTGGAGAGGTATTTGGTTGAGGTTAGGGTGGTTTTGATGTTTTTGGATGAGAGGCGTTTGGAGAATTGGAGCATGGGGTTTATGTGGCCTTGTGCTGGGAATGGTACTACTAGTACGTGAGCTTTGTATGCTTTCTTTGTGTTTGACATAGTTTTTTTTGTTATGGTTTTTTTTTTGAGATTATCCCACATCTATATAGTCGGGGAATAATAGACGCTATCTATTTAGCTAGAAAAATAAAGATAAAAAGTTACGATCCTAGGAAGAAGTATATTTTATTTTTATCAATTAACTACGTAAATGATTAATACGAAGTGTTTGACATGTTATATTAATGTGACAGATGATATAACTTTCATTAAGGAGATTAGCGGTAATTGCTAGTATTGGTTATGAATTATGATGTCTTCGTTCATCATATGAGTATTGATTTCTCCATCTGATTAATTTCACTCTTGCTAGCTTAGTCAATAATTTGTTTTGGGAAGAAAACTTTATAATTAGCATATATGGAATACTTCGTACTTAAAAGAAATGTGAATATCATAATAGTGAAAGTCGGTATATAAAAATGGTAAATTCTTATTTACAATGGGAATATCCGTCACAAATTTGTGACGAGTCAAATAATACTCACTTATGTAGATAAAGACAAACCATGTACTACTTTTTAGGCTTATCTTTTCTAACCAATTATTATACAAAGAAATATTATTTGACCCAATTTAGATATACATCCGTGCAAAATCTTACTACTCCCTCCATTCTCTTGAGTTAGACATATTCCTTTTTGGGTATTTTTTTGGATTAACCTTATTTCCTTTTAAAAAAATATTTTTATCTCTATTTCTCTTTCATCACATGCATTATATCATCAATTTTTTCTTACTTTTTCACATTTTCTTAAATTCCGTGTCAAATTCGACTAACTCAAAAGGGATTACTCCCTCCTCCCCACTATGATTTTCTCATTCATTATTTTAATCACACTCATTTTGATTAAAAATGGGAAAATCATTATGGAGAGGAGGGATTACTATGCAAGGATACTCCATATTTTGATGTAGGGCTTGATAGCCTTGATATGGTAATGGGACCATACTACCACGATTGATAGTACTCTCTGTTTGATAGGGGGCATGGACGTATGGCGTTGGTTAATGAACATGTGGTCCCACTCTATTATGAATAGATCATATATTGCATCAAGTCTTGCGTGTGACGAATATATCCGTCACAAGCTTGCGACGAATTAAATATTATTCATGTGATACATAAGATAAAATATGGATAGATATTTTGCTTTTGTGTTATCTACCCACATGTATTGTATTTGACCCATCACATACTTGTGACGGATATGACCGTCACAAATAAGAATTTGTGGAGATATTGTTACCGGCGGTCTTCAAAGATAATTACTTCATTCAATTTTAGTTTTCCATCGTTTCTTTTTGAGATGTTTGTTATACGGAGTAGTTATTATTTTAATATTAAATAAATAATTAAGTCTTATCATACATTTGATTACACAAATACTTAATCCTTACAAATGTGTAGTTTTAATACGGAATAATAACGATAGATTTTCTTAAAACTAGTGCATAAAATATTATGGACGGTTCGAGTTGAACGGCCTGTTTACCTATTTGTATTTCTCTTCGAAAAAAATTGTATCTCACTTCATGTTTCTATAGCAAGTTAAATACTCTATATTAGTACTCGTTTAATCGTTTAGACAGAAAAGATAAAAAATAAAAAATGGTAATAAACTAATAACCTTTGTTTTATCATCCTCTATCTAAATTCTACTTAAATGACTATACTTGATATGTTATGCTCTTAAGTTCTAACAATGGGACAAAAATATTCGTCTGACAAGAAAAATTCTATAATGCTACTGTATAATCAGGTGCATAATCCTATTTTCCAAAACCTGATCACTACTGCACCTGACAAAGATGACCTTTTTCGACATCGGAACGGACACAAACAGATTATTATTGGCTCATAGTCATAGCACGACATCGTTCATCTCTAAAATATATAATGAAAATAAGGAACTCAAAAATAAACTGAATCCGAATAATCCGCTCGATCCAAATTGATTATTTGTGTGTAATGGCCCGAATATAACGCGACCCAATGGAGCCTTCGTAGCTCGGCGAAGCCCATGGCCCATGTGATATGATCATTATCGTCATCCTCGCCATTGATCAGTGTGCTCATAATCTTCATCCTCAATTTCCCTCTTCTACTTGCGATTTCGCGAGTTTACTCTCTCTCTCTCTCTCTCAATTCACCTGATCCCCTGTTTGATGGAAACAGATACAGTACTATTTGATTTTGAAATTTGAATTTGGCTAATTGATATTGATATGCTGTTAACATCGATTCTATTGGTTTGGGTTTGAACTTCGAAGCCCGAAAATCAATCTGAACCAGATTTGATTGAGAATGATGGCAATACTGATCCTAATCCACCAAATTGTATTAGATAGATCCGGTAAAACTCAAGTTAAAAATCTTCGACACTGGAAATGATTCGTAATTTCCATGTATGCGCCATGTACGGGCCGGCTTAACCACATTTAATTCGTGTCGAGGCAGCCTGGTATGTAAATATACTCAATTTCCAGGGATCGATAATACCGATAACAAAAACTACATTCCTACAGCGGAACAGACACGACTTTCACGAAGTTTCGACAATGCTCTGATGCTGTCATCTCACAAGTCACAACTAACAAACAATGTTAGAGTGCCTGCAGATTTGCTTACAAAGGAAACACACACGATTATTATTACTCGTCTTGTGTTGCAGTGTTGGGACTCTGAAGAATAGCTAACCGCTACTGAAATTGCAACTGTTGTACAGGTACGGACTGTATCAACATATATACACACTTACTTGATGCAGTACTACTAGTTATATATATATATATACTGGAGTACAACATTAGCTTAGAATGATAACCTGTACAGCAAAATATAATCTCGGAACACCATTATTGCATTAGCTTATGTAAGACTCAAGACTCAATTTTCATTTCAGATTTCAGGATTGAATTTCCGTTACATAAACAAATGTCTACAATGTGGTACGTATAACATCTGAAATTTCCTACTATGAAAAAAAAGCTTTCAGATTTCTTGCATCAGAACTCGGTGCATACAAATTCGAATCCCAACACTACTAATTTCCTTAAAAAGGAAGAAAACAATCAGATTTTCACAATGCTAGCTACAAGTCAGCACACAATGCATGTCTAAATTGCATTGCTGTGTTACAAAAAACATTCAGATTTCGATCTGGCATCAGAACTCGATCTCTCAGCAGGCCAAGCATGTGGCCGAACACAGAAGATTAATACCATTATTATTACTACGGATCCGGACCTTCAATCTCTTTGCTTTAACACCAGAATCCACAGTCGTCGGAACAACATCATTGGAAGCAACCTCACACGACCTCTTTCGATTATCCATCTTCTTCTTAATAACCTCCTCTTCTTCATCTGCACACCCTCGAACCAACTTCAGCACTTCCCTCACATCTCGATCAGCACCATCCTTATTACCAGCTTCTCCAAACCCATCATAAAAGCCATCGTAAACCGATTTCAAAATCTTGAAAACCCTAGCAAGCTCTTCATCCATGACAGTAGGCTCACCTTTCAAACAATCAGAAAAGAAGACATAGGGAGCAATCTTAACCAAATTCTGGTGATCATTACGAGACGGGTGGTTCTTCCAAACTTCCTCGGTATCATCAACGATCACAACGACTCGTTCATGAGACATGACGATATCAAGTGATTTCTTATGCTTAATCAGACAATCTCCCCTAGACAATACCTCATGAAATCGAACCTCCTCCTCATCATCACCCACAGAACCCACTAACAAATCCTTAATCATACTGGCATAGTGTCGACCACCCATAGTAAAAATCGATAAATCGAACATTTTACTAACCTCCTTGAGAAAAACATCGAGCCCAGGACGAAACTTGACGACATAACCAGCATTAGCAGTGAGATGGAGGGTGTTGTTAGGGTTTTGGACGAGTTGCTTGTCGAGCAAGGTAAGTGAGGAAGTTGATTTAGCATGGAGTAAAGTATGATCCAAATCAAGAAGTAAGTGAAGCTTCTTGCGCTCCAACAGGCTCTGCAAACCCCTGTCTCGAATCGCCTTCATCATCATCATTGTCTTCTCCATCTTGAATTTCATGGTGGCTTTTGTTGTTGTTGTTGTTGTTGTTGTAGGAAGAAGATTAATGAAGATAATGATAGTAGGGTTTCTTTGTGTGTGTGTGAGTGTGTGTAAGAGTGTAAGAATTATGGAAAGTGGTAATGGATGCTTTAATCTATTTATAGGAATTGTTGCGGTAATTGTAATGGAAGTGAGTAAGTCGGTGAGTAAATAATAACGGTAACTAAAACTTTCCTAAATAATTCTAATGTAAGTCGGTCATTGGTGTTCAGATTGTTGTTTTTGTAAATTTTTTGAAATAACGCGGTTGATATTGGTTACTCCCTCCATTCAATTGCTAATCGGGTTATAAAAATCATTTTTTTTTTCGAGGAGTATCCTATTGTTTGATACTCATAATAATATCTGGGTCAATTTCAAATTAAACCGAATCATTTTGATTTACAAGTCAAACATCGAGTCTTAAATTTAGTTATTCAGTTTGGGTTTGGGTTTAGACCCCCTCCCAACGAACCAATTCTAACCATTTTAAGAAGATGATCCAACCCGGTCTAAATTGATCTCGACACAATAAACCTAACCTAGACCCGAAACATGAAGTCACATCTATTGACTTGACTCGTAAACCACCCAATGCCCAAACCTAACCTAAGCCCAAATGGCTGACTCAACGCGATCTGAGCTGTTATCGAACCAAGTTCACTCAGAACCCGAACCCGAAACCAATCAATTGACCCGATGGGTAACCTAATAAACCTCGGGTTCACCATTCGTACATTCATAATCATCCCTCTTCTCTTCGTCTGTCACCGTCACCACCGTCGTCGTCGCTCACGCTCGCCGCAATCCGGTGGCGCTAAGAGGTGTGTCTTTGATTTTGATTATTCTATCCATTTCTTCGTTTTCCCCTTCAGATTTGAGTAATGCATTTGCTTGTATGAACATATAAATTGCGTCTTGTACTCAATCGATTAGAAATGAGATTATCATTGGAAAAATTGACCAATTATAGTTAGTTTCATCTTGAATCATGTTGCGGATAACGGTAATTTATTGATGATTTCAGTCGTTTGGTTTTGATTTTCTGATTTTATGTGATTGGATGTTAGGGTTTTTGATTTAATTGTATGATTATACGAGATTGGGAGTTAGGGTTCTTCGCTTTTGGGATTGTCGGGACAACAAAACTGTCACATTTCTAATCACTGGTGAATTGTAGGATGTTGGCCAATTGATTATAGATGCATTTGAATTTGAAACAACCCACAAAATGGATGTTAGGGTTTTCGATTTAGTTGTATGATTTTATGAGATTGGAAGTTGGGGTTTTCGCTTTTGGGGTTGTAGGACAACAAAACCGTCATTTCTAATCAGTGTTTGTTGAAGGATGTTGGCCAATTGATTATAGATGCATTTGAATTTGAAAGGATCCACAAGATGTAGCTTAGTAGAAGAATTAAATAAATGGCTATGCACGATCGATGTGTTCCTCAAAAAGTTGTTTAGTTGTAAAGGGAATTATGCCTGTTTGGAAATTGATTAGCTAAATTGTGTACAATCTAGGATCAGGAGTTTCGAATCAGTATTTTGTTGCTTAATTGTGTTATTGGATGCGTTTTGGAGCTGCATTACAGGTTAGTCTGGCTTAAAACCGTCTTAGTAGTCGTTAATTTATTATAGGTATGGATTTAATAAAGCATAATGCATGAAAGAGGTTGTCTTTAAGCTTAACGATGTTCTCAAATGGGAAGGTTGAATGTTTAGGACTTTAGGTTATGTTATCTTTTGGGAGTAGTGACCGGAGTCGGTAATTAGTAGATTGTTCGAAGAAGAATATTGTACAGTAGTGTTGATTTGATTCAGCTGTGAAGTTTTATATTTATAGCCACCATATTAATGAGGCTGAGATAATGATCATGAGAAGGGGTTTTGGATTGTTGATTTGATATGGTTTTCGGTTTGAAGTTGTTGGCTTACTGTGAGCTCTGAATCTGTGACCTTTGGATTGTTTGAGAGTAGCGTAAGATTTATACCTCTTAAGTGCATTGGAGGCTCTTCGACGATATTAAGATTAAGTGAACTTTTTTGTGCAAAGTTAAGATTTTGAGGCATACAGTGGCCACATTTTATTGAGACTGACAGGGAAGTATGTTTACTATTTTGGCTTTGAAGTTTTGTACCATTGAAAAGTTTGTGAAGTGTTTATGACAGGGGTAATGGTCTAAAGAAAGGTTCCCTAAGATCAAGCTTTTATAGGTTAGATTAAATTTTAAAAACGATATCAGCAAAATTTGACATATTTCTAACAACCCTCCTTTCCACTGTATCCGCATTTTCTTCTTCCCTAACCACAAGAAGCACACCTTTCTCCCCCACCCACCCTGTTATTAGCCTTTCATGCTTTAGTGCACTATATATGATGTGTGTGGCCAAGCGGCTTTTTGATTCAAAGATCCCTCCTTATCGGAAGGTAATAGAGGGTCGGATAAAAGCTATCTTACCATTTATTCTAACACTAAACTCTAGAAGAATATTTCCAAAAGACTCGATCTCAGTGATGATTGTGTCTACCACTACTATTTCATTCACAAGGACTGCTTTGTGTTTCTGATATGTAGTTTTATATTAATGTTATGCCGGTATGTGGAAAATGTGTAGCTGATTTTTATCAGACTGGAGGATTATTTACTGGTGTAATTAATGGTCACCAAGTGGTGGTATTTATTCATCCCCGTGCCGTCTAATTTCTTTCCTTTTCTCCCCTTTGACACAGATGTCTATCAGGAAACCTCCACTTCCCCGCCTACTTCTCAACGATGTTTCTTGCATGCGAAATGCCCAGCAAATATTGCGCCATGTGAATGTATCCCTTCATGACGGTGGTGCACTTGTGCTGACGGGTACCAATGGTTCGGGAAAGTCCACCTTTCTTCGAATGTTAGCTGGGTTTTCAAAGCCTTCTGCTGGCGAAATTCTATGGAACGGTCATGATATAACACAGTCGGGCGTTTTCCACCAGTATAAGCTTCAGTTGGGATGGGTCTCTCTAAAAGATGCGATCAAGGAGAAATTTACAGTTCTGGAGAATGTTCAATGGCATGAATCTTTGGAGGGCAAAGTGGGGAGGTCTTTGCCAGCTGTAGAGCTTATGGGCTTAGGAAGATTGGCCAAAGACAAAGCTAGGATGTTGTCAATGGGTCAGCGAAAAAGGGTACAGCTTGCTAGGTTGTTGGCTCTTGATAGACCCATTTGGTTATTGGATGAGCCCTCGGTTGCTTTAGATGTCGAAGGGGTGAAACTGCTTGAGTTTATAATTGCTGAGCACCGAAAACAAGGTGGTATTGCTATTGTTGCTACTCATCTGCCTATCAAAATGGAAGATGCTATGTACTTGAGGCTACCCCCAAGATTTCCTAGAAGGATGACATTCGTAGATATGCTTGATAGACCTGACATCTCTTGATTCTACTATCCTTATTTGATGCATATGATATACAACCTTCAGCCATACTAAATTACGAATCTTATGGCCAATTTATGAAGGGCTTCAAGGTTACCTCGACGAGATCACGTCACAGACATTGGAAGAACATGATAGTATATTACTACCTCCGGTCATTATTTTGCCTTATTTCATGAATATATTTGTGAGGAGTATTTTATGAAGTGAGGCAAAAAATAGGGAACGGAGGGAGTATTTTGGAGATGCTTTGATGATGTGCTGTCATGGGTGGTGCACATATTACTCCGTAGTTTACTAGGTACTTAGATTGACGGCCGGAGTCTTAAATTCCTAGTCACAAACTCACAATAGATACGCAAAGCCAAGAATGTTTTATTGTTTTGGTTATCGCTTTCTAGTGGCGCATGTTCGAGGAGACTATGCTAGGAAGAAAGGATTCTGAATTGTTGAATCACTTTTTTGTAATCTTGATATTCTTTTTGCTGAAATCGAAAGAATTTCGGAGTATACTGAGTCCTTTAGTTTGATCTTGTTGTGAATTTTTGATCGTCGCAATTTTTTTTATCAATGAAAATAAAAAAAGGTCAAGCTTGTTGAAGGATTCTAATTCATTGACTTTTTCTAACAATGCTCATGTAGGACATGCCAGCAAGTCAAAAGCTGATTGTCAAACTCTTGAAGGAAGCAACCCCATAAGCTTGGGAGCACAACATGTACCTGGCAGCATGTTTCTTGTGATTGATCAAACCACATTGATGGAGGAATCACTCTGATCAGATTTTCTACCTTCCTCACTTTACAACCCAAACCAATCTCTTACCAGATTTTATACCTACTTTTCTTTCATAAAGCTCCCATCTTTTTGATATACAAAGGTTGCTTTGTTTCAAAGGAAACTAGTTTCAATGGAAAAACGGATGGAAAAGACGATTTCATCATCTTCGTCAGAATTCATCTCGGTTTACTCACATCTGCCGAATTTGTTGGAGGATGTAAGGTGCAATGGAGAAGGTGATGAGAATCATAAACCCTTGAGTTTGTGGCCTGGAATGTACCATTCACCAGTAACAATTGCATTATGGGAAACGAGAGTTAAGATGTTTGAGATTATGAATGACCCTTCAAATGATGCTCCTCCACAAACCCATTTGCTCACTAAAACTCCTTCTCAAAGTAGGATGACTGTTCTCTACAATTTCTCTTCTGACTTTATTCTCAGAGAACAGTATAGGGATCCCTGGAATGAGATGAGGATTGGGAAGTTGCTCGAAGATCTTGATGCCCTTGCTGGTACCATTTCTGTCAAGGTTAGCATCCCGGTTTCTAGCCTTTTAATTTGCTGTTAGTAGTTTAATTTCACAATTTGCTTATAAATGCTGTTATTTAGAGCAAAATGCCAATAAGTGGATCGCTAGCGATCTTATTATCATTTTTCTCTGTATTTGGTGGTTCAGCATTGCTCCGATGATGATTTCACAACAAGGCCATTGTTAGTGGTCACGGCTAATGTAGACCAGATTGTTCTCAGAAGGCCAATAAGTGTAGACAGAGATTTGAAGATATCTGGCTCTGTCATATGGGTTGGACGGTCTTCAATCGAGATCCAACTTGAAGTAAAACAAGCTGCTGAAAGTGCGTACTATCGACTAAATTTCATGTTTTTAACTTTTTATTTTTCTCGTAGCTTTTGGAATATTAGAAGGAAAAAATGTCACATAATACTTTGTTCCCCAGCATTTTAACAATAGTTTCTTTTACTGCCTTATTATACCAGTGATTCAGTGAAGTTTTTGACCTACCCAAAGACTTGAAACTTTGTTTGAAGGGAAGTATATTGCCTGAGAATCGATATTACTTATTTCTTGAACAGGTCACGCTGATTCCGATTCAGTCGCCCTTACAGCTAACTTCATCTTTGTTGCTCGAGACTCTAATACCGGGAAAGCTGCCCCAGTTAATAGGATTTCCCCGGAGACTGAAAAAGAGAGTCTTCTGTTCGAAGAAGCAGAAAGAAGAAGCGTACTAAGGAAACGGAAAACAGGAATAGGTAAAAGGGAGTACGGAAACCAGGAGATCGACCAATTAAAAGCACTATTATCTGAGGGCCGCGTGTTTTGTGACATGCCAGCATTGGCAGACAGAAACAGCATTCTTTTGAGGGATACACGCTTCGAGAACTCATTGATCTGTCAACCTCAGCAGAGAAACATCCATGGTCGGATATTTGGTGGGTTTTTGATGCACCGAGCATTTGAGTTGGCTTTCTCCACTGCTTACTCGTTTGCTGGCATGAGGCCTTGTTTTCAAGAAGTTGATCATGTCGATTTTCTAAAACCTGTGAGTTATTACTAATCCTTTGATATAATAAAGATTCTTGAAATCCATCATCATCGATACCACCCTTATGGCTGCTCAGTCCACGCCAAAATGTTCATTATGATTTTGTTGGTTAACCTGATACTTAGATTATAACGAGTCAAATACCATGAATAATAGGACAAAAGCGGAATACATGGGGTAATAGCGATAAATTTGTCATATCTGGTGACATGAGATGTTATTCGTCCCGTTATAATCTTGAAACGGGATGTTTTCGTCATAAGGGAGACCAATTGAAACTAATAAGCCATCCAAATTTCCTACTCCATATTTGAATTGATTGTTGAATCATGCAGGTGGACGTTGGCGACTTTCTGCGTTTCAAATCATGTGTCCTTTACACAGAACTTGAAAATCCGGAACATCCTTTGATAAACGTTGAGGTCGTCGCACATGTTACAAGACCCGAGATAAGGTCAAGTGAGGTAAGCCCTTGAACCAAAACACTTCCATACTCGATAACTTATTTGCTTACATTTTGAGTACTAATTGACTTTGATATACGGGTGAGCAGGTATCGAACACATTCTACTTCACGTTCACGGTGAGTCCGGAAGCAAAGGATGGAAAGTATGGAGTTGCTATACGTAATGTCGTCCCTGCAAGTGAAGACGAAGCTCGCCATATCTTAGAGCGTAAGGATGCCAAGGTCTTGCAAGGTATCAAAATGCACAAATAACCCGACTTCAACTTCCTTTAAAATGAGTAGATAGATGCGCACCACAAAAATTGATAAATTGATATAACATGATTTGATGATCCTATAAATAAAAATGTTACTCCCTCGTATTCTTCATTTTCTCCTCCTTTCATTAAAATATATACCTCACATATATCAAAGAAAGAGGAAAAAAAACGAGGAATAGGAGGGAGTTATTTTTTGTCGAAATATATACTGACAGTATTATTGGATTTTTATTTAACAACCGTTATACGGCTCATTGTATTATTTTTGTATACGGATTATATGGATTTTTAGTTACTCATGTGAGTATACGAGGGAGTATTTTTTTTTAAACAACCTCAGTCATTTTATGTTATATGGCTCCTATTTAGATGACCAACAAAACATCAGACACTTTTTGAAAAATCATCTGAAACGGTCGAATTGGAAGGTATTATCAATTTTTTCGAGCCGATTTGGTCTCGAAACTAAATGTCTTCAAATTTGCACAGTAGCTAATTCATTCATTTTAGAAATGTCTCGGCGTAACAGAAGATACGTATTTTTTTAAATAAACACATTTAAAAGACATTCGATTATCTTTCGAGCAACGTCGGAATAAGACAAAATATTTGATATATATTGTAGAAACATGAAATTTTAGAATATGTTTTAACAACCATCGGCTGTTTTATGTTACCTGGGTTCTATTTAGGTAATCAAAAAAATATCTCACATTTTACGAAAAATCATCTGAAATGGTCGAATTTGAATGTTATTATCCACGTTTTTGGACCTATTTGGTCTTGAAATTAAATGTCTCTGAATTCGACCAGTAACTACTTCATTCATTGTAGAAATATGTCGGCGTAACAGAAGTTACATACGGTTTTTAATAAACTCATTTAAAATACATTCGACTATCTTTCAAGTAACGTCGGATTAGGGAGAAATATTCCAAATATATACTCGAAACTGTACACTCCTTAAGTGTGTTTTTTTTTTACCAACCGAAGTCATTTTATGTTAAATGGCTTCTACTTAGATGTCCAAAGAAACATAAGACACTTATCAAAAAATCATCTAAAATGATCGAATTTAAAGGTTATTATCCACGTTTTTCGAGCCGATTTGGTCTCGAAATTAAATGTCTCCAAATTCGCACAGTAGCTAATTCATTCATTTTAGAAATGTCCCGGTGTAACAGAAATTACATATTTTAAATAAACATACTTATTATCTTTCGAGTAACGTCGGAATAAGACAAAATATTTGATATATATATTGTAGAAACTGAAAATTTTAGAGTTTTTTTTAACAACCATTAGTTGTTTTATGTTACATGGGTTCTATTTAGATAACCAGCAAAATATCTCACATTTTCAAAAAATCATCTGGAATGGTCGAATTTGAATATTATTATCCACTTATTCGGACCGATTTGGTCTTGAAATTAAATGTCTTCGAATTCGGTCAGTAACTACTCATTCATTGTGGAAATGTGTCGGTGTAACAGAAGTTACATTCGGTTTTTAATAAACTCATTTAAAATAAATTCGATTATCTTTCAAGTAACGTCGGATTAGGGAAAAATATTCAAAATATATACTCGAAATTGTACTCATTTTAGAGTGTTTTTTTAACAACCGTCAATCATTTTATGATATACGGATGGCCAAGGAAACATCAGACACTTTTCAAAAAATCATCTGAAATGGTCGAATTTGAAGGTTATTATCCACGATTTTCGAGCCGATTTGATGTCGAAATTAAAAGTCTCCAAATTCATTGTAGAAATGTATCGATGTAACAAAAGGTACGTAAGGTGTCAAATAAACACAAACAAAAGACATTTGATTATCTTTCAAATAACGTCGGATTATGACAAAATCTTCGATATATATACTCAAAACTGAACTCTTCTTAGAGTTTTTTTAACAACCGTCATTCATTTTATATTATGCGGGTCCTATTTAGATGGCCAACAAAATATCTCACATTTGTCAAAAAATCATCAGAAAAGGTCGAATTTGAAGGTTATTATCCACGTTTTTCGGGCCGATATGGTGTCGAAATTAAAAGTCTCCAAATTCGCAGAGTAACTACTTTATTCATTGTTGGAACGTATCGATGTAACAAAAGGTACGTAAGGTGTCAAATAAACAAAAACAAAAACATTCGATTATTTTTCGAGTAACGTCGGATTAGGCAAAATCATCGATATATGTACTCAAAATTGAACTCTTCTTAGAGTTTTTTTAACAACCATCATTTAATTTATGTAATAGGGGTCCTATTTATATGGCCAGCAAAATATCTCACATTTTCGAAAAATCATCAGAAATGGTCGAATTGAAGGTTATTATCCACGTTTTTTGGGCAGATATGGTGTCGAAATTATTAGTTTCGAAATTCGCACAGTAACTAATTTATTCAATGTAGGATCGTATCGATGTAATTAAAGGTTCGTAAGGTGTCAAATAAACACAAATAAAAGATTGTTCGTTATTTTTCGAGTAAAGTCGAATTATTGCAAAATCATCGATATAAACACTCAAAACTAAACTCTTCTTTAACAACCGTCATTCATTTTATGTTATACAGGTTCTATTTATATGGTCAGCAAAATATCTCACATTTTCGAAAAATCATCAGAAACGATTGAATCGAAGGTTATTTATCCACGTTTTTCAGGCCGATATGGTGTCGAAATTAAAGTTTCCAAATTCGCACAGTAACTACTTTATTCATTGTAGGTACTTATCGATTTAATAAAAGGTACGAAAGGTGTCAAATAAACATATTTAAAAGACATTCGATAATTATCTTTCGAATAAACACAAATAAAAGACGTTCGTTATTTTTCGAGTAAAGTCGAATTACTGCAAAATCTTCGATATATATACTCGAAACTGAATCTTCTTAAAGTTTTTTTAACAACCGTCATTCGTTTTATGTTATACGGGTCCTATTTAACAACCATCAAATAAACACAAATAAAAGACGTTCCTTATTTTTCGAGTAAAGTCGAATTATTGCAAAATCTTAGATATATATACTCGAAGCTGAACTCTTCTTAGAGTTTTATTAACAACCGTCATTCATTTTATGTTATACGGGTCCTATTTATTGGAAATATTAATATAATATTTCTAGAATATATTATTGTATTGTGATATAATTTAGTTTAGTCAATTATATCTCTTAGAATCTTTGGTTTAGGTAACTTGTATCTCTTAGAATATCCTAGTGATATTATACTTGTACCCTATTGTAATCCTATAAATAGGACCCTTGTACATCGATATTAATTATGCAATTCATAATCAATCTTTCACCTCTTTCATAATTCTAACATGGTATCAGAGCCAAACGATTCCATCTAGAAAATCGTCGTCCCCCTCCTCCTCGCCCGAGTCTTCCTCTTCCTCGGTTCCTTTCACCGAACCGTCCCCCCTTCCCCTCCTCCTCCCTCGAACCGTCCCGTGACTCGTGCTATGCACAATATTAGAGTCCCTAACCCTAAGTATGCCTCTCTAGCCTCCGTCGTATCTCCTTCCCTCCCTCCTACTACGGTCAAGTCTGTCCTAGCTGACCCAAATTGGCACTCAGCCATGGTAGATGAATACCAAGCCTTAGTTAAAAATAACACATGGGAACTTGTTCCTCCTAATCCTTCCTACAATGTAATTGGTTGCAAGTGGGTTTTTCGTATTATATATAATCCCGACAACTCAATTCAAAAATATAAAGCACGATTAGTTGCTAAAGGTTTTCTTCAACGTCCCGGGGTAGATTACTCTGAAACTTTTAGTCCTGTTGTTAAGCCGGTAACAGTTCGTCTCGTCTTAGCACTTGCTCTCTCCCGTGGTTGGTCTCTGCGACAACTTGATATCAACAACGCTTTTCTTCAAGGTACTCTTACTGAAACTGTTTTATGTCTCAACCTCCTGGTTTTATTAACGCAAATTCTCCCTCTTTTGTTTGCAAATTATCTAAAGCTATTTATGGTCTCAAACAAGCTCCTAGGGCTTGGTATAATGAACTAAATTTTTTTTTACTCTCTTATGGTTTTAAACAATCAATTTCTGATCCCTCCCTTTTTATTCACAAAGTTATGACTAATCCAATTTTTCTTCTTGTTTATGTTGATGACATTATTGTCACCGGTCCACCGACGAAGGAACTTCAATCCTTCTTAGTTTCTTTTTCTCGTCGCTTTTCTCTTAAAGATCTTGGTTTTCCGTCGTATTTTCTTGGTGTTGAGGTTACTCCTACTAAAACAGGCCTAGCCCTCACACAAACTAAATATACCTATGACATTCTCTCCCGTTACAACATGCTTGACTGTAAACCTACCCCCACCCCCATCGTCGCCTACCCGCCACTCAAGGCTACTACGGGCAAACCCATCCCCAATCCCACTGACTACCGCGCTATTGTTGGTAGCCTCTTATATCTTTCCCTCACCCGTCCCGATATCGCTTTTGGTGTCAACAAGCTTGCACAGTTTTTGCAAGATCCTCAAGAGTCTCATTGGTTAGCCTTGAAGCGGATGCTTCGTTACCTAAAAGGCACTCTAACGGTTGGTATTAATTTATTTCGCGATACTCCTCTTTCTCTTCATGCTTTTTGTGATGCAGATTGGGCAAGTGATGGCAACAAATATATTTCTACTACCGGATTTATTATCTACCTTGGCTGGAACCCAATTGTTTGGTCTTCTCGGAAACAACGAGCACTAGCGCTCTCTACTACAGAAGCTGAATTTCGGGCAGTGGCCTCAATCACAATACAATAATATATATGGCCAGCAAAGTATCTCACATTTTCGAAAAATCATCAGAAACGGTTGAATTTGAAGGTTATTGTCCACGTTTTTCGGGCCGATATGGTGTCGAAATTAAAAGTATCCAAATTCGCACAGTAACTACTTTATTCATTGAAGAAATGTATCGATGTAACAAATGGTACGTAAGGTGGTAAATAAACACAAATAAAAGACATTCGATTATCTTTCGAATAATTAACGTCGGATTATGGCAAAATCTTCGATATATATATACTCAAAACTGAACTTTTCTTAGAGTTTTTTTAACAATCGTCATTCATTTTATGTTATACGGGTCCTATTTATATGGCCAGCAAAATAACTCACATTTTTCGAAAAATCATCAGAAATTGTCGAATTTGAAGGTTATTATTTATCCACGTTTTTCGGTCCGATATGGTATCGAAATTAAAAGTCTCCAAATTCGCACAACAGCTACTTTATTTATTGTAGAAATGTATCAATGTAACAAAAGGTATATAAGGTGTCAAATAAACATATTTAAAAGACATTCGATAATTATCTTTCGAATAACGTCGGATTATGGCAAAATCATCGATGTATATACTCAAAACTAAACTCTTCTTAGAGTTTTTTTAAAAACCGTCATTCATTTTATGTTATACGGGTCCTATTTAGATGGACAGCAAAATATCTCACATTTTTTGAAAAATCATCAGAAACGGTCGAATTTGAAGGTTATTATCTACGTTTTTCGGGCCGATATGGTGTCGAAATTACAAGTTTCCAAATTCGCAGAGTAACTATATTCATTGTTGGAACGTATCGATGTAATAAAAGGTACGTAAGGTGTCGAATAAACACAAATAAAAGACATTCGATTATTTTTCGAGTAACGTCGGATTATTGCAAATTCATCGATATATATACTCAAAACTAAACTCTTCTTAGAGTTTTTTTAACAACCGTCATTCATTTTATGTCATACGTCTCCTATTTATATGGCAGGAAAATATCTCACATTTTTCAAAAAATCATCAGAAACGGTGGAATTTGAAGGTTATTATCCACGTTTTCAAGCCGATATGGTGTCAAAATAAAAGTCTCCAAATTCGCACAGTAACTACTTTATTCATTGTAGAAATGTATCGATGTAACAAAAGATACGTAAGGTGTCAAATAAACACAAATAAAAGACATTCGATTATCTTTCAAGTAACGTCGGATTATGGCAAAATCTTCGATATATATATACTCAAAAGTGAACTCTTCTTAGAGTTTTTTAACAACCGTCATTCATTTTATGCTATACGGGTCCTATTTAGATGGCCAGCAAAATATCTCACATTTTTCGAAAAATCATCCGAAATGGTCGAATTTGAAGATTATTTATTATCCACGTTTTTGTGTCGATTTGGTCTCGAAATTAAATGTCACCAAATTCGCACTGTAACTACTTCATTCATTATAAAAATATATCGGTGTAATAAAAGGTACGTACAGTTTCAAATAAACATATTTTAAATACATTCGACTATCTTTCGAGTAACGTCGGATTATGGTGAAATCTTTGATATATATACTCAAAACTGTCTAGAATGTGGGCAGCATGTTATAATTCGAATATCAAATTAGTTAGTTGCGCAATAGTAACGTGTGCATGTTGTTTGAACTTGAAATTAGACCATGTACATCCAAAAACGATCACAGTTGCCTTTTATTTTGCTTATATGTATAAATGTATAATAAGGGATGTAATATGGGTTATAGGATGCAAAACTGCAAACAATACGTAATCTCATCTTTTTTTCTGACTTACAAAAAAAAGGTCTAAGTCGAATATATATGTCTCTTGGAATTGAAACGGTTGAATAGATTCACGGAACAAAAGGTAGAATAAGATCGGTCTGATTATCTTAAGCAAGATTAATTATTGTTAAAATAGGTCAGAAGTTTTTCTGCTTTTTTAAAGTTTAGGCCAAAGGATATACCTTATTCAATCTACGACTCTACTATTAAGATAAATCATGTGGTTCTCTTTAAGAGCTTACAGTGATACAAAAGCTACTTTTCTACTCGTATTATACAAAAAGTAATGATAGAGCATCACATTGTCTCATGCTAATTGTCACCATATCAAACATGCATGTTCCTTTTAGAATTGAGCACTTTGATGGTGGTTGAATGACATTACCCACTTTCTTTCTTAATTAAAAAAAGATCTACCGAGTATAATCTTATAACATGATCTTACAATAAATGTAATTGTTTCATATCTGGAGACCGAATCGATTCTTATTAGGTAAAGTCCCAGACTTAAAGACAAAATTGGAATGAATCGGTCTGATCAAATCTAAGTTAGGAGTTCGAACCACTTTTTTGAGCTGTATTTTCTTGTATGGTTCAAACGGGACCGAATACCTTTCAACCATTTGTCCTCGAAAGTTGGACCAGTTGACAACCGATCAAGTCTGATTTGACCGGTTTTATGAACAGCCCTAAATGGTTGGGTTATAAATAAAGTAGACAAAATTGTTGGTTGAATGTGGGTGCAAAGTTCACATGTGCATAGTTGGTGATCGATTTAGTGCACCTCATGGGCTCATGGCTCATGCAAACTTCATTATCTTTGTCTCATCTTATCTTATACTACTAAAATGATTAAACATATAATAAAATGAGTATCATATCATATTATAAAGTGTTTGATTTGGGTAATTAATTAAGTCGATGTGCCTACAATCATTGACTACTAAACAAATTGCATGAAAGTGAAGTATATAAGTACAAAGTACATCAAACATAGATACTTCAATAATTATATGAGATTAATTGGTCCTTAAGACTTAAGGGTAGTATCTTAATTCTTAACCTATAATCTTCAAGGCATGTCCTTAGAGTGTCGGTCGCATATTCAATCAACCCCACTCTTGCATTATTTACATTATTTACGTTAAATCGAATTATTGTTTGTAACAAGTTAAATAGATGAGATAAGACAAAAGCAAAACTATTAATGCTTGACAAAACAATTGCCTCATCTAGTCAAATGAAAAATGATTTGACCTGTTTTATTCTTAAAACAGGTATACCCGTCTGTTTTAAGAGAGACTAGTTGTTTACATTATTGGGTATCACTTTTTCCTGTTTTAGTATGTGAAGCAATGGAGCATCTCTATCATGTGTGCATAAATTGGTAAACTTGCTTAAAGTGTATAATAAAGTACAAGTAATAAACGAATATAAATCGGTCAGTTTAGTCCATAAAGTTATACAATGTGGCAGTACTAAACTAGAGTACTTAGAAGTAATAACCTGAGCTCGAATCTTACATAAGAAGGTCATTAAACCCGTAGATGTCGAGGGATAGTAGCCAATAGAAGCAGTCATCTGATCATCTCGAATTTACCTTATGGCATTACTCGGTTTACACTTGTTGAATGTTAGGGATTTAAGGTTAAGAGTTAAGACGGTAAGTATTTTCGAAAAGTACTACTATGATTTATACTTAATAAATAACAAAATTTATGGAAATTACAGTGGAAAATATAATGCAGGACAGTTTCTTTTTACAGATGTTCTCTACTGAAGCTAACTCACATTACATTACACTAAGGTGATCCATCATCTGAGAAGCTAGACTGTCTCAGACCCGATAAACCCGGTAAAACTTGAGGGTGAAACGGATTTACTGGCACCGGCAGCATAGGATTCACCGGGACCGGGAATCTATGAGCTGAGCTTACTGTTGTACGTTCGTTTATCATCCCGACTTCCTTACAAACCCGGTCTAAAACAGTTAAAAAATCTCTCACCACCATGAATATTCTAAACGGATGAGCTTCTTCCTTGGCCGAATTACCATGGAAATACTCTGTAATTTCTTTTACTAGAGAAAGAGCGACCCGTTCTTGAGCTTGAACCTTAAATATGTCTTCTTCTGCCATTTTGATGAATCTATTCATCGATTCTGAAAACCGTCTTTTACTTTCTCCGAAATTGACCTGGTTCGCTTGGTCAATTAGTTTGACCACCTCCCCGATGTTCCCGAGCCCAACGGTTAGCTTCGCCACGTCATTGCTTAAGACATCGGAGTCCATAGCAGCTGCCTTTTTCACATTGGTGAGTTCCGAGCTGAGGGAAGAGACAACCTGAAGCCCCAACTTTCGGCATTTAGGTTCGTCGTTTGAAGGTTGATTATTTGCCGTTGATAAACGTTGGCCTTCGGTCCTTATGATTTCTTGAACCACGAAGTGAAGTAGGGTTGTTTTTCCGTCAGCACCCTTGACGTCTGCGAGCTTAAGCAACGTGTCGAGCTTGAATGCATGAGCATCACCACGATTTGTCCCAACGTTCATACGGTTTCCTGTTTTGAGTACTGCTTCCAGAAGTTTCAAGAATAGTCTGCTACTTCGTAGTTCGTCACATGCTACCTGTCATATAGTAATAGAATAGAATGCATAAATAAGCTGACTCGAGCCTGAACTCTTACCCGAATTGACCTAACCTAATACAACCTGAACCAAATGTTTATTGCCTCTCATGCACCGATATTCCTAACATAAAACCAAACTTGCCCAATCTCACCGAATTCTCACAACTGACCCGACCTAAACTCGACTTGGTTGACTAGGTTGACAGATCTAAGAAAAACTACTAAAAAACTGACTAGACTGGAACTAGCCTCCCCAAAAAGTCTTCTTAGGTCTCATCAGTCATAAAGGCTCCTTCAGAAACCCTACCTCAAACTCAAAAGTTAATAGCGGCGAAATAGAGGAAGAGAGGGAAGTGCTACCTCTAATGTCTCGAAAGACTTCTTCAAGTACTCGACCTCAGATTCGAAATTGGCAATGTATAGCATTGCTTCGACCCTTTTGAATGCATATGGTATTTCAATCACTGCCTTCAGAAACTTCTCAGCATGGCCAAGCTTGACGGGTGAATCATCCTTGTATACCATCAGTTTCCGTTCTTCTTCTTTAGTCGGCGCCATCTTGAGTAAACTCTCCAGAAGCTCCGTTCCAAGTGTCTCAATGTTACCTGTGCAAAACCAGGTTTCAAATTTCATTGCATGTGCATTCCAAAACATAACTCGAAGACAACTACTTCAATGTCCATCAAATTCAGCGGTTCATATCACAGAGTATCAAACATGGTCTCAGGAAAAGCAGCAAACTTTGACGAAATCGGGACCTGATTTATTTATTTTAGCGCAGGACCATACCGAAGGTGGGTAACTTTCTCAATAAGTGGAATTATCAGTCATAAAAGGAACATATTAAAAGAACCCAATGCAAACTTTAGAAAAGGAAACGATCCTTGGACCCAAAAGGTAATCTATTTACCACAGTTGGGAAAAGTGTGAAAAGCAGATTACGTAGCCGATTTGGTAGCATAGGAAGAATGGAGTACCTTCCATTAGAGCCTCACAAACTTCCTCCATGGTCACATGGAGTGCCCTAAGCAATATAGCAATGTTCTGAGCTTTCTTTGGATCAAGAACTCTATTCTCTTGCTTTGGCAGCAGCTGAACGGAATTCCGAGGTGCTTCCTTCTGATTTGGGTTAGGAGTGTTTACGATGAACAATGTCTCAATCATTTCCTCGTTCAACCTACACATTGATAATGCACCAAATTTATGCTAGTCAATAAGTCGATCACAAAATAAAAGATGAGTATATGAGACTGTCATACACATGCTATTAGCCATTCAGCCCGCTAATACTACTACACCTAAATCATTTACAAGGAACAATGTCTCCATCATTTCCTCATTCACCCTACACAACCTTAATGCACCGACTTTATGCTCGTCAATAACCCAATCACAAAAAAAAAAAAACAGGTATGAGACCGTCTTACAAGTGCTATCACCCCGTTAACCCTACAATACTTAAATGCACATGTCTGCCAAACCTTGTTGAAGTCACGAGGGGTTCTAGTTCCGTCAACATCAGAATCAAGCTTGTACAAGACTCACAAATACTCAATGCAATACCACCAAGATAGTTTCACATAATTCATAAATCTATGACAATCAAATACAGAACAATACAAAGTCAATAATTGATCAGATTGTATGACAATTGTGGAAAATTAATTATAAGAAAGCAAGATTAAATAGTTAAATTATAAGCAAATAAAATGAGGCGAAGGAAATTACTTGAAGGAGCTTGATCGAAACTGATCCCATACCATCTCCCTGTCCGAGCTCGCCCTAACTTTATCCCAATGCAACGGTTTCAGTTTCGGCTTTGGTGTCGTCTCCTCACTCTCTGCACTTGCAGAACCAGAACCAGAACGAGAACCGGAACATTCCACAGGGGATCCTGATTCTGATTCTAATTTTGTCTGTCGTTTCTCAACCACCACGGGTTTCAAAGGCGTTGCAAACGCAACATGCTCACTCACAGGTGGCGGAGGGGGTGGTGGAGGACTGTGAGATCTTCTAAATGCTGGCGGTGGCGGTGGTGGAGGTGGCGGTCGAGCAGAAACCGGAGCCGACATTTTCCGGTCCGAGGTATTAGATAGTGGCGAAGCTGGATAAGATCTTGAATGCCTTGATGATGAACCGCTTGATGAGATCGGTGACATCGGCGACGGTGGAGAGTGCGGTGACACTGGAGAATTCGTCACCGAAGAAGTCGAATCCGGCGAACTTTTCCTCTTCGCACCGCCGAGAAAAGCCGGTAATTTCAGAGACGAAAACGATGATCTTCGACTCGAAGTGGAACCGTTCGACAATGGCGACATCGCTGACGGAGAATTCCGACTTATTGCACTCCATTCTCTTTCATCTGGAGATGATTTTCCGATTTTACCTGTCAATGGCGATAATCTCGGCGATTCAGGAGGCGACATTCTCCGACTCGAGCTTGAAGCGTTTGATAACAATGGCGATTCTTCAGCTTCATCCTCCATTTCCTCCTTGATCGTTCTCATCTCCTTCTCAGTTCCAGATGAGGATGCATAAGACGGCGAGTACGGCGGTGAGAATGTCATCTCCGGCAACGGCGGCGATGCTGGCGGAGCTTGCGATTGAACCTGCAATTCAATAAACTCTGGCGAAAGCGACGATGAAGCCGTCGACTTAGGGTTAGAAGTCGACGATCTGTTTTTCGGACTCGCGCTAATCGGAGGAGAGATACTAATCGACGCGGATCTAGCTGGAGAATTGCTCGCACTTGACGAACTCGAAGACGACGTCGTATCATCACAGTTTCTTCCATTTCCATTTCCATTTCCGCCGCCATTGTTATGACCTTGAGCTCCAACTCCTACTCCTACTCCTACTCCGCTCACAGCAAACACTCTCTTAGACTCAGATCCACTCTCTCTCCCACTCACCGATCCCCTGGGCGAGTAAAACTCATCTTGATCCTCCTCTCCACCACCATTCCGCCATTGCTGAGGTTGCTCCCTACCTCTGAACGGCGGCAAGGGATGAAGCTCAGGCGAATCCATCTTCCTCGGCACCGAACCACTCCCCCTACCTCCATCAATGGCGGCCGAGTTCACCAACGTCCCCAAGTACAAAAA
Organism: Agrostemma githago; assembly: GCA_958450325.1. Lineage (NCBI taxonomy): Eukaryota > Viridiplantae > Streptophyta > Magnoliopsida > Caryophyllales > Caryophyllaceae > Agrostemma > Agrostemma githago. The sequence goes on from OY288259.1 coordinate 4,377,324, forward strand.
TTCAGCACTATTGGGACCAGGATTCCTGACCTTGGGAAGAGCTTGCGGCGGCAACGAACGAGTCGGAGAAGTTCGGCGGAAATTAACCGGCGGCGGTGGCGGAGTAGCACCGGCACCAGCCACAGAAGAAGCCTTATCATCGTTGTTCAACCTGCGGCGACGGCGACCGCGGAGGAAGAAGAATATAGCGACGGCGGCGACGAGTGCGGCGGAGAGAGAAAGAACAACGGTGACAGCAATGAGCTTGGAGTTGAGAGGGTGGGGAGAGGGGGAATGAGGGAGGATCAAGGAGGAAATGTTGGCGGGAAAGGAGGCGAAAGGGGAGGGGTTCTGAGACGGCGGTGGTGGCGATGGCGAAGGGTAGGACGGGAAAAACGGGGGCTGGTCAGGGGTAGAAGTGGAAAAGGGGACTTTAGGGGGTGAGGGTACGGATTGGGAAGGTGGAGTGGAGTCTAATGGGAAAAAGGGTTGGTGTAGGATACGTCGGTGACGATTTATTAGGCTGCTCCGATCCATTACCATTACGATTACGATTACGATTACGATGACGGGTGTTGAGATTTTTACTTAGGTGATGCAAATGGAGTAGCACATTTAGTACAGTGGTTGTAGTAGCAGAAGTAGTAGTAGTAGTAGTAGTAGGAAGAGAGTGGAAGATGAAGAAGAAGAAGAGTGAGGGGGAGAAAGGGGAAGTGGTGAGATGGTGATGTTATGTGTGGTTTTTCTTACTTTACGATCCAGCTAAGATTATGCTGGTGTGTTTTTTGGGGGTTAGTTAATAGTTATGCCTATGCGATGCATATGCTAATGGAATGCTGCTACATTATTCATGTTTTTTTCTACCTTCTTCCTAAGTTTTTCTTTATCTTTTTCGTTTGCCTTTTTTATTTCCAAGTTATTTTCAGAATCAATAATATCGATTCTTAATCTCGATCATTTTATATTTTTAGTTTGTCTTACTCAATAATTTACTTAGTTCATTACTCAGTATAACTTGATACTTACTAGAATGGTCGAACTAATGGTGACATTAACGTCTCTACAAAATACTATTCCTCTATTTTTTAATATTTGTCACATTTTAATAAAATACTCGTACTACTCACATATATCGTACAGTTTATAAGACACAATAAATAGATGGAGGAAGTATAAAACGTACAAATTAAAATTACATTTTATAATACTCTCAATAATCATATACATACATACATTATTTACCTATCTGATTAACCATGTGGGTTGGGACGTTGAGCCGGCCAAAGAGAACACAAGTTGACCGACAATGTAAATGGTGAATTGTAGCAAGTGCATCCCAAAATCACAAGCCTACAAGACTCGTTTTGGATTCGTACGACACATTTTTAATGCTCCTTCCCTTTGATTGAATGCACCTCTCAATACTCTGGTCACAATTATTCACAGTACTCTGCTACATTTACTCCTGCCCCTAAAGATATCTTTCGTATTATTATAATAGGTCAAATAATAATTATTCAATAGATAAGGATACAATATTACGGGTAATATTTTCTACGGTCATTTGATTTTGTCTTTTTTCCTACCTAATCGAGTATTTGACCCATCATATTAATATATGATGGATATTTCTGTCACAAACAACAATTTGGACCAGTTATTTACACATCAGACAACATTATGAGCATACTAATTACCCATTTTATTTGTACTCCTAGAGTCCTAGTATACTAATTACACATATTACTCTACCGAGTATATTAATTAATGTTCCATACTTCCATTCCATGCATGAGATCAGATCCCGTCAAATTAATTACAATGTCTTAACTCTTAAGTAATGGAATATAAATGTATAATCCATGCATTTAACTTTTGTCTCTTCTAAATTATAACTATGAACTAACTACAAGTAACATTTAAAATTGAGTGGTAAAGTGGCTAGTTGTTAGGTGATTGGTCGCATATTCAAATCATACACGAAAGTGTGGAGAGTCTTCTCCCATGCAAAGTCACAAATTGTTTCTCAGAACGTACAGACAAGCCATTTATTCAACCACTTTGGGGTAAGAAGATGTGAAATTGAGACTCGAACCCATAATAAAAAAATTAAATTTATGGACGAAGTCAAATAGTACTACATTTAAGATAATTTTCGTAACTTTTTTTTTTTTTTTTTTTTTTTGAGGAATGATAATTTTCGTTACTTCTTTATACTTGATGCCATGTGTTTTTGTCAATATGCTCTCAAACAAAAATCATGCATGAAAGTATGTAACGTTCACAATACCATACCATACCATACCGTACAAGATTGATTAGGTTAGGTAAAAGCCTGGGAATTTCTTGGAAATCTAACAAGAAAAAGGCATATTTGATGTCCCTTTAAAGACCCAGCATCAATGAGTATTTAACTAGTTGATTACTCATGACTCATGGCCCATTAATCATGATCCATCATGAATTGATGATACCTACATACACCCAACAAAGCCGATACGATCTGAATAATCGGATCCACACTTAACCCGTAATCAAATAAAGTTGATCGACTTCTCACGTGACATGATTCGAAAGTATGTACTCCGTATTACGTAGTAAACAATTAACTTAGCTGACTGATAATAACAAGCTTGAAAATCATGTACGTTTCGTGAATAATCTCATGTCTCGGTTTATAAATTTTTACTCTTTCGAGATATAGTTAAGTGATGATATAAATGTTGATAAAGGGAGTATTTAATTAATCATGGGTGTGGTGTACAAGTGTTTTACACTAACGATACCTAATTAAGTAAAACTATAATGTATGTCAATTTCATAATAATGATCCAAATCTTAGTGAATAATCATGTTATTCATTTGTATACTCCGTATATTCAACACTGCCGTTAGCTTACACTTACATGGTGTATTGATCATATTCATATGGAGTCATGATGGTTCGGGCAAGCTCCTACTAGTCTAGCCGTTGCATCAACGTGCGTGTCTATTCAAGTTTTGATCTAATTTAATGGTTATATTTAACCTTTCACAATTTACAAATTATGACATCATTTTTTATTTATATGTTTCTTTTTATATAGCAACGTTTTTTTTTAAAAATTTCTTGTATAACAAATTAAATATAAATTTGTAGTGGAGTATAAATTATAAATAATTTTTTTCTATATGATTATGTATGGAGTAATAGTTTTGCTAAAAGTTTTTTCTACTAAAAAATGAGATAGATATGGAGTTGAAAAGGAAAAGCGAGAGAGTTTAACCAAATTATAATAATCTAATGAACATATTCATCATAAACTTGTGATAGATCAAATATTTTATTCACATTTGACGAAGATAAAATACTCCGCCCTGTATAGTTACTACTCCTCTAATCTCTAGACCTAGACATTTCAGTTTTTTCTTGTCTATGTATGTGAATGATACGGAAATCCGTACTTCATATCCATTGCATTTTTCTAACAAATGTATCCACCACACGAGAAAAGTAAGAAAGTTCACTCAAACTTGTGACGGGTGAAGTACTTCATCCACATTGATAGATGATCACAGGTGTAAAGTATTTACTACTTCGATCCCTAAACCTAAACATTCTGATCGAAATTTTTTTCTTTTCTACGTATATGAATGATATTGCACCTATAAAAAATACGTACCATCCCGGGAAAAACCTACCACAAATCTTATCTTGGGATTAAAGGAGTTACTTAATAAGAATGACATATGTAGTGCATGGTGAAGTACAATTATTTATGGGACCAACACTTGTCTTTTTATTCCTTTGCTTATTTCAAAAGCCACATTATTAAACACACAATATTAGCATCATCAATTATATCTTGGCATGCAAACTTACAATACTCCTCACTTCTTTTTTGTACATGTAAATTTTATTTCACCCTTTCGATTTTAATAATTTATTTACCTTTTATATTATTTGTGAAAAATATTTTAATCAAAGATAAACAATTACTGTGACTAAATGATTACGTAAGTAGCCTCTTTTAATCAAAGAAGCTTCTTTTTTATCTAAGGGGAAATTCAAACTCTTATGGTTAATAAGGTTATTGCTAAATAAACTCTACGTTAGAGGTGATCATTTGCGGGTTTGGGTCGAATACGGGTCGGGCTAAGTGTGAAATTTTGGCCTATGGACAAGCGGGTTAGCGGGTTTGGGACGGATTCGCGGGCCGAACCTTTGTATATTTTTGAAAATATTGTGTCCAGGCCCGTTAAAAATTCGGGTCAGATGATACGGGTCAATCGGGCGGTACGTCCCATAAACAACTATACTCTACACCTTATACCGAGTGCAATCCATGGGCTGGGGTCGGTGGTTGGGAGTGGGGACGTTCTGAGCTCGGCCCATGACGAACTCCAAATTGGACTAATAATGGATTGCTTTGCTTTGGTCCAAGATACTGAAATCTGGTGACACCAATCAAATATTTGGGGAGATCAGATCATCAATCATATAAATCGGGTACATGGTCAAACATCCAATCATGATACCAACCAAATTAACCATTGGCTCATCAAAAAAACACGCTTTAGGTCGTTTAAAAAAACTTTAAAAATTTACTCCCTACTCTTTATGAGAAAAACAGTACTCCGTATTAGACTTGTTCAGAAACATCGCATATGAAACCTACTGTATATCTCTAGACGTCAAGCTCGATAAATTTTATGGAAAAAAAATACTCCCTCCGATTTTTATCTATCTTCTCTATTTCTTTATTGGACTGAAACACCCTTTCTTCCCT